>CM066033.1:66150473-67565254 GCA_033557465.1 Ichthyophis bannanicus
TTCGACATGTGCTCCCCATCCCACGAGACTGGCGTCTGTCGTAAGGGGCACCCAGGCGGGCGCTTCCAGAGGCATTCCAGCACTCCCGGCCTCAACCACCACCGCAGCGCCTGCCTCGTTTCTGTCCGACACAGCAGTACCTTGCACAGCGGATCGTTCTGGTGAGACCATCTCCTGAGCAAAGCCCTCTGTAAGAGTCACATATATGCCCGCACCCAAGGAACCAATTTGAGAGTTGCTGCCATAGTACCTAGCAACTGCAGATACTGCCACGCCGTGGGAATCCTGCGGCTGAGAAAGGTGTGGACTAGGTTTCTCAAGGCCTGCACCCTCACCTGAGGCAGAAATACCTTCCCTGACCACATATCGAAACGTGCTTCGAGATACTCCAGGGTCCGCGATGGCTCCAGTCTGCTCTTTTCTCTGTTGATAACCCTGCCTAGACTCTGAAGGAACTCTACTACTCTGACCGTCGCCAATTCGCGCTCTCCCCTGGACTTTGCCCATATCAACCAATCGTCCAAATAGGGGTGCACCAGAATTCCTTCCTTCCTCAATGCTGCCGCCATGACAACCATGACCTTGGTAAATGTCCGTGGAGCTGTTGCTAACCCGAACGGTGAAGCTTGGAACTGAAAATGCTCCATCGGCAGCACAAACCTGAGGAATCTCTGATGCTCCTGTCGAATGGGTATGTGAAGATATGCTTCCGACAAATCCAGCGCCATAAGAAACTCCCCCGCTCTTACGGCCACAATCACTGACCTTAGAGTTTCCATACGAAAATGCAATATGCGCAGACACTGATTTACCTTCTTGAGACCCAAATTGGACGAAAGGATCCCTCCTTTTTTGGCATCACAAAATAAATGGAGTATCAACCGCACCCGCATTGCTCTGGCGGAACCGGAACTACCGTGTTGAGTCTCAGTAGCCTCTCCAACATATCTTGCACCGCCTGGACCTTCAACGGCGTTTTGCATGGGGATTGAACGAAGGCGTCGGCCACTGGGCGTTGGAACCCGAGAGCATACCCCTCTTGAATGATTTCCAACACCCACTGTTGTGTGGTAATTTGGGCCCAAGCAGGATAAAACTCCCGTAACCGACCTCCTACGGATACCACTTCCCCTTGGGCCCTCCTGGATTCATTGTGGCTTTCTAAGGTTCGAGGAAGAGCTGGCCGCAAATTCTCTATTTGCCCCTCGAAAGCCTCGAAACCCCTGGCTTCTATATGAGAAACATCCTCTCTGAAATTGCCCAAAACGAGTCAGATGGAAATGCCTAAATTCTCTCTGCTGATTCTTGTTAGCCTGCAAAGGCCTAGTTTGCTTTTGCTTGTCCTCTGGGAGCTTTCCTCCCTTAGACTCCCCTAAATCCTTTACCAACTTATCTAAATCTTCACCAAAAAGCAGCTTCCCTCTAAAAGGCAGCTTGCCCAATCTAGCCTTTGAGGAACTATCCGCTGCCCAATTACGCAGCCAAAGATAATGTCGAGCTACTATCACAGACACCATACTCTTAGAGAGACTCCTAATAAGGTCATAATGAATGTCCGCTAGGTAAGCCATCCCCAATTCAAACTTGGACGCTTCCCCTTCACTCTCTTCCAGGTGTTCCCCCTGGATATGCTGCAACCATCGGAGACAGGCCCGAGCCACCCAGGCTCCACAAACCGATGCTTGCAAAGAAAGGGCACTGATGTTGAATACCTGTTTCAACAAAGTATCTAACTTCCTATCCTGCACATCCTTGAGAGTGGCACTACCTTCCACCGGGATGGCAGTCTTCTTGGTCACTGCCGACACCGCTGCGTCCACCTTTGGAGGCTTAAACAACTCCCGATCCTGATCCGCCAACGGGTATAGGCAAGCCATGATCCTGGAACCCTTAAGGGCTGCTTCTGGCATATCCCATTCTTCTTGAATCATTTCCCGCATCATTCTATGAACCGGGAAGGCTATCTGTGTCTTATGGAATGCCAGCAACAATGGATCCTCTAAAGCGGTATCCTCTGTGGGCCCCACTGACGGCATATTTAGAGCCTTTAGGGTTTCCCCTATGAGAGCAGGTAACTCGTCCCATCGGAACACCCTAACCACCCTTGCCTGATCTTCGTGCTCCGCCAACTCTCCTTCCTCTAATTCCTCTTCCATGTCCTGCTCTCCGTCCTCTGAAAAAGGACTCTCCTAGGCCACTGACTGTTCCTGCAAATGCTTTCCCTTTCTAGACTTCTTTGCAGGTATCTCTAGAAGTCCCAAATCTAGAGGCGTTCCTGAGTGCTTTACTGCCCGGTCCCCTTCCGGTGCAGCTGTTTCTGCGCTCCTATTACTGCACCTGAAGGCTTGTTGCAACAAAGCCACAAAATCCTGCGAAAATATTGTTGCCAGCCCCGCAGGTAAAGCCGGCTGTGCTGTTGAAACCTAGCAGAAGGCGGCCCAACCACCGGCTCCAGTAACTGAACTGAAGGAGAGCCAGAAGTTGGCAAACTATCCTTCTGGCCTTCCCCCTCAATCTCTACCAGCGGATCTAATGAGCTGGCCTCTTGAGAACAGACTTTGCAGACTCCAGTTTCTGCTACTGTTCCCTTTCTAACACTGCACATTAAACACTGCACATTAAACACAGTTTGCTTTTCTCTGACCAGAGAGTTTGCTTTTCTCTGACCAGAGAAGGGCTGTACTTTTACAGAGCTCTGCTAGTGAGGGGATATTTGACTCCTGGGACATCTTACTGTGAGTTCTAGCTGTTTATTTAATTATTTACTGTTTGTCTAACTGTTTGTTTAATTATTTATTGTTTGTTTTAGTGGTGTGCTAGTTCAGCCCTCTCAGCTGTACTTACCTTGCCTCTCTCAACTAACTGGGCTTTGTGTGGTAGCCATTTTGAATTACATCTCTCTCCCCAGAACCTGCTGTTTGTTTAAACTTTTTTCCTGTCCTTGCCTGCCTGACTCCTCCCCCTCCCCCTGAGGTATTGTGTAGCCTTCTTCCTGTTTTCTCCACGTGTGCATAGTCTGTTTTAGTTTGCTTTTCTCTGACCAGAGAAGGGCTGTACTTTTACAGAGCTCTGCTAGTGAGGGGATATTTGCCTCCTGGGACATCTTACTGTGAGTTCTAGCTGTTTATTTAATTATTTACTGTTTGTCTAACTGTTTGTTTAATTATTTATTGTTTGTTTTAGTGGTGTGCTAGTTCAGCCCTCTCAGCTGTACTTACCTTGCCTCTCTCAACTAACTGGGCTTTGTGTGGTAGCCATTTTGAATTACATCTCTCTCCCCAGAACCTGCTGTTTGTTTAAACTTTTTTCCTGTCCTTGCCTGCCTGACTCCTCCCCCTCCCCCTGAGGTATTGTGTAGCCTTCTTCCTGTTTTCTCCACGTGTGCATAGTCTGTTTTAGTTTGCTTTTCTCTGACCAGAGAAGGGCTGTACTTTTACAGAGCTCTGCTAGTGAGGGGATATTTGCCTCCTGGGACATCTTACTGTGAGTTCTAGCTGTTTATTTAATTATTTACTGTTTGTCTAACTGTTTGTTTAATTATTTATTGTTTGTTTTAGTGGTGTGCTAGTTCAGCCCTCTCAGCTGTACTTACCTTGCCTCTCTCAACTAACTGGGCTTTGTGTGGTACCCCCATCCCCCTGCTGAGGGTTGACAGGGTACCTTGTAACTGCCCTCTTTAATAGGACTTATCTCCCTCCCTCCCTCCCCAGCACCCACCCACCCCTGGGGTAATTGTAGTTTTATAGGTACTTGCACATCTTAGAGGAAAGGGGCTGCTCTCAGGTGCAGCTCTTAATCCAAATCAGTCATACACAGAGGACCTGAGATTAATTAAGCTTCAGGTACACAGGGTGTATTAGGGGTATTAGATACACTTTTATTAGTATAAGCATCTACACCAATCCTTATTATATACCGAATTTAAAAGACCTAAACACAAGCTTTAAACTAAGATGCAGACAGAGGTCCAGCAACGAGATGGGGGTTCTCCAGTCTTTTGCATTGAGTGTCACATGTATGATTTTCTCCCAGTTGGTGAGAGGTCCTACATATGCACTAAGTGCAGGGAGCTCTTTGCTCTCAGGGAACGAGTCCGTTCTCTAGAGGCTAGAGTAGCAGACCTGGAAGACATAAGAAAGACAGAGAAGTACATGGACGAGACCTACAGGGATATAGTCCTGAAGTCCCACCTCCAGTCTGGCAGCATCCCTGTTGCCATGGAGGAGAGAGGTCGCGTGACAGGAGAGCATCACCCTGGTGTGGCAGGAAGTGATCCTGTAACTAGGACCTGTCCTCCAGGTGATGTAAAACCCTCTCGCACCGAGGACGTTTCTCCAGGGCCATGTCCCCATGAGGGGAGGGTCAGGACAGCTGTTATAGTTGGTGATTCAATCATTAGGAATGTAGATAGCTGGGTGGCTGGTGGACGTGAGGATCGCCTGGTAACATGCCTGCCTGGTGCGAAGGTAGCAGATCTCACACACCGCCTAGATAGGATCATAGATAGTGCTGGGGGGGAGTCTGCTGTCTTGGTACATGTTGGTACCAATGACATAGGAAAATGTGGTAGGGAAGTTCTGGAGGCTAAATTTAAGCTTTTAGGTAGGAAGTTGAAATCCAGAACTTCCAGGATAGCGTTCTCCGAAATGCTTCCTGTTCCACGTGCAGGACCCAAAAGACAGGCAGAGCTCCGGAGTCTCAATGCGTGGATGAGACAATGGTGCAAGGATGAGGGTTTTGGATTTGTTAGGAACTGGGGAACATTCTGGGGAAAGGGGGGGCTCTTCCGAAGGGATGGGCTTCACCTTAATCAGGATGGGACCAGACTGCTGGCATTAACCTTTAAAAAAGAGATAGAGAAGCTTTTAAACTAGAAAATAGGGGAAAGCCGACAGTCATCCAGGAGCGCATGGTTCGGACAAAGGTATCCTTGAAGGATACTACCAAAAACAGTGAGGTTCCAAAAGGGAGTATAGTAGCCCAAATGCCCTTGAGTAAGGAGCAGACAGAGCATAAAGATTCCCAATTACCCATGCCTACCAATAGCCAGATTAATATTAATAAAATTAATAAAATACAGTCACTAAAATGCTTGTATGCCAATGCTAGAAGTCTAAACAATAAGATGGGAGAATTAGAATATATAGCACTAAATGAGAGGTTAGATATGATTGCACTCTCAGAGACATGGTGGAAGGAGGATAACCAGTGGGACACTGTGATACCTGGATACAAACTATATCGTAATGATAGAGCTGAACAAATTGGTGGAGGGGTTGCGCTCTATGTTAAAGAGGGCATTGAGTCAGAAAGGATTAAAGTTTTGCAGGGAACACAATTTGCTGTAGAATCTCTATGGATTGAAATTCCATTTATGAAAGGGAAGGTGATGGCAGTGGGAGTATACTATCGACCGCCTGGCCAGAATGAACAAATGGATGATGAAATGCTCAAAGAAATCAAGGAAGCTAACAAAAGCCACAACAGAGTAGTAATAATGGGTGATTTCAATTACCCCGGTATCGACTGGGACAGTCTCACAGCAGGACAAGCTAAAGAGATAAAGTTTCTAGATGAAATAAATGACTGCTTCTTGGAGCAGCTGATTCATGAACCGACCAGAGGGGAAGCCATACTGGACCTAGTCCTTAGTGGAACGCCAGATCTGGTGCAAGAAATAAAGGTGTTGGGACCACATGGCAATAGTGATCATAGTATGATCATGTTTGATTTAATCAGTGGAGGACAGATAGTAAAGGAATCCACAGTACTACCTTTTAACTTTCAAAAGGGAGACTATGATAGAATGAGGAATATAGTTCGGAAAAAACTAAAAGGAGCGGTTCCAAAGGTTAAAGACTTACAGCAAGCTTGGGTGTTATTTAAAAATACTATCCTCGAAGCCCAGACCAGCTGTATTCCACGCATTAAGAAAAGTGGAAGAAAGTCCAAAAAACTGCCAGCATGGTTTAAAGGTGAGGTCAGAGAGGCTGTTGCTGCCAAAAGAGCAACCTTCAGGAAATGGAAAAAAGAGCCAAATGATGAAAACTGGAAACAGCACAAGCACTGGCAAGTTAAATGCAAAGCATTGATAAGGCAGGCAAAGCGGGAATTTGAGAAGAAACTTGCTACGGAAGCAAAAACACGAAATAAAGACTTTTTCAAGTACATTCGTAGCAAAAGGCCTGTGAGAGAGTCAATTGGACCATTAGATGATAGAGGGGTAAAAGGGGCAGTAAGAGGGGACAAGGCTATAGCAGAGAGACTGAATGAATTCTTTGCTTCAGTCTTTACTGAGGAAGATGTAGGGATGTTACCCAAGACTGAAGTGGTATTTAAAGGTGATACTGCAGAGGAATTGAGAGAAATATCGCTACACCGGGAAGATATATTACAACTATTTGATAAACTGAATAGTAACAAATCACCTGGACCGGATGGTATACATCCCAGAGTGTTGAAAGAACTGAAATATGAGATTGCAGACCTGCTATTGGTAATCTGTGAACTTTCATTAAAATCATCTGTAATACCTGAAGATTGGAGGGTCGCCAACGTAACACCAATTTTTAAAAAGGGTTCCAGGGGTGACCCGGGAAATTACAGACCGGTGAGCCTGACGTCAGTACCAGGGAAAATGGTAGAAACCATCATAAAGAACAAAATTACACAGCATGTGGATAGCCATGGCCTAATGGGAGACAGCCAACATGGCTTTAGACAAGGAAGATCTTATCTTACTAATCTGATCTGTTTTTTTGAAGGTGTGCATAAACAGGTAGACAAAGGTGAGTCTGTTGATATAGTGTATCTGGACTTTCAGAAAGCTTTTGACAAGGTCCCCCATCAGAGACTTTTGGCAAAGCTAAAAAGTCATGGGATAGGAGGCAGTGTACTATTGTGGATCGGGAACTGGTTAAAAGATAGAAAGCAGAGGGTAGGGCTAAATGGCCAATATTCCCAATGGAAAAAGGTGAATAGTGGAGTACCCCAGGGATCTGTACTGGGTCCCCTACTTTTTGACATATTCATAAATGACCTGGAAAAAGGAATAACTAGTGAGGTTATAAAATTTGCAGATGACACAAAACTGTTTAAAGTTGTTAAAACCCAAGAGGATTGTGGAAAACTGCAGGAGGATCTGGATAAATTGGAAGACTGGGCATCCAAATGGCAGATGAAATTTAATGTGGACAAGTGCAAAGTTATGCACCTAGGAAAGAACAACCCACACTATAGTTACACGATGCAAGGCTCCACATTAGAAACCACCACCCAGGAAAAAGATTTAGGAGTCATTGTGGATAACATGTTAAAACCCTCCGCCCAGTGTGCAGCGGCGGCCAAGAAAGCAAATAGAATGCTAGGTATCATAAGGAAAGGGATGGAGAATAAAACAAAGGATATTATAATGCCTCTGTATCGCTCCATGGTACGACCGCACCTTGAATATTGTGTGCAATTCTGGTCACCGTATCTTAAAAAGGACATAGAGTTATTAGAAAAAGTACAGAGAAGAGCCACCAAATTGGTGAAGGGGATGGAAGGCTACTCCTATGAAGAGAGGCTAAAAAGGTTAGGGCTCTTTAACCTGGAAAAGAGACGGCTGAGGGGAGATATGATAGAGGTCTATAAATTAATGAATGGAGTGGAACGGATAAACATGGATCAATTGTTTACGCTATCAGAATATAGAAGGACTAGGGGACATGTAATGAAGCTACAGGGTAAACTATTTAAGACAAATAAGAGAAAATATTTCTTCACTCAACGTGTAATCAAACTCTGGAATCTGTTACCGGAGGATGTAGTAAGGGCTGTTAGTATAGCTGGGTTTAAAAAAGGTTTGGACAAGTTCCTGGAGGAAAGGTCCATAAACCACTATTAAAAAGGGACCCAGGATATCAATGCTTGACCTAGTACAAGCACTGCAGAACCTGTGTCTTTTGGGGAAACTGCTAGGTACGTATGACCTAGATTGGCCACTGTTGGAAACAGGATACTGGGCTTGATGGACCTCGGTCTGACCCAGTATGGCATTTCTTATGTTCTTATGTTCTTAACACGGCGTCTTAGAAGGCATCTCTCCTGGACTACGTCGTGCACACGTATGTGCTCCCTTTATCCTTCAACCCAACGAGACTTATCCTGGTATATAGCTTCTCTATACCTCCCTCTCTATAGGTTATTTAGATATATCTATCTAC
This sequence comes from Ichthyophis bannanicus, assembly GCA_033557465.1. NCBI lineage: Eukaryota > Metazoa > Chordata > Amphibia > Gymnophiona > Ichthyophiidae > Ichthyophis > Ichthyophis bannanicus. The sequence continues at coordinate 66,158,681 of CM066033.1, forward strand.
CTACATATATATATATGTAGATAGATAGATAGATATAGATATCTAAATAACCTATAGAGAGGGAGGTATAGAGAAGCTATATACCAGGATAAGTTTTGTTGGGTTGAAGGATAAAGGGAGCACATACGTGTTGTGACACAGTAGACAATACAGAGCCCATGGAGGTAGGAGAAAATGAGGAACTTACCTCAGATTTAACTGAACAGCAAAACTCAGTACACGTAGAAACAGCTGAGCAGCAAATGCATTCAGCACAGGAAAAGCCAAAAGGCATGAGAATGAATTTTCCCTGTAATAGTCCTGATGTAGGGAGAAACAGAAAGGCTCATCAGGAGCACATGTTCCCAAAGACCCACGTAACGTGCAGAGAAGGGAAGCATATAAGTTCCTGGTTAGAACCAGGAAGGGGCAGAGCAGGAAGAGAGAGACCCGGAGAGGAGAGACTCAGAAGCAGTCCTAGAGAGAGTCCCAGCAGGAGCAGGAGGAGGAGGAGGGGCAGCAACTCGGGAGGACTGAGCAAGCAACCAATGAGCACAGGTCATGCTGAAGGATGTTTGCCGGTAGAAGGAAACAGAAGAGGTGACATCAGAGCAAGAAACAGCTGGGGACGTAACCACGATCTTGCTAGCTCTGAGGGTGGTTGGAGAGTCCGGGAGAAAGTTCTCAACAGTCCAGAAGCAAAAGCCAGAAACAAGGTAGAAAGGTGGGAACCTTGTTTTTCTAAGGAAGAGGCTAAAAGCTCTGTATGTTTTAAAGGGCGTGGCCCTGGACGTAACTTTAATGCTGAAAGATATCCAGTGTTCCCACTAGGTGGGAAGGGAAAGGAAAGCCAGCAAGAAGCTATTCTCATACCGGGCATTCACAGCCCTAGGTTTAAAGAACACTATGTGGGAAAAGTGATCCATGTACCACAGGAGGGTTTGCAGGAGGCCAGCACATGTAAAGAGTGTGACCCTTGTATTATTGGGAGTGAACCCAAAGTAACGCAGTGGGAGAATAACAGCTATCCTTCAGACCCAGTCCCTATGGATTGCACGATATGTTTTTCGGACAATGTCATTTCTTTATGTTAACCCTGAAGAAAACAACCTTGTGATAATAACAAAGGAAAAGAAGATATTTTTCTCTGTAGCCGTCTTTTGTTTTGATGCTGTTTGTTGTGTTTGTATCCAAAGAATATCTGTTTCAGGAAAGGGAATAAAGCCCTGATTTACTTTGCTTTACCATTCGACTGAAAGACTCTTTTTAGTAGAAAATCAGCTTGAAGCTCACAACCCTAGGCAGCCGCCTAATAGGGTTCACAGAGGGTCTATCATACGGGCCCCATCACAGTGTGCGCGACGTAGTCCAGGAGAGATGCCTTCTAAGACACCGTGTTTAATGTGTGGTGTTAGAAAGGGAACAGTAGCAGAAACACAATATATACACAAACACACATACCTATCTATATATATATATATATATATATATATATATATACCCAGACAATGTATGCCCGACACCGAAAAAAACACAAAAGAAATTCGGGCCAATTCCACCTGTCCTTTGCCCAGCCCTGATTCCAACCTGGCAAGCACAACTGCACCCGAACGCACAGAAAGCCCTTGCTGTGACGTTTCTGCAGGCCCCACCATCTCGCGGCTTTCCTGCGCTTCAGCCATGCGGCCGGAACCCTTCTGGGCAGAACGCAGCCCTCTCGTCCGCTCTCCTGCCTGTTCTCAAACCGCCGCTTACCTCAGTAACCGCTGACACTGCCTTTGCTGACTGCTCCTCCCCGCACTCAGCCGGACAGCGGCTTCTGCGACGCGGGAGACTGAGCAACTGAAGAGCCGGTAACTCCAGGGCTTAGCGGCCTCGGCATGCGCCCCCACCCTGCTCTTTGAACGTCGCTCCTGTGCTGTTGCCGCCGGTTCCTCACCCAAACTGTGGGTTCGGGAACCGGAGCACGGCGCTTTGTCCCTCAAGATAAGCCCTTCCTTTGCAGCCCCCTTAACTAGAACCAGAGGGGGAGAGACAGGAAGGGGGGCCTTAGCACAGCTTGATCCTTAAAACGACAGTCTTCCTCTTTTTTTTTTTTTTTTTTATACAGCACCGCTGCACTTAAACTAAAGGTATTAACCCTATCCAAACTACTGTCCTTAAATGTTTCTCCAGCAAGCCTGCCCACCAGACTCACCACCCTCCAGCTGCTATGGAGACAGATTACTGGTCAGAGGAGGCGGTCCCGGGAGTATTTGTACCAGTGTCATCAGAAGAATGACGTTTCTCAGTCTCCATAGCTGCTGGAGGAGGTGCTTAAACCCGAGATATCGGGACTAGACTGGAGGGACGTTAAGGAATTGAGTCTTTTGAAACCTAGGACAAGGAGGAACTTGATACATGGTGTCGAGTCTACGAGAATGAGGAGATGTGGTTAGAGGTGTTTCCCACATCCTTAACATAAGATCATGCAAGATCTCATGAATAGGTAAGGTAGCTGCCTCCTTGGGAGCTTTAAGGTATTGTAGGATTTCTAATTCCTTTGCCCTAGGCTCTTTTTCAGGAGCCACAGTGATGGAAAGACCTCGGGTCACATCTTGGATAAAATCCTGAAAGGATATATCCTCTGGTGGAGACATCCTACACTGAGGAGAAGAGGAATCCTTGGGAAGAAGTACTCTGGTATTGGCAGAGCCTTTGGAGTCTTCAGACTCATCCGAGGATTCGAAGTATCTCCGATCCCGGTGATCGTGCAAGGCACGGTACCGGTATTGATCAAAGTCGGCATCGGAGTGGTCCGGTACGGACTTGTCGATGCCGGATAGAGATGCATGACTTGGTCCCGGTAAAATACCTGCCGAGGTTGATGCAGTCGGTGCCGGTACCGGTTGAATTGTCTGAAGCGGTTTCAGGGGCATTGAGGCCGTGAGAAGAGCTGCCAGACTGCGTTTGATAGTGAGAAACCTCTGATCTATCGACGCTGCCGATGCTTAGCTGTTGGTACTGGTAGAAGCGGCCGGAACCCCAGAGCATGGCACCAGTAGTTCTGCCAAGGTTGAAGCCTCGAGAACATCCTGGAGCCCCGTTAGTGCTTTGGAAGCCGAAGTCTTCCGCCGGGGCAATTTTGCCAGTGAAAGTCCCTCAAGGGCAACGCCGGAGGCATCTCGATGTTTAGAAGGAGATCTACCCTTTGAACCGGCTAGATTTATGTTTAGTAACCTGAGATCCATGGGAGGAAGATGAAGCCCTGGAGGACGTCGATGCCACGGACGCCGCATCGGAGGGAAAAAGGATGCTAAGCTTAGCAGCTCGGTTTTGCCGGCCCCTTTTTTACATCATTCCACAGGCAACACACTCTGAAATACAGTGGTCAGGACCTAAACATTGAGGCACCACTCATGGGTGTTGGAGATGATACCGCCACACTTAGAACACTTTTTAAAACCCGAAGCGGGTTTTTCCATTTTGAGGAAAAAATTGGGCCTAGTGCCTATCAGCATACATCAGCATGACATTATGCCTAGCATAGGTGTCATGGCTTTTCCCAGACCTTGGATTGCAAGCAGCTTTGTTACTCTGATGATGTCAGTCTCCAAACTTAATGAGCATAGTTTACATGAGGAGATTAGCTCTGACCCCCTGGTGATGTCTGTCTCCAGACTTAATGAACATACTTTAAACAGCCCCTCCTTGCTAATCAAGTGATAGCAGACCTCAAACAAACCAAATTATGACAGAGGGAGGTGCTGAAGAATTTCACTATAAAATACAGAGGACAAAAATATCTCGCTCTTTCTTATTCATCGGACATGAGGGACATGAGGCTCTGACACCCACTTCTCTCTCTCTCTCTCCTCCCCCTTGTTCTCTCTTTCTCTTACTATGAGACTCTGACACACACTCCCCCCCCTTTCTCTCACACAAACACAAATGCACACACACAAAGACGCACTCTGTAACAACCTTATAACTCTGTTCTGTACCTATGTAATAAGCCTATTTCTATATAAAACTCTTTTTCCAAGCCACACCAGTTTTGGTTGTCTTATTTGTGCTACTTACCATACTGTCTCTGTGAAATGAACCCAGGACCAAACGGAGAGTAGATACCAGAAGATTACAGTGCCCAAAATGGCACGTGGCACCCGAAGAGAAAGTTACTGGAGAAAGACTCCAGAAGCAAATTTTTTATTTATTTTTTTTTAGAAAAAAGAAAAGAAGAACCGGCTGTACCGGTATAGCGTTGAGGGAAGGCAGACGCGACCACAAAAAAGAAGTATAGAGTAGTTACTCACCTGTAGCAGGTGTTCTCCAGGAGCAGCAGGAATCAGTCCTCACATATGGGTGACATCGACGTCGATGAAGCCCTTGCGGAGCATTTTCCCAGCTTTCCATGAAAGCCTTTGGGAATGCAGGCACACATGCGCGGTTCCCTTCCCGCCTAAAGGTGCCATTTTGCTCAGTCAAATAACATAGCTAAAAAACAGCACACAAAAATGTAAAATAAACTATGTACAACTGCAACTCCCAGGGGAGGAGGGAGGGTTGTGAGGACTGAATCCTGCTGCTCCTGGAGAACACCTGTTACAGGTGAGTAACTACTCTTTCTCCAGGAGCAATCAGGAAGTCAGTCCTCACATATGGGTGACTCCCAAGCTCTGGGCTACCAAGGAACCCAGGCTGAACAAGAGAACTCCCTCTAGTCCCAGCATCAAAGAAAGGCTTTTCCACTGACAGAACCTCCACCGGTAGCCCAACAGAGGGCAGGAGTTGCCTAAACCTCAAAGAGATTCCGGAGTACTGCCTGGCCAAAAGCACTGTCCCTACGGGACTCCCTTTCCAGACAGTAATGGGCCGCAAATGTCTGGCTTGAAGACCAAGTAGCAGCCCTGCAGATGTCTACCAATGGTACAGAGCGGAGATGAGCCACTGAGGCAGCCATTGCCCTGACACGATGGGCCGTGACCCAACCCTGCAAAGGAAGGTCAGCCGCCCTGTAAGCCCAGGTGATACAGTCAGCCACCCAGATGGACAAGGTACGCTTGGACACAGCCAACCCCAAATTATTAGGGTCAAAAGAGATGAAGAGCTGAGTAGCCCTTCTGTGCCCCTGCGTACGGTCAAGGTAGAAGGATAAGGCCCTCCTACAGTCCAGGGTATGCAGAATTGCTTCAGCCTGGCATGCATGAGGCCTAGGGAAGAATGTTGGAAGAACCACCTCCTGGTTGAGGTGGAAAGAGGAGACAACCTTTGGGAGGAACTTTGGATGAGTCCTGAGGACTACCCTGTTCTTATAGAATCTGGTGTAAAGCCTGTCATAGACCAGAGCCTGAAGCTCACTCACTCGTCTAGCTGAGGTTAGGGTTACTAAGAAAAGTGTCTTCCAGGACAGGAAGCGTAGAGGACAAGTAGCCATCGGCTCAAAGGGTGGGCGAGTCAATTGCTGCAAGACCACATTTAACTCCCACTCAGGAGCAGGAGGACGGATCAGAGGCCTGAACAAGAGCAAGCCTCTGAGAAACTGGGACACCAAGGGGTGAACCGATAGAGAGTGTCCTTCTACCAGTGAGTGGTGAGCTGCTAGAGCTGAGAGGTGGACCCGAACAGAATTGGACTTAAGTCCCTGATTTGATAAGTACAGTAGGTACTGAAGCACTACTGGTACAGCACAGGAGAAAGGATCCTCTGTAAGTAGCTGACACCACACAGAAAACCTTTTCCATTTCAGGGCATAGGTTTTCCTAGTGGACTGTTTCCTAGAGGCTAGAACAACCTCAACTTCCTGAGGTAGGCCCCAGGGAGCCAAAACTACCCTTGCAGCCTCCAGGCCATCAAATTGAGAGCTTTGAGATTGGGGTGCAGAAGGGAACCCTGTCCTGAGAGAGAAGGTCGGGTTGCAACCCCAGAGGCAGTGGAGGATCCACCGCCAGCTGAAGCAGAAGTGGGAACCAAGGCTGTCTCGGCCACCTGGGAGCTACCAGCAGGACCGAGGCCTTGTCCTGAAGAATCTTGAACAGGGTCCAGGCCACCAAGGGCGTGGGAGGAAACGCATACAGGAGTCCCTGAGACCATGGAATCAGAAAAGCATCTGCTGCTATCCGCAGAGGAAGCGGTTGCCTGGAGCAGAACTTTGGCAGCTGTTTGTTCAGTGGACTGGCAAACAGATCTATGGATGGAAGTCCCCATTTCAGGAAAATCTTCTGAACCACCAAAGGATGGAGCTGCCACTTGTGGGGCAGCAGAATCCTGCTCAACCTGTCGGCCAGGTAGTTTTCCTTGCCAGGGAGGTACACAGCCTTGAGGAGCATGTTGTGCTTGAGGGCAAACAAGCAAAGGTCCTGTGCTTCCTGGCAAAGGAGCCTGGACCCAGTTCCGCCCTGTTTGTTCACATAAAACATGGCTACCTGGTTGTCCGTTTGAACTAAGACAGACTGATGAGCCAGGGCTGGAGAGAAAGTCTTGAGGGCCAACCGAATATCCCTGAGTTCCAGGAGATTGATTTGCTGTGCGGCTTCCTAGGGAGACCACAGGCCCTGGGTGCACTTGCCTAGACAATGAGCTCCCCAGTCCTGCAAGGAGGCATCCGTGGTCAACACCACTGTGAATCCAGGAATCTGAAAAGGCACCCCTTGCAGCAGATTGGGTGGATGTAGCCACCAGCTGAGGGATTTCAGAAATTGTCTGGACACCCTTATCCTGTCTCTGAGGATGCCTGTGGCCTGTGACCACTGAGACCGAAGGCACCACTGTGCAGGCCTCATATGGAGCCGGGCATTGGGAGTCACATGAACTGTCGAAGCCATGTGGCCTAGAAGCCTCAGGCAGAGTCTGGCGGAAACCAGTGACCTGCTGAGAAACTGACTTGCTAAGGTTATCAGTCTTCGGGCTCTGTCTTCGAGCAAGAATGCCTTTGCCAGCAGAGAGTCCAACCTTGCCCCTATGAACTCCAAGTTTTGGGATGGGAGCAAAGTGGACTTTGCGAAGTTTATGACAAACCCCAGGCTTTGAAGAAGAGCAATAGTTCTGAGGGTGGATTGTCTGGCCTCCTGGCACGTCTGACCCCTGATGAGCCAGTCGTCCAGATAGGGGAAGACAAAAATACCCTGATTTTTCAGGTAGGCCGCCACCACTGCCAGGCATTTGGTAAAGACCCTGGGAGCGAAGGTTAGGCCAAAAGATAGTATTCTGTACTGATAATGGTTTCCTCCCACAATGAACCTGAGGTACTTTCTGGTCTGGATGAATGAGGATGTGAGTGTACGCATCCTTTGAATCTAAGGAGCATAGCCAATCTCCCTGCTGGAGGTAGGGCAGAAGGGTTCCAAGAGAAAGCATCTTGAACTTTTCCTTTTCCAAGAACTTGTTGAGGTTTCGGAGATCTAGAATAGGTTGAAGGCCACCGGTTCTTTTGGGTACTAGGAAATACCTGGAGTAGAACCCTCGACTATGTAAGTGGGGGGGCACAGGTTCCACTGCCCTGTCCACCAACAGACTTTGTAGCTCCTGAAGGAGAAGATCCGTATGCAAGGGAGGCCTTGGAGGCTCCCCTGGAAAGTATGGAGGAGGCAGTTGTTTGAAGTGTAGTGCATAGCCCTTGTGGACTATTCTTAACACCCAACTGTCTCCAGTGATGAGTGGCCACTGGTGGGCAAACAGAGCGAGGCGACCTCCTGTGCAGGGTTGGAAGAGCAGGGACGGAGAGGCTATGCCTAAGGAGTCAAAAACCCCCACCCTGCTGAGTGGGAGCAGGGGCCGGAGGCTTGGGGGTCCTCTGCCTACGGGGCCCATTACCCTGCCCCTTGGCTTGCTGACCCTGTGGGGCAGCTTTGGCAGCCGATATTGTGGGTACTGTTTGTAGGCAGTGCCCTTCCTCGGGTAAAAGGACTTTTTACCCGAGCCCTTCTTCTTGTGAGAAGGGGCAGAAGTCTTTCTAGACAGCCTTGTCCGTGTGAGGTGCTCGGTCTCAAGCTGTGCGGCCTTCTCGGTCATGGGCTTGCCAAAAAGGTTCTCACCTCGGCAAGGGACATCGACCAACTTGTCCTGAACCCATGGCTCGAGGTCCGATGACTGCAGCCATGCCTGGCGTCGAGCCGCGATGCCGGCTGCCGCAACACGGGCCGAAGCCTCAAAGCCATCGTAGGCAGCACGGGACATAAACTTAGAGCATTCCCGGATCCCCGAGGACAAGGACTTGAACCTCTACAAGGGTTCCCCGGAGAGACCAGCAGAGAACCCGGCCAGCTCCTTGGCCAGGTCTAGCAAGTACATGCCCATGTACAGCTGTAAGACTGGACACGGCAAGCAAGCATCGAGCCCTGGAAGCACTTTCTACCAAAACCATCAAGGTTTCGGGCCTCCCTGCCAGGGGCACCGCGGAGTGCATCTTCTGACTTTTCAGGCGATGCATGGCCGATTCCACCACAATGGAATGGTGTGGTAGCTGCGTCTTCTGAAAGCCAGGACTCTTCTGGAGTCGAAAGATCGAATCGACCCGCTTGCTTAAAACCGGCACCGAGGCCGGCTCCTCCCACATACGGAAGAGGAGCCATACCAGCATCGGAGGAACCGGGACAGTAAAGGACTCTTTCGGAGGAGAGTCGTACTGCAGGGCCTCGAGCTCCTCGGCTCGAGGCTCCTCCTCGGGGTCCGCAGGAATAGCCAACGCAGTGGCCATATCCCGAACGAACTCCGAGAACCGGGTATCCTCCAGAGGGGATCTACTCCGGGGTTCAGACTGTGGTGAGTCCGATGGGACGCACCGAGTCTTGAAGGTGTCGGGGGACTCCTCGTCCTCCGTCTCCCATGCGGACTTGTCCGATGAGGAATCGGGGTCCGACCTCGCGGGGCCTGCGAGCACCCGCCCCGATGCCAAAGGCACCAGCGTCGACGCCCTCAGTCCCGAACGGGAGGTCGAGGGAGACTGTGACCGAGGTCGACCTCGAGCCTTTATGGCCTTGAGTATCAGCTTGGTCTCCGGGGTCGACTTCGATGTCGATGTCCCGGTGGTCGGGGCAGATGTGCCAGACAGGCTGGCCATCAGTGTCCGCTGCTGTTCCATGAAGGCAGACTGTCTGCTCTCCAAGGCTGTCAACCTGAGACCCAGCTCAGGAGACTCAGCAGCTCCCAACTCGGGCCCCGATGGTGGCTCCCTGGGAGGAGAGTCCACAAGGACTACAGGGCTTACGTGTCCCGCAGACTCCGGCTCCAGTCAAGGAACTTTGGAAGGCTTCTCCTGTTCCACAGGCCCGGGGCGACGGTCGGGGGTCTGAGAATGAGCTCTCGAGGAACCTGTGACCTCTTCCGACGACGCCCTCACGAGCCGCTTCTTCCTCTTGCGTTCCCGGTCAGGAGACCCCCTGTCCGAGGAGCCATGACTGTGCTCGGGATCCGACTCCCGAGATGTCGAGGCCTCAGACGAGGTCCGGGTCCGGCCGGAGGCCGAGTCAGAAAAAAGCCTTTCCTTTTGGTGCTGACGACTTCGCAGTGCCTTGGAAGACATTTTCCCACATGGTCCACACGTCTTAGGGTCGTGATCAGGACCGAGGCACCGAAGGCAGCAGTCGTGTGTGTCGGTGAAAGACATCAGTTTCTTGCACTGATCACACTTCTTAAAACCGCTGGAAGCCATCGGGGAAAAAAAAGAGTCCCCGCGAGGTCAAAGGACCGGCCTTCCAGGGAAAATGAAAAAAAGGGCGCGAACGCCAGCCACTAAGAGCAAAAACCGAAAAAAGAAGATCGGGCTCGATACCGGTGTACCGGACCCGGCGGGAGGGGAACCGGCGTCGAACCGGAGAAGAAAAAAAAAGGGAAGAATCGCAAAAAGTCAACAATTTTCCGGGATGACTAGGACTCACGTCCGGTGGGCTTCACGGAAAACGAGAGACTGAGCAAAATGGCACCTTTAGGTGGGAAGGGAACCACGCATGCGTGCCTGCATTCCCAAAGGCTTTCATGGAAAGCTGGGGAAATGTTCCGCAAGGGCTTCATCAACGTCGATGTCACCCATATGTGAGGAATGATTTCCTGCTTGGTCCTGAAGAAAAGAAGGGAATTTTCTGCAGTGACAGGATGTGCGACCTGTCGGCTCCGTGGAAAATGAAAAAACTGGAGAGGGACAGTTGCGAAAGGCGGGAAGGCAGCACGCAGGTGCTGTGGGATGCTCCCAAAAGCTTTCCTAATGGACGCTGGGGAGCGTTCCCGTGCAGGCTCCGTCGGTACCAACGATACCCATTATGTGAAGACTACATTCCTGCTTGTTCCTGGAGAGTAAATCTTTGCCAAAGGAAGGACAGATTCAAGTGGTAATCTTCAAGACAGAAGTTGCATAATTCAACATTTCCTTTGGTGAGACAGAAGGAATCTGAGGGAAGTTAAGCAATCACAAATTCTTTTTCCTTACAGCATTTTCCAACACCTTCAGCTTTCCATGGATACTTAGAAAATCTTTAGTAGCAGTACCTGAGAATGTAACCGTGTCCTCAACATTACTTTCTAGATGCGCCACATTGGAGTTCAGCACAGTCACCTCTTGTTTCTGTTTTTCCACTATCTGAACAACATCCGAGAGAGTATTCTGAAGACTTGTGAACTGAGAAGAAAATGAACACTCCAGCACCTGCAAACCATCCCAGAGGATGTACAAAGTAACAGCAGCCAGGTGCACAAGCAAGGGCTACACCATTTGCACTCCAGCAGAAGGCAACAATACTCCAGGAGAACCTCCTCCTATATCCACAGATAATGAGGGATCCAAGGCATCAGATCCGGTGCACCCCAATGCTCCAGCTGGAACCGCAGCCATACCAACCGGTGCCGTGGGACTCCCCTCCACAATCGGCGTGGTTGCTAAAACGTCCACACTTCCAGTGGAATCAACATTCAATGATCTCATGCTACAAGGAAGGAGCTGTGAGCTGGAGCTGTCCGTATATTCGGGATTAAGGTAACAAGTAGCTATGAGGGACTCGAAGAACTTCCTTTTGCTACCATTGACCCAAGAAAGTTGAAACGCTCCAGAGTTCTCTCTGCATCAGTGGGCCTCAGGAAGGCATAGAGAGGTCCCTTAGTAGCAGCTGTGCTCTTAGGTATTTCCCTGATCTTTGCCTTCCATTTACGCAGCATTGCTTAACCAAAGTAAAAGGAAATAAGACCTTTACAAAGAGGTCTTCTACCTAGGGGGCAAGAGACCTGTGAAACATTTTAAATAGGTGTTAAAGCCAGGTGGCAGGTCAAAAGGCCATTTTGAAAGACTCCTTCTATCCAAGCAAGGACTGTTAATCACCCAGGAAGTTGGTTACAGCTTACCTCAGAAGCAGGGCCGGCTCGTCCATTGAGCAAGAATGTTTTTTGCACAGGGCCCCGCGTTTCAGGGGGCCCCACGCAAAAAAACATTCTTCATTAGCACAAGTAGAAAAAAACCCAAACCGGCTGCTGCTGCCGCCGTGGCAGCGGCAGAATCAAATGTCCCGCCGCGGGGCCTCGCCTGCCCGGCAGAGCCTCCCTTCACCATCAGCTCCTGAGTCCCTCCCAATGCGCAGGCTTTCAGAGCCGCAAGAGCTTCTCTGACCTCTCGCGGCTCTGTTAATCCCGCCGGGGCTGATGGGAAATCCCTTCAGCCCCGGCGAGATTAACAGAGCCGAGAGAAGAAAGGGAAACTCTCGCGGCTCTGAAAGCCCGCGCATTGGGACTCGGGAGCTGATGGTGAAGGGAGGCTCTGCCGGGCAGGCGGGGCCCCGCGGCGGGACATTTGATTCTGCCGCTGCCACGGCGGCAGCAGCAGCCGGTTTGGTTTTTTTTAATCTATCAGGGCTGATGGGGGGAGGGGGTTAGGACTGATAATGGGCTTTGGGGGGGTTAGGACTGGTAATGGGCTATGGGGGGGTTAGGACCACTGTTCCCTCTAAGCTGTGCGCGTGTGCGCGCGCACACACCTCACCGAGCGAGCGCACATACTTTACAACAGAGCGCACAAAAATTACAGCTCTGATTCTGATAGAAAACAACACAGACGTCTTAAAATTTAAAAGTTATGATTGTAATTACTAGAAATTTCCCGCTTCATTTAGTAATCGTCTATTTTCATTTAATTTGATTAAAATCAATGTGGTGTACATACTGTATTCTGATGTGTAATCAAATTTTAAAGTATATAACTCCGAGTGTCGTTATGTGGCGCACAAAAATTTAACCTTCCTTCAAAATTTGCACACAGCTGATACTTTATGCGCACACAGCCTACAGAAAATTAGAGGGAACATTGGTTAGGACGGGAAGTGGGTTGATGGGGGAGGGGGGTTAGGACTGGTAATGGTCTATGGGGGGGTTAGGACTACTAATGGGCTATGGGGGGCTAAGACTGGAAGTGGGCTGATGGGGGGCTAGGACTGGAAATGGCTGATGGGGGGGGGCTAGGACTATGGCTGGGGGAAATGGGTGACTGGTGGGGTTAGGACTGGTAATGGGCTATGGGGGGGCTAAGACTGAAAATGGGGTGATGGGGGGGCTTAGGACTGGTAATGGGCTATGGGGGGCTTAGGACTGGTAATGGGTTATGGGGGGCTTAGGACTGGTAATGGGCTGAGTGGAAGGAAGGCTTGAACTACAAATAGCTGATGGGGAGGGGGGCTTGGAATGGAAATGGGCTGTGAGGGGAGGGAGCTAGGACAGGAAATGGGCTGATGGAGGGCTAGGATTGAACTGGAAATGGCCTGTTGGGGGGCTTGGATTGAAATGGACTCATGGAGGGGCTAGAACTGGAAGTAGGCTCATGGGGGGCTTGGATTGGAAATGGGCTGAGTGGAGGGGAGCTAGGATTTGACATGGGCTGATGGTGGGGCTAGGAAAGGACTAGAAATGGGCTGATGAAGGGCTGGGATTGGAAATGAGCTGATGGAGGGACTCGGATGGGGGAGCTAGGACTAGAAATGGGCTGATGCAGGGACTAGAAGGGAGTGGATGCTGGGTGGTGCTGGAACTAGAAGGGAGCTGATGTTGGGGGAGGATTAGAATGGGATAGAGCTGGGAGAGTGAAATGGAGAGGGAAAAAATATTTTGTGTGGGAGGGAAGACAAATCTACAATTGGCCGGATATTGGGAGAGTAAGTGGGGATTGAGAATGGAGGGGTAAAATTTGAGTGGATGAAATAGGAATGAGGAAAGAGCAAAAGGAGAAAGATAAGTATGTTAAAGCAGATGTAGAGAGAGAATGGAAAAAAACTAGAAGAGTGAAGAAAGGACAAATGGACAGCAGACGATGGAGAGTTAGCAGAAGACACGAAGAAACCAGAAGAAAGTGGCTGGAGCAATTGCAACTGAAAAAAAATATCTCTTTATTGAATTTATTAACTGAAATATGCTAGCTCTGGGAAATGTGCATCATTAACGTCTGCGCTTTGTTTAGTACAAGAGGAAATTAATTTATAGTTTTATTTCTACAGTGCTGTTGGGCTTTTGGGGTTCCCAGTTTAATTGTCTTCCTGTTTCTACATTGTGATTTCTTGTTTGGTGACGGTCTATGTTCTGCACGTGTAACTGAGCTGAGGTATTCTGTTTATGTAATTCCTATTTGACATTGCCACTTGTTCTCTTTCCCCAGTAGGTCATGTATTGTTGTTCTCTGAAATGTATTGGTTTAATATTTGTAGTGTTGCCTTTTGATAGGTAGGGTCTTGTGCTTTGTGAGTCCTGGTAGTGCTGTTATGATACGGCGGGTTTGCTATGGGTTCTAAATATAAGAACATAAGATATGCCATACTGGGTCAGACCAAGGTCCATCAAGCCCAGTATTCTGTTTCCAACAGTGGCCAATCTAGGTCATATGTACCTAGCAGTTTCCCCAAGGGACACAGGTTCCACAATGCTTGTATTGGTTCAAGCATTGATATCCTGGGTCCCTTCTTAATAATGGTTTATGGACCTTTCCTCCAGGAACTTATCCAAACCTTTTTTAAACCCAGCTACACTAACAGCCTTTACTACATCCTCCGGTAACAAATTCCAGAGTTTGATTACACGTTGAGTGAAAAAATATTTTATTAGTCTTAAATAGTTTACCCTGTAGCTTCATTGCATGTCCCCTAGTCTTTCTATATTCTGATAAGGTAAACAATCGATCTACGTTTACCCGTTCCACTCCGTTCATTAATTTATAGACTTCTATCATATCTCCCCTCAGCCGTCTCTTTTCCAGGTTAAAGAGCCCTAACCTTTTTAGCCTTTCTTCATAGGAGTATCCTTCCATCCCCTTTACCATTTTCGTGGCTCTTCTCTGAACCTTTTCTAAAATCGCTATATCCTTTTTAAGATACGGCAACCAGACTTGCACACAATATTCAAGGTGCGGTCTCACCATGGAACGATATAGAGGCATTATAATATATTTTGTTTTATTTTCCATTCCTTTCCTTATCATACCTAGCATTCTATTTGCTCTTTTGGCCGCTGCTGCACACTGGGCCGAGGGTTTTAACATGGTATCCACAATGACGCTTAAATCTTTTTCCTGGGTGGTGGTTCCTAATGTGGAACCTTGCATCGTGTAACCATAGTTTGGGCTGTTCTTCCCTAGGTGCATAACCTTGCACTTGTCCACATTAAATTTCATTCATCTGCCATTTTGATGCCCAGTCTTCCAATTTATCAAGATCCTCTTGCAATTTTCCACAATCCTCTTGGGTTTTAACAACTTTAGATAGTTTTGTGTCATCTGCAAATTTGATAACCTCACTTGTTATTCCACTTTCCAGGTCATTTATGAATATGTCAAAAAGCAGCGGACCCAGCACAGATCCCTGGGGTAAACCACTATTCACCTTTCTCCATTGGGAAAATTGATCATTTAGCCCTACCCTCTGCTTTCTATCTTTTAACCAGTTCCTGATCCACAATAGTACACTGCCTCCTATCCCATGACTCTTTAGTTTTGCCAAAGGTCTCTCATGAGGGACCTTGTCAAAGGCTTTCTGAAAGTTCAGATACACAATATCAACCGACTCACCTTTGTCCACCTGATTATTCACTCCTTCAAAAAAAACATAACAGATTAGTAAGACAAGATCTTCCTTGTCTAAAGCCATGTTGACTGTCTCCCATTAGGTCATGACTATCTACATGCTGAGTAATTTTATTCTTTATGATGGTTTCTACCATTTTTCCCGGTACTGATGTCAGGCTCACCGGTCTGTAGTTTCCCGGATCACCCCTGGAACCCTTTTTAAAAATTGGTGTTACATTGGCGATCCTCCAATCTTCAGGTATTAGAGATGATTTTAATGATAGTTCACAGATTACTAATAGCAGGTCTGCAATCTCGTATTTCATTTCTTTCAACACCCTTGGATGTATACCATCCGGCCCAGGTGATTTGCTACTCTTCAGCTTATCTAATAGTTGTAATACATCTTCCAGATGTATCGATATTTCCTTCAATTCTTCCGCACCTTTAAATACCACTTCAGTCATGGGTAACATCCCTACAACTTCCTCAGTAAAGACTGAAGCAAAGAATTCATTCAGTCTCTCCGCTATCACCTTCTCGCCTCTTAGTGCTCCTTTAACCCCTTTATCATCTAATGGACCAACTGAATCTCTCACAGGTTTTTTGCTACGAATGTACTTAAAAAGGTCTTTACTTTGCATTTTTGCTTCCGCAGCAAGCTTCTTCTCAAATTCTCTCTTTGCCTGCCTTATCAATGCCTTGCATTTGACTTGCCAGTGCTTGTGCTGTTTCCAGGTTTCGTCGTTTGGCTCTTTTTTCCATTTCCTGAAAGATGATTTTTTGGCAACAACAGCCTCTATGACCTCACCTTTAAACCATGCTGGCAGTTTTTTGGACTTCCTTCCACTTTTCTTAAAGCGTGGACATCAGCACCGGGAAAAATGGTAGAAACCATCATAAAAAATATAATTACTCAGCATGTAGATAGTCATGACCTAATGGGAGACAGCCAACATGGCTTTAGACAAGGAAGATCTTGTCTTACTAATCTGTTATGTTTTTTTGAAGGAGTGAATAATCAGGTGGACAAAGGTGAGTCGGTTGATATTGTGTATTTGGACTTTCAGAAAGCCTTTGACAAGGTCCCTCATCAGAGACTTTGGCAAAACTAAAGAGTCATGGGATAGGAGGCAGTGTACTATTGTGGATCAGGAACTGGTTAAAAGATAGAAAACAGAGGTTAGGGCTAAATGGCCAATTTTCCCAATGGAGAAAGGTGAATAGTGGTGTACCCCAGGGATCTGTGCTGGGTCCGCTGCTTTTTGACATATTCATAAATGACCTGGAAAGTGGAATAACGAGTGAGGTTATAAAATTTTCAGATGACACAAAACTATTTAAAGTTGTTAAAACCCAAGAGGATTGTGGAAAATTGCAAGAGGATCTTGATAAATTGGAAGACTGGGCATCAAAATGGCAGATGAAATTTAATGTGGACAAGTGCAAGGTTATACACCTAGGGAAGAGCAACCCAAACTATGGTTACACGATGCAAGGTTCCACATTAGGAACCACCACCCAGGAAAAAGATTTAGGCGTCATTGTGGATAACATGTTAAAACCCTCGGCCCAGTGTGCAGCGGCGGCCAAGAGAGCAATAGAATGCTAGGTATGATAAGGAAAGGAATGGAAAATAAAACAAAAGATATTATAATGCCTCTATATCGTTTGTCACCCTCTTGGTTGCCGGTTGACACAAAGATTATACGCCACTAGGTAGCGCTATTAAAGAACAAAGAGTCCGAGTGTAGGGTAATAAAGGCTTTTATTCCCCGTTTAAAGCAAGGTTCAACTAAGAGATATTTTAGATAACAGAAACAGTCCTTTGTTTCAAAAGGTACCAATATTCACTGGCTAGTTAACTGTTACTTCACAGTTTAAAGCAGGTTTTTCTTCAAAGTAATATTCAGTATAATAAACATCAACTTATACTTCATTTATTCTTCTGTGGAGCATACACACTTTGGAGCATAGGCAGTGCACCAATCACATTCCATTTCCTCAGGTAAAGGTGAGGGAATAGTGCTGGGAGAATCCACTTCCATCAAATCCTCTCCCCTATACTGATTCAAAGGGCTTCCACTGTCCCTGTCTGGTTCAGCATGGTAATCTACTACTTGGGAGTTTGGCTTCACATAACCAGGGACTCTTAAGGCTGGCGGTAGTTTAGTGAACCAGTCTGCACTCTTGTTTCCCTTAGGAGGAATCCCTTCTTTTAGCATAGCTTTTAGCAGTACAATCATTACAGTTAATGTTCACTGCCTCATACCTTGGCTCACTGAGTAAAAACTTCCGTTGCTTATAAAACTGCTTTTCCCTCTGAATAGGTGAAACTGGGCAATGATCCTCTAGAGATAAGCTTCTGTCAGAACCCCCCTCTCTGGTTCTTAGCTTTCTTCTCTCTAGGTTACAAACAGGCAGAGTATAGGAACTAGGCGTGGCAGAGCCTCTCACCTTGGAGCAACTTCCACCAAACTCCCCTTGCACAACAGGTCTAGTTTGGGCTTTCTGGCTTCCCACCTTGTGAGGTCTGTTTCTCCTCCAGCTTCCAGCTTGGCTTCTTCCACAGCAATCAGGCTTATGTCCTTGATAGCCTCCAGGCTTCTCTGCTGTTTCTCCTTCTAGTCCAGCTCCAGTTCCTTCTTCCTCTTTCTCCTCCTTCCTCAGCTCCTGCTGCTTCATATGCTCATGCCACTGCTGCTTATGCCACTCCTTATGCCACTCCTCCCTTTTCTGTCCAGAAGCATTCTGCTCTGGCTTATAAAGTGAACCGTTACTGCTGACTTCCTGGTTCCCTTTCAGCTGCAGGTCATCAGTGAGATTAGGTTCATTAAGACCAGTATGTCTGTTCCTGCTCCCTCTAGCTGTGCCTGGAGGTAACTGCACATCTAGTTCTTCTAAAACAGGATTTCTTTTCTTAAAACCAACTTTATTAATGCCCGCATCATGACACGTTCCATGGTGAGACCGCACCTTGAATATTGTGTGCAATTCTGGTCGCCGTATCTTAAAAAGGATATAGCGATTTTGGAAAAGGTTCAGAGAAGAGCCACCAAAATGGTAAAGGTGATGGAAGGATATTCCTATGAAGAAAGGCTAAAAAGGTTAGGGCTCTTTAACCTGGAAAAGAGACGGCTGAGGGGAGATATGATAGAAGTCTATAAATTAATGAACGGAGTGGAACGGGTAAACGTAGATCGATTGTTTACCTTATCAGAATATAGAAAGACTAGGGGACATGCAATGAAGCTACAGGGTAAAGTATTTAAGACTAATAAAAGAAAATATTTTTTCACTCAACGTGTAATCAAACTCTGGAATTTGTTACCGGAGGATGTAGTAAAGGCTGTTAGTGTAGCTGGGTTTAAAAAAGGTTTGGACAAGTTCCTGGAGGAAAGGTCCATAAACCATTTTTAAGAAGGGACCCAGGATATCAATGCTTGAACCAATACAAGCACTGTGGAACCTGTGTCCCTTGGGGAAACTGCTAGGTACATATGACCTAGATTGGCCACTGTTGGAAAAAGAATACTGGGCTTGATGGACCTTGGTCTGACCCAGTATGGCATATCTTATGTTCTTATGTGAGTCTGCAAAACATGTTTAATAACTCACTTGGTACTTAAACAAAGCCATTTCTCCCCTCTTCCCTCCCACCCTGCACACTTTTTTTTGGGCTGCCTTATTTCACTTACATTTATTACTGATGATCTCAGCCCCTAGCCTAGAATGGCAGCTCCAGGATAGATTCTAAAGTATTTGCATATGAAATCATGCAAATGTGTACTTTAAGAACTAATTTATTTTCTGGTATTTATTGTGTGTCTGGTTAATGTTATCGGGGTTTGATGCTGGGAATGGAGGAGAGAGATAGAGAACAGGGATAGGGAGTAAGACTTCTGGAGGAAGAAAGAGAGAGAGAGGATCTCAAGAGGAAGGAGATGTGAGGGGATCGGGCACGGAGGGAGGATTCTGGTATTTGAACATACATACTGGCCTTTCTTCTAGTTTGTCATTAGGAAGCAGTTTAAGATTCTTTGCTTAGTTTACTGAGACCAGCTGCGCTCTCTGTCTGACAGACTTAGATTGTACTTTCCATTGAGATTATTATAGTCCTCACAGAAAGAATTATTGGAGTTCCCAACATTAGTGGCTTTACATCTGTCCGCCATAGAACAGTACTGTCAGTTTTAAGGGTCCAGCCTGGTGGAATGCAAGACCTTCAGGTGAAGGGGGAGGAAATGATTTATTATCCCCAGGTTTCAAAAAACTCTCAATGCATATTTTCTAACTTAAGTATTTGGGTGGAAGGATGTCTGATCTATTATGATATGTTTTATTATTTTTACAATGTATTATGGGTTTTTTTGGCATGTGAATTGTTTGATCAAATCAAATACACCCCAGTGGTACTAGGGGCTCTGTAGTCCTTGTTTCTTGCATGAGAAATCAGCTCTATAGATCGTGAATACACCAGAACCGGGGGAGGGGGTGTCAGAAAGCTAGGGCTGCTCTACTTTAAGGATCTGGAGGTTTTGGGCAGTGGGCTCTCTACCAACATTTGTTATTACTACTCCTACAATTGTGCGACTGAAAGGGAATGGATACCAGTGGCAGTCCTGGGAATACAACATGGTTGACATTGGAAGGTACTGGGAGGGGAGGACTGGAAAGGGGGGCTAATATTGGGGGGGGGGGGTTACTGGAACTGGGCTGATGGAAGGAAGTGAAGAAAACAAAAGAAGAGATAAGAAATGGCAGATGGACCATAAACCACAGAAAGAGAGCTAAGAGAAGACAGGAAAGCAGAAGCCTCAGATCGGGACCAGCATGATCAGAGAATAAAATGGTCAGACAACAAAGGTAGAAAAAATAATTTTATTTCATTTTAGTGATTGGACTTTGTGCTATCTTTATATTTTACACAGTATAGGGGAACTGCATCTCTTATTTATCTGATGTTGCATTGCATGCAGAGTCTGGCTTCTTGTGGTTTCAATTTAAATTTTGTCTACATATTTTTATTTTTACTTTAGATTATGTGGTTACTTATTCTGTACTTGGTGAAGGTCTGTGTTCTTAGAGTGTGACTGAGCCCATGTGTTCTGCTAACATGGAGTTTGTACATAAAGATCAATACTGTACTGTAGTAATTTGACTTGTTCAGCTTTTCAAATAGGTGTATGGATGCTCCAGGGCCCACTGAAGTATTTACAGTGACATTTTTTAGATGGGGTCCTTATGTGAGTTTTGGAAGTTGGTGCTGATATGGTATATGGTATGGTAGATGTGCTTTTTGTTGTAGGGTTTAGAGTAGTTACTCACCTGTAACAGGTGTTCTCCAGGAGCAGCAGGAATCAGTCCTCACATATGGGTGACATCGGCGCCGACGGAGCCCCCGTGCGGAGCATTTCCCCAGCTTTCAAAGAAAGCCTTTGGGAATTGCAGCGCGCATGCGCGGTCTCCTTCCCGCCCAAGGGTGCCATCTTCCTCAGTCTGATGACATAGCTAAAAGACAGCAAAAAAATTAGCAAAAATAAATCATATGACTGCAACTCCAAGGGGAGGAGGGAGGGTTGTGAGGACTGATTCCTGCTGCTCCTGGAGAACACCTGTTACAGGTGAGTAACTACTCTTTCTCCAGGACCAAGCAGGAAGTCAGTCCTCACATATGGGACTCCCCAGCTTAAGGCTACTGGAGACCCCAAGCTGAAAAAATGAGCTCCCTCTAGAGCTCCACTGCTCTCCCTCCAACCGCCCCCAGCCCCACCCGTCTTGCCTCCTTCTTTGTTGATAAAATCCCGACAATCCGCTCCTCCTTTCCATCCTGCCCCTCCCCTTTCTCCCCTCCCCTCCCCCCTTATTTTCCCCCCTCTCTCCTTCCTCCCCTTCTTCAGGTGTCCCCACTCATGCTTGGCACTCTTTCCGCCCCATCACCTCCGCTGAGCTTTTTCATGCCCTCTCCACGTCTCATAAAACAACCTGCCCTCTCGACCCTATCCCTTCTTCCTGGCTTCTCGACCCCTCCCTTCATTTCTCCCCTTTCATCCTATCTATGATAAATTCGAGTCTATCCACTGGTTGTTTTCCCTCCCGATGGAAGCATGCCCTGGTTCGTCCCCTTCTGAAGAAACCCACCCTGGATCCCGCCCTCCCTGCCAACTGGCGCCCCGTTTCTAATCTCCCCTTTCTTTCTAAGGTTCTTGAAAAACTAGTCTTTTCACAGCTCTCTGCACATTTGGATTCCACGCTTTTCCTTCATCCTCGGCAATCTGGTTTTAGGCCCGGGCACAGTACCGAAACTATCATGCTTGCACTTCTTAGTGATCTTCACCGCTCACATGATCAGGGTAATCTCTCTATCGCTGTTTCTCTCGACCTCTCCGCTGCTTTCGATGTTATTGACCATCATACCCTTCTCACCCGTTTATCTGATGCTGGTATCTGTGGCACAGTACTTTGCTGGTTTCGCTCCTTTCTCTCCTCTTGTACTTTTTCCGTCCGCTCCGGTACCACTGACTCTGCTCCCTCTCCTCTTCTTTGTGGTGTTCCGCAGGGTTCTATTCTTGCCCCCCTTCTCTTCAACATCTTCCTTGCCCCACTTGCGCTTCTTATCCAACAGTCTGGTCTCTCCTGTTACTTTTATGCTGATGATATTCTTCTTGTCCACCACACTAGCTCTGTTTCTCCAGATCTTTCCCCTCTCAATTCTTGTCTCGACCTGACTGCCTCATGGTTCTCCACTAATTTTCTCAGTGTCAACCCCTCCAAATCATCGGCTATTTGGTTTTCCTTCTCAACTTCCCCTCCCACCTTGGCTCCTTTAATGTCATCCCTGCCCATTCCTCTTGTATCCTGCCTTCGTTATCTTGGTGTAACCCTCGACACCTCCTTGTCTTTCCACTCCCACATCTCCTCCTTGGTCCGCAGCTGCTTCTTCCACCTTCGTCGTATCAGGTCCCTTCGTCCTTATCTTTCCTCTAGTTCTCTCACTACTTTAGTCCTCTCCCTTGTAATTTCTCGCCTTGATTACTGTAATTCCATTTTTGCTGGTCTCCCCTCCTTTCAGATACACCGTCTCCAACTTATTCAAAATACCGCCGCCCGCCTAGTTACTTTCTCCTCTCCCCGTGATCACATCACCCCTTGTCTCCTTTCCCTCCATTGGCTCCCTATTCGATACCGCTTTATCTTCAAATACCTCATTACCATTCATAAAACCCTCCACTCCGGTATCCCTCAGTATCTCTCCGATCTCATTTTTCACCAGCCTGTTCCTTGCCTTCTTCGTTCCTCCCATGGTAACCGTCTCTTTCTCCCTTCCCCTTCTCAAGCGCACCTCAAACTTACTCGCCACTCCGCTTTCTTCTTCCTTGGTCCTGCCCTGTGGAATTCCCTCCCTCTCCCCCTCCGTACTGAGCCCTCTTTTCCACAATTCAAGTCCCTCCTTAAAACACACCTCTTTACACAAGCTTTTGATCTTCCAGTTTCTCTTTGACACTATTGGCTCCCTCATTCATACTTACTGCTCCCAGTACCCTCTAATATTTCATCACCATTCATAGAACCCTTCACTCCGGTACCCCTTACCCTACCCCCCTCAGTCCCCTCTCTCTTGTTGTAAGCTTCTATTTGTGTCGCTCTGCCCTTTTTACTCTCTCTCCTCTTTTCTCCTTTTCTTTTCTTTCCTGTCATACCATGGCGTTCTTTTCTATCTTTCCTCCCTGCAGCCCATTTATTGTACACCGCTTTGATGCCTTATGGTTTAGGCGGTTTATCAAGAAACCGAATAAAGATAAAGATAACGCGTCAGTACGTAAGGAAGGAATCTTCTCTGAAAACGCCCCCGACCGGTAGCCCAACATCAGGGCCAGAGGGAAGGAGTTGCCTAAACCCCAAAGAGATTATGGAGTACTGCCTGTCCGAAAGCACTGTCCCTGCAGGACTCCCTCTCAAGGCAGTAATGGGCTGCAAAAGTCTGGCTTGAAGACCAAGTAGCGGCCCGGCAGATGTCTGCCAACGGAACAGAGTGGAGATGAGCCACTGACGCAGCCTTTGCCCTGACACGATGAGCCGTGACTCGACCCTCCAACGAGAGGCCGGCTGCCCCATAAGCCCAGGCGATACAGTCAGCGACCCATATGGACAAAGTACGCTTGGAGACAGGTAACCCCAATTATTGGGGTCAAAAGAAACGAAGAGCTGAACAGCCCTCCGATGCTCCCGCGTACGGTCAAGGTAGAAGGACAACGCCCTCCTACAGTCCAGGGTATACAGAACCATCTCAGCCCGGTTGGCATGCGGCCTGGGAAAGAAGGTTGGAAGAACCACCTCCTGATTGAGGTGGAAAGAGGAGACAACCTTAAGGATAAACTTGGGGTAGGTCCGTAAGACTATCCTATTCCGGTAGAACCTAGTGTACGGGGGATCAGACACCAGCGCCTGAAGCTCACTTACTCGCCTAGCAGAGGTAAGAGCTACCAGAAACAAAGTTTTCCAGGACAGAAAATGGAGAGGACAGGTAGTCATAGGTTCAAATGGCGGACAAGTAATCCGCTGTAAGACCACATTTAAATCCCACTCAGGGGCCGGTGGACGTAAAGGAGGCTTAAGCAGGAGGAGGCCTCTGAGGAAACGAGCCACTAAAGGGTGGTTGGAAAGAGGCCGCCCGTCCACCGGCGAGAGGTGTGCTGAGAGAGCACTGAGGTGAACTCGGACAGAATTGGCCTTAAGGCCCAGATTGGAGAGGTGAAGCAAATATTGCAATACTACCGCTACCAAGCACGAGAATGGATTCTCGCTGTGCTGAGCACACCACGTGGAGAATCTACGCCACTTAAGAGCGTAAGATTTCCAGGTGGATTGCCTTCTAGAGGCTAAGACTACGTCCTCCACCTCTCTAGGCAGTAGTAGGGGAGCCAGAACTACCCTTTCAGCAGCCAGGCCATCAGATGAAGGGACTGGAGGTTGGGGTGTAAGAGAGATCCCTGTTCCTGAGACAGGAGATCGTGTTGACTCCCCAGAGGAATAGGAGTGTCCACCACCAGCTGCAGCAGAAGCGGGAACCACGGTTGCCTCGGCCACCGGGGGGCTATCAGAATCATCGAGGCCTCATCCTTGAGGACTTTGAAGAGTGTTCTGAACACTAGTGGCGTGGGAGGAAACGCATACAGTAGGCCTTTGGACCACGGGATCAGAAACGCATCCGCTGCTACTCTGAGAGGATGCGGTTGTCTGGAACAGAATCTCGGGAGCTGCCGGCTCAGAGGACTGGCGAAAAGATCCATGGTGGGGAGGCCCCACCTGAGAAAGATCTGCTGAACCACCAATGGATTCAACCTCCATTCGTGTGGTTGCAGGATTCTGCTCAGTCTGTCCGCCAGGTAATTCTCTTGACCTGGGAGGTAGACGGCTTTGAGAAGGATTCCGTGATTGACGGCCCAGGAGCACAGCCGTTGTGCTTCCTGACAGAGAAGGAAGGAGCCTGTGCCTCCTTGCTTGTTCACGTAAAACATGACAACTTGATTGTCCGTCTGGACCAGTACAGACTGGTGAGACGTGAGATGGGAGAAGGTCCTCAGAGCTAGGCGTATCGCTCGTAGCTCCAGGAAGTTTATCTGCTGAGCAGCCTCCCAAGGGGTCCAGAGACCCTGAGTACATGCCCCTTGGCAATGCGCTCCCCAACCTTGAAGAGAAGCATCTGTCGTCAGCACCTGAGAATGCGGAGGGGACTGAAAGACCATTCCGAGCACCAGATTCGGAAGATGAAGCCACCATTGTAGAGAGGAGACAAGCAGGGCAGATATTCTTACTGAGTCTGCAAGGCTCCCCGTGGCCTGATGCCACTGAGTTCGAAGGCTCCACTGAGCAGGCCGCATATGTAGGCGGGCATTGGGGGTTACATGAACCGTGGAAGCCATATGGCCGAGAAGCCTCAGGAATTGCCTGGCGGAGACCAGAGAATTGCCGTGAAACTGCCTGGCTAGATCCATCAATCTGTAGGCTCTGTCCACGGGCAGAAAAGCCCTCGCCTGAAGAGTGTCCAGTCTTGCTCCTATGAATTCCAAGTTCTGGGACGGGAGCAAAGTGGACTTTGAGAAGTTTATAACAAACCCCAAGTGCTGAAGCAGAGCCACAGTGTGAAGGGTGGCTTGACTGGCCTCCTGGGAAGACTGGCCCCTTATGAGCCAGTTGTCCAGGTATGGGAACACAAAAAGACCTTGAAGCCTCAGGTAGGCCGCCACCATCGCCAGGCACTTGGTGAATACCCTGGGGGCGGAGGTTAGGCCAAAGGGTAGTACTCTGTACTGGTAGTGGTTTCCTCCCACAACAAACCTGAGATATTGTCTGTGGTCTGGATGAATAAGGATGTGAGTATAAGCATCCTTTAGATCCAAGGAGCATAGCCAATCTCCCTGCTGGAGGTAGGGCAGCAGGATTCCAAGGGTAAGCATCTTGAACTTTTCCATCTCCAGGAACTTATTGAGGTTGCGCAAGTCTAGGATGGGTCTGAGGCCTCCTGTTCTTTTTGGTACCAGAAAGTACCTGGAATAAAAGCCGTGACCTCTCAGGTGGTGGGGCACCGGTTCCACAGCCTGGTCCTTTAGCAGACTTGCTAACTCCTGAAGGAGTAGGTCCCTGTGCAGAGGGAGTCTTGGAGGCTCCCCTGGAAAATAGGAGGGAGGTACCTGGTGAAAATGGAGAAGATAGCCCTTTTGGACTATATGGAGCACCCAGGTATCTGATGTGACGGCTGACCACCAGTGGGCAAAGTGGGCCAGCCAGCCTCCTGTGCTGATATGAGCCAGCTGAGGAGAGGAGGCTATGCTTTCTGAGTCAAAAACCCCCAACCTGCGGAGCAGGGGCCAGTGTTGGTGGCTTTCAGGGCCTTCTGCCTACAGGGCCCATGACCCTGCCCCTTGGCCTGCTGACCCTGTTGGGGAGCTGCAGAGGCCTGATAATGAGGGTATTGTTTATAGGCAGATGACTTCCTCGGGTAAAAGGTCTTTTTTTCCAAGCCCTTTTTCTTCTGAGAAGGGGCAGAGGTTTTCCTGGACAGCCCAGTCCTGGTGAGAGTCTCTGTCTCGAGTTCAGCAGCCTTTTCAGCCATGGGTTTGCCAAAAAGGTTTTCATCTCGGCAGGGGACATCGACCAACTTGTCCTGTACCCATGGCTCGAGGTCAGATGACTGTAGCCAAGCCTGTCGGCGGGCACCGATGCCGGCCCCGGCTTCTCGAGCCGAAGCCTCGAAGCCATCGTAGGCTGCCCGAGAGATAAACTTCGAGCACTCTCGAATACCAGTGGACAAGGCCTGGAACCTCTGCAAAGGTTCCTCGGAGAGACCAGCAGAGAACCCGGCAATCTCCTTTGCCAGATCTTGGAGGTACATGCCCATGTAGAGCTGGTATGTCTGGACACGGCAAGCAAGCATAGAGCCCTGGAAGCACTTCTTACCGAGGGCATCCAAGTTCCGGGCCTCCCAGCCGGGAGGCACCGAGGAGTGCATCTTCTGACTTTTCAGTCGATGCATGGCCGATTCCACAACCATGGAGTGGTGCGGTAATTGTGCCTTTTGGAACCCGGGGCTCTTGCGGACTCGATAGATTGAATCGACCCGCTTGCTTAACACCGGCGTCGAGGCCGGGGTCTCCCACATGCGGAAGAGCAGCCGCTCCAGCATCGGAGGAACCGGAACAGTAAAGGCCTCCTTCGGGGGAGGGTCATACTGGAGGGCCTCGAGCTCCTCGGCTCGAGGCTCCTCCTCGGGATCCACGGGGAAGGCCAAGGCCTTGGCCATATCCCGCACAGTCCGAGAACCGGGTATCCTCCGGTGGGGACCTTCTCCGAGGTTCGGACTCCGGTGAGTCCGATGGGACACATCGAATCCGATAGGTGTCGGGTGACTCTTCGTCCTCCGTCTCCCAGCCCGACTCCTCGGAGGAGGAATCGAGCGGCTCCGGTCGGGCGGGCACCGATGCCCTCCGCCCCGACGCCGAGGGTACCGGCGTCGATGACCTCGGCCCCGAATGGGAGGCCGAGGGAGACCGTGGCCGAGGATCGACTCGAGCCCGCATGGATTCGAGGATCGGCTCGGCCTCCGGGATCGACTTGGACGTCGAAGTCCCGGTGGTCGGGGCAGACGCTCCGGTGAGACCGGCGATCAATGCCCGCTGCTGTTCCATGAAGGCAGCGACGCTGCTCTCCAAGGCCATCAACCTGAGTCCGAGCTCAGGAGACCCAGCAGCCCCCGACCCGGACCCCGACGTCGGCTCCCCTGGAGGAGAGTCCACGAGGACTACAGTACTCACGTGCCCAGGACACTCCATCTCGAGACGAGGTTGTTTGGTAGGCCTCTCCGACTCCGAAGAACCGGGACGGCTATCGGGGCTATGCGACCTGGCCCTCGAGGAACCAGGAGCGTCCACCGACGCCGCCCTCGTGGGTTTTTTCTTCCTGTGCTGCTCCCGCGAAGGAGACCCCCACTCAGAGGAACCTTGACGCTGCTCGGGGCCAGAGTCCCGAGACGTCGAGGCCTCTGACGAGGTCCGGGCCCGTCCAGACGCGGAGTCAGAGAAGATTCTATCGTTTTGGTGCTGCCGACTCCTCAAAGCTTTTGAGGACATTTTGCCACATGGACCACAGATCATCGGGTCCAAGGCAGCGGAAGCAGCAGTCATGTGTGTCGGTAAGAGACATAAGTTTCTTACAGCGATCACACTTTTTAAACCCGCTGGCAGCCATCGGGGGAAAAAGGGCCCCTGCGAGGTCAAAAGACAGGGCTGCCAGTGAAAAGAGAAAAATGGCACGAACGCTAGTCTCGAAGGACAAAAACCGAAAAACAGAGAGTGGGCTCGATACCGGCGTATCGGGCCCAGGCGGGAAAAGGATCCGGCGTCGAACCGAAGAATAAGAACAAAAAACAGGGAAATCAACTCTTTCCTCGGCGAAAAACGAACTACGTCCGTCGGGCTCCGCGGAAAAAAGAAGACTGAGCAAGATGGCACCCTTGGGCGGGAAGGGGACAGCGCATGCGCGGTGCAATTCCCAAAGGCTTTCTTTGAAAGCTGGGGAAATGCTCCGCACGGGGGCTCCGTCGGCGCCGACGTCACCCATATGTGAGGACTGACTTCCTGCTTGGTCCTGGAGAATGAATTAGTTCACAATATGCCTGGTACTGGAGAATGTTTGTTGTTGTTGTTAGTGAAATGATCAGAATCACATTTTTTTTAAAGATATCGAGTTCTCTGGGTGAATGTCTTAGTTCTGCTCTGCACCCACTGTGGATGCAAAATATATGTTGAAAAAGAAAAAGCAAGAACCATAACGCAGTTTATAATAACAAAATAAAAATGAGTTATAATTTAGTTTTATAACTATGCTGTTGGTTCTTGCTCTCTTTTAGTTCCTTGGTGTGCAAACATCTTGCATTTCCTCCATATAATCTAATCAGCTTTTTGGTTTGGTTCAGTCCCTGGAGTTCTGAAAAAGCCCAGCCTCCCTCTATGGGGTGAGGGGGGGGGGGGGGGGGCGCCATCTCATCCTTCGCCCCAGGCAGCAGATTGCCTTGAGCCGCCCCTGTGTGAAACATTTTAAATAGGTTTTAAAGCCAGGTGGCAGGTCAAAAGGCCATTTTGAAAGACTTCTTCTATCCAAGCAAGGACTGTTAATCACCCAGGAAGATGGTCACAACTTACCTTAGAAGCACAGGATAGGGTACTGTGTAGCAGCCTCTTGTAATAGGCCTTATTTCCCTCCCTCCCTCCCTCACCAACACCCACCCACCTCAGGGATAATCGTAGCTTTATAGGTACTTACACATCTTAAAGGGAAGGAGCTACTGTCAGGTGCAGCTTTTTATCCAAATCAGTCATACATTAAAGACCTGAGATTAATAAAGCTTCAGGTAAACAAGGTATATTAAATGTAATAGGTACACTTTTATTAGTATAAGTATCCACAGCAACCCTTAGCAAGTAAACAACTTACAGATCTAAACACAAGCTTAAAACTAAGATGCAGACAGCAGTCCAGCAGCGAGATGGAGGATTTCCAGTCTTTTGCATTGAGTGTCACATGTATGATTTTCTCCCAGTTGATGAGAGGTCTTACATGTGCAGTAGGTGCAATGAGCTCTTTGCTCTCAGGGAACGAGTCTGTTGTCTAGAGGCTAGAGTAGCAGACTTGGAAGAGATAAGAAAGACAGAGAGGTACATAGATGAGACCTACAGAGATACAGTCCTGAAGTCCCAACTCCAGCATCCCTGTTGCCATGGAGGAGAGAGGACACGTGACAGGAAAGCATCACCCTGGTGTGGCAGGAAGTGATCCTGTAACAAGGACCTGTCCTCCACACTCCACTGAGGAAGTTTCTCCAAGGTCATGTGCCCATGAGGGAAGGGTACGGACAGCCGATATAGTTGGTGATTCGATCATTAGGCATGTAGATAGCTGAGTGGCTGGTGGACGTGAGGATCGTCTGATAACATGCCTGCCTGGTGCAAAGGTACCTGACCTCACGCGCCACCTAGATAAGGTCTTAGATAGTGCTGGGGAGGAGTCTGCTGTCTTGGTACATATGTCAGTACCAATGACATAGGAAAATGTGGTAGGGAGGTTCTGAAGGCTAAATTTAGGCATTTAGGTAAGAAGTTGAAATCCAGAACTTCCAGGGTAGCGTTCTCTGAAATGCTTCCCATTCCACGCGCAGACCCAAAAGGCAGGCACAGCTCCAGAGTCTCAATGCATGGATGAGACGATGGTGCAAGGATGAAGGTTTTGGATTTGTTAGGAACTGGGGAACATTCTGGGGAAAGGAGGGGCTCTTCAGACGGGATGGGCTTCATCTTAACCAGGATGGAATCAGGCTGCTGGCATTAACCTTTAAAAAAGAGATAGAGTAGCTTTTAAACCAGGTAATAGGGGAAAGGCGACAGTCGCCCAAGAGCACATGGTTCGGAACAATGTATCCTTGAAGGATACTACCAAAAGAAAGCTAGGGCATATCAGCAGAGAGGTTCCAAAAAAAGAGTAAAGTAGCCCAAATGCTCTTGAGTATGGAGCAGACAGAGCTTAAAGATTCCAAATTACTCATGCCTACCAATAGCCAGATTAATATGAATAAAATACAGTCTCTAAAACGCTTGTATGCAAATGCTAGAAGTCTAAAAAATAAGATGGGAGAGTTAGAATTTATAGCACTAAATGAGAGGTTAGATATGACTGGAATCTCAGAGACATGGTGGAGGGAGGACAACCAGTGGGACACTGTGATACCTGGGTAGAAACTATATCGTAATGATAGAGCTGATCAAATTGGCAGAGGGGTTGCGTTCTGTTAGAGAGGGCATTGAGTCACAAAGGATTAAAGTTCTGCAGAAAATAAAATTTGCTGTAGAATCTCTATGGATTGAAATTCCATGTAAAAAGGGGAAGGCAATGGCAGTGGGGGTGTACTATCGACCGCCTGGCCAGAATAAACAAATGGATGATGAAAAGCTCAAAGAAATCAAGGAAGCTAACAAAGGTTACAGCACAGTAAAAATAATGGGTGATTTCAATTACCCCAGTATCGACTGGGTCAGTGTCACGTTAGGACATGCTAGGGAGATAAAGTTCCTAGATGAAATAAATGACTGCTTCTTGGACCAGTTGGTTCATGAACCGACCAGAGGGGAAGCCATATTGGACCTAGTCCTTAGTGAAACACCAGATCTGGTGCAAGAGATAAGGGTGTTGGGGCCACTTGGCAATAGTGATCATAGCATGATCATGTTTGATTTAATTAGTGGAGGAGGGATGGTAAGGAAATCCACAGTACTACCTTTTAACTTTTGAAAGGAAGACTATGACAGAATGAGGAAAATAGTTAAGAAAAAACTAAAAGGAGCAGTTGCAAAGGTTAAAGACTTACATCAAGCTAGGGTGCTGTTGAAAAATACTATCTTGGAAGCCCAGACCAGCCATATTCCACGCTTTAAGAAAAGTGGAAGGAAGTCCAAAAAACTGAACATAAGAACGTAAGATATGCCATACTGGGTCAAACCAAGGTCCATCAAGCCCAGTATCCTGTTTCCAACAGTGGCCAATCTAGGTCATACGTATCTAGCAGTTTCCCCAAAAGACATAGGTTCCACAATGCTTGTACTGGGTCAAGCATTGATATCCTGGGTCCCTTCTTAATAATGGTTTATGGACCTTTCCTCCAGGAACTTGTCCAAACCTTTTTTAAACCCAGATACACTAACAGCCTTTACTACATCCCCCAGTAACAAATTCCAGAGTTTGATTACACATTGAGTGAAAAAATATTTTATTTTATTAGTCTTAAATAGTTTACCCTGTAGCTTCATTGCATGTCCCCTAGTCTTTCTATATTTTGATAACATAAACAATCGATCTACGTTTACCCGTTCCACTCCGTTCATTAATTTATAGGCTTCTATCATATCTCCCCTCAGCCATCTCTTTTCCACGTTAAAGAGTCCTAACCTTTTTAGCCTTTCTTCATAGGAGTATCCTTCCATCCCCTTTACCATATTGGTGGCTCTTCTCTGAACTTTTTCTAATATCGCTATATCCTTTTTAAGATACGGCGACCAGAATTGCACACAATATTCAAGGTGCGGTCTCACCATGGAACGATATAGAGGCATTATAATATCTTTTGTTTTATTTTCCATTCCTTTCCTTATGATACCTAGCATTCTATTTGCTCTCTTGGCTCCTGCTGCACACTGGGCCGAGGTTTTTAACATGTTATCCACAATGATGCCTAAATCTTTTTCCTGGGTGGTGGTTCCTAATGTGGAACCTTGTATCGTGTAACCATAGTTTGGGTCGTTCTTCCCTAGGTGCATAACTCTGCAGTTGTCCAAATTAAATTTCATCTGCCATTTTGATGCCCAGTCTTCCAATTTATCAAGATCCTCTTGCAATTTTCCACAATCCTCTTGGGTTTTAACAACTTTAAATAGTTTTGTGTCATCTGCAAATTTGATAACCTCACTTGTTATTCCACTTTCCAGGTCATTTATGAATATGTCAAAAAGCAGTGGACCCAGCACAGATCCCTGGGGTACACCACTATTCACCTTTCTCCATTGGGAAAATTGACCATTTAGCCCTACCCTCTGCTTTGTATCTTTTAACTGCCAGCATGATTTAAAGGTGAGGTCAGAGAAGCTGTTGTTGCAAAAAAGCATCTTTCAGGAAATGGAAAAAAGAGCCAAATGACGAAAATTGGAAGCAGCACAAGCACTAGCAAGTTAACCCTTTCATGGCTGTTGTTACCATATGGCAACCTTCAAATTTTCCCCCAAATTTTTCACGGGAGTCTATATTTCCAAAAAATCCGCACACTGTGTACGAAATGTGATGTGTATCTGTGCTTGACATCTAAAAAAACTATCACACCCAGCAGTAAATGAAAATGATGCCAAAACTGTTTTTAATTTTCAGCCATTCAGGACCATGGTTGCCATATGGCAACAGTAAATATTGTTTCTTAGAAATAATTTTTTTTCAAAAAACTTTATATTCTGCATCATTTAGCTCAAATCTTAATTAAAAAAAGGAAAAAATTTTCAGTTACAATACAATTATGTGGATGCGAAAGGGTTAAATGCAAGGCATTGATAAGGCAGGCAAAGGGAGAATTTGAGAAGAAGCTTGCTGCGGAAGCAAAAATGCGTAATAGACTTTTTAAAGTACATTCATAGCAAAAAACCTGTGAGAGAGTCAGTTGGTCCATTAGATGATAGAGGGGTTAAAGGGGCACTAAGAGGCGACAAGGCGATAGTGGAGAGACTGAATGAATTCTTTGCTTCTGTCTTTACTGAGGAAGATGTTGGGATGTTACCCATGACTGAAGTGGTATTTAAAGGTGTGGAAGAACTGAAGGAAATATCGATACATCGGGAAGATGTGTTACAACTATTTGATAAACTGAAGAATAGCAAATCACCTGGACCGGATGATATACATCCAAGGGTGTTGAAATTACTGAAATATGAGATTGCAGACCTGCTATTAGTAATCTGTGAACTATCATTAAAATCATCTGTAATACCTGAAGATTGGAGGATGGCAAACGTAACACCAATTTTTAAAAAGGGTTCCAGGGGTGATCCGGGAAACTACAGACCGGTGAGCCTGATGACAGTACCGGGAAAAATGTTAGAAACCATCATAAAGAACAAAACTGCTGAACATGTAGATAGTCATGGCTTAATGGGAGACAGCCAACATGGCTTTAGACAAGGAAGATCTTGTCTTTTTAATCTGTTATGTTTTTTTGAAGGTGTGAATAAACAGGTAGACAAAGGTGAGTCGGTTGATATACTGCATTTGGACTTTCAGAAAGCCTTTGACAAGGACCTTCATCAGAGACTTCTGGCAAAACTAAGGAGTCATGGGATAGGAGGCAGTGTACTATTGTGGATCAGGAACTGGTTAAAAGACAGAAAGCAGAGGGGTGGGCTAAATGGCCAATTTTCCCAATGGAGAAAGGTGGTGGAATAGTGGTGTACCCCAGGGATCTGTGCTGGGTCCGCTGCTTTTTGACATATTCATAAATGACTTGGAAAAAAAAATAACAAGTGAGGTTATCAAATTTGCAGATGACACAAAACTATTTAAAGTTGTTAAAACCCAAGAGGACTGTGGAAAATTGCAAGAGGATCTTGATAAATTGGAAGACTGGGCATCAAAATGGCAGATGAAATTTAATGTGGACAAGTGCAATGTTATGTACCTAGGGAAGAACAACCCAAACTATGGTTACACAATGCAAGGTTCCACATTAGGAACCACCACCCAGGAAAAAGATGTAGGCGTCATTGTGGATAACATGTTAAAACCCTCCGCCCAGTGTGCAGGGCGGCCAAGAGAGTAAATAGAATGCTAGGTATCATAAGGAAAGGAATGGAAAATAAAACAAAGGATATTATAATGCCTCTGAATCATTCCATGGAGCAACCGCACCTTGAATATTGCGTGCAAGTCTGGTTGCCGTATCTTAAAAAGGATATAGCGTTATTAGAAAAGGTTCAGAGAAGAGCCACCAAAATGGTAAAGGCGATGGAAAGATATCCCTATGAAGAAAGGCTAAAAAGGTTAGGGCTCTTTAACCTGGAAAAGAGACGGCTGAGGGGAGATATGATAGAAGTCTATAAATTAATGAACAGAGTGGAACGGGTAAACGTAGATCGATTGTTTACGTTATCAGAATATAGAAAGACTAGGGGACATGCTATGAAGCTACAAGGTAAACTATTTAAGACAAATAAGAGAAAATATTTTTCCACTTAACGTGTAATCAAACTCTGGAATTTGTTATCGGAGAATGTAGTAAACGCTGTTAGTATAGCTGGGTTTAAAAAAGGTTTGGACAAGTTCCTGGAGGAAATGTCCATAAACTATTATTAAAAATGGATCCAGGATATCATTGCTTGACCCAATACAAGCATTGTGGAACCTGTGTCTTTTGGGGAAACTGCTAGGTACGTATGACCTAGATTGGCCACGTTGGAAACAGGATACTGGGCTTGATGGACCTTGGTCTGACCCAGTATGGCATATCTTATGCTATGTTATGTTCTTATGTAAGGCAATATCTGAAGACATTGGAGCACCGACTAGCATGTGTCTGCCATCTTGGCTCTCCTAAAAACTGAATGGCCACTTCTGAACGGCCCTCTTGCAAGAGGAGGAAGTCAAAGAACATCATTGGAGAGCCACGTGCTCTGAGGCGAGCAAGGGAAGAGCCAGGCCGAGGAGCCCAGGTAGAGGGAGAAGGATGCAACAGATGCACTGCCCCACAAAAGCTCAGTGCTGGAAACTCGAGCCTACAATGCTGCTGCTGCCGCTTCTTCATTTTTTTTAATGTGCTTTATTAAACCAGCTTCTCAGTCATACTGCACCAATGGAGCAAGGGAACGTCCAGTAATCTGTGGCTCATCGGTATCTGGATCGTCCCGCTGGGGGGGGAATGAGACCTGGGGCATCCAGGTAGTTTAACCCTGGGCCACCCTGTGCCTCTGCTAGAGTCAGGGGAGACGGCAGGCCCTGCAGCACTACCAGTCCACAGTTACTCCCACAGTTATTGAGGAAGGTGAAGGACCCCAGAAATAGTAAGCAAGCCTCCTGTATACACTATTCCTTTGAAAAATTGGAAAATAAAAAAAAACTAGAAAGAGAAAATAGTCTTTACAGTGGAGTCCACTACACAAAGGTCTTCCCCCAGCTGCTGAGGACTGAAAGATTGGATTCTGGAGCTGATGGGGGAGCGCTTGTAAAGTGACATCAGAATTCTGTCATAGTCAGTCCTCAGTTGCTGGTGATGAGAGAAAACCAATACTGGAGGGATGATTAGGAAGGAGGTGATAATGCCTCTGTATAAGTCTCTGGTGTGACCTTATTTGGAGTATTGTGGCAATTCTGGAGACCACATCTTCAAAAGGATATAAGCAGGTTTGAGTCTGTGCAGAGGATGGTTAATAAAATGGTTAGTGGTCTTCGTTATGTAGCATATGAGGACAGACTTAAAGATCTTAATATGTACACTTTAGAGGAAAGGCAGGATGGGGAGATATGGATAGAGATTTAAATGCAACTGAAGGCAAGCTCTGCTAGGAGGGGACATAGGATGAGTGTGAAAGGGAATAGACTCGGGAGTAATATGTGGAAATATTTCTTTACAGAAAGAGTGGAGGTGGTGGATACGAGGACAGTATCTGAATTCAAAAAAGCATGGGACAAACACAGAGGATCTCTAAAGGTAAAAAGGGGACTATTGTAGTTGATAAGGAAGGGCAGACTAGATAGGCCATGTGGTCTTTTTCTGCCATCATATTCCTATGCTCTATGTTTCATTTCCATCCTTTGCCTTTAAACTAATGTGTTGTTAGAATGCCTCACTGTTGTAATGGAGAGCTCTCAGAAACCATATAAATAGTTTGCTAAGCAGAAGTTAGATTAGAGCTAGAGAGGCAGCTACTGAATGCACACCTTGTCTCAGCAACAGCATATAATTTAGTTTTAGAAACTTGACTGCCTTTTGTTGATTACAGCAAAACTATGTACAGACTCTCCTCTCTCAAATCTAATGAAGAAAAACACATCTAGAAGTGAAAAATACACTTAAAATAAATGCAGTAAAAACCAGTGGGAGCAGTGATTTGTTTTTAAAGTTGCACATTTGAAAAAGGGGCAGCCTGATCGCTTCAAATTTGCACATCTGCAGCTTTTTAAAAAGCGTAGTTACTCACCTGTAACAGGTGTTCTCCAGGGACAGCAGGAATCAGTCCTCACTTACAGGTGATGTCAGCACTGACGGAGCCCGCACAGAGCAATTCCCCAGCTTTCAAAGAAAGCCTTTGGGATTGCTACCACGCATGCGTGGTCCTCTTCCCACCCAAGGGTGCCATCTTGCTCAGTCAGGTCCCTTAGGTCGAGCCCTACCAAGCAGATGGCAAGGGAAGGACAACAATTCAGCAACTTATCAGGGGGAGGTGGGAGGGTAGTGAGGACTGATTTCTGCTGTCGCTGGAGAACACCTGTTACAGGTGAGTAACTACGCTTTCTCTAGGAACAAGCAGGAAGTCAGTTCTCACTTATAGGACTCCCTAGCTACAGGCTACCGAACCTGTAACCAAAAAACGCCTCCGCGAGGCTGAAAGCAGAAGCCAAATCCTGAAGGAGGCCGAGTCCTTGGGTCGAAGCCCTCGGTAGCCGTGAAGAAGGTTCGGAGGGCAGGGGTTGCTTATACCACGAACAGATTACGGAGTACAGTCTGGACGAAGAACAGATCGCCACCCGGCAGATGTTCATCAGGGGCATGGAGCGCAGTGAGGCCACCGAGGCTGTCTTGGCTCGGACCCCATGTGCGGTGACTCGGCAAAAGCGATATAGTCTGCCACCCAAACTGAGAGGGTGCGCTTGATGACTGCTTGCCCCGGTCTATTGGGATCGTAGCTCACAAAGAGCCTGTCTGACTTGTGATGAGTCTGGGTATGCTGCAAATAAAAGGCGAGGGCCCATTTGCAGTCAAGGGTGTGGAAAGCCACCGACACCTGGTCGGCGTGGGGCCTCAGGAAGAAAGTCGGCAGCACTATCTCTTGGTTGAGATGGAAGTCCGAAACAACCTTAGGCAGGAATTTAGGGTGGGTACGGAGGACCACCCTGTTCCAATAAAACCTGGTGCTCACTGACTCGGCGAGCCGAGGTGAGCGCCACCAAGAAGGCCACCTTCCAGGACAGGTGCTGGAATAAACACTTGCCATCAGATCGAAGGGTGGATGGGTGAGCTGCGTGAGTACCACATTTAAGTCCCATTCAGCTGGAGGGGTCGGATGGGCGGCTTGGATAACAGAAGGCTCAGCATGAAGTGGGAGACTAGTGTTTGCCCCAAGAGAACCTTTCCCTTGATAGGGAGATGATTAGCTGATATGGCGCTCAAATGAACCCTAACAGAGTTTGACTTCAGCCCTTCCCTCGAGAGGTGGAGGAGGTACTGGAGAACCCACCGTTCCAGGCACGAGAAGGGGTCGATCTGGTGTTCCGAGCACCAGACAGAGAAGCGTTTCCACTTAAAAGCATAAGCCCGCCTAGTGGTGTCCTTCCTTGAGGCAAGGAGGATTTCCTTGACCTCCTCCGGAAGGGCCAGAGAGGCTAAAGAGACCCGTTCAGCCGCCAGGCTGTGAGGGATAGGGAGGATAGGTTCGGGTTGTAGTACCTAACCCTCCTCCTGCATCAGGAAGTCCCTGGCAGAGCCCAGGGAAATCGGAGGCTCCGACGACAGCTGGAGCAGGAGTGGGAACCAAGGCTGCGGAGGCCACAGAATCAGCGATGCCCCGTCCCGTCCCGCTGAACCTTGAACAAAGTCCTCGCAATGAGGGGGAAAGGAGGGAATGCATATAGGAGACTGGAAGACCAGTCCAGGAGAAATGCATCGGGGCCCTCCCTGCCCGTGTGCGACACTGGGCCGCATAAGCGAGGGAGTTGTGTTTTCTGGGGGCTGACGAAGAGGTCCATCGCTGGAGTGCCCCAGCGTAGAAACAGCCAGCCTGCCACTCTGGGATCCAGATGCTACTCGTGAGGGTGAAGGATTCTGCTGAGCTTGTACGCTGGGCCATTCTCCTGACCCAGGAGGTAAGTCGCCTTGAGGGACATCCTCCGTCGAGCGGTGAAAGAGCAGATGAGGACAACCCTGTGCCCCCCTCTTTGTTGATGTAGAACATCGCTACCCGGTTGCTGGTCTGCACCAAAACCGACTTCCTGCTGAGGACATCCTCGAAGGCCCTCAGGGCCCACTGGATGGTCCAGAGTTCAAGCAGGTTATCTGCTGCTGAGCCTTGTGATAAGGAAGCTTATCATAGCTCAGGAAGGAGCTATAGAAAAGGTGAAGTGACTCTGAACAAGCAACCTGTCAGTTCTGGTAGAAATAAGAAAACAGAATTTTCCCATAAAAGACTACCAGTCCCAGAATGCACCAGGTTTCCAACAGCCATTAGAGGAGCTGAAGTGGGGAAACGTGTGTTCAATCAGGAGGGCTATGAGGTAATCCCTAAGCACTCATCTCAAAGGGCAGGGCCTGATTCAGCACAGCTGCGCTGTGTTAGGGAGGAGCACTCATCTAAGCAGAATAAAGGTAGAGTTTATTCTACAGAGAATTATCCTCAGGATCATTATCATCTTCATGATCAGCTTGGAGATCCTCAGTTTCAGCTGAAGGATCATCAGAAGCAGAAGCCAAACCGGACGGACAGAGAGGGAAAGAAACCCTTTGGAAGAAAGAGGAGAAAAGCCTTTGAGAGGTCTAGAAGAGTCCAGAGCAGTACGTATACTGGGAGGCATTCCAAGGGCCAGCATACACCATTGGACTGGGGAAAGCCAGAGGAATGCTGCTGCAGAGCTAGGAATCTCCAGACGGTTCCTGTGAGGGAGACGGCTGCACGTGGAAGGGACCCTAAGACCCGTGCCAGAAGGTATGTGAAGAGAGATCCAGTGTCCAGGGATCTGGATTGGAAGGCTGGACATAAGAACTGGACTACATACTAGCCAGGCTATATAGAGAGGAACTCTAACAGCAATGGAAGCTCAGGTATGAACACTGATCTATGCCCTAGCTATAACCTTGAAAGACAGCAGGGAAACAAGTATTCTCCTGAAAGTGCTCCATTGGGAGATTCATCTGTGCCAATCCATGATATTGAACCCATGCTTGTTGAAGAAGAGGGAATGATAGCAGATGAAGAATCTGTTTACATGGACTGCTCTCTGTCTAAACTCCTTTGGTGATTTTCTGTTACAAAGTACAGCAACCATCACAAAGAAATACAAACTTGTTCTTTAATCTACTCAGAAAAGTTCCTGAGTAGGATTTTTAGCCACACAGTAGAAAGCAAGCCAGCTAAGAGGTTTCAGCTGGATAACTGCTAGCAATTGAGCCTTACCTAATTGCTTGTGTGCTCTGAGAGAATCACTTCTGAATCTATGTGGGAAGATATAAGAAGTTAACCTGAAAAGAACAGTTTTTCCTTTCTTTGTGGCTTTTGGTTTGTTGTTTGATACATGCTAAGAAAATATTAGCTAAGCCTACAGAAAAGACCAGTTTGTTATCAACCAGGTCTTATTTCTTTTGCTTTGATTGCCTGACAAGTTTAAAGGTTGTTTTCCTGATTTTGTTTTTTTTTCAAGTTTTAACACTGAAAGCAAGTAACCTGATTTATGTGCTACCAAGCATATCTGTGTTGGGAGAAATAACCCCATAAATAAATATCTTATTGGCTTTACCCAAAAGCACAACTAATTATTGTGAGCAGCTGTGTCTGGTGTGAATGAACTGCATTGCCCACAATCCCTTGCAAATCATATAGATATATGCACTTGCCAAGACTGTGAAGATTCTCACCCAGGCAGCCGTCTGACAGCCTCCACAGGCGACCACTGCCCTTGCGTGCAGAGAGGCCTGCAATGGGCTCCCCACCCTAACAGGGAAGCATCTATGGTCAGCACCACATTGTGCTGTGGGGCCTGGAAGGGCGATGCCCGCAGGAGATTGCGGGGGTTTTGCCACCAGTTCAGGGACAAACGAAGGTCGGGAAGAATCCTGACGGGGTCCTTGAGGTGTCCGAGGGATTGACTCCATTGGGAGCTGAGACACCACTGGGTCGTCCTCATGTGAAGGCGGGAGTGAGGAATCACATGCACGGTCGAGGCCATGTGGCCCAAGAGATGTAGCATGGACCGAGCGGTGATCTGATGGCGCTTTGGACGCGGGTTGCAGAGCCCGGAGGCAGGTGGAGCGATCCACCGGCAAGAAGGCAATGGCCTGCCGAGTATCGAGGCGCGCCTCAATGAACTTGAGAGCCTGTGCTGGCTTGAGGTGAGACTTTGGGTAGTTGACCAAGAACCCCAAGCTCTACAGGAGGAGGACAGTGCGCGACATCGCTTGCCAGGCCTCCTCGACGGAGGAGCCCGTAATGAGCCAGTCGTCGAGGTAGAGAAACACCGGCATGTCCCAGTGCCGAAGGTGAGCGCCGGCCACAATGAGGCACCATGAAGACCCGTGGGGCAGATGGAAGGCCGAAGGGGAGCACCCTGTATTGGAAGTGCTCTCCCTACACCTTGAAATGCAGGTACTGCCTGTGTTGGGGGTGGATCAAGATATGGGTGTAAGCGTCTTTTAGATCCAAGGAGCATAGCCAGTCGCCCTGCCAGAGGAAGGGCAGCAGCACGCCAAGAGATAACATCGTGAATTTCTCCTGCACCAGGAACTTGTTTTGTCTGTGGAGGTCGAGAAGGTCACAGACCTCCCCAAAGGTGGGGAGGGACCTTCTTGACTGCCCGCTGGACAAGGAGGGAGTGTTATTCCCGCTGCAGCAAAAGCTGGTGTGCAGGGAGTCGAGGAGGCTCCGCTGGGAAGAAAGGGAGTGGAAGCCTGTCGAAGTGGATGCGATAGCCCTCCCGGATGACCTGGAGGACCCAGGTGTCCAAGGTGATAAGCGCCCATGACGGGGTGAAGCAGGAGAGGCGCCCCCCACTGGCTGCTGTATCACCAGAAGGCAAGGGGCTATGCCACTGGCATCAAAACCCCTGAGGGGGTTGTGGGGGAGCCAGCATCTGGGCCTTCGGGTCCTTTGGTTTACTGTGACCCTGGCCGGGCTTCCCCTGCGCGTGAGTGGTTAGTGTGGGGGTAGCCAGGTATGGCGGGTAGCTGTGGTACTGGAGGCCTTTCCTGGGGAAAAAGGGCTTCTTGGTAGGCTGCTTCTTCCGAAGCAGTGTAGAGGTCTTGTGGGAGAGATGGGTCCTAGTGATGTACTCCGTCTCGATCTCTGCAGCCTTCTCCTCAATCGGCTTACCAAAAAGTTGTTCGCCGAGGCAGGGCACGTCCAGGAGCTCCTCCTGCACCCACTGCTCCAAATCCTAAGATTGGAGCCAAGCCTGGCGGTGGGCTCCAATACCTGCGGCCGCCACCTAAGCCGATGTCTCAAAGGCATCATAGGAGGCTCAAGAGATATACTTGGAGCAATAAGCCACTGATTTCAACAGGGTGTGGAACCTGTCGAGGAGCT
The DNA here is from genome assembly GCA_033557465.1 of Ichthyophis bannanicus. Classification (NCBI taxonomy): domain Eukaryota; kingdom Metazoa; phylum Chordata; class Amphibia; order Gymnophiona; family Ichthyophiidae; genus Ichthyophis; species Ichthyophis bannanicus. The sequence goes on from CM066033.1 coordinate 66,200,228, forward strand.
TGCCCTTGAGGACCGGGGAGAAACCTCCAAGTTTTTTTCGCAAAGTCGCAGAGGAACATACCAATATATAATTGGTATGCCTGGATGCTCCCCTGCAGACTTTCTACACTTCAAATTCAATGCTTTATTGATAGAACGGTTATCTGCTGAACCTCACCTCACCTCATCTCGGATCAAATTTCTACTGCTGAAGAAAAACTTAAGTTAGATCCTTCTTGTTAAAGTCAATGTGATGATGTTATCCAACTGACCAATTCTTTTCAAGACCATTTACGTTCCTTAAAACTTAAGAAATATAACCATGATAAGGCCGAGGTGGAGCATTCTTACATGATTTTCCATTTTCTTCTAGTTTCCCTAATTCTTCATTTTTTATTTTTCTTTCATTGGATTTAACCCCTTTTTTCACCATGTCATTTCATTAGCTATAAAAGGCTTCATTTGTTGGTGACGTCAGACGCCATTTCTTTGTGGGAAAAGAAGGTCCTATACCAAGCGAGCAAAGCTGAGATCTATGTTACACTTTCCATGACTATTGAGTCATACTTTATGGATATTGAAAGCTTGAGACAGGGTCCATTGTGACCCGAAACGCAGTACTGTCTCGTATATTTTTTTTGTGTAGAGGCGCAGTTTGGAAAGCTTTTGTCACTTTCAACATTCCTGGATCTTGCCTGCATACCATCTTGAACCTTTGGCAAATCGTTTCGGCTCCAACTGCCAGCTAAGTATTATAGCATTTCACGATTCGTGGCTTGTTTAGAACTTCTTAGCTTACTGGCTTTTGGATACCACACTTGGTGTTTGCAATTTTGTGCATATGTGTTTATAAAAAATAACAAAAAAATATTAAAAGGAGTTGCTTGTTATTCGGAGGGGTTTCCTCTTCTCCCCTGCACAACAGGCATTCCAACATTTGATTTAATTTAATTTTTGTTTCAAAGACATTTGTTTTCAAGACTTTTTTTCCCCTTTCTCTTGGGTTTGATTTTTTTGATTTGTTCATTTGTTCTAACCTAGTAACTGTGGTTCTATTTGTCGATACAGTCCAATTAAGACACATCACAAGACAACTGGGGACTAGGATAAATCTAGGGGAATAGCAAAGATACAGATACATGATGGGCAGGAGAATAAGGGGAGCAGGATCCAAAAGCAGCCTCAAAGGAGAGGAACAATTGGCTGGTCTTGTGGTTCAGTGGACATACTGCACATTACCATTTAATGTTCTCCAGTTTGATCCTCGAGTCAGATATTCCACTCCAAATTCAGAAGGGAATGCTATGGAGGCAGTATTCACTATCCAAGGGTGAGCAGAAAGTCGAGGTCACTGCTCAAAGGATGGCACCTAATGGCCTGATTTAGGACCAGTGACTGCAGGGTTTACGAACAGAGTCCTGGCACCCATCTCCCAGCTGAAGGCCTGCTGCTCCAACTGGATTAGATAGGTTGGGCGGGGGTAGTTTTTGGGGAGGAAATACCAAGTAGTTGCAAATGAAAACTTTCTAACTGAGCTGGAGATCCAAAAAAGCATGAAGAATAATTCTGAATTCCTCCATCAGAAGAGAAAGATTCATGTTATGAAAATATCATAGATGACAGCAGTGTGAACTGGCCAGTCTGCCTGTCTTCCATCTTGGATACATAAGCATACAAGTTTCATACTTACTTATTTATTTATTTAATGTCTTTTTTTATACCGCGCTCTTTAAAATCAGTGCGGTTTACAGTTAACAAATTTGTGCAGTGCAGGCAGGGCCTACACTGGACGTACAGTGAACAGGGATTTCTACACGGGGCTGACAGGGTAACTATGTACAGGCAAGCTACTTAAACCACCACCACCTTCTCTTCTCTGAAGGGGCAGAGAGAATTGCTTGGCAGTTCACATAATTATCAACTGCCACTATTACGAACATATCACACTGCACCTGAAGGTTTTACACTAGCGTCCTATAGGTTAGCTGGATAAACTTCAATATGCTGATTTTGATAGTCAAAGTAGTACATACAGGCTGATGTAGAAAGCTGGTGCAGAAGTCGCACTCAATCGGCTTTTAATGTCTATTTACAGCGCACCAGTTCAGTGCCGAGATGCAGAAAGGGGTGAGCACACAAATTAGCCACGTGTTAAACTGTACGCATGCAACTGGGCGAAAAATGGCAGCATTAAACTGGGAAAGCAAGCCAAACATATATGCACAGGAAGTTGGCACTAGTTTGGCATGCTCTCTTAACAGGGTCTCTCCATTTCAAAGCAAGGTAACAAAGCTCCACCAACCGAACAATGACTGGGAAAAATCGTTTTGCCAAGCTGGTCCCCCGTTACAGCTTTTACCTCTGTCCAGACAGAGATCCCAATGCCAGTTGAAGGACTGGTTCCATGTGCAGGATGCCTAATTGCTGAATCTCTCAGGAAACAGATGGAGGAACTCAGAGAAGAGGTGGCAAGGCTGAGGATCTTTCAAGACAGTGAGAGGTTCATTGATGAGATGCTTCTTGAAACATCCAAGCTCTCCAGAAGAGGTGAGAATGGGAGCCTACAAAAGGACCAATGTTGGACACGAGTCACCAGGGCCTGCAGAATCACCAATCCAACTCCTCAAACTCTTGAAGTGAAGAACCATTAAGCAGCCCTGGAAGCAGAGGAGACAGAGGCATCCCAGGAAAGGGACGAACCAGAGCTTGAGCACCCCAAAGTTGCTGAATCAGTGACTAAGTAGGAAGCGAAGGGTAGTGGTGGTTGGTGACTTTCTTCTGAGGGGTACCGAGGCATTCATCTGCCGATCAGTCTTGATGTCCAGAGAGCTATGCTATCTGCCAGGTGACAAAATCCAAGATGTTACGGAGAGTTTGCTGAGACTCACCAAGCCTACTAACTATTAGCCGATGTTGCTCATCCATGTCAGCACAATGTCAGAAAGATACTGCCAAGATACTGATTTCATGGCTCTGGCACAGAGGGTGATGCAGATAGGGGCATAGGTGATTTCTCTTAATGCTCCCTGCTGAGCGTAAAGGCCAGGGCAGAGCAGCTTATATCCTGGAGATAAATGCATCGTTGCGTGGATGGTGTCATCAAGCGTGTTTTGGTTTCCTGGACCATGGGATGATGTTTCAAGGGCTGCAGAGCAGAGATGGCATCCATCTGTCCAAGAAGGGTTGACATGTCTTCAGTAGCAGACTGACTAACCTATTGAAGAGGGCTTTAAACTAGATTCACTAGATTGGAGTGGAGGAGTGGCCTAGTGGTTGGGGTAAGGTACTTCAGGCCGGAAGGTCGAGGGTTCAAATCCCACTAGAGGACAGCAACCTTGGGCCGGAAGGACTGGGGTTTCTAGTCCCACAGGTGCTCCTTGTGGTCTTGGGCAAGCCACTTAACCCTCCATAGCCCATGTTCCATGTAAAATAGTTATCTCCAAGTTATAATGCCCTGTTCAATGTAATTTCAGTTTGTTCAATGTAAACCGCACTGATGCAGAATAGCGTGGTATATAAGAGAATGTAAATAAATAAATAAATAAATTCATTGGGGATGGGTGAAGAAAGCCCTCAGGTAAGTAAAAGCCCCCAGGTAAGTGAAACAATAAATACCTTTACAGAAATAGGTAAAAGGGGCAACATCTGGAAAACAGTGTCTATAAATTGCCCGCAGCATGGGAAATAAGATCCCAGATGTTGAGGCTTTAATGGGAGAGGCTGATTTGGATTTATTGGCAGTTACAGAGACATGATTCATGGACAACCATGACTGGGATATAACTATACTACGCAACGTAGTTACTCACCTATAACAGGTGATCTCCGGGAACACCAGGAACTTAGTCTTCACATATGGGTATCCTCAGCACCGATGGAGCCCGCACGGGAACGCTCCCCAGCATCCAATAGGAATGCTTTTGGGAGCATCCCTCAGCACATGCGTGCTGCCTTCCCGCCTTTCCAACTGTCCCTCTTCAGTTAAGTTTGTAGCTGAGTGAAAGGATAGAGGGAGAGAGGAAAGAGATAGAGAGACAACACCTAGGGGAGGTGTGTGGGTTGTGAAGACTAAATTCCTGCTGTTCCCGGAGATAACCTGTTACAGGTGAGTAACTACGCTATCTCTAGGAACAAGCAGGAATGTAGTCTTCACATATGGGGGACTCCCTAGCTGAAGATGCCGGGGAGATGGCCCCAAGAAGCTGCCACCTATAGTGAGGTGGGCCATGCTTCCTCCCATGGATCTCTGGCATCCTAACAGGGTTGCTGGGTAGGAGTTGAATTAAGTCTGAAAGAGATGTTGAAGAACAGCCTGGCCAAAGAAGGCGTTCCGACGGGAGGTTTTATCTAGGCAGTAGTGGGCTGTGAAGGTGTGCACCGAAGCCCAAGTGGCTGCTCGACAGATGTCATCGATAGACACAGAGTGAAGGTTAGCCATAGAGGCTGCCATGGCTCTCACATTATGCACTGTGAGATGGCCATGAAGAGGAAAACTCTTACTCTCATAAGTAAAGGATATGCATTGTGCAATCCATTTAGATAGAGTTCTTTTGGAGACTGGAAGTCCCAAATGACTAGAATCAAAAGCAACAAAAAGTTGAGAAGACTTTCTATGATGCTGTGTTCTTTGTAGGTAAAAAGCCAAGGCTCTTTTACAGTCCAAAGTATGAAGGTTCCTTTCTGCATTAGAGGCATGAGGCCTCGGAAAGAATACAGGAAGGCAAACCAATTGATTTAAATGAAAAGGCGAAACCACCTTTGGCATAAAATGTGGATGAGTCCTGAGAACAACCTTATCATGGTGAAACCTTGTATAAGGGGTATCCAGCCACTAAAGCTTGCAATTCACTAATGCGACGTGCGGAGGTGATTGCAATTAGGAAGATGACCTTCCAGGATAAAAACTTTAGGGTTGTAGTGGCTAAAAGTTCAAAGGGCGGTTTCATGAGCTGTCTGAGAACTAAATTTAAATCCCATGCCACCGGTGGTGGTCTGATGGGAGGCTTTGTTAATAGAAAACCTCTCATAAATCTTGCTATGAGTGGATGAGAGGACATTGGCTGTCCATTTAGAGGCTTATAGGAAGCTGCAATTGCACTAAGATGGACGCTTACTGAATTTGTCTTTAGACCAGAATTTGATAAATGAAGTAGGTACTCTAGTACCGATTCCAAAGGTATCATCAAAAGGGGGTTTAAGCCCTTTTGAGAACACCATATAGTAAAACATTTCCACTTGAAGGCGTAAGAACGTCTTGTGGAAGGTTTTCTGGAAGCCTGAAGGACATCCTTTACCTGTCGGGAAAGGTTGAGATCCTGCAGGTCTAGGCTTTCAGCAACCAGGCCCTGAGATGCAGGGACTGGGGATTCGAGTGCCATAGCATCCCGTTCTCTTGGGATAGAAGGTCTGGAGCACACTCTAACTCCAGAGGTGCAGCTTGAGAGAGATGCAGAAGCAGGGGATACCATGTTTGTCGTGGCCACCGTGGCGCTATGAGAATCATACGACCTCTGTCTCTCTGAAGCTTGAAGAGTGTTTTGGGGATGAGGGGAATGGGTGGGAAGGCATAGAGGAAGTCCTGACCCCAGTGAAGGAGGAAGGCGTCCCTTGCCTGGCAATTGTGAGCCGGAATTCTGGAACAGAACAGCGGAAGTCTGGCATTCAGTGGACTTGCAAAGAGGTCTATGTCTGGGGTTCCCCAGATGTGAAATATCTTTATCACCTGGTCTAGGTGGAGAGACCATTCGTGAAGCAGCAGTACTCGGCTGAGTTGGTCTGCCCAAAGGTTTTGAATGCTTGGAAGATATACCGCAAGAAGGTGAATTTGATGCTCTCTGGCGAGGGCCCATAGTCGTAAAGTTTCGTTGCGTAACGACAGAGAGCCTGTTGCGCCCTGCTTGTTCACGTAGAACATGGCTACTTGATTGTCCATTTGGACTAGGACTGTCTTGTAGCTGAGCTGGGCATGGAATACTCAAAGAGTTAGATAGATTGCTCTGAGTTCTAGGAGGTTTATGTGAAGACAAGCCTCCTGTGGAGTCCAGGCACCCTGGGTGGAGAGATGGTGCAGGTGTGCTCCCCATCCCACCTGTGATGCATCTGTGTTAGGGTGGCCTGGAATGGAGGTTGTTGGAAAGGAGACCCCACTAAAAGATTCTCCGGTGATTGCCACCATTGTAGGGACAAGATCAGTCATTGTGATTTTGATTTCTTGTCCGACAGATGTCCTGTGGCCTGTGTCCACTGTGTGGATAGGGTCCACTGGGCTGCTCACATGTGGAGGCGAGCATAGGGAAGTACATGAACTGTGGATGCCATATGTCCCAGTAATTGCAGCAGTTCTCGAGCAGTTAGGGAGGACTTTCCCGCTGCTTGAGAAGCTAGTTTCACTATGCGAAGACAGCGAGGCTGAGGGAGGAAAGCCCTTGACTGTCTGATATCTAAACAAGCTCCTATGAACTCCAGGGTCTGAGAAGGAACAAGTTGGGATTTTGGGAATTTTATGGCCAATCCCAAGTATTGGAGAATTCGCATTGTGCGAGACAGTGCAGAGCTGGTTTCTGGAATCGTGGGGGCTCGAATGAGCCAGTCGTCCAAGTAAGGGAAGACTAATATCCCTAGGGCTCGCAGGAATGCAGCTACTACTGTTATGCATTTCGTGAATACTCTTGGTGCCGAAGCCAGCCCAAAAGGAAGAACCCTGTATTGGAGGTGTTTTCCCTTGAAAAGGAATTGTAAGAATTTCCTGTGATCTGGATGGATCAGAATATGAGTATATGCATCCTTTAGATCTAGAGAGCAAAGCCAATCCTGACTTTGAAGGTATGGCAGAAGAGTTCCCAAAGAAATCATTTTGAACTTTTCTTGGAACAGATATTTGTTCAATTCTCTGAGGTCCAGAATGGGTCTGTGTCCTCCTGTTTTCTTTGGAATAAGAAAATAGGGGGAGTAGAACCCTGTACCCTGTTGGGGAATGGGTACTTCCTCTATTGCTTCTTGAGCAAGGAGTGTTGAGACCTTCTGATCCAGTAGATTGTCTAGAGAGGTTTGGGAATTGAATTGTCTTACGATTGTAGGAGGGGGCATGCTGTGAAACTGAAGCTTGTACCGCTCCCCTACAATGGACAGAGTCCGATTTTCTGCTGTTATCTGGTGCCATCTGTTGACAAAATGACACAACCTGCCTGGAATGTTTAGGGGTTCTGGACCCTTCAGAGGCAGGAAAGCTAAGCTCTCTAGGAAGGAGTCAAAGCCCTTAAGGGGGCTGAGCCTGTGGAGCTGGTTGAGCTCTTGGGCCTTTTGGCTTCTTTTGTTGTCTGGATTGTTGATGTTGTCCCTTTTGGGCAACTTGACCCTGAGCTTGCCCTTGTTGGGTATAGGATGGATAAAACTTCCTCAAAGAAAGTCTTTGGGAATGCAGCACCTGCGCGGTCCCCTTCCTGCCCAAGGGTGCCATCTTGCTCAGTCTTTCTTTTTTCCGCGGAGCCCGACAGACGTGAGTTCGTGTCACATGGGAAAAGTTGATTTTTTTCTGCGATTTTCACGTCTTATCTGGCTCGATGCCGGTTCCCCTTCCTGTCTGGACTCGGTACACTGGTATCGAGTCCGGAGTTTTAATTTTCGGTTTTTGTCCTTCGTGACTAGCGTTCGCGCTCTTTTTGTGTTTTCACTGGCAGCCTGGTCTTTTGACCTTGCAGGGGCCCTTTTTCCCACGATGGCTGCCAGCAGGTTCAAAAAGTGTGATCAGTGCAAGAGACTTATGTATCTCACCGACACACATGACTGCTGCCTCCAATGCCTCGGGCCCGACCATGACCCGCTGGCCTGTGGCCCGTGCGGCAAGATGTTGTCGAAGGCACTTTGGAGCCGTCAGCATCAACGTGAGAAAATTTTCTCTGACTCTGCGTCTGGCCGGGCCTGGACTTCGTGAGAGGCCTTGACATCTCGGGAGTCCGACCCCAAGCGCCGTCGGGGTTCCTCTGAAAGGGAGTCTCCCTCCTGGGAGCACAGAAGGAAGAAAAGGCTCACGAGGGTGGCGTCGGTAGAGGCTCCTGGTTCCTCGAGGGCCAGGTCGCATAGCCCTGACCACCATCCCGGGCTCTCGGAGTCAGAGAGGCCTTCCAAGCTACCTCATGTGGAGCCGGAGTCCCCGAGTCACATAAGAGCAGTTGTCCTCGTAGACTTTCAAACTAAGCAACCTAGGCATGGACTCAAAAGTTACTGCATGGGTTGGAAATTGGTTGAGTGGGAGGCGACAAAGGGTAAAGGTAAATGGAGCTCACTCTGAGGAGGAGGAGGTTACCAGTGGTGTCCCCCAGGGATTTGTTCTCGGTCCGATTTTTTTTAACATCTTTGTTAGTGAGATAGCGGAAGGGCTGTCAGGTAAGGTTTGCCTCTTTGCAGATGATACCAAAATCTGCAATAGAGTAGACACCCAGGAAGGTGTAGATAACATGAGGAGGGATCTAGCTAAGCTTGAAGAATGGTCTAGAATTTAGTAGATGAGATTTAACGTTAAAAAATGCAAGGTTATGCATTTAGGCTGCAGCAATCCAAGGGAGCGATATAAGAGTATATAGGGGGTGAAGTACGTTTGTCCACTAAAGAAGAGCGGGACCTAGGCATGATTGTTTCTGATGACCTTAAAGTAGCTAAACAGGTAGAAAAGGCAACAGAAAAGCTAGAAGGATGCTTGGGTGCATAGGGAGAGGAATGGCCAACAGAAGAAAGGAGGTGATAGTACCTCTGTATAAGTCTTTGGTGCGACCTAGGCTGGAGTCAGTACAGAAATGGTTAGTGGTCTTCGTTATAAAGCATATGAGGACAGACTTAGGGATCTTAATATGTACACCTTAGAGGAAGTAGAGGATAGAGGTGATATGATTGAGACATTTAAATACCTCCGTGGCATAAATGCACAGGAGGAGAGCCTCTTTCGACTGAAAGCAACCTCTGCTACGAAGGGACATGGGATGAGGGTGAAAGGGGATAGATTCAGGAATGATATGTGGAAATATTTCTTTATGGAAAGAGTGGTGGATCCGTGGAATAGTCTCCCAGTGGAGGTGGTAGAGATGAGGACAGTATCTAAATTCAAAGAAGCACGGGACAAACACAGAGATCTCTAAAGGACTGTTGTAGTGGTTGATATCGAAGGACAGACTAGAATAGGCCATGTGGTCTTTTTCTGCTGTCATGTTTCTATGTTATCCACAGAGATTGATAATGGAGGAAGGGAGAGGTAGTCCTCAACCCAATCCTCTGAGACCCCTAGTCCAGTTGGGTTTTCAGGGTATCCGCAATGAATATAGCGTAGTTACTCACCTGTAACAGGTGTTCTCCAGGGACAGCAGGAATCAGTCCTCACTTTTGGGTGACCGTGGTACTGACAGAGCCCACGCAGAGCAATTCCCCAGCCTTCAAAGAAAGCCCTTGGGATTGCTGCCACGCATGCGTGGTCCTTTTCCCGCCAAAGGGTGCCATCTTAGCTAGAGCCCTAGCAAGCAGATGGCAAGGATAAAAATCCAGCAACTCATCAAGGGGGGGTGGGAGTGTAGTGAGGACTGATTCCTGCTGTCCCTGGAGAACACAAGTTACAGGTGAGCAAAGAGTAGTTACTCACCTGTAACAGGTGTTCTCCAGGAGCAGCAGGAATCAGTCCTCACTTATGGGTGACATCGGCGCCGATGGAGCCCCCGTGCGGAGCATTTCCCCAGCTTTCTATGAAAGCCTTTGGGAATACTACACGCATGCACGGTCCCCTTCCCGCCTAAAGGTGCCATCTTGCTCAGTCAAATGACATAGCTAAAAGACAGCACACAAAAATGAAAAAATAAACTATGTACAACTGCAACTCCCAGGGGAGGAGGGAGGGTTGTGAGGACTGACTCCTGCTGCTCCTGGAGAACACCTGTTACAGGTGAGTAACTACTCTTTCTCCAGGACCAAGCAGGAAGTCAGTCCTCACTTATGGGACTCCCCAGCTTCAGGCTACCGGGGATCCAGAGCTGAAAAATGAGCTCCCTCTAGCCTCAGCATCAAAGAAAGGATTTCACTGAAACATACCTCCACCGGTAGCCCAACCAGAGGGCTGCAGGGTAGGAGTTGCCTAAACCTAAAAGAGATTCCGGAGCGCTGCCTGACCGAAAGCACTGTCCCTGCGGGACTCCCTCTCCAGGCAGTAATGGGCCGCAAAAGTCTGGCTTGTGGACCAGGTTGCAGCCCTGCAGATGTCTGCCAACGGTACAGAGCGGAGATGAGCTACTGAGGCAGCCATTGCCCTGACACGGTGGGCCGTGACCCGACCCTGCAAAGGAAGGTCAGCTGCCCTGTAAGCCCAGGTGATACAGTCAGCCACCCAGATGGACAAGGTACGCTTGGACACAGGTACCCCCAAGTTATTGGGGTCAAAAATTACGAAGAGCTGAGTAGCCCTCCTATGCCCCTGCGTACGCTCCAGGTAGAAGGATAAGGCCCTCCTACAGTCCAGGGTATGCAGGACTGTCTCAGCCCGGCTGGCATGGGGCCTAGGGAAGAATGTTGGAAGAACTACCTCCTGGTTGAGATGGAAAGAGGAGACAACCTTAGGGAGGAACTTAGGATGAGTCCCTAGGACTACCCTGTTCCTATAGAAGCGAGTGTATGGCCTGTCACAGACCAGGGCTTGAAGTTCACTCACTTGCCTGGCCGAGGTTAAGGCCGCTAAGAATAGAGTCTTCCAGGATAGGAAGCGTAGAGGACATGTAGCCATTGGTTCAAAAGGAGGGCGAGTAAGTTGCTGCAAGACCACATTCAACTCCCACTCAGGGGCCGGTGGACGGAGAGGAGGCTTGAGCAATAGTAAGCCTCTGAGAAATCTGGACACGAAGGAGTGAACTGACAAAGAGTGTCCCTCCACCAGAGAGAGGTGAGCTGCCAGAGCAGAGAGGTGGACCCGAACAGAATTGGACTTAAGGCCCTGATTGGACAAGTGCAGTAGGTACTGGAGCACTACTGGCACAGTGCAGGTGAAAGGGTCTTCCTTGCGTTGCTGACACCACAAGGAGAACCTCTTCCACTTTAGGGCATATGTTTTTCTGGTGGATTGCTTTCTAGAGGCCAAGACCACCTCTTCCATTTCCTGAGGAAGGCCCCAGGGAGCCAAGACTACCCTTGCAGCCTCCATGCCATCAGATGGAGAGATTTGAGATTGGGATGCAGAAGGGAACCCTGATCCTGAGAGAGAAGGTCGGGTGGAATCCCAGAGGCATGGGTGTCTCCACCGCCAGTTGAAGTAGCAGGGGGAACCAGGGCTGCCTCGGCCACCTGGGAGCAACCAGAAGTACTGAGGCCTTGTCCCTGAGAATCTTGAACAAGGTTTGGGCAACCATAGGCGTGGGAGGAAACGCATGGAGCAGGTCCTGGGACCAAGAAATCAGGAAGGCATCCGCCGCCACCCTTAGGGGATGCGGTTGCCTGGAACAAAACCTGGGCAGCTGGTGATTCAGGGGACTGGCAAAGAGATCCATGGATGGAAGTCCCCATTTCAGGAAAATCTGTTGAACCACCAAAGGGTGCAGCTGCCATTCGTGGGGCTGCAGAATTCTGCTTAAGCGATCTGCCAGAAAGTTCTCCTGGCCAGGAAGATAAACAGCCCTCAGCAACATCTGGTGCCTGTGGGCAAAAGAGCAAAGGGCCTGTGCTTCCAGGCATAGAGGCCTGGACCCAGTGCCGCCCTGTTTGTTCACGTAGAACATGGCTACTTGGTTGTCCGTCTGAACTAGAACAGACTGGTGGGCCAAGGTGTGAGAAAAAGCCTTGAGGGCTAAACGAATAGCTCGCAGTTCCAGTAGGTTGATCTGTTGCGTGGCTTCCCATGGGGACCAGAGGCCTTGGGTGCAGCTCCCTTGACAGTGTGCACCCCAGCCCTGTAAGGAGGCATTGGTTGTCAACACCACCGTGGGGGCGGGCACCTGAAAAGGCACCCCCTGCAGCAAGTAGAAACAACTGCTTGATAACGCATTATTAAACACATTGAATATATATTCATTGTCCAGGTTCACCGCCACACAACCCCCACGCCAACCGCACCATGGCTACTTCTACTCTTGCCCTTCTACTCTTCTTTACCCTCTCCAATGTCTTCCACGACTCTAATGCCCTAACAAGTAATTCCAATCCTATCCCCATACATCAAAGCAGGAACAGAAAACCCTACCAAGATCAACACCAATCTCCACCGAACCCATACCACAAGAGACAGACCCATTTACTTTATGTCTCACTCGATACAACAAATGCCAAAAGAATTAACACTACAACCACTCGACAAGACTTCAAGTGCGCTCTCATCAATGCATGATCAGCCCGCAATAAATGGCCAGTCATCACTGATCTAATAACCAACCTTAAACTAGACATCCTATTGGTCACAGAAACTTGGCTTTCCGATACAGATAATGTTTTATTAAACCAACTCACCCCACCTAACTTCTCAATCTACACGTGCAACAGAGAAAATAGAAGAGGAGGCGGAGTCTGCATAATAGCAAAAACTGAATTACAATATCGGATGACTCTAACCAAGGCCACACATCACCTGAACACCTTAACCATCTCCAATAAAGTCAATACCATCAACCTTGTTTACAGAGTGCCAAATGCTCCAGCTGACGAGCTCTCTGACATAATTGATCTCGCCTGCAATCCTAAAGCCCCCAGCAAACCCAACTGGCTCCTCGGAGACTTCAACCTTGCATCCTCACAACCTTCATTATCGAACACCTTCATCAAAGCAATGACCAACCTACAATATAAACAAGTCGTAAATGACCCCACCCACAAACAAGGAAACCTCCTCAATCTCATCTTCGCTCCAGCCATGGATGTGGATTCGATCAGCCAGCTACATCTCACAATAACTCCTGTCCCCTGGTCTGACCATAACCTTATAACATTTTCAATACCAGCCAAGGAAGATGCAAGCAATTGCACAAATATCTCTCCTCCCCTAAAACCCACACGTTTTAAACCATTCAACAAAGACAATCATTTCCCAAGTTATCCCAAAACTGACTCAACCAACTGACAACATCAACGAGATGGTAATAAACTGGAACAGCGCCCTCAGTTTGTCCGCCCAACAACCCACCACAGACAACCGATCATCTACTAACAAAAAGACTCCCAGAAAACAGAATGTTCCTTGGTTTACCCCTGAATTACGAGCTTCCTTGCTTCGACTTAGGAGACTAGAGAGGAAATGGAGACGCTCCCTAAACCCCTCCGACCAGGACACCTACTTAATTCATCTGAAATCTCACCGCGATATAACCTGGGCCAAGAGAAAGGAATTCCACGCTGGACTTCTTAATTGATCACTCAACAAATCTCGTGAACTCTTCCAGTTAGTTAAATCCCTATCCAGAGAGCCTTCCGCACCACATCAAGAACAAATACAACCTCAATCATATGCTAACTATATTCAGTCAAAGGCGATCAAAATTACAACTATCTCAAACAAAATCTCTCAACCTTCCACATTCAATTCCCACTCAACAAATTTTCATCCCCATCACCAAGTACCATCGAAGACATCATAGCCACCATCAATACCACCACAGCCCCAAACGATCCATGTCCAGCCCACTGGATCAAGGCATTGAGAGGTGAGCTTAGCCCATATATAGCCGCCATAGTGGACTAGTCTTCCAACACCGGTGTCTTCCCAGCAGCCCTCAAACAGACATCCATACGACCACTATTGAAGAATAATAAACTAGACCCAAAGAAGGAGGACTCTTACCGGCCAATTTCAAGTATTCCACTATTAGCCAAAATCCTAGAAAAGGCGACCCTGAGACAGATCCAGCAACACATAGACACTGAAGCCCCACTCGACCCATGCCAACATGGATTTAGGGATGCACATGGAGTTGAGACCCTTCTTGCCTCTTTAATGAATACTCTCATTAATGCTATAGACAGCATTACGTATGGAGTTGCAATGGTCTTCCTAGACATTGCGGCAGCATTCGACTCAGTGGACCATGAACAACTACTAGCTCGACTCTATGAGAAGGGAATACAAGGAACTGCATGGGATTGGTGCAAATCCTATCTGGAAGATCGCTGGCAACAGGTCCGGATCGGCAACAATACATCTTACCCATTCCAACTGAAGCAAGGAGTACCACAAGGTTCCTCCCTATCAGCTCTGCTTTTTAATATCTACATGCAGCCAATCTGCAACATCACCCGGGCTTTCGGAATATCTTGCTTTATCTATGCTGACGATGTGCTGTTATTCACAACTGTTAATGTCCTAAGTCTCGATTACACGGCTTTAATCAATTGTTTCAGTTCAATAGCTGATTGGCTGCTCACGCAGAACCTCCGAATCAATTTTAAAAAAACAGAAGTCCTTATTGTCACAAGAAATAAAGACTTCTCTCCTCCACTGACACAGAGTAAGGGATGCTGGTTTACCAGTCAAATCTACGATTCGTTATCTAGGTGTCATACTGGACCAACGTCTAGAACTCAAAGAGCATATAAAATGCACAGTGAAGTCCATCTATCACAAGATCAAGATTCTCCGACACCTCAAACCCATACTTGAACCTAATGACTTCCGCACAACATTCCAAGCTCTAGTCACCCCACATTTTGACTATGCGAACATTATACTACATGGCTTACCCAAGAGCACACTAAACCCATTACAGTTGGCCATGAACTCAGCAGCCAGAGTACTAAGTGGTTCTACAAGGAGACAACACATAACCCCCAGACTGATGGAACTTCACTGGCTTCTGATTATCTGTAGGATATCTTACAAAGTCCTCCTCATGACCTTCAAAGCATTCCATAAAATCTCACCATCGTCCATATCGAACCTCATTATCCACACCCAAAACAATAGGTCTAGAAGACCTATAGCCGAAAATATACTTTCAGTTCCAAAAGAACTAGTAAAATGCACCCAGACAACTACCAACAGAGCATTTGCATCCTTCACCCCCAGATGCTGGAACAAGCTGCCTACCAACATCAGACTGCTGAAAGATATATCACAATCCAGAAAAGCCCTAAAAACCCACCTCTTCTTACAACACTTCTCCCACAGCAATGCGCCCCCTCAACCCAAACAAATGACCATGGTTAAGCAAGTAGTTCTCTTTAGCGTATAGCTCAGGCTATATCAAATTAGAGTTCCTTTCGATAGAAATGTCTTTTCAACCTTTGCTAAAGCGTTGTAAATAGTTGCCTTTGTTAAATGTTTAACTACTGTATATTATTCCCCAGTTAACTCCTGTTTTTTACTCCCTGTTACTTGTAAACTTGACTAGATCTCTATGTCCGAGTGCAATTTTGTTCATTGTAAACTGCACTGATGACAAATAGCGCGGTATATAAAAGCTGTTAAATAAAATAAATAAATAAATAAAGTTGGGGGGGGGGGGGTGCAGCCACCACTGAAGAGACTTCAGGAGAGGTTTTGATACCCTTACTTTGTCTGCTAGGCTCCCTGTGGCCTGCTTCCACTGAGTTCTGAGGCACCACTGTGCAGGCCTCATGTGGAGGCAGGCATTGAGGGTCACATGCACAGTCGATGCCATGTGTCCCAGGAGCTGCAGACAGAGCCTGGCAGGAACCCACGGCATACTGAGAAAGCGGGATGCCAACTCCATGAGCCTTTGAGCTCTGTCCTCTGGCAAGTAAGCCCTTGCTTGCAGAGAGTCCAGCCGCGCTCCTATGAACTCTAGGTTCTGGGAGGGGAGCAAAGTGGACTTTGCGAAGTTTATGACAAAGCCTAGGTCTTGAAGGAGTGTGACAGTCCTGAAGGTGGCCTGCCTGGCCTCCTGGTAAGTCTGACCTCGGATGAGCCAGTCGTCCAGATAGGGGAAGACAAAAACCACTTGAGTCCTCAAGTAGGCCGCCACCACAGCTAGGCACTTTGTAAAGACCCGTGGGGCGGAAGTTAGGCCAAAACGCAGTACCCTGTACTGGTAATGGTTTCCTCCCACCACGAACCTGAGGTACTTTCTGTGGTCTGGATGAATGAGGATGTGAGTGTATGCATCCTTTAGATCTAAGGAGCATAGCCAATCTCCCTGCTGGAGGTAGGGCAGAAGTGTTCCAAGAGTAAGCATCTTGAACTTCTCTTTCTCCAAGAACTTGTTGAGGTTCCTGAGGTCTAGGATAGGCCTTAGGCCTCCTGTTCTTTTTGGCACCAGAAAATACCTGGAGTAGAACCCGCGCCCCTGTAGGCGAGGAGGTACAGGCTCCACCGCCCTGTCCAGAAGCAGACCCTGAAGTTCTTGGAGGAGGAAGTTGGTGTGCAGGAGAGGCCTCAGAGGTTCTCCTGGGAAATAGACAGGAGGTAGCTGTTGGAAATGAAGCATAATGAAACATTTCCCACTTAAACACATGTATACTCATACTCATCAAAACTCAATTTACTTTTTCCTTTCTCCCTCTCCAATCTACACAATTCCCATTCCTTCTTGTGGTTTAAGATAGTTATTCCAATTAACCTCCACATTGACAACTCTAGCGAGATACGATTATTATTACCTGAATCAGATAGGATAAAAAGACATGTATAAATTTTGTACATATTGTAAATATGTTTATGTTTAAAACTATTTAACTCTCTAATCAGCATTTACTCAACCTTGTAATTCAAAACTACTTAATCTATTATGTAAAATTCTATAACACTTCCTTTGTTCACTGTAATGCTAACTGTTCAGAATATGTTACAATGTAATATTTCAAGTTTTGTTCCATGTAAACCGCTTTGATTTTGCTGAAAAGCGGTATATAAAACCGTTCAATAAATAAATAAATGAATATAGCCCTGGCGAATGATGCTTAAGACCCAAGCATCCCCTGTAATGGGTGGCCACCTGTGGGCAAACAGGGCTAAACGACCTCCTGTGCAGGGATGGGGCAGCAGGGGCGGAGAGGCTATGCCTTGGGAGTCAAAACCCCCCTCCCTGCTGGGTAGGAGCAGGAGCCGGAGGCTTGGGGGCCTTCTGCCTACGGGGCCCATGTCCCTGCCCCTTGGCCTGCTGCCCCTGAGGGGGAGCTGGGGAGGCTTGGTACTGAGGGAACGGTTTGTAGGCAGACACCTTTCTTGGGTAGAAGGACTTTTTACCCGAGCCCTTCTTCTTGTGAGAAGGGGCAGAAGTCTTTCTGGACAGCCTTGTCCTGGGGTCAGGTGCTCGGTCTCAAGCTCAGCTGCCTTCTCGGCCATGGGTTTGCCAAAAAGGTTCTCACCTTGGCAAGGGACATCGACCAACTTGTCCTGTGCCCAAGGCTCGAGGTCCGATGACTGCAGCCATGCCTGGCGTTGAGCCGGGATGTTGGCGGCCGCCACACGAGCCGAAGCCTCGAAGCCATTGTAGGCCGCTCGGGACATGAATTTGGAACAGTCCCGGATTCCTGAAGACAACGACTGGAACCTCTGCAAAGGTTCCCCGGAGAGGCCAGCAGAGAACCCGGCAAGCTCCTTTGCCAGGTCTCGGAGGTACATGCCCATGTACAGCTGGTATGACTGGACACGGCAAGCAAGCATCGAGCCCTGGAAGCACTTTCTGCCGAAAGCATCCAGGTTCTGGGCCTCCCTGCCGGGGGGGGGGGGGGGCCCCGCGGAGTGCATCTTCTGGCTCTTCAGACGATGCATGGCCGATTCCACCACCATGGAATGGTGCGGCAGCTGTGCCTTTTGGAAGCCAGGGCTCTTACGGAGTCGATAGATGGAATCTACTAGCTTGCTCAAGACCGGCGCCGAGGCCAGTGCCTCCCACATCAGGAAGAGGAGCCGTTCCAGCATCGGAGGAACCGGCAGTAAAAGCCTCCTTCGGAGGAGAGTCATACTGGACGGCCTCGAGCTCTTCGGCTCGAGGCTCCTCCTCGGGGTCCGCGGGAATCGCCAAGGCCTTGACCATGTCCTGCAAGAACTCCGAGAACCGGGTATCCTCTGGTGGGGATCTACTCCGGGGCTCGGATTGCAGTGAGTCCGACGGGACGCACTGAGTCTGGAAGGTATCGAGGGACTCCTCATCCTCCGTCTCCCAGGCTGACTCATCCGAAGAGTAGTCGAGGGACTCCGACCGCGCGGGTCGAAGTGGCACCCGCCCCGATGCTGAAGGCACCGGCGTCGACGCCCTCGGTTCCGAGCGGGAGGTCGAGGGAGACCTTGACCGAGGACGACTTCGAGCCTTCATGGTCTCGAGTATCGGCTCGGTCTCCGGGGTCGACTTCGACGTCGATGTCCCGGTGGTCGGGGCCAATGCACCAGCGAGGCTGGCCATCAGTACCCGCTGCTGCTCCATGAAGGCAGACAATCTGCACGCCAAGGCTGTCAGCCTGAGTCCAAGCTCAGGAGACTCAGCAGCCACCGACTCGGGCTCCCTCGGAGGAGAGTCCACAAGGACTACAGGACTTACGTGTCTGACGGTCTCCGGCTCTACACGAGGTACTTTGGACGGCTTCTCCTGCTACAAAGGCCCGGGACGGCGGTCGGGGGTCTTAGATCTGGCCCTAGAGGAACCAGGGACCTCTTCCGACGCCGCCCTCGCGAGCCGTTTCTTCCTCTTGCATTCCCGATCGGGGGACCCCCTGTCCGAGGAACCCCGGCGATGCTTGGGATCAGACTCCCGAGACGTCGAGGCCTCAGACGAGGTCCGGGCCCGGTAGGAGGCAGAGTCCGAAAAAATCCTTTCCTTCTGGTGCTGACGGCTTCGAAGTGCCTTGGTGGACATTTTGACACACGGGCCACAGATCATGGGATCATGATCTGGGCCGAGGCACCGAAGGCAGCAGTCGTGGGTGTCGGTGAGAGACATTAGTTTCTTGCACTGATCACACTTCTTGAAACCAATGGAAGCCATCGGAGAAAAAAGGGCCCCCGCGAGGTCAAAAGACCGGCCTTCCAGGGAGAAACAGAAAAAAGGGCGCGAACGCCAGCCACGAAGGGCAAAAACTGAAAAATAGAAGACAGGCTCGATACCGGTGTACCGAACCCGGCGGGAAGGGGAACCGGCATTGAACTCGGAGAAAAAGGCGAAGAAATCTTCGAAAAAACGTCAACTTTTCCGGGTGACTAAGACAAAATGTCCGAAGGGCTCCACGGAAAAAGAGAGACTGAGTAAGATGGCACCTTTAGGCGGGAAGGGGACCGCGCATGCGTATAGTATTCCCAAAGGCTTTCATAGAAAGCTGGGGAAATGCTCCGCACGGGGGCTCCATCGGCGCCGATGTCACCCATAAGTGAGGACTGACTTCCTGCTTGGTCCTGGAGAACTATGCTTTCTCCAGGAACAAACAGGAAGTCAGTCCTCACTTATGGGACTCCCCATCTACAGGCTACCGAACCTGTAACCAAAAAACGCGTCTGCGAGGCTGTGAACAGAAGCAGATGCCCAAAGGAGCCCGGGTCCCCGGGGCAAAACCTTCGGTAGCCGTTGAGAAGGGTCAGAGGGCAGGAGTTGCTTATACCCTGAACAGGTTAAGGAGTACAGCATGGCCCAGCCTGGCCGAAGCCGCTGTCTCGGCGGGACTCCCTCTCCAGGCAATAATGGACAGCGAAGGTATTCGCTGAAGACCAGGTCACAGCCCGGCAGATGTCCATCAGAGGCACTGAGCGCAACGAAGTTACCGAAGCCGCCTTGGCTCGGACGCCATGTGCTGTGACTCACCGATCCAACCGGGTGCCCGCCTTCGCGTGGGCGAAAGCAATGCAGTCCATCACCCAGATGGAGAGGGAGCATTTTGTGACTGCCTGCCAAAGGCGATTGGGATCATAGGTCACCAAGAGCCGGCCAGACTTGCAATGAGGCTGGATGTGCTGCAGATTGAAGGCAAGAGCCCTCTTGCAGTCGAGTGTATGCAAAATCTCCAATGCCTGGTCGACATGGGGTCTCAGGAAGAATGTCGGCAAGACTATTTCTTGATTGAGATGAAAATCCGAGACAACCTTTGGCAGGAACTTGGGGTAGGTACGGAGGACCACCCTGTTCCTATAGAACCTGGTGTAAGGGGCTTCAGCCTTGAGAGCCTGGAGCTCACTGACTCGACGGGCAGAGGTCAAAGCCATGAGGAAGACTACCTTCCAGGATAGGTGCCAAAGCGAGCACGTCACCATCAGCTCGAAGGGTGAATGGGTAAGCCGCTTGAGCACTACCATTCAGGTCCCACTCCACCGGGGGAGGCTGGATGGGAGATTTGGACAGCAAGAGACCCCGCAGAAAGTAGGAGACCAAGGGCTGCCCCGAGAGGGGTTTGCCCTCTATGGGGAGGTGATTCGCCGAGATGGCACTCAGGTGTATCCTAAAAGAGTTAGACTTCAGGCCCTCCTTTGAAAGATGGAGAAGGTATTGGAGGACCCACCGAGTGGGACAAGAGAAAGGGTGGATCTCAAGCTTGGAGCACCAGACTGAGAAGCGCCACTACTTAAAGGCATAAGCTCGTCGAGTCATTTCTTGAGACGAGGAGGACTTCCTCTGGGAGGTCTAGCTCGGCTACGGAGATCTGTTCAGCCGCCAGGCCGTAAGGGACAACCCAGCGAGGTATGGGTGTAACACCGGCCCCTCCTCCTGCGTTAGCAGGCCTTGGGCACAGCCCAAGGGAACTGGAGGCTCGGTCATGAGCTGGAGCAGGAGTGGGAACCACAGTTGTCGAAGCCACGAGGGAGCAACGCGTATCATCGATGCTTGGTCCCGCTGCACTTTGTGGAGGGTCCTCACGATGAGAGGAGTGGGAGGGAATGTGTAGAGAAGTCCGGAGATCCAGCTCAAGAGGGACGCGTCCGGAGATCCAGCTCAAGAGGGACGCATCTGGAGCCTCCCTGCTCGGATGTGGGGGAGCTGTGTGTTTGTCGAACAAGTGTCTGGCGAACAAGTCCACGGTCTGGGTCCCCCACTGATGGAACAGCGAGCCAGTCATCTCCAGGTCCAGCTGCCATTCGTGAGGGTGAAGGATCCTGCTGAGTTTGTCTGTACGAAAGTGCTTGTGGCCCAGGAGGTAGAGCGCTTGTAGGGTCATCCCCCGACGGAGGGCGAAGAAGCAGAGGAGGACTGCTTCCTGGCAGAGGAGATGTGATCCTGTGCCCCCTTCTTTGGTGATGTAGAACATCGCCACTCAACTGTTGGTCTGCACGAGCACCGACTTTCCTTTGAGATGGTCCTTGAAGGCCCTCAGGGCCCATCGGACCGCCTGAAGCTCGAGCAAGTTTATTTGCTGTTGAGACTCTTCAGGTGCACAGCGCACCACAGTGGGCTCCCCACCCCAGTAGGGATGCATCTGTTGTCAGCACTAGTTCGTGCTGTGGGGGTCTGGAAGGGCAGTCCCCAGAAAAAGTTGTGGGGGTCCTGCCACCAGTCCAAGGACCAGAGAAGGTTGTGGGAGACCCAGATGGGGTCTCTGAGGTGACCGGAGGCCGGGCTCCACTGAGTGCTGAGGCACCACTGGGCCATTCGCATGTGCATGCGGGCATGTGGAACCATATGGACAGTAGAGGCCATGTGCCCCAGGAGGCACAGCATAGTCGATGCCGTGACTCGAGTGTTGCTCTGGACCTGGGCCGCCTGGGCTCAGAGGTGAGCCGTGTGGTCTGCCGGCAGAAAGGCGGTCGCCCGCTGAGTGTCGAGGTGTGCACCGATAAACTCCAAGGTTTGTACCGGTTCGAGGTGGGACTTGGGGAAGTTGACCAAGAACCTCAGATGCTCGATGAGGAGGATTGTGTGTGATGCCGCCAAGCTGGTTCCCTGGTGAAGGGCCACATGACAAGCCAGCCGTTGAGGTAAAGGAAGACCGGTATGCCCTGCCATCTGAGGGAGGTGGTGACCCACAGGGCAGATGTGAGTCCGAAGTGTCTGACGTGATGGATGCCCACTAAGGGGCAAAGGAGGACAGACGTCCCCCCACAGGCTGCGGTGCTGCCGGGGGGCGAAAGGCTATGCTGCTGGCGTCAAAACCCCTAGGCAGGCTGAGGCAGTGCTGGGGTTTGGGCCTTGGGCCCTTTGGGTTTACGGAGATCATGGGGCCCAGACTTTCCCTGCGTCGCGGTGGTCGGCGCGGAAGTGGGTGGGTACGGTAGGTAGCCTCTGTAGGGTAGACCCTTCCATGGGAAGAATGGCTTCTTAGTTTGCTATTTCTTCTGAGGGAGGGAGGGAGGGAGGTCTTGCGCGAGAGACGGGTTCGGGTGATAAACTCAGTTTCTATCTCGGTGGCCTTTTCCTTCATCGGTTTACCGAAGAGCTGCTCGCCAAGGCAGGGTATGTCTAGCGGCTTTTCCTGGACCCACTGCTCCAAGGACTGGAGCCATGCCTGGCATCGGGCCCCGATGCCAGTGGCTGCCACTCGAGCCGAGGACTCGAATCTGTCATAGGCGGCACAATAGAGGTATTTTGAGCACTCCGCGACGAACTTCAGAAGGGTCCGGAACTATTGAGGGGATTTCCCACGAAGCTTGCAGAGAAACACCCAAGGTCCTTGGCTAAGTCGCGCAAAAACATGCCCGTGTACAATTGGTATGCCTGAATACAGCATGAAAGCATGGACCCTTGGTAGGCCTTGCAATCTAGGGCGTAGAGGGCTCTCGACTCCCTGCCCGGCAGAACTGAAGAGTGAGACTTCGGGCTCTTTTGTTTTCTCACAGCCGATTCCACCACCATAGAGTTGTGGGGAAGATGGGTTTTCCTGAACCTGGGGCCGCACTGTACCCTATACATCGCGTCGAGGAGCTTGCTGACGATGGGGACCGAAGCAGGGGTCTCCCACATCCGGAGCAGCAGCCTGGACAAAATGGGAGGAACCGGGACACTAAGAGATCCCGAGGTGGGGACTCGTACTGAAAGACATAGAGCTCTTCAGCTCAAGGCTCCTCCTCAGTCTGGGTAGCCAGGTTGAGAGCCCGTGCCATATCCCGCACAAACAACGAGAAGGAGGTGTCTTCGGGTGGTGAACGCCGCTGAAAGGAGGACGGGGACGGGTCCGATGGGAGGCCCCGATGGGCACGGGTCTCCGGGGAGGTATCCCCATCTGACTCCCAGCCTGAAAAATCGGAGGAGGATGGATCTCTCCCTCAAGGAGCGGGAAGGCGAGAAAAACCGATACCAAGGACACTCACGAGGCCAATGCCTTTCGGGGTTTCCAGGGTGGATTTTGGTGTTCCTCTTGGAGGAACCTCGGTCTCTAGGCGCGGGCCAGCGAAGCTCGATATGAGCGCCTGCTGGGAAACTATGAACACAGAAATGCTGCGTTCTAGTGCCAGCATGCGGGACTCCCATGCGGGCGTTGGGCCCTGTGACGCAGACACCGGGGTTAACAGGTTGGGCGTACAGGAGGAGAAGGGGTCCTTGCCGCGCCAGGGGCTTCTGAGTCTGTATGAGGCACTTTATGAGGTTGCTCCTTGTCTGACTCTCAGGAACGCCGAGGGGGGCTAAGCGACCGAGCGCAGGAGCGCTCGCGCTTGTCGGGAGCCCTCAACAGCGACTTCAAGGCCTCCTTCTTCTTACGCCGCTCCACTTCAGGGGACCCCTGGTTGGAGTGCCGCCTTGAGCACGGAGCCAAGGTGGGGGATCCCACCTGCAGAGAGACGACCGAGGATGGCTGAGCAGGGCTTGGGAGGACATTTTATTACAAAGCAAACAGAGCTCTGGATCATGGTCGGCCTTAAGACACCGCAGAAAGCAGTCATGGGTGTCCGTAAGCGACATGTTCCTGGAGCATCTATCGCATTTTTTGAAACCGGTGGCCATCGGGGCAAAAGGGCTCCTGCGAGGTCGAAGACCCACGCGGCCAGTGGTTGGGGGGAAAAAGGGGTGCGAAGTCCGCTAACAGCAAAAATGTTAGGAAAAAATGCCCCCTTTGCTCAAAAGGAATGGGAGCAAGGGGGGACGGGTAGAGGACCGGTGCAACCAGAAAAATAGCAGGCCAGAGGCCAGGAAACAAAACACTTTTTCCAAGGGACGAGGATGTGCGTCCAAAAGGCTCTGCGGAAAAAGGGAGACTGAGCAAGATGACACCCTTGGGCGAGAAGAGGACCACGCATGTGTGGCAGCAATCCCAAAGGCTTTCTTTGAAAGCTGGGGAATTGCTCTGCGCGGGCTCCGTTGGTGCCAACGTTACCCATAAGTGAGGACTGACTTCCTGCTTGTTACTGGAGAAGCATGAGATAGAGCTGCATACAATGGAAGTAGTGCATGCAGATCTACCTCATGCATATTCATTGAGGATATGCTGAAAACCTGATTGGCCTAGAGGTCCCAGAGGACTGGATTGAGAACCATTGGTTTAGGGGAAAAGATAAGAAGGTTGAAATAGAACATGGCCAAAACCAAACAGCGGTGAGACATCCAGGCAGCAATGTCAGATAGGCAGGCAGAGATCCGGGCCTGGATTGCCGGAGAGATTTCAGGTGTAGAGAGGTATCTGAGAGTCATCAATGAAATGATAGAGTAGATCAAATTAGCGGAGGGGTTGTGCTCTATGTTAGAGAGGGCAATGAGTCACACAGGTTTAAAGTGCTGCAGGAAACAAAATACACGGCAGAATCTCTATGGATTGAAACTCCATAAAAGGCGAAGGCGGTGGCATTGGGGATGTACTACTGACCGCCTAGCCAGAAAGAACAAATGGATGATGAAATGCTCAAAGAAATCAGGGAAGCTAACAAAAGTTACAGCACAGTAATGAGTGATTTCAATTACCCGGTATCAACTGGATCTAGATAAAATAAATGACTGCTTCTTGGAGCAGCTGTTTCATGAACCAACAAGAGAGGAAGCCATTTTGGACCTAGTGCTACACAAGATCTGGTGCAAGAGATAAGGGTGTTGGGGCCACTTGGCAATAGTGATCATAGCATGATCACGCTTGATTTCATAAATGGAGGAAGGACTGCAAGGAAATCCACAGTACTAACTTTTTACTTTCAAAAGAGAGACTATGATAAAATGAGGAAAACAGCTAAGAAAAAACTGAAAGGAGCAGTTGCAAAGGTTAAAGATTTACAGCAAGCATGGGCATTGTTTAAAAATATTATCTTGGAAGCCCAAACCAGCTGTATTCCACGCTTTAAGAAAGGTGGAAGGAAGTCGAAAAACCTTTTAGCATGGTTTATTCGATCTGAAGAGAAACCAGAGATTATAAGATGAGGTCAGAGAGGCTGTTGTAGCCAAAAAAAGCATATTCCCTGTGTTCCCTGTAAAATAGTTATCTCCAAGTTTTAATGCCCTGATCAATGTAATTTCAGTTTGTTCAATGTAAACTGCACTGATGCAGAATAGCGCGGTATATAAGAGAATGTAAATAAATAAATAAATAAATTCCAGGAAATGGAAAAAGGAGCCAAATGATGAAAACTGGAAACAACATAAGCACTAGCAAGATAGATGCAAGCCACTGATAAGGCAGGCAAAGAGAGAATTTGAGAAGTAGCTTGCTGTGGAAGCAAAAATGCATAATAAAGACTTTTTCAAGTACATTCGTAGCAAAAAACCTGTGAGAGAGTCACTTGGACAATTAGATGACAGAGGAGTAAAAGGTATACTAAGAGGGGATAAGGCCATAGCGGAGAGACTGAATGAATTCTTTGCTTCAGTCTTTACTAAAGAAAATATAGGCAAGTTATCCATGGCTGAAATGGAATTTAAAAGTGATGCATCAGAAGAATTGAAAGAAATATCAATAAACCAGGAAGATATAGAGCAGTTACTCACCTGTAATAGGTGTTCTCCAGGAGCAGCAGGAATCAGTCCTCACATATGGGTGATGTTGGCGCCGACAGAGCCCCCGTGTGGAGCATTTCCCCAGCTTTCCAAGAAAGCCTTTGGGAATGCAGCACACATGCGCAGTCCCCTTCCCGCCCAAGGGTGCCATCTTGCTCAGTCTGATAACATAGCTAAAAGACAGCAAAAATAGCAAAACATAAATCATATGACTGCAACTCCAAGGGGAGGAGGGAGGGTTGTAAGGACTGATTCCTGCTGCTCCTGAAGAGCACCTGATACAGGTGAGTAACTACTCTTTCTCCAGGACCAAGCAGGAAGTCAGTCCTCACATATGGGACTCCCCAGCTTATGGCTACCGGAGACCCCAAACTGAAACAATGAGCTCCCTCTAGAGCCTCAGCATGCAAGAACAGAATCTTCTCTGATAACGCCCCCGAACGGTAGCCCAACATCAGGGCCGGAGGATAGGAGCTGCCTATACCCCAGAGAGATTATGGAGTACCGCCTGCCCGAAAGCACTGTCCCTGCGGGACTCCCTCACAAGGCAGTAGTGGGCAGCAAAATTCTGGCTTGAAGACCAAGTAGCGGACCGGCAGATGTCTGCCAACGGAACAGAGTGGAGATGAGCCACTGACGCAGCCTTCGCCCTGACACGATGAGCCGTGACTCAACCCTCCAACGAGAGGCCGGCTGCCCTGTAAGCCCAGTCGATACAGATACCCATATGGATAAAGTACGCTTGGAGACAGCCAACCCCAACTCATTGGGGTCAAAAGAGACAAAGAGCTGAACAGCCCTTCGGTGCTCCCGCGTACGATCAAGGTAGAAGGATAACGCCCTCCTACAGTCCAGGGTATGCAAGACCATCTCAGCCCGGCTGGCATGCGGCCTGGGAAAGAAAGTCAGAAGAACCACCTCTTGATTGAGATGGAAAGAGGAGACAATCTTAGGAAGGAACTTAGGGTGAGTCCGTAAGACTACTCTGTCCCTATAGAACCTAGTATAAGGAGCATCTGATACTAGGGCCTGAAGCTCACTCACTCGCCTTGCTGAGGTAAGAGATACCAGAAACAACGCTTTCCAGGAGAGAAAACGTAGAGGGCAAGTAGCCATAGGTTCAAATGGTGGGCAAGTAAGCCGTTGCAAGACCACATTTAAGTCCCATTCAGGGGCAGGGGGACGCAGTGGAGGCTTAAGCAAAAGCAGGCCTCTGAGGAAGCGAGCCTCCAAAGGATGGCTTGAGAGAGACTGACCCTCTACTGGGGAGTGGTGTGCCGAAAGAGCAATAAGATGAACCCTTACAGAATTGGACTTAAGGCCTAGGTTGGACAGGTGAAACAAATATTGCAGTACCACTGATACCATGCATGAGAAAGGATTCTCATTGTGTTGAGCACACCAGGTAGAGCATCTACGCCACTTAAGGGCATAAGACTTTCTGGTGGACTGCCTCCTAGAGGTCAAGACCACGTCCTCCACTTCTTTAGGCAGTAGCAAGGGTGCTAGAACTACCCTTTCAGCAGCCAGGCCATCAAATGGAGGGACTGGAGTTTGGGGTGTAAGAGAGATTCCTGCTCCTGAGACAGGAGATCGGGTTGCATTCCCAGAGGAAGAG
Organism: Ichthyophis bannanicus; assembly: GCA_033557465.1. Classification (NCBI taxonomy): domain Eukaryota; kingdom Metazoa; phylum Chordata; class Amphibia; order Gymnophiona; family Ichthyophiidae; genus Ichthyophis; species Ichthyophis bannanicus. Next base: position 66,227,546 of record CM066033.1, read on the forward strand.
GAGTGTCCACCGCAAGTTGCAACAGAAGTGGGAACCACGGTTGCCTCGGCCATCTGGGGACCACCAGTATCATCGAGGCCCTGTCCCTGAGCACTTTGAACAGTGTCCTGGGCACTAGAGGCGTGGGAGGAAACACATATAGCAGGACCGTGGACCATGGAATGAGAAACGCATCCGCTGCTACTCTGAGAGGATGCGGTTGCCTGGAACAGAACCTTGGAAGTTGACGGTTGAGAGGACTGGCAAAAAGATCTATGGTCGGAAGTCCCCATCTCAGAAAGATCTGCTGAACCACTAATGGATTCAATCTCCATTCGTGCGGCTGCAAGATCCTGCTCAGTCTGTCCGCCAGGTAATTCTCCTGACCTGGGAGATAGAGTGCTTTGAGAAGGATGCCGTGATCGACTGCCCAGGAGCACAGTCTCTGCGCCTCCTGACATAGAAGGCGAGAGCCTGTGCCTCCTTGTTTGTTCACATAGAACATAGCAACGTGATTGTCCGTCTGGACCAACACAGACTGGTGAGAATTGAGATGGGAGAAGGTTTTCAGGGCTAAGCGGATAGCTCTCAGTTCCAAGAGATTGATCTGCTGTGCGGCCTCCCAAGGGGTCCATAGACCTTGAGTACATGCCCCTTGGCAATGTGCACCCCAACCCTGAAGAGAGGCATCGGTTGTCAGCACTTGAGAGTGTGGAGGTGTCTGAAAAAACATCCCTTGCACCAGATTTGGAAGGTGATGCCACCATTGCAGAGAGGAGGCTAGTAGCGTGGACACTTTCACTTTGTCTGCAAGGTTTCCTGTGGCTTGGTGCCACTGAGTCCTGAGACCCCATTGAGCTGGCCTCATGTGCAGTCGGGCATTTGGGGTTGCATGGACCGTGGAAGCCATATGGCCTAGAAGCCTCAGAAAATGCCTGGCGGAGACCAGAGAATTGCTGTGGAACTGCTTGGCAAGATCCATCAACCTGTGGGCCCTGTCCATGGGTAAAAAGAGGGAGGAGTGGCCTAGTGGTTGGGGCAAGGTACTACAGGCCGGAAGGTCGGTGGTTCAAATCCCACTAGAGGACAGCAACCTTGGACCGGAAGGACTGGGGTTTCTAGTCCCGCAGGTGCTCCTTGTGGTCTTGGGCAAGCCACTTAACCCTCCATTGCCCATGTTCCCTGTAAGTATTAGTGTATGTGTCTCATATCCCCTCGTGTTAAATGTATCCCCCAACCGCTTTGACCCGGTGAAAAGCGGGATATAAATGCAGCTAAAAAAAAAAAAAAAAGAGACTTTCGCCTGAAGTGTGTCCAGCCTTGCTCCTATGAACTCCATGTTCTGTGAAGGGTGCAAAGTGGACTTTGCGAAGTTTATAACAAATCTCAAGTGCTGAAGTAGAGCCACAGTGCGAAGGGCGGCTTGACTGGCCTGCTGTGAAGAATGGCCCCTTATGAGCCAGTCGTCCAGGTATGGGAACACAAAGAGGATTTGAAGCCTTAGGTAGGCCGCCATCACCGCCAGGCACTTCGTGAATACCCTGGGGGCAGAGGTTAGGCCAAAGGGCAGCACTCTGTACTGATAGTGGTCTCCTCCCACGACAAACCTGAGATATTATCTGTGGTCTGGATGAATAAGGATGTGAGTATACGCACCCTTTAGATCTAAGGAGCATAGCCAGTCTCCTTGCTGGAGGTAGGGCATCAGAATTCCAAGGGTGAGCATCTTGAACTTTTCCCTCTCCAGGAACTTGTTGAGGTTTCGCAAACTGATCATCCTCCAGATTCCTTCGCACAAAGCCCATTCAAAGAGCAACAAGATACCAGGCAACACCGCAAGACCGCCCTCTCGATGTTTCAAGCCATTCAACAGAGATCTTATCCTTGCGGAAACTCAACGACTCTTCAATGAAACCACCCGGAACCTCGACGGACTAATTTCTCACTGGAACAACTGCCTCAGCGCAATCGCCCTACGCACACCAACAAACAAGCCCCCAGGGAAAAGAGCGAGTGCTCCATGGTACACAGCTGATCTTAGAGTATCTCTTACACACTTACGGAAACTCGAGAAACGCTGGCGCCGATCTCATTCTTTAAGTGACCAGACAGCATACAACGGTCATCTGGCTGCGCACCGCAAGGCAATCACTGAATCAATGAAACAGTACTACTCGGATACCTTAAAGAGATCACTTAATAAACCACACGACCTTTTTGACCTGGTCAAGACTCTATCAAAGGAACCAACCTCTGGGCCTCAATTTGAGATACACCCACAAGATTTTGCAACCTACGTACAATCCAAGATATGCCAGACCAACAAAACCTCTACCACAACCACCACCCCAGAGCAAGATTGCCCAACAGCCCTAACCGTATTCTCTACCCCTACCAGGAAAGGAATTGAAGACACTATTATGGTCCTTAAAACCACCACATCCCAGTCCGATCCATGCCCAGCCTTCTGGATTAAGGAGCTCCGCAGTCACTTCCAGCCCAGTACTATCCAAAATAATGAACCTCTCCTTCTCAACCGGCTCATTCCCTTCAGCCCTTAAGCATACCTCTATCAGACCTCTGCTAAAAAACTGCAAGCTCGATCCCCAAAAGGTAGAATCATACAGACCTATATCCAGCATACCACTACTCGCGAAGATCATTGAAAAAGAGGTTCAACGACAATTACAGGACCACATCGACGCCGCTGCACCGTTAGACCCCTGCCAACATGGTTTTAGGGAATTCCATGGTGTAGAAACTCTTCTTACCACTCTCTTCTGCAAGATAATCACCGGCATTGACGACATCCGTCAAGGATTTGCTCTCATCTTTCTGGACATCGCTGCAGCTTTTGATTCAGGAAGTCATGAACTTCTCTTAGGACGACTAATTGAGAAAGGCATTAATGGAAGAGCACTTATTATTTATTTATTTATTAACAATTCTTATATACCGCACTATTAGACATCAGCGCGGTTTACATTGAACAGAAAACATCCGACTTGAATGGTGCAGATCTTACCTGTCCGAAAGATGGCAGCATGTTCGTTCTGGAGGGATAACTTCAGAACCCTTCCACCAAAGCCAGGGAGTCCCACAAGGATCCTCCCTTTCTGCCCTATTGTTCAACATTTACATGCAGCCAATTTGTAAGATCATCCGGTCCTTCAATGTTGATTGCATGTTATACGCTGACGATGTCCTGCTTTACATACCCTTCTCTACAGAACATTTGGACCTCTCCCCACTGACGAGCTGTTTCAATGCAATATCTGACTGGCTTCTCTCCCAAAACCTCCGAATACAACATAAGAAAACGGAAGTACTCTTCATTACGAGGAACCCTAACTTTACCCCACCACAATATCTTAAACTAAAAGAAGCTGAGTTACAATCTAAACCTTCAATACGTTACCTGGGAGTCACTTTGGATCAACGCCTGGACATGAAGGCCCACATAGGAAACACAGTCAGAGCAGTATACTACAAGATCCGCTCACTTAGGCATTTACGATCCATGCTGGAACCAAATGATTTCAGGACAATCTACCAGGCGTTGATCATACCTCATTTTGACTATGCCAATGCCATCCTGCAAGGTCTTCCCAAATCCACCTTGAACCCGCTGCAACTCGCCATGAACGCGGCAGCAAGGGTCCTCCATGGAGCATCCAGGAATGACCACGTGACGCCTCTGCTGATACAGTTACATTGGCTACCCATCCAGGCTAGAATCGTTTTCAACACCTTGTTACTCACTTTTAAAGCTGTTAACAAGCTCTCCTCTGCAACCTTAACTGCCCTCATCTATTCCACATCTCCAAATAGAGCAAGAAGATCCACGGCTATAAACTCTCTAAAAGTCCCGAAAGCACTAACAGATTGCACTACATCTACAGCCAATAGGGCCTTTAGTCTAAGTGCGCCAAGATGCTGGAATGCATTACTCCCAGGTATCCGGGCTATTAAGAGCCTAACACAGTTTAGGAAAGCCCTCAAATTCCACCTTTTCAACAAGTACCTCATAGAGCCCAACGACACCCCATAGAGTCCAACGACACAATTCGCTAAGCAAATATATGGTATCTCAACAACACGCCAAGGCAGATACCCTAACCCTTAGTGGTGCATTTGTTTCTATGAAACTCCTGTGCATATGACTCTATGTAGCAAGTCTTGTAAATAGTTTACCCCTGTTATCCAAGTTTTTTGCCCTGTTATCTGTAAACTCATACGTGTTAACTGTACTGAGCATTTTTGTTCCATGTAAACCGCGCTGATGCTGAATAGTGCGGTATATAAGAGACTGTAAATAAATAAATAAAAAAAAAAAAATAAAATAAAATAAAGTCTAGGATGGGTCTGAGGCCTCCTGTTCTTTTTGGTACTAGGAAGTACCTGGAATAGAAGCCTTGACCTCTCAGGTGGTGGGGCACCGGTTCCACAACCTGTTCCTTTACCAGACTTGCCAACTCCTGTAGGAGTAAGTCCCTGTGCAGAGGGAGTCTTGGAGGCTCCCCTGGAAAATAGGAGGGGGGTACCTGGTGAAAGTGAAGATAGCCCCTTTGGACTATATTGAGCACCCAGGTATCCCTTGTGACGGCTGACCACCTGTGGGCAAACAGGGCCAGCCGGCCTCCTGTGCTGATGTGGACCAGCTGAGGAGGAGAGGCTATGCCACTGGAGTCAAAATCGCCCTCCCTGCTGTGCAGGAGCCGGTGTTGGTGGCTTGGGGGCTTTCTGCCTACGGGGCCCATGACCCTGCCCCTTGGCCTTCTGACCCTGTTGGGGAGCTACAGAGGCCTGATAATGAGGGTATTGTTTATAGGCAGATGTCTTCCTCGGGTAAAAGGTCTTTTTTCCCCGAGCCCTTCTTCTTCTGAGAAGGGGCAGAGGTTTTTCTGGACAGCCTAGTCCGGGTCAGAGTCTCGGTCTCGAGTTCTGCAGCCTTTTCAGCCATGGGCTTGCCAAAGAGGTTTTCACCTCGGCAGGGGACATCGACCAACTTGTCCTGTACCCATGGCTTGAGGTCCGATGACTGTAGCCAGGCCTGTCGGCAGGCACCGATGCCGGCCGCGGCTACTCGGGCCGAAGCCTCGAAGCCATCATAGGCTGCTCGAAAGATAAACTTCGAGCACTCCCGAATACCCGTGGACAGGGCATTGAACCTCTGCAAAGGTTCCTCGGAGAGACCAGCAGAGAACCCGGCAATCTACTTTGCCAGGTCTCGAAGGTACATGCCCATGTACAGCTGGTAGGTCTGGACACGGCAAGCAAGCATAGAGCCCTGGAAGCACTTCTTACTGAGGCCATCCAGGTTCCGGGCCTCCCGGCCGGGAGGCACCAAGGAGTGCATCTTCTGACTCTTCAGACGATGCATGGCCGATTCCACAACCATGGAGTGGTGCAGTAATTGTGCCTTCTGGAACCCGGGGCTCTTGAGGACTCGATAGATTGAATCGACCCGCTTGCTCAAAACTGGCGTCGAGGCTGGCGCCTCCCACATGCAGAAGAGCAGCCGTTCCAGCATCGGAGGAACCGGTACACTAAAGGCCTCCTTTGGGGGAGAGTCATACTGGAGGGCCTCGAGCTCTGCAGGGAATGCCAAGGTCTTGGCCATATCCCGCACAAAGTCCAAGAACTGGGTATCCTCCGGTGGGGACCGTCTCCGAGGTTCGGACTCCGGTGAGTCCGATGGGACACACGAGTCCGAAAGGTGTCGGGTGACTCCTCATCCTCCGTCTCCCAGCCGGACTCCTCGGAAGAGGAATCGAGTGGCTCCGGTCGGGCAGGCACCGATGCCATCCGCCCCGATGCCGAGGGTACCGGCGTCGACGACCTCGGTCCCGAACGGGAGGCCGAGGGAGACCTTGGCCGAGGATCGACTCCAGCACGAATGGACTCGAGGATCGGCTCGGCCTCCGGGGTCGACTTGGACATCGATGTCCTGGTGGTCGGGGCAGAAGCACCGGTGAGACCGGCGATCAGTGCCCGCTGCTGTTCCATGAAGGCAGCCAAACTGCTCTCCAAGGCCGTCAACCTGAGTCCGAGCTCAGGAGACTCAGCAGCACCCGACTCGGGCCCCGACGGTGTCGGGCCCGACGTTGGCTCCCCCGGAGGAGAGTCCACGAGGACTTCAGTACTCACGTGGCCAGGGGACTCCATCTCGCTACGAGGTTGTTTTGCAGGCCTCTCCAACTCCAAAGACCCGGGACGGCGCTCGGGGCTATGCGACTTGGCCCTCGAGGAACCAAGTGCGTCCACCGACGCCGCCCTCGTGGGTTTTTTGTTCTTTTGATGCTCCAGCGAGGGAGACCCCCTCTCAGAGGAACCTCGGCACTGCTCGGGGCCGGAGTCCCGAGATGTCGAGGCCTCTGACAAAGTCCGGGTCCGTCCGGACGCGGAGTCAGAGAAGATTCTTTCCTTTTGGTGCTGCCGACTCCTTAACGCCTTTGAGGACATCTTCCCACACGGACCACAGATCATCGGGTCATGAACAGTCTGAGGCAGCGGAGGCAGCAGTCATGTGTGTCGGTGAGAGACATAAGTTTCTTACACCGATCAACCTTTTTAAACCCGCTGGCAGCCATGGGGGGAAAAAGGGCCCCTGCGAGGTCAAAAGACAGGGCTGCCAGTGAAAAAAGAAAATGGCGCGAACGCTAGTCACTAAGGATGAAAACCGAAAAAAGAAGATAGGGCTCGATACCGATGTATTGGGCCCAGGCGGGAAAGGGATCTGGCATTGAACCGAAGAAGCGGATCAAAAACAGAATAAAATAGACTTTTTCTTCGGGTGAAAACGAACCACGTCTGTCAGGCTCCGCGGAAAAAAGAAGACTGAGCAAGATGGCACCCTTGGGCGGGAAGGGGACCGCGCATGTGCGCTGCATCCCCAAAGGCTTTCTTAGAAAACTGGGGAAATGCTCCGCACGGGGGCTCCGTCGGCGCCGATGTCACCCATATGTGAGGACTGACTTCCTGCTTGGTCCTGGAGAAATTACAACTATTTGATAAATTAAACAGTACCAAATCACCTGGACCGGATGGTATATTCCAGAGGGTGTTGAAAGAACTGGAATATGAGATTGTAGACCTATTATTAGTAATCTGGGAAGTATCATTAAAATCATCTGTAATACCTGAAGATTGGCGAATGCCAATGTAACGCCAATTTTTAAAAAGGATTCCAGGGATGATCCGAGAAACTACAGACCGGTGAGCCTGACATCATAGAAACCATTATAAAGAACAGAATTACTGAACATGTAGATGTTGTTGTTGTTGTTGTTAAGTGCCGTCGAGTCGGAGTCGACTCATGGCGACCCTCTGGATAGCTATCCTAAATTGTGTTTGGTCTTCAGTCAGGCGGCTCATTGTTGACAGACTGGTACCCGTAACTGCTGTTATTGTATTGATCCATCTCATTGCTGGCCTTCCTCTTTTGCGTTGACCTTCTATCTTGCCAAGCATAATGTCTTTCTCTAATGATCTCTCTCTCTTCGCATGATGTGTCCAAAGTATGAAAGTCGAAGTCTTGTCATCTGAGCTTCTAAAGAAAGCTTAGGTTTGGATCTCCTCTAGTACCGACTGGTTTGTTCTTCGGGCAGTCCATGGTATACACAGTATTCGCCGCCAGCACCATAATTCAAAGGCATCAATTTTCTTCCTGTCTATCTTTTTCACTGTCCAGCTTTCACATCCATATGATGTTATTGAAAATACCATGGCTTGAACAAGTCAAATCTTTGTATGGAGAGAGACATCTCTGCTCTTGAGAATCTTATCTAGGTCTTTCATAGCCATTCTGCCAAGAGCAATGCGTTGTCTGATTTCTTGACTGCTTGTTGCTTCTTTATTGATAGTTGATCCAAGTAGGTTAAAGTTGTTCACAATTTCAATTTCTTCTCCTTCAACGATGAACTGTTGATTATGCCAGTTGTCATGATCTTTGTCTTCTTTACATTAAGGTGCAGGCCCATTTTGAGACTATGTTCTTTGATTGTGAGAAGCAAATGTTTCAGATCATCTTCACTTTCAGCCAGTAATGTGGTATCATCAGCATAGCGAAGGTTGTTGATGAGTCTTCCACCAATCTTCACACCTCTGTTGTCTTCATACAATCCTGCTTCTCTGATGATTTGTTCTGCATATAAATTAAACAGGTAGGGGGAAAGTATGCAGCCTTGTCTTACACCTTTGCTTATTTTAAACCATTCTGTTTCTCCTTGTTCCGTTCAAACTGTTGCTTCTTGATCAATGTACAGATTGCGCAAGAGAACGATCAGGTGTTCTGGTATACCCATGCTTCTTAATGTGGCCCAGAGTTTCTCATGGTTTACATAGTCAAAAGCCCTGCTATAGTCGATAAAGCACAAATAGATATCCTTTTGGTATTCTTTAGTCTTTTCAAGGATCCATCTCACATCCGCAATGATGTCTCTCGTTCCTCGCCCTTTCCTGAACCCTGCTTGCACTTCAGGTAGTTCTTGTTCCAGGTATGGTTGTAGTCTCTTTTGAATAATCTTCAGTAGAATCTTGCTGGCATGTGGGATCAGAGCGATTGTGCGATAATTTCCACAGTCAGTTGGATCACCTTTCTTAAGTTTTGGTATAAACACAGATCTTTTCCAGTCACTTGGCCATGATGTTGTCTTTCATATTTCTTGGCAGAGCCTTGTGAGTACGGTAACAGCTGCATCAGATTGCTGCAATACTTCTATGGGAATGCTATCAATGCCTAGTGCTTTGTTCTTTGATAAGGCTTTCAATGCTGCTTCAACTTCTTCTTTCATCACCAATGGTTCCCGATCATAAGGTACAGGTTGAAACGGCTGTTGGTCCACTTTATCATATAAAAACTCTGTATATTCCTTCCACCTTCTCAGCATCATTCAACATAGAACCTTGAGCATCTTGTAACATTCCAATTCGAGGCTGGAACTTTTTCTTTAACTCTCGTAGCTTTAGGAAAGCCGATCTTGTTCTTCCTCTAATAGTTTCTGCTTCTATTTCCTTGCAAGTGTCATTGTAGTACTTTTCCTTGTCTTTTCCTTGTCCTTGTCCTTTTCCTTGTCCTTGTCCTGTCCTGCACGTTGGAAATCTCTGTTGAGTTCTGCGATTGTCTTTCTTTCTCCTCTGGCTTTAGCTTCTCTGCGTTTCTGGGCAATTTTCAGAGTTTCTTCCGTCATCCATTTTGGCCGTTTTTGCTTTTTCACCTTTTGTAGAGACTTCTCGCTTTCTTCCAACACAACCTTCTTGATGTCATTCCATAACTCTTCCGGAGCTCTGTCATTTGTATCTAAAGCAGCAAATCGATTTTGCAGGCAGTCTTTAAATTCCAGTGGTATATTCTCAAGGTCATATTTTGCTGCATTCATGAGTGGTTTGTAGATAGTACATGGCTAGGAGTAGATGGCATGTAGATAGTCATGGCTTTCTTCCATTAAGCCATGACTATCTACATGGATAGGACATGTAGATAGTCATGGCTTAATGGAAGAAAGCCAACATGGCTTTAGCCAAGTAAGGTCTTGTCTTACTAATCTGTTACATTTTTTTGAAGGTGTGAATATACAGGTAAAAAAAGGTGAGCCAGTTAATACAGCGTATCTGGATTTTCAGAAAGCCCTTTGACAAAATCCCTCATGAGAGACTCTTGGGGAAATTAAAAAGTCATGGGTTTCAAGGCAGTGTAGTATTGTGGAACAAAACTACTATGTCCACCTCACCAACTTTCTTGCCTTTAACATAGAAATATGACGACAGTAAAAGACCACATGGCCTATCTAGTCTGTTCTCCCATATCAACAACTACAACAGTCCCCTTTTTAACTTTAGAGATCCTGTGTGTTCCATGCTTTTTTGAATTCAGATACTGTCCTCATCTCTACCACCTCCACTGGGAGACTATTCCACGGATCCACCACTCTTTCCGTAAAGAAATATTTCCGCATATCACTCCTGAATCTATACCCCTTCACCCTCATCCCATGTCAACTCGTAGCAGAACTTGCTTTCAATTGAAAGAAGCTCTCCCCCTGTACATTTATGCCACTGAGATATTTAAACATCTCAATCATATCACCTCTATCCCGCCTTTCCTCTAAGGTGTAAATATTAAGATCCTTAAGTCTGTCCTCATATGCTTTATAATGAAGACCACTAAGCATTTTAGTAACCACCCTCTGTACTGACTCCATCATGTTTATATTCTTTTGAAGGTGCGGTCTCCAGAATTGCACACTATACTCCAAATGAGGTCGCACCAAAGACTTATACAGAGGCACTATCACCTCCTTTTTTCTGCTAGCCATTCCTCTCCGTATGCACCCAAGCATCCTTCTAGCTTTTGCCGTTGCCTTTTCTACCTCTTTAGCTACTTTAAGATCATCAGACACAACCACGCCTAGGTCCCGCTCTTCTTTAGTGGACAAAAGTACTTCACCCCCTATACTATATTGCTCCCTTGGATTGCTGCAGCCCAAATGCATGGCCTTACATTTTTTAACATTAAATCCCAGCTGCCAAATTCTAGACCATTCTTCAAGCTTAGCTAGATCCCTCCTCATGTTATCTACACCTTCCCGGGTGTCTACTCTATTGTAGATTTTGGTATCATCCGCAAAGAGGCATATCTTACCAGACACCCTTCCGCTATATCACTAACAAAGATGTTAAAAAGAATCGGACCAAGGACAGATTCCTGGGGCACACCACTGGTAATTTCCTTCTCCTCAGAGTGAGCTCCATTTACCTGTACTCTTTGTCGCCTCCCACCCAACCAATTTCTAACCCAAGCAGTAACTTTAGGGTCCATCCCTAGGGTGCTCAGCTTGTTTATAAGTCGCCTATGAGGAACAGTGTCAAAGGCTTACTGAAATCTAAATACACCACATCTAGGGCTCTCCCTTGGTCCAACTCCCTGGTCACCCAGTCAAAGAAATCAATCAGATTTGTCTAACAAGACCTGCCTCTGGTGAATCCATGCTGCCTCGGATCCTGTAATCCACTGGACTCCAGAAACCTCACTATTTTCTCTTTCAGCAGCATTTCCAATAATTTACTCACCACCGAAGTTAAACTAACCGGCCTGTAGTTTTCAACCACATCCTTACTTCCGCTTTTGTGTAAAGGCACCACATGAGCCTCTCTCCAGTCCTTTGGCACCACTCACGACTCTAACGAGGCATTGAAAAGTTCAGTCAGTGGAGCTGCTAGAACGTCCCCAAGTTCCCTCAGTATTTTAGGGTGTATCCCATCCGGTCCCATTGTTTTATCTACTTTAAGTTGAGCTAGTTTCTCACGAAAACAGTCTTCTGAAAATTGTTCAAGATGTCCCTCGCTTCTGTTCCTGTTTATGGGTGTTTTCTGAGGTCCTGCTCCTGGTTCTTCATCTGTGAACACAGAACAGAAATATTTGTTAAGCAATATTTAGTGTAGCTGGGTTTAAAAAAGGTTTGGACAAGTTCCTGGAGGAAAGGTCCATAAACCATTATTAAGAAGGGACCCAGGATATCAATGCTTGAACCAATACAAGCATTGTGGAACCTGTGTCCCTTGGGGAAACTGCTAGATACATATGACCTAGATTGGCCACTGTTGGAAACGGAATACTGGGCTTGATGGACCTTGGTCTGACCCAGTATGGCATATCTTATGTTCTTATGTAATCCCACTTTATCCTCATCAGCTTCTACATATTCCTCCCCTTCACCCTTGAGTCTGACAATACCACTTTTGCCCTTTCTCGTCTCACTAACATATCTGAAAAATGTCTTATCCCCCCATTTTATTGCATTGGCTATTTCCTCCTCCTTTTCAATCTTTGCCTTCCTGACTACTTTGCTAGCTTCTCTAAGTTTTTCCAAATATAGATGCCTGTCTTCCTCTCTCTGTGATCTCTTGTATTTCATGAAGGCCTCCCTCTTTTTCTTCACCTTTTCAGCTACTTCTTTCAAAAGCCATAGCGGTCTCCTTTTACTTTTACCTTTATTTACCATTTTAACAAAAAGGTTGGTTGCCCTTAAAATATCCCCTTTCAGTTTTGCCCACTGTTTTTCTACATCCCCCAGCTGTTCCCATCCCACTAACGACTCCCTGAGTTATTGGCCCATCTTGACAGTTAGTCTTCCTAAACTCTAAGAGCCTCACCTTTGAATGGATTCTAACAGTCCTAGTCCTAATACTGAACCACAACACCTGGTGATCACTGGATGCAAAATGATCTTCCACTAAAACATCAGAAACACTTTCATCATTGGTAAGCACCAAGTCCAGTATGGCCCCTTCACGTGTGGGGTCTGTTACCAATTGCCTGAATAGTTCTCCCTGTAGAGAATCCAGGATCTCTTTACTTCTAGATGATACTGCAGCAGAAATATGCCAATCAACATCTGGCATATTGAAATCCCCTATCAGTAGCACTTCCCTTTTCCTAGCAATGCTGCGTATGTCTTCAATTAACTCTCTGTCCACCTCTTCCTCTTGTGAGGGAGGTCTGTATATCATGCCAATGCAAATAGATTTCTCTTTCCGTCTCTTTACAACACTCAACTCTTTCCTCAAGGTGCCTCCATCAGACCCCTCCTTCCCTTTCTGCCCGAACTTTAGCCGATTATTTCCATGACAAAGTTCACAAAATTATATTCCAATTCCCTATGAGGTCTACTCCATCCCTTCTTCCTCCGCTTCACGCCCAACTCTTCCCCTCAAACTCTGCCACCCTTTCTTCCTTTTCCAAGATCTCCGAGGAGGAAACCACATATTCTTTCCTCCTCCAAACTTACTGCCTGTTCCTCTGATCCTATTCCCACCCATCTCCTAAGCTCCATCTCCTCCACTGTCATCCTTTCCATCTCTCATATTCTTAACCTATTGCTTGGAGAATGGGTTCCAGAGGTGATCCGGGAAACTACAGACCGGTGAGCCTGACATCAGTACCGGGAAAAATGGTAGAATCCATCATAAAGAACAAAATTACTGAACATGTAGATAGCCATGGCTTAATGGGAGCAGCCAACATGACTTTAGACAAGGAAGATCTTGTCTTACTTATCTGTTGTGGTTTTTTTGAAGGTGTGAATAAACAGGTAGACAAAGTTGAGTCGGTTGATATAGTATATCTGGACTTTCAGAAAGCCTTTGACAAGGTCCCTCATCAGAGGCTTTTGGCAAAACTAAAAAGTCATGGGTTAGGAGGCAGTGTACTATTGTGAATCAGGAACTGGTTAAAAGATAGAAAGCAGAGGGTAGGGTGGAATGGCCAATTTTCCTAATGGAGAAAGGTGAATGGTGGAGTACCTCAGGGTTCTGTACTGGGTCCGCTGCTTTTTAACATATTCGTAAATGACCTGGAAATGGGAATAACGAGTGAGGTAGTCAAATTTGCAGATGACACAAAATTATTCAAAGTTGTTAAAACCCAGGAGGATTGTGGAAAATTTTAAGAGGATATTAATAAATTGGAAGACTGGATGTTCAAATGGCAGATGAAATTTAATGTGGACAAGTGCAAATTTATGCACCTAGGAAAGAACAACCTAAACTATGGTTACACGATGCAAAGTTCCATATTAGGAACCACCACCTAGGAAAACGATTTAGGTGGATAACACGTTGAAACTCTCTGCTCAGTGTGCAGCAGAGGCCAAGAAAGGAAATAAAATGCTAAGAATTATAAGGAAAGGAATGGAGAATAAAACAAAGGATATTTTAATGCCTCTGTATTGTTCCACGGTTATGGTTTATTGTTTTAGGCATTTGATATACTGTGTGTATCAGAGCGGTTTACAGATATAGTCTAACAGGCACTTTTTATTCTCTCGTCCCCGAAGGGCTCACAATCTAAGTGTACCTCAGGCAATGGAGGGTTGGGTGACTTGTCCAAGGACACAAGGAATGGCCATGGGACTAGAGACCCCAGTCCCTCCGGCCTGAGATTACGTCTCCCTACGTGGGAACTGAACCACTGGTCCTAAGGTGGTACCTTTTATCGTATAACCAAAGTTCGGGTTGTTCTGTCCCTGCTGCATAACTTTACACTTGTCCACATTAAATTTCCACACCTTGAATATTTTATCTTAAAAAGGATACAGCGGAATTAGAAATGGTACAGAGAAGACCCACCAAAATGGTAAAGGAGATAGAAGGATACCCCATGAGGCGAGGTTTAAAAGATTAGGGCTTTTCAACCTGGAAAAGAGACAGCTGAGGGGAGACATCATAGAGGTCTATAAATTAATGAATGGAATGGAATGGGTAAACGTAGATCAATTCTTTATGCCGTCAAAAAAGTAGAAAGAATAGGGGACATTAAAGATATACAACCTGTGTGTCTTTTTGGGAAACTGCTAGGTACTTGTGACCTGGACTGGCCACTGTTGGAAACAGGATACTGGGCTGGATGGAGTTTGACCCAGGAAGGCATTTCTTATGTTCTTATAAAGATGGTACTGAAAACCATGGGAGGAGATGAGTGCACCAAGGGACTAGGTATATAGAGAGAAAAAGAGCGGGCCCAAGAAAGACCTTCGGGTACACCAACTGAGAGCAGGATAGCAGTAGAGGAGGATCCACCAAAAAAACATTGAAAGTGTGATGGGAGAGATAAGAAGAGAGCTCTTAAAACCAAGTGAGGACAAGGTATAGAGGAGAAGGTGGTGATCAACTGTGTCAAAAGCAGCAGAAAAGTCAAGAATGAGGAGGATCAAGTAAAGGCCCTTAGATTTTGCTGGAGACTTTGGCAAGAGCTGTTTCAGTAGAATGTAAAGGAGTACTACTACTACTACTATTAATCATTTGTACTGCACTACAAGGTGAACGCAGCACTGTACAGACACACATAAAAGACGGCCCCTGCTCATCAGAGCTTACAATCTAATCAAGACAGATAGTACAATAGATGAGAACAAGGGTACAATAGGGAAGGGTAATGAGAAAGAAGGAGAACAAAGGATTAAGATCCAAAAGCGGCCTGAAAGAGGTGAGCCTTTAGAATGGCTTTGAAAAGGGGGAAGAGATGAAACCTGACATAAAGACAAAGGTTGCAATGGATCCAGAAGGGCTTGAAAGGAAAAACGTCAAGACAATGGCGGTGAACCACACATTCAAGTAGTTTAGAAATGAAGGAGAGAAGGGCAATGGGTCAATAATTAGAAGGACAGGTAGGGTCTAGTGAGGGTTTCTTGAGGAGAAGTGTAACCACAACATGCTTGAAGGCTGCAGGAATAGTTGCAGTGGAGAGAACATAAGAACATAAGATATGCCATTCTGGGTCAGACCAAGGTCCATCAAGCCCAGTATCCAGTTTCCAACAGTGGCCAATCTAGGTCATAAGTACCTAGCAGTTTCCCCAAAAGACACAGGTTTCACAAAGCTTGTACTGCGTCAAGCAGTGATATCCTGGGTCCCTTTTTAATAATGGTTTATGGACCTTTCCTCCAGGAACTTGTCCAAATCTTTTTTAAACCCAGCTACACTAACAGCTTTTACTACATCCTCTGGTAACAAATTCCAGAGTTTGATTACACATTGAGTGAACAAATATTTTCTCTTATTAGTCTTAAATAGGTTACCCTGTAGCTTCATTGCACGTCCCCTAGTCTTTCTATATTTTGATGACGTAAACAATTGATCATAGGGGTATCCCTTCCATCCCCTTTACCATTTTGGTGGCTCTTCTCCGAACCGTTTCTAATAATGCTATATCCTTTTTAAGATACGGCGACCAGAATTTCACACAATATTCAAGGTGCGGTCGCACCATGGAACGATACAGAGGCATTATAATATCCTTTGTTTTATTTTCCATTCCTTTCCTTATGATACCTATCATTCTATTTGCTCTCTTGGCCGCCGCCTGCACACTGGATGGAGAGTTTTAACATGTTATCCACGATGATGCCTAAATCTTTTTCCTGGGTGGTAGTTCCCAATGTGGAACCTTGCATCATGTAACCATAGTTTGGGCTGTTCTTTCCTAGGTGCATAACTTTGCACTTGTCCACATTGAATTTCATCTGCCATTTGGATGCCCAGTCTTCCAATTTATCAAGATCCTCTTGCAATTTTCCACAATCCTCATGGGTTTCAACAACTTTAAATAGTTTTGTGTCATCCAAAAATCTGATAACCTCACTCGTTATTCCCTTGTCCAGGTCATTTATGAATATGTTAAAAGCAGCGGACTCAGCACCGAACCCTGGGGTACTCCACTATTCACCTTTCTCCATTGGGAAAATTGGCTATTTAGCCTTACCCTCTGCTTTCTATCTTTTAACCAGTTCCTGATCCAAAATTTTACACTGCCTCCTATCCCATGACTTTTTAGTTTTGCCAAAAGTCTCTGATGAGGGACCTTGTCCAAGGCTTTTTGAAAGTCCAGATACACTATATCAACCGACTCACCTTTGTCTATTATTATTTATTTATTTATTTATTACAATTTTTTATATACCGCACTATTCGGCATCAGCGCGGTTTACATTATAACACAACGACCATAACAACAAGCTGTTAGGTTTTACATCGAACAGGGGTACAAACATGGATAACAGGGGTCAACTATATACATACATGAAATAATTATATGGCAATAAGTAACGTTTATTCACACCTTCAAAAAAACCCACAACAGATTAGTAAGACAAGATCTTCCTTGTCTGAAGTCATGTTGGCTGTCTCCCATTAAGACATGGCTATCTACATGTTCAGTAATTTTGTTCTTTATGATGGTTTCTACCATTTTTCCCAGTACTGACGTCAGGCTCACCGGTCTGTAGTTTCCCGGATCACCTCTGGAACCCTTTTTAAAAATTGGCGTTACATTGGCCATCCTCCAAGCAATAGGTTAAGAATATGAGAGATGGAAAGGATGACAGTGGAGGAGATGGAGCTTAGGAGATGGGTGGGAATAGGATCAGAGGAGCAGGTAGCAAGTTTGGAGGAGGAAAGAAGATGTGGTTTCCTCCTCAGAGATCTTGGAAAAGGAAGAAAGGGTGGCAGAGGTTGAGGGGAAGAGTTGGGAGTGAAGCGGGGGAAGAAGGGATGGAGCAGACCTCATGGGGAATTGGAGTATAATTTTGTGACCTTTGTCATGGAAATAATCGCCAAAGTTCGGGCTGAAAGGGAAGGAGGGGTGTGAAATGGAGGCACCTTGAGGAGAGAGTTGAGAGTAGGAAAGAGACGGCGAGGGTTAGAGGCAAGAAAGTTGGTGAGGTGGACATAGTAGTTTTGTTTGGCGCGTGCTACAGCTGACTAGAAAGAGGCAAGCATGAATTTGAAATGTAGAAAGTCTGCGAGATGCAGGATTTGAGGCAAATGTGCACAGCTGAGGGGCACAGGAACGTAGATCATGGGTAGTCGACGAAAGCCAGGACGTGGCATGGCAGAGCAAAAGCATCACATCAGAGAAAGTACTGTGTTATAGGAAGCTATAGTCTCAAATGACAGAGGAGGAAAGAGGTAATGAGACAGTAGTAGAGCAGATGGGTCGATAACATGAAGATTTCTGAAGAGGTTGGAGGAGACTAGACGGGGGGTTAGGAAGAGTGAAGCTTAGCAGGTGATGGTCAAATAAGGAAAGAACTGAAGTACAGAAGTTTGAAAGTAAGCAGTTAGAGAAGACGACAAGGTTGAGACAGTGGCCATGCTAGTGAGTGGGGGCAGTAGAGCAAAGCTGGAGGTTGAATGAGGAGGTAAGGAAAGGGAGCTTTAAAGCTTAAGGGTCAAAGGGGTTATCAACATGAAAGTTAAAATCTTCCCAAACAAGGGAGGTGGACAATGAATCCAGAAAGAAGGAAAGCTATGATTCAAAGTCAGTGAGAAAAGTAGAAGTGGATTTGTCAGAGGTCGATAAATAACAGCTATCCGGAGAGGTAGTGAAGTGGGCTTTAAAGGAGGGAAAGGAGTGAGACTGAGGCAGAGGCTGAAGGAGGGGTTGAAGTTGGCAGGAATGAGAGAGTAGAAACCCAATATCATCACCATGGCCAGTGGGACGACACATGTGGGAAAACTGGTAGCCGCCATGACAGAGGGCAATAACTGAAGCTGAGTTTTCTGGGAGGAGCCAGGTCTCAGTCAGAACAAGAAGATGGACAGCATTAGAGATAAAGAAATCATGATTAAAGGCAAGCTTATTTGAGATGAAGTGTGCATTCCACAAGGCACATGAGAAAGCGAGAGAGGAGGAGGAGAGGAAAGGAAAAGGACATGAATAAGATTTGAGAAGTTGCGTGAGGATCTGTACTGGGAGAACGACAAAGAGAAATTAGACTTACCTGCTAGTTTTGTTCCTTGAGGAACTCCAGCCCAGCCTCGGACCTCTAGGTAGTTTACCTCTTCCAGCAGCTTGGAGACTGAGTATGTCATCTTTTTGATGACACTAAAGTAGCTGGCACTGCCTACCAGCCCCAGTACCTATTGACAAAGCAGACTCAGAGGAGCAACAAATAAGTAGTTAAACATGCAACAAACACTTCTATGCCTAAATAAACTAGTACCCCCTCCATCCTCTGGGAAGGATACCCTGTCCCCCCCTCCAGGATGAGGAGGCCTACCTGTTGAGCGCCTGAGCAACTCCAACCAGCAGGGAGCAAGTGACTGACAGCTCTTCCAATCCGCTGATTACACCCCACTCCCCGGCTCCTCCTGGCCACTTCCTCCCTCAAGGGAGCCCGCTTCAGGACATGGGTGTGCACAGATTATCACAGAAAGCACTCAGGGAGGGTTCGGGGACTGTACCGGAGGTAAGTCTAATTTCTCTTTCCTCATCATCCCTCCAGTCCAGTCCCGCACCTCTGGGATGTATAAGAGCAGTTAAACTAACGGGAGGGACCCACACAACCAGCTTGAAGGACTGTCAATCTGAAACGAGAATCCCCCGCTGCCTGGACATCCAGGCGATAATGCTTAGAGAAAGTATGCAGCGACAACCATGTTGCCACCCCACAGATCTCCACCGGTGGAACTAAACTATACTCTGCCCACAAGGCTGCTTGTACCTTCGTGGAATGCACCCGCAACCCCGCCGGCACTGTTTTACCCTTCAAGATGTATGCTGATGTGATTATCCCCCTGATCCATCTGAAAATGGAGGCCTTAGCTGCCGCCTCACCTTTGCAAGGCCCGCCAAAAAGAACCAACAGATGGGCTGATCTCCGAAAGAACGATGCCCTTTTCACATACCTTCATAGGGCTCTTTTAACATCCAGGCGACACAGCTACGGAGTGGCAGGGCCCACATCTGCGCTCGCGAGAGCTGGTAAGGAAATGGCCCGATTTACATGAAATGCTGACATCACCTTGGGCAAAAATGAAGGTACCGGGCGCAGGACCACTTTCTCCTTGGAGAAGGAAAAGAATGGCTCCCGGCATGACAGGGCCTGGAGCTTTGAAAACCTGTGTGCCATGCAAATCGCCACCAGGAATACCGTTTTCAGAGTCAAATACTTCAGGGAAGCTTGACTCAATGGCTCAAAGGGCTCCCCAGACAGCACTGTCAGCACCAGATTGAGATCCCAAGGGGGTACACCACCGCCCTCATAAGAACATAAGATATGCCATACTGGGTCAGACCAAGGTCCATCAAGCCCAGTATCCTGTTTCCAACAGTGGCCAATCTAGGTCATACGTACCTATCAGTTTCCCCAAAAGACACAGGTTCCACAATGCTTGTACTGGGTCAAGCACTGATATCCTGGGTCCCTTCTTAATAATCGTTTATGGACCTTTCCTCCAGGAACTTGTTCAAACCTTTTTTAAACCCAACTACACTAACAGCTTTTACTACATCCTCCGGTCACAAATTCCAGAGTTTGATTACACGTTGCGTGAAAAAATATTTTCTTTTATTAGTCTTAAATAGTTTACCCTGTAGCTTCATTGCGTGTTCCCTAGTCTTTCTATATTCTGATAATGTAAACAATCGATCTACATTTACCCGTTCCACTCCGTTCATTAATTTATGAACTTCTATCATATTGCCCCTCAGCCGTCTCTTTTCCAGGTTAAAGAGCCCTAACCTTTTAGCCTTTCTTCATAGGAGTATCCTTCAATTCCCTTTACCATTTTGGTGGCTCTTCTCTGAACCTTTTCTAATATCGCTATATCCTTTTTAAGATACGGCGACCAGAATTGCACACAATATTCAAGATGCGGTCTCACCATGAAACGATATAGAGGCATTATAATATCTTTTGTTTTATTTTCCATTCCTTTCCTTATCATACCTAGCATTCTGTTTGCTCTCTTGGCCGCCGCTGCACACTGGGCCGAGGGTTTTAACATGGTATCCACAATGACGCCTAAATCTTTTTCCTGGGTGGTGGTTCCTAATGTGGAACCTTGCATCATGTAACCATAGTTTGGGTTGTTCTTCCCTAGGTGCATAACTTTGCACTTGTCCACATTAAATTTCATCTGTCATTTTGATGCCCAGTCTTCCAATTTATCAAGATCCTCTTGCAATTTTCCACAATTCTCTTGGGTTTTAACAACTTTAAATAGTTTTGTGTCATCTGCAAATTTGACAACCTCACTCATTACTCCACTTTCCAGATCGTTTATGAATATGTCAAAAAGCAGCGGACCCAGCACAGATCCCTGGGGTACACCACTATTCACCTTTCTCCATTGGGAAAACTGGCCATTTAGCCCTACCCTCTGCTTTCTATCTTTTAACCAGTTCCTGATCCACAATAGTACGCTGCCTACTATCCCATGACTCTTTAGTTTTGCCAAAAGTCTCTGATGAGGGACCTTGTCAATGGCTTTCTGAAAGTCCAGATACACTATATCAACCGACTCACCTTTGTCCACCTGTTTATTCACACCTTCAAAATAACATAACAGATTAGTAAGACAAGATCTTCCTTGTCTAAAGCCATGTTGGCTGTCTCCCATTAGGCCATGACTATCTACATGCTGAGTAATTTTATTCTTTATGATGGTTTCTACCATTTTTCCCGGTACTGACGTCAGGCTCACCGGTCTGTAGTTTCCCGGATCACTCCTGGAACCCTTTTTAAAAATTGGTGTTACATTAGCGATCCTCCAATCTTCAGGTATTAGAGATGATTTTAAAGATAGTTCACAGATTACTAATAGCAGATCTGCAATCTCATATTTCAGTTCCTTCAACACCCTTGGATGTATACCATCCGGCCTAGATGATTTGCTACTCTTCAGTTTATCTAATAGTTGTAATACATCTTCCCGATGTATCGATATTTCCTTCAATTCTTCCGCACCTTTAAATACCACTTCAGTCATGGGTAACATCCCTACATCTTCCTCAGTAAAGACCGAAGCAAAGAATTCATTCAGTCTCTCCGCTATCGCCTTGTCGCCTCTTAGTGCCCCTTTATCCCCTCTATCATCTAATGGACCAACAGTTGGTCAGTCAGTCAGTTGGCCCTCCTCGGCAGACAAAGATGGGTCACTGCCCTTAGAAATCTCAGCATATCTGGGTGTGTACCCAATGGTACCCCGTGGACTTTTCCACGATAACAGGAAATCATAGACCGCCTGTAGAAAGATTGCTATCACTGAGCCCGAACATCCTTTCTTCTTCAACCTCGCCTTTTCAAGAGCCATGCCGGAAGCCAGAATCGATCCACCTGGGGCATGCGAAGCGGCCCCTGCATCAAGAGGTCCTTCCGACGGAGGCTGCCATGGTCGATCTGCCAGAATCTGAATCAGGTCGGCATAGCACGGGCGCCTCAGCCAGTCCGGTGCCACCAGAATTATTAATTCCCGTTGCGACTCTATCCCTTCTACTGCCTGGCCTATGAGCGCCCACGGGGCAAAAACATAGGAGAGACCCTCTTCGAGCCACCGCTGAATTAGAGCATCCAGGCCTTTCTCTTCTTCTGCTGAAAAACCCAGCAGGCCCTGGCCGACTTGAACGTTGCCATTAGGTCCATGACCAGTGTGCCCCATCGGTGGACCACCTGCTCGAACACTCCCTGGTTGAGCTGCCATTCTCTGGGGCCCACGCGCACTTGGCTGAGGTACTCTGCCATCACACTGTTGACTCCCGCTACGTGCGCCACCGATAATGCATGGAGATGAATCTCTGCCCATCCGAACAGCCTTTTGGCTTCCTCCTCCAGGTCTGCACTCCCCGTGCTTCCTTGCTGGTTCATGTAAGCCACCATGGTTGCACTGTCTGAGAGGACTCTGACTGCCTTCCCCTGCAACCATGGCTCGAAACCTTCTAGCGCCAAGGTCACCACTTGCATCTCGAGCCTGTTGATCAACCACAAGACCTCCTGTGGACTCCAGTGTTCCTGAACAAAGTGCCCTTTGCAATGGGCTCTCCAACCTGACAGACTGGCATCGGTCATCAGTGGAACCTGCACCGGGGACTCGAATGGCATGACCCTTCCAGGCTCCCTGGATGCAGCCACCACTTGAGGGCTCTCCTAGTGCTCTGCGGGCTGGAGAGTACTTGGGAAAGGGGTCGACACTGATGGGACCACCAACAGAGCAGAGCCCTCTGCAGGGGTCGTATGTGTACCCTTGCCCATGGGACTAGCATCTCGAGTGGCCACAATGGTCCCCAGAATCTGCAGATAATGCCATGCCAACGGTCTTGCAATCTTCAGGAACTGCTGTATCAACTGTCATAGCTCCTGTGCCCAGCGATCGGGCAGGAAAACCCTGCCCACGTGGATATAGAAGCACTCTCCCAAATACTTTAGCTCCTGGGCCAGCCGTAACTGACTCTTGGCCAGATTGACCCTTCCAACCGAAACTTTGAAGGAACTCCACCACCCACGCTATTGCTCTTTCGCTGTCGTTCCTGGACTTTGCCCAGATCAGTCAATCACCTAGGTACGGGTGGATGAGACCCCTTTCCTTGCAGAGAGCTGCTGCCACCACCACCATGACCTTGGTGAAGGTATGGGGGGCAGTTGCCAAACTGAAGGGCAATGCTCGAAACTGGAAATGGCCCCTTAACACCGCAAAGCAGAGAAACTGCTGATATTCTGGATGGATGGGAATGTGCAAATACACCTCCATGAGATCGAGAGTTGTCAAGAATACTCTGCTTCCTACCGCCACTATTACTGATCCCAGCATTTCCATGTGGAAATGCGGTATCCAGAGACAGTGGTTCATGCCCTTGAGGTTGAGAACTGGGCGAAAGAAACCTTCCTTTTTGGGCACCACAAAATACATGGAGTATCGACCGCAGCCGTACTGGTCTCGTGGAACTGGTTCCACGGCTCTTAGCTGCAGGAGATGCCCCAAGGTCTCTTCTACTGCCGCCGACACTGCTGCCGTCCACTTTGGGCGATCGAAGGAGCTCTTGTTCTTCCTCCGGCACCCCTTTAAGACCGGCCCCTGGCAGATCCCACTCAGGAGGGTGATTAGCGGGGTGCCCAGGGTTCAGTCCTGGGCCCGGCACTTTTCAATGTATTTGTGAGTGATATTGCTGAAAGACTGAATGGAAAAGTCTGTCTTTTTGCAGATGACACGAAAATTTGCAACAGAGTGGACTCCCCTGAGGGAGTGGATAACATGAGGAAAGATCTACAAAAGCTGGAGGAATGGTCTAATGCTTGGCAGTTAAGATTTAATGGGCACGGACCAGGAGAAGGACCTTGGTATGATTATTTCTGAGGATCTCAAGGTGGCAAAACAGTGTGACAAGGCAGTGGCAAAAGCCAGGAGGATGTTGGGTTGCATACAAAGAGGAATTATCAGCAGAAAGGAAGAGGTACTAATGCCACTGTATAAGTCACTGGTGAGGCCTCACTTGGAATACTGTGTTCAGTTTTGGAGACCATATCTCACAAAGGATGTAAGAAGACTGGAAATTGTTCAGAGGAAGGCGACCAAAATGATTTGGAGCTTGCGTCAGAAGCTTTATGAGAAGGGACTTGAAGACCTAAATATGTACACTCTGGAGGAGAGGAGGGATAGGGGAGATATGATTCAGACCTTTAAATACTTAAAGAGTATTAATGAACAAACAAACCTCTTCCAAAGACGGGGACGCTGTAAAACTAGAGAGCATAACATGAAGCTGCAAGGGGGTAAATTGAAAGGCAATGTCAGGAAATAATTTTTCACTGAAAGGGTGGTGGATGCTTGGAATGCCCTCCCAGTGGAAGTGGTGGGGGGCAAATAAAGTGACAGAATTCAAAATGGCATGGGACAGACACAGTGGATCCCTTTACAACAACAGAATAAAATCAAAATAAACTTAACTATCTAATTTCTCAACAAACAGGGGTGTACTACACGGAGTGGTGGATTCACCCCTAAACAAAGACATTGGGAGGGGTGACCTGCACGGAGCGGCAGGTGCACCTACTCTTGCCATCTTACTGGGCAGACTAGATGGACCATACTGGTCTTTATCTGCCGTCATTTACTATGTTACTATCTGTCATACTACTCCATGTACCGGGAAGACTTTCTGCGATTTCCGCACCGCCTGGAGCAGCGGATCATCCAGCGCCTCTTCCTCTACCGGGAAGTTAGCGGGCATATTCAGGGCCTTGAGAAACTCCAAGATGAACGCCGGCAGCTCCTCCCGGTGGAACACTCAAACAATCCGGGTCTGATCTTCCTATTCTGGGATCTCTCCTTCTTCCAACTCCTCTTGTAGATCTAGCTCCGTGTCGAGGTCTTTCCCATCCAGCCCCTCTGACAATGACGATTGCTGCCACTCCTCTGAGCCTCTAGCCCGCTTAGACGCCACTGCCCCTGGCTCATACTCTTTTGTGTCCGACGCCGTCTTAGCCCCACGTTTCAGGGCTGAGGAGCCGCTTGCCAAGCCCTGCTGACGTAGGCAAAACGCCTTATGCAAAAGACAAACCGGGGAGAACTCCCCCGGGAGTCCTATTGCTCCCTTGGTTTGAGGGATGGATGGGCCCAGGCATCATGTAGGTACTGGGAGCCGGATCCGTTGAAGGTAACACGGCATCCCCTGCCTCCAGGGTCTCTTGTGACTGGGAGGGACTCTCCTGCCTCAACTCGTCCTGCAGGCCCTGCTCCAATGACTTAGTCTCTTGTGTACAATCTAGGCAGACGCCTGCCTCTGAGACCACTCCCCTTTGGGTCCCACATATCTTGAGGATTTTTAGATTGCGCTGCTGTGTTGTACCTCAAAGATATGACATGGACCTTGCACTGATCCCATCAGACTCTGACACTTTCTCAGAGCAAACGTTTACATTTTTATAAGGAGTACAGCTTCCCTTACAAGCAATATCACCCTTTGAAAATGGAATAGCTAGTATATTCCAAAATACTCTGTAAATAAGTTACTTATTATGTTATTTAGCTATTTTGCTAAGCTGCTGTTAATAAGTTAAATGCGAGTTCTATGTTATGTTCATTGTAAACCACCCTTGATCTCTGGAAGGGGAGGTATATAAAAGCAAATAAAGTATCACACATTTAGTAGGTACATAATCTGGACTTAGACAAGGGATGATCATATCAAGTTACTCACTGAATATAGACAGATGGAAGGATTTCATTTGTTTCCTGTCCACTGACTGTGTCTATCTTTCTAGTTATAAACATTTCTTAAATGCAGGTACTTCCTGTTTTTCACAGAAGAAAACCGTAGCTACTGCAAACTTCTATGCAGCACTTTTTCCTGCTTATCGTTCACTTATTTCTGTCTCTGACTTTTTACCTGACCTTCTCAGGAGAAAGCACAGTTACTTACCTGTAACAGGTGATCTCTGGGAACAGCAGGAATTAGTCTTCACATATGGGTACGTCGGTACTGACGGAGCCTGCACGGGAATGCTGCCCAGCTTTCAATCAGAAAGCTTTTGGCAGCATCCCTCGCGCCTGCGCAGTGACTTCCCGCCTTCTCCACAGCCTCTCTTCAGTTGAGTTTCAGAGCTGAGACAAAGGCGAGGAGAGAAAAGGAAAGAATTAGAAGATGCAACTCCTAGGGGAGGTGGGTGGGTTGTGAAGACTAATTCCTGCTGTTCCCAGAGATCACCTGTTACAGGTAAGTAACTGTGCTATCTCCAGGAACAAGCAGGAATGAGTCTTCACATATGGGGACTCCCTAGCTGGAGATGCCAGGGGGAGATCCCATAAAAATGCAAGTGCCTGGATCAGGGGTGCATTTTGTCTCCAGGAATCCCCGGCATCCAATGTGGGATGGAGGGTAGGAGTTGACAATAAAGGAACTGTGAGGAAAGAAACAGCACAGCCAAGGACTAGAGGGTCCTACAGACTACAGGAGTCCTTGGTATATATGATGAGTAGCATTAAACACATTTAATGTACACTTAAAATATGCAGCTTACCTACTGTATTGTAGGAAGTAGGAAGCAGGATGGAGTCTACTGGATAAGCAGTGGCTGAATCTTCAAGGTGACCTCCCAGTAGTGAGGATGAAGGTGCAGACCTGGAGGTAGTAGACGATCTAGGTGTCAACTGGGTAGGATTAGACGTCAGGTCTTCAATGGAAAGCTTTATGGAAAAAGCTGAAAACTCCTTTAGGCATAAGGTTATTAACATTGAGGACTAAAGGAAGAAGACTGACGGAGTTGGAGAACTAGCCCAGTCCTGGCAGGAAGAGGGGAACTGGAAAAAACCCCTATTCCTAAGTAGAACAGCTGTGTACTCAAAGATAAAGATGTACACCTTTTTTCCTAGCTGGCGAGAGATGGGAAAAAATATTGAAGCTGGATGCTTCAAGGTCAAATAAAAAATGGGAAATGTTAGCACCAAGTGGTTGTTGGGGCTTAACATGTCCTGTATCAGAATTTGGAATGGGACGTAGGGCAATAGACTGTCTAAAACCTCTAAGAGGTAAAACATGTAGTATAGACAGTAAGGGTGATAGTGAAGACGATTGACCAACCCTTGAGAAGCCCCCCATGCAACACATATATATGGGAAGATATATATGTGGCTTGAATAGATATATATATATTAATATATATACATACATAATATATAAATATACATATGGAAATTTGTGGGGCATGGTTTAGCACCACCAGAGTAATGATAGAAGTATGTAGACATATAAGGAGATGCTACATACAAGACAACAGATTGAGATACATGTCTACCATGCAGCCCCATAATTGTACATGGGGAATAGAAAAGAAAAAGATTCTGCATCCTACAAGAGGGTGAGCCTACTTGGGATATGTATAGAGAATCTATTTTCATGGAGTGAGGGATGCCGGAAGGCAATCCAACTAGTTATCCTGTGATGTTCTGGTAAGAACAGATGAAGATAGGAATCTGTAAGGAACAATGCGGGATTTCCACAGAACACTGACATGGTGGATGTCTTGGATCTTCACGTAGAAGAGCTGAGATTACGTGGTAACACCCCAATTTAAAAAGGGGGGGGGGGTGCGGGTAACCCTCTCAGGTATAGGAAGGGTTTATAAGTTCTTCTCTAATAAAAGAGGAACTTCAGAGACAAGGCCAATGCTCTGTAGCAAGGCCCCCATAGTAGAAAGCTCCTCTGAAGATTGCAGAGAGCATTGTGCAGGAGAGCTATGAGATAAACTGACTGAAAGTCAGGTAGGTTGCCATATCCTAGAAAAGGAGATGGGTAGAATGATGTGAGAAAGTCTAAACAAGTAGGAGGATCCAAGACAGCTTGGAATCACTACTGAGGGTAGACAAAGGTTTGAACAAGGGACTGGAACTTGGATAAAGTTTCAGCAAGAGAATTACTGTAACTCCTGCAGGCAGAGCTGCTGATGGAAACAGCAAAGAGACTATCGTGTTGAAAAAGAAAAAACAGACAAGAAAAAGGAGGGGATATCTGCTATCCTTGTCTGGGAAACGAGCTTGCCAGAGAAGTAGTTCGGTATGGTAGTGCTCAAGTAGTTGTAGGGTGACGTACCCATGGGGAAGTCAACTGAAGGAAAAAATGTTCAGTTGGGATAGAGACTATCAGGTGATAGTTACAACTGCTCTTCTAGAGAGTAAGAAGAGGAGAAGTGTGTAGTCCCTGAACAAAATAATTGTTTTTTGTTTGTTTTTTTGACAGGGTAGTACACTGAAAAAACTTCTGAGATGTAGAAGGAAAGTGTAAGTTACAATTCCCGGTCCCTATGGTTGCTGGGAATGCGGAGACTGGCCAGAACTAGAGGACTGCAGACTAGGTTGAGGCGTCTCTTGTTTAGGTACAGCCGAATAATGGGCAGGAGAGGAATGAAACTTTCTTTTCTTAGGGAAAGAAGGTTTGGCAGGACATTTCCTACTCTTTGAAGAAGGAGGCGGCTTAGAATGGTTTCTAGTGGAAAAAGAGTCAGTGGAGCATTGAGCAACCTGACGTAAAGCCTCCTTATTGAAAAGACTTTCCCCTGTACAAGGAGAATGGAGCTAGTATAGTTTGTGCCCGTTTGTTCAAGTCTGAAGCCTCAAGCCAGGCTCTGCGACGTGCTGCAATGGCAGTAGCAGAGGATCTGCTAACGGACTCAAAAGAGTCTATAGAAGCACGAGACAGGAACCAGGATATATTCCGACTGTGATTAATGAGCAAGGAATAATCAGCAGCTTTGGGCTGTGGTAAAAAAGGGGTCAAGAGAGACAATTTCTCTGTGACTTCCTGGAGTGTTAGACTCATGTGAAAAATATATGAGAGAACTCTGGAAGCCAGCATAGAGTTTTGGAAGGCCTGACGGCCAAAAGCATCAAGTGTCCTTGAAGAACGACCTGGCGGAAAAGAAGAATGCTTCTTCTTGCTCTTAACTTTTCTCAGTGCTGATTCCACTACAAGGGAACGATGAGAAAGTTGAGGTTTTTGGAACCCTGGAGAGGGTGGCACTGGGTACCTAACCTCAAGGTCAGTAGAAACTTGAGGAAGTCGTAAGGGTGATTTCCATATCCTGAGAAGGAGATCCTGCAGAGCAGGATGTAAAGGAAACTGTATATTTTGCATTTGTGCCGGTGAGCCATGAGTAGGATCACAACCAGGGACAGAAATATTAAGAAAGGCTGCCATATCCCGGAGAAAAGCCTGAAAAGACTGATCTCCTATGGGAAGTATTCCTGGATAGGCCAAAGAAAGAGCCTGAGTATCAGAGGACGGACAAGGTACTGCACCAATGCTAGGTATGGGTTCCAAACTAGGCATCAGTGCAAGAACAGGCATCAACATCGCTACTGATAAAGGACTAGCAGGTGAAGTAGCCATCGGGAACTGCTGTAGTGGTACCGAGATCATGAGGGAGTTATGGCTAGGATCTTCGGAACTACCTATTTGGAAACAACAGGAGTCGGTTCCGGGACGCGAGGGTACGCAGTCCTCCAGACTCGATATCGATTCAAGACTCGGTATCGAAGAGAGCGAGGCTAGCGATGCATGTCTCGACAGTTCCGACGCCGGTGGTAGGATCGGCGATGCCGATAGCACTAAGGCAGCCTGGGTGACATCAATCGATACCGACGGTACCGAGGATACCCGATGAGCACCCATCCATACCGATGCCGATGCTAGGGTATCGGAACCGATCGACGCCGGTATCGTCCCAGAGCATGGCTGAGATTGAGGGAAGTCAATGCGGTGCGTATCGATCGGTCCCGAAGGTACCGAGGATGCCCGATGATGATCCCTGGTGAAGAGTAGAGTACTCGACACCGGTGCCGATGCCGGAGGCTCGGTACTGCTCGAAGCGGATACCACCACCGCACATGGCTCAGGCATGTTCTGTGAGGGGTGAGCCCCAGGAACATCCTGAAACCCCTTTAACGCTTTGGAGCCCGAAGACTACTGCAGGGTAATGCCAATGGGTTCTTGAGGGCAAGGCCGGAGCCGTCACCATGCTGGGCATGGGACATACCACTCAAGCATTGGCTAGTCTTAACAGACTGTTTTTGGGTTACCTGATCCTGTGAAGATGAGAAACCGGGTACCCTCACTGCCGAAGCAAAAACGGTATCGAGGGAAAATCTAAATACTGAAGGTTTTCTCACAAGATTATCTCCTGACAAGTCAGGGGAAAAAGGGTCAGGACCCACACAGTTGAGACACCAACTATTGGTGTCTAAAAAGAAACAGGTGTTTCCACACCGGATGCACTTCTTAGGAAAAGAAGGCTCCATAATGAAAAAGGCCTAGTAGGCCTAAGAGTTAAGGCAAAAAAAAAAAAACTGAAGAAAAGTTTTTCAGACTTTAGCCCAAAAACCACCGGTGGTAGCGGGAAAAACAGTCGCGACCACAAGAAAACAAAAAAATTAAAATAATTAAAGCAATTAAAAGAAAAGTTTCTGCGGTGACAGGAGGATGTCCTGCCGGCTCCGCGGAAAAACGAAAACTGAAGAGAGGCTGTAGAGAAGGCGGGAAGTCACTGTGCAGGCACGAGGGATGCTGCCAAAAGCTTTCTGATTGAAAGCTGGGCAGCATTCCCGTGCAGGCTCCGTCGGTACCGACGTACCCATATGTGAAGACTCATTCCTGCTTGTTCCTGGAGATAGCCACAATGTCTCAACAAACTGTCACATCACTTGACCAGGCACACAGCTCTCTGAAATCCGCCCAGCAACAAGATAATAGCATAGTTAGGCTTTTTCCACAGGTCTGCAGCAAGTCATTGTGTACTGAATAAGATTAAATTAGACTTACCTGATAATTGTAGTTCCTGGAGGAACTCCAGTCTAGTCCCGGAATCTCTGGGCTATGATCCTCTTCCAGCAGCTTGGAGACTGAGAAACGTCACTTTGTGATGTCACTGGTACATACACCCCGGATCTGCCTCCTCACACCAGTTACCTATTGACAAAGCAGACTCACCGGAGCCAATATTAAGTAGTAAACTATACCATAACCCAAATCTAAACCACTAACTGAACACTAAAGAATATTATGACTAACTATGTACACATGCTTTAAAATGTACCCTGTGCGCTGAAGTCCATTTTCCTCTCCCCCTGCGAAGGATGCTGACTCCGCCACCATCCCCAAACTACACCCTGAACTAGGCACTGTGCTGCTGCATCGCCCCCTGTGACTCTTATCTGTTAACTTGGTCCTGCTTCAGGCTATAGCCCACTCACTTACCAGGGCGGGATACGGGACTAGACTGGAGTTCCTCCAGGAACTACAATTAGCAGGTAAGTCTAATTTAATCTTCCTGATCGTCCCTCCAGTCTAGTCCCGGAATCTCTGGAGATGTAACAGAGAAGTGAACAGATTCAACGGGAGGGCCCTGCTAGATCAGCCTGAAGCACCACCGATCCAAAACAGGTGTCCCTCTCCGCCTGAATATCCAGATGGTAATGTTTTACAAACGAGTGCAACGACGACCAGGTCGCCGCCTTACAGATTTCCACCGCCGGCACCAGACTGCACTCTGTCCAAGAGGCAGCTTGAGCCCTAGTGGAATGAGCTCTCAGCCCATTCGGGACCACCCGGCCTTTCAACAGATACGCCGATGCGATCGCGTCCTTCAACCATCGGGCAATAGAAGCTTTATAAGCTGCTTCACCCTTCTTTGCCCCTTCAAACAACACAAACAGCCTATCGGACTTACGGAAACTGGTTGTCCTGCGGATATACCTTTTCAATGCTCGCCTAATATCCAACCGATGTAAGCGCCCTGCAGCCTGACCCTCTCTCTGCGCCGCGAACACCGGCAAGAAAACTACTTGATTCATATGAAAAAACGACATGACCTTTGGCAAAAAGGATGGTACCGGCCTCAAAACCACCTTAGTATCAAAGAACGACAGAAACGGCTTTCTAAAGGTCAACGCTTGTAATTCCGAGATTTGCCTCGCCGAAGCAATCGCCACCAAGAAAGCACAGTTACTTACTTGTAACAGGTGATCTCTGGGAACAGCAGGAATTAGTCTTCACATATGGGTGCGTCGGTACCGATGGAGCCTGCACGGGAACGCTGCACAGCTTCCAATCAGAAAGCTTTTGGCAGCATCCCTCGCGCCTGCGCGCTGACTTCCCGCCTTCTCCAGAGGCTCTCTTCAGTTGAGTTTCAAAGCTGAGACAAAGGCGAGGAGAGGAAAGGAAGAAGAAGATAAGAGATGCAACTCCTAGGGGAGGTGGGAGGGTTGTGAAGACTAATTCCTGCTGTTCCCAGAGATCACCTGTTACAGGTAAGTAACTGTGCTATCTCCAGGAACAAGCAGGAATGAGTCTTCACATATAGGGACTCCCTAGCTGGAGATGCCAGGGGGAGATCCCATAAAAATGCAGGAGCCTGGACCAGGGGTGCATTTTGTCTCCAGGAATCCCCGGCATCCAAAGTGGGATGGAGGGTAGGAGTTGACAATAAAGGAGCTGTGAGGAAAGAAAGCACAGTTACTTACCTGTAACAGGTGATCTCTGGGAACAGCAGGAATTAGTCATCACATATGGGTACGTCGGTACCGACGGAGCCTGCGCGGGAAAGCTCCCCAGCTTTTCAAATGAAAAGCTTTTGGGGCCTCCCACTGCACATGCGCGCTGCCTTCCCGCCTTCCTGACCAGCTCTCCTCAGTTCGAGTTTAAAGCTGAGACAATAGAGAGAGAGGACAGGAAGATAGAGGAATAGAGAGACAACTCCTAGGGGAGGTGGGTGGGTTGTGATGACTAATTCCTGCTGTTCCCAGAGATCACCTGTTACAGGTAAGTAACTGTGCTATCTCTAGGAACAAGCAGGAATAAGTCATCACATATGGGGACTCCCTAGCTGAGATGCCTGGGAGATCCCCCTCCAAGGGTAACCATCTTCGGATGGATCTCAGGCATCCATTCTGTGAAGGTGGGCAGGAGTTGTTTAAGTATGGAACAGGTGTTTGAGGACAGCCTGACCAAACAAGGCATCCCGGCGGGAGTCCTTGTCCAAGCAGTAATGGGCTGTGAAGGTATGCACCGAGGCCCAAGTGGCTGCTCGACAGATCTGATCTATGGATACAGAGTGAAGATGAGCCATAGAAGTGGCCATGGCTCTCACATTGTGAGCTGTGACATGGCCTTCCAGAGAAATGTTCTTACTCTGGTAAGCAAAGGAAATACACTGAGCAATCCAGTTGGAAAGTGTGCGTTTGGTGACTGGAAGTCCCAAATGAGAAGGATCAAAAGCCACGAAAAGCTGAGAAGACTTTCGATGTGGCTGAGTTCTATTGAGGTAAAAGGCGAGAGCTCTTTTACAGTCAAGAGTATGAAGGTTCCTCTCTGCACTGGATGCATGAGGAGCCGGAAAAAAGACAGGTAGATATACCTCTTGATTAAGATGAAAAGGCGAGACCACTTTAGGCATAAAGTGGGGATTCGTCCTAAGGACCACCTTATCATGATGAAATCTGGTATAAGGTGGATTTGCCACCAAAGCTTGCAGTTCACTGATGCGGCGAGCCGAAGTGACTGCAATAAGGAAAAGGACCTTCCAAGAAAGAAATTTCAGGGAGGTAGATACCAATGGTTCAAAGGGTGGCTTCATAAGTTGACCCAGAACTAAATTTAAGTCCCATGCTACCGGAGGAGGCCGGATGGGAGGCTTAGTGAGGGTTAGGCCTCTCATGAATCTTGCAATAAGAGGATGAGAGGAAACAGATTGTCCATTTATAGGTTTTAAGGATGCTGTAATAGCACTTAAATGGACTCATAATGAATTCGTCTTGAGGCCTGCATTGGAAAGATGCAGGAGATAGTCTAGTAGAGAATTCAAAGGAAGTGCCAGAGGGTCAAGACCCTGTTGAGCACACCAAATGGAAAAACGTTTCCATTTGAAAGCATAGGAACGCCTGGTAGAGGGTTTCCTAGAGGCATAAAGGATATCTTTCACTGGTTGAGAAAGATTAAACTCTTGAAGGCTTAAGCCTTCAGTAACCAAGCTCGGAGATGTAGGGACTTGGGGTTTGGATGCCACAAAGTCCCCTGCTCCTGAGACAGAAGGTCTGGTGCAGCTCCCAGGTCCAGGGAGGAGCCCTGGGAGAGCTGTAGAAGGAGAGGGAACCACACTTGGCGTGGCCAGCGTGGAGCAATGAGGATCATGGATCCGTGATCCCTCTGAAGTTTGAACAGAGTCTTGGGAATCAAAGGAATGGGTGGAAAAGCGTACAGGAATTCCTGACCCCAATGCAGGAGAAAGGCATCGTTGGCCTGAGCTCCCTGACACGGAGTCCTGGAACAGAACCGGGGAAGTTTGGCATTCCACGGACTTGCAAAGAGGTCTATGTCCGGGGTCCCCCATTCCTGAAAGATTCTGCGTATTTGGTCCATATGTAGGGACCATTCGTGTGGGAGCAGAACTCGACTGAGTCTGTCTGCCCGAGAGTTTTGAACTCCTGGAAGATATACTGCCAGAAGATGAATTTGGTGCTCTCTGGCGAAGGCCCATAATCTGAGAGCTTCGTTGCAAAGCGACAGAGAGCCCGTCCCTCCTTGTTTGTTGATATAAAACATGGCCACCTGATTGTCTGTCTGAACTAGGACAGTCAGGTTGGCAAGGAGGGTATGGAAGACTGTGAGGGCAAGGAAGATTGCTCGCAGTTCCAGAAGATTGATATGAAGGGTGGTCTCTTGGGGAGACCAGATTCCCTGAGTGGAGAGATGTTGAAGATGAGCTCCCCACCCTGTTTGGGAGGCATCTGTTGTGAGGGTTGCTTGGGGCAACAAAGGTTGGAAGGGGGTCCCCAACAAAAGATTTTTGGAGGATGTCCACCACTGGAGAGACCAAAACAGACGTTTTGAGGTGAGTACCTGGTCTGACAGCAGTCCCGATGCTTGAGACCACTGGGTGGCCAATGTCCATTGAGCTGCTCTCATATGGAGACGAGCATAAGGTACCACATGAACCGTGGAGGCCATGTGGCCGAGAAGTTGCAGCATTTCTTTGGCTGACAAGTGACTTCTGGACTGAGCCTGGGAGGCCAAGCTTATTAGCCTTTGGCCTCGGACCAGAGGGAGGTAGGCCCTTGCAGTGGTGGAGTCCAATTGGGCCCCTATGAATTCCAGGGACTGAGTAGGGATGAGTTGGGACTTGGGAATGTTTACCACAAGTCCCAGATATTGAAGAATACGCCTTGTGCGGTCCAGAGAAATCTGGGCTTCTGATTGAGATGGAGCTCGGATGAGCCAGTCGTCCAGATATGGGAAGACAAAGATTCCCATGCCTCTGAGAAATGCGGCAACGACTGCCATGCATTTTGTGAATACTCTTGGAGCAGAGGCCAGACCGAAGGGTAGTACTCTGTACTGGAAATGTTTTCCCTGGAACAGAAATCTTAGATACTTTCTGTGGGAGGGATGGATGAGTATATGAGTGTACGCATCCTTGAGATCTAGAGAACAAAGCCAATCTTGACTCTGAAGGTATGGAAGGAGAAGGCCCAGAGAGAGCATTTTGAATTTCTCCTTGAATAGAAAACTGCTCAATTCTCTCAGATCTAGGATAGGTCTGAAGCCCCCTGTCTTCTTTGTTATGAGAAAGTAAGGGGAGTAGAAACCTAACCCCTGTTGTGGAGGAGGAACCTCCTCTATTGCCCCTTGGGCAAGAAGAGAAGAGACTTCCTGACCCAACAGGGTCAGAAGAGATGGGGGAGAACTGAATTGCCTCACCATGGTATGGGGAGGAAGGCTGGAGAAATGAAGTTTGTAGCCTTCTCGGATAATAGAGAGGGTCCATTGCTCTGATGTTATTTGCTCCCATCTGGGAGCAAAGTGAGCTAGCCTTCCAGGAATGGTGAGGGGCTCTGGCTGTGCTAGAGCCAGAAACGGCAAGTTCTCTAGAGGGAAGTCAAAACCCCTGAGGGGGTTGAGCCTGCTGGGATGTAGCAGACACTGCAGGCTTTGACTTTACCTGCTTAGATTGTTGACGCTTAGCCGCAAGGCGAGGCTGAGCAGATTGCTGGCCAGTATTTGTGGGAAATCTGGTCTTTTTATAGTAAGGCCTTTTAAAAGGCTTCTTTTTGGTAGGGGTAGAAGTAGACTTGGAAAGTCTATCTAGAGTGGCATTTTCTGCATCCATTTGAGCAGCTTTAATCTGCCAGTCTTCCCCAAATAAGTTCTCACTGGTACAGGGCAGATTCCTGAGGCCTTCTACAACCCAGGGTTCTAGGTTAGAAGCCTGGAGCCAAGCGAGACGTCGGGCTGCAATAGCAATTCCCGAAGCTCTGCCTGCAACCTCGAAGGAATCAAAGGCTGCCCTATTGGAGAACTTGGAGACCTCTGAAAGTTGTGTCACCATAGAAAAGAAGTCCGCCCTTTGATCATCAGGGATAAAGGGGGCAAAATTCTGTATTTTTAGGGCAAGTTGCCCAAGATACATGCCCATATAAAGGCTATAAGAGTTGATCCTGGCTATAAGCATACTAGCCTGGAACATCTTTCTTCCAAAAGAGTCTAGGTTCTTACATTCTCGCCCTGGAGGGGTAGAAGAATGCCTCTTAGGACTCTTTATTTTCTTCATAGCAGACTTCACCACAATGAAGTGGTAAGGCAGCTGAGTTTTCTGGAACCCAGGCGAAGGAGGGACCCGATACATGGTGTCCAACCTGCGGGAATGGGGAGACAGTGTTAAAGGAGTCTCCCACAAATCCATCAAGTGTTCTTGAAGGATTTCATGGACAGGCAGAGTGACTGCCTCTTTAGGAGCTTTTGAGTATCCTAAAATGTCCAATTTTTTTGATCTGGGTTCTCTTTCAGAAGATGTAGTAATAGAAAGTGCTTTAGCTACATCAACAATGAAATCCTGAAAGGATAAATCCTCTGGAGGAGACATCCTCTTCTTGGGAGAAGAGGGCTCCTCAGGAAGAGTAAGCTCAGCAGAGTCATCAGAGGAATTAAATTCATCAGAAGAATTTGAATACTCTTTCTGTGCTTCCAATGTACGATACGCATACCGATCGGTATCGACATCGGGCGTATCGGGCATGGGATCGGTACCGGGCGAAAGCCGGAATCCGGCATGCGAAACCGATCGACGTTTAGAAGTCGATGGTCTCGGTTCCGGTGTAGATACCGGAACCGGGGTCGGTACCGATGAAATCGGTACCGAGGGCGTCGCAGCCTTAATGAATGCCAGTACGGCCTGCTGCATGGTCTGGACAGTACTGCCCATAGACGCCACTACTGCCTGGATGTCGGTACCGGTATGGGCCGGTACCCCAGAGCAGTCCAACAGGTGATCTGTCGAGGCCGTGCCATCGATGTCAACCTGTGACCCCATGATTGCTTTGGAGGTCGGAACCTCCCGCCGGGGTTTCTTGGCCTGGGCAGAATCCTCGAACTCAGAACTGAGAGCCTCTCGATCTTTAGAAAGAGATTTGCTTTTAGAGGATTTGCCCACAGAAGTTTTGGTTACCTGAGATCCATCCGGAGAGGAAGACCTGGATGACTGTGATGCTTCTGAAGGAAAAAGCACATGAAGCTTGTTAGCCCGGTTCTGCAAACCGCGTTTAGACATCTGGGTGCAGGATGGGCAGTCCGGTATGGAGTGCTCAGGTCCCAAACATTTGAGACACCATTCATGGGTGTCTGTGACAGAAATGACAGCACTGCATTTGGTACATTTTTTGAAACCAGGGACTGGCTTCTCCATGAGGAGAAATTGTGTAGGCCTTAAGGCCTAACACCGGGTACCAAGCTGTGCTGAAGAAAAATAAAAAAGTCTTTTTTTTTTTTTTTTTGATATAGAAAGAAAGAAAGACCGGCGATACCGGTTTCGGTATGGGGAAGGCAGGTACGCGGTCTAAAGAAACAAACAAAAGTAACAAATTCTTCAGCGGTGACAGGAACACGACCTGCTGGCTCCGCGGAAAAAGAAGAACTGAGGAGAGCTGGTCAGGAAGGCGGGAAGGCAGCGCGCATGTGCAGTGGGAGGCCCCAAAAGCTTTTCATTTGAAAAGCTGGGGAGCTTTCCCGCGCAGGCTCCGTCGGTACCGACGTACCCATATGTGATGACTTATTCCTGCTTGTTCCTAGAGATACAGCATAGCCAAGGACTACAGGGCTCTACAGACTACAGGAGTCCTTGGTATATATGATGAGTAGCATTAAAAGACCTTTAATGTACACTTAAAATATGCAGCTTACCTACTGTATTGTAGGAAGTAGAGAGCATGATGGAGTCTACTGGATAAGCAGTGGCGGAATCTTCAAGGTGACCTCCCAGCAGTGAGGATGAAGGTCCAGATCTGGAGGTAGCAGACGATCCAGGTGTCAACTGGGTAGGATTAGACGTCAGGTCTTCAGTGGAAGCTTTATGGGAAAAAGCTGAAAACTCCTTTAGGCATAAAGTCATTAACATTGAGGACTAAAGAAAGAAGACTGACGGAGTTGGAGAACTAGCCCAGTCCTGGCGGGAAGAGGGGGATTGGAAAAACCCCTATTCCCAAGGAGAACAGCTGTGTACTCAAAGATAAAGATGTACATTATTTTTCCTAGCTGGCGAGAGGTAGGAAAAATAGTGAAGCTTGATGCTTCAAGGACTTAAAGAAAAAATGGAAGATGTTAGCACCACAGCAGTTATAGGTGCATGACAGTTTCTGCATCGTAGTATGATATGCGAAGTAGGGCGATAGACTGTCTAAAACCTTTAGAAGGTAAAACATTTAGTATAGACAGTAAGGGTGATAGTGTGTAAGACATATCAACCCCTAAGAAGCCCCCCAACAGACACATATATAGACAGATATATATATATATGTGGATGGAATATATATATATATATATATATATATACACACACACATATGTCCATATGTGTATATTAGGATATGGGTGGAGAAATGTATCAAAAAAAAAAAAATATATATATATATGATATATGGAAATATATATACATTTGTGGGGCATGGTTTTGCACCACCAGAGTAATGATATAGGTATGTAGACATATATGGAGATGCTACATACAAGATAACAAGTTGAAGATACATGTCTGCCACCCAGCCCCATAATTGTACATGGGGAATATAAAAGAAAAAGATTCTTCGCTCTACAAGAGGGTGAACCCACTTGGGATATGCATAGAGAATCTATTTCTGTGGATTGAGGGATGCAAGAAGGCAATCCAACAAATAATCGTGATGTTTGCGTGAGAACAGATGATCATATGAATCTGTAAGGAACAAGGCGGGAGTTCCACAGAACACGGACATGGCAGATGTGTAGAAACGCAGAAGAAGATACCAGAGGGACCTACTGGAGGGACCCAGAGGTAGCATGCGTAAACATCAGCGTTGGATTTTCACGCAGAAGAACTTATATTTCATGTTAACGCCCCAGGCTTGAGGGTGTGGAGAACCCTCACAGGCATGGGAAAGGATTATAAGCTTTTCCCTACTAATAGAGAAGCTTTAGAGACAAGGTCAATGCTCTATAGCAAGGCCCTCATAGTAGAAAGCTTCTCTGAAGACTGCAGAGAGCATTGTGCAGGAGAAATATGAGATAAACTGACTGAAGTCAGGTGTGTTGCCATATCCTAGGAGAGGAGATGGATAGAATAATGTGAGAAAGCCTAAAAGAGTAGGAGGATCCAAGGTAGCTGACAAGTAGCTTGGAATCACTACTGAGGCTAGACAAAATTTTGAACAAGGGACTGGAACTTATAAAAAGTACCAGTAATACAATCATTGTAACTCCTGCAGGCACAGCTGCTGACGGAAACAGCAGAGAGATTGTCCTGTGCCCAATAAAGAAAAACAGACAAGAAAGGAGAGGAGATATACCTTCTCCCTGTCTGAGGAACGAGCTTGCTAGAGAAGCCTTTCAGTATGGTACCCCTCAGTTAGGGAAAAAGCCCGGCTGAGAGGGTAGAGCAAGTAATTGGAGGGCGACGCACCCATAGGGTAAGTCAACTGAAGGAAAAAATGTTCAGTTGGGACAGAACTATCAGGGGATAGTTGCAACTGCTCTTCTAGAGAGTAAGAAGAGGAGAAGTCTGTAGTCCCTGAACAAAAATTTTCCGACAGCTTAGTACACTGAAAAAGAAAAGTACAGTGAATAAACTTCTAATGGGTAGAAGTGAACTGTAGAGTAGAATTCCCAGGCTCTATGGTTGCTGGGAATGCTGAGACTGGCCAGAGCTAGAGGACTTCAGACTAGGCTGAGGTGTCCCTTGCTTAGGTACAGCCGAATGATGGGCAGAAGATGAATGAAACTTTCTTTTCCTAGGGAAAGAAGGTTTGGTAGGACATTTCCTACCTTTCGAAGAAGGAGGTGGCTTAGAATGGTCCTTAGTGGAAGGAGAGTCAGCGGAGCATTGAGCAACCTGACGTAAAGCCTCCTTATTGAAGAGACCTTCTCCTGTACAAGGAGAATGAGCCAATATAGTTTGTGCCCATCTGCTCAAGTCTGAAGCTTCGAGACAGGTTCTGCGACGTGCTGCAATGGCAATAGCAGAAGATCTGCTAACAGACTCAAAAGAGTCTATAGAAGCACGAGAAAGGAACCAAGATATATTCCGGCTATGATTGAGTAACAAGGAATAATTAGTAGCCTTGGGCTCTGGCATAAAAGGGGTCAAAAGAGACAATCTCTCCGTGACCTCCTGGAGTGTGAGACTCATGTGGAAAATATATGAAAGAATTCTGGAGGCCAGCATAGATGTTTGGAAGGCTTGACGACCAAACGCATCGAGTGTTCTTGAAGAACGACCTGACGGAAAAGAAGAATGCTTCTTTTTGCTCTTAACCTTTTGTCAGTGCTGATTCCACTACAAGGGAACGATGAGGAAGTTGAGGCTTCTGAAATCCTGGGGAGGGAGGTACCCGGTACCGAACCTCAGTGGTTGTAGAAGGTAGAGGAAGCCGTAAGGGTGATTTCCAGACCCTCAGAAGGAGATCCTGCAGAGCAGGATGCAAAGGAAGCATCATATTTTCCATTTGTGCCGGTGAGCCAGGAATAGCATCACAACCAGGGATAGAGATATTAAGAAAGGTTGCCATATCCAGGAGAAAAGCCTGAAAAGACTGATCTCCTATGGGAACCTTCCCTGGTAAGGCTAAAGAAAGAGGCTGAGCACCAGAGGACGTACCGTGGTGTGAGGAGAGAAACCTAGTAGATGGACAAGGATACTGGTATGGTAACTTAGAGGCAGTGAGTACTGCATCAGCAACCCCAGGTATCGGTTCCAAACTAGGCATCGGTGCAAGAACAGGCATCGGCATCGATACTGACACAGGGCCAGCAGTTGAAATTGTCATCGGGAACTGCTGCAATGGTACCGAGATCATGCGAGAGTTATGGCTAGGATCCTCAGAACTGCTTATCTGGAAACGACGGGAGTCGGTTCCGGGACGCGTCGGTACCCAGTCCTCGAGACTAGATATCGATTCAAGACTCGGCATCGAAGGAAGCGAGTCTATCGATGCATGTCTCGAGGGTACCGACGTCGGTGGTAGTATCGGCGATGCCGATACCGGTAAAGCAGTCTGGGTTACATCGATCGGTCCCGAAGGTACCGAGGATGCCCGATGACAACCTCTCGCCGGGAGAACGTTATCCCACACCGGTGCCGATGCTGGGGTATCGGAACCGAGCGAAGCCGGTACCGTCCCGGAGCATGGCTGAGATATGGAAATATCCACCGGTATCGTATCGCCCGGCCCCGAAAGTGCCGAGGATGCTAAAGGACGATTCCTGGTGAAGAGTGAAACACTCGACACCGAAGCCGATGCCGGGGAATCGGTACCACCGGAAGCGGATACCCGTACCGTGCACGGCTGGGATCGAGGGAAGTCAATTCGGGGCGTATCGATCGGTCCCGAAGGTACCGAGGATGCCCGATGACGATCCCTGGTGAAGAGTGGAACACTCGACACCGGTGCCGATGCCGA
Organism: Ichthyophis bannanicus; assembly: GCA_033557465.1. Lineage (NCBI taxonomy): Eukaryota > Metazoa > Chordata > Amphibia > Gymnophiona > Ichthyophiidae > Ichthyophis > Ichthyophis bannanicus. The sequence goes on from CM066033.1 coordinate 66,269,261, forward strand.
TGCCGGGGGATCGGTACCGCTGGAAGCGGATACCACCCCCGGACATGGCTCAGGTATGTTCTGTGAGGGGTGAGCCCCAGGAACAACCTGAAACCCCTTTAATGCTTTGGAGCCCGCAGACGCCCGCAGGGGTAATGCCAATGGATTCTTGAGGGTAAGGCCGGAGCCGTCACCATGCTGGGCATGGGACATACCACTCAAGCATTGACTAGTCTTAACAGACTGTTTGTGGGTTACCTGATCCTGTGAAGAGGAGAACCCGGGTTCCCTCACTGCCGAATAAAAAACGGTATCGAGGGAAACTCTAAAAACTGAAGGTTTCCTCACAAAAGTATCCCCTGACAAGTCAGGGGAAAAAGGGTCAGGACCCACACAATTGAGACACCAACGATTGGAGTCTAAAAGGAAACAGGTGTTTCCACATCGAATGCACTTCTTAGGAAAAGAAGGCTCCATGAGGAAGAGGCCTGGTAGGCCCAACGAGTTAAGGCAAAAAACTGAAGAAAAAGTTTCTCAGAAGTTAGGCAAAAATCCACCGGTGGTACTGGTGGCGGCGGGAAATACAGCCGCGACCACAAGAAAACAAAAAGTAAAGTAATTAAAGTAAGTAAAAAGAAAAGTTTCTGTGGTGACAGGAGGACGTCCTGCCGGCTCCGCGGAAAAACGAAAACTGAAGAGAGGCTCTGGAGAAGGCGGGAAGTCAGCGCGCAGGCGCGAGGGATGCTGCCAAAAGCTTTCTGATTGAAAGCTGGGCAGCGTTCCCGTGCAGACTCCATCGGTACCGACGTACCCATATGTGAAGACTCATTCCTGCTTGTTCCTGGAGATAACTACCTTCAGCGTGAGATCCTTCATAGACGCTTTCGCCAGTGATTCAAAGGGCGCTCTTCCTAATGCCTCCAACCCTAACGGGAGATCCCAGGTCAGAACTATCCGCTTCCGCGGCAGTCGCAATAGGGTTACTGCCCGCAAAAAACGCTTAACATCCGCATGTCCCTCAAGCGCCTTGCCCCGCACCATTCCCCTATAACAGGACAGCGCTGCTAACTGAACTCTTAACAAAGCGGCCGCCAAACCTTTCTGAAAACCATCTTGCAAGAAGGCTAGCACCTGAGGCACTGACGCCTTTAAAGGAACGAACCCCCTGTCTGCACACCATGCTTCAAAGATGTACCACATTCTAACATAAGCTAACGAGGTAGACCACCCCCGAGCTCTCAGAAAAGTGGATATCACCCCCGCCGAGTAACCCTTAGCTCTCATCCTAGCCCTCTCAAGAGCCAAGCCGTAAGCGAGAATCGATCTACCTGAGGCATGCACAGGGGTCCTTGCGTTAGAAGATCCTTTCTCCTCGGAAGCTTCCAGGGCTTCCCCACCAACAGCCGCACCAAGTCCGCGTACCACGGTCTTCTTGGCCAATCCGGCGCAATCAAAATCACCTGATCTTTGTGTAGCTCTATGCGCTGCAGCACTCGTCCGATCAGCACCCAAGGTGGAAACACGAAGAGGAGTTGCTCTTCCGGCCAGGCTTGTATAAGAGCTTCCAGGCCTTCCGCCATTTTCTCCCTTCTTCTGCTGAAGAAGCGCTCGACCGTTGCTGATTGGAAAGTCGCCATGAGATCCATCACCGGCATTCCCCAGTGACACACTAACATTGTGAACACTTCTGGATGAGGAACCCATTCCCCCGGGTTTACCTTCACGCGACTCAAGAAGTTGGCCTCCACATTGTCCACCCCCGCTACATGCGCCGCCGACAACGCCACCAGATTGTTTTCGGCCCATTCTAACAAACTCTCGGTCTCTGCTTCCAGTGCCACGCTGCTGGTGCCTCCTTGACGGTTGATGTAAGCCACCGCGGTTGCATTGTCTGAGAAGACCCGAATAGCTCTTCCGTGGAGCGCTGGCTGAAACTCTTGCAACGCCAGCGTTACGGCTCTCAACTCCAACCTGTTGATCGATCAACTCTTCTCTAGCTCGGACCACTGTCCCTGAGCAAATTGTCCCTGATAGTGAGCCCCCCAGCCTAGAAGACTGGCATCTGTCGTCAGCGAAACCCACGCAGGAGACTCCAAGGGCATCCCTTTCTCCAGATACCCCGGACGTAGCCACCACTGAAGTGCTTTGCAAGTCTGAGGTGGACAAGGGAGCCTTTGAGACAGCTGATCCGTTTGATGCGACCACCTCCTCAACAGTGCCCTTTGCAAAGGTCTCATGTGGGCCCTCCCCCACGGAACCAACTCGAGTGTCGCCGCCATGGTCCCTAGCAACCTTAGGTAATCCCAGGCCATGGGGTTCTGTTTGCTTATAAATCGTCTGACCAAATTTCCCCAGCACCCGCTGCTGTGGCAGGAAAACACGCCCCACTCTCGTATCGAAGCGCGTCCCCTTTGCCATGTTGACTACCCAACCGAGACTCTGCAAAAAGGTCACCACCTTGGTCATAGCCGCCACACTCTCTGATTGGGACTTCGCTCTGATTAACCAATTGTCCAGATAAGGGTGCACCAACACCCCCTCCTTTCGCAAGGCCGCCGCTACCACCACCATCACCTTGGTGAATGTACGTGGTGCCGTAGCTAGGCCAAACGGAAGCGCCTGAAATTGAAAATGTCCCATAGGCACCGCGAACCTGAGAAATTTCTGATGTTCCTGCTGAATTGGAATGTGAAGATATGCCTCCGACAGGTCCAGAGACGTGAGAAACTCGCCCTGTCTCACTGCCACTATAACGGACCTGAGAGTCTCCATCCGAAAATGAGACACCCGGAGACAGCGATTTACTCTTTTGAGATCCAAAATAGGCCGAAAAGCCCCTTCCTTTTTCGGGACTACGAAACAGATAGAGTATCGACCGCAACCTAACTGGGCGGGGGGAACAGGAACTATGGCCTTTAGGAAGAGCAGTCTTTGCACTGTCTCCTGCACAGCCTTGCGCTTTGCGCTTGCTTTGCCTGATGACTGAACGAAAGAATCGGCTACCGGCCGCTGAAACTCCAACGCATAACCTTCTCGAATAACCTCTAACACCCACTGATCTGAAGTGATTTGGACCCAGGCAGGGTAAAACTCCCGTAACCGACCCCCTACGGGAACCAGCCCCATCTGGGCCCTCCTGGCTTCATTGCGATTTCTTGAAATTCGAGGAAGGGGAGGAGACCGCAAACCCCCTGCCCGCTCCCCGAAACCCTTGGCTTCGGCCGGGAAAACCCCCTGCTGACCTTGAACAAACCTCGAGGAACGAAAACGCCGGAAATCCTGTTGCTGACCACGAGGCATGAGAGAGGAATGTCCTTGCTTCTGCTTATCCTCCGGCAATCTACCGCCTTTGGACTCTCCCAAATCTTTCACCAATTTATCTAAATCCTCACCAAACAGCAGCTTTCCCCGGAAGGGAAGCTTACTTAACCTCGCCTTGGAGGAGCCATCTGCTGCCCAATTGCGCAGCCAAAGACATCTCCGCCCCGTGACTACTGAAGCCCTACTCTTTGATAACCCTCTGATAAGGTCATAATGAATGTCAGCCAGATAAGCCGCACCAGATTCCAGTCTGGACGCCTCTTTGGCCGCCTCCTCGGAGGGGTCCCCTTGAATCTGTTGCGCCCAGCGCAGGCATGCCCGCGCCACCCAGGCTCCACAAATAGAAGCCTGCAAAGAGAGTGCATTGACTTCAAAGACCTGCTTCAACAAGATCTCTAACTTACAGTCCTGAGCATCTTTGAGCGCTGCGCTTCCCTCTACTGGAATTGTGGTCTTTTTGGTAACCGCCGACACAGCCGCATCTACCCTTGGAGACTTAAACAAGTCCTTATCCTGGTCTAACAATGGGTAAAGACGCGTCATCACTCTAGATCCTTTAGCGCGGCCTCAGGCATATCCCACTCCTCCTGTATCATCTCCTTAAACACTCTATGCACCGGGAAAGCCCTCTGAGTCTTTCGAAAAGCCTGCAACAATGGGTCCTCCAGAGTAACATTCTCTGCAGGTCCCTCAGACGGCATATTAAGAGTTTTGAGAGACTCCGCAATGAGAGCTGGCAACTCTTCTCGCCTAAACACTCGGACCACCCTTGCCTGATCCTCCTACTCTGCAATCTCGCCTTCCTCCAGATCTTCGTCCTGACCCATGTCAGGTTCCGGATCCTCCGACTGTAGATCCTCCGACATGAAGGACTCGTCTGCTTGGACTGCATCTCCTCTGTGCTTCTTTGCTCCCACGCCAGTCACCACCACTGTCAACGGTGTCCCTGGCCTCTTATCGCCTACCACCGCCACTGAGGAACAGGCTGCAGTCCTATTTAAAGAGCTGCCCAAGGCCTGCTGGAGCAAAGCTACAAAATCTTGCGCAAAAATTGCCGCCAAGCCTCCGGGCAAAGAAGGTTGTGACGTCGGGGGTTCCAGCACCGCAGAAGTACTGGGCCCTGGCTCCCTTGCAGTGATAGCATCTAATAATGGTTCAGCAGGGCTCACAGCCGCCTCCTCCGGAACCCCTGCTCCAGCCTCTGAACCCTGATCCATATTCAGCGCCTCTTGACTGCAACCTCTGCAGACCCCCTCCGGCGACACTGAACCCCTTCTAGCCCCGCACAGCAAACAGAGTGGTCTAGAAGGCATCCCGTCTTCCGGAGCTCCTCAACCACTGTTCCCTCTAAGCTGTGCACGCGCACATACTTTACAACAGAGCGCACAAAAATTACGGCTCAGATCTGATAGAAAACAACACAGACGTCTTAAAATTTAAAAGTTATGATTGTAATTACTAGAAATTTCCCGCTTCATTTAGTAATCGTCTATTTTCATTTAATTTGATTAAAATCAATGTGGTGTACATACTGTATGCTGACATGTAGTCAAATTTTAAAGTATATAACTCCGAGTGTCGTTATGTGGCGCACAAAAATTTAACCTTTCTTCAAAAGCTGCACACAGCTGATATTTTATGCGCACACAGCCTACAAAAAATTAGAGGGAACATTGCCCTCAACAGACCCCTGCATCCGTTGATGCTGGCCCGTTTATTTTTTTTATTTATTTTTTGTATATAACTTGATTAGCCTCAGAAACGTTCCCCAAGCTAAATTATGACAAAACGAAATTAAAACGAGGCTCCCCAGCCGAATTACATGGCTTTAAAAAACAGCTGCTGTCCAACACGCTTCCCGCGCGAGCAACACGTGGTCCGGCCTGCAGCGCCGGAACCCGCGCTCCCCCGGCTTCTCCTTCCTACCTCATCTGCACCCAGAGTAGTGTGCCTGGTGTCTTTCCCACTGCACTCCGCCTCAATCCGGGAGCTGTAGTCACAGCTTTGAACAGGGGAAAACCGGAGAAAAGCTCCTTCCACACTGCAGAACAGTCCAGCGGCTCTAATCGCGTTAGCAGGCAGAATCTCTGCACGCGATGAGCCCTGCAGACTTCCGATTCCTCTCCTCTGCTGCCAGGATTGGTAATCGGTACTGTGCTCTCTCCTATCCTGCCTGAGCCCCCCCCCCCCACCGAAGCACAAGGCTCCCCCTAAAAGAATGGAAGGGAAAGAGGGGGAAAAAGGAAAGGAGGGAAGGGAGGGAACGTGGGAAGCAATAAAACCAAGCACCCCAAATCCACAGGAGAGAGAGAGCACCAGCGCCCCCAGCATCAGATCCAGGAAAAACTGAATCCCCTGTGCCTTTTTCCCTTTTTTTTTTAAACTAAATCCCCTTAGCTATTCTAAGCCTAAACTCTCCTTAATTGTCTCTCCAGTGAGCCCCAAACTCCTGGGCTCACCAACCTCCAGCTGCTTGGAGACTGAGATAACTGGTGTGAGGAGGCGGATCAGGGGCTTATGTACCAGTGACATCACAAAAGTGACGTTTCTCAGTCTCCAAGCTGCTGGAAGAGGATCACAACCCAGAGACTCCGGGACTAGACTGGAGGGACGATCACGAAGCATTCCTTGTGTTATACAGCTCAAAACGTACGGATATGGCATGAAGGGGGGTTCACCCTCCTTGATACCATCCCATACCAGGCAGTACGGTCTGACCGGCATGGTAGGAAGGGTTGCGGGCACTTCCCAGGAATGCCCTCAATCTGTACCCGGGTAGGTAAAAGGTAGCACAGTGCACCTCCACAGGCTCAGGCACAGAGCACTAGAGTACCGTGTTTCCCCGAAAATAAGACCGGGTCTTATATTTATTTTTGCTCCAAAAATAGCACTAGGGCTTATTTTCGGGGTAGGACTTATTTTTTTTACTGATACCGGTAGCACTTGCTGATTGGCTGCCATCTCCTGACAGTCAGCCAATCAGTGAAGTGTTACCACAGAGCGCACAGGGAAGCAGTGGATGCGGGCAGCGACAGCCCCTTGGAGAGAAGGAAGAGGCCCGCAGCGCAGAGACAGCACCAGCAGCTGATCGGCTTCGGGGAGTGGAGCAGGAGGAAAGCTCCTCCCCGGTCCTCCCACCAAAGCCAATCAGCAGCAAAAAAGGAAATACAGCCCCTTGGAATGAAGAGGCCCGCAGCGCAGCACAGCACCGGTAGAGCTGATCGCGTCGGGGAGTGGAGCAGGAGGAAAGCTCCTCCCTGGTGGGGGACCCCCCCCCCCCCCAGGTACCGAATCTGTCCGTCCGTCGATGATCTGCACTAGGTCTTAGTTTCAGGGTAGGGCTTATATTACAGAAATCACTGAAAAACTTGCTAGGGCTTATTTTCGGGGTAGGTCTTATTTTCGGGGAAACACGGTACCTGAATTTAAATAAAAGAATATTGAAAGGAAACTGCAAATGGCCACCTAGGAAGAAGCTGCTCTGTACTGCTTTATTCTCCCTCCGATGGCTGCCTCTCCAAAACACAGAGGGGGGTTAAAACACATGTGGGCCTGAAGATGATGAAATCACGCCTAAACAGAGCGGGAGGGGGGGGGGGAATTTCCCGCACCGCTGAAGGCCACTCTCTGTCTCCTCATCTTCTGGTGGTTGCTAGGGGTTCCTGTTGTCCTCCCCCCCCACTCTTACCTTGGAGTCTCTTTGTGAAGTGGTTTTCTACCCCTTGCGCTCAGCCTTCCTTCCCAGGCTTCGGCACTGAGGGGGGCAACTCGGGGCTGCAGGCTTTCACTCCCATCAATCAACTGCTGCCTCCGCGGCGGCTCTTCACCTGATAACGGGTTTCGGAGCTGCCAGAAATCTCAGACTGAGGAAGGTCCCTACAGAACCCCTCCCCCCTGAAATCCTGGGGGAGGGGGAGAAGGAAAATCCTTCCCTCAGCCCTGTTGTCACCCAGGTTCTTTCTGATCCTTCTGATTTTTTTTTCTGCCTTTAAAAACAAAGAAACATGCGCCTTAACAGAGGAAATAAAAAGCAAACTCTAACTAAACCTATCTCCCCTTAGTTGTCCCTTCAGTGAGTCCAGCACTCTGGCTCACTACCTCCTCCAGCTGCTTGGAGATTGAGCATACTGGGGCTGGTAGGCGGTGCCAGCTGCTTATGTACACCAGTGTCATCAAAAAGATGACATACTCAGTCTCCAAGCTGCTGGAAGAGGTACACTACCCAGAGGTGCGGACTGGAGGGACTATAAAGAAAAGTCTTGGGGGGCCAAGGTTGGGGTTGATATCTCCAAATGACAGAAGGAGAAGGAGCAGAAGAGTGTGGAGCAGAGAGGAAACAGCATGGCAGTAACGTGAGTGAGGTTCTTTCAGGTAGTGAGGAGATGGCTGAATGAGAGGAAGAAAATGGTGAAGCTTAAGAGCTGATCATAGGACAGATGACAAGATGGTGGGAGAAGTGAAGATGGTAAAGAGGGGATGATATGGAGGGGGGACTTGAAGTTGTTGGTATGAAGGGAGAAGATTAGGAAGTGTCAACAATAGGAAGAGCCATAAGAAAGAGATGGAGAGGAGAGCAGAAGTCATAAGAAATATATGAAGAATAAGTAGGAAAAAGATTTCAGGGGATTAGGTTGCACCTGTAAGTAAGTAATAGTGGCAATGAGCATAGGAAAACTATAAGAGACCGTTAGCCAGGGGACACATGTAAAAGACGGCCCCTGCTCATCAGAACTTACAATTTAGTCAAGACAGACAACAAAGTAGTTGTAGACATGGGATACATCTAGGGGGAATGGTACGGAAACACAAAGGAGACCAGGTGAGTCAAGATCCGATAGCGGCAGCAAAGACGTAAGTTTTCAGCCTGGATTTGAAAAAGGTCAGAGAAGGCGCCTGATGTACAGACTCAGGTAGTTTGTTCTAGGCCAGGGGTGGGCAAGTCCGGTTCTGGAGAGCCACAGACCAGTCAGGTTTTCATGATGTTCCTAATGAATATTCATGGACCTATTTCCATACAATGGAAGGCAGTGGATGCAAATAGATCTCATGAATATTCATTAGGGACATCATGAAAACCTGACTGGTCTGTGGCTCTCCAGGACCGGACTTGCCCACCCCTGTTCTAGGCAAAAGGAGCAGCAAGGTGAAAGGAGCGAAGTCTGGAGTTAGCAATAGAAGAGAAGAGCACAGATAGAAGTGATTTGCCAGAAGAATGGAGTTCCAGAGGAGGGAAAGAGAGAGATGTTAAACTCTTCCCTAGTCTGACTTCAGGATAACCCTAATAAGCAATGCTACAGAGCATAAGCATGTGAGGGTCACCTACTGGAGTCATCCTGTATTCAGTGCTAAAGTAGAGAAGAGTTAAGCATACTGTAATAAAAAGAGCCGGATGCTAGGTTATCAGACACTATTGGCAAATCTTCAGCTTCACTTATATTTCAGTCCCACTACCTCCTGTAGATTTTGATAATTTTTTCTCACCAGTCATGATCATCATAATGCTAACTCTCCAAAATTGTGCGAACATATCATCAGACATTGTACTTTTAAATATTTCTGGGTCTGTCTACTAAACAGTGTTAGCTGCTTCAGTGGGGCTAATGCGTAAATCGGCCCAGCAGCTAACCTTTCTGCGATATCTGCATTTTGTGCAGTGGATTCAGGGGAGGGGGGGGGAGGTGAGAGCTATTCGATGTAGCTAGCTCTCTCCCAAAGAACCCTAATACAAAACCTATAAATAAAGCACTCTGCCCACATCTCATAGCACGTCACGTACAAGACAAGAACAAAAATGCAGAAGATAATGAATTAGACATTTAGCTTGAAAGCATCAACCAATGGACCTCTTTCAATCCTATCAGCACCGACCAACTTGATAATATTATATCCACTCTCAAAACCACCACTTCCCCTCTAGATCCTTGTTTTAGGTCAAAGCAGCAAGAAAACTCCTCATGCCCTTCATACTCACCATGGTCAATGATGCCCTAAAACATGGAAACCTCCCACTTGATCTCAAACAATTCTCCATACGACCGATACTCAAGAAACCCACCCTAGATCCAATAAACCCAACTTCTTACAGACCTATATCTAGTATTCCTTTCATAGCCAAGATCATTGAAAAGGCAGTTCAATCGCAGCTTCAGGAGCATCTGGACGAACATGCACCACTAGACTCGCTGCAGCACGGATTCAGACCTAACCATGGAATTGAAACCCTCTTTATCTACCTCATCAACACAGAAAAATTATCACAAGGATTTATACTGCTATTCATAGACATCTCTGTGGTGTTTGATTCAGTCCTGCACCAGTTACTCCTAAACAGGCTACAGCAAATTAGAATACGAGGTACCACCTTAAAATGGTTCCACGCCTACCTTTCCAACCGCATACAACAAATTAAAATAGGATCAACCACATCCTTCCCTTTCTCCCTCAGACAAGGTGTACCACAGGAATCAGCGCTTTCTTCCATCCTCTTCAACATCTACTTACAACCAATATGTGATGCAATCAAGAGCTTTGGCATAGTGTTTAGTTTATACAGATGTTTGCTACATTCACCACAAATGCCCCTGATTACACAAAACTCAACAACTGCTTCGTAGCAATGTTTAAATGGCTCAAGGCACACAACCTCAACATAAACCATAACAAAACTGAGCTACTACACATCACAAAAGACCAGAATTTCACACCACCACCAACAATCACACTAGACAGCATCCAAATTAACGTCAAAACTGAGATTAAATATCTTGGCGTAACACTGGACCAACAGCTCACTCCTCTTCCACACATAAACCATACAATATCTGCAATATACTACAATACGTATAATAAAGAACCTATGCCCACTCCTCTCACCAACCAACTTCCGGTCCATATATCAAGCTGTAATAACAATACTGCTCAACTATGGCAACTGTGACATAGTGGGTCCTTCCAGCCCGTTAGATGAGGCTAAAAAGCCAGGAACAGGAGTAGGGCTGAGTTGTAAACAAAAGCACATGGCTCCTGGTTACCTTAGAAACCAAGCACAGAGGCAAGAGAAACGCTGTGCTACCATTCAGGGAATGAGTCAGGAGCTAATGCAGGACACCTGCTAGGGGGTGGAGTTGAGCACTGCCCTAGAATTCACCCTGATAAAGAGAGTTCAGTTGAGCTTATGGAGTTAGAAGAAGAAGGGGAGGAAGGAGCTGAGGCATGTGTGCTGGATAAGGAAGCTAATGAGAGCTACGGTGAAGACAGCAGTGCCAGGAAAAAGCCAAAGTCTCTGTGGAAGGGTGAGACAGAGTCTTTCTTCAGGAAAAGAAAAGAAACCCCAAGGGAAGGATATAATAAGGGCAGAGTGGATTACCTGTAGTATCCAGGGGAACACAGAAATGAAAGAAAGCCAGGAAGGCAAGTGAAATCTTCTGTGCAAGGCTTAGGTTGGGAACCTACAGCCAGTCCAAAGCCACAAAGAAAACCTCCACCAGCTAGGCTAAAAGGTAAGCCAAAAGGCTGCTATAAAAATAGTTACAGTGACTGTATTTACCCAGAGGGTTGGAGCTGGGAAGAGAATACCTGTGCTGATAACTTTTGTGAAAGCAAGTATTTAACTCAGGAATATCAGGTGAAACCTGAAGCATAGAAAGGGCGTGGCACCAGGATTGCCGTTACAAACATTTCCTTCTAGCCAGGAAGAGTTAATGTGACTTTGAACCTGAGTGTGTGAATATTGATGAAGATATCATGGACTGTACGATATCGCTTGCTAATGAAATAATCTCATTACGCTGAAGGCATGTTTTGAAAGAGAAAGTACAGCACTACTAGCATTGGGAAGCAGAGAGCTGTGAAGAAACAGCATTGTTACGTTGGAATGCTAGATATCAACCTGTTTATTGCTGAAGTAAGCCTTTTCTGTTAAAGAACCTTTGATTTGTCCTTATGCCAGTAAATACCTGGTTTGTGTTACTTTGTTCATGGTGAAATCCACCCCGGGAGGGGAAATAAAATCCTTTGGTTGCTTAAACCACTTTTCCACAACTGCTCCTCATTGATCCGGTGAAGGGACTACATTTCCCAAAAAGCCCAGCTTCAGGATTTGTAAAGTAGCTGTTTCAGTGGGGAAAATCCACTCACTTAACCTCTACCCACTTATATACGGGGGTTTAAGGAGAGCTGGTGATACAACACAATATATCAAGGCATTCCAAAGAACTCACTATAGTCACTGCAGCTACCACCGAACACTACTGCAAGGATTATCCTGGGATAAACTCGTCAATCCCACATCATGTCACTCCTCAAGCAACTTCACTGGCTGCCCATATCTCAAAGAATCAAATATAAGGTCCTTATCAACACACACAAAACCATTCACAATGCTTCAGCACTCGATCTGCACGCCTTAATATCAACCCGCAACAGCAATAGACCCACAAATCTGGACATGTCTAACATGCTAAACATCCCAACAGAAAACACAAAATGCAGCCAAAGGACCAACAGGGCTTTTTTGCTATATGCCCCTGCATTATGGAACTCAATTCCACCACAAATAAGAGACATTCAACTCCTGCAAGACATCGGAAAACCTCTGAAACCCTCTTATTCACAGAATACTACGGCCCAGTAATAAACGACAATTAACCAGCAGAGCAACTCCACGCACAGAACACCCACCTTGAGCATTAAGCAATTTACATTATGGCTTCATAACATGTACATAGTTTGTCTACTTTTATGAGAGTTTGTTAATAGCATTTGTTACAATATATTCAATATGTTCAATGTATTGTGAATTACTGTTGGACTTGTTTCCTATTACCACACTGAGTTACTTGTAAACCGTCTTGACTTGTAGGAAGACGGTATAAAAAAACCTGTTAAATAAATAAATAGGTGTGTGAAGGTTCGGCAGCCATTGCGTGAACAATTGTTGCATGATGGCTGTTGAAATCAGCCTGATCACAGCTGCAGTTAACGCAAGAAGTGGCATTCCTTGCAGCTGATGCTGGCAGGGCCACAACATGGTCATGTCAGGAGCCGATCCGTCCAGGAGGCTCAGATAGGGCCCTACCAACTTGACACCATTGCCAGTGCTGTGGATGTATCGATCCGTGGCACTAACAATATAACCTGGCCGGAAACACCACCACCTCAGAACTCCCTCTAGGACAGCACCCAATCCCTATTGCAAAATGTTTAGGGGTGGGTGGGAATCATGGCACCCCATGATAATCATCCTACCCGGCTAGCCAGTCGGCCTCCCTCCTGCCCATTCAAAATCTTTTATCAGTCTCAAGCGCCAATGACAGGGGCAGGAGCAGGGAGGACAGCTCCTGTCCCCATTTCCATTAGACCACCAGGATTTTGCAGTAATAGCATGAGGAGGGGCTTGGGGGGCCTCTTTTGCTAACTGGCTAGCTAGGATTGTAGATTTTGAATGACGTGGGCGGGAAGGAGGCTGACTATCTGGTAGGACAATTTAATTGTGGGGTGCCCTGATCCCCCCAGTTTCTAATAGGGATTAAGAGCTATTCAGAGGATGGGAGAATCCGGCCAGGTTACATTGTCAGTGCCGTGGATTGATATATCCATGGCACTGACAATGGTAACAGGTTGTGGGGGGGGGGGAGGGAATTGGCTATGATCGGGGGGGGGACAGCGCAATTACTTGCTGTGTCCTTCCCTTGCACTTGCCAAGGATCCCATGATCCCTGCACTGGCCATGCTGCAGGACTTCCCTGTGATACGTGTTGATGCAGGATTGCATCTCTCCACAATAAGCGCAAAACCTCTGAGGTATCTGCAGGGGAAAGGCTGGGAACACCCCCTGCAAATGCTGTGGGCCTTTAGCAGCCATCACCCTGCATTAGCTGCAAAACAATACTGCGGTTTAGAAAACAGACTCCTTAGTGTTTTTTTCATATACAGATATACATATGTATAGCTAGATAGATATATATGTATGCGCACACACACACACACACACGAGAGAAGTTTCCAAAGTCATTAACTTTAGTAAGGCAAAATTAGATCTTACCTGCTAATTATCTTTCCTTGAGTATCTCAAGGCCCATCCAGCCACGTATGGGTTGTCTCCATCCACCAGCAGCTGAGGGCTGAACTTGACAGAATTCTGCTGTGCTAGTATAAGAGCTCCCCCTTCCGCTGGCAGGATTCAGTCTCCCATTAACAAAGCAACTCCACCTACCACCTCGTACCCCCAGTTACGTCCACTTCTCTCAAATGCTAATCCCAGGGGCAAGCAAGCACGAAGACTCTTGCGGGCTGCTCCGACTCCTAAACAGACCGTTCTGCTGCTTGCAGACATGTGCCCAGGCTGGCGGAGGGGGAAGGGAACCTGGAGCTTCCAGGCTGATTCCTCCTATTGCTGCTGAATGGCTGCTCAGCCCTTTCGAGTTCCCCACTCACCGGCAGATTAAGGCCAAACCCTATACCCCCACGAAATTACCGTTGCCCCGAAGCTAGCCTAAACTTCTCCAACTATTCTGCTACACTAGCCCTGGATCAGGATACCTTAGAGAGACCACTGCGGTTGGGCTCCTCCTCAGCTGCTGAGGACTGAAAGACTGAATCCTGCCAGCGGAAGGGGAACTTCTTATACTAGCACAGCAGAATTCTGTCAAGTACAGCCCTCAGCTGCTGGTGGATGGAAACCCATGGGCCTGGAGATACAATAAGGAAATACATGTTTTAAAGCTTGCCCACCCTTCCTAGAGGTAAAAGAATGCACTGACAGTTCTTTGAGTTTGGCTGGCAGGACCTGCTGTTTTGCTTTAACTGCAGCTGCTAGTTTCCCCTTCTACCCCAGAAACTGCCACCCTAGGTGACCTTTTAGTCTGTCTAATGGTTAAACTGGTCCTGGTGGGGGAACAGATGAACTAAGGAGCAAAGGTTTAGGATGCAGAGATACTGAGAAATGCAAGAGAAGGTGTCAATATAGAGTCCCACTGGAGGAGAAGGGATGGCTTGATTACAGATTGGAGTTCATGGGATTGGGAAAAGATTACTAGGCATGGGTAGAAGGGAAAGTATTTGTGACAAGAATTTATTTTCAAGAGTTCTACTAGCCTAACCTAAAGAGTTAGGTGGGTATATCCTTGGGTGTAAATTTTCATTAAGCTGGTTATTAGCCTGCGGACTAAGGTAATTAAGAATAATTTTTAGCCATAATCTAGCTAAAAACATAAATAAAAATAAACAAACATTATCCTAAATAGCTAAAAATATCTAGATATTTCATTTGTTCAGTAGATCTCTGAACATTTATTCCCTCTCCCCTAGTTTTAAACATAAGAAAAAAAGAAATCTAGAAATAAAACTAATTCAAAAGAATGCAGTTAAAACATGGCTCAGTTAATATTTTGCAGAGACTAGTTGGCCTTAACTGCTGTGAGGACCAATATCAGATACAGATTAGCTATTTAGAATTTGCTAACATGTCTTACCTGTCTCTGTGGGCCAGCTGGTTCAGATTCCCTCCGACGATGCTGAGTTGCTGGTGCTGAATGTGATGGGGACTCTGCGGGGCTGCCTGGTTGCAGTTCATGTCTGTAGTCAGACAGAGTTGGGTAGACCCCTTCATTTCTAGGAGAAGTGTCCTCCTCAGCCACAGTTTGCATGGCTCTGGGCCTACCTTCATGAACCTTTGGCCTGACAGCAGCTTCCACTCCAAATCTCCTGCGTTCCTCACCGTCCTCAATGGGACGCAACTCTTCTGGCTCATCATCAGTTGTTCCAGATGTGCTGGGTTCAGCCCCTGGATGAAAGTCCTTCAGTTCTGTCTCTTTGTCAATAATTACCCACTCTTTACTATCAAAGTCTTCTTCCTCAGCCAATGGAACTGATCGAAAAGCATTACTCAGTGCCTCCTGTTCCACAGAGGCAGAAATCTCCATCCGTCCACTTGCCTGACGGTCAACTTGGCCAGTGTCAATAGATAACATTTGCGCTGGTTGGGAGGAACATACCTGCCGTGAAGGAGAACCAGGCAGATCTACCCGAGACCTGTAAATCAATGGCAAACACAGAACTGCTTTAAACAATGATTTTTTTTCCCTCTGTTACGAAGAATACAAACAAAAGAGAATCATAGAACAGGGCTACAATGGACTTCCATAAATCATCCAGCCTAGCATTGTTACCTTATCCTATTCCACCCTTTATGTGTAAAGCACGTGCCTAACTTTCACAAGCTTCTCTGAAGCAGGTCAAGCTCCCTCCTGAATATGTACTATGTCTTACAGCATTAACAGAAATGAATTGTCTGGGTTAGTGGTCAGTCCTTTCTTCAATTACACTACCATGGTCCATTGTGACTTATTTTCAATTATTTCCCTTGTAGAGATGCTGATTCATTCATATCCCGCTCGCAGGGAACATCTATATAACATCCCCTAACTAATTTATGCTAGTAGCCTTCCATACACACATTTGATTAGAAACATAGAAACTCATGGTACAAGAACATCTGCATGTTTAAGCAATACCATACTCATTGCCTAGATGGAAAAAACTAAAAACTGACATGAAAAAAATAGAATGAATATCGAGGGATAGAAGTCATGTTTCAAAGCAAAAACATGTAAAATCACACATCTAGAGTACAACAATCCATAGTCCACTTATCAGTTAGGTGAACAACAACTAGGAACTACTAAGCAGCAAATGTGCACAGGCAAAAAAAAAATACGGTTTATTTTCGGAAAATTTGGGAGGTTTCAAACATTTGTTAATTTAAAAAAATTTGATGTGTATAAATTGATTACCTACATTAATTCATAAGTTAATACACATTAAATAGATTTTCTGTGCACTAAAATTGTTAAGGCATCTAACAAATCAAATACATGCTAATGAATCTATATCCGTACAGGAAAGGGCATTTTGGAGTAATTATCTCAGAGAAGAGGGCATAACATGAAGCTGCACATGGGTAAACTGAAAGGCAATGTCAGGAAAGCACAGTTACTTACCTGTAACAGGTGATCTCTGGGAACAGCAGGAATAAGTCTTCACAAATGGGTACGTTGGTACCGACGGAGTCTGCGCGGGAACACTTCCCAGTGTCCAATCAAAGAGCTTTTGGAAGCATCCCACCACGCCTGCGTGCTGCCTTCCCGCCTTTCCCAACTGCCTCTCCTCAGTTAAGTTTTAAAGCTGAGACAAAGAGAGAGAGAGGAAAGGAAAGATAGATAGAGATACAACTCCTAGGGGAGGTGGGTGGGTTGTGAAGACTTATTCCTGCTGTTCCCAGAGATCACCTGTTACAGGTAAGTAACTGTGCTATCTCCAGGAACAAGCAGGAATGAGTCTTCACATATGGGGACTCCCAAGCTAAGATGCCTGGAGTCCCAGCATGTTATAGATTGGAACATGCTATACCTAATAACACCAGGCATCCTGAGGATGGAGGGTAGGAGTTGAAAAGAGAAAGGTGCTGTGGGAAACAGCTTAACCTAGCATAGGACTGCAGACAAGAAGTCCATGTGGGGATGATAATTGTCATCAATGATATTGAAATGAAATATTGCAATATGGACCTCCCCTAATAGGATTTGACAAAAGTATGGAGGTCCATGGGATCTACTGGGGAACCCAGTAGAGGAATCTCGACGAGGACCTCACTGTAGGAAAAAACAGTGGAGGTCAGAATCCTGAAAGGTAACAGGTAACCCCAGTAAGAAAAACTGGGGTAGTACAAAAACGGTGGGCCTTCAGCGGAAGGCTTTAAGACAAAAACCGAACTCTTTTGGCGGCAGAGTGGCTCACTCTTAGGAGCAAAAAGAGAAAGGCTAACCGATTTGGACAAACAGGTACAGTCCTTATGGGGAGAAAGGGTATGGGAACCCCTTGTATCCCAAAAAGAGAGCAAATTATAGAAAAAACCTTCGCAATACAACGTGAAAGTAAAGATGTAACTTCTTAAAACTTGCAATAATTATAGTGATAACAGTGAGAAAACAAAAATTTTTTTTGATCTTTTTAACTGGCAGCATAGGGTCTCAGCATAAACGGGCAGCCAATAGATTAATATTTTATCATCTAATGGACTCACAGCCCTTATAACATCAGCGACCCATATATAACAATCGCTACCAAATTTTTCTTAAAATAGTTTAGAAAACATCTTGAAAGTGACATAGTGCTTCAACGAGTAAAATCATGAAAATATTTCAAAAAAGCGAGTGCTTAGCTTAACTTTGGAGAAAAACTCTCTGCTTCCCAACGCTGACAGACGCGCCAAAAAGTGCGTTTCACCTTCTCAGGTTTCTTCAGGGGAATCTCATAAAGCACTAAAGAACGACAAAAGCCAAGTTCATGAGTTACTAACTTCCATATACAATAGTAAAGCTTCAACCGATAATATGTAGTGCAAAATACCTTAAACATTGAAAATCCAGTTCTCAAACCAACTCGTTCACTTTCGATATTTGTGAGACGCCGCGCATGCGGGATAGCTTTTATAAAACTCCTATCACATTCCACAGCTGATCAAGTTTAAATAGCTGACCTCTTAAAGACACACTTCCCACTCTATACGAGCATTAAGCCCTGTTGGAATTATAGACTGAAGTTTGTAAATCCATCGCTGCTCATTAAACAATAATGTTTGGTCTATAGTTTTTCCATGATATGCGGTGGTAATGCGCTGAATGCAAAAACATCGTATATCAGAAAAGTTATGGTGACAATCAAGACAGTGTTCAACTATAGGTGCTTCTTTTCGCCGACATTTCAACTTACTTTTATGCTCTAACATACGAGTTTTAAAAGCTCGACTGGTTTTCCCGATATAGAGCAGGGCGCAAGGGCACTGAATTGCGTAAATCACATGTGTAGAAATGCAGGAAGTTGTGTTACGTAAATAATAGGATTTCCCATGATAACTAAATTCAGAGAGTTCGTCCGTGACTTCACAAATTAAACATGCTCCACATTTTTGATGGCCCGCTGTCACATTTCCTTCTGAAGATGATATTGGTTTCAAAATTGCCGGGCTTAAAAGTTCCTTAAAATTTTTTTGTCATGTCCAGACACAGCGAACAGAGTATTGCTCAAGTTCTGGAATGCTGTGTAAAACATTACTGTGTCGCTTCAGACATCGTTGCAAAATTTTACTATTCGGAGAAAAAGATGTAATGAAATTAACTTGCCGATCATTTGCTTCTAAACTACTATTTGAAACTGGATGAAGCAACCAATCTCGATTGGTGTACTGTGCTCTTGTGTACGCTGTTTTAATGATTTTATCAGGGTAACCCCGTTGTTGAAACTGACTTTTGAGAAGGTGAAACGCACTTTTTGGCGCGTCTGTCAGCGTTGGGAAGCAGAGAGTTTTTCTCCAAAGTTAAGCTAAGCACTCGCTTTTTTGAAATATTTTCATGATTTTACTCGTTGAAGCACTATGTCACTTTCAAGATGTTTTCTAAACTATTTTAAGAAAAATTTGGTAGCGATTGTTATATATGGGTCGCTGATGTTATAAGGGCTGTGAGTCCATTAGATGATAAAATATTAATCTATTGGCTGCCCGTTTATGCTGAGACCCTATGCTGCCAGTTAAAAAGATCAAAAAATTTTTTTGTTTTCTCACTGTTATCACTATAATTATTGCAAGTTTTAAGAAGTTACATCTTTACTTTCACGTTGTATTGCGAAGGTTTTTTCTATAATTTGATGTCATTCCTTCTGCATGAGTGACCATTATTGGGTTATATCCCAAAAAGAGAGGACAAATGCCTGAGGCGTTAAGCCTGTGAGTAAAGGAAGATCCGCAATATCTCTCCGAATTGAGGTAAGCTAGGAGAGATATTGGAGCATGGAGAGCTTCAGAGGTACCTAAACCCTAAGGTTATGGTATAAAAGTTGTTGACTACCACAGGAGTGGTTGTGTGTGTAGAACCCCAAACCTGCTGGATAGCATAGGAATGGGTAAGCCCATCTGTCGGAATCATATAGCTATATGAGCATAGACAGTCAGATAGATAGGTATGTGGATACATATCTATCTGTAATAAAATATCTCGACAGATACATACATATATATATATATATATATATTAGGATGGTCCATAAAAATGAATTCCTGAATTCCTTTGCTCCCTGGCCTGATTCTGGTTCAATTTAGGTAGAAAACACTGTGTACAAAGTTTGAAGCCAATCAAATAATATTTAGGGGTGGCTCAACAAGTCTTGAGATTTCCCCCTGGGAGCAGATGACGAAATGTTGCATCATCTTGTATCATCCACTCAGTTCCACGCTGATTACATTTGATTGTGTCATATTTGAACTAATCTCGTCTCTGAGAGGTGGCAAAGACATTGTACTATTATCTTTGTATCTTTATTCTTTTCAGATGGCGAAAAAACATGGTTTTTATCTCATTGAAGAAATGTCCACCACAATTCTGGGGGCCAAGCTCCCCAGCAAGGAGCAAGTGTTAAGTGTATTTTTACATCACCATATGACATTAAACAAAGGCGTTAGTGAAAGTGCATCTATTGTAACAAGTGAAGTAGAAGCTTACTGGGAAAAGGCCAGGCTTCCTGTTCAAAGAAATGACAAAATTCAAGAAAAAGTAAAGAAATTGTTCAATCAGTGGAAACTTTTGAAGAAAAACAAAGGGAGAGGAGGGAAACAAGAGGCAAATGAAAAAGAATTCCAGGTTGCAATGAAAAACCTATTTGATGTGGCGCATGCCAATGCAATGTCTTTAATTCATATTCAAGAAGACAAAAAATTCTTAATAGCGCAACGAGAACCAGGGCACCGCGGCTCAATGTGCGCGATGGACAAGAAACTGGCCAACACGGAAGCAAGATCGCAACAGCGAGAAGAAGAACTGAAAAGGCGCAGACAAAAACATGTTGCCGAAGCCGAGGCAACTACAAGCCAAGTTCAGCTGGAAGGATCTTCTTCCTCAGCAGAGTCAGGTGAAGACTCGTCGACATCTGCGGATTCAGATAACGGACAGAAGAAAGCAACTCCACAAACGAAGTAGTTTCGACCTAACAATGTCTGGAACCCAGAGCTTACAGCAGCCCTGGATCGGACAGGGACAACAGATCGCAATGCTCTGTTTGTGGTAGCTGAAACCGCCAGAAGTCTGGGACATTATCCTGGGGAGCTCAATATCAGCCGCTCCAGCGTCAAGCGCCATAGAGAAAAGAACCGTCAGCAACAATGGACGGACCTGCACAACGCATTCAAAGCCGAAGGCAAAACATGCATTGTGCATTGGGATAGCAAGTTATTGCCATCTCTCCTCTGTTCAACCACATCCGTTGACCGCCTTCCAGTTTTGATAACGGCTGTCTCCACTGGAGAAACACAACTTCTTGGTGTACCAAAACTGACATCAGGAACGGGCGAGAATCAAGCTGCAGCAGTTTATGAACTGTTACAGGAATGGTGTTTGGATGAAAAGGTTGCAGGCTTCTGCTTTGATACAACTGCATCGAACACGGGACGTCGATCAGGAGCGTGCATTCTTCTAGAACAGAGACTCCGTCGCACAGTCCTTCATTTGGCATGCCGCCATCACGTTTACGAAATAATTCTTGGTGCAGTATTCTCTACATGCTCTGGAGCTTCATCGGGTCCCGATGTCCAACTCTTTCGCTGGTTCCAAAAGAATTGGGGCTCCCTTGACAAGTCCAACTATCAAACTGGAAAAGACTTGGAGGTGCTGCAACCTGACAGGGATCGCATCATGAAGTTTGCGGAATCCAAGTTGGCACAGGGCAATCACCGAGATGATTACCTGGAATTCTTGGAGTTAACAATTGTCTGCCTTGGAGGGAATCTTCCTAGTTTCAATTTCAAGAAACCCGGAGCTTTCCATCATGCCAGATGGATGGCAAAAGTCTTGTACTGTCTCAAGATTTGGATGTTCCGAGGACAACTCAAAGATCTTACCCAACGGGAGGAGTCCTGTGTTCATGATGTGAGCATTTTCTCCATCCTGATTCATGTGGAAGCCTGGTTTTCTGCCCTTGATGCCGCAGTTGCTCCTCGAACAGATTTGGAGATGCTGAAGAAGCTACACTCTTACCACAATGACCGTGTTGGAAGAGTGGCCAGAGACAAACTGCAACAGCATCTGTGGTATGTGTCAGAGGAGCTTGTGGCACTGTCACTGTTCGATGAAGCTGTTTCAGCACCGACAAAGCGGGCCATAGTGTCAGCCATGATCCCGTCAGAATCAGATGAAAGCGATGAGGATGATGACGAAGATCCCCCAAAGCGGGTCGAATTGAAAAGTTCCATGATTCCACCACTTGAATCTTTTGCAACTCGCAAGTCAATCCGTTTCCTAAAACACCTCAACATCAACAGTGATTTTCTTAATGTAGACCCAGAAGACTGGTAAGAGAATGCATCTTTCAAAGACGGTCTGAAGAAAGTACAAAATCTTCCAGTGATCAACGATGTGGCAGAGCGAGGGGTCAAACTCATTGAGGAGTTCAACGGCCGACACACCACAAAAGAAGAGCAACTCCAGTTCCCCTGGGTGTTGTCTCGCAACACCGTAAGATGTTCCCCACATCGTCAAAGTCCTTACTAGCATCTGGATCACATTGAGTGCTTGGCAAGTGGAGTGGAGTGGAGGAGTGGCCTAGTGGTTGGGGCAAGGTACTTCAGGCCGAAAGGTCGGGGGTTCAAATCCCACTAGAGGACAGCAACCTTGGGCCAGAAGGACCTGGGTTTCTAGTCCCACAGGTGCTCCTTGTGGTCTTGGGCAAGCCACTTAACCTTCCATAGCCCATGTTCCCTGTAAAATAGTTATCTCCAAGTTATAATGCCCTGTTCAATGTAATTTCAGTTTGTTCAATGTAAACCGCACTGATGCAGAATAGCGCGGTATATAAGAGAATGTAAATAAATAAATAAATAAATAAATGATACCCCCGTCTATGAGCGGATAATACCCAGTGGTCTGATGAACCCTGGGGGGGATCCAGGGGCCTGATAGATAGGGACCTTGAGCCACCCCTAAATATTATTTGATTGGCTTCAAACTTTGCACACATTGTTTTCTACATAAATGGAACCAGAATCAGGCCAAGGAGCAAAGAAATTCCTACTTTTATTTTTTCCCCTATGGCAGTGGACCACCCTAATATATATATATATATATATATACATGTATACAAATAGATATATAGATAGACATATAAGAATATATCTATAGTGAGATATGGAAGGGCATAAAATACACACAAAAAATAGATATGAATATATGGAGAGGAAAGATTCATCTAATAACAAGGAGGTGGAACCTACTCGAGAAGATATATAGAGAATCTATTCCTCCTGGTTATGATCTGCAAGGATGCTAGCTAGTGAAATAACCAGGACAGGTACGTGAAAAACAGAGGATAATCT
Organism: Ichthyophis bannanicus; assembly: GCA_033557465.1. Lineage (NCBI taxonomy): Eukaryota > Metazoa > Chordata > Amphibia > Gymnophiona > Ichthyophiidae > Ichthyophis > Ichthyophis bannanicus. Next base: position 66,291,975 of record CM066033.1, read on the forward strand.
GAGTCTGCAGTCAGTAAGTCCAGAGTCTTCCAGAACTCTAGCATGGTAAGAGGACAGAAGACACATAGAGATGAGATACCATGTTGACCTGCTTAAGGGCAAAAGTATCATGCGTTCTTACCATGAGGACGAGCTGCAAGGAGAAAGAGCATATCCCCGATTGGGAATACTATGGACCAAAGCAGGGAATTGGCAACTCCTTAAGTTTTCACGTAAGAGAAGGCCTATGTCCCTTATATCAAAAAGGAGATAGGAAGAGAAGGGAGAACACCCTTCTAGTCATGGGAGACATGACTGAAAGCCTTTTCCAACCATCTAGGATAGCTGTTGGAGGAAAAAACCCCATGCTCTCTAGCAAGGGCCCATAGTGGAAAGCTTCTCTGTAGAATTGCAGAGAGCATGATGCAGGAGAATGAGGAGATAGAACTGGCTGCTGGAAAGCCAGTATCTCTGCCAACTATGCTGCCAAACCCAGGAGAAAGGAGATGGCAGAAATAGAAGACAATCCAGAAAGCTTGTAGTGAGATAATCTCCAAGACAGAAGAAAGCACTGACTTGGAGCCACTACTAAGATTAGACAGAATGTTAGTGGAGGACAAATGTGGTTGTTTGTGGACAAGAACCAGTGGTCCAAACATTAAGGCTCCTGCATAGGCAGCTGCTAGCAAGACAGCAGAAATAATCTTACTGTTTAAAAACAGAAAGAACAGACAGAACAGGAGTAGAAAACTCTAGACATGTCTGATAAGCTGCCCCAAAGCAAGATTGAAACAGAGGAGTTAACTCAGAGAGGAAAACTCCGCACTGGAAAGTGACAAAATTAGAGAGGCTGAAGAGAAAGCCCTCCAGTGAAGTAATTCCACTCTTACAGGGGAAAAGCTTGGTAAGAGGGTGAAGGGAATGGAGTTGAAGAAGACTTACCAAGTAGTAAGTCTATAGAAGGAAAAAGACATGCTGGCACAGGGAACTATCATTTGATAGTGGTTAGACCTCTTTCCCTAGCAGGAAGAAGAGGAGAAATCTGTGACCTATAGGCATGAACATTCTGACAGCTCATAGAAATATAGAAAAAATGGAGGTCTTTGGAAAGAGATCCATGTCTAGGGGTTAGAATGAAGCGGTGGATTGCCTCTATTGCGAAGAAGCAAACTGCAGATTCTAAACCCCAAGAGTCACAAGCATCTGATGATGATTGATCAGAAACCCTGCGGTTGCTGGGTTTATTGAGCCTGGTGAGAGGTTGGATTCTTCAGACCAAGACGATGCCTCCCCTGTTTGGGAACATCTGTATGATGGGCAAGTGATGAAGAAAACCTTCTTCTCCTGTGGGAAGAAAGTTTGGTAGGACATTTCCTACCTACTGGGACAGAGGAAGGTGTAGAACAACCCCTAGGAACAGGTAAATCAGTGGACAACTGAGTAACCTGACGTAAAGACTCCTTGTTGAAGAGATTTTCTCCAGTGCAAGGTGTATGTCCCAGTCTTTGTTGTGCCCATTTGTCCAAGTCTGAAGCTTGGAGCCAGGCTCTACGTCGTGCCCCTATAGCTATAGCAGAAGTCCTGCTAACAAACTCAAAAGAGTCCAAGGAAGCACGAGAAAGAAACCAAGCGATATTCTGATATGCATAAGCAGTGAGGAATAGTGTGCACTCTTGGAATCTGGAAGGAAAGGAGTCAAAAGATATAAGTGCTTTGCGACCTCCTCAAGAGATAGACTCATATAAAAAATATATGAGAGAATTCTTGCAGAAAGCATAGATGTCTGGAAGGTTTGACGTCCAAAGGCATCTAGTGTCTTAGACTCATGACCTGGCGGATAAGAAAAGTGCTTTTTCTTACTCTTTACCCGCCTCATTGCTGATTCCACAACTATGGAATGATGAGGAAGTTGAGTCTTTTGAAACCCTGGAGAAGGGGGCACCTGATATAAGAAATCAGTTGCTTTGGAAGGTGGGGGTACCCCAAAAGGTGTTTTCCACATTCCTAGAAGGAGATCCTGCAAGGAATGATGCAAAGGAAGCATTATGTTCTCCTTTGCTTTGGTAGAAAGAGAGCCCTGTGCAGGATCATGTCCTGGAATAGGAATGGCAAGAGATCTTGCTATATCCAGAAGGAAACTCTGAAAAGAGGGTTCCCCAGCAGGAATCTCTCTTGGACAGGTTAGATCTGAAGAACTAGCCTGAGCACCGACAGAGCTATCCAAATATATAGGAATAGAAGATCCTGCACAGTGCAGTGTGGAATGCTTAAGGGATGGTCGACGGTACTGACTGTCAGGAGCAGCGACCGTCATTACCACATTGTGCATGCCAGGTATCGACTCCAAGCTTGGCACAGAAGGGAGCGATCCTGTTGAAAAAAGCATGGCAGGAGTTGGCCACGATGCTACTGTGGATACCGGTACCGATGCCAATACCGGTACCGATGTCAGAGTCGAGCCCGACAGAGACATCGGAGCAGTCATCGGTGACAGTTCAATCGGTACCGAGGTAACCGACAACCTCCGGCCACTATCCTCGGTACCGAGCCACTGGTATCGATCGGTGTCGGTACCAAAGCGTATTGGTACCGAGTCTTCCAGACTAGAGAGCGATTCTAAACTCGGCATCGATAAGCGAAGCATGGAAGGCACCGACCGTAAGGGTAATGAGGACATCGGCACCGACTTCGGTACCGTGTCTGATACCGGTGAATGAAGGTCAACCAGTGGCAACTCAATGGGCCTCGAAGGAACCGAGAGTTGTGGATCCGAATCATCGGAACCGAGCCTTCGGTACCGCCGAGAGTCGGTACCTAGTCCTCCAGACTGGAGATCGATTCCAGACTCGGCATCGAAGGAAGCGAGGCTATCGATGCACGTCTGGAGGGTACCGACGTCGGTGGTAGTATCGGTGCTGGTACCGATAATGGAAGGTCAGTCTGGAGTGTATCCACCGGTCCCGAAGGCACCGAGGACGCCAGATGACCATCCCTGGTGAGGAGTGTTTCATCCAACACCAGTGCCGATGTCGGGGTATCGGTACCGCTCGAAGCGGATGCCACCACCGGACACGGCTCAGGTATGTTCTGTGAGGGGTGAACCCCAGGAACAACCTGAAACCCCTGAAAGGCTTTTGAGACCAAAGACTCCCGTCGGGGTTTTGAAGCCAGTAGGCCCTTGAGGGCAAGGCCGGAGCTGTCTACATGCTGTGCATGAGACCTACCACTCGAGGGCTGGCTAGTCTTAACAGACTGTTTGTGGGTTACCTGATCCTGTGTAGAAGAAGAAGGGGACGGTGCCTCGAAGTTGGAGGGAAACCGTGTATCGAGGGAACCTCGATATTGAAAACCTCTTCTCACCAAACTGGTGTCAGGACCCAAGCAGGTTAGACACCGACTTCGAGGGTCTAAAAATAAAGTTGTACCGCCACAGTTTGAACATTTCTTGGAGAAAGTGGCTGGCGGTTCCATGAAGGAAAAGGCCTAAAAGGCCTAAGACACTATGAAGAAAAAATATTCCTTGAAAAAGGAAGATTTTACAAGAAAAGAAAGAAAACACCGGCGGTACCGGTGGCATCGGGAAGACAGCCGCGACCACAAGAAAACTAAAGAAATAAAAGAAGAATTTTCTACGGTGACAGGAGGACGTCCTGCCGGCTCCGCGGAAAACGAAAACTGAGGAGAGACAGTTGGGAAAGGCGGGAAGGCAGCACGCAGGCGTGGTGGGATGCTTCCAAAAGCTCTTTGATTGGACGCTGGGAAGCGTTCCAGCGCAGACTCCGTCGGTACCGACGTACCCATTTGTGAAGACTCTTTCCTGCTTGTTCCTGGAGATATACTTTTTCACTGAAAGGGTGATGGATGCTTGGAATGCCCTCCCGATGGAAGTGGTGGGGGCAAATACAGTAACAAAATTCAAAATGGCATGGGACAGACAAGGTGGATTCCTTTATAGCAACAGGATAAAATCAAAACAAACATAACTATCTCTTATATCTCAACAAATGGGGATAACCTACATGGAGCAGTGGGTATATCCCTAAACAAAGCCATGGGGAGGGATGATCTGCAAAGAGCGGTAGGGGCACCTACTCTTGCCGCCTTGATGGGCAGACTAGATGGACCATACTGGTCTTTATCTGCCATCATACTATGTTACTATTTCTAGGTCAAAGCTTCCCATACCTGTGCTGGGAATCTAACAGCCAGATGTGTTTTCAGGATATCCACAATGTATATGCATGAGATAATTTTACATATATGGAGTCTACAGTATGGAGAAATTTTGCTTACTGTTAATTTCCTTTCCTGGAATCCTACTAGACCAGTCCGTACAAGTGGGGTTATGTCAGCTTATGTTGGAGACAGAGAAAGTCTGTGTCTCCAACAGACAAAACTGACCACATCACACCTGTACTCTGTCAACTACACTGGCTTCCAAATCCATGCCTGTGCCAAGTTCAAAGTAATACTGAGCATTTTCAAAATCCTGTACCACTCCTCAGCAGACATCCTACAGGATCTGATCATAAGAGACACGCCCCAGACGAAACAGTAACAAACATATGCTTACCATACCCATGGATTACCAGGAAACAAACAGTCCACTTCCAGAACAGTGCTCTCCCTAGCTGCACCTAGCTTATGGAACACCCTCCCTGATGAGCTGAGCCTCTGGCGACATCAAAGACTTCAGAAAAAACTTAAGACCCTCCTGTTCATGGAGCACTATGGAAACATCACATAGTCTAGCAAATACAATGGTTGGCACCATCCCAAACCCAACAGATCATTTACACCACTTTCCGATAACTGTGCAAATGTAAATAATCAGTTCGAACTGCAAGTAGGTCGAGCCAACTGTGAATAGATTCTATCTTGTTAACTACCCAGCATGTTAACTCCCTTCATTATAGTTCATTGTACCCAGTTAAGTTGTAAACCGCCTTGATTGAAGAATAAGGCGGTATAAAAATCTAGTTAAATAAATAAAATAAATAAATAAAGTACTGAAGGCTTCAGAGAGCATGCCTTGGTACATGTAGCTGTATCCCTAGGGGTCACCTTCAGTATTCTCTTGACAAAGCAGAGGAACCGCTTGTGCAACGCATTGGCAATGATATAGAGCACTAATGCAACTCATAGAATAGTTGGACAACCCTGACAACCACAGAATTATATACAGTGAGTGCAGTGAAGCACCTGATAGGAAGAGAATGGCGGTTCTGCCCAAAAAGCGAAGTTACTCACCTGTAAAGCACAGTTACTTACCTGTAACAGGTGATCTCTGGGAACAGCAGGAATAAGTCCTCACATATGGTTGACGTAGATGCCAACGCAGCTCATGCGGAGCAAATCCCCAGCTTTTAAAGAAAGCCTTTGGGAGTTGCTACTACGCATGCGTGGTCCCTTCCCGCCCAAGGGAATGACATAGCTAAAAAGACGGCAAAACATATAAGAGATAACAAAAATAATTGGACTGCAACTCCAAGGGGAGGAGGGAGGGTTGTGAGGACTGATTCCTGTTGTCCCCGGAGAACACCTGTTACAGGTGAGTAACTACGCTTTCTCCGGGAACAAGCAGGAAGTCAGTCCTCAAATATGGGACTCCCCAACTACAGGCTACTTGAAACCTATAGCCCAAAAATGGCTCCCTCATCGAGAGCCACAATGAAACCCTAACCAGGGAAGTAGCATTCCGGTAGCCTGAACACAGAGGGGTCGGAGGCAGGAGTTGCCAAGTGACAGAGGCACTGTCCTGTTGGGACTGCCTATCCAGACAGTAATGAGCCTCAAAGGTCTGACCCAAAGACCAGGTGGCAGCCCGGCAGATATCCACTAACGGAACAGAGCGCAGGTGAGCTACTGATGCTGCCATGGCCCTGACCCTATGAGCAGTAACACGGCCCTCCAGCGGAAGCCCCGCTGCCTCATAAGCCCGGGCAATACAGTCCGCCACCCAAGTAGACAACGTACGCTTTGTCACCGCCTTCCCCAGTTTACTGGGGTCGTAGGAAATGAAAAGCTGGGAGGCTTTGCGGTGAGTCTGCGTACGCTGGATGTAGAAGGACAAGGCTCTCCTACAGTCCAGGGTATGGAGGACCGTCTCTGCCTGACTAGCATACAGCCTGGGAAAAAAATAGGAAGAACCACTTCCTGATGTGATGAGGAAGCTGCCCAGAGCCTAGAGAATACTGATAAAGGAAGGGAATTTACCCTAATCAAGGGACCTGTTTTGGCAGGTTATAGGAATAAAACTGCATATTTATTTATTTTATTTATTTATTTATTTAAAGTCTCTTCTATACCGCGCTATTCAGCATCAGCGCGGTTTACAATAAACAGTGAACATACACATTTCCAATAGTACTTTGTGTTTACATATGAACAGGATAATCAACTTGGCTAACAGGGTAACTATGTACAACCACAAAATATACAATACATACAATTTGTAGGCTGATCATGTGTTTGTATGGTTTTAGACAGTGGTGATTTGGGTGGTTTCGGCAAATGGTGCTGAGTTTCTATTAGGTTCAGGGTAATGTATGAGGAAGAGGTAGTGTTTCACGGCCTTCCTGAATTGGAATATGTCTGGGATTGATCTAATGTTGTGAGGGAGGTTATTCCAGATCACTGGTGCATAAAGATTGAAAGTCCTGCTGGATGTTGACTTGGAGCATTGAGTTATAGATCTTGGGACTATCAAGGTGTTTTGAGCTACTGACCTTCTGTCTCTGTTGTGGGGTGTCATCTGGATTAGCTCAGTTAGTGAAGTTGACGAGAGACCTTTGGTGGCTTTGAAGGTGAGCAGCAAGGTCTTGAATGTAATTCTACCTTGAATCGGGAGCCAGTGGAGTTGTTTCATTATAGGTGTGACATGGTCTTTCCTGGATGCTCCGTGCAGTACTCTTTCTGCGGTGTTCATTGCCATTTGCAGTGGGTTTAGGGTGGTTTGGGGGAGACCTTGAAGTATTGCATTTGCATAATCGAAATGCGGGATAATTAGTGCCTGATAGATAGTCCTGAAATCATCTGGCTCCAGCAGAGATCTTAGGTATCTAAGGGATCTAATTTTATGATATACTGCCCTTACAGTGTTACTTATATGAGCTTGCATATTTAGGTTCTGGTCTAGTGTGATGCCGAGGTATCTGATCGCGGATTTGGTCTGGAGGTCTGCTTCCTTCACTTTCAGTACTGTTGGGGCAGTGAAGTTACGGTTCCTTGTAATGAGCATCACCTCCGTCTTCTTGTGTTGAATCTGGAGGTTTTGGGATTGTAGCCAATTGGATATTTCGTTTATTTATTTATTTATATTTCGATATTTACCTAAAAGACAGGTTATTCCAGGCTGCAGTGGCCTGCAGAGAGCCTCTAGTGGAGATGAGGTGAAGGAGTATAAGCCCAGATTGAGAAACCCTTACGTCACTCCTAATTACTCAGCTGCCAGGAGGGAGTTTGACCACCAACACCTGGGGACTGCAAGGGAGGGGTTGGAAACTGGGAACTTTAAAACTAGAACAGAATATGCAGAGGACAGAGGAGGACAGCTTAAGCCTGGAAGACGAGGAGGCAATCCTGAGAGGAGGCTTGAAGGCAAGCGTGAGAGCAAGGAGAGAGGAGCTCTGAGAGATTCATGTTCTTGGAGAGATTCCTGGGAGAAGCCAGCTTCAGGGGATTGGAGAAATCCAAAGGCTTGGAGAACTTCAGCTGGGAACCCTAAGAAGAGGTATGGAGCAGATGCCTTGAGGTCCAGGAATATAGACTGGAGGACAGGTTATAAGAGCTCCAATGCATACTGGCCAGAGTATTTGAGAGGACAGCCTAATGCCAGCTTTAACCCAGGTATGAACTATGAACGTTTGTCTAACCTAAAGCAAGGCAAAGTGTTTAGACACAATTCCTGTCCTAGTGAAGGTCAGTTAGTAAAGCCCTCTGATCCAGCTCCTGATATAGAACCTATGCAAATAGAAGAACAAGCTATAAGTACAGAGGAAGACAATAATCTCATGGACTGTTCTTTATGCAAGGTTGCTAGCACAGAGAAATCCTGAAAGGGGGATCAAACATCAAAAGGAAACGTTCTAGTAATTGGCACTAGAAGTTTGTGTAAATACTTGTGCAGAGAAGGAAAAGAGCTGTTGATTGGAGCTTGTTAGCCAGCTGGTATCAGAGCAGCACACAGCTCAAGCTATGCACACGTTGGATACCAAAGTGCTTTAAATGTGAAAAGAAAATCTGTTTTTGGTGAAGAAGCTTTTACTTTTTGGTTTTCTTTTACTCCAGCTCTGCTGAGCAGGTGTGTCAGCAGTGACTGAGAAAGGCTATCTGTTGTTAATGGACTTTACAAGCAACTTGCTTTACCTTTCAGTTGTATTATTATTTTGAATATAAAATCCTGGAAAGTACATCCTAAGGTGTTACCAAGTAGAATCTGTGTGCATTTGGATTTACCTCATAAATAAATATTCTGTCACTGCCTTACACTCGAGCCAACTACATTCTCTTCATTTACCTCAAAGGCAAGCACCGCATGACTGGACTACCAGTACCATAATCCTTTGCAAGATAGCCAGTCTGGAACATTGCTTAATTGAGGAACTCTATCTAACAAGCACGCCCCTCCATACACATGTAAAGGGCTATGGGCGTGACACTGATTGAGGTGAAACGAAGAGGCCACCTTCGGAAGGAACTTGGGGTGTGTGCGAAGCACCACCCTATTCTTGTAGAACCTGGTATAAGGCCTCTCCACCACGAGAGCCTGGAGCTCACTCACTCTCCGAGCAGAAGTGAGCACAACCAAGAACACCACTTTCCAGGAGAGATACCGGAGGTGGCAAGTGGCCATAGGCTCAAAGGGTGGCCGAGTAAGCTGCCCTAACATTTATTTATTTAAAGTCTTTTCTATACCGCGCTCTTTAAAATCAGCTCGGTTTACAGTCAACAGCAAATTTGTACAGTGCAGGAGGCGCCCGTACTGTACTTACAAAGAACGGGTTTTGCAACTTGGGCTAACTGGGGTAACTATGTACAGGTCCCATTCGGTCAACATGAAATTAAGGTCCCATTCGGTCGCTGGAGGACGGACCAGGGGTTTCAACAGGAGCAGGGCCTTTAGAAACCGTGATACTATTGGGTGAGCAGAGAGAGGCTTCTCATCCACGGGAAAGTGGTTCACCGCTAGTGCACTGACGTGCACTTTGACGGAATTGGACTTAGTGCCCAACTGAGAAAGGTGGAGAAGTTATATCAACACCACAACCAACGGGCAAGAAAAGAGGTCTACCTTTTGCCCAGCACACCAGCCAGCAAATCTGCGCCTTTTAAAGGCATACGTCCATCTAGCAGATAATCTACGTGAAACCAGCAAGACCTCTTCCACCTCCTCTGGAAGGAGGAGTGGGGCGAGAGTCACCCTCTCAGCAGCCACGCCATCAGCGAAAGGGAGCTGAGGTTATTGCCGGTGGCTTGGGTGGATTAGGATGTGTGTGTAAGCATCCTTTAGGTCTAAGGAGCATAGCCAATCTCCCTGGCAGAGGTAGGGCAGCAATATTCCAAGGGAGAGCATCTTGAACTTCTCCCTCACCAGGAATTTGTTGAGGTTGCGCAGGTCGAAGATGGACCTTAGGACCTTTCTGGGACGATGAAGTACCTGGAGTAGAACCCCTTGCCCTTAAGGTGGTGGGGCACTGGTTCCACCACAAGGTCCTCGAGAAGACCTGCCAACTCCTTCAGAAGGTGGTCCCGGTGAAGGGGAGACTTTTGAGGCTCTCCTGGGAAGTAGTGTGGAGGCACTTGGGCTAGATGGAGAAGGTATCCCTCCTTGACTGCTTGAAATGCCCAGGAATTGGTGGTGATGGTCCGCCAACTGTGGGCTGCCCCGTCCCTGCTGGGAGAGGGGCCATGTTGATGGAGTCAAAAACCCCTAACAGGCTGGGCCGGAGCCTGGGGTTTGGGGGCCTTCTGCTTTCGTGGGCCATGCCCCTGTCCCTTGGCCTGCTGCCCTTGTTGGGGAGCCGGGGAGGCCTGGTAAGGGGAGTAGTTTCGGTAAGCAGCTCCCTTCCTTGGGTAAAAGGGCTTTTAACCTGAGCCATTCTTACGAGGAGTGGCAGAGGTCTTCTTAGAGAGCAGTGTCCTTGTCATGAACTCGGTCTCCAGCTCTGCGGCCTTGTGGGTCATGGGTTTCCGAAGAGATTCTCCCCTTGGCATGGGACATCGACCAATTTGTCCTGAACCCACTGCTATTGGTCGGATGACTGTAGCCAAGCCTGGCAGCGCGCACCAATGCCCACCATGGCTACTCGAGCCGCTGACTTGAACCCGTCATAGGCCGCCCAAGACATAAACTTGGAGCATTCACGGACAGCTTTGGACAGGCCCTTGAAGCGCTGCAAGGGTTTCTCAGAGAGACCAGCCGAAAACCCGGCAAGTTCCTTCGCCAGGTCCCCTCAGGTACATGCCCATGTACAACTGGTATGCCTGGATTCGACAATTCAGCATCGTGCCCTGGAAACACTTTCTGCCAAGGGCATCCAGGATGCGGGCCTCCCTGCCGGGGGGCACCAAGATATGCATCTTATAGCTCTTAAGCCGACACACTGCCAATTCCACAACCATGGAATTGTGCGGCAGCTGCGATTTCTGGAATCCAGGGCTTCGACGGACTCAATACATCGAGTCCAGCCGTTAGCTGATCACCGGTGTCGACGCCGGTGTCTCCCACATGCGAAGTATGAGTCATTCCAGGATCAGAGGAACGGGTACCGTAAGGGTCTCCCAAGGAGAAGCCTCATACTGGAGGATCTCGAGCTCGTCGGCTCCTTCTTGGACTCCATGGGGAAAGCCAACGCCTTGGACATATCTCGCACGAAGTCCAGGAAACCCATATCCTCCGGTGGGGACCTTCTCCAAGGTTCAGACACGGGGGAATCTGACGGAACGTCCCGATGCCTCCAGGGACTCTTCGTCCTCCCTCTCCCAGGCCTCAGCCTCAGAGGAGGACTCAAGAGGCTCCTTGGGCATCGAGGACCCAGGCACCGTCTGCACCGACGCCGATCGACTCGGCAGTGATGACCTCGATCCCGATCGGGAGGCCGAGAGTGAACTCTGCCGAGGATCGATTCAAGTCCGAAAGGTCTCGAGGATCGGCTCGGCCTCTGGGGTCAAGTTTGACATCAAGGGCCCGGTGGTTGGGGCAGACAGCGGACATGCCAGACTTCAGCGCCCGCTACTGCTCAATGAAGGCGGTAAAACTGCGCTCCAAAGCCGCCATCCTGGACACGAGTTCCGGAGGCTCCACAGCTACAGGGTCGGGCGCCGAGATGGTCGGACCCGATGTCAGTGCCCCCGGAGGGAAGTCTATGACCAGAACAGTCGGTACTTGCCTCAGCTGGTCTGGTTCTCATTGAGGGACTTTGGCCGGACGCTCCTTTTCCGATGATCCCGGCCGACACTCGGGGCTCCACGACCAGTCCCATGAGGAACCTAGTCATTCGGAGCCACCCAGAGACGCTGCCTTCGAGGACTTCTTCCTCCTCTTGTGCTCCCGCAAGGGAGACCCCCTCTGAGGAGCCCCGACGACGCTCGGGCTCAGAGTGATCCCCGCAAGACGTCGAGGCCTCAGATGAGGTCTTGGCTCTCAGCAGCAAGGGGGATTCCAGAAAAATCTTGTCGAGCTGCTGCTGGCAGTCTTGGACGACATTTTCTTGCATAGAGGACAGACCGCCGGGTCGTAGTCCGGACCAAGGCACTGGAGACAGCAGTCGTATGTATCGGTGAGGGACAATTTCCCTGCACCGATCGCATTTTTTAAACCTGCTGGTGGCCATCAGGGGAAAAAGGACCCCGGCTAGGTCGAAGACATAAGAACATAAGAACATAAGACATGCCATACTGGGTCAGACCGAGGTCCATCAAGCCCAGTATCCTGTTTCCAACAGTGGCCAATCTAGGTCATGCGTACCTAGCAATATCCCCAAAAGACACAGGTTCCTCAATGCTTGTACTGGGTCAAGCATTGATATCCTGGGTCCCTTTTTAATAATGGTTTATGGACCTTTCCTCCAGGAACTTGTCCAAACCTTTTTTAAACCCAGCTATACTAACAGCCCTTACTACCTCCTCTGGTAACAGATTCCAGAGTTTGGTTACACGTTGAGTGAAAAAATATTTTCTCCTATTTGTCTTAAATAGTTTACCCTGTAGCTTCATTACATGTCCCCTAGTCTTCCTATATTCTGATAGTGTAAACAATTGATCCACGTTTATCCGTTCCACTCCATTCATTAATTTATAGACCTCTATCATATCTCCCCTCAGCCGTCTCTTTTCCAGGTTAAAGAGCCCTAACCTATTTAGCCTCTCTTCATAGGAGTAGCCTTCCATCCCCTTCACCAATTTGGTGGCTCTTCTCTGTACTTTTTCTAATAACGCTATGTCCTTTTTGAGATAAGGTGACCAGAATTGCACACAATATTCAAGGTGCGGTCGTACCATGGAGCGATACAGAGGCATTATAATATCCTTTGTTTTATTTTCCATCCCTTTCCTTATGATACCTAGCATTCTATTTGCTTTCTTGGCCGCCGCTGCACACTGGGCGGAGGGTTTTAACATGTTATCCACGATGACTCCTAAATCTTTTCCTGGGTGGTGGTTTCTAATGTGGAGCCTTGCATCATGTAACTATAGTGTGGGTTGTTCTTTCCTAGGTGCATAACTTTGCACTTGTCCACATTAAATTTCATCTGCCACTTGGATGCCCAGTCTTCCAATTTATCCAGATCCTCCTGCAGTTTTCCACAATCCTCTTGGGTTTTAACAGCTTTAAACAGTTTTGTGTCATCTGCAAATTTGATAACCTCACTAGTTATTCCCTTTTCCAGGTCATTTATGAATATGTCAAAAAGTAGCGGACCCAGTACAGATCCCTGGGGTACTCCACTATTCACCTTTTTCCATTGGGAATATTGGCCATTTAGCCCTACCCTCTGCTTTCTATCTTTTAACCAGTTCCCGATCCACAATAGTACACTGCCTCCTATCCTATGACTTATTAGCTTCGCCAAAAGTCTCTGATGGGGGACCTTGTCAAAAGCTTTCTGAAAGTCCAGATACACTATATCAACCGACTCACCTTTGTCTACCTGTTTATGCACACCTTCAAAAAAACATATCAGATTAGTAAGACAAGATCTTCCTTGTCTAAGCCATGTTGGCTGTCTCCCATTAGGCCATGACTATCTACATGCTGTGTAATTTTGTTCTTTATGATGGTTTCTACCATTTTCCCTGGTACTGACGTCAGGCTCACCGGTCTGTAATTTCCCGGGTCACCCCTGGTCCCTTTTTAAAAATTGGTGTTACGTTGGCGATCCTCCAATCTTCAGGTATTACAGATGTTTTTAATGAAAGTTCACAGATTACCAATAGCAGGTCTGCAATCTCATATTTCAGCTCTTTCAACACTCTGGGATGTATACCATCCGGTCCAGGTGATTTGCTACTATTCAGTTTATCAAATAGTTGTAATATATCTTCCCGGTGTAGCGATATTTCTCTCAATTCCTCTGCAGTATCACCTTTAAATACCACTTCAGTCTTGGGTAACATCCGTACATCTTCCTCAGTAAAGACCGAAGCAAAGAATTCATTCAGTCTATCTGCTATAGCCTTGTCTCCTCTTACTGCCCCTTTTACCCCTCTATCATCTAACGGTCCAATTGACTCTCTCACAGGCCTTTTGCTACGAATGTACTTGAAAAAGTCTTTATTTCGTGTTTTTGCTTCCGTAGCAAGTTTCTTCTCAAATTCCCGCTTTGCCTGCCTTATCAATGCTTTGCATTTAACTTGCCAGTGCTTGTGCTGTTTCCAGTTTTCATCATTTGGCTCTTTTTTCCATTTCCTGAAGGTTGCTTTTTTGGCAGCAACAGCCTCTCTGACCCCACCTTTAAACCATGCTGGCAGTTTTTTGGACTTTCTTCCACTCTTCTTAATGCGTGGAATACAGCTGGTCTGGGCTTTGAGGATAGTAGTTTTAAATAACGCCCAAGCTTGCTGTAAGTCTTTAACCTTTGGAACCGCTCCTTTTAGTTTTTTCCTAACTATATTCCTCATTCTATCATAGTCTCCCTTTTGAAAGTTAAAAGGTAGTACTGTGGATTCTTTTACTATTTGTCCTCCAATAATTAAATCAAACATGATCATACTATGATCACTATTGCCAAGTGGTCCCAACACCCTTATTTCTTGCACCAGATCTGGCGTTCCACTAAGGACTAGGTCCAGTATGGCTTCCCCTCTGGTCGGTTCATGAACCAGCTGCTCCAAGAAGCAGTCATTTATTCCATCTAGAAACTTTACCTCTTTAGCTTGTCCTGCCGTGACACTGACCCAGTCGATACCGGGGTAATTGAAATCACCCATTATTACTACTCTGTTGTGACTTTTGTTAGCTTCCGTGATTTCTTTGAGCATTTCATCATCCATTTGTTCATTCTGGCCAGGCGGTCGATAGTATACTCCCACTGCCATCACCTTCCCCTTCATAAGTGGAATTTCAATCCATAGAGATTCTACAGCAAATTTTGTTCCCTGCAAAACTTTAATCCTTTCTGACTCAATGCCCTCTCTAACATAGAGCGCAACCCCTCCACCAATTTGATCAGCTCTATCATTACGATATAGTTTGTATCCAGGTATCACAGTGTCCCACTGGTTATCCTCCTTCCACCATGTCTCTGAGAGTGCAATCATATCTAACCTCTCATTTAGTGCTATGTATTCTAACTCTCCCATCTTATTGTTTAGACTTCTAGCATTGGCATACAAGCATTTTAGAGACTGTATTTTATTCATATTAATCTGGCTATTGGTAGGCATGGGTAATTTGGCATCTTTATGCTCTGTCTGCTCCTTACTCAAGGGCATTTCGGCTACTATACTCCCTTTTGGAACCTCACTGCTTTTGGTAGTATCCTTCAAGGATACCTTCGTCCGAACCATGCGCTCCTGGGTGACTGTCGGCTTTCCCCTGCTTTCTAGTTTAAAAGCTTCTCTATCTCTTTTTTAAAGGTTAATGCCTGCAGTCTGGTCCCATCCTGATTAAGGTGAAGCCCATCCCTTCGGAAGAGCCCCCCCTTTCCCCAGAATGTTCCCCAGTTCCTAACAAATCCAAAACCCTCATCTTTGCACCATTGTCTCATCCACGCATTGAGACTCCTGAGCTCTGCCTGTCTTTTGGGTCCTGCACGTGGAACAGGAAGCATTTCGGAGAACGCTATCCTGGAAGTTCTGGATTTCAACTTCCTACCTAAAAGCTTAAATTTAGCCTCCAGAACCTCCCTACCACATTTTCCTATGTCATTGGTACCAACATGTACCAAGACAGCAGACTCCTCCCCAGCAGTATCTACGATCCTATCTAGGCGGTACGTGAGGTCCGCTACCTTCGCACCAGGCAGGCATGTTACCAGGCGATCCTCACGTCCACCAGCCACCCAGCTATCTACATTCCTAATGATTGAATCACCAACTATAACAGCTGTCCTGACCCTCCCCTCATGGGCATGTGGCCCTGGAGAAACGTCCTCGGTGTGAGAGGGTTTTACATCACCTGGAGGACAGGTCCTAGTTACAGGATCACTTCCTGCCACACCAGGGTGATGCTCCCCTGTCACGTGACCTCTCTCCTCCATGGCAACAGGGATGCTGCCAGACTGGAGGTGGGACTTCAGGACTATATCCCTGTAGGTCACGTCCATGTACTTCTCTGTCTTTCTTATGTCTTCCAGGTCTGCTACTCTAGCCTCTAGAGAACGGACTCGTTCCCTGAGAGCAAGGAGTTCTTTGCACTTAGTGCATATGTAAGACCTCTCACCAACTGGGAGAAAATCATACATGTGACATTCAATGCAAAAGACCGGAGAACCCCCATCTCGTTGCTGGACTTCTGTCTGCATCTTAGTTTAAAGCTTGTGTTTAGGTCTTTTAAATTCTGTATATAATAAGGATTGGTGTAGATGCTTATACCAATAAAAGTGTATCTAATACCCCTAATACACCTTGTGTACCTGAAGCTTAATTAATTAATCTCAGGTCCTCCGTGTATGACTGATTTGGATAACGAGCTGCACCTGAGATCAGCCCCTTTCCTCTAAGATGTGCAGGTACCTATAAAACTACAATTACCCCAGGGGAAGGTGGGTGCCGGGGAGGGAGGGAGGGAGATAAGTCCTATTAAAGAGGGCAGGTACAAGTTACCCTGTCCTGAACCCTCAGCAGGGGGGAGAGGGGTACCAGATAAAGCCCAGTTAGTTGAGAGAGGCAAGGTAAGTTACAGCTGAGAAAGGGTAAGAGAAAGTTTAAAACTTAAACGTCTACAGCAATGGAGTGGGTAAGGGAACCCAATAAGATGGACAGATAGAGAGCTATGTGGAGACACACAGATTCACAGTTATTTGCAAACAAGACTCACAGTTATGCAGCAACTCAGTAAAAAAATCACCTTTTGGAAGAGCTCTGGAAGCACCCCTCTTCTTAGAGAACACAGAGGCAATCTGAGCTAAACCCACGTGTGCAGCACAGAAAATGGAAGCCACAACACTAACTCAGCAGGGGGAGGGGAGGAGTCCTTCAGGGAAGGGTAAGAGAAAGTTTAAAACTTAAACGTCTACAGCAATGGAGTGGGTAAGGGAACCCAATAAGATGGACAGATAGAGAGCTATGTGGAGACACACAGATTCACAGTTATTTGCAAACAAGACTCACAGTTATGCAGCAACTCAGACCTTAACTGCCAGCGAGGAAAAGTGAAAAAAAGGGCGCGAAGATGCGCAAGGAAAAAAGTAGACAAAAAGGACCGACATGATACCGGAGTACCGAGGCCGGAAGGACACCGGTGTCAACTGGTCGCCAAAAAGTACAGAAAAATCAACTTTTTCCGGGACATGAGGGACAATCGACGGATGGACTCCGTGCAAAAAAGGAGACTGAGCAAGATGGCACCCTTGGGCGGGAAGGGGACCACGCATGCATAGTAGCAACTCCAAAAGGCTTTCTTTGAAAGCTGGGGATTTGCTCTGTGCGGGCTCCGTCGGCATCGACGTCACCCATATGTGAGGACTGACTTCCTGCTTGTTCCCAGAGAAAAATAGTTCTTCTGAAATGGTCCTCTGAAAACTGTGCCCTGCATTCAGCGAGGGTGGGTCTTGGACTGGTCCAGCAGGATTTCTGGAAAGGAAATTAAAGTAAGTGAAATTTCTCCTTCCAAATCATCCTGCTAGACCAGTCCATAGAAGTGGAAAGTACCCAAGCTACTCAACCACCGGGTGGGAAGATACAGCCAGTGCAACAACATGAACTCCAAACAGGCTGCTTCACGGGCCTGGAGATCAATGTGGTAATGATAGACAAAGGTAGCTAGGGAAGACCAAGTAGCTGCCCGACAAATGTCTAGGGGGGGCGACATGAGAGATCTTCGCCCAAGAGGTTGCTTGAGCCCATGGTAGAATGAGCACAGAGGCTGAGAGGCATGGGGTGTCCATTCAAAATATACTCAGACTCAATAGCGTGCTTTATTCAGTGGGCAACTGTGGCCTTGGAGGCCCCCAAGCCCTGACGGGTCCTGCAAAAAGAACAAAGACAGCCAAGCCTTGCAGAACGATTCAGTTATCCGGAGGTATCCGTGCAAAACCCTGCGGACATCCATGGATTGGAGACCTGTGCCTGCGCCGTCACATAACTCCTTAGGAAAAGAGGGTAGAGAAATGGTCTGGTTAAGGTGAAAAGGAGACAAGACCTTCAGCATAAAGGAGGGGACCATCCGAAGGGTGAGATAAGGCACGCAGCAAGACAAGACTTGAAGTTCGGACACTCTCCTAGCCGAGGTGATGGCCACTAAAAAGACCACCTTAAGGGACATATCACGAAGAGTAATGTTCTTAAGAGGCTCAAAGGGAGGTCGCATGAGGCTATGCAGCACCAGCATAAGGTCCCAAGATTGACGAAAGGAGCAGACCCCAGAGAGAAAGCAACTGAGATGCAAAGGATCGGCCTGCAATGGATCTGCGAAATCATGGGAGGGCCGCCACCTGAACCCGCAAAGAGCTAAGTGCTAAGCCCTTATTGAAGCCATCTTGCAGAAAGGCTAGAATGTCTGGAATGTGAACTAGAATGTCTGGAATGTGGGAACACCAAGATTCAATAAGGCACCACACCCTGGCATATGCGAAGGAGGTGGAGGGATGTTGGGTTCTGAGAAGGGTGTGAACAACCTGAGGAGAGTAACCTTTTTGCGTTAGACGCCGCCTCTCAAGAGCCAAGCCGTAAGTGAATAAGGTGAATAGGAAATGGAAAAAAGAGCCAAACGACGAAACCTGGAAACAGCACAAGCACTGGCAAGTCAAATGCAAGGCATTAATAAAGCAGGCAAAGGGAGAATTTGAGAAGAAGCTTGCTGTGGAAGCAAAAACGCGAAATAAAGATTTTTTCAAGTACATTCGTAGCAAAAAACCTGTGAGAGAGTCAGTTGGTCCATTAGATGATAGAGGAGATAAAGGGGCACTAAGAGGCGACAAGGCAATAGCGGAGAGACTGAATGAATTCTTTGCTTCGGTCTTTACTGAGGAAGACGTAGGGATGTTACCCATGACTGAAGTGGTATTTAAAGGTGCGGAACAATTGAAGGAAATATCAATACATCGGGAAGATGTATTACAACTATTAGATAAACTGAAGAGTAGCAAATCACCTGGGCCGGATGGTATACATCCAAGGGTGTTGAAAGAACTGAAATATGAGATTGCAGACCTGCTATTAGTAATCTGTGAATTTTCATTAAAATCATCTGTAATACCTGAAGATTGGAGGATCGCCAATGTAACACCAATTTTTAAAAAGGGTTCCAGGGATGATCCGGGAAACTACAGACCGGTGAGCCTCACGTCAGTACCAGGAAAAATGGTAGAAACCATCATAAAGAATAAAATTACTCAGCATGTAGATAGTCATGGCCTAATGGGAGACAGCCAACATGGTTTTAGACAAGGAAGATCTTGTCTTACTAATCTATTATGTTTTTTTGAAAGTGTGAATAAACAGGTGGACAAAGGTGAGTCGGTTGATATAGCGTATCTGGACTTTCAGAAAGCCTTTGACAAGGTCCCTCATCAGAGACTTTTGGCAAAACTAGAGAGTCATGGGATAGGAGGCAATGTACTGCTGTGGATCAAGAACTGGTTAAAAGATAGAAAGCAGAGGGTTGGGCTAAATGGCCAATTTTCCCAATGGAGAAAAGTGGATAGTGGTGTACCCCAGGGATCTGTGCTGGGTCCGCTGCTTTTTGACATAATCATAAATGACCTGGAAAGTGGAATAACGAGTGAGGTTATCAAATTTGCAGATGACACAAAACTATTTAAAGTTGTGTAAAACCCAAGAGGATTGTGGAAAATTGCAAGAGGATCTTGATAAATTGGAAGACTGGGCATCAAAATGGCAGATGAAATTTAATGTGGACAAGTGCAAGGACAAATGCACCTAGGGAAGAACAACCCAAGCTATGGTTACACGATGCAAGGTTCCACATTAGGAACCACCACCCAGGAAAAAGATTTAGGAGTCATTGTGGATACCATGTTAAAACCCTCGGCCCAGTGTGCAGCGGCAGCCAAGAGAGCAAATAGAATGCTAGGTATCATAAGGAAAGGAATGGAAAATAAAACAAAAGATATTATAATGCCTCTATATCGTTCCATGGTGAGACCGCACCTTGAATATTGTGTGCAATTCTGGTCGCCGTATCTTAAAAAGGATATAGCGTTATTAGAAAAGGTTCAGAGAAGAGCCACCAAAATGGTAAAGAGGATGGAAGGATACTCCTATGAAGAAAGGCTAAAAAGGTTAGGGCTCTTTAACCTGGAAAAGAGACGGCTGAGGGGAGATATGATAGAAGTCTATAAATTAATGAACGGAGTGGAACGGGTAAACGTAGATCGATTGTTTACGTTATCAGAATATAGAAAGACTAGGGGACATGCAATGAAGCTACAGGGTAAACTATTTAAGACTAATAAAAGAAAATATTTTTTACTCAACGTGTAATCAAACTCTGGAATTTGTTACCGGAGGATGTAGTAAAGGCTGTTAGTGTAGCTGGGTTTAAAAAAGGTTTGGACAAGTTCCTGGAGGAAAGGTCCATAAACCATTATTAAGAAGGGACCCAGGATATCAATGCTTGACCCAGTACAAGCATTGCGGAACCTGTGTCTTTTGGGGAAACTGCTAGGTACGTATGACCTAGATTGGCCACTGTTGGAAACAGGATACTGGGCTTGATGGACCTTGGTCTGACCCAGTATGGCATATCTTATGTTCTTATGTTGTTATGTGCTGGATCGTCCATGCACATGGGACCTTGTAGGTGGCCCCGGCATGTCCTGAGTGGAAGAGGAGGTGCGACCAGGAGCTGCATCAGGTTGGCGCACCAGGCGTGGTGAGGCCAATCGGGTGCCATTAGAATCACTGATCCGAGATGAGCTTTCTGTGTAGCGGAGTGACTGCCCGATCATCACCCAGGGAGTGAAGGGAGAGAGAGCAGCGCCTTCATCGACCAAGGCTGGATGAGAGCATTCAGGCATCTGCAACTGACAAAGGCAGGCTCTTTTGAGTTTGTGGCCAGGAGGTCAAGCGCAAGCTGACCCCATTGATTCACAATCCTTTGGAAGGCCCAGGAGGCAAGCTCCCATTCGCTGGGGTCTAGTGAGTGGCGACTGAGAATATATGCTTGGATGTTGTCCACACCGGCTATGTGCTGGGGGACAGGGTTTGCAGTTGAGCTCTGCTCAAGGGAAGAGTAGAGACATCTCTCGGGCAATGCCGAGACACTTGGTGCCCCCTTGACAGTTGAGATACACTACCATTGTTGCATTGTCACGAACAGCTTGCCTGTGGAGGAGAGGTAGGAACTGAATCAGGGCAAGGTGGACTGCTCAGGCCTCGAGCCGACTGATGGGCCACCTTGTTTCTGGAGGACTCCAGGTTCCCTGTGCCATCTGGCTGTGGCAATCAACTCCCAAGCCAGACATGCTGGCATCGGTCATAAGAAGAACCAAGTGTGGGGAGTCTAGCGGCATCTCTCGGAGCAGGTGTGTAAGGGAAAGCCACCACTGTAGGCTTCGGCAAACTGCACGAGGCAGCAGTAGGCAGATGTCATAATTTTGAGACGGGGGAGGCCAGAAGCATGTAAGCTAGTGCCCGTGGCACAACTTCGATGGTGGACTCCATGGCCCCAGCACCTGGGAATAGTCCCAGGCCCAAGACCTGGCTTGTAGCAGAAAGAGATGCAATTGGCCTGTGAACTTCTGAAAGCGGTCAAGAGTGAGGAACACTTTCCCCTGGCGAGTTTCGAAGCATGCTCCAAGGAACTCGAGGGACTGAGAGAGGGACAGAACACTCGTGGTATAAATGACCATACAGCCAAGATGCTTGAGGAAGCCAAACATGTGGGAAACCGCTTTGAGAGCCTCTGCATGCATCTATGCTCAAATGAACCAGTTGCCTAGATTCTGATTCTTTGCCTTCGGAGGGTAGCAGAAACCACTACCATCACCTTTCAGAAGGTGTAGGGTGCTAAAGCCAGCCCAAAAGGCAGAGCCTGGAACTGGTAATTGCCACCTGTAATGGTGAAGCAGAGGAAACACTGTTGATCCTAGCAGATGGGAATATGGTCGTCGAGTGAGGTGAGATACTCCCCAGCACAGACTGCCTGGATGACAGAGCAGAGAGTTTCCATCCAAAATCGTGGAACACAAAGAGAGCAATTGATGCCCTTGAGATCCAGAAAGGGTCAGAAAGCGCTTTCTTTAGGACGATGAAGTAGACGGAGTCCTGCCCGGTGCCCTGTTCAGACTTGGGGACTGGAACAATGGCTTGGAGGAGTAACAGGTGCTGCAGAGTAGTCTGTATTGCTGTTCGCTTGGCGGCAGACCCTCACAGTGATACTAGAAAGGCTTCTGGGATGGGTCGGGCACAATCGAGGATGTAGCCATCCCGGATGACATCGAACACCCATCGGTCGGTAGTGATTTGGGCACATGCTCTGGAGAAATGGGAGAGCTGCCATCCACCAGTGGCATCCTGGAGCGGGACCCATGACTGGCACCTGCAAACTTAGTTGTGGAGGAATAAGAGTCTTTGGTGTGACGGAAACCTCGAATGGGCTGAGACTTAGACCCTGACCTACTGGCCATGGTGGACTGGGAGGCCTTTCCAGAGCGATAGCGCCGGGAATCGCAAAAGCATGCTCGAGAAGTAGAGGATGGCCCTGGTCTTAAGCCTGAGAGACGAGAGGCCCTCTTTGGCAGGTCCTAAGGAAGACGCTGGGGGGTAACATCCTCAAGTTCCTTCACTAGCAGCTCAAGGAGATGCTTGTCCTTAAAGGCCAGTCTGGCAAGTCGAGCCTTAGAAGTCCCATCCGCCAACCAATGACGCAGCCAGAGCCAATGACGAGCAACAGTAACTGGTGCCACTGAATGGGCTACGAGATGGAGAAGATCGTAAAGTACATCCACCAAAAAGGCCATCACAGATTCCAGCCGTGCAGCCGCAGGATCCTCAGGCATGAGCTGAATCCAATGCAGGAGGACCCGGGCAGCCAACCCCCCATGGGAGATGGCTTGCAGAGCAAGAGAGGAAGCAGAAAAGGTTGTCTTCAAGAGACCCTTGACTTATGGTCCTGTTGATCGCACAAGGTTGCTCCACCCTCCAGCAGAATGATTTATGTTTATTAGGTTTCTTGATATACTTGATATTCTTCATGGTAGTATGCTTAGTTATTGGTGCATACTACCACGACATCCACGTAGGGTACCAAAGCCACTTATCGAGGTCTTCTGGGGGCCAGCTGTAATGGCGACCCAATACCTGGCTGTATATAAGGACCCATCTGGGGAATTCCATTCGAGGGAGACTATTTGTTGAAGTTTCAATGGGAAAGAAAAGGATCTGGAGGGTTTGCGGATTCTCATCAGAATAGGATCCACCTGAGGTCTATCAAGTGCAGGTGCCGGAGGACTGGTCGATAAGGAAAGTCACAAGGCTTCCACTACCTGCGTGATGAGGGAGGAAAACTCCTCCTTGAGGAAAAGTCAGATGTCTTGAGACTCATCCGCCTCCTCAGACATGTCCTCTGGCTAGGAACATTTCCCATCCTCACACTCCGATCCGCTGCTAGGAGAATTCTCCGAGGAGAGGTGCTCCACCTCCTCCGGGGGAGAGGCAGTTTTGTCATCCAAGACCTAGAAAGAGAAATTACACTTACCTGGTAATTGTTGTTCCTTGAGGGAATCCAGTTCAGTCCTCCACCTTTGGGTAGTATACCTTCTCCTGCAGCTTGGAGACTGGGCATGTCAAAAAGAGTAAAGTAGCCCAAATGCCCTTCAGTATGGTGCAGACAGAGCGTAAAGATTCCAAATTACCCATGCCTACCAATAGCCAGATTAATATTAATAAAATACAGTCTCTAAAATGCTTGTATGCAAATGCTAGAAGTCTAAACAATAAGATGGGAGAGTTAGAATATATAGCACTAAACGAGAGGTTAGATATGATTGCAATCTCAGAGACATGGTGGAAGGAGGACAATCAGTGGGACACTGTGATACCTGGATACAAAGTATATCATAATGATAGAACTGATCAAATTGGTGGAGGGGTTGCGCTCTATGTTAGAGAGGGCATTGAGTCAGAAAGGATTAAGGTTTTGCAGGAAACAAAATTTGCTGTAGAATCTCTATGGATTGAAATTCCATGTATGAAGGGGAAGGTGATGGCAGTGGGGGTGTACTATCGACCGCCTGGCCAAAATGAACAAATAGATGATGAAATGCTCAAAGAAATCAAGGAAGCTAACAAAAGTCACAGCAGAGTAGTAATAATGGGTGATTTCAATTACCCCGGTATCGACTGGGTCAGTGTCACGGCAGGACATGCTAGGAAGATAAAGTTTCTAGATGAAATAAATGACTGCTTCTTGGAGCAGCTATTTTATGAACCGACCAGAGGGGAAGCCATACTGGACCTAGTCCTTAGTGGAACACCAGATCTGGTGCAAGAAATAAGGGTGTTGGGACCACTTGGCAATAGTGATCATAGCATGATCGTGTTTGATTTAATTAGTGGAGGAGGGATAGTAAAGAAATCCACCGTGCTACCTTATAACTTTCGAAAGGGAGACTATGATAAAATGAGGAAAATAGTTAAGAAAAAACTAAAAGCAGCAGTTGCAAAGGATAAAGACTTATATCAAGCTTGGGTGTTGTTTAAAAATACTATCCTGGAAGCCCAGACCAGCTGTATTCCACGCATTAAGAAAAGTGGAAGAAAGTCCAAAAAACTGCCAGCATGGTATAAAGGTGAGGTCAGAGAGGCTGTTGCTGCCAAAAAAGCATCTTTCAGGAAATGGAAAAAGAGCCAAACGACGAAAACTGGAAACAGCACAAGCACTGGCAAGTTATATGCAAAGCATTGATAAGGCAGGCAAAGCGAGAATTTGAGAAGGAACTTGCTACGGAAGCAAAAGCACGAAATAAAGATGTTTTCAAGTACATTCGTAGCAAAAGGCCTGTGAGAGAGTCAATTGGACCGTTAGATGATAGTGGGGTAAAAGGGGCAGTAAGAGGAGACAAGGCTATAAAGGAGATACTGAATGAATTCTTTGCTTCGGTCTTTACTGAGGAAGATGTAGGGATGTTACCCAAGACTGAAGTGGTATTTAAAGGTGATACTGCAGAGGAATTGAGAGAAATATCGCTAAACCGGGAAGATGTATTACAACTATTTGATAAACTGAATAGTAGCAAATCACCTGGACCGGATGGTATACATCCAAGAGTGTTGAAAGAACTGAAATATGAGCTTGCAGACCTGCTATTAGTAATCTGTGAACTTTCATTAAAATCATCTGTAATACCTGAAGATTGGAGGGTCGCCAATTTTTAAAAAGGGTTCCAGGGGTGATCCAGGAAATTACAGACCGGTGAGCCTGACGTCAGTACCGTAGAAAATGGTAGAAACCAACTTAAAGAACAAAATTACACAGCATGTAGATAGTCATGGCCTAATGGGAGACAGCCAACATTTATTTATTTATTTAGCTGTATTTATATCCCGCTTTTCACCGGGTCAAAGCGGTCAATTGGGAGATACATTTAACACGAGGGGATATGACACACATACACTAATACTTACAGGGAACATGGGCAATGGAGGGTTAAGTGGCTTGCCCACGACCACAAGGAGTGCCTATAGGACTAGACAAGTGCCTATAGGACTAGACATGGCTTTAGACAAGGAAGATCTTGTCTTACTAATCTGATATGTTTTTTTGAAGGTGTGAATAAACAGGTAGACAAAGGTGAGTCGGTTGATATAGTGTATCTGGACTTTCAGAAAGCCTTTGACAAGGTCCCTCATCAGAGACTTTTCGCAAAACTAAAAAGTCATGGGATAGGAGGCAGTGTACTATTGTGGATCGGGAACTGGTTAAAAGACAGAAAGCAGAGGGTAGGGCTAAATGGCCAATTTTCTCAATGGAAAAAGGTGAATAGTGGAGTACCCCAGGGATCTGTACTGGGTCTGCTACTTTTTGACATATTCATAAATGACCTGGAAAAGGGAATAACTAGTGAGGTTATCAAATTTGCAGACGACACAAAACTGTTTAAAGATGTTAAAACCCAAGAGGACTCTGGAAAACTGCAGGAGGATCTGGATAAATTGGAAGAATGGCATCCAAATGGCAGATGAAATTTAATGTGGACAAGTGCAAAGTTATGCACCTAGGAAAGAACAACCCACACTATGGTTACACGATGCAAGGTTCCACATTGGGAACCAACACCCAGGAAAAAGATTTAGGAGTCATCGTGGATAACATGTTAAAACCCCCCTAGGTGTAACTCCATATGAATTGATGTATGGTAGGGCTCCATGTGGTTTGTTAGATATTTTGAGGGAACAATGGATTGATCCTGAACCAGAAAATCAGGAGGTGCCACAGTTTTTACGTGACTTGAGAGCACGTTTAAAAAGGACCTCGCAGGTTGCTGAGAAAAACCTGCAGGACAGTCAAGTGCGCCAGAAAGGGTGGTATGATAGGAAGGCCAAAAGCCGCCAATTGAGCATTGGTGAAAAGGTTTTGGTTCAAGTAGCAGGTACAGCCCCAAAATTTGAAGTACAGTGGAAAGGGCCATTGAAGGTTGTTAGACAAGTGAGCCCAGTATCTTATGTGGTAGAAAATGCAAGAGGTCGTAGACAGACCTACCACATTAATGTACTTAAGTCTTGGAAGGAGAGGCCTGTAAATAATAATGACCCTGAAGCCAGCCAAGAAGTAGGTGAGCGTCAAAAAGATAATACGCTCGTAGGTATTACGGACTGTAGAAAAGAAGTTTCACCAGTTGCACCAGTCCGTAATAACTTAAGCAGGGGGGTATGTGAAAAGGAAGCTTATCATAGTTCAGGAAGGAGCTATAATAGAGGTGAATTGGCACTGAACAAGCAACCTGTCTTAGCTGGTAGAAATACTAAAACAGAATGTTTTCATAAAAGACTACCAGTCCCATAATGCACCAGGTTTCAAACAGCCTCTAGAAGAGCTGAAGTGGGGAAACGTGTGTTCAATCAGGAGAGCTATGAGGTAATCCCCAATCACTCATCTCCAAGGGCAGGGCTTGATTCAGCACAGCTGCGCTGTGCTAGGGTGGAGTATCCCTCTAAACAAGTTAAAAGTAAAACATATTCTACACAGAATCAGACGGTGTGGAGGAACTCAGAGCTCAAGGACAGAGAGAGGAAGCAGCAGCATCAACGTGGAAGGAAGAAGAGGAAAACATCTTGGAGGTCTGAAGGAGCCCATAGCAGTACGTGTGTTGGGAGTCATTCCAGAGGCAAGCATACTCCATTGGACTGGAGGAAGCCAGAGGAGTGGGGTTACAGAGCCAGGAATTCCCGGACGGCACCTGTGAGGGAGACGGCTGCATTTGGAAGGGGCCCTAAGACCAGTGCAAGAAGGTATGTGAAGAGAGACCCAGTGTCCAGGGATCTTGATTGGAAGGCTGGACATAAAAACTGGACTACTTATTGGCCAGGATATCTGGAGAGGAAACCTAACAGTAAAGGAAGCTCAGGTATGAACTCTGATCTATGCCCTAGCTCTTCATCTGGAAGACAGCAGGGAAACAGATATTATCCTGAGAGTGCTTCATTAAGGAATTCCTCTGAGCCAGACCATGATATTGATTCTATGATAGTTGAAGGAGATATTTTAAATGATCAGAATGAATACATGGATTGCTCTCTGTCTAGGCTGCTGTGGTAAAATACTTTCACAAATACAACCACCATCAAAAGGAAATATAACTTGTTCTTTTATCTACCCAGAAAAGTTTACAAGAAAGCTTTAGGGTAGGATTTGAGCCACGTAGAGAAAGTGAACCAGCAAAGGGGTTTGCAGCTGGCTAATTATTGGTAATTAAGCCATGCACAGTTGCACGTGAGCTCTGAAAGGAAACTACTGTTTGTGTGTGAAAATACAAGAAAGTTATCCTTGAAAAAGAACAGTTTTTGGTTACTTTTTGGGTTTTGATTTTGCTTTTGGAGCACTGCTAAAAGGTATTAGCAGGAGCCCTCAGAAAGACCTTTCTGTTTCCCATCAAGGTCTTTATTGTTTGATTGATTGCTTAAGAAGTTCAGTTGCTGATATCATGATTTGTTTTTCCTAAGTACAATACTGAAGCAAGTTGTCCTTTTGTGTTACCAAGTAAATCTGTGTGGGAGAATTAACCCCATAAATAAAATATATTTTTCTTTGCTTACACTCGAGCAACACAACTCATTATTTTGTGAACGGCTGCTCCTGGTTTGAATGGACTACATTCCCCACAATCCTTTGCAAGTCATAATAGGATTTTGCCTTTGCCAAGACTGTGGACATTCACGCCCAGCGCCCCCGTTTACAATATATATATATATATATATATATATATATATAGGGGCATAATATATGCACACACAGCTTACAGACATATGTATCTATATAAGTATATAGAGATGTATACATACATGAATATGTATGTCTAAAGATACATGTCTGCAAGTAGCAGATAGAGATATGCCCATAAGAACATTCACATGAGAGATGTGAAGGAGAAAGATTCATCTAATAACAAGAAGGTGGAACCTACTTGAGAAGATATATAGAGAATCTATTCCTCCTGGCTAAGATGGTGCAGGAATGCTATCCAGTGAAATAACCAGGATGGTTGCGTGAAAAAACAGAAGATAATATCAGTCTGTAAACAGCAAGTCCTGAGTCTTGTAGAACTCTGACATGGTAAATGGGCAGAAAACGCATAGGATGAGATACCAGGCTGACCCACTGGAGGGACACAAGGGGTATCATGCGTTACTAGGAGAATATATGCTGTCCATAAAGGAGTAGGATACCATGAGAACAAGCTGCAAGGAAAAAAGAGCATATTCCTGCAGAATTGGAAAACTCTTTGGACATTCACGCAGAAAAAGCTTATATCCTGTATTATAACAGGAGACAACAGGGTGTGGAGAACCCTCAGAGTCATGGAAAATGACTGAGGAGCCTTTCCCAACCATATAGAATAGTCATCAGAGACAAAACCCCATGCTCTCTAGCAAGGGCCCACAGTAGAAAGCTTCTTTGAAGATTGCAGAGAGCATTATGCAGGAGAATTAGGAAATAAAACTGGCTGTAGGTCAACTCTGCTGCCAAATCCAAGAAAGTGGAGATGGCAAGAAAAGATGATAGTGTGATAAGCCTGAAGTGATTAGGATTATCCAAGATAGATGAAAGCACTATCTTGGAATCACAACTAAGGCCAGACAGAAAGTAGTGGAAGACAGACTGGAAACTTGTGGAAAAGTACCAGTAGTCCAATCACTGGAACTCCTGCATGGGCAGCTGCTGAAAGAGACAGCAGAGAAAATCTTCCTGTGTAAAACAGAGAGAACAGACAAAAGGAGAGGAGAAATTCCTGTCCCTGTCTGATGAGCTGCCCAAAGAAAAGAAGGGAATTTATTCAAGGGAAAAAACTCTACAATGGAATGAAAGGCTAGAGAAGCCCTGCAGTGACATGGTACCACTCATTCAGGGGGAACCCTGGATGAAAGGGTAGAGAAACAGGAGCTGAAGGGTGACTTACCATATGGTATGTCTGCGGAAGGAAAAAATTCATGTTGGAACAGAAAAAACTATCATGGGATAGTTGTTAACTTCTCTTCTTGGTAGGAAGAAGAGGAGAAACCTGTGACCCATAGACATGAATATCCTGACAGCTCAGCATATCTAGGAGGAAAAGGATGTCCTGAAGAAAGGAATCCATGTGTAGAGCTTTGAAGGAAAAAACAGTGAAAAAACTTCTGCTAAGAAGTAGTTAACTGTAGGTTGTAACCTTCAGAAACCTATGGTTGCTGGGTTTGTTCAGCCTGGCTAGAGTTTGGATTCTTCAGACCAGGGCGAGGTTTCCCCTGCTTGGGAACATCTGTATAATGGGCAGGAGAAGAGTGAAACCTTCTTTTCCTAGGGAAAGAAGGTTTGGTAGGGCATTTCCTACCTACTGGGGAAGGAGAAGGCTTAGGATAGCCCCCAGAAACAGGGAAGTCAGTGGAGCAATGAGCAACCTGACGTAAAGACTCCCTATTGAAGAGATTTTCTCCAGTACAAGGAGTATTACCCAGTCTTTGTTGTGCCCATCTGTTCAAGTCTGAAGCCTGGAGCCAGGCTCTACATCGTACTCCTATGGCTATAGCAGAGGTTCTGCTAACAGACTCAAAAGAGTCTAGAGAAGCATGGGAGAGAAACCAAGAGATATTTTGGCTATGACTAAGAAGTAAGGAATAGTCTGCAGCCTTGGGCTCTGATAGAAAAGGAGTCAAAAGAGATAATTTCCTTGTGACCTCCTGCAGAGATAGACTCATATAAAAAATATAAGAGATAATCCTTGTTGCCAGCATAGACGTTTGGAAGGTTTGACGTCCAAAGGCATCAAGTGTTCTAGATTCACGACCTGGAGGATAAGAAGAATGCTTCTTCTTGCTTTTTACCTTCCTCATTGCTGATTCCACTACAATGGAATGATGGGGAAGTTGAGTCTTTTGAAACCCTGGAGAGGGGGGCACCTGATACAGATCATCAGTTGCTGCCGAAGGTGAGGAAACCCTTAAAGGTGTTTCCCATATTCTCAGAAGAAGATCCTGCAAAGAATGATGTAAAGGAAGCATTATATTTTCCTTTTCCGCAGGAGAGCCTTGAGTAGGATCACAGCCAGGGATAGGAATAGCAAGGAATGTTGCCATGTCAAGGAGAAATTTCTGAAAAGAAGGATCTCCAATGGGAACCATCCCTGGATAAGCTAAAGTTGAAGCAGTAGCCTGGGCACCGGAGGATGTAGTGGTCAGGTGCAGAAAAAGAGCCCCACTAGATGGAAACTAGTACTGGCAGTTACGACTTGAGACAGTCAGTACTGCATCGTCCATGCCAGGTATCGACTCCAAACTAGGTATAGAAAGGAGCGATCCTGGTGAAAAAGGCATGGAAGTGGCTGGTCCCGATGTTACTGCAGGAACCGGCATCGATACCGATACCTGTGCCAGAATCGGAGGCGATACCGCCATCGAAGCAGTCATCGGAGGCTGCTCAAGCGGTACCGAGGCAACCAAAAAGCCTTGGTGAGTATACTCGGTACCGCGCATCCGGAATCGATAAGCATCGGTTCTGAGACGTGTCGGTACCCAGTCTTCCAGACTAGAGATCGATTCCAGACTCGGCATCGAAGGAAGAGAGTCTATCGATGCATGTCTAGAGGGTACCGACGTCGGTGGTCGTATCGGCGATGCTGCCGATACTGGAAAGTCAATCTGGGACGTATCGATCGGTCCTGAAGGCACCGAGAACGCCAGATGATTTATTTATTTATTTATTTATTTCAGTTTCTTATATACCGCACTTTTTGGGATCAGCGCGGTTCACATGGAACAACAACTAGCACCGGAACAACAGGCTGTTCAGTGTTACATAAAACAGGGGTAACAACTTGGATTAAACTGGGAGAGTTATATACATGGAATATGTAGTATGTTAACTAGATAATATATATATAGAACTATATACATGGAATACGTAATCTGTTATTAGATAACATAATCAAACTATGTACATGATTTGGCATGGTTGTTGTGCGAGAATATAGAGGACGCGGGAAAAGGAAAAAAATTGGCCGGGTAGATGTGGGACTGTTAAGCTGAAATTTTATGTGGGGTAGTATTTGGTGAATAGGATGAATTTAATGGCCTTTCTGAATTGGGCCAGGTCAGTTATGGTACGAATGTCTGAGGGGAGGGAGTTCCAGCATTTTGGTGCGCAAAACACGAAAGCTCTGTTCGCTGTAGATAGATTGCAGGTTATTATGTCCTTTGGAACTACTAAGGAGTTTAGTGCTGCCTGTCTTCTAATTCTGTTTGATGGAACTAATTTGATGAGCTCGGAAAGTGAGTTTGAGGATATACCCTTGATGGCCTTAAATGTAAGAATCAGGGTTTTAAACATTAGCCTACCGTGTATGGGGAGCCAATGAAGCTGTTTGAGGATAGGAGTGATATGCTCACTTCTGGAAACTCCTTGGAGAATCCTTGCAGCCGTATTCATGGCGAGCTGTAATGGGCTCAGGGTGGATTGTGGGAGCCCTTGAAGAATTGAGTTGGCGAAGTCAAAATGTGGTAAGATTAATGCTTGGTAAATGGTTCTGAAGTCTTCTGGGTCAAGTAGGGGACGTAGGTGCTTGAGCGTGCGTATCTTGTAGTACACAGCTTTTACGATATTATTTATGTGTGGTATCATGTTGAGCCGATGGTCAATGGTGACACCGAGGTATTTTATTGTTTCCTTGGTGTATAGTTCAGCACCCTTGACGTTTATATATGATGGTGGGGTGAAGTTGGGGTCTCTGGAGATGAAGAGCACCTCGGTTTTTTTGTGTTGAATGCGGAGGTTCTGTGATAGGAGCCAATCAGAGACTGCATTGAAACAATTCGTTATGGGAATTAAGTCCATTTGCTTTGTGGAAAATGGCATGTAGAGAAGGATATCGTCAGCATAAATCATACATTTCACATTGAAGGATCTGATGATGTTGCAGATCGGCTGCATGTAGATATTGAACATGAGAGAGGAGAGAGAGGACCCTTGTGGGACTCCTTGTTTCTGTTGGAAGAGTTTAGATTCTCCTGTTGCGGATTTTACAAATTGCATTCTGGTGTCGAGATATGATTTGCACCATTCGAGCGCTAAGTTGCAGATGCCTTTTTCCATCAGACGGCCTAGGAGGATCTCATGGTTTACTGAATCGAACGCTGCTGCTATATCCAGGAAGATTAGTACAACGCCTTGCTGTAAGTTGTCTATGGTGGTGAGAACATCGTTGAAAAGAGTGGTAAGTAGAGTCTCAACACCATGGAACTCTCTGAAACCGTGTTGTGCATGGTCCAGGGGGGCTGCAGAATCTATATGGTCTTGGATTTGTCTTTGTGCTTCTTTCTCAAAGATCTTTGCCAGTAGGGGGATGCTGGCTATTGGTCTGTAAGAATCAGGCCGTTTAGGGTCTAGTTTTGCGTTTTTTAGTAGAGGTCTAATGGATGTGAGCTTTAAAGCAGATGGGAAAGAGCCAGTTGTAAAAGAGCGGTTAATTAGTCTAGCAATGAAAGGGCTAAATGAGCTTCGGAGATCCTTTATCCAAAAGGCAGGGCATGGGTCGGTTTGTGCAGTCGATGTGTTGAGTGAGGCGATTGTGTCTTCAATGTGTTTAACTGAGGGTGTAGTGAGTGAGTGAAGTTAGGGGTGTTATGCAAGTTGTTTCATATGCGGTGGTTTTGGAGAGTTCATCTGTTTGTAGAAGTTTCGATTGTAAGTAATCAGCAAATTCCTGTGGGTGGATATCTTCTTTTTGTTCAGAGGATGGTTCTTTTGCTAGTGATTTGACCAGGTTGAAAAGGTCCCGCGGTTTGTTCAAAGATCTTTTGAGCATATCATTGTGGTATTGTTTCCTTGTGGTTGTGATTGCATTGCGGTGGGATGTAAGGTGTTGATTGTAGGCTGCGTGATCATCGCTGGAGAGTGAGCGGCGCCAGCGTTTTTCCAGTCTTCGTAGATGGGAAAGTGAGGACTGTAGTTCAGGGGAAAACCATGGCGCAGGGGTTCTTTTTTTTGGTGTTATGTTCTTTTTGGGAGGTAGTAGAGCAATGGTATTGAGGTTGTTGAACCAGGCGGTAACAGACTCATTAAGGTTAGGTACTGTGTTGTTTAGGAGTGACTGGGTACTTGATAGTATGAGTTCTCTATTGAAAGGTCGGAAACCTCTTGTTGTTCTATATGTGTTGACTGGATTTCTGCTGCTACGAAGATGATTGTTGCTCAGAGGGATTTGTAAGATTATAAGCTTATGGTCTGACCATGGTACATTGGTGATCGACTTTACAATTTTGCAGTTCTGCTCGGAGACAGCTTGGGGAGCGAAGACCATATCAAGAACGTTTCCTTTAGTGTGTGTGGGCTCTGTGATAAGCTGTTGATATCCAAGGTCTTTGATGGCGTTGAGGAGTGAGGATGACTGGTTTTGCTGCAGTGAAGGGAGGTTGAGGTCTCCCATTATCCAGTTAGTGGGGTGGGGGTTGCTGGTATTGGCAGCTAGGTCTAATATAGTGGAAAGTTCATCCGGCGAACTTGAGGGGGCTCTATAAACTAGGTTGATGGAGCATTGTTTGTTCATTATGGTGATTATATCTAGGTTGCTTGTACTAAGGGAGCTGGTCATGTTAAAAAGGAGTTCAGACTTGGTGAGTATTAGTGCTCCTCCTCCCTTCCTGTTTTCTCTATGGGTTGTGTGTATAGAGAAGTTAGGTGGAGTGAGTTGGTTTATGAGGACATTGTCTTCTTTAGATAGCCAGGTTTCGGTGATCATGAGTGCATCCAGATTGTGAAGGGTAATTATGTCTAGGATTACAGGCCATTTTTTTCGAATTGAGCGTGCATTTATGAGAGCACATCTTAGGTTTTGTGGGAGTTGGGGGTGGTGTTGTTTAGTGTTGTTGCTTTGGTGTATTGCTATATGGATGAGGTGAGAGTGTCGTATACGAGCTTCCTTATCTGGGCCGATGCCGGGGTATCGGTACCGCTCGAAGCAGATGCCACCACCGAGCATGGCTCAGGTATGTTCTGTGAGGGGTGAGCCCCAGGAACAACCTGAAACCCCTGAAAGGCTTTGGAGACCGAAGACTCCCGCCGGGGTTTTGAAGCCAATAGGGTCTTGAGGGCAAGGCCGGAGCCGTCATCATGCTTGGCATGAGACTTACCACTCAAGTATTGGCTAGTCTTAACAGACTGTTTTTGGGTTACCAGATCATGTAGAGAAGAAATGGTCGGTGCCCTGACACTGGAAGGGAACGCGGTATCGAGGGAAACTCTAAATGGAAAATCTCTTCTCATAAAATTGTAGCCTAATGGCTCCGGAGGAAAAGGGTCAGGACCCAAACAGGTTAGACACCAGTTGTTGGAGTCTAAAAAGAAAACTGTATTTCCACAGTTAAGGCACTTCTTAGGAGAAGGCGGCTCCATAATGGAGAGGCCTTACAGGCCCAAAAGTTTAAAACAGAAACTGAGGGAAAACTCTCCCTGAGTTTGAGAAAAAGAAAAGAAAAAACCCACCGGCGGTACCGGTGGAGGCGGGAAAAACAGCCGCGACCACAAGAAAAAAAAAAAAAAAAGAATTAAAAAAATTAAAGAAAAAATTTTCTGCGGTGACAGGAGGACGTCCTGCCGGCTCCGCGGAAAAACGAAAACTGAGGAGAGACAGTTGGAAAGGCGGGAAGGCAGCACGCAGGCGCTGAGGGATGCTCCCAAAAGCTTTCTGATTGGACGCTGGGGAGCGTTCCCGCGCAGGCTCCGTCGGTACCGACGTACCCATATGTGAAGACTCATTCCTGCTTGTTCCTGGAGATAATATTTTTCACTCAACATGTAATCAAACTCTGGAATTTGTTACCGGAGAATGTAACATAGAAACATGATGACAGAAAAAGACCACATGGCCTATCTAGTCTGTCCTTCCATAACAACAACTACAACAGTCCACTTTTTACCTTTAGAGATCCTCTGTGTTGGTCCCATGCTTTTTTGAATTCAGTTACTGTCCTCATCTCTACCACCTCCACTGGGAGACTATTCCATGGATCCACTACTCTTTCTGTAAAGAAATATTTCCGCATATCACTCCTGAATCTATCTCCCTTCACCCTCATCCCATGTCCCCTCGTAGCAGAACTTGCTTTCAATTAAAAGAGGCTCTCTCCCTGAACATTTATGCCACCGAGGTATTTAAACATCTCAATCATATCACCTCTACCCCGCCTTTTCTCTAAGGTGCACATATTAAGATCCTTAAGTCTGTCCTCATATGCTTTATAATGAAGCCCATTAATCATTTTAGTAGCCACCCTCTGCACCGACTCCATCCTGTTCACATCCTTTTGAAGGTGGGGTCTCCAGAACTGCACACCATACTCCAAATGAGGTCGCACCAAAGACTTCTACAGAGGCATTATCACCTCCTTTTTTCTGCTAGCCATTCCTCTCCGTATGCACCCAAGCATCCTTCTAGCTTTTGCCATCGCCTTTTCTACCTGTTTAGCTACTTTAAGATCATCAGACACAACCACGCCTAGGTCCCGCTCTTCTTTAGTGGACAAAAGTACTTCACCTCCTATACTGTATTGCTCCCTTGGATTGCTGCAGCCCAAATGCATGACCTTACATTTTTTAACATTAAATCCCAGCTGCCAAATTCTAGACCATTCTTCAAGCTTAGCTAGATCCCTCCTCATGTTATCTACACCTTCCTGGGTGTCTACTCTATTGCAGATTTTGGTATCATCCGCAAAGAGGCAAACCTTACCCGACAGCCCTTCTGCTATATCACTAACAAAGATGTTAAAAAGAATCGGACCAAGGACAGATCCCTGGGGCACACCACTGATAACATCCTTCTCCTCAGAGTGAGCTCCATTTACTTGTACTCTTTGTCGCCTCCCACCCAACCAATTTCTAACCCAAGCAGTAACTTTAGGGTCCATCCCTAGGGTGCTCAGTTTGTTTATAAGTCGCCTGTGAGGAACAGTGTCAAAGGCTTTACTGAAATCTAAATACACCACATCTAGAGCTCTCCCTCGATCCAACTCCCTGGTCACCCAGTCAAAGAAATCAATCAGATTTGTCTGACAAGACCTGCCTCTGGTGAATCCATGCTGCCTCGGATCCTGTAATCCGCTGGACTCCAGAAACCTCACTATTTTCTCTTTCAGCAGCGTTTCCAATAATTTACTCACCACCGAAGTTAAACTAACCGGCCTGTAGTTTTCAACCACATCCTTACTTCCGCTTTTGTGTAAAGGCACCACATGAGCCTCTCTCCAGTCCTTTGGCACCACTCCCGACTCCAACGATGCATTGAAAAGGTCAGTCAGTGGAGTTGCTAGAACGTCCCCAAGTTCCCTCAGTATTCTAGGGTGTATCCCATCCGGTCCCATCGCTTTGTCTACTTTGTGTTCGTGAGAAACTAGCTCAACTTAGTCTTCTGAAAACTGTTCAAGATGTCCCTCGCTTCTGTTCTTATTTGTGGGTGCTTTCCGAGGTACTGCTCCTGGTTCTTCATCTGTGAACACAGAACAAAAATATTTGTTAAGCAATTCCGCTTTATCCTTATCAGCTTCTACATATTCCCCCCCTGCACCCTTGAGTCTGACAATACCACTTTTGCCCTTCCTCTTCTCACTAATATATCTGAAAAATGTCTTATCCCCCCATTTTATTGCATTGGCTATTTCCTCCTCCTTTTGAATCTTTGCCTTCTTGACTACTTTGCTAGCTTCTCTAAGTTTTTCCAAATACAGATGCCTGTCTTCCTCTCTCTGTGATCTCTTGTATTTCATGAAGGCCGACCTCTTTTTCTTCACTTTTTCAGCTACTTCCTTCGAAATCCATAGCGGTCTCCTGTTCCTTTTGCCTTTATTTACCATTTTAACAAAAAGGTTGGTTGCCTTTAAAATACCCCCTTTCAGTTTTGCCCACTGTTTTTCTACATCCCCCAGCTGTTCCCATCCCACTAACGACTCCCTGAGGTATTGGCCCATCTTCGCAAAGTTAGTCTTCCTAAAGTCTAAGATCCTCACCTTGGAATGGATTCTAACAGCCCTAGTCCTAATACTGAACCACACCATCTGGTGATCACTGGATGCAAAATGATCTCCCACTACAACATCAGAAACACTTTCACCATTGGTAAGCACCAAGTCCAGTATGGCCCCTTCACGTGTGGGGTCTGTTACCAATTGCCTGAATAGTTCTCCCTGTAGTGAATCCAGGATCTCCTTACTTCTAGATGATACTGCAGCAGGAATGTGCCAGTCAACATCTGGCATATTGAAATCTCCTATCAGTAGCACTTCCCCTTTCCTAGCAATGCTGCGTATGTCTTCAATTAACTCTCTGTCCACCTCTTCCCTCTTGTGAGGGAGGTCTGTATATCACACCAATGCAAACAGATTTCTCTTTCCCTCTTTCTAGTTTAACCCACAATGCCTCCTCTCTCCCTTTTAAGCTCTGTAATTCCAAAGCTTTAATAGTAGTTTTTACATATAGTGCCACTCCTCCTCCCCTTCTTCCTACCCTGTCCTTTCTGAATAAAGTATAGCCAGGTATAGTTACATCCCAGTCATGGTTTTCTGTGAACCATGTTTCTGTAACTGCCACTAAATCCAAGTCAGCCACTCCCACCAAAGCTTCAACTTCAGGGATCTTATTTCCCATGCTACGGGCATTAATACACACTGCTTTCCATATGTTACCCCTGTTACCCATTTCCATAAAGGTATTTAATGTATCACCTACCTGGGGGCTTTCACTTACCTGGGGGCTTTCTTCACCCATCCCCAACGAATCTAGTTTAAAGCCCTCTTCAGTAGATTAGCCAGTCTACTACCAAAGATGCGTTGAATGTAGTAAGAGCTGTTAGTGTAGCTGGGTTTAAAAAAGGTTTGGACAAGTTCCTGGAGGAAAGGTCTATAAACCATTATTAAAAAGGGACCCAGGATATCAATGCTTGACCCAATACAAGCATTGTGGAACCTGTCTCTTTTGGGGATACTGCTAGGTACGTATGACCTAGACTGGCTACTGTTGGAAACAGGATACTGGGCTTGATGGACCTTGGTCTGACCCAGTATGGCATATCTTATGTTTTTATGTTCTTAAAACTTGTGACATCACTGGATGTAGCTTGCTGGTCTCTCCCATCAGCCCCAGTGAACTATTGACAAAGCAGACTCAAAGGAGCAACAAATAAGTAGCTATGTTAAACAATTCCACTTAATCCTCAATATTAACTTTTAACTCTTAACTTTAACTAATATTCCCTCGAAGAAGAGAGAGCAACTTCTTCTAATACTTCCCTTTCCTCCCTGAACCGATCAGGATGAAGAAAGAGAGAGAGAACAAAGATAGCCAGAAATAAAGTCAGAAACAGAAGGGCTTGAACTCACTTAATGACTGGCAGTCTTCCCAACCAGAAAATACCAGCTCTCGTAACCTATCCTCAGGCGGGATTGAGGACTGAACTGGATTCCCCTCAAGGAACAACAA
Organism: Ichthyophis bannanicus; assembly: GCA_033557465.1. Taxonomy (NCBI): domain Eukaryota; kingdom Metazoa; phylum Chordata; class Amphibia; order Gymnophiona; family Ichthyophiidae; genus Ichthyophis; species Ichthyophis bannanicus. Next base: position 66,330,733 of record CM066033.1, read on the forward strand.
TTACCAGGTAAGTGTAATTTCTCTTTCCTTATCAGTCCTCCAGTTCAATCCTCCACCTCTGGGATGTAACAGAGCAGTATTCTTTGGGAGGGACCTTTACACCTGCTCGCAGCACCGCCGCCCCGAAACAGGCATCCTTGGCTGCGAGGACGTCGAGACGGTAGTGTTTACTAAAAGTATGAAGAGATGACCAAGTAGCCGCTCTGCAAATGTCCACCATTGGAACCAAACTCTGCTCCGCCCAGGAAGTTGCTTGAACTCTAGTAGAGTGGCCTGCTGGCACCTGACGACCTTGCAAAATATACGCTGACGCTATAGCCTCCCGAACCCATCTGGAGATTGAAGCTTTAGAAGCTGCTTCCCCCCTTTACGGGGGCCTCCAAACAGGACAAACAGACGTTCAGACCTACGAAAGGACTCTGAAACCTTTAAGAATTGCCTCAACACTCTCTTTATGTCCAGAAACTGAAGGCTATCGTCTGAGGTGGTCCCCTCCGTAGAAACCAATACTGGCAAGGCCACCGCTTCATTCAAGTGAAATGGAGAAACTACCTTTGGCAAAAAAGACGGCACTGGCCGCAGAACCACCTTTTCCCTAGAGAAAGACAAAAACGGCTCCTGACAGGATAGGGCCTGCAACTCCAAAACTCGCCGTGCCGAACAGATGGCCACCAAGAACACCGTCTTCAGAGTTAAATCCTTGACTGACGCCTGGCTCAAGGGCTCAAAGGGCTGCTTAGCTAATGCTCCCAAGACCAAGTTGAAATTCCACGGCGGAACCACTATTCTATGAGAGGGTCGAAGTCTAGAAACTGCTTTGAGAAAACGCACATCATAGGCATGAGAACCCAAGGAAACTCCCTGGACCTTACCTCTATAACAAGACAGAGCTGCCAGCTGAACCCTGAGAGAACTGGCCGCCAGGCCCTTATTAAACCATCTTGCAAAAAGCTTAACACCGTCGGAATGCACACAGTAGAAGCCCGGATCTGCCATTGAGAACACCAATCCTCAAAGATGCGCACATATGCAAGGGATGTGGACCTCTTTCTGGCTCACAGCAAAGTCACGACGACCGCACCCGAATAGCCTTTTTTCCTTAACCTCACCCTTTCAATGGCCAAGCCGTAAGTGAGAACCAATCCACCTGGGGCATTCGAAGAGGACACTGCACCAATAGATTTTCTCTCACTGGCAATCTCCAAGGCGCCCCGTCAAGAAGGCGGACTAGATCAGCATACCACGGGCATCTTGGCCAATCCAGGGCCACCAACAGCACTCTTCCCCGATGAGCCTCGATGCGCTGTACCACTCGCCCTATCGTATTATTCCACAACTGGAATACTACGATCTCCTCTGCATCTTGTGCAACGGCAAACTGCACCAAAACTAGACATACCTCAACAAAAACCCGATGGTTCATCCCCAACCTACGAAGTAGCTGAAAAAGTGAAGAAAAAGAGGGAGGCCTTCATGAAATACAAGAGATCACAGAGAGAGGAAGACAGGCATCTGTATTTGGAAAAACTTAGAGAAGCTAGCAAAGTAGTCAAGAAGGCAAAGATTCAAAAGGAGGAGGAAATAGCCAATGCAATAAAATGGGGGGATAAGACATTTTTCAGATATATTAGTGAGAAGAGGAAGGGCAAAAGTGGTATTGTCAGACTCAAGGGTGCAGGGGGGGAATATGTAGAAGCTGATAAGGATAAAGCGGAATTGCTTAACAAATATTTTTGTTCTGTGTTCACAGATGAAGAACCAGGAGCAGGACCTCAGAAAACACCCACAAATAAGAACAGAAGCGAGGGACATCTTGAACAATTTTCAGAAGACAGTGTTTGTGAGAAACTAGCTCAACTTAAAGTAGACAAAGCGATGGGACAGGATGGGATACACCCTAGAATACTGAGGGAACTTGGGGACGTTCTAGCAACTCCACTGACTGACCTTTTCAATGCCTCGTTGGAGTCGGGAGTGGTGCCAAAGGACTGGAGAGAGGCTCATGTGGTGCCTTTACACAAAAGCGGAAGTAAGGATGTGGTTGAAAACTACAGGCCGGTTAGTTTAACTTTGGTGGTGAGTAAATTATTCGAAATGCTGCTGAAAGAGAAAATAGTGAGGTTTCTGGAGTCCGGCGGATTACAGGATCCGAGGCAGCATGGATTCACCAGAGGCAGGTCTTGTCAGACAAATCTGATTGATTTCTTTGACTGGGTGACCAGGGAGTTGGACCGAGGGAGAGCTCTAGATGTGGTGTATTTAGATTTCAGTAAAGCCTTTGACACTGTTCCTCACAGGCGACTTATAAACAAACTGAGCACCCTAGGGATGGACCCTAAAGTTACTGCTTGGGTTAGAAATTGGTTGGGTGGGAGGCGACAAAGAGTACAAGTAAATGGAGCTCACTCTGAGGAGAAGGATGTTACCAGTGGTGTGCCCCAGGGATCTGTCCTTGGTCCGATTCTTTTTAACATCTTTGTTAGTGATATAGCGGAAGGGCTGTCGGGTAAGGTTTGCCTCTTTGCGGATGATACCAAAATCTGCAATAGAGTAGACACCCAGGAAGGTGTAGATAACATGAGGAGGGATCTAGCTAAGCTTGAAGAATGGTCTAGAATTTGGCAGCTGGGATTTAATGTTAAAAAATGTAAGGTCATGCATTTGGGCTGCAGCAATCCAAGGGAGCAATACAGTATAGGAGGTGAAGTACTTTTGTCCACTAAAGAAGAGCGGGACCTAGGCATGGTTGTGTCTGATGATCTTAAAGTAGCTAAACAGGTAGAAAAGGCGACGGCAAAAGCTAGAAGGATGCTTGGGTGCATACGGAGAGGAATGGCTAGCAGAAAAAAGGAGGTGATAATGCCTCTGTATAAGTCTTTGGTGCAACCTCATTTGGAGTATGGTGTGCAATTCTGGAGACCGCACCTTCAAAAGGATGTGAACAGGATGGAGTCGGTGCAGAGGGTTGCTACTAAAATGATTAATGGGCTTCATTATAAAGCATATGAGGACAGACTTAAGGATCTTAATATGTACACCTTAGAGGAAAGGCGGGATAGAGGTGATATGACTGAGATGTTTAAATACCTCCATGGCATAAATGTTCAGGGAGAGAGCCTCTTTCAATTGAAAGCAAGTTCTGCTACGAGGGGACATGGGATGAGGGTGAAGGGAGATAGATTCAGGAGTGATATGCGGAAATATTTCTTTACGGAAAGAGTAGTGGATCCGTGGAATAGTCTCCCAGTGGAGGTGGTAGAGATGAGCACAGTAACTGAATTCAAAAAAGCATGGGACCAACACAGAGGATCTCTAAAGGTAAAAAGTGGACTGTTGTAGTTATGGAAGGACAGACTAGATGGGCCTTGTGGTCTTTTTCTGTCATCATGTTTCTATGTTTCTATGACTAAAGACCCAACTCAGAAGAGCAGAGAGAAAATGGAGAAAGACAAAAAAAAGAGGAAGATAAAGTAAAATACATCAGTGAACTAGACGCTTACCACACAGAAACCGATAAAGCAAAAAGGACCTACCACTTGAAGATCATAAACACCTCAATAAACAAACCATGTGAGCTCTTCGAAATTGTCAAGAAGCTAACAAAAACAACCAACCACTACAACCAGCTACCAAACATCCCGCCAGAACTACTAGTACGCAGCTTCAACAACCTCAAATTCTGCAACCGAATGCAGAGACAACAACCCGCCCTACTTCCATAGACACAGACTGGAGCACATTCAAAACAATCACCAAAGAAAAAATAGAATCCACCATCTCCTGCCTAAACACTATCACCTCTCCACTAGATCCATGCCCTGAAGAATGGATAAAGAAATCCAAGGAGGACATAAGCACGCCCCTAACCCACATTGTTAATGAATCCCTCAGACAAGGACACATGCCAGACATCCTCAAAACCTCCATCATCCGCCCAACCTAAAAAAACACAACTTAGACCCCCTTGACTCTGCCTCCTTCAGGCCTATAGCAAGTCTTCCATTCACCGCCAAAATCATTGAGAAGATAACAACTTCAAGACCACCTGGATACCAACAACATACTAGATCCGCAACAACATGGTTTCCGTTCATTCCACGGAGTCGAGACCCTCATGACATCACTAATGACTACCCGCATCAAGGGCACACAGACCAAGCACTCTGGCTACGCTATGATCTTCCTGGACATATCCGCAGCCTTTGACACCATCTCCCACAACATCCTCCTACACAGACTCCAAGAAATTGGCATCAACAACGTCGTACTTCAGTTGTTCCACTCCTACCTGTCCAATAGACAACAACTGATCCGCACAAGCATAGCAACCTCCCCCCACTTTCAGCAACACCAAGGAGTACCCCGAGGATCCACACTAACTGCCATGCTCTTTATCATCTACCTGCAACCACTCTGCTCGATCATATGCGCCCATAACATCAACTACCACATCTACGCAGATGACATAATGCTCTATGGACCGATCACAACCACCAACCCAACAAACGATCAACTAACAGACTGCTTCATAGAAGTCTCCAGCTGGCTACAAAAGAACAACCTATCCATCAACCTAAAAAAAACAGAAGCCATCATAGTAACCAAGGATCCAAACTTCACACCACCACCACACCTCAACTTAGGAACCACACAAATACAAATACGACCACACATAAAATACTTAGGAATCATCATAGACCAAGCGCTCACACTCAAGCAACAGATCAAAAAGACTACCGTAATAATATTCCACAAAGCAAAAACAGTACAACGCCTCAGGCCTCTCCTTGATCCACAGGACAGTCATGCAAACTATGACGCTCCCCCACCTGGACTACTGCAACATAATCTATCACGGACTACCTGCCACCCATACCAACCCACTACGAACTGCCTTAAATACCACAGCAAGAATTATCCAGAAAGCAAAAAAACAAGATCACATCAACCCAGTCCTGAGAGAACTGCACATACTCCCTCTCGAAGCAAGAATCAAATACAAATCAGCCCACAAAGCCCTCTATCAAACACAGACCTCCCAGCTCCGAACTTTACTGCTCCAACCCACCCACAACAGAACAACCAGACAAACCACCAGCAACAACCTCACCACCCCCCATGAACGAACTAAATACAATCAATGGACCTGCAACAGAGCCTTTAAACTATACGCGCCATCCCTCTGGAACTCCCTAACAAGTCAAATCAGAAACAATGGAGATCCTTCAACATTCAGAAAACAACTAAAAACCATCCTGTTCCAGGAATACCTCGGACCAGAAACAAACATCCACCACTGACACCCTCTCCAGACCCTTTAACATACCCACAGATCTACCTACTAAGAGACTGATGTCCATTGTTTAAGTCCTTAATGTCTGTCTAGATCATTAATGTTGGCCTCCCCGGTGACAGCCCCCCACCCTAAGAATTGATTACTGTCCCTCCCCCCCTTTGGGTTAAACTGCTTTGACCCGGTGAAAAGCGTGATATAAATACAGTTAAATAAAATAAATAAATAAAATAAATGAGCGCCCACGGGGGCAATACATAGAGAAGCCCCGACGACGGCCAGTGTTGTATCAGAGCATCGATCCCTTCTGACATCCTCTCTCGCCTTCTGCTGAAAAACCAACTCATCTTCGCCGACCGAAATATCGCCATGAGATCCATAATTGGGGGACCCCATCTGTGGACTATCTGGGCAAACACTTCCGGATGCAGTTCCCATTCCCCCGCATCCACTCGGACTCTGCTGAGGAAGTCTGCCGTCACACTGTCCTTTCCTGCAATGTGCGCCGCCGAGATCGCCTGCAGTCGAGGTTCCGCCCAGGTGAACAATGCCCCTGCTTCCTCTTCCATGGCCAAGCTCCCCGTTCCACCTTGATGCTCAAGGTCTTGCTCGGTTCTCTCTCTTTCCACCCCAGCAACTTCCTCCGAGCCTTTCCCCCTCTCCTGTGGTGTTCCACAGGGCTCAGTACTGGCCCCCCTCCTCTTTAACATTTTTCTTTCACCTCTTGCTTTACTGATTCAACAACATGGGATCTCCGCTTTCTACTACGCCGATGATCTGGTTCTCCTGCATCACACTTCTCCACTCCATCCCGATCTCACCACTCTCAATGCCTGCCTCTCTGCAGTCGCTGACTGGCTCACTCACTACCCTTCTCTTATCCCTGGTCATGTCCCGCATCGATTTCTGTAACTCTGTTCTGGTTCTGTAACTCTGTTCCTCTTCACAACTTTATCACTTACAACGGATTCAGAATATCGCTGCTCGGCTTATTTCTCACTCCTCTACTCGCGATCACGTCACGCCTCTTCTTATTCATCTTCATTGGCTTCCCATTAAATTCCGCATTCACTACAAAGTCCTTTCACTTGTCCACCAGGTCCATTACACTCACTCTACTCAATATCTGTCCGACCTCATTCATTTCCATACCCCTACTCGCACATTACGATCATTGCATCTCAATCATTTACATCTTCCCTCCCCTTCACGAGCCCACCTTTAGTCCACCCGCTCCTCTGCCTTCTTTTTCATTGGTCCCGCCCTCTGGAACTCTTTACCCTCCTCTATCCGGCTTGAACAGCATGCCACCTTTAAGAGCAGTCTGAAAACCCACCTCTTTACCGTTGCTTTCGACCTCCCCGCCCCCTCTGTGTGATCTTACTCTCCCTGCCCCCTCTCCACTTCCTCTCCTCTTTTGTCTCGTTGTATGACTTTGCTGTTTTGCTTTCCTATCCATTATTGTAACTTCCTTTCCACTTTCCGCCTTTGGCTTTCTGCACCTTTATTTTTGTAAACCACTTTGATGTTACTGTTTAGCGGTATATTAAGCAAATAAACAAACAAACATGTAGGCCACCGTTGCGGAATTGTCCGAAAGGATGTGCACCACCCGTAGTTTCACCGTCTCTTTGAACGCCTGCAGCACTAGGAACAGTGCTCGCAGCTCAAGACAGTTGATCGACCATTGAAGCTCATGGCCGCTCCAAGTGCCCTGCGTGAATCAATCTCTGCAATGGCTCCCCACCCTGCTAGACCCGCGTCCGTCAACATAGGGAGCCACTACAGCTGTTCCAGTGGTGAGCTCGCTTCCAGGTGTTCTGGACAAAGCCACCACTGAAGCGATCGCCTTACGGGGAGGGGACAGGGGAGGCGTTTGCTCAGCGAGTCGTTCTGGTGTGACCAACAGCAAAGCAGTGCTCTCTGCAATGGCCACAAGTGGGCTCTGGCCAATGGCACTACCTCCAGGGTCGCCGCCATTGTCCCTAGCACGTGAAGATAACTCCAAGCTGTCGGTGCCGGAGTTGGCAAGAATTTGCGTACCAGCTGACGCAAAGCTAGAGCCCGATGACCCGGCAGAAACACCGCTCCTTTCCTTGTGTTGAAGCATACTCCCAAGTATTCTATATCCTGGGATGGAACTAACCGGCTTTTGCCCGGGTTGATTACCCCAGTGGTCCTCAACCCAGTCTTCTGGGGCCCACAGGCCAGTCAGGTTTTCAGGATACCCACAATGCATGAGATAGATCTGCATGTACTGCTTCCACTGTATGCAGATCTATCTCATGCATATTCATTGTGGGTATCCTGAAAACCTGACTGGCCTGTGGGCCCCAGAGGACTGGGTTGAGGACCACTGGATTACCCAGCCGAGACTCTGCAGAAACTGCACCACTTTGTCCGTAACCTGCACACTCTCGACCTCGAACTTTGACCGAATAGAGTAGTTACTCACCTGTAACAGGTGTTCTCCAGGAGCAGCAAGAATCAGTCCTCACATATGGGTGTCATCGGCGCGGATGAAGCCCCAGCGGAGCATTTCCCCAGCTTTCTATGAAAGCCTTTGGGAATGTAGGCACGCATGCGCGGTTCCCTTCCCGCCTAAAGGTGCCATCTTACCTCAGTCAAATGACATAGCTAAGAACAGCACACAAAAATGAAAAATAAACTATGTACAACTGCAACTCCAAGGGGAGGAGGGAGGGTTGTGAGGACTGATTCCTGTTGCTCCTGGAGAACACCTGTTATAGGTGAGTAACTACTCTTTCTCCAGGACCAAGCAGGAAGTCAGTCCTCACATATGGGTGACTCCCTAGCTCTGGGCTACCAAGGAACACAGGCTGAACAAGAGGACTCCCTCTAGTCCCAGCTGCAAAGAAAGGCCTTTCAAGGACACAACCTCCACCGGTAGCCCAACAGAGGGCAGGAGGGCAGGAGTTGCCTAAACCTCAAAGATATTCCGGAGTACTGCTTGGCCAAAAGCACTGTCCCTACGGGACTCCCTCTCCAGGCAGTAATGGGCCGCAAAAGTCTGGCTTGAAGACCAAGTTGCAGCCCTGCAGATGTCTACCAAGGGCACAGAGCGGAGATGAGCCACTGAGGCAGCCATTGCCCTGACACGATGGGCCGTGACCCTACCCTGCAAAGGAAGGTCAGCCGCCTTAAAAGCCCAGGTGATACAGTCAGCTACCCAGATGGACAAGGTACGCTTGGACATGGCCAACCCCAACTTATTGGGGTCAAAGGATACGAAGAGCTGGGTAGCCCTTCTATGCCCCTGCGTACGGTCAAGGTAGAAGGATAAGGCCCTCCTACAGTCCAGGGTATGCAGGACTGCTTCAGCCTGGCTTGCATGGGGCCTAGGGAAGAATGTTGGAAGAACCACCTCCTGATTGAGGTGGAAAGAGGAGACAACCTTAGGGAGGAACTTTGGATGAGTCCTAAGGACTACCCTGTTCCTATAAATCCTGGTGTAAGGACTATCACAGACCAGGGCCTGAAGCTCACTTACTCGCCTAGCTGAGGTAAGGGCTATCAGGAAGAGTGTCTTCCAGGAGAGGACGCGTAGTGGACAAGTAGCCATCGGCTCAAAAGGTGGGCGAGTCAGTTGCTGCAAGACCACATTCAGCTCCCACTCAGGGGCAGGAGGACAGATAGGAGGCTTGAGCAAAAGCAAGCCCCTAAGAAAGCAAGACACCAAGGGGTGCCCAGACAGAGAATGTCCCTCCACCAGAGAGTGGTGAGCTGCTAGAGCTGAGAGGTGGACCCGAACAGAATTGGATTTAAGACCTTGATTTGACAAGTGCAGTAAGTACTGAAGGACTACTGGCACAGTACAGGAGAAAGGATCTTCTGTACGTAGCTGACACCACACAGAAAACCGCTTCCATTTGAGAGCATAGGTTTTCCTAGTGGACTGTTTCCTAGAGGCTAGGACAACCTCCTGAGGCAGGCCCCAGGGAGCCAAGACTACCCTTGCAGCCTCCAGGCCATCAAATTGAGAGCTTTGAGATTGGGGTGCAGAAGGGAACCCTGCTCCTGTGAGAGAAGGTCGGGTTGCAACCCCAGAGGTAGTGGAGGATCCACCGCCAGTTGAAGCAGAAGAGAAAACCAAGGCTGTCTCGGCCACCTGGGAGCCATCAGCAGGACCGAGGCCTTGTCCTGAAGAATCTTGAAGAGAGTTCGGGCCACCAAGGGCGTGGGAGGAAACGCATACAGGAGGCCCTGAGACCAGGGAAGCAGAAAAGCATCCGCAGCTATCCTCAAGAGGATGCGGTTGCCTGGAGCAGAACTTTGGCAGTTGCTTGTTCAGTGGGCTGGCAAAGAGATCTATCAAAGGGAGACCCCATTTCAGGAAGATCCTCTGAACTACTGAAGGATGCAGCTGCCACTTGTGGGGCTGCAGTATTCTGCTTAATCTGTCTGCCAGGTGGTTGTCCTGGCCTGGAAGGTACACAGCCTTGAGGAGCATGTTGTGCTTGAGGGCAAAAGAACAAAGGTCCTGAGCCTCCCGACAAAGGATCATGGACCCAGTTCCGCCCTGTTTGTTCACATAAAACATGGCAACTTGGTTGTCTGTCTGAATCAGGACAGACTGGTGAGCCAGGGTAGGAGTGAAAGCTTTGAGTGCCAATCGAATAGCTCTGAGTTCGAGGAGATTGATCTGCTGCGCAGCTTCCCAGAGTAGTGCACTTGCCCAGACAATGAGCTCTCCAGCCTTGCAGGGAGGCATCTGTTGTCAGCACTACTGTGTACCCTGGAATCTGAAAAGGCACCCCTTTCAGTAGATTGGGTGGGTGCAGCCACCAGTTGAGGGAATGCAGAAATGGTCTGGACACCCTTATCCTGTCTCTGAGGCTGCCTGTGGCCTGGGACCACTGAGCCCGAAGGCACCACTGTGCAGGCCTCATATGGAGCCTGGCATTGGGGGTCACATGTAGTGTCGAAGCCATGTGGCCCAGAAGCCTCAGGCAGAGTCTGGTGGAGACCAGGGACCTGCTGAGAAACTGACTTGCCAAGGCCATCAACCTGTGGGCCCTGTCTGCTGGCAAGAAAGCCTTTGCCAGCAGAGAGTTCAGCCTTGCTCCTATGAACTCTAAGTTCTGGGAGGGGAGCAAAGTGGACTTTGCGAAGCTTATGACAAACCCCAGGCTTTGAAGAAGAGCAATAGTTCTGAGGGTGGCTTGTCTGGCCTCCTGGCACGTCTGACCCCTGATGAGCCAGTCGTCCAGATAGGGGAAGACAAAGATTCCCTGATTTCTCAGGTAGGCCGCCACCACTGCTAGGCACTTTGTAAAGACTCTGGGGGCGGAGGTGAGGCCGAAAGGCAGCACTCTGTACTGATAATGGTTTCCTCCCACAATGAACCTGAGGTACTTTCTGTGGTCTGGATGAATGAGGATGTGAGTGTACGCATCCTTTAGATCTAAGGAGCATAGCCAATCTCCCTGTTGGAGGTAGGGCAGAAGAGTCCCAAGAGTAAGCATCTTGAACTTCTCCTTCACTAGGAGCTTGTTGAGGTTCCTGAGGTCCAGAATGGGTCGAAGGCCACCGGTTCTTTTGGGCACCAGGAAATACCTGGAGTAGAAACCGTGAACTTGGAAGTAGGGAGGCACAGGCTCCACCGCTCTGTCCACCAACAGACCATGAAGCTCTTGTAGAAGAAGGTCTGTGTGCAGGGGAGGCCTTGGAGGCTCCCCTGGAAAATATGGTGGAGGCAGTTGGTGAAAATGGAGGGCATAGCCCTTGTGGACTATCTCCAGCACCCAACTGTCCCCGGTGACAAGGGACCACTGGTGGGCAAAGAGGGCGAGGCGACCTCCTGTGCAGGGTTGGGAGAGCAGTGGAGGAGAGGCTACGCTCAAGGAGTCAAACCCCCCCCCCCCCTGCTGAGTGGTAGCAGGGGCCTGAGGCTTGGGGGTCCTCTGCCGACGGGACCCATTATCCTGGCCCTTGGCTTCCTGACCCTGAGGGGCAGCTTGGCCAGCCTGATACTGCAGGTACTGTTTGTAGGCAGTGCCCTTTCTCGGGTAAAAGGGCTTTTTACCCGAGCCCTTCTTTTTATGAGAAGGGGCAGAGGTCTTCCTCGACAGCCTTGTCCATGTGAGGTGCTCAGTTTCGAGCTGAGCGGCCTTCTTGGTCATGGGCTTGCCAAAAAGGTTTTCACCTTTGCAAGGGACATCGACCACCTTGTCCTGAACCCATGGCTCGAGGTCCGATGACTGCAGCCATGCCTGGCGTCGAGCCGTGATGCCGGCTGCCGCAACTTGGGCCGAAGCCTCGAAGCCATCTTAGGCGGCACGGGACATGAACTTCGAGCAGTCCCGAATCCCCGAGGACAAGGACTTAAATCTCTGCAAGGGTTCCCCGGAGAGACCAGCAGAGAACCCGGCCAACTCCTTGGCCAGATCCCGCAAGTACATGCCCATGTACAGCTGGTAGGAGTGGACACGGCAAGCAAGCATCGAGCCCTGAAAGCACTTTCTACCGAAGCCATCGAGGTTCCGGGCCTCCCTGCCAGGAGGCACCGCGGAGTGCATCTTCTGGCTCTTCAGACGATGCATGGCCGATTCCACAACCATAGAATGGTGTGGCAGCTGTGCCTTCTGAAAACCAGGGCTCTTCCGGAGTCGATAGATCGAATCGACTCGCTTGCTTAGAACCGGCGCCGAGGCCGGTGCCTCCCACATACGGAAGAGGAGCCGTTCCAGCATCGGAGGAACCGGGACAGTAAAGGCCTCCTTCGGAGGAGAGTCATACTGTAGCGCCTCGAGCTCTTCAGCTCGAGGCTCTTCCTCGGGGTGCGCCGGAATAGCCAAGGCAGTGGCCATATCCCGGACGAACTCCGAGAACCGAGTGTCCTCCGGGGGAGACCTACTCCGGGGCTCAGACTGCGGTGAGTCCGAAGGGACGCACTGAATCTTGAAGGTATCAGGAGACTCCTCGTCCTCCGTTTCCCAAGCTGACTCGTCTGAGGAAGAATCAGGGTCCGACCCCGCGGGGCCCTGGAGCACCCGCCCCGACGCCGGAAGCCCCGGCGTCGATGCCCTCGGTCCCGAACGGGAGGTCGAGGGAGACCGCGACCGAGGTCGACTCCGAGCCACGATGGACTCGAGTATCGGCTCGGCCTCTGGGGTCGACTTCGACGTCGATGTCCCGGTGGTCGGGGCAGATGCGCCAGACAGGCTGGCCATCAGTGCCCACTGCTGCTCCATGAAGGCAGACAATCTGCTCTCCAAGGCTGCCATCCTGAGACTCAGCTCGGGAGACGCAGCAGCCACCGACTCGGGCCCGACGTCGGCTCCCTGGGAGGAGAGTCCTCGAGGACTACGGGGCTTACGTGTCCAGTAGACTCCGGCTCCACGCGAGGAACTTTGGCAGGCTTCTCTTGTTCCACATGCCCGGGGCGACGGTTGGGGGTCTTAGACCTGGCCCTCGAGGAGCCAGGGACGTCCTCCGACGTCGCCCTCACGAGCCGCTTCTTCCTCTTGCGTTCCTGGTTGGGGGAACCCCTGTCCGAGGAGCCTAGACGGCGCTCGGGATTGGAATCCCGAGATGTCGAGGCCTCAGACGAGGTCCAGGCCCGGCCGGAGGCTGAGTCCGAGAAGAGCCTTTCCTTTTGCTGCTGGCGACTTCGGATTGCCTTGGAAGACATCTTCACACATGCCCCGCACGACTTAGGATCGTGGTCGGGGCCGAGGCACCGAAGGCAGCAGTCGTGTGTGTCGGTGAGAGACATTAGTTTCTTACACCGATCACACTTCTTAAAACCGCTGGAAGCCATCGGGGAAAAAAGAGCCCCCGCGAGGTCAAAGGACCGGCCTTCCAGGGAAAAATAGAAAAAAGGGCACGAATGCCAGCCACGAAGGGCAAAAACCAAAAAAGAAGAATTGGGCTCAATACCGGTGTACCGAACCCGGCGGGAGGGGAACCGGCGTCGAACCGGGAGAAAAAAATAGCAAAAATCGCCGAAAAATCTAATTTTAACCAGGAGAACAGGACACACGTCCAGTGGGCTTCACGGAAAAAAAGAGACTGAGGTAAGATGGTACCTTTAGGCGGGAAGGGAACCGCGCATGCGTGCCTGAATTCCCAAAGGCTTTCATAGAAAGCTGGGGAAATGCTCCGCTGGGGCTTCATCGGCGCCGATGACACCCATATGTGAGGGCTGACTTCCTGCTTGGTCCTGGAGAACAACCAATCGTCGAGGTAAGGATGAACCAGAATGCCTTCCCTTCGCAACGCCACCACCACTGCCACCGCCACCACCATGACTTTGGTGAAGGTGTGTGGAGCCGTTGCTAAACCGAAGGGCAGTGCTTAAAACTGGTAGTGCTCCCAAGGGAGCGTGAACCTCAGGAACCTTTGATGGGCTGCTCTGATTGGCACGTGCAGATATGTATCCGTGAGATCGAGGGAGGTTAAGAACTCCCCTTGTCGCACCGCCATGATTACCGAACGCAACGTTTCCATCCGGATATGTGGTACACGTAGACAGCGATTCACCCCTTTTAAGTCCAGGGTAGGCCGAAGTGACCCGTCTTTCTTTGGCACCATAAAATAAATGGAGTAATGGCCTGCGCCGCACTCTGTTGCTGGTACCGGCACTACTGCCCCCAACTCCAAGAGGCGATCCATCGTTTGCCGTACTGCAAGGGTTTTCTGCTGGCCTTTGCAAGGAGAAAGGACAAATGAGTCTAGAAACGGACGGGCAAATTCCAGAGCATAACCTTCATGTATTATCTCCAACACCTATTGGTCAGACGTTATTTGGGCCCAGGCAGGAAGGAACTCTCGAAGTCTCCCCCCAATTGGCGGACTTCCTACCCAGACCCACCTCACTTCATTGTGGTTTTTGACTCGACGGAGGCCGCTGCGAAACCTCTACCTGCTCCCTGAAACCCATGAAACCCCTGGGTTCTGGCAGCAAATCGGCCTCTTTGAAAACCTCCTAACCGTGATGAGCGAAATCTCCTGAAATCCCTGAACTGGCCCCTCGTGAACGGCAAGACCTCCCCTGTTTAGGTTTGTCCTCCGGGAGCCTCCCCCCTTTGGACTCCCCCAGATCCTTAACCAATTTGTCTAGGTCCTCCCCAAATAACAACTTACCCTTAAAAGGAAGCTTACTTAGGTGCGACTTGGAAGAACCATCCGCCACCCAATTACATAACCACAGGTAACGCCGTGCGGCTACTAAGGAAGCCATGTTATTGGCTAGGGCTCTTATCAGGTCGTAGTGAACATCAGTTAAGTATGCCGATCCAGATTCTAGCCGTTTCACCTCCATTTGCTCCAGATGAGTGGACTGCTGCAGCCGCTGGGACCACCTAAGACACGCTCTCACCACCCAGGCCCCACAAATGGAGGCTTGCAGCAAAAGAGAATTTGCCTCAAAGGCCTGTTTCAATAACACAGGTACACTAAAAAAAATTGTTTTTAAACTGCCTCTAATGTTTCGATTGATTTTTACGTTTTTTGGTGCGCTGAATCCAAATCTGGTAACCAATTTGCTCCATCACGTACAGATTTTTTGCTACATTGGGTTAGCAGTTTGAGGTGAACGTTTCAGATTGAGTGCGATCGAGATAAAAGTTTCTTGGATGAATTCTTTATACTAATTGTTCAGTAGTTATTCAAATAAGAATAAAGAAAATTGTAACAAGGCAGCATATAAAAATAGAGTAATGTCAACAAAACACACTGTGATTGTAGCAAAATTGTCTGCACTTAAAACAGCCACATACATGTGCACAAACATTGAGCATATAAGAGCGAGGTTAGACACAAAGCAAAGCAAAGAAATGTGCAAAAAATGTTGTACAGGTATGTATGTAAGAATAGAAAACGCAAACCGCACCATTGCAATACATGAAGACAAACACCCGATGGTGTGAAAATAAAATTCTAATAAATGAGATCCGACACTGTGGTAATAACTAGCAAATTTTTATTTCAAAGTTTAGTAAAAACACGATATTTGTCAACACAGTTTAGATTTTAAAGTCATTCTTGGGTCAATCAATCTCCTGGTGGGCCCGTTTCTTCTTCCCCCGAATGCTTCTCTTGGTGCGCTGCTTGGCGTATTTTTCATCTGGGGTTTCCCGCAGCAGCAACCAGCAGAAATCAGCCATCATAGTGGTGTTCCATCTTCCTTGGTACCTTCTCTCTGCGTCCTTGATGTCCTGGTGAAACCTTTCACCTTGTTCTTCACTGTACGCCCCCAAGTTTTCGGGAAAGTAGTTCACATGGGAGTGCAAGAAATGGACTTTCAGGCTCATGTTACAGCCTTGTTCTTTGAAGGCATTGAGCATCCTGGCAACAATATCCTTATAGTTCTCATCCCGCCTGTTCCCCAAGAATTTGAGAACAACATCCTTGAAGGAATCCCAGGCTTCTTTTTCCTTCTCAGACATCGTTTCAGCGAATGCTCCATCTGAAATGAGTTTCCTTATATCAGGGCCAACAAACACTCCTTCCTTTAGCTTTGCTTCAGAAAGTCGGGGGAACTTTGAGCAAAGGTACCGAAAGCACTCACCATCTTTTGGAAGGGACTTGATGAATTGCTTAATGAGACCCAACTTAATGTGGAGAGGTGGTAATAGAATTTTATCACGAGGTACCAAGCTCTCATGAAGAACATTTTTCTCACCGGGTCTCAAATACTCCCGAATTGGCCAGTCTTTTTTCCCCCAGTGTAGGTCGTGGGCCCGGCTATCCCACAAGCAAAGGAAGCAGGGATATTTGGTGAAACCGGATTGCTGCCCTAATAGCATGGATAGAATTTTAAAGTCTCCACAAATCATCCACTTATGCTCATCATAACAAATCTTCTGAAGAATCAGGGCCAAATTCTCGTATTTTTCTTGGAGAATAACAGAGTGAGCAATAGGAACTGAAGCGAATGTGTTGCCATTATGAAGAACACCACCTTTTATGCTGTATTTTGACGAATCAATGAACAGCCGCCATTCAGCAGGATCATACTTGAGTTTAAACTTTTCCATCACTCCGTATATATCGTTGCAAAATACCAAATCTTCCTCTTTGCTGAAATACTTCAAAAATTGTGTCTCGTGGTTGCGGTACCAATAAAAAGTTGTTCCTGGTGACAATAGATTTTTCTGTTTAAGCCGAGAACCTAGCAGTTGGGCAGCATCTTTTGGGAGTCCTAAATCCCGGACTAAATCATTCAATTCAGCTTGAGAGAAAAGTTCAGGTTTCGGATCTGGTTCAGTTTCAAACTCGGAAGTACTGAACTCATCAGGAAAAGCCATCTGATGAGTCTCATCATGATCAGAACCGTCCACACAAATATGATCCAAAGATTTTGGTGGTTCAGGCACAGGTACTTCGTTGCTATGAGGCATAGGCCTAATTGCTGAGGGAAGGTTGGGGTAACTTATTACGTTCTTATTTTTTAAGTTGTATCCCTTCACAATGCAAGAGCAAAAATAGCAGTCACTGCTGTGGTCTCTTTGTTCACGCCACATCATAGGTATTCCGAAACGAAATGCTTGTTTTTTACCTTTCATCCATAAGCGTAGATCTTCCTCACATGTCTTGCACACTTTGTGAGGAGCCCACGGTTTGTCTTGATCGCCTAACTTCAAACCGAAATAGGCGAAATATACTTTTTTAATAAATGCAGAAATGTTCCTCTGCCGCTTTTTCACGGTATATTCCCCACAAATAAAACAAAAACTGTCCGGAGAGTTGACGCAACCTCTGGCTCTGTGAGCCATCACAAATACACAGCACTGCAAACTACAACTGTAGTGAACCACTTCGGAATAAAGCTGGATTACGACTGAGCAAACAAAAGGTAATAATGAACTTGCAAGAAACTGAAATTTGACAGAAACGTTCATGTCGCAACCACCGTGTTTGAGCGAGCGAACGAGGCGAGGCGAACAGGAAAGAACATGCACCAGCGCGAGTACTGGATTTAGCCCCCCGCCTCCCAATTGTCCTGTTAATGTATAAAATGAATACAAAACACTCCAAAATATCATGAGGGAGTGTTTCTAGTTAGTTAACCATTACAACCTCTATTTTGGGCCAAGAAAATAAACTGCAGTCGGCTAAAAAGAAATTATGTGAACATTCCTTATATGGGTAAGAAATCTAATTTTGCAAGAAAACGTGACGTGATGGAACATTTTGGCTATTTTTCCTGGATTCAGCACCCCAAAATCTATAGGAATCAGTTGCAAAACTGGAGGCAGTTTTTTGGTAGTGTACCTGTGTAATCTATCCTATCCAGCGCATCCTTCAAGGCCGCGCTGCCTTCAACCGGAATAGTCGTCTTCTTTGTGACCGTGGACACTGCTGCGTCAATACGTGGGGAACGAAACCGTTCTTTGTCATTGTCCGCTAAGGGATAGAGCTTGTTCATGGTCCGGACTCCCCGTAGACCCGCTTCTGGCAGATCCCATTCATCCTGGATCATCCGGTCCACCACTCTGTGGACAGGACACACCACCAGAGATTCCCTCACCGCCTGGATGAGAGGGTCTTCCAACCCCTCTTCTTCTACTGGCTGCACCGCAGTCAGATTGAGTGCTTGAAGGGATTCTGTTATGAGTGCCTTGAGTTCGTCCCTCTGGAAAACTCGAATGATTCTCGCCTGATCCTCAGGCTCCGGGATTTCCCCTTCTTCCAGTTCCTCCATTTGAGATCTACCTCGGTCTCCTCCGATTCCGGCCACTCCGTATCCGAGAGTAGGTGCTCTGACATCCGTGCCTTCTTAAGTGGTCTCGCAAGCTTGCTACTGAGCTCTTCCGTCCCGGGCTGCTTCCCCGGAGTCGCCAGTATCATTGGCTTGGGCAGTTTCCCCTGTTGCCGCAAGCAATAAGCTTGATGCATTAGTAAAATGAAATCTGGAGAGAAATACCCCAAAGAAGTCCCGGGCGCCGTTGGAGGTAATGTACTAGATGGCCCCGCCGCCTCCTCCGGCCGGGATAACACTGGACTCCCCACCAGCAGCTCCCTTTCGGGTATAGCCAGAGAGCTAAGTGACTCCTGCGTCACTTTACCGTCCATCTGCTGCTCCATACTGGTGGAGGTTGCTGCACAGTCCTGGCAGATTCCGGTGTCCAACACCGTGCCCCTGCATATGCCACACACCAGGCACCGTGGACGTAACGGCTTTAGTTATCAGGTTTGACACTCTTGTGCTCTTGGATACTATAATTCATTTACTTATATCTTTCCTTGTGTATTTATTTATATATATTGTTGGTATTTTTTTTTTTTTTACTCAGTCCAATGGAGAAGGCAAGTTCCCCCTTTTAACTCCTCCAAATTAGCATATAAATGAAACAAGAAAGCAAATAAAGAAAGAAAACGGGAAAAAAGAATACAAGCAAATAAAACGCCCGCAGCAGCCAAAGTTAATATCCAAAACTGTTCTGCTTACTTCCCCGAAGCGGATTGTCCCGCTGAAAACTGCCACGCGGTTTCAGCGTGCAGCAAAATGGCCACGAATTAATCGGGCCCTGTCTTGGCACCAAAAATAACAAAGGTGCCGAGAAAAATGCCCCGGCCCGTCGCGCGCCTATGGAAGGGAGTCCCTGCTTCTCTACTAGCTTCCCACAACAAAATAAGGGTGTCTGCCTTACCGGAGCGTCGGCCCACACAACCTCCTGCAGACCTGCGCTGCCGCAAATTCACCTTCTGCGGGAGAGCAGGGCTCGCAAACTGCACTGCCTGCTCCGATGGTCCCTGGCGGTCCGGAGCCGCAAGAGGCGGATTCGTGTCCTGCAGAGCTCTCCCCTGATCTGTCCAGGGGAAGAGAGCTGCTAAACACAACTGACCCGGCAGAGGAAAGAGGAGAGACTGGGGGCCGGTTCAAACCCTCGAAAATCCCTTCCTTTTTTTTTTTTTTTTTAAAGATACAGCTACAGATATCAAAATCAAATACGTTATAGGGGCCAAAATAAACCAAAGACTAATCTAACTGCTCCTTATTCGTTCCTCAAGTGAGCCCAGCACCTAGGCTCACTACGTCCTCCTGCTGCACGGAGACTGGACACACTGGGGCTGATGGGAGAGACCAGCAAGCTACATCCAGTGATGTCACAAGTTTTGACATGTCCAGTCTCCAAGCTGCAGGAGGAGGGACACTACCCAGAGGTGGAGGACTGAACTGGAGGACCGATAAGGAAACTGCCTTTGTGCAGGACCTGTCTATTCTGACACGCTTCCTGCTAGCGCGTTCCTTGGGCGCTGATGGATTGGCTGAGGCAGGCGAGCCTGAGGCTGGGCCTGATCACTACATCTCCCACGCCTGACGGAAGAGACTCATAAACTGATCAGAGTTCTGATCAGGAAACTCTTCTTGTGAGGCTTGAAGCTTGCTGTGGCAAAAGAAGGGAAGGGGTGGGGGCTTGACCGTCCATGAGGAGGCGGCAGCATCAGGATCCTGCCCTGGCAACAGCAGATAAGGCTTCCCAGGAACAGTGACCTGTGCCACATCCTGAGACATCTGAGATGGCTGCCCCAGTTCTTCCAGGTATGCGGCACAAAGCCGGTTTACCAGATATTGGCATTTGCGGCCACATGCCAAACATCATGGCAATGAGGGCGGCATGGGACCTGTGTGAAGAGGGGGACTAGGCACTGAAGGTGGGAGCAGAGATGAAAATTGAGCCCCCTGAAGACATTGCTTGACGAGGTTGTAGTGGACACGAGGACAGTATCTGGATTCAAAAAAGCATGGGACAAACACAGAGAATCTCTCTCAAAATGGCCGCTGCAATCGCGTGGCACTGTACGGAGCTGTAGGAAATGGCAGGAAGTCACAGGAGGACGAACGGGTGAGATCCTCAACCAAGGGCAGAGCTCCCGAAACTTATTGCAGCAGAAGGGACCAGAGAATGGTGGCAAGCGTGGGGGAAGGGGGAGGGAGAAACTCACTGTGTTCCGTCGCTGACTGGAGAGCCTGAGAGAGTCACAGTACAAAGGCAGTTCTATGAGCCAGAGAACTGTCAGTAGAAGTTGCAGAAGTTGTTTAAATTTTATTTAAAAATAACAAAGAAAGGCTGGTTCCAGACTTGGAGAGTACTGTTGGCTCCCGGCCTGTGTTCAACTGGTCCTCCTGACCAGGAACCCTCCCCCACTCCTATGCGCAGGTAGGCAGCTCTACTGACCCTCGTAATCAGGAGCTGCATGCTGAGCAGTGGGAAAAACACTCCAGGGAAAAACACCTCAAGTGAATTCTGTAGATCTCCACTCAGAAGAAAAAGAAATGTACAACTGCTGACAGGGAACCCTCCAGAAAAAATGCTTCCACATCTGCTGGAGACAGAAAATATTGAAGGCGACCCCTAGGGGGTCTATGAAGCCTTTGGTACTTTCTCTGTCTCCAACATCTGCTGGCAGTGGGACCAGTACAGACTGTTCTAGCAGGATGATTTGGAAATGCAAATTTATCTCATGCATATTCATGGTAGATATCCTGACAATCTGACTGGCTATCAGGTCCCCAGGACAAGTTTGGGAAGCCTTGATCCAAGGGCTGAGATAATTACTCAAAGATCTTCTTTTCTGTAAGGATGTGCATTTGCTAGGTTGCCATTCAGTTGAAAGAACAACCTAAAATGCTAGCAGGAACACCATAAGAACATAAGATATGCCATACTGGGTCAGACCAAGGTCCATCAAGCCCAGTATTCTGTTTCCAACAGTGGCCAATCTAGGTCATATGTACCTAGCAGTTTCCCCAAGAGACACAAGTTCCACAATGCTTGTACTGGGTCAAGCATTGATATCTTCGGTCACTTCTTAATAATGGTATATGGACCTTTCCTCCAGGAACTTGTCCAAACCTTTTTTAAACCCAGCTACACTAACAGCCTTTACTACATCCTCCGGTAACAAATTCCAGAGTTTGATTACACGTTGAGTGAAAAAATATTTTCTTTTATTAGTCTTAAATAGTTTACCCTGTAGCTTCATTGCATGTCCCCTAGTCTTTCTATATTCTGATAAGGTAAACAATCGATCTACGTTTACCCGTTCCACTCCGTTCATTAATTTATAGACTTCTATCATATCTCCCCTCAGCCGTCTCTTTTCCTGACATCAATGCCCTGCAAGGCCAAGATGGAGGAGAGGATCTGTTCCACGGCCGCCATGCATGACTCGAGGGCTGATAGCTATGCAGCACTTGGCATGGACACCGAAGGCCTCGGGTCCGATGCCGGCACTCCGGAGAGTGTTTCCTCAAGGAGGACTATAGGCTCACGGGTCCTGGCATGGTCTCCACCGGCCGAGGATTCTGGTCTCAAGACTTTCTGAGGGTGCTGCTTGGAGTCGCCCAAGTCCCATACTTCTTCTTTTTGGGAGGGTCTGGGGTCGTAGCGGAGGAGCTGCCGCCGTAGGACTCCGAGGATGCCCGGACCTCTCATGAAGGGCCGGCTTTGGGGCTTGGCAATGGGGAAGCCGGGGCAGAGTCAGATCTTGGGAAAAGCTTCCCCTGCAACTCAGACTGCCTCCTGTTGGTTTTAGGGGGTCATAGCCTGGCACCGGTCGCAGGTGGCACTGTCATGGTCTGGGCCCAGGCAACAGATGCAGCAGTCATGAGTGTCAGTGACTGAGATAGTCTGACTGCAGCAGTGGCATTTCTTGAACCCACCGGAGTCATGATGGGAGCACACCCGGCCGGATGTGCCATCTCGAGGCGGGAAGGGAACCGGACAAAGGAAAGAATGCCATATGTCCCAGTAGATGGAGCATTTCTCGAGCAGTCAGGTAAGTCTTCACTGCTGCTTGGGAAGCTAGCTGCACTATGCGGAGACAGCGGGGCTGTGGAAGGAAAGCCCTTGACTGTCTGGTATCTAGACGAGCTCCTATGAATTCTAGGGACCGAGTAGGAGCAAGATGGGATTTTGGGAGGTTTATGACCAATCCCAAATATTGAAGGATTCGCATTGTGAAAGACAGAGCAGAGCTGGCTTCTGGAGCCGTGGGGGCTCGAATGAGCCAGTCGTCTAAGTAAGGGAAGAGGAATTTCCCTAGAGTTCGCAGGAATGCAGCTACTACCGCAATGCATTTCGTGAATTCTCTTGGTGCCAAAGCCAGACCAAAGAGAAGAACTTTGTATTGGAAGTGTTTTCCCTGGAAAAGGAACCGCAGGAATTTCCTGTGATCTGGATGGATGAGAATATGAGTATATGCATCCCTTAGATCTAGAGAACAAAGCCAATACTGACTCTGAAGGTATGGCAGAAGAGTTCCTAGAGAGATCATTTTGAATTTCTCTCGGAACAGATATTTGTTCAATTCTCTGAGGTCTAAAATGGGTCTATGTCCTCCTGTTTCCTTTGGGATAAGAAAACAGGGGGAGCAGAACCCTGTACCCTGTTGTAGAATGGGTACCTTTTTCTATTGCTCCTTGAGCAAGGAGTGTTGTGACCTCCTGACCTAAGAGATTGTTGACAGGGGTCTGAGAATTGAACTGTCTTACAATTGTAGGAGGGGGCATGCTGTGAAAATGAAGCTTGTACCCCTCTTGTACAATGGACAGAGTCCAATTTTCTGCTGTTATTTGGTGCCATCTGTTGGCAAAATGACACAACCTGCCAGGGATGGCTAAGGGTTCTGGACTGTTCAGGGGCAGGAAGTCTAAGTTCTCTAGGAAGGAGTGAAAGCCCCTGAGGAGGCTGAGCCCGTGGAGCTGGCTGAGCTCTTGGCCCTTTTGTTGTCTAGTTTGTTGCCGTTATCCCTTTTGGGCAGCCTGAACTGGACCGTGCCCCTGCTGGGCATAAGAAGGATAACACTTCCTTTTTTTTTTTTGCTGAAAAAGGGTTTTTTATAAGATTTCTTTTTGGCTGGGTTGGCTGCAGATTTTGACAATCTACCCAGGGTGATATTGTCAACATCTATTTAATTAACCTTTTCCTGCCAATTCCTGCCAAAGAGATTTTCTCCTGTGCAAGGGATATTTCCCAATTTATCTTTTACCCAAAGTTCCAAGTCGGATACCTGAAGCCAGGCAATCCGACATGCACCAATGGCAATAGCAGAGGTTCTGCTGATGCATTCAAAGCAGTCAAAGGATGCATGGTTTACAAACTTTGAAACACCCTGAGTATGTCTGACAAGAGTAAGAAGTCTTGTCGTTTATCATCAGGAAGAAGGGGGCTCATAAGCTCCAAGTCTCCTGTGACCTCTTTGAGGAACATTCCCATATATAGGATATAGGAGCTGATCCTGGCTGAGAGCATGGAAGCTTGGAAGCATCGACGCCCAAAGGCATTGAGAGTCATGCATTCATGGCCTGGAGGATTGGAAGCATGCCTCTTTGCACTCTTCATCCTATGCATAGCCGATTCCACTATCATTGAGTGGTAACTGAGTTTTTTGGAAGCCAGGACAAGATGGAACTCAATACATTGTATCGAGCCTCCGAGAGTGAGGAGATGTGGTTAAAGGTGTTTCCCACATCCTCAGCATAAGATCATGTAGGATCTGATGAATAGGCAGAGTAGCTGTTTCCTTGGAAGTCTTAGGGTATTGAAGGATTTCTAATTCTTGTGCCCTAGGTTCCTTTTCAGGAGTTACCGTGATTGCAAGGCTTCGAGCCACATCACGAATAAAATTCTGAAAAGACATGTCCTCTGGAGGAGACATCCTGTGTTGAGGAGAAAAAGATGGTTCCTTCAGAAGAAGTACTCTTGTATCGGCAGAGTCATCAGAATCATCGTAATCGGAAGATTCAAAATATCTCCGATCCCGATGTTCATGCAGAGCACGGTACCAGTATCGACCGAAGTCGGTATTGAGGTGTCTCAGTACCGATCTGTCGATGCCGGAGATAGACTCAAGACTCGGCATGGGGGGTATACCCACTGAGGCTGGTGCCATCGGTACTGATACCGGTGCCTGTTGAACCGTCTGTAGCAGTCTCAACGGTACCGAAGCCGTGAAAAGAGCTGCCAGACTGCGTTTGATAGCGAGAAACCTCTGATCTATTGATGCTGCCGATGCTTGGGTGTTGGTACTGGTAGAAGCGGCCGGAACCCCAGAGCATGGCACCAGTAGTTCTGCCGAGGTGGAGGCTTGGGAACATCCTGGAGCCTCGTTAGTGCTTTGGAAGCTGAAGCCTCCCACCGGGGCTGTTTCACCGGTGAAGTTTCCTCAAGGGCAACACCAATGGCCTCTCGATGCCTAGAAGGAGATCTATCCTTTGAGGACCGGCTAGACGTATGTTTAGTTACCTGAGATCCATGGGAGGAAGATGAGGCTCTGGAAGACGTTGATGCAACGGACATCGCATCTGAGGCAAAAAAGGTACCGAGCTTTGAAGCTCTATTCTGCAGGCCCCTTTTAGTCATCTTCCTACAGGAGAGGCACTCCGATGGAGAATGATCAGGGCCTAAACATTTAAGACACCAGTCATGGGTGTCGGTGACAGATATGGTACCGCCACACTTAGAACATTTTTTAAAACCAGTAGCTGGTGTTAACATTTTTAAGGAAAATAGGCCTAGTGCCCAAAATGGCACCTAGCACCGAGAACAAAAGGTTTCTGAAGAAAAATACCCCAGAAACTATATCTATCTATCTATCTATATATATATATATTTTTTTTTAGAGAGAAGAAGAAAGAAGAACCAGCGGTACTGGTAGGCGTCGAACGAAGGCAGACGCGACCATAAAAAATAAAGAATAAAGAAGGCATTTTCTGCGGTGACAGGGTATGCGACCTGTCAGCTCTGCGGAAAACGAAGAACTGAAGAGGGACAGTGGGAAAGGCGGGAAGACAGCAAGCAGGCGCTGTGGGATGCTCCCAAAAGCGTTCTTATTGGATGCTGGGGAGCGTTCCCGCGCGGGTTCCGTCACTACCGACGATACCCATATGTGAAGACTACATTCCTGCTTGTTCCTGGAGATAATGAAATAACCAAGAGGGGGACAGTCCACAAAGTAGTACTCAGGAGCACAGAGGGCGCTAAAGAGTGCTGGAATAGAGAAGGAAGAACGTGGCGCAAGATCCCTATAGGGTAGAGTTGAAAGAGGAATAGGAATTCCACCGGCCCTGAGAACACATCTTAGCTAACTAAACTAACTAGTCTCTCTCCTCTATAGCAAAACTTTGGGGGGGGAGGGGGATAAAATGTCTCAACTACAATTGCCCCGGCACCGTAGAAAAGCCACACGGGCAGGGGTGCTATTGTGGAAGGAGAAGGGGGAAGGTAGGTGGTACAAATATTTGGGGATAATGGAAAGAGCGAATAGAACAACATAAGTAATGAATGGGGTATAAAGCGTAGTTACTCACCTGTAACAGGTGTTCTCCAGGAGCAGCAGGAATCAGTCCTCACTTATGGGTGACGTCGGCGCCGACGGAGCCCTCGCGGAGCAATTTTCCCCAGCTTTCAAAGAAAGCCTTTGGGAATTGCAGCGCGCATGCGCGGTCCTCTTCCCGCCCAAGGGTGCCATCTTAGCCAGTCAGATGACATAGCTAAAAAAGACAGCATAAAAATTTGCAAAAAAACTAAAGCAGGTGATTGCAACTCCAAGGGGAGGAGGGAGGGTTGTGAGGACTGATTCCTGCTGCTCCTGGAGAACACCTGTTACAGGTGAGTAACTACGCTTTCTCCAGGACCAAGCAGGAAGTCAGTCCTCACTTATGGGACTCCCAAGCTCAAGGCTACCGGAGACCCTAAGCACAAAAATGAGCTCCCTCTAGCTCAGCAGCACAGAAGGAAAGAATCTTCGCTGAATTATTACCCACCGGTAGCCCACATCCGGGATGGAGGGTAGGAGTTGCTCAGACCTCAAAGAGATTACGGAGGACTGCCTGTCCGAAAGCACTGTCCCTGCGGGACTCCCTCTCGAGACAGTAATGGACCGCAAAAGTCTGGCTCGAAGACCAAGTAGCGGCCCGGCAGATGTCTGCCAGCGGAACAGAGCGGAGGTAAGCCACTGACGTAGCCTTTGCCCGAACGCAATGAGCCGTGACTCGACCTTCCAAGGAGAGCCCGGCTGCCCCATAAGCCCAAGAGATACAGTCCGCAACCCAGATGGACAGAGTACGCTTGGAGACCGGGAGCCCCAATTTATTGGGGTCAAAAGACACAAAAAGCTGAGCAGCTTTACGGTGCTCCCGCGTACGGTCAAGGTAGAAGTTCAATGCCCTTCTACAGTCCAGGGTATGGAGGACCGTTTCAGCTCGGCTGGAGTGTGGTCTGGGAAAGAAGGTTGGAAGCACCACCTCCTGATTGATGTGAAAAGGGGAGACCACTTTTGGAAGAAATTTTGGGTGAGTCCGTAGGACTACCCTATTTTTGTAGAACCGAGTGTAAGGGGGATCAGACACGAGGGCCTGCAATTCACTTACGCGTCTAGCGGAAGTGAGGGCTATCAAGAACAATGTTTTCCAAGAAAGAAAACGGAGAGAACAGGTAGCCATAGGTTCAAAAGGCGGACAGGTGATCCGCTGTAAAACCACATTCAGGTCCCAGTCAGGCGCTGGCGGGCGCAGAGGTGGTTTAAGTAGAAGGAGACCTCGGAGAAACCTCGCTACGAGAGGGTCGTTGGAGAGAGGTCTGCCGTCCACCGGCACATGATGTGCTGAAAGAGCACTGAGGTGAACTTTGACGGAGTTGGACTTAAGTCCCAGATTAGAGAGGTATAGCAAGTACTGCAAGATCACCGACACCGGGCAGGAGAAGGGATCCTGAGACTGTTGGGTACACCAAACGGAAAAACGACGCCATTTAAGGGCGTAGCATTTGCGGGTAGAAGGTCGTCGCGAAGCTAAGACGACCTCCTCCACCTCTGCCGGCAGGAGAAGGGGAGCAAGGACTACCCTCTCAGCAGCCAGGCCATTAGGTTGAGAGACCTGAGGTTGGGGTGTAGCAGAGACCCCTGATCCTGAGTGAGGAGATCCGGTTGTAACCCCAGAGGGAATGGATCCTCTACCGCTAATTGCAGCAGGAGTGGAAACCACGGCTGTCTGGGCCAGCGAGGGGCCACCAGGATCATGAAGGCTTTGTCTCGGAGAACCTTGAAAAGAGTCCGAGAGACTAGCGGGATGGGAGGGAAAGCGTACAGAAGGCTCCCCGACCATGAGAGTAGAAAAGCGTCCGCCGCAACTCGAAGGGGGTGTGGCTGACGAGAGCAGAAGCGAGGAAGTTGCCGGTTGTGAGGACTGGCAAAGAGATCCATCGTGGGGAGGCCCCACTTTAGAAAGAGCTTCTGAACTACCAAGGGATCCAGGCGCCACTCGTGCGGCTGGAGGATCCTGCTGAGTTTGTCCGCCAGGCAATTTTCTTGGCCTGGGAGATAAACTGCCTTGAGAAGAACGCCGTGACTGACGGCCCAAGAGCAGAGCTTCTGCGCCTCCCGACAGAGAGGGAAGGAGCCTGTGCCCCCCTGCTTGTTCACGTAGAACATGGCAACTTGATTGTCCGTCTGGACAAGGATGGACTGGTGAGAGGTCAGGTGGGAGAAGGCCTTGAGAGCCAGGCGGATCGCTCTGAGCTCCAGGAAGTTGATCTGCTGAGCAGACTCCCACGTGGTCCAGAGGCCCTGAGTACGTGCCCCTTGGCAATGTGCTCCCCAGCCCAGGAGGGATGCATCTGTTGTCAGCACCCGGGCCGGCTGAGGTGACTGGAAAGGCATGCCGAGTACCAGGTTCGGCCGATGAAGCCACCACTGGAGAGAGGAGATCAGCGGCTCGGAGACGCGCACTAGGTCTGCTAGGCCGCCTGTGGCTTGTCGCCACTGCTGGCGGAGACACCATTGAGCAGGCCGCATATTCAGGCGGGCATTGGGGGTCACATGGACGGTGGAAGCCATATGGCCGAGTAGTCTCAGGAAGCGCCTGGCGGAGACCAGGGGCTGGCTGCGAAAACGGTCGGCTAGGTCCATGAGCCGTTGAGCTCTGTCGAGCGGTAGGAACGCTCGTGCCTGAGGAGTGTGCAGCCTT
Organism: Ichthyophis bannanicus; assembly: GCA_033557465.1. Classification (NCBI taxonomy): domain Eukaryota; kingdom Metazoa; phylum Chordata; class Amphibia; order Gymnophiona; family Ichthyophiidae; genus Ichthyophis; species Ichthyophis bannanicus. The sequence continues at coordinate 66,358,965 of CM066033.1, forward strand.
GCGCCGATGAACTCGAGATCCTGTGAGGGGAGCAAAGTGGACTTTGCGAAGTTTATAACAAAGCCCAAGTACTGCAGAAGAGTCACCGTGCGGCGTGTGGCGTTGGTGACCTCCGGAGCGGACGCTGCTCTGATGAGCCAGTCGTCGAGGTACGGAAAGACATAGAGGCCGTGAAGCCGGAGATGGGCCGCCACCACCGCGAGACATTTTGTGAAGACTCGCGGTGAGGAGGACAGGCCAAAGGGTAGTACTCTGTACTGGTAATGATTTCCGGCCACCACAAACCTTAGGTACTGGCGGTGGCTTGGGTGGATAAGGATGTGCGTGTAGGCATCCTTTAGATCCAAGGAGCATAGCCAATCTCCCTGCTGGAGGTAGGGCAGAAGGATTCCAAGGGTAAGCATCTTGAACTTTTCCCGCACGAGGAATTTGTTGAGGTTGCGCAAGTCCAGGATGGGTCTGAGGCCTCCTGTCCTCTTTGGTACTAGAAAATACCTGGAATAAAAGCCTTGACCTTTCAGGTGGTGGGGCACCGGTTCCACCGCCTGTTCCTGTAGAAGACCTGCCAACTCCTGAAGGAGTAAGTCCCTGTGCAGAGGGGGTCGTGGAGGTTCTCCCGGAAAATAGGAGGGAGGGACCTGGTGGAAGTGGAGAAGATAGCCTTCTCGCACGACTTGAAGCACCCAGGCATCTGAGGTGATGCTGGACCACCTGTGGGCGAAGTGAACCAGCCGGCCTCCGGTGGTGGGAGGAACCAGCGGGCGGGGGGAGAGGCTATGCTTAAGGAGTCAAAAGCCCCCACCCTGCTGAGCAGGGGCTGGTGGTGCAGGCTTGGGGGCTTGCTGCCTACGGGACCCGTTACCCCGTCCCTTGGCCTGCTGGCCCTGTTGGGGAGCTGCAGGGGCCTGATATTGGGGGTATTGTTTGTAGGCAGCCGCCTTCCTCGGGTAAAAGGACTTCTTCCCCGAGCCCTTCTTTTTCTGGGAAGGGGCGGAGGTCTTCCTAGAAAGCCTAGTCCTGGTGAGAGTCTCCGTCTCAATTTGTGCAGCCTTTTCAGCCATGGGCTTGCCAAAGAGGCTTTCGCCTCGGCAGGGGACATCGACCAACTTGTCCTGCGCACCCACGGCTCAAGGTCAGACGACTGAAGCCAAGCCTGTCGGCGGGCACCGATGCCGGCTGCGGCCACTCGAGCCGATGCTTCAAAGCCATCATAGGCTGCTCGGGATATGAATTTTGAGCATTCCCGAATGCCAGTGGACAAGGCCAGGAACCTCCGCAAGGGTTCCTCGGACAAACCAGCGGAGAATCCGGCTAGCTCTTTAGCCAGGTCTCGGAGATACATGCCCATGTATAGCTGGTAGGTCTGGACACGACACGCAAGCATAGAGCCCTGGAAACACTTCTTACCAAGGCCATCCAGGTTACGGGCCTCCCTGCCAGGAGGCACCGAGGAGTGCATCTTCTGGCTCTTAAGACGATGCATGGCCGATTCCACTACCATGGAATGGTGTGGTAGCTGTGCTTTTTGGAAGCCAGGGCTCTTGCGGACTCGATAGATAGAATCGACCCGCTTGCTGAGGACCGGCGAGGTGGCTGGACTCTCCCACATGTGGAAGAGTAGTCGTTCCAGCATGGGAGGAACCGGTACAGTAAAGTGTTCCCTGGCGGGAGAGTCATACTGGAGGGCGTCGAGCTCTTCGGCTCGAGGCTCCTCCTCGGGATCCGCAGGGAAGGCCAAAGCCTTGGCCATATCCCTGACGAAGTCCGAGAACCGGGCATCCTCCGGGGGGGACTGCTTCCGAGGTTCGGACTCAGGTGAGTCCGAGGGGACACACCGAGTCCGAAAAGAATCAGGCGACTCTTCCTCTTCAGACTCCCAGACCGACTCCGACGAGGACTCGGTGGGGTCGGCCCGGGCAGGGCGCGGCGCCTGCCGCCCCGACGCCGAGGGAGTCGGCGTCGGCGACCTCGGTCCCGAACGGGAGGCCGAGGGTGACCTCGACCGAGGATCGACTCGAGTTCGCATCGACTCGAGGATCGGCTCGGTCTCCGGGGTCGACTTAGACGTCGACGTCCCGGCGGTCGGGGCAGCGGCGCCAGCGAAGCCAGCGAGCAGTGCCCGCTGCTGGTCCATGAAGGCAGACAGTCTGCTCTCCAAGGCCGTCAACCTGATTCCGAGCTCAGGTGACCCAGCAGCCCCCGACTCGGGCCCCGACAGCGTCGGGTCCGATGTCGGCTGTCGCGGAGGCGAGTCCAGGAGGACCACAGGACTTACCCGAGCAGGCAGCTCCGACTCCAGGCGAGGTCGCTTCGTGAGGTGCTCCTTCTCCAAGGACCCGGGACGGCTATCGGGGCTATGCGACCTGGCCCTCGCGGAGCCAGGAGCGTCCACCGACGCCGCCCTCGCGGGTTTCACCTTATGTCGATGGTCCCCGGAGGGAGAACCCTGTCGGAGGAACTCCGGCGACGGTCCGAGCTGGAACCCCTGGACGCGGAGGCCTCCGACGAGGTCCGGGTACGGCTGGGGTCAGCGAAGATCCTATCCCGCTGATGCCGCCGTCTTCTCAACGCTTTGGAGGACAGTTTGCCGCAGGGCCCACAGATCATTTCTTCATGATCCGGGCCCAGGCAGCGGAGGCAATGGTCGTGTGTGTCAGTTAGTGACATATTTCGGTCACACTGACCACACCGCTTGAAACCACTGGCAGCCATCGGGGGAAAAAGGGCCCCGGCGAGGTCAAAGGACCGGGCTGCCAGGGGAAAACCGAAAACGAAACTAAGTCAGAAAAACCGAAAAAGAAGAAGAGGACTCGTGACCGGCGTCGCGAGTCCGGGCGGGAAAAAGACCGGCGTCGAACCGAAAGAAAAAAAGAGTAAATTATGAAGAAATATCAACTTTTTCGCGGGGACACGACGGGTACGTCTGTAGGGCTCCGCGGAAAAAAGAAGACTGGCTAAGATGGCACCCTTGGGCGGGAAGAGGACCGCGCATGCGCGCTGCAATTCCCAAAGGCTTTCTTTGAAAGCTGGGGAAAATTGCTCCGCGAGGGCTCCGTCGGCGCCGACGTCACCCATAAGTGAGGACTGACTTCCTGCTTGGTCCTGGAGAATCGGCTGTATAAATAAGAGGAAGAAAGCTAAAATGAAAGCATATTGTTTAGTGAAATATAAGCCTCAGAATATCTAGGCAGATAAGGGATAAGAAATTAAGAAAAATGGGGGAGGGGATAAACCAGGAATAAATGTTAGATAAGGACCCAGAGCAGTGCAATGCTATTCTTTATGTTATGATACCATGTTGATACAGGTAATCAGGAGTGGGTTGGGGGGGGGGAAGAGGAGTTTCTTCTTCTCTCCCCACCTCACGGATCCACATATTGTATGGATAATGTTCTTTGACTATGATGTTTTGTAACTGTTGATGTGTGAAACAAACCTGACAACTTCTGATTTTATGGTTGTGGAGTCACAATAAAAATTGTTTACAAAAAAAAAGAAACTGAATCCAGTGGGGAAGAGCTTGAGTCATCTGGCCTGCACAAAGAGCAGGAGCGAGTCCATCTTACGGTCCAAGGGGTCTTTTAGAGCTGTACCACCCTCCACTGGGATAGTTGTCCGCTTTGTGACTGCTGTGACATGCAGATGATGGTGAAAGGAGATAGACTCAGGAGTAATTTGTGGAAATATTTCTTTACGGAAGAGTGACAGATGCATGGAATAGTCTCCCAGTGGAGGTAGTAGAGACGAGGACAATATCTGAATTCAAGAAAGCATGGGACAAACACAGAAGATTTCTAAAGGAAAAAAAGGGACTCTAATAGTTGATGTGGAAGGGCAGACTAGATATGGTCTTTTTCTGCTGTCATGTTTCTATCCACTCAAGGTGTGCAGAACAAGGAGGCATAGTCCTTCTGTAGCAGGGCGTAAAGCTTCCTACAAACCCTCAGCCCCTTTACCAGGGAGTCAGGCAAATGGAGAGTGGACAACACTTAATCACAGCCGTTAGTTCGTCTTTCCTGAATAAGTTGGAATCATCATTGGAGGTTTCTGAACTAGACTCCAGCTCTCAACCAAAGAACAGTTGATCCAAATAAACTAGTGCCATACCAACTTACACCCCAAGCGGCCCAAATCAGACTTTGCACCGTTCAGAGGATGAGGTCGAGAAGCCACAGATAGATGAAAATCTATCCTTTGAGGCACATGCTAGTTCGGTGATATCTAAGTCATTTTTGAAGGATGCGGCAAATGAGACAACTAAAGTCTTTTTTTTTTTTTTTTTTTTAACATTTTCATGTTTTAATACAAAGTATTGTTTTAGCATTTTTAGATTATAGTAATATATTGTTAATTAATTGCTCAAAACAGGCACAACAGTTACAATTATGCCAAAATACTGCAGTTTGATTGATATTTGTGGTCCTTGGGCATACAGCAATGACTCCACCACTTCATAAGTTACACTGGCTTAGGATTCCCCAACGGGTTCTTTTTAAGTTTTTTATGTTTCTCCAGATTTCATCGGAGCTGTAAAAACTTGCATCCACCAACTGCTGGAGACAGAGAAATACTGGAGTATGCCCTTAAGGGCACAGGCTGTTAATGGAATGATGGTGTCATAACTAGCCTCTGGAATGTTTCTCTGTCTCCACATCTACTGACAGCGAAGCACAACCCACTTTGGACTGTAAAAGGGCAATATAGAATTGAAGTTTCTCTTTAAAAATGCAGGCTAGTCAAATAAGCGATCCCCATCTCTGCACATACATTTCCCTGCCTCATCCTAACCCAAGCTCTTTTTTGCTGCAGCTAACACAACAGACTCTTTTTGACAGCCCAGTTATTTTTACTCACAGTGGGGAGGAGGGGTAGAAACAAGGATGTGATCAATTTTACTCTCCCCAAAATGTTTAACACTTGGTTTCACAAAGGGCTCCTTTGTTCTGTGCCTATAGGAAAACCTTCAGCAAATGGGACTCTAACATTATGCTAGAACAAACAGAAAATAAACTGATCTTCTGAATGTGCAAAATAAATCCTGTAATACAAAAAAAGTAGTTACTCACCTGTAACAGGTGTTCTCCAGGGACAGCAGGAATCAGTCGTCACTTATGGGATGACGTCGGCACCGACGGAGCCTGCGTAAAGCAATTCCCCAGCTTTCAAAGAAAGCCTTTGGGATTGCTGCCACGCATGCATGGTCAACGTCCCGCCCAAAGGTGCCATCTTGCTCAGTCAGGTCCCCTAGCTAGAGCCCTACTAAGCAGATGGCAAGGGAAGGACAAAAATAGCAATTCCTCAGGGGAGGTGGGAGGATAGTGAGGACTGATTCCTGCTGTCCCTGGAGAACACCTGTTACAGGTGAGTAACCACGCTTTATCCAGGAACATGCAGGAAGTCAGTCCTCACTTATGGGACTCCCCAGCTACAGGGTACCGAACCTGTAACCAAAAAACGCCTCCGCAAGGCTGTGAGCAGAAGCCGATGTCCGAAGGAGCCTGAGTCCTTGGGTCCACGGGGCGAAACCCTTGGAAGCTGTCAAGCAGAGTCGGAAGGCAGGAGTTGCTTATACCCCAAACAGATTATGGAGTACAGCCTGGCCGAAGGTGCTGTCCCAGTGGGACTCCCTTTCCAGACAGTAGTGGGCAGCGAATATTCGCTGAAGACTAGGTCGCAGCCTGGCAGATATCCGTCAGAGGCACTGAGCGCAATGAAGCTACTGAAACCGCCTTGACTCGGGTGCCTTGTGCGGTGACCCGCCTATGGGTGACCCGCCTATCCAACGTGGGCGAAAGCTATGCAGTCCGCCACCCAGATGGAGAGGGTGCGTTTTATGACTGCCTGCCCCAGGCGATTGGGATCATAGGTCACGAAGAGCCAGCCAGACTTGCGATGAGGCTGGGTGCACTGCAGATAGAAGGCAAGAGCCCTCTTGCAGTCAAGTGTATGCAAAACCGCCAACGCCTGGTCGACATGGGGTCTCGGGAAGAAAACTATCTCCTGATTGAGATGAAAATCCGAGACAACCTTCGGCAGGAACATGGGGTGGGTACGGAGGACTACCCTGTTCATATAGAACCCGGTGTATGGGGCTTCAGGCATGAGAGCCTGGAGCTCACTGACTCGGCGGGCGAAGGTCAAAGACAGCAGGAAGACTACCTTCCAGGATATGTGCCGAAGCGAGCACATCACTATTGGCTCGAAGGGTGAACGGGTAAGCTGCATGAGCACTACGTTCAGGTTCCACTCTGACAGGGGAGGCCGGATGGGAGGTTTGGACAGCAAGAGACCCCACAGAAAGCGGGAGACCAAGGGCTGCTCCGAGAGGGGTTTGCCCTCTACGGGGAGGTGATTCACCGAAATGGCACTCAGGTGTACTCTGTCCTCTGTCGACTTCAGCTCCTCCTTCGAAAGATGGAGAAGGTACTGGAGGACCCACCGAGTGGGACAAGAAAAAGGGTCGACCTAGAGCTCGGAGCACCAGACCGAGAAGCGTCGCCACTTGAAGGCGTAAGCTCGTCTCATCAAGTCCTTCCTCGACGTGAGGATGGCCTCCTCCAGGAGGTCTAGCGCGGCTAGGGAGACCCGTTCAGCCACCAGACTGTAAGGGACAACACGGCCAGGTTCAGGAGTAGCACCCGCCCCTCCTCCTGCGTTAGTAGGCCTGGGGTACAGCCCAGAGGAACTAGAGGCTCGGTAGCGAGCCAGAGCAGGAGTGGGAACCATGGTTGCCGAGGCCATGAGGGAGCGATGAGTATCATCGACGCTCGGTCCCGCTGAGCATTGTGGAGGGTCCTCGCAATAAGAGGAGTGGGAGGGAACGTGTAGAGAAGCCCAGAGGTCCAGCTCATGAGAAATGCATCTGGAGCTTCCCTGCTCGGGTGCAGGACCGGGCCGCAGAAGCAGGGGAGTTGTGTGTTCGTTGGGCTAGCGAACAGGTCCACGGTCAGGGTCCCCCACCAATGGAACAGCAAGCCTCTGGGTCCAGCCGCCATTCGTGAGGGCGGAGGATCCTGCTGAGTTTGTCCGCAAGGATGTTCTTCTGGCCCAGGAGGTAGACCGCTCGTAGGGTCATCCCCCAATGGAAGGCAAAGGAGGACCGCTTCCCGGCAGAGGAGGCGTGATCGTGTGTCCCCCTCCTTGTTGATGTAGAACATCGCCACTCCATTGTCGGTCTGCACGAGCACCGACTTTCCTTTGAGATGGTCCTCGAAGGCCCTCAGGTTTATTTGCTGTTGAGACTTTTTGGGTGACAAGCGCCCTGCATGCACAGTGCACCACAGTGAGTTCCCCACCCCAGCAGGGAAGCATCCGTTGTCAGCACTAGTTCATGCTATGGGGTCTGGAAGGGCAGCCCCCACAGAAAGTTGTGGTGGTTCTGCCACCAGTCTAAGGACCTGTGAAGGTTGTGGGAGACTCAAATGGGGTCTCTGAGGTGACCGGAGGCCAGGCTCCACTGAGTGCTGAGGCACCACTGGGCGTCCACATGTGCATGCGGGCATGTGGAACTACATGGACAGTGGAGGCCATGTGCCCTAGGAGGCACAGCATAGTCCGCACTGTGACCTGAGTGTTGCTCTGGACCTGGGTCACCTGGGCTCAGAGGCGAGACGCGCGGTCTGCTGGCAGAAAGGCGAACACCCGCTGAGTGTCGAGGCGTGCGCCGATAAACTCCAAGGCTTGTACCGGTTCGAGGTGCGACTTGGGGTAGTTGACCAAGAATCCCAGATGCTCGAGGAGCAGGATTGTGCGTGATGCCTCCAGGCGGGCTTCCCTGGCTGAGGGCCCCGTGACGAGCTAGTTGTCAGGGTAAGGGAAGACCAGTACGCCCTGCCGCCTGAAGGAGGTGGCGACTGCAGAGAGGCACTTTGTGAAGACCCCTGGGGCAGATGCGAGTCCGAAGGGCAGCACCCTGTATTGGTAATGCTCCCCTTGCACCCTGAAGCGTAGGAGCTGTCTGTGCTGCGGGTGAATCAAAATGTGGGCGTAAGCGTCCCTGAGATCCAAGGAGCATAGCCAGTCGCCCTGCTGGAGGAAGGGCAGCAGGATGCCAAGGGATAGCATTTTGAACTTCTCCCGCACCAGAAACTTGTTTAGCTTTCGGAGGTCGAGGATGGGCCGGGACGAGGAAGTACTGGGAATAGAAGCCCCAACCTCAGAGGTCCGTCGGTATCCTCTTGACGCCCGCTGGGTGAGAAGATTGTCTAACTCCCGCTGTAGGAACGTCTTTGGGTGGGGAGTCGAGAAGGCTCCGCTGGGGAGAAGGAAGGGGGAAACCTGTCCAGATGGAGACGGTAGCCGTCCTGGACTACCCAGAGGACCCAAGTGTCTGATGTGATGGATGCCCACCGAGGGGTGAAGGAGGACCAGCGTCCCCCTATAGGCTGCGGTGCTGGGCGAAAGGCTACGCTGCTGGTGTCAAAACCTCTGGGCAGGCTGAGGCAGTGCCGGGGTTTGGGCCTTAGGACCTTTCGGTTTGCAGTGATCGTGGGGCCCAGACTTTCCCTGCATTGCATAGATCGGCGCGGGAGTGGGTGAGTATGGTGGGTAGCCTCGGTAGGGTAGACCCTTCCGCGGGAAGAACGGCTTCTTAGTTAGCTGTTTCTTCCGAGGTAGGGAGGAGGTCTTGCGCGAGAGGTGGGTTCAGGTGACTAACTCAGTTTCTGTCTCGGCGGCCTTATCCTCCATTGGTTTACCGAAGAACTGCTCACCAAGGTAGGGTGCATCTAGTAGCTTTTCCTGGACCCACTGCCCCAAGTCCAAGGACTGGAGCCATGCCTGGCGTCGAGCCCTGATGCCAGCGGCCGCCACTCGAGCCGAGGACTCGTATCCATCGTAGGCGATGCGGGAGAGGTATTTTGAGCACTCCGCGATGGACTTCAGAAGGGACCGGAACCTATTGAGGGGTTCACCCACGAGGCCTGTGGAGAAGCCCCCAAGTTCCTTGGCTAGGTCACACAAAACATGCCCATGTACAATTGGTATGCTTGAGTACGACATGAGAGCATGGACCCTTGATAGGCCTTGTAGCCTAGGGTGTCAAGGGCTCTCGACTCCCTGCCCGGTGGAACCTAAGAGTGTGACTTTGGGCTCTTTTGTTTTCTCACAGCCAATTCTACCACCATGGAGGTGTGGGGGGAGTTGGGTTTTCCTGAACCCGGTGCCGCGCTGGACCCTATACATCGCGTCGGGTTTCCCACATACGGAGCAGCAGCCTGGACAGAATGGGAGAAACCAGGACAGTAAGAGATTCCCGAGGCAGGGACTCATACTGCAAGATATCGAGTTCTTCAGCTCAAGGCTCCTCTTCAGCCTGGGTAGCCAGATTGAGAGCCCGTGCCATATTCCGCACAAACACCAAGAAGGAGGTGTCTTTGGGTGGTGAACGCCTCTGAAAGGCGGGCAGGGACGGGTCTGATGGGAGGTCCCAATGGGCACAGGTCTCTGGGGAGGTATCCCCATCTGACTCCCAGCCCAAAAAATTAGAGGAGGAACCCGATTCGGGCTGGTCGCCTCACCTGGAGGCTGAGGCTCATTTGGAGCCGGAGGCTCTGGAGGATCTCGCCCTCGAGGAACGGGAAGGCAAGCAAGACCGATGCCGAGGACCCTCACAAGGCCCATGGCTCTCGGGGGTTTCCAGTGCAGATTTTGATGTCCCTCTCGAGGGAACTCAGTCTCTAGGTGCGGGCCAGTGAAGCTGCAAATGAGCACCTGCTGGGAAGCTATGGACGCAGAAATGCTGTGCTCTAGTGCCAGCATACGGGACTCCCACACGGCCGTGGGGCCCTGCGATGCCGACACCAGTGTCACTGTTTCGGGCATTGAGGAGGAGAGGGGGGTCCTCGCCGGGACGGCCCTCAGGAGACCTGGCGTCATCACTGGGGACCTCCGAGTCTGTACGGGGTACTTTACAAGGTTGCTCCTTGTCCGACTCTCGGGAACGCCGAGGAGGGCTAAGCGACCAAGCATGAGAGCGCTCGCGTTTGTTGGGAGCCACCGACAGCGACTTTGAGGCCTTCTTCTTCTTACACCGCTCCACTTCAGGGGACCCCTGGTCGGAGTGCCGTCTTGAGCACAGAACCGAGATGGGGGATCCCACCGGCAGAGAGACGACCGAGGGCACCACCGGGGATTCCGAGGCAGCCTTATGGAAAATGTCCTCGGACTTCTGCTTACGACTGAGCAGGGCTTTGGAGGACGTTTTCTTACAAAACAAACAGAGCTCTGGATCATGGTCAGCCCCGAGACACCAGTCATGGGTGTCCATAAGCGACATGTTCTTGGAGCATCTATCACATTTTTTGAAACCGGTGGTCATCAGGGGTCGAAGACCCACGCGGACAGCGGTTGGGAGAAAAAAAGGGTACGAAGCCCACTAATGGCAAAAATGTAGGCAAATATGTCCCCTTTTGCTCAAAAGGGATGGGAGCAGGGGGAGGACGGGTAGAGGACCGGTGCAGCCGGAAAAATAGTAGGCCATAGGCCGGGAAACAAAACACTTTTTCCGAGGGACGAGGACGTGCGTCCAAAGGGCTCCATGGAAAGAGGGAGACTGAGCAAGATGGCTTCCATGGAAAGAGGGAGACTGAGCAAGATGGCACCTTTGGATGGGAAGAGGACCACACATGCGTGACAGCAATCCCAAAGGCTTTCTTTGAAAGCTGGGGAATTGCTCCATGTGGGCTCTGACGGTTCCGATGTCACCCCATAAGTGAGGACTGACTTCCTGCTTGTTCCTGGAGAATCCTTATTAACTTAATCCTCTTCTTTAAAACTGTTTGGGTGCATGTTTAGGGAGCATCCAGTGTAATAAATGGTGTGATATGTTCTTGTCTATATAACAGAGTTCAGCAAACCTTCTCTCGTAGAGATCTGCTTTGCCCTCAGCAGTGGAGAGTCGATCAGATTCAGGGCTGTTCACTCGGTGATAGCGCACAGATCGTGCTGGAGTAGTGGGAGACTCTGGAGGAACTCGCACTGGAGAGCTGGGACAGACCCCTCGACTCTGATCCTCATCCATTATACCTTGGGTCTGTAAAAAGCAATCATCAAGAGAAAAAAGAACTAGTTCATTGATAGAAATCACCATAATTTTATTTATTTATTTTTTTAATTTTATTTGCAAATCTTTTATATACCGCCATTTCCTAAGATCAGTGGCGGTTTACATTGAACAACAAGAAATACATAAAACAGCGCTGTGAAAATAACAGGTACATTGAACAGTATTCAAAACTATATACAATTAGTTAAAATCAAGTATGATGAACAATAATCAGTACTATATATAGGTAGTATTGACAATATTTGAAAACTATTTACATATATACATTAAAGTTTTATCATATGTTCTCGTTTGGTAATAACAATGTCAGTATTAGGGCAAACAGGTCATGGAAATCTAAGGAGGATGGGAAGTCTTATCCAATTCTTTGTCTATGTTCGAATAATATTGTGCGAACAAGTAAGTTTTTAGATCTTTTCGGAAATGTTTCAGGTCTTTTATTTCCCTTAGTTGATCAGGAAGATTATTCCATAGAGCAGGTGCTACAAATGAGAAGGCACCTCTACTTGTTATATGTTTAGTTTTTCTTATTGAGTCGGGAACTGCAATAGTATGAAGATTCTTTCTACGTCTTATTCTGTTTTCTATAGGTCTATGAATTAGTGTAGACAGGTATGATGGGGCAATCTGATTTATGAGTTTAAAAGTAGTCAAAATTATTTTATATTGAATTCTACTTTGTATAGGTAGCCAGTGTAGTGAGTAAAGAATCGGGGTGATGTGATCGGTCAGTTTTGCTTTGGAAATTATTCTGGCTGTAACATTTTGAGCCATCTGTAGTATTTTTAGGCTCTTTTTAGATACACCTGTTAATATTCCATTGCAGTAATCAAAATGGGGAGTTATCAGTGCCTGTGTGATGGTTCTAAAGTCATTGATTTCTAATAGTGGTCTCAGTTGTTGAATTGAGCGTAGCTTGTAGTATATTGTTTTAGTTGTTTTCTTAATATGATTGGTGAAACTGAGAGCCTTGTCTAGAGTGACTCCTAAGTATTTAATATTTTCTTTTATGGGTATAGTAAAGTTAAGAATTTTGATGTCAGTAGGTAGTGTGTAATTTGTAATCTCTCTGTAGCGCTACCAGTGTTTTTTCTTATTGCTACCTTCCCTCCGCATACTCTTGATATGCTTTGCAGTGACCAGCTCTATCTCCAGCATGCATAGGCTTCTAGGCTAATACAAGCTTCAGCAGAAACAACGACTTAGACTCATAGGTTAGCCCTATCTTCAGTGGGCAAAAGGGCTGATGAGCTAGCCCCTCCTCTAGCAAAAGCATGGTTTGCTACTTAGGGGCTAGTACAGTCTCCAGAAGGCAAAATTTGAAATAACCTCTAAAAAGGCTCAAGTTGGCAAGAGCTAGTTGGGGCATTTTCTTCAAATGGGTTAATTTTGCGGATTAGATACACACAACACCACCCTTTATAACCCCAATACTTTTCTAACACCTTAATAATCAAATACCATCATCTTAAACTTTTTTTTTTTTTTTTTTTAACTTTTATTTTCATTTTGCAACAAACAAAAGAAACAACACACCAAAAGAGACAAAACAAGTATACAATAAGGAAAAGTAAACCCATTACCCCCCACCCCGATGCTTCTTCTCTACCCGATTATATCAGCATGTGAGCGCTTCCAATTAACAGTGATTATACATCAAACGATCAAAAGAGTAGCTACAATACAGCATGATCATGGAACAGAGATATATACAAAGTTAGACAGTCAGATGAGAGCATTTAGCAAAATGTACATAGTCATTGAGCATCTTCCATTGAGACCAATGAGAAGGAGTCTGAACGGAGGAAGCGAACAGACGAGGTAGTTGTTCATATTTACTGTAAAGACAGGCATGATTCCACCATTCATTGGGGCTCAGATGGGAGCTAATTTTCCAGTATTACTTAATTAGGGAAATAGCAATGCCAAGCATAAAATTCGAAAGGAGATAAGCCATTTTTGGGAGAGAGGGGATCCCCGCAACTAGGCGAAGTCCCACTATCCTCCAAGAAAGGGGCTCCTGAGAGTGCGAGATAAACTAAAGACGACCCCAGACCCGACGCCAGTAATACTGTAGTGCGGGATATTCATGCCTAACATGAGGCAATGAACCAATGGCCGCAGGACGTGTCCAGCAACCATTGCCCTGAGTAGTGTTCCAATTGTCTAATCTGTGAGAAGTGTAAAAACACCGGTGGGCTAGAAAGAAGAGGGTCTGAGTGAGTGAGGCGGATCAGGAACCCGTGTCCCTCTACTCCAGATAAGGCTCCATTGCTCCGAGGTCAAAGTCACATGCAATTCTCTCTCCCATACTTTCTGCGCTATAGGGGTATCTCTAGTTATAGGATTACATAAGGTTTAGTAAAATTGGATGCTACACCCGGTGAACTACCGAGAGATCGGAAAGTCTCCAATCAACCTGATGTAGGGAATGCCGATGGCAGGAGTACTCTAGTGCTCCGAAGGCGATGCTGAAGTTGCACTGACCAGAGTCGGGAGTCTAAAGATTGCATAAGAGTATTAAAGGCACCTAAAGTGTCTAAAAGCATTGGTGGATAGTGGGAGTCTGATGGGAGAGTCATACCAGGGAGAAAGGTAAGAGGAATCGGTTTGCAAAGGCCCGCTTCTATATCTAGCCACACAGGTCTACTCGGTACTGGATCTTCCAACCAACGAGCACCGTGTTTGAGAAGAAAAGATTGAGGGAACACTTGAGTAAAATCGCCACCAAGTATTAAGGGAGCATTGGCAGAGGCCTAGGCCAACTGCGCAATACTTGCATAGTAAGCAGGGTTGTCCACATTCGGGGCATAATGCAAATACACGTGAATTCACTATCTCCAACCTCAAGGTGTACACGGGCCCATCTACCCTCCTTGTCAGCGCTAATATCAGGTACAGTAGCGTGCAAAGACTTCTTAACCAGAATGGTTATCCCGTACCATTTGAAAACGGTGGGAGAATAGGCAGCTACCATGTGAGGCTTAGCATTGAGTTTCAGTGTTTCAGCAGAGTTTAAATGCGTTTCCTGAAGAAACACTAAATCAACATGCTCATGGCTAAGATAGCTAAGAATTTTCTTTCCTTTGAGTGGACCATTAATGCCTTTGACGGTGAATGATAAGGTTTTACATAAGGCCATTCAGAAAAGTTAAAAATTCTGAGCATGATAGCACACATAATTTCACTATGTCCCTCAAGCTGACTGTATCTGGCTGTACACATGACATAGGAAAAATAAGCTATTATAATACAATGAAGCGCCCCACATTAACAAAGAAAACCACAGTACGGTAGAGGAGAAGCAAAACCCCAAAATTACTGGCGACCATGTGTCTGCGGGGAGAAACCCCAGAGAAGGCCGAAATTGAAAAAACACATAACCTGTAGAACTGTGCGTGCTCCGAATCCGACCGAGGCACACATCATGAAGGGATAGGAGACCAAAAAACAAAAGTCATATAGAGAAAGAAAGAAAGTCCAGGCTATTTCTGTGCTTGGCTATGACCGCCGCATCGGGCCCTTCAAAATGGCGGATAGAGCCGGCAGATAAGAGTCCAAAATTTGGGATTAGCGCATCTGCTCTGCTTCTTTGGAGTCTAAAAATGTTGATAGTAGATCAGGATCTTCGAACGTCCTGGTTTGGTTGTGGAGAGTCACTCGGAGCTTCGCTGGATACAACAGGCCAAAGCGAGCCTGTAGCTGTTGAAGTCGAGGGCGAAAAGCAAGGAGTTTCTTCCGACGGTCAACGGTAGGCTTTGCCAAATCAGGAAAGAAGGAGACCTTACGACCTTCAAATTCCAAATGATGATTCGCTCGGGCAACATGTAAAATTTGTTCCACTTGTTGATATCTTAGCAAGCTAAAGATAATAGGCCGGGGGGTCGTGCGGTTGAGCGCCATGTGGACAGGAACACGGTGTGCTCGATCGATTTCCAGTTCTCTGTGAAAAGTGATCTTCAGCAAGGAGGGAAGAGTTTTGAGCAAGAATTCTCTTATATCTCCTGCTTCCACCCCCTCCGGCATTCCGAGGAGCCTCACATTGTTGCGACGGGCTCGATTATTGCTATCTTCTAACTCCTTTTGAAGATTCTGTATCTGGCGCTCAGCCTTGTCCAGTTTGCCCAAGCGCACCTCGTGCGAGTCGAGGACCCCCGCCATATTGTCCTGCCGTAATGAAAGACTTTCAAGTCGGTCCTGGAGCACTCCAAAGTCTTCTCGCATGGCTCGAAGCGCTTCTCCATTGGACTGCACCAATTCCTTCACGCCGCGTATTTCCTCCAAAATCTCCAGGTGCATTTCGGGGTTTTCACGAAATGGGACCATCTTCTGTGGGGAGGATACCTCTGTTTTGGAGCGTTTTCCGTGAGAAGAAGAAGGAGACCCGAAGTCCAAGCGCGCTGGTTTATGGGCCGCCATCCCCCCCGAGGTGCCCCGGTCAGCTCGGAGCGAAATAGTAAATTTGTATAGGTATTAAGTCAGGATTCTAAGTAGGCCTCTCGGGAGCTTCAACGCAAAGCGTCCTACCCGCTGGACATCAGGCTCCGCCCCCTCACCATCATCTTAAACTTTTAACATACTGTATTTCAGGTATATAGAGACCTCAGGGAAGCTCATTCCTTACATCTGGCGAACTGTGTCACCATAGGATAGAGCCTAGAACTCATACATCACGGGTCTCACCCTTTAAACTTTAATCTAATTGTATCAAACCTAAAAAGCTATCACACTATATCCAAAAAAAGTACTTTTAAAGGATTCGAACAACAATTAAAACCAATCTTTTTTTATCTAAATTTTTTTTGAAAATATTATAGAGAAATGTTTTAAAGTAAAGTGCAGTTTCTTCCTACTGGTATTGAAGATAAAATCTCCTGCACCTTCTATAATAAAGTTATCACCTAAAGGAGAAAATGGAAAAAGAAAATCCAGATATTCAAAATTGCTTTCCACCAACCATTCAAATAGTAATACGTTACTTATCTAAACGTTTGAGAAAAAAGAAAAACGATTGAAGTCAATCACAACGATTTCAAAGAAGTCACGACATCGACATCAACAGTTCTTAGAACACATCAGAGCACTGCCTCAGAAGTCATATGTCGCAGCAGCTAATCATTAAGACCTCGAGCAGTCACTTAGCTTTTACTTCAATCCAGATCCGACAAAAGCTTTTGTTTCACCCTGCCGGGCTTCGTCAGGGATCTAGCATTCAACCTAAGTTACTACATTTAGATAGAGCAACTATGTTGCTTCGACGGTTCCAAAGGCGTCTGACATCACTCCTCTTTAAACAAGTGGCTAACAAAGCTGATACGTGTAGAAGACATGACGTAATCCTCTCTATCCAAAGCAAACTTTATTGCTCAAACACTCTATTTCTAGGAGCATCTAACTTCACTCCTCTTTAAGCAATAGTCTACCTAAACTAAATCACACGCGAAACGCAACGCAATCATCCCCATCAAAGGGAACTTCACCACCTAAACAGACCGCCATTAAACATATTACATTTAACATTTAAAAAACAAATCCAAAAAGGAAAACAGATATGGAACTCCTGGAATGACCAGCTATAAAAAACAAATATCAAAAAAATAATGCCCATTCGATTTTATCATTCAGTCCATTCGGGACTAAAGTATGCAACTTATGGATCCAGTGTTGTTCTTTTTGAAGGAGTAGACGGCCTCTGTCCCCCCTTCGTATATTTGGAAGCACCTGCTCGATTACAGTACAACGTAATTCTTCAAAAGTATGGTTTACAGCAGTGCAATGTTGAATTAACGGAGTCTCCAACCGTGCCTTCACTATACTATATTTATGTTCAGCTAGTCTGGTACGTAGTGGACGTGTTGTTTTTCCAATATACATCAATAAACACGGACACCATAAGGCATAAACCACAAACAAAGAATTACAGTTAGTAGGTTGTTTCAATTTATGTTTATACTTAAAGCGGGAACACACTTCACTCTCCATCATATTACAATAAAGACAATGGCCACATTTTTGATGTGCATATGTGAAAAAGTCTACTTGTCTAGAGACTGCAGGACATAACTGATCACGAACATTCTTGCCTCTTTGATAGGCCATACGTACATTTTGATGAGACAAAACGGGATGAGATGAAAAAATCTTCCAGTGTTTATAAATAGAAGCCGCCATTCTGCTAGAAAGACCTGAGTAAGGTAAAACGCATGTAAGAGATGATGACTTTTCAGAAGAACTTAAACCTTCAATTCGGGGATTCAATAACCACTCCCGGTGATTAAATCTAGCTCGCTTATAAGCCTTCTTCAGAGGGAGATAGGGTAGCCACATTCATGAAACTTAGCCATCATTCTCCCCGCTTGTATCTCAAAATCCTTCTGGGATGAACAAATACGTCGACATTTAAGCAGTTGGGAATAGGGTAAACTATTCTTCAAATGGCTGGGATGAAAACTTAAGTAATGCAATAAAGTATTTTTGTCCATAGGCTTAGTATTAAATTGCCGTCTCAAATCCTTCAATAGTTTTTGTAACCTTAACATCTAAGAAATGCACCATAGACTGATGCATATTCATCTCAAATTTAATATTAACATTACATCCATTCAAATATTGAAAAAATTCTTCCAAGATGTCCACTGGACCCCCCCATAACAAAAAAATGTCATCAATGTAACGATACCATCGTATAATATAAGGGGTATATTGAGAGAGCAGAGAAGGGAAAGATAGAGATAGAGAAAAAACAACTCCTGGGGAGGTGGGTGGGTTGTGAAGACTTATTTCTGCTGTTCCCAGAGATCACCTGTTACAGGTAAGTAACTGTGCTTTCTCCAGGAACAAGCAGGAATGAGTCTTCACATATGGGGACTCCCAAGCTCAGATGCCCAGAGGGAGTCGTAGCATGTTGCAAGTCTAGAACGAGCCATGCCATTCCTCAGGACCTCAGGCATCCTGGGGATGGAGGGTAGGAGTTGAATACAGCAAAGGAGCTGTGGAACAGCTGGTTAGAACAGGGCTTCAGAAGGGGAAGACCCTGTATAGAGGGCATTTAGTAATATAATATTGTGATCCAGGCCTCCCTTGTTGGCATTGCACAAGTCCACTGAGGTAGATATGGATCTGTTAGAAGAGCCAGTGAATGCGCTTAAGAGGTACCTCACTGAGAAGTAGAGGTAACAAAGTAGAAAAAACAAGTGGAGGTCAGAACCCTTCAGGGTGAGAACAGCCCCAGGGAAAAAAACTGGGGTAGTATAAGAGGTAGAGCTTCAGCGGAGACGCAGAAGGTACTATTGAAGTAAGCTCAAAAATAGTACAATCCTTGGACCAAGAGAATAAATGAGTCTGGCTCAACTGGACTGGGGTTGGAAGCAGTCCATGTAGGGGAGAAAGGGTGTAGAGACCCTTGTATCTGATAAAAAGGAAGGACAGACTCAGAAGCGTTAAGCTTTAGAGTAACTAGTTTCTCCTATGTATTCCAAGTTTGCTACCCTGTTATTTGTAACTCTCCCTTGTTATCCAAGTTTGATGTCCGGTTAATTGTAAACTCGGACACATGTTATCCTGTCTGATTTTTCTGTTCCATGTAAACCGCGCTGATGCAGAATAGTGCGGTATATAAGAAATTGTAATAAATAAATAATAACTGAAGCTCCGCAATGTCTTTCCTAAATGGGGTTAATTAGGAAAGGAAGAAGGGACATGGAGAGCTTCAGGAGTATCTAAACCTAAAAAGGTTATGGTAAGGAAAAAATGTGTTAATTACCACAGGAAGTGGTTATAGTGTAGCCCCCTAAATATGTTGGCACAGCATTGATAGGGGTAGTGCCCATCTGTCAGGATCAGGTAGAGATGTAAGGATATCTGAACCTAACAGAGAGATAGATAAGTAGATGGATACAGATCTATCAAAAAACATATCTCATTATATCTGTAAATATATATATATATATATACACCCCTAGGGTATATATGCATATATGTATAAAGAGATATGTATGGGCAGAAAAACACACAGATAGATATAGATAAGTATATATATGTATCTATATATACCTATATGAATATGCCGGTATATAGACACTTGTCTCCAGGTGTATGGATGGAGAGATTCCATAGATCCCCTCTAGGTTGAGAGGAAGATGTATTTGACAGCAAGAAGGTTGATACCTGCTTGAAGAGATATATAGAGAATCCTCTTTTCCTGGTTATGACTGGTAGAGGAAAAGTTTCCCTGACAAGAAGAGTCTGAAGTCTTTACAGAATTTGAGCTCTTGGATAACCAGGATGGCCTACGTGAAAATTGCAGAAGATAACTTCAGTCTGCAGACAGGAAATCCAGATCTCTCCAGAATTGCAGTATGGAGAATGGATAGAGGATGCCCCTGGAGGAAGATACCCTAGTGACCCACCTATGAGGTCAAGATGGGTATTAGGCGTCCTCTGTCTGCGAAGAAGCTTATCTCTGACTAGAAGATTCAAGGAGATATGGGCCAACTCAGGGAATTGGCCCTCCTTGAGGTTTTCACGGAATGAAAGGCCTGAGGCTTATGCCTCAAAAGAGATTTAAGATGAGATGGTAAGGGTAGGGAATACCTGCCAGACATGGAACATGACTGGGGGACCCCTCCTAACCATCTGAGGTTATCTGCTAGGCCAGATACTGATGCTCTCTAGCAAGGGCCCATAGTGCAAAGCTACTCTGTAGAGATGCAGAGAGCATGCAGGTTGGTTAGAAGAAAAAACTGTCTGTGGAAAGCCAGTAGGCGACCAGCTATTCTGCCAAAGACAAGGGGGCAAAGAAAAGAAGGTAACCAACCAGACTGTGATAATAGGGTTTCCCAAACGAGGCTACTAACCAGTTTGGGACCTAGCAGTAAGGCTAGGATTGCTAGTGGAGGGGAAGCCCTGGTTGTGTAGTGAACAAAACCAGTGGCTTAACCACTACGAATTGCTGTATGTGCAGCAACTACCAGGGCAGCGTGGAAAAACTTGTTTTCCCTCTTTCTTTTTTGGATTGTGAAAAAGAAAGTACAGACATGGTAGGACTTCCTATAGTCTGATGAGCTGCCCTAAGGTAACAAGGGGGGGGGGGGGGGAACAATTCCAGAAAGGAGAAATCCCCCGGTAGAACAGGTAGAGGACCATAGGGGCTTACCGGTTTAAAGAGTCCCTCTTACAAACCAATGTTATAGGAAGAGGGAGGTAAGACAGAGTTGCAAGAGACCGACTATGGAGGAAGTCTCTGACCGATGAGATGATACATGCCAGTGCAGGGAAACAACTGTCTATTGATAGCTGTTACCTCTGTTTCCTCCAAGAGGAAAAGGAAAATCTGTTAAGTATGGGCATGAGCATCATAAAGACTCTTAGAGTTAGAGAAAAGATGTCTCATGAAGAGATATCTAGGAAGGTTAGGATGAAAATTGGTGCAGATACTTCAAGTGAAAAGAAGCAGACTGCCACCCTAACCACCAACCAAGAGGGACAATGATCTATTTGAAACCCTGCCACTGCTGGGTTTGTTGACCCTGTTGAGGTTGTGGATTCTTCAGACCAGGACGATGTTTCCCCTGTTTGGGAACATCTGTGTGATGGGCAGATGATGGATAAAACTTTCTTCCCCCTAGGGGAAGAAAGTTTGGTAGGACATTTCCTACCCACTGGGAAAGCAGAAGGCGTAGGACAGCCTCTAGAAACAGGACAGTCAGTTGTTAACTGAGCAAACTGGAGTAAAGACTCCTTGTTAAAGAGATTTTCTCCAGTGCATGGAGTATTTCCCAGTCTAACTTGTGCCCATTTATCTAAGTCTGAAGCTTGGAGCCAGGCTTTACGTCGTGCCCCTATAGCTATAGCAGAAGTCCTGCTAACAGACTCAAAGGAGTCTAGGGAAGCACGAGTAAGAAACCTAGAGATATTCTGAGCATGACTAACCAGTGAGGAATAGTCTGCACTCTTGGGCTCTGGAAGAAAAGGAGTCAAAAGATGTAATTTCTTTGTGACCTCCTCAAGAGATAGACTCATATAAAAAAATATATGAGAGAATTCTTGCTGAAAGCATGGATGCCTGGAAGGTTTGACGTCCAAAGGCATCTAGTGTCTTAGACTCACGACTTGGTGGATAAGAAGAGTGCTTTTTTGTACTCTTCACCCGCCTCATTGCTGATTCTACTACAATGGAATGATGAGGAAGTTGAGTCCTTTGAAACCCTGGAGAGGGGGGCACCTGATACAGAAGATCAGTTGCTCTGGAAGGTGGGGGTACCTTTAAAGGAGCTTCCCACATTCCTAGAAGGAGATCCTGTAAGGAATGATGCAAAGGAAGCATGATGTTCTCCTTTGCTTTGCCAGGAATATAGAAGGATCCTGTATTCCCCTGTGTAGGATCCTGTCCAGGAATAGAAATGGCAAGTGATTTTGCCATATCCCGGAGGAAAGCCTGAAAAGAAGGATCCCCAGAGGGAACTTCCTTTGAATAGGCTAGATCTGATGAAGAACTAGCATTGGCACCGAGGGATCTATCCAAGTTCATAGGGATAGAAGACCCTGAATTGTGCAATCTGGGATCCTTAGAGGATGTTCGCCGATACTGCTGGAAGTCGGGACCAGTGACCGTTGGTAGCACATCGTCCATGCTAGGGATCGATTCCAAACTCGGTATCGAGGGAAGCGAGCCTGATGAGAGAAGCATGGAAGGCACCGACGGCAATGGTACTGTGGATAACGGTACCGGCCTCGGTACCGTATCCGATACCGACGGATGAAGGCCAGCCGGTGGCAACTCTAATGGCATCCAAGACACCGAGCGTGCCGGATCCGAATCCTCGGAACCGAGCCTTTGGTACCGTCTGGCGTCGGTACCAAGGCGACTCGGTACCCAGTCCCCCAGACTGGAGATCGATTCCAGACTCGGCATCGAAGGAAGCGAGTCTATCGATGCACGTCTGGAAGGTACCAACATCGGTACTAGTATCGGTACCGGGGACAATACCGATACTGGAAGGTCGGTCTGCAGCGTATCCAACGGCCCCTTAGGTACCGAGGACGCCAGACGACGATCCTTGGTGAAGAATGTTTCATCCAACACGATTGCCGATGCTGGGGTATCGGTACCGCTCGAAGCGGATGCCACCACCAGGCATGGCTCAGGTATGTTCTGGAGGGGTGAACCTCAGGAACAACCTGAAACCCCACACGGGTTTTGGAGGCTGAAGACTCCCACCGTGGTTTTGAAACCAGTGGATTCTCGAGGGCAAGGCTGGAGGTATCTCTATGCTGTGCATGAGATTTGCCACTCGAGGACTGGCTAGTCTTAACAGACTGTTTTTGAGTTACCTGTTCCTGTGTAGAAGAAGATATGATCGGTACCCTGAAGTTGGATGGGGACCGCGTGTCGAGGGAAACTCGATGTTGAAAACTTCTTCTCACAATACTATTGCAGGAGGGACACTCCGGAGGAAAATGGTCAGGACCCAAACAGGTTAGACACCAATGGAGAGTGTCCAAAATTAAGGTTGTACCGCCACAGTTTGTACATTTCTTGGGGATAGTGGCTGGCGGTTCCATGAAGGAAAGTGGAGAGGCCTAGCAGGCCTGAAAACCATGAGACACTAGGAAGGAAAAAAATATTCCTTAAAAAGGACAATTTTTACAAGAAAAGAAAAAAGAAACACCGGTGGTACCGGTGGCGTCGAGAAAGGCAGCCGCGACCACAAGAAAACTAAAAAATACAAGATGAATTTTCTGTGGTGACAGGAGGATGTCCTGCTGACTCCTCAGAAAAACGAAAACTGAGGTGAGGCAGTTGGGGAGGCGGGAAGGCAGCACGCAGGCGTGGTGGGGATACTTCCAAAGGCTTTCTGATTGGACGCTGGGAAGCGTTCCCGCGCAGACTCCGTCGGTACCGACGTACCCATATGTGAAGACTCATTCCTGCTTGTTCCTGGAGATTAGCCAGTGCAATAAAATGGGGGGGATCAGACATTTTTCAGATATATTAGTGAGAAGAGGAAGGGCAAAAGTGGTATTGTCAGACTCAAGGGTGCAGGGGAGGAATATGTAGAAGCTGATAAGGATAAAGTGGAATTGCTTAACAAATATTTCTGTGTTCACAGATGAAGAACCAGGAGCAGGACCTCAGAAAACACCCAAAAACAGGAACAGAAGCGAGGGACATCTTGAACAATTTTTAGAAGACTGTGTTTGTGAGAAACCAGCTCATCTTAAAGTAGACAAAGCGATGGGACCGGATGGGATACACCCTAGAATACTGAGGGAACTTAGGGACATTCTAGCAGCGCCACTGACTGACCTTTTCAATGCCTCGTTGGAGTCGGGAGTGGTGCCAAAGGACTGGAGAGAGGCTCATGTGGTGCCTTTACACAAAAGTGAAAGTAAGGATGTGGTTGAAAACTACAGGCCGGTTAGTTTAATTTCGGTGGTGAGTGAATTATTGGAAACACTGCTGAAAGAGAAAATAGTGAGGTTTCTGGAGTCCAGCAGATTACAGGCAGCATGGATTCACCAGAGGCAGGTCTTGTCAAATAAATCTGATTGCTTTCTTTGACTGGGTGACCAGGGAGTTGGACCGAGGGAGAGCCCTAGATGTGGTGTATTTAGATTTCAGTAAAGCCTTTGACACTGTTCCTCACAGGTGACTTATAAACAAACTGAGCACCCTAGGGATGGACCCTAAAGTTACTGCTTGGGTTAGAAATTGATTGGGTGGGAGACGACAAAGAGTACAAGTAAAGCACAGTTACTTACCTGTAACAGGTGATCTCTGGGAACAGCAGGAATAAGTCTTCACATATGGGTATCGTCGGTACCGACGGAGCATGCGCGGGAACGCTCCCCAGCGTCCAGAAAGAGAGCTTTTGGGAGCATCCCACAGCGCCTGCGCGCTGCCTTCCCGCCTTTCCCATCCGCCTCTCTCCAGTTCGAGTTTTAAGCTGAGACAAAGCGAGAGAGAGAGAGAGAGAGGAAAGGAAAGATAGATAGAGAGATACAACTCCTAGGGGAGGTGGGTGGGTTGTGAAGACTTCCTCCTGCTGTTCCCAGAGATCACCTGTTACAGGTAAGTAACTGTGCTATCTCCAGGAACAAGCAGGAATGAGTCTTCACATATGGGGACTCCCCAGCTAGAGATGCCAGAGAGATCTCAAAGGTTGTGAGTCCCTGAGAAGGGCTCTACCTGCCCCTATGGATCTCGGGCATGCAACCAGAGATGGGGGGTAGGAGTTGATTAGGTATGGAACAGGTGTTTGAGAACAGCCTGACCAAACAAGGCATCCCGGCGGGAGTCCTTGTCCAAGCAGTAATGGGCTGTAAAGGTATGAACCGAGGCCCAGGTGGCCACTCGACAGATTTGGTCGATGGACACAGAGTTTAGATGAGCCATAGAGGCTGCCATGGCCCTCACATTGTGAGCTGTGACATGGCCCTCCAGAGAAAGGTTCTTACTCTGGTAGGCGAAAGAAATACACTGAGCGATCCAATTTGACAGAGTTCTCTTAGAGACTGGAAGTCCCAAATGAGAGGGATCAAAAGCAACAAAGAGTTGAGAGGACTTTCTATGTTGCCTTGTCCTTTGTAAGTAAAAAGCGAGTGCTCTCTTACAATCCAGAGTATGGAGATTCCTCTCTGCACTTGATGCATGAGGTCCTGGAAAAAAGACAGGTAAATACACCTCCTGGTTCAGATGAAAAGGTGAGACCACTTTAGGCATAAAGTGTGGATTAGTCCTGAGGACTACCTTGTCATGATGGAACCTTGTATAAGGAGAATTAGCCACCAAGGCTTGCAGCTCACTGATGCGGCGAGCTGAGGTGACTGCAATGAGAAAAATGACCTTCCAGGAAAGGAATTTCAAGGAGGTGGTGGCTAAGGGTTCAAAGGGTGGCTTCATAAGCTGGCCAAGAACCAGATTCAAGTCCCATGCCACTGGAGGTGGTCTAATGGGAGGTTTAGTTACAAGAAGGCCTCTCATGAATCTTGCTATAAGAGGATGAGAGGAAATAGGCTGTCCATTGAGAGGTTTAAGGGATGCTGCAATAGCACTCAAATGGACTCTTACTGAATTCGTTTTAAGGCCTGCATGGGATAAATGCAGCAAATACTCTAGTAAAGAATTCAGAGGTATTGCAAGAGGATTAAGACCCTTCCGTGCACACCAAATGGTAAACCTTTTCCATTTAAAAGCATAGGAACGTCTAGTGGAAGGCTTTCTGGAAGCATGAAGGATATCCTTCACTTGCTGAGAAAGATGCAAATCTTGAAGGTCTAGGCCTTCAGCAACCAGGCTCTGAGATGAAGAGACTGGGGATTTGGGTGCCACAACGTTCCCTCCTCCTGGGACAGGAGGTCTGGAGCAGATACCAAGTTCAGGGAGGGAGCTTGAGAGAGATGCAGAAGTAGAGGGTACCACACCTGGCGTGGCCAATGTGGTGCTATGAGGATCATAGACCCCTTGTCTCTCTGAAGTTTGAACAGTGTCTTGGGAATGGGTGGAAAGGCATAGAGGTAGTCTTGCCCCCAATGAAGGAGGAAGGCATCCCTGGCCTGAACTCCCTGACACGGAATCCTGGAACAGAACCGGGGAAGTTTGGCATTCCACGGACTTGCAAACAGGTCTATGTCCGGGGTTCCCCAAATTCGGAAGATCCTGGCTATCTGGGTCCCCATGGAGGGACCATTCACGTGGAAGCAGAACTCGACTGAGTCTGTCTGCCCAAGAGTTTTGAACCCCTGGAAGATACACTGCCACGAGATGAATTTGATGCTCTCTGGCGAAGGCCCACAATCTGTGATAAGGAAGCTTATCATAGCTCAGGAAGGGGCTATAGAAAAGGTGAAGTGTCTCTGAACAAGCAACCTGTCAGTGCTGGTAGAAATGAGAAAACAGAATTTTGCCATAAAAGACTACCAGTTCCAGAATGCACCAGGTTTCCAAAAGTCATGAGAGGAGCTGAAGTGAGAAAACGTGTGTTCAATCAAAAGGGCTATGAGGTAATCCCCAAGCACTCATTGCAAAGGGCAGGGCTTGATTCAGCACAGCTGCGCTGTGCTAGGATGGAACACTCATCTCAAAGGGCAAGGCCTGATTCAGCACAGCTGCGCTGTGCTAAGGTGGAGCACTCATCAAGGCAGAATAAAGATAGAGTCTATTCTACAGAGAATCATCCAGAGCTGGGATGTCATGATCATTGGTATCTTGATCATCCACGGGATCCTGATCTTCATTCTCATCAGAAGCAGAGGTCAGAACGGACGGAGAGAGAGAGCAAGAAGCCCTTTAAAAGAAGGAAGAGAAAAGCCTCTGGGAAGTCTACAGGAGTCCAGCACAGTACGAATACTGGGAAACAGACAAGAGGCCAGCATACAACATTGGACTGGGGGAGACCAGAGGAGTGGTATTGCAGAGCCAGGAATCTCCAGACGGCACCTGTGAGGGAAACAGCTGCACGTGGAAGGGACCCTAAGACCCATGCCAGAAGGTATGTGAAGAGAGATCCAGTGTCCAGGGATCTAGATTGGAAGGCTGGACACAGAAACTGGACTACATATTGGCCGGGCTATTTAGAGTGGAACTCTAACAGCAATGGAAGCTCAGGTATGAACACTGATCTATGCCCTAGCTATTGCTTTGAAAGAAAGCAGGGAAATGATTACACAGGTACACTAAAAAATTTTTTTTTTAAACTGCCTCTAATGTTTCGATTGATTTTTACGTTTTTTGGTGCGCTGAATCCAAATCTGGTAACCAATTTGCTCCATCACGTACAGATTTTTTGCTACATTGGGTTAGCAGTTTGAGGTGAACGTTTCAGATTGAGTGCGATCGAGATAAAAGTTTCTTGGATGAATTCTTTATACTAATTGTTTAGTAGTTATTCAAATAAGAATAAAGAAAATTGTAACAAGGCAGCACATAAGAATAGAGTAATGTCAACAAAACACACTGTGATGGTAGCAAAATTATCTGCACTTAAAACAGCCACATACATGTGCACAAACATTGAGCATATAAGAGCGAGGTTAGACACAAAGCAAAGCAAAGAAATGTGCAAAAAATGTTGTACAGGTATGTATGTAAGAATAGAAAACGCAAACTGCACCATTGCAATACATGAAGACAAACACCCGATGGTGTGAAAATAAAATTCTAATAAATGAGATCCGACACTGTGGTAATAACTAGCAAATTTTTATTTCAAAGTTTAGTAAAAACACGATATTTGTCAACACAGTTTAGATTTTAAAGTCATTCTTGGGTCAATCAATCTCCTGGTGGGCCCGTTTCTTCTTCCCCCGAATGCTTCTCTTGGTGCGCTGCTTGGCGTATTTTTCATCTGGGGTTTCCCGCAGCAGCAACCAGCAGAAATCAGCCATCATAGTGGTGTTCCATCTTCCTTGGTACCTTCTCTCTGCGTCCTTGATGTCCTGGTGAAACCTTTCACCTTGTTCTTCACTGTACGCCCCCAAGTTTTCGGGAAAGTAGTTCACATGGGAGTGCAAGAAATGGACTTTCAGGCTCATGTTACAGCCTTGTTCTTTGAAGGCATTGAGCATCCTGGCAACAATATCCTTATAGTTCTCATCCCGCCTGTTCCCCAAGAATTTGAGAACAACATCCTTGAAGGAATCCCAGGCTTCTTTTTCCTTCTCAGACATCGTTTCAGCGAATGCTCCATCTGAAATGAGTTTCCTTATATCAGGGCCAACAAACACTCCTTCCTTTAGCTTTGCTTCAGAAAGTCGGGGGAACTTTGAGCAAAGGTACCGAAAGCACTCACCATCTTTTGGAAGGGACTTGATGAATTGCTTAATGAGACCCAACTTAATGTGGAGAGGTGGTAATAGAATTTTATCACGAGGTACCAAGCTCTCATGAAGAACATTTTTCTCACCGGGTCTCAAATACTCCCCAATTGGCCAGTCTTTTTTCCCCCAGTGTAGGTCGCGGGCCCGGCTATCCCACAAGCAAAGGAAGCAGGGATATTTGGTGAAACCGGATTGCTGCCCTAATAGCATGGATAGAATTTTAAAGTCTCCACAAATCATCCACTTATGCTCATCATAACGAATCTTCTGAAGAATCAGGGCCAAATTCTCGTATTTTTCTTGGAGAATAACAGAGTGAGCAATAGGAACTGAAGCAAATGTGTTGCCATTATGAAGAAGAACACCTTTTATGCTGTCTTTTGACGAATCAATGAACAGCCGCCATTCAGCAGGATCATACTTGAGTTTAAACTTTTCCATCACTCCGTATATATCGTTGCAAAATACCAAATCTTCCTCTTTGCTGAAATACTTCAAAAATTGTGTCTCGCGGTTGCGGTACCAATAAAAAGTTGTTCCTGGTGACAATAGATTTTTCTGTTTAAGCCGAGAACCTAGCAGTTGGGCAGCATCTTTTGGGAGTCCTAAATCCCGGACTAAATCATTCAATTCAGCTTGAGAGAAAAGTTCAGGTTTCGGATCTGGTTCAGTTTCAAACTCGGAAGTACTGGACTCATCGGGAAAAGCCATCTGATGAGTCTCATCATGATCAGAACCGTCCACACAAATATGATCCAAAGATTTTGGTGGTTCAGGCACAGGTACTTCGTTGCTATGAGGCATAGGCCTAATTGCTGAGGGAAGGTTGGGGTAACTTATTACGTTCTTATTTTTTAAGTTGTATCCCTTCACAATGCAAGAGCAAAAATAGCAGTCACTGCTGTGGTCTCTTTGTTCACGCCACATCATAGGTATTCCGAAACAAAATGCTTGTTTTTTACCTTTCATCCATAAGCGTAGATCTTCCTCACATGTCTTGCACACTTTGTGAGGAGCCCACGGTTTGTCTTGATCGCCTAACTTCAAACCGAAATAGGCGAAATATACTTTTTTAATAAATGCAGAAATGTTCCTCTGCCGCTTTTTCACGGTATATTCCCCACAAATAAAACAAAAACTGTCCGGAGAGTTGACGCAACCTCTGGCTCTGTGAGCAATCACAAATACACAGCACTGCAAACTACAACTGTAGTGAACCACTTCGGAATAAAGCTGGATTACGACTGAGCAAACAAAAGGTAATAATGAACTTGCAAGAAACTGAAATTTGACAGGAACGTTCAAGTCGCAACCACCGTGTTTGAGCGAGCGAACGAGGCGAGGCGAACAGGAAAGAACATGCGCCAGCGTGAGTACTGGATTTAGCCCCCCGCCTCCCAATTGTCCTGTTAATGTATAAAATGAATACAAAACACTCTAAAATATCATGAGGGAGTGTTTCTAGTTAGTTAACCATTACAACCTCTATTTTGGGCCAAGAAAATAAACTGCAGTCGGCTAAAAAGAAATTATGTGAACATTCCTTATATGGGTAAGAAATCTAATTTTGCAAGAAAACGTGACGTGATGGAACATTTTGGCTATTTTTCCTGGATTCAGCACCCCAAAATGTATAGGAATCAGTTGCAAAACTGGAGGCAGTTTTTTGGTAGTGTACCTGTGTTATTCTCCTGGTAGTGCTCCATTGAGAAATTCCTTTGTGCCAAGCCAAGATATTGAACCCATGATTATTGAAGAAAGGGGAGAGGTCTTAGAACCAGAATGTGAATATATGGACTGCTCTCTGTCCAAACTCAAATGGTAGTTTTCTGTTACCAAGTACAACAACCATCACAAAGATATACCAACTTGTTCTTTAAATCTACTCAGAAAACCTTCTGAGTAAGATTTTGAGCTACACAGTAGAAAGCAAGCCAGCTAAGGGGTTTCAGCTGGGTGATTGCTAGCAATTGAGCTTACCTAATTGCTTGTGTGCTCTAAGGGAATCACTTCTGAAGTTATATGTAAAGATATAAGAAGTTAACCTAAAGAAAAGAACAGTTTTCCTACTTTGTGGGTTTATTTGGTTGCTTACTGCATTGCTAAGACATTATTTGCTAAAGCCTACAAGAAAGACCAGTTTGTTGTCAACCAGGTCATTAATCCTTTGCTTTAATTACCTGACCAGTTCAGATGTTGTTTTTTTTCCCTGATTTTGTTTTCCTAACTTTAAAACTGCAAGCAAGTATCCTGAGTTCTGTGCTACCAAGCATTATCTGTGTTGGGAGAAACCCTCATAAATCAAAATCTTATTTGCTTTACCCTTAAGCAAGTATAATTAATTATTGTTCACGGCTGTGTCTGGTGTGAATGAACTACATTGCCCACAATCCCTTGCAAATCATATAGATATATGCACTTGCCAAGACTGTGAAGATTCTCACCCAGGCAGCCGTCTGACAAATCTCAAAGCTTCGTTGCAAAGCGACAGAGAGCCAGTCCCACCCTGCTTGTCCCTCTCTACCGAGCCATCTCAGAAACAATGCTGATCTACTATCCTTCAGAAAACAGCTAAAAACCACCTTCTTCCAGGAATACTTCAATACGACTCCCACCAAAAAGTGCACCAACCTCTGATCTGCCAACTGTGATCCACTGATCCAAAGCTGCACTAAACTGTCCATGTCCTAAGTTCGTCTCATGTCAAAATCATCAATGTTGTCTCCCTGGTGATGGTCCCACCCTCATACTTAATTTCCCCACCCCTGTATGTAACGCCGCTTTGACCCGGTGAAAAGCGGGATATAAATACAGTTAAATAAATAAATAAAAATTGTTCACGGAGAACATGGCTACTTGGTTGTCCGTGTGGATGAGGACTGTCTTGTAGCTGAGCAGGGTGTGGAAGACTGAGAGCTAGAAGAATTGCTCTGAGCTCCAAGAGGTTGATATGTAAAGATGTCTCCTGTGGAGACCAGATGCCCTGGGTGGAGAGATCTTGTAGATGAGCTCCCCAACCCCTTGGAGAGGCATCTGTTGTAAGGGTTGCTTGGGGTAGCAACTGTTGAAAGGGGGACCCCAGCAACAGATTTTGAGTGGACCTCCACCACTGGAGAGACCAAAAGAGGCGACTGGAGGTTGCTATTTTGTCTGACAGGCACCCTGATGCCTGGGTCCATTGGGTGGACAGAGTCCACTGAGCTGCCCTCATGTGAAGGCGAGCCTAAGGAACCACATGCACGGTGGATGCCATGTGGTCTAACAGTTGTAACATCTCTCGAGCAGTTAAATGGGACTTTAACTGAATTTGTGAGGCTAACTGCACCAAGCGTAGGCAACGGGCCTGGGGAAGATAGGCCCTTGCAGTTGTGGTATCCAGCAAGGCCCCTATGAACTCTAATGATTGAGTAGGGGTGAGATGGGATTTTGGGATGTTTATCACAAGTCCCAGATACTGAAGAACACGCCTTGTGCAGGCTAGGGAAGCCTGGGCCTCTGACTGGGATGGAGCTCGGATGAGCCAGTCGTCCAGATATGGGAATACAAATATTCCTAGAGTGCGTAGAAATGCAGCTACTACTGCCATGCATTTTGTGAACACTCTTGGTGCAGAGGCCAGACCGAAGGGAAGCACTCTGTATTGATAGTGCTTTCCTTGATAAAGGAACCGAAGGAACCTTCTGTGTGTGGGATGGATGAGGACATGGGTGTACGCATCCTTGAGATCTAGAGAACAAAGCCAATCCTGACTCTGAAGGTATGGCAGGAGAGCACCGAGAGAAATCTTGAATTCCTCTTTGCACAGAAACTTGTTCAATTCTCTGAGATCTAAAATGGGTCTGTAGCCCCCTGTTTTCTTTGGGATAAGAAAATAGGGGGAGTAGAACCCTGAACCCTGTTGAAGAAGGGGTACTTCTTCTATTGCCTTTTGGGCAAGAAGGGTAGCAATCTCCTGACCCAGAAGGTTGAGGAGAGATGTTGGAGAATTGAACTGTCTCACCATGGTGTGAGGAGGAAGGTTTAAGAAATGAAGTTTGTACCCCTCCTTTATGATGGAGAGGGTCCATTGCTCTGCTGTGATTTGTTCCCATCTGGGAGCAAAGTGAGCTAACCTTCCTGGAATGGTGAGAGGCTCTGGTTCTTCTAGAGCCAGAAAGGCTAAGTTCTCTAGATGTAAGTCAAAGGCCCTGAGGAGGCTGAGGCTGTTGGGCCGCAGCAGTCCTTGCAACCTTAGGCTTGGCTTGTTTAGGTTGTTGCTGACGCTTGGCAGCAAAACAACCTGCAGAAGATGCCTGCTGACCATAAACAGGATAATATTTCCCCTTTTTGGGAAAGAAAGCCTTTTTGAATAACCTTTTTCTAACAGGAGCAGAAGTAGACTTTGAAAGTCTATCTAAGGCAGAATTCTCAGCATCCATCTGAGTGGCCTTTGCTTGCCAATCCTTGCCAAAAAGGTTTTCACCTGTACAAGGAAGATTTCCTAATCCATCCTGGACCCAGGGTTCCAAATCAGAAGCTTGTAACCAAGCAAGTCTGCGTGCACCTATGGCAATAGCCGAGGCTCTGCTGGCACACTCAAAAGAGTCAAAGGCTGCACGATTGGAAAATTTGGAAACATCCTGGGCATGTTTAAGCCAGGTGAGAAACTCCTCCCTTTTATCTTCTGAGATAAAAGGAGATAAAGTTTGCAGATGATCTGTAACTTCCTTTAGAAACATCCCCATATAGAAACTATAGGAGTTAATTCTGGCAACAAGCATATTGGCCTGGAAAATTCTCCGGCCAAAAGCATCCAAGGTTCTGCATTCTCTTCCTGGAGGATTGGATGAGTGTCTTTTTGCACTCCTTATCTTCTTCATAGCAGACTCTACCACAATAGAGTGGTGAGGAAGCTGAGTCTTATGAAAGCCAGGACAAGGAGGAACCCGGTACATGGTGTCCAACCTACGAGAATGAGGGGAGATAGTGAGAGGTGTCGCCTATATGCCCAACATGTGATCATAAAGGATCTCATGAATTGGTAAAGTAGCTGCTTCTTTAGGAGCCTTAGGATATTGTAAAATATCCAATTTCTTGGCTCTAGGCTCTGTTTCAGGGGCCACTGAAATGGAGAGGCCCCTGGCCACTTCCCTAATGAAGTCTTGAAAAGACAAGTCTTCTGGAGGAGACATTCTTCTTTTTGGAGAAGAGGGCTCCTGAAGAAGGAGTACCGATGCGTCGACAGAAGCCTCTGATTCATCAGAGTCTTCGGATGAATTGAAGTATCGCTTGTCTGGATGCTCCTGCAGAGCCCGATATGCGTACCGAGTGGTATCGACATCGGGAGTGATCGGTACCGATGGGCATCACAGAACAGGGTACCGCTGCTGTCGACACCGAAGCCGATGTCGATGAAATCGGTACCGGCACCTGAACCGATATCAGTGCCGGAACCGGTACCGACAACGGAGTTTGTTGCGGTACCGGAGGCGTCGCAGCTTGTATGAATGCTGTGATGGCACGCTGCATGGTCAGAATATTCTGATCCATCGACGCAACCAATGTCTGGATGTCGGTACCAGTGGAAACCACCGGTACGCCAGAACATGGCAACAGGTGATTGGTCGAGGCTGTGCCATCGATGTCAACCTGTGACCCCACAGATAGAGCTTTGGAAGCCGGAGCTTCCCGCCAGGGTAATTTTGCCGGTGCGGGATCCTCGAGAGCAAGCCCGGAGGCATCTCGATACTTAGAGGGAGATCTACCCTTCGAGGACCGGCTGGACTTATGTTTGGTTACCTGAGATCCATGGGAAGAAGAAGAAGCCCTGGAAGATGTCGATGCCACCGAAGCCGCATCAGAGGGAAACAGGGTACTGAGCTTGGCCGCTCGATTCTGTCGACCTCTTTTAGACATCATGGAACAGGACTCACAATCAGTGATGGCGTGGTCAGGACCCAAACATTTTAGACACCATTCATGGGTGTCGGTGACAGAAATAGTACCGCTGCACTTCGTACACTTTTTAAACCCGGAAGCGGGCTTTTCCATGAGGAAACTTTTTGTAGGCCTAAGGCCCCAAAAAAAAAGCACAGAATTGGGAAATGGTAATTATTTATTTTTTTTAAAGAAGAAAGAAGAAAAGACTGGCGGTACCGGTCCGACGTCGAAGAAGGCAGACGCGCGACCAAAGAAATAAAAGAAAATAAAGAACTTCTTCAGCGGTGACAGGAACACGACCTGCTGGCTCCGCGGAAAAGAAGAACTGGAGAGAGGCGGTTGGGAAAGGCGGGAAGGCAGCGCGCAGGCGCTGTGGGATGCTCCCAAAAGCTTTCTTTCTGGACGCTGGGGAGCGTTCCCGTGCAGGCTCCGTCGGTACCGATGATACCCATATGTGAAGACTCATTCCTACTTGTTCCTGGAGATATGGAGCTCACTCTGAGGAGAAGGATGTTACCAGGGGTGTGCCCCAGGGATCTGTCCTTGGTCCGATTCTTTTTAACATCTTTGTTAGTGATATAGCGGAAGGGCTGTCGGGTAAGGTTTGCCTCTTTGCAGATGATACCAAAATCTGCAATAGAGTAGACACCCAGGAAGGTGTAGATAACATGAGGAAGGATCTAGCTAAGCTTGAAGAATGGTCTAGAATTTGGCAGCTGGGATTTAATGTTAAAAAATGCAAGGTCATGCATTTGGGCTGCATCAATCCAAGGGATCAATATAGTATAGGGGGTGAAGTACTTTTGTCCACTAAAGAAGAGCGGGACCTAGGCGTGGTTGTGTCTGATGATCTTAGAGTAGCTAAACAGGTAGAAAAGGTGACGGCAAAAGCTAGAAGGATGCTTGGGTGCATATGGAGAGGAATGGCTAGCAGAAAAAAGGAGGTGATAATGCCTCTGTATAAGTCTTTGGTGCGACCTCATTTGGAGTATAGTGTGCAATTCTGGAGACCACACCTTTAAAAGGATGTGAACAAGATGTAGTCGGTGCAAAGGGTGGCTACTAAAATGATTAATGATCTTCATTATAAAGCATATGAGGACAGACTGAAGGATCTTAATATGTACACCTTAGAGGAAAGGCGGGATAGAGGTGATATGATTGAGATGTTTAAATACCTCCATGGCATAAATGTTCAGGGAGAGAGCCTCTTTCAATTGAAAGCAAGTTCTGCTATGAGGAGACATGGGATGAGGGTGAAGGGAGATAGATTCAGGAGTGATCTGCGGAAATAGCACAGTTACTTACCTGTAACAGGTGATCTCCGGAACAGCAGGAATTAGTCTTCACACGTGGGAGACGTCGCCGACGGAGCCCGCACGGGAATGCTCCCCAGCATCCAATCAGAAAGCCTTTGGGAGCATCCCCCGCGCCTGCACGGTGGCTTCCCGCCCTTCCTACTGCCTCTCCCCAGTTGAGTTTCATAGCTGAGCCGGAAGGAGAGGAGAGGAAGGAATAGAGAAAAAAAGAGATACAACTCCTAGGGGAGGTGGGCGGGTTGTGAAGACTAATTCCTCTTGTTCCGGAGATCACCTGTTATAGGTAAGTAACTGTGTTATCTCCAGGAACAAGCAGGAATGAGTCTTCACACGTGGGGACTCCCTAGCTAAGGATGCCCGGGGAGATCCCCTAAGCGCAGCCCAGGACGGGATGGCATTTGCCCAACCTGAATCCCCAATATGTTAGTGTTTCCTGCCTTCAGGTATTCTATAGACAGTTTTCTTGTAAATCTACTTATCTTTTTCTAAGCGGGTCTCAGACTTACGGGCTACTTCCGGTGATAAATATCACTTAGTGCACCTTTTGCATCAATGACCCATTTTCATATATTTCTTATATCTTTCTTATAACTTATTCTAAACTTATATTTCAAACGTCCAGTTGGATAATATGAGATATCTTATATCTTATAACAGCAAGCTTATCTTTTATCTTTGTCTTTTTTCTTCAATTTCCCAACGCCAGACTGGGCGCCTCTGCGTTTCACAGCCTTTATGTTTCCTCAGGGGTTTTTTCTTTAGACAGGCTTGTGATGTCAATTATCTCATCCGTTGCTTCTAAAATTGAACCCGGTTTTAAACAGACTTGTAGTTTCAATTATCTCTGGAACAACGAAAAACATCAAATTTAAAATCATTCTCTTTTATGCCTTCAGAAGAGACCATGTAACTAATATCATTAAAAAATGACAACTGAGTGCTACTCACCTTCTGTGGCTACCAAGCTTAAACCTGATTTTGGATAGCAAAGGGACGCGCATGCGGGTGTGCGTTTCCAAAGATCTTTTTACTTCCTGTGTAATCAGGCTCGTGAGATTGAACAGCCTTAGTTAAAATTAGGATCAGGTGCATAAAGCCCAATCTATTTGAGTGTTCAAGCCTTGAGGGGTTATTGTTTGCAATGTGTAAATCCATCGTTGTTCTCGAAGGACCAAAGTTTGATCCAGGGTTCTACCCCTTGTACCACTATCAATTCTATCGATGCAGAAACAGCGCAAATCTGCAAATGTGTGATGGAAAAGAAGACAATGTTCCACTATTGGGGCTGACAATGATTTACATTTCAACCTGCTCTTATGTTCAGATAATCGGACCTTAAAAGGGCGCATGGTTTTACCAATATACAATAATTGACATGGACAACGTATAGCATATACGACCTGTGAAGAGCAGCAATTAGTCGTGTGACGTAAGGAGTACTTTTTGTCATGATATTGAAACCACGTTAATTCTTCATTAACTTCACATAGAGAGCAATCTCCACACTGTGAATGGCCCTTTGATTCATTGAGAACGAAACTATTCGATGTTTTAAGGACCGTAGGGCATAACAGTTCCTTTAGATTCCTATTTCGAGTCCACACACATCTAATTTGTTTTTCTTTCAGTGCAGGCACACTTTGAATGACATTCATGTGTTTTTGGAGTATGTCTTTGATTCCCTTGCTATGAGACGAAAATTGAGTAACCATATTAATTGTAGAATCCAATGTAGTGATTGATGTGGAAGATCGTGGATTTAATAACAGCTCTCTATGATTGTACAATGCTCTTTTGTATGCAGTATTCACTATGCGATCGGGATATCCTCTTTGTAAAAATTTGATCTTAAGACTCTTTGCATGCATTTTAAATTGTTGCGTGTCAGTACAATTCCTTTGCTATCCAAAATCAGGTTTAAGCTTGGTAGCCACAGAAGGTGAGCAGCACTCAGTTGTCATTTTTTAATGATATTAGTTATATGGTCTCTTCTGAAGGCATAAAAGAGAATGATTTTAAATTTGATGTTTTTCGTTGTTCCAGAGATAATTGAAACTACAAGTCTGTTTAAAACCGGGTTCAATTTTAGAAGCAACGGATGAGATAATTGACATCACAAGCCTGTCTAAAGAAAAAACCCCTGAGGAAACATAAAGGCTGTGAAACGCAGAGGTGCCCAGTCTGGCGTTGGGAAATTGAAGAAAAAGACAAAGATAAAAGATAAGCTTGCTGTTATAAGATATAAGATATCTCATATTATCCAACTGGACGTTTGAAATATAAGTTTAGAATAAGTTATAAGAAAGATATAAGAAATATATGAAAATGGGTCATTGATGCAAAAGGTGCACTAAGTGATATTTATCACCGGAAGTAGCCCGTAAGTCTGAGACCCGCTTAGAAAAAGATAAGTAGATTTACAAGAAAACTGTCTATAGAATACCTGAAGGCAGGAAACACTAACATATTGGAGTAATTATTTTACATATTTGCTAAACAGTGGTATTACTCTGAAGAAATTTGGGATCTATTGCGGTTGTGAACCTGAATCCCCGGCATCCTCTGAGGGATGGAGGGCAGGAGTTGAATAGAGGAACAGCGAATCTAAAGATTACGGAGGAAAGTCTTTAGAGTGCAGAACAGGTACCATTAAGACACAGCAAAAAAAAACCCAGGCTACGGGAGTAGTCAGAGGGTTGCATGAAGAGAATCATTAAGCCTTTAATGAGTAAATGACCTAGTACCATATAGAGCTTACCGGCCATTAAGTTTTAATGAATTAATGGTTTAGAACCCTGTACAGCTTACCCACCGGGTTGTCGGAAGTAGTCCTGTGATGAAGGCACTGTAGATGCAGTAGCGAGGTCATCAAGGAAACTTCACCGCAGTGAGGAGGAAGTTCCAAATCCGGAAGGCCATGAGATCCAGGCGTCAGCTGGGTCAGGAGAAGGACGGCAGGTCTTCCAGGGGGCTTACGGCAAGTTGAGCACTCCCTCAGGAGTAGAGTCCATAACTCAGAGGACTAACAGTGGAAGACAGGCCGAACTAGAGAGCCTATCCCGGAGAAGAGTAGAGGGGTACCCCGGAGCAGAAGGGGTACACAGTCTGCCCTAGCGAGAGATAAGGAGACAAGGGTCCGGACCTCCGGGAGGAGGACCTAACTGAAAGAAGGAGCTGTTGACTTCACAGCAGTAGGGTACCACCATTCCGCGGGCCGATCGGGAAATAGGCAGGCGGCCTGGCCGGACCCCCGAGGGGGGGGGGGGTGAGTACCGGCCATAGGGGGAAAAGGCGGTGGAACACAGGTACTGTGGGCATCCCCCAATAGGAGCCTGCCAAGCAGGTGATATCTAGTATATCTAAGCCGGTAGACATGGGGACGCCCCCTCCGGTACTAACGCAGGTACGCCGGGGGGCCTACCCCCATGAGCAGCACCCTGGCAAGGCGGATCTGCCATTGATCCCCAGAACGTCCACCGGGAGAAGTGGCCTCAAGATCCGTCAGAGGAGCGATCTTTTCCGGAGGGCAAGGGTAGATCGGCGAGCTAAGAGCGCGGTAGCGTGGGGGACGGAGGATAGCATCAGTCCGGTAGAACGCCGCAGGGGTTGGAGGCCCTATATGTGTCCCCAGGACCTGCACGCAAAACTTGTCCCCCGCACAATCGGGGGACATGAGGGTATAGTCCCCGGTGAGTATAGGGTACTATAGCGGCTGGAAGGGGAATTCCGGTACGGAAGCAATCAGCAAGGAAATACTGGCTGAGAGGGGTTCGGGGACATACCGAAGAGTAAGTAGGGTGACCGTGGGCCATAGCTATCACGGCGTAAGGCGGTCTCCCTTTCCCACGGAGGAGAATACCTGAACCCCTAGATAAGTCCCCGAACCATTTTCCAACTGAACGAGCCCCAGAGTAGAGCTCGGTTCTAAACTTTGGGTAAGGAGGTTGAGTGCAGGCAGCCGCCCACCTGAGCCTAAAAACGCTTAGTATGATAGTCCTGGCGCGGGCCCGGGGATATCAACCCGGGGTGAGAGGTCCCTTGCTTGGGCGCGCCTGGGGGGTGGGCAGAGGGCTGACATTTCCTCTTCCTAGGGAAGGGGGGTCTGGAGAGGCGTTTACCACCGCCGGGGGGAAGCCGGGCCCTAGGCTGGCTGCCAACACCGGGAAGGTTAGCGAAGCACTGGGCGACCTGACGTAAGGCTTCGCTATTGAAGAGGTGATCTCCGTCACAGGGAGAATTACCCAGGTGGTGCTGTGCCCGTCTACACAGCTCGGATGCCTGCAACCATGCTGTACGGCGTGCTCTAATGGCAACAGCAGAGGCTCTGCTGACCGACCGGAAGGAGTCCAGCGAAGCACGAGAAAGGAACCTGGAGATATTCCTGCAGTGATAAAGAAGCAGGGAATATTCAAAGGCCTTGGTTGCAGATACGAAGATGGATAACCAAGATAATCTCTCGGTGACCTCCCGAAGCGACAGACTCATGTAAAATATATATGAAATAATTCTGGCCGCCAGCATAGACGTTTGGAAGGCTTGACGTCCTAGAGTATCAAGCGTCTTCGAGGCGCGGCCTGGAGGGCGAGAAGCATGCTTCTCCTTGCCTCCGGCCTTCCTTAGCGCCGATTCCACCACATTGGACCGATGTGGAAGCTGGTGCTGCCGAAACCCCGGGGACGAAGGCACCCGGTACAGAGCCTGCATTGCAGTGGACGGCGCCAGAACCCTCAAAGGCGACCGCCAAGCCCCCAGCAGGAGATCCTGCAGGGAGGGATGCAGAGGAAGCATCACGGCTGCCTGTTCCGCAGGGCCTGGGCTCGGGTCCGGGATAGGGATGGCCAGCAAGTCCGCCATGTCAAGGAGGAAATCCTGAAAAGGCGGCTCTGCCGGAGCAGTTATGGCGGGAGAGGCCGCCAGGGCACTAAGAGGCCGCTCGGGCCGATGCCCGCTGGGCAGAGGAGGGGACCAACCGACCCGGATCGGGGCAGTCAACATGGCGTTGTCGGCTCCTGGAATTGATTCCAAGCTAGGCATCGAAGAGGCCGATGGCACCGACGGCGCCGCAGAAATCGGCCTCGGCCCCGAACCCGGGGGCGGCGCTTCCCCCCCGTGACTGGAGCGAATCCGCGGCCACCGAAGGGCAGGGGCCAGCGGTCTCTGCTCCGCGCTGCGGGAGGGGACAGGGGCCGATCCCGAGTCGTGCCGTGGCCAGGCTTTCAAGGCTGGACAATGACTCCAGGCTGGGCATCGAGCCGAGCGAGGAGATCGACTCCTTCCTCGAGCACCCCGGCGGGGGCGACTGTGCCGGTGGTGGAGATCCCGGAGCGCGGATCGGAACCGCGCCGACCGGTGCCGCGAGCATCAAGGGCCCCCGAGGACGGTGCTCGGTGGAGAGGGGGCCATCTGATGCCAGCGCCGATGTCGATCGGCGGGCGCTGCCCGATGCCGTGCCCCCTCTCGAACCCGTCCTACCCGGAGGGAAAACCTGCCGGGGCATACGGCTCGTCCCCGAGGGGAACCAGGTCACCCGACGACGAGTCCCTGCGGGGGGGGGGGGGGGGGAAGTGCAAGGACCCGGCGGTGGGATCGAGGAGATCGAAGACCCTGAGGCCCCTTTTCTAGGAGAGGGCGGGGCCGTCGATGCCGGGGGGGTCACCCGTCCCTGGGGAGGGTTGATGGCAGTTCCTTGAACTCGACGCCCCTGCCATCGCCGGCGGAGTGGCGCCACTCAAAACCAGTCCCACACTTGCGCAGGGCTGGGGTCCGGGCGACCCAGCTCGGATCGAAGCGAGCGACTTCGAGGGGAGTGAGGCCAGGGGGTCATCCCCGGCAAGGGGTGGAACCATCGGCGCCGGCGCGCTCGAAGCGGGTACCGCCTCCGCGCATGGCCGGAACGCAGGGCCAGGCTGTGCCGGGCCGATCGGCCCCAGAGGCACCGAGGGCAGCGGCTGGCGATCCCCGGTGGGGAGCGGGTTACTCGACGCCCACGGGTCGGCACCGCCCGAAGCGGATACTACCCCCGTAGGGGCGCCATACCGGCGCGAGTCAGTCGGCCCCGGAAGCGCCGAGGACCGCAGCCGCCAATCCCAGGTGAGGAGCGGAATGCTCGACACCGGCGCCGACGTCAAGGGGCCGGCACCGCTCGTAGCGGGTGCCACTCCTGTGCATGGCGGCGATGGAGGAACGCCCGGCTGGACCGAGTCGATCGGCCCCGGAGGCGCCGAGGACAGCAGCCGACGATCCTCGGTGAGGAGTGGACTCGACACCGACGCCGATGCCGGGGTCTTAGTACCGCCCGAAGCGGGTACCACACCCGAGCATGGCTGGGATGTAGGGAGGTCAGACCCGGTCGAGTCAATCGGCCCTGAAGGCGCCGAGGACACCAGCTGACGATCCCTGGCGAAGAGTGGAACACTCGACGCCGATGCCGGGGAAGCGGGTACCTCCCTCGGGCATGGCACGGGAATGTTCTGTGAGGAGAGAACCTCAGGAACATCCCGAAACCCCGTAAATGCTTTGGAGCCCGAGGACTCCCGCCAGGGTATAGTAGCCAAGGGGGACTTGAGGGGTCGGCTGGAGCCGTCGCCATGCCGCGCATGAGACTCGCCCCTCAAGACTCGGCTAGTCTTAACAGACTGTTGTGTGGATACCTGATCCTGGAGAGAAGAACAACCTGACGACTGCGCGTTGGGCGCGAAGACGTCGTCGAGGGATATCCGAAAAAGGGAGGGTCTTCTCCTGACACTGTAGCCCGGGGGATCCGCGAAAGAAGGGTCAGGCCCCAAACAGGAGAGGCACCAGGCATTGGAGTCCAATTGGAAATTTAGATCCCCGCAGTGAGGGCACTGCTGGGGAGAAGAAGGCTCCATGCTGTAAGCCCGGAAGGCCTCGGCGCCCAGAAGGGGGCGACCAAAGAAATGAAATTTAAATGAAAATTAATTGAAAAAGAAAGAAAGAAAGAAAGGGGCACGAAGGTGCCACCGTCGGCGGGAAAAGCCGCGACTACAGAAACAAGAACAAAGGAAAAAAATTTCTGCGGTGGCAGGAGGGACGTCCTGCCTGCTCCGCGGAAAACGAAAAACTGGGGAGAGGCAGTAGGAAGGGCGTGAAGCCACCGCGCAGGTGCGGGGGATGCTCCCAAAGGCTTTCTGATTGGATGCTGGGGAGCATTCCCGTGCGGGCTCCGTCGGCGACGTCTCCCACGTGTGAAGACTCATTCCTGCTTGTTCCTGGAGATATTTCTTTACGGAAAGAGTAGTGGATCCATGGAATAGTCTCCCAGTGGAGGTGGTA
Source organism: Ichthyophis bannanicus (assembly GCA_033557465.1). Taxonomy (NCBI): domain Eukaryota; kingdom Metazoa; phylum Chordata; class Amphibia; order Gymnophiona; family Ichthyophiidae; genus Ichthyophis; species Ichthyophis bannanicus. The sequence continues at coordinate 66,401,379 of CM066033.1, forward strand.
GAGATGAGGACAGTAACTGAATTCAAAAAAGCATGGGACAAACACAGAGGATCTCTAAAGGTAAAAAGGGGACTATTGTAGTTGTTGATATGGAAGGACAGACTAGATAGGCCATGTGGTCTTTTTCTGTCATCGTATTTCTATGTTTCTCTGTGTTTGTCCCATGCTTTTTTAAATTCAGATATTTATTTATTTATAGTTCTTTTATACCGCACTCTTTTTCATCAGCGCGGTTTACATTAAAACAGGAATACTCATTGCAATCAACAGACTGTTGAGTTTACATATAACAGGATAATACAACTGGGATTATAACTTTGGGGAACTTTGTACATATTTGTAACTTGAAAAGAACCTATATACACAGTATAGGAATTCTTATTATCATCTTAAGGCATTTACACTTTTACTGTAAGTGTTGGAGGGTTGATGATGTGCTTTGGAAATGTAGAATGAAGAGATGGTGCTTTATGGCTTTTCTGAATTGCTTGAGGTCAGTAATAGCTCTAATGTTGGGAGGTAGGTTGTTCCAACATCTGGGTGCGTAATACGCGAAAGCCCTGTCTGTTGTTGAACGTTTGTATTTTGTGGCCTCAGGTGGTGTAGCTAGGGTATTTGCCGCTGCTGATCTCCTAGATCTGATGTTGGGAGTATGATGGAGGAGTTTTGCAATTGATGAAGGAGCGATAGTATTTATCGCTTTAAAGGTCATGAGAAGGGCTTTATATGTTATTCTGCAGTATATAGGGAGCCAGTGAAGCTCCATTAGGATGGGTGTTATATGTTCGTTCTTTGAGGCACCGTATAGTATTCGGGCTGCGGCATTCATGGCTAGTTGTAATGTATTTAGGGAGTTTTTTGGGAGACCATGGAGTATTATATTCGCATAGTCGAAGTGGGGTGTGACTATGGCTTGGAATACAGTTCTGAAGCTGTCTGGGTCAAGCATATTTTTCAGATGACGTAGGGTCCTTATCTTGAAGTAAATTGTTTTCACGGTGCGGTTGATATGTTCTTTAAAGTCTAGTCTATGGTCCAGTATTACTCCAAGGTATTTTATGTAGGGCTTGATTGGGAGTTCTGCGTCACGTACTCTTAGGGTCTCAAGGGGTGAGAATTCTCTGTTCTTCGTGACGATCAGTACCTCGTTTTTTTTGTAGTTTATTCGCATATTCTGCGTGAGGAGCCAGTCTGCTATTGCGTTAAAGCAATCTACTAATGTTGTGTAATCTGGGAGTTTGACATTGAATGGTGTGAATATTAGCACATCATCTGCATAGATCAGCGAGGATATGCCAAAGGAGCGAGTGATATCGCATAGAGGCTGCATGTAAATGTTAAATAGTAGTGCAGAGAGGGATGAGCCCTGTGGTACTCCTTGTTTTAACTGGAAAGGTTCTGAGGTACCTGAAACAGTCCTGACATGTTGCAAGCGATCTTCCAGGTATGATTTGCACCATTCCCATGCCAGCCCGTGGATTCCCTTGTCATATAGACGGGTTAGTAGTATTTCATGGTCCACAGAGTCAAATGCTGCAGATATGTCGAGGAATATTAGTGCAAAGCCCTTTTTGATGTCCTCCAGTCCACTGATGAGTGTGTTGGTTAATGTGGTCAACAGTGTCTCTACTCCATGGGCTTCCCTGAATCCGTGCTGACTGGGATCAAGGGGGGAGGAGGTGTCTATGTGTTGTTGTATCTGATTGTTGGTTACTTTCTCAATTATTTTGGATAGTAGCGGTATACTAGCTATCGGGCGGTATGATTCTTCTTTTGTTGGATCTAGTTGATTGTTCTTTAGTAGCGGTCTTATGGAGGTCTGCTTTAGTGCCGATGGGAAGGTGCCTGTTGAGAAGGACATCTTTATTATTTCTGCTATGACAAGGCTAAAGTCGGATCGCAACGCTCTTATCCAGTGTGCTGGGCAAGGGTCGTTAGGTGCTGTGGTAGTATTCATTTTGACGATAATGTCTTCAACGCATTTTGCTGAAGGAGACGAGAGCTGGAGTAGTGGGAAATTTTGTTCTTGATGCTGGCGGGGACTTTGGGATAAAGAATTTGTTGTTTTGATAGCTTTAGATTGTATAAAATTGGCATACTTCTGAGGGTGTATGGGTTCCTGTTGAGGTGGAGAAGGTTCTGTGGTTAATGACTTTACTAGTTTGAAGAGCTCCCGAGGCTTGTTTAGGGAGCGGTTGAGGATTTCTGAGTGGTATGATTTTCTTGTGTCCCATATTGTTTCACGATAGGATTGAAGGTGGGTTAAGTATGTTTGTTGATCTGCTGGGTTATGAGATTTACGCCATTTTCTTTCGAGTTTCCTCAATAGCGTGAGAGACTTCCTTAGTTCTTGAGAGAACCATGGTGCAGATGGTCTTTTCACTACATTATTCTTTATTATTATTATTATTATTATTCATTATTGTCCTCATCTCTACAACCTCCAATTGGGAGACTGTTCCACGCATTTACCACTTTTTCCGTAAAGAAATATTTCCACATATTATGCCTGAGTCTATCCCCTTTCATCCTTATCCTATATCCCCTCATAGTAGAACTTGCTTTCCATCGAAAGAGGCTCTCCTCCTGTGCATTTATGCCATGGAGATATTTAAACGTCTCAGTCATATCACCTCTATCCCACCTTTCTTCTAAAGTATACATATTAAGATCCTTAAGTCTGTCCTCATATGCTTTATAATGAATACCACTAACCATTTTAGTAGCCACCCTCTGTACCGACTCCAACCTGTTTATATCCTTTTGAAGGTGCAGTCTCCAGAATTGCACATAATACTCCAAATGAGGTAGCACCAAAGACTTATACAGAGGCACTATCACCTCCTTTTTTCTGCTGGCCATTTTTTTACCTATGCACCCAAGCATTCTTCTAGCTTTTGCAGTTGCCTTTTCTACCTGTTTAGCTACTTTAAGATCATCAGACACAATCACGCCTAGATCCCGCTCTTCTTTTGTTGACAGAAGTACTTCCCCCCTATACTATATCGCTCCCTTGGATTGCTGCAGCCCAAATGCATGACCTTGCACTTTTTAACAATAAATCTCAGCTGCCAAATTTTAGACCATTCTTCAAGCTTAGCTACTAGATCCCTCCTCATGTCATCTACACCTTCCTGGGTGTCTACTCTATTTGCAGATTTTTGTATCATCTGCAAAAAGGCAAACCTTACCAGATAGCCCTTCCGCTATATCACGAACAAAGATTTAAAAAGAACTGGACGAAGGACAGATCCCTGGGGCACACTATTGGTAACCTCCTTCTCCTCAGAGTGAGGTCTATTTACCTTTGTCGCCTCCGACTCAACCAATTTCTAACCCAAGCAGTAACTAGGGGGTCCATCCCTATGGTACTCAGTTTGTTTATAAGTCGCCTGTGCGGAACGTGATCAAAGGCTTTATTGAAATCTAAATACACCACATGTAGGGCTCTCCCTCGGTCCAACTCCCTGGTCACCCAGTCAAAGAAATCTATCAGATTTGTCTGACAAGACCTGCCTCTTGTGAAGCCATGCTGCCTCTCCACGACACACTCTCATAGCCCCCTAGCAATCACCCTGTGTGTCTCTCTCTCTCATAGCCGCCCAGTCGTCACCCAGCCTCCCTCTCTCTCTCTCTTAGTTCCCCAGCCATCATCCATGTCTCTCTCTAATAGCCCCCAGCCATCACCCAGCATCTTTTTCATAGCCCCCCCAGGATCTCTCTCTCACAACCCCCCCCAGCCATCATCCATGTCTCTCTTTCATAGCCCCCCCAGCCGTCAACCAGTATCTCTCTCTCACAGCCCCCCTCCAGCCATCATCCGGTGTCTCCCTCTCTCCTACATAGCCCAGCTAGCCATCAGCCAGCGTTTCTCCAATAGCCCCCAGCGTATCAGTAACTCTTACATAAACCCCCAGTCATCACCCAGGGTCTGTCTCTCTCCTAGCCCTCCAAGTGACTGTTTCTTTCTCCGCCCCACAACCATCATCCAGGGTCTCTCTCTCTCACAGACCCCACGTGTCTGTCTCTCTCTCATAGCCCCACAGCAATCATCCAGTGTTACTCTCACTCTTTTACATAGCCTGGGCAAGCCATCAGTCAGCGCCTCTCTCTCATTTTCATAGCCCCCCCAGCCATCACCCATTGTCTCTCATAGCCTCCACAGACATTACCCAGCATCTCCCTCTGTAAAAGTTCCCCCCAGTGTTTCACTCTCTTACATAACCTCCCCAGCCATCACTCAGCGCCTGTCTCTCTCTCTCATAGCCCCCCAGCCATCACCCAGTGTCTTTCTCTTACAGCCCCTCCAGCCATCACCCAATGTCTCTCTCATAGCCCTCCAGCCATCATCCAGTGTCTCTCTCTCTCTTGCTTATATAGCCCCCCAGCCATCACCCAGAATCTCTCTCTCTTACATAGCCCCCAGCCATAACCCAATGTCTCTCTCATAGCTCTCTAGCCATTACCCAGTGTCTCTCTTTTGTTGCCCCTTAGCTATCACCCAGTGCCTCTCTCTCCCTCACATCGCCCTCACAAGCATCACCCAGCATCTTGCACTCTCTTTTATAGCCCCCAGCCATTATCCAATGTCTCTCCCTCTCTCTTAGCCCTCCAGCCATCACCCAGCATCTCTATTTCATAGACCCCCAGCATCTCTCTTTCTTTTGCATAGCCCCCCCAGCCATCACCCAGCGTCTCTCTCTCATTGCCCCCTAGCCATTCAGCAGTGTCTCTCCCTCCCTATCCCTTACATAGCACCCCTAGCCATGACTCAGCATATCACTCTTTCATAGCCCCCTCAGCCATCATCTCTCTCTCAGCCATCATCCAGTGTGTGTGTGTCTCTCTCTCTTACACAGCCTCCCAGCCATCACCCAGCATCTCTATTTCATTTTTCATTTTTACTTTATTTATTTAGACAGTTTTGTATACCGTCTTATCCTTCAATCAAAGCGGTCACAACACAATTGGGGGATACATTTAACACACGGGGATATGAGACAACATGCACTAATACTTACAGGGAACATGGGCAATGGAGGGTTAAGTGGCTTGCCCAAGACCACAAGGAGCATCTGTGGGACTAGAAACCCCAGTCCTTCCGGCCCAAGGTTGCTGTCCTCTAGTGGGATTTGAATCCCCGACCTTCCGGCCTGAAGTACCTTGCCCCAACCACTAGGCTACTCCTCCCTATTTCATAGCCCCCAGCCATCATTCAATGTGCATCTCTCTCTCTTACACAGCCCCCCAGCCATCATCCAGTCTCTCTCTCATATAACCCTCATCCTTCATCCAGTCTCTCTCTCTTACTCCACCAGCCATCATCCAGTGTTGCTCTCTCTCTCTCTCATAGCCCCTGCCCCATCACTTGTGACTCTTTCTCTTAGACCTCCTCAAGCCATCATCCCTTCTCTCTAGCATAGTCCCTTATCCCTCAGATCGCTCACCTTTCTTCCTGCAGCTGCAACAAAAAGGTCTCACTACTTTCTCACCGCAATCAGCTCTCTGCAAAAAGCTTGAACTACATGATGAAGGAAATTTGTGTTGATCTCATGGTTTTAAGTCTCTCGAGACTTGAAACCGCGAGATTAGCCACTCAAGCTCCTTGCAGAGTGCCAATCATAGTGGAGGAGTGAGGCAGCACCTGTGCAAAAAATACTTTTAGGGGCATGAAATCCAAGGTGCCAGGGTACAATTTCTGTGTGTCTGGGATTTGTTGAGCCTTGATTTAATGAAACTATTTTTAGACTGCAGTGCTTTACTAGACTTTTAGCATGTTTCTAATTTCTCTGTCTGTGTCAGGAGACAACTTAGACAAGGATTAATGGAAAGGAGGCAAACCAACCCAAATTGTAAGGCAGCATGCCCACAAAGGTGGCCTGGAAAAGCAAATCCATCCACATAGCTGTATCTTCGACTGAAAACTGCCATTGAGCAACAATGACCCAGAGGATCCCTGGCTGGTGCAATGGTATTGGTCACCCTAGCCAAACTTTATTCTCCACAGTACTCATGATTTTGATGATTAAATTCAACAATCATGTTCATCTCAACACCACTCCTTCCACAACAATCCTATAAAAATGCATAATAGGACATCAAACATTTAAATATTAAACTTTGCTGTGTGTGTGTGTGTGCACGTTCTCCCTGCAGGTCAAAAGAATGCACTGATAGTTTGGGTTTGTGGGGCAGTCAGGATCTCTTGCTTGCTTTGACTGCAGCTGCTCATCAAAAACTGCTGCCCTAGGCAACCTGCTGCCCCAGGCAGCTGCCTAATATTTCTGATGGTTGTGCTGGCCTTGGGCTGAACCCCTCCCACCCGCCTGCCGAAGGCTGTGGTCATCACACTGCAATCTGCAGGGCCCCAAGCAGCTACCTGCAATCAGTGAAAAAGCTGTTCAATACCCAGCAGCCTATGACCACACTAGCCTGGTCGCAGAGCCTCCAATCACCGGCCTCAAACACGGTGAGACTTTGGTGTCTAGACAAGATGTAGAACAAGTGCAAGAGAGCCATATGTAGCACAACCAAGTTTAGTGTGGGGTTAATAATTCACTAAGTAAAAGCTGCTCCCTCAGAAGTTATGAAAGTCTCTTATAGGCATAAAATGTTAAATAAACATGTTACAAGAAGATCAAAGAGGTTATGCTTAGCATTTGACAGCCCTACTGTCACAAAGCTAGAGCACTACGCTGTGTTTGGATTTACAGCCACAGAAGGACTGGGATGTCATAAGAGGAATTTCGTAGAAATAGGAGAAAAAGCATGACGACACTTACACAGTATTTTCTTCTGCTTTCTGGATTAGCTTCGCTAGGAATAATCTACCTCCCAGCAGGAAGCGAGATGAAAAAGCTCATTCAATGCCTCCAAAAGTCTAATACAAGAAAGTGATTATTTCTATTAGCAGCCTCATTTTACCTTCATATCTACATCCTGCATTGACCATTTTTCAGCTAGGTAACCATAAAGCATAGTTACTCACCTGTAACAGGTGATCTCCGGGAACAGCAGGAATTGAGCCTTCACATATGGGCATCATTGGTACCGACAGAGCCCGCGCGGGAATGCTCCCCAGCGTCCAATAGGAAAGCTTTTGGGAGCATCCTACTGCGCCAGCGCCGCTGCCTTCCCACTTTTCCAAATCTCCCTCTTCAGTTGAGTTTGTAGCTGAGACAAAAGGAGAGAAGGATAGAAAAGACAGAATAGAGATACAATTCCCAGGGGAGGTGGGTGGGTTGTGAAGACTCAATTCCTGCTGTTCCTGGAGATCACCTGTTACAGGTGAGTAACTACACTATTTCCAGGAACAAGCAGGAATGTAGTCTTCACATATGGGGACTCCGAAGCTGAGACATGCCAAGGAGATGACCCAAGAAGCTGTTAAACCCAGGTTTAGGTGGGTCATGACTTCTCCCAAGGATCTCTGGCATCGAAACACGGGACGGCGGGTAGGAGATATTTTAAGTCTGAAAGAGATGCTGGAGAACAGCCTGGCCAAATGAGGCATCCCAACGGGAGTCCTTGTCCAAGCAGTAGTGGGCTGCAAAGGTGTGGACCGAAGCCCAAGTGGCTGCTTTGCAAATGTCGTCAATGTACACTGAGCGAAGGTTGGCCATAGAGGTTTGGAGCTCACAATTGCTCTCACATTGTGAGCTGTGACATGACCTTTGAGAGAAAGCAGTTACTTACCTGTAACAGGTGATCTTTGGGAACAGCAGGAATTAGTCTTCACATATGGGTATCATCGGTACCGACGGAGCCTGCGCGGGAACGCTCCCCAGCGTCCAAAAGGAAAGCTTTTGGGAGCATCCCACAGCGCCTGCGCGCTGCCTTCCCGCCTTTCCCAACCGTCTCTCTCCAGTTCAAGTTTTAAAGCTGAGACAAAGAGAGAGAGAGAGGAAAGGAAAGATAGATAGAGATATAGATAGAGATACAACTCCTAGGGGAGGTGGGAGGGTTGTGAAGACTAATTCCTGCTGTTCCCAGAGATCACCTGTTACAGGTATGTAACTGTGCTATCTCCAGGAACAAGCAGGAATGAGTCTTCACATATGGGGACTCCCCAGCTAGAGATGCCTGGGAGATCACCCAGATTGTGAGTCCCTAGAAGGGCTCCATCTCCACCTATGAATCTCAGGCATCCAGTCAGGGATGGAGGACAGGAGTTGATTAGGTATGGAACAGGTGTTTGAGAACAGCCTGACCAAACAAGGCATCCCGGCGGGAATCCTTGTCCAAGCAGTAATAGGCTGTGAAGGTAAGAACCGAGGCCCAGGTGGCTGCTCGACAGATTTGGTCGATGGACACAGAGTTTAGATGAGCCATAGAGGCTGCCATGGCCCTCACATTGAGCTGTGACATGGCCTTCCAGAGAAAGGTTCTTACTCTGTTAGGTGAAGGAAATACACTGAGCAATCCAATTGGACAGAGTTCTCTTAGAGACTGGAAGTCCTAAATGGGAAGGATCAAAAGCAACAAAAAGTTGAGAGGACTTTCTATGTTGCTGTGTTCTTTGTAAATAGAAAGCAAGTGCTCTTTTGCAATCCAGGGTATGAAGACTCCTCTCTGCACTTGATGCATGAGGCCCTGGAAAGAAGACAGGTAAATATACCTCGTGGTTCAGATGAAAAGGTGAGACCACTTTAGGCATAAAGTGTGGATTAGTTCTGAGAACTACCTTGTCATGATGGAACCTTGTATGAGGATTAGCCGCTAAAGCTTGTAACTCACTGATACGACGAGCTGAGGTGAGTGCAATGAGAAAAATAACCTTCCAGGAAAGGAATTTCAAGGAGGTAGTGGCTAAGGGTTCAAAGGGTGACTTCATAAGCTGGCCAAGAACCAGATTTAAGTCCCATGCCACTGGAGGTGGTCTAATGGGAGGTTTAGTTAAAAGAAGGCCTCTCATGAACCTTGCTATAAGAGGATGAGAGGACATAGGTTGTCCATTAAGAGGCTTCAGGGATGTTGCAATAGCACTCAAATGGACTCTGATTGAATTTGTTTTAAGGCCTGCATGGGATAAATGCAGCAAATAGTCTAGTAACGAATTCAAAGGTATTGCAGAAGGGTTAAGACCATTTTCTGCACACCAAATGGAAAACCTTTCCCATTTAAAAGCATAAGAGCGTCTGGTGGAAGGCTTTCTGGAAGCATGAAGGATATCCTTCACTTGCTGAGAAAGATGTAAATCTTGAAGGTCTAGGCCTTCAGCAACCAGGCTTTGAGATGAAGAGACTGAGGATTTGGATGCCACAGGGTTCCCTCCTCTTGGGAGAGGAGATCTGGAGCAGACCCTAGGTCCAGGGAGGGAGCTTGAGAGAGATGCAGAAGTAGAGGGTACCACACTTGGCGTGGCCAATGTGGTGCTATGAGGATCATAGATCCCTTGTTTCTCTGAAGCTTGAACAGAGTCTTGGGGATGAGGGGAATAGGTGGAAAGGCATAGAGGAAGTCTTGCCCCCAGTGAAGGAGGAAGGCATCCCTGGCCTGAACTCCCTGACACGGAATCCTGGAACAAAACCGGGGAAGTTTGGCATTCCACGGACTTGCAAATAGGTCTATGTCTGGGGTACCCCAAATCCGGAAAATCCTGGCTATCTGGTCCCCATGGAGGGACCATTCGTGTGGAAGCAGAACTCGACTGAGTCTGTCTGCCCAAGAGTTTTGAACCCCTGGAAGATACACTGCCATGAGATGGAATTGATGCTCTCTGGCGAAGGCCCACAATCTCAGTCCCCCCCTGCTTGTTCACATAGAACATGGCTACCTGATTGTCCATATGGATGAGGACTGTCCTGTAGCTGAGCAGGGTGCGAAATACTCTGAGAGCCAAGAAGATTGCTCTGAGCTCTAAAGGATGATATGGAGAGATGTCTCCTGTGGAGACCAGATGCCCTGAGTGGAGAGATCTTGAAGGTGAGCTCCCCAACCCTTTGGAGAGGCATCTGTTGTAAGGGTTACTTGGGGTAGCACCTGTTGAAAGGGGGACCCCAACAACAGATTTTGAGTGGATTTCCACCAGTGGAGGGACCAAAATAGGCGACTGGAGGTTGCTATTTTGTCTGACAGGCAACCTGATGCCTGGGTCCACTGGGTGGATAGAGTCCACTGAGCTGCCCTCATGTGAAGGCGAGCATAAGGAACCACATGCACTGTGGATGCCATGTGGCCTAAGAGTTGTAGCATCTCTCGAGCAGTTAAATGGAATTTTAACTGAATCTGGGAGGCTAACTGCACCAAACGTAGGCAACGGGCCTGGGGAAGATAGGCTCTTGCAGTTGTAGTATCCAGTAAGGCCCCTATGAACTCTAGAGACTGAGTAGGGGTGAGATGGGATTTGGGAATATTGATCACCAGTCCCAGATACTGACCACTGCCATGCATTTTGTGAACACTCTTGGAGCAGAGGCCAGACCAAAAGGAAGCACTCTGTACTGGTAGTGCTTTCCTTGGTAAAGGAACCGAAGGAACCTTCTGTGTGTTGGATGGATGAGGACATGGGTGTACGCATCCATGAGGTCTAGAGAACAAAGCCAGTCCTGACTCTGGAGGTATGGAAGGAGAGTACCCAGAGAAATCATCTTGAATTTCTCCTTGTACAGAAACTTGTTCAACTCTCTGAGATCTAGGATGGGTCTGTAGCCTCCTGTTTTCTTTGGGATGAGAAAATAGGGGGGTAGAACCCTGAACCCTGTTGAAGAAGGGGTACTTCTTCTATTGCCCCTTGGGCAAGAAGGGTAGCAATCTCTTGACCTAGAAGGTCGAGAAGAGAAGTTGGAGAGCTGAACTCTTTCACCATGGTGTAAGGAGGAAGGTTCAAGAAATGTAGTTTGTATCCCTCCCTTATAATGGAGAGGGTCCAGTGCTCTGCTGTGATTTGTTCCCATTTGGGAGCAAAGTGAGCTAACCTTCCTGGGATGGTGAGAGGCTCTGGATGTTCTAGAGCCAGAAAAGCTAAGTTCTCTAGTGTAAAGTCAAAGGCCCTGAGGAGGCTGAGGCTGTTGGGCCGTAGCAGTCCTCGCAGCCTGAGGCTTGGCCTGTTTTGGTTGTTGCTGCCTCTTTGTAGCAAAACGACCCTGAGAAGAGGCCTGACCATAACCAGAAGAAAATTTCCCTTTTTTTGGGAAAGATCCTTTCTTGAATAACCTCTTTTTGAAAGGAGTAGTAGTAGACTTTGAGAGTCTATCTAAAGCAGAATTTTCAGCATCCATCTGGGTGGCTTTTGCTTGCCAATCTTTGCCAAACAGGTTTTCCCCTGTACAGGGAAGGTTGCCCAGACCATCCTGTACTCAGGATTCCAAATCAGAGGCTTGTAACCAAGCTACTCTGCGTGCGCCTATGGCAATAGCCGAAGCTCTACTGGCACCCTCAAAGGAGTCAAAGGCTGCACGGTTGGAAAACTTGGATACATCCTGAGCATGTTTAAGCCAGGTAATATATTCTTCTCTCTTATCTTCTGACATAAAAGGAGATAAGGTGTGTAGATGATCTGTAACCTCTTTTAGAAATTTCCCCATATAGAGACTATAGGAGTTGATTCTGGCTACAAGCATACTGGCCTGGAAGATTTTCCTGCCAAAAGCATCTAAGGTTCTGCATTCTCTTCCTGGAGGAGCAGAGGAGTGTCTTTTTGTACTCTTGATTTTTTTCATAGCAGACTCTACCACAATAGAGTGGTGAGGAAGCTGAGTCTTATGAAATCCAGGACAAGGAGGAACACGATACATAGTGTCCAACCTGCGAGAAAAAGGAGAGGTGGTAAGAGGAGTTTCCCATATACCTAACATGTGGTCATAAAGAATCTCATGTATTTGTAAAATGACTGCCTCTTTAGGAGCCTTAGGATATTGAAGAATATCCAATTTTTTGGCTCTGGGCTCAGTTTCAGAGGCTACTGCAATGGACAGGCTTCTGGCCACCTCCCTGATGAAGTCCTGGAAAGACAAGTCCTCAGGAGGAGACATTCTCCTTTTTGGAGAAGAGGGTTCCTGAGGACGGATCTCCAATGCTTCGATGGAAACCTCTGATGCATCAGATTCTTCAGAGGAATCGAAGTATCGACTGTCTGGATGCTCTCGCAGAGCCCGATACGAGTACCGAGGGGTATCGACATCGGGAGTCATTGGTACCGAATCGGTACTAACAGGCATCACTGGATACCGTATCGCTGCTTTCGATGCTGATGCCGATGCAAGTGGTACTGGTATCGGAACCGGAGCTGGATCCGGAACCGGAATCGATATCGACAACGGAGGTTGTTGTTGTACCGAGGGCGTCGCAGCTTGTATGAAGGCCATAATAGCCCGCTGCATGGTCAGAATATTCTGATCCATCGACGCCACCAATGTCTGGATGTCGGTACTGGGAACCGCCGGTACCCCAGAACATTGTAACAGGTGATCGGTCGAGGCCGTGCCATCGATGTCAACCTGTGACCCCATAGATAATGCTTTGGAAGCCGGAGCCTCCCGCCGGGGTAATTTTGCCGGTGTGGATTCCTCAATAATAAGTTTGGGTACATCTCAATACTTAGAGGGAGATGTACCCTTTGAGGATCGACCGGACTTAAGTTTTGTTACCTGAGATCCATGGGATGAAGAAGCAGCTCTGGAAGACGTCGATGCCACAGAAGCTGCATCGGAGGGAAACAGGGTACTGAGCTTGGCTGCCCGATTCTGTAACCCTCTTTTAGACATCATGGAGCAGGACTCACAATCCGCGATGGAATGATCAGGACCTAAACATTTTAGACACCAGTCATGGGTGTCTGTGACAGAAATAGTGCCACTGCACTTTGTGCACTTTTTAAACCCGGAGGCGGGCTTTTCCATGAGGAAAAAGACTGTAGGCCTAGGGCCACAGGAGAAAATGCACTGAAGCAGAAAGAAAACATTTTTTTTTTTTTTTTAAAGAAAGAATAGAGACCGGTGGTACCGGTCCTCGAGAAGGCAGACACGCGACTAAAGAAAATAAGAAATAAGAAATTCTTCAGCGGTGACAGGAAACACGACCTGCTGGCTCCGAGGAAAAGAAGAACTGGAGAGAGACGGTTGGGAAAGGCAGGAAGGCAGCGCGCAGGCACTGTGGGATGCTCCCAAAAGCTTTCCTTTTGGACGCTGGGGAGCGTTCCCGCGCAGGCTCCGTCGGTACCGACGATACCCATATGTGAAGACTCATTCCTGCTTGTTCCTGGAGATAGTCCCTTACTCTCATAGGCAAAGGATATGCAATCTGCAATCCGCTTAGAAAAAGTTCTCTTGGAAACTGGTAATCCAAGATGACTGGAGTCAAAGGCAACAAAAAGCTGTGAAGCCTTTCTATGTTGCTTAGTTCTCTGAAGGTAAAAGGCTAGAGCTCTTTTACAATCCAGAGTGTGAAGATTCCTTTCTGCACTAGAGGCATGAGGCCTAGGGAAGAATACAGGAAGGTAAACCGACTGGTTAAAATGAAAACCACCTTTGGCATAAAGTGAGGATGAGTCCTAAGAACTACTTTATCATGGTGGAACCTCGTATAAGGAGGATCAGCCACTAAAGCCTGTAGATCACTGATGCGCTTTGCAGAAGGGAGGGCAAGAAGGAAGGTTACCTTACAAGAAAGAATCTTCAGCGATGTAGTGGCTAAGGGTTCGAAGGGCGGTTTCATAAGTTGCCCAAGTACCAGGTTCAAATCCCATGCCACGGGTGATGGCTTAATGGGAGGCTTAGTTAAGAGTAGGCCTCTCATAAACCACACTACGAGCGGTTGAGAGGAGACAGGTTGTCCATCAAAGTGCTTGTGGAAAGCCACAATGGCACTAAGGTGAACCCTCAGTGAATTGGTCTTAAGATCAGAGGATGATAAATGGAGGTTATACTCCAGTAACACCTCCACTGGAATTGAAAAAGGATTAAGTTCCTTTTTTGAACACCAGATAGAGAACCTTCTCCACTTAAAGGCATAGACCCGCTTTGTGGAAGGTTTTCTTGAAGCCAAAAGGATATTCTTGGCCTGTTGAGAAAGGTTGATATCCTGGAATTCTAGGCTCTCAGCAGCCACGGCATTAGGTGTAAAGACTGAGGACTCGGGTGCAATAGTGTTCCATTCTCCTGGGATAGAAGATCTGCAGCACATCCCAACTCCAGAGGCTTGGCTTGAGAGAGACGTAGAAGTAGTGGATACCATGTCTGTCGTGGCCAGCGTGGGGCTATGAGGATCATATTGCCCCTGTCTCTCTGAAGCTTGAACAGAGTCTTGGGAATGAGTGAAATGGGTGGGTAGGCATAAAGAAAGCCCTGACCCTAATGGAGATGGAAGACATTCCTTGCCTGGCAGTTCTGAGATGGAATTCTGTTACAGAACCTGGGAAGTCTGGCATTCTGAGGACTTGCAAAAAGGTCTATATCTGGAGTTCCGCAGATCCGAAAGATTTGAGCAATTTACTCTGGATGAAGAGACCACTCGTGTGGCAGCAGTACTCGACTGAGTTTGCCAAGAAATTTTGTGTGCCTGGAAGATACACCGCTAGTAGGTAAATCCGAAGGCCTCTGGCGAAGGCCCAGAGGCGTAGAGCTTTGTTGCACAATGCCTGAGAGCCTGTCCCACCCTGCTTGTTCACATAGAACATAGCTACTTGATTGTCTGTCTGGACAAAAACTGTCTTATAGCTCAGGCAGTCCTGACATAGTAACATAGTAACATAGTAGTTGACGGCAGATAAAGACCAGCATGGTCCATCCAGTCTGCCCAGCGAGATGGCAAGAGTAGGTGCACCTGTCGCTCCGCGCAGGCCACCCCTCTCCATATCCTTGTTCAGGAGTAAACCCACCACTCCATATAGGACACCCCTATTTGTTGAGACGTTATATGGTTCGGAAGTTAGATGGTTCGGAAGTTAGATGGTACCGTTTATTTTGTTTTTTTTTTTTTCCTATTTCTGTAAAGGGATCCTCTGTGTTTGTCCCATGCCTTTTTGAATTCCGTCACCGTGTTCGCCCCTACCACTTCCATCGGGAGGGCATTCCAAGCATCCACCACCCTTTCAGTGAAAAAATATTTCCTGACATTGCCTTTCAATTTACCCCCTTGCAGTTTCATGTTATGCCCTCTAGTTTTACAGGTTCCCCGTCTCTGGAAGAGGTTTGTTTGTTCATCATTTCTCTTTAAGTATTTAAAGGTCTGAATCATATCTCCCCTGTGCCTCCTTTCCTCCAAGGTATACATATTTAGGTCTTCAAGTCTCTTCTCATAAGGCTTCTGACGCAGGCTCCAAATCATTTTGGTCGCCTTCCTCTGAACAGTCTCCAGTCTTTTTACATCCTTTGCAAGATATGGTCTCCAAAACTGAACGCAGTATTCCAAGTGAGGCCTCACCAGTGACCTATACAGTGGCATAAGTACCTCTTCTTTTCTGCTGGTAATCCCTCTTTGTATGCAGCCCAACATCCTCCTGGCTTTTGCCACTGCCTTGTCGCACTGTTTTGCCACCTTGAGATCAGCAGAGATAATCACACCAAGGTCTTTTTCCTGAACTGTGCATACCAACCTTTCTCCCCCTATCTTGTACATTTCTCTTGGATTTCTGCTACCCAAGTGCATGACACTGCACTTTTTTGCATTAAATCGTAGTTTGCCAAGCTTTAGACCAGTCTTCCAGCTTTTGTAGATCTTTCTTCATGTTAACCACTCCCTCAGGGGAGTCCACTCTGTTGCAAATTTTTGTGTCGTCTGCAAAAAGACAGACTTTTCCATTCAGTCCTTCAGCAATATCACTCACAAATACATTGAACAGTGCCGGGCCCAGGACCGAACCCTGGGGCACCCCGCTAATCACCTTCCTCTCATCCGAGTGAGCTCCATGTACAATCACCTTCTGTCGTCTGTCAGTCAGCCAATTTCTAATCCAGTTTACCATCTTGGGACCCATCCCCAAGCTACTGAGTTTGTTGATAAGCCTCCTATGAGGAACAGTATCAAAGGCTTTGCTGAAATCCAGGTAGATGACATCCATTGCATGCCCCTGATCTAGTTCCCTCGTCACGCAGTCAAAGAACTCGATCAGATTTGTCTGGCAAGATCGTCCTTCGGTAAAACCATGTTGCCTCGGGTCTTGCAAGCTGTTGGTTTTCAGAAAGTTCACTATTCGCTCTTTCAGGAGCGCCTCCATTACTTTTCCTGCCACCGAGGTAAGGCTCACGGGTCTGTAGTTTGACACTTCTTCCCTGTCACCACTTTTGTGTAGAGGTACGACATCAGCCATTCTCCAGTCCTGAGGAACCTCTCCTGTTTCCAAGGATCTGTTGAAGACATCCTTTAACGGTCCTGCAAGAACCTCTCTGAGCTCTTTCAGTATCCTGGGATGTATCCCATCCGGTCCCATGGCTTTGTCCACTTTCAGTTTAGCAAGTTGTACTAACACCTCCTCTGCTGTGAATGGTGTGGTATCCACTTCATTCCCATTCCTATACTTGGGAGTCACAGCTGGTCCATCCCCAGGATCCTTTTTTTTTTTTTTTTTTTTTTAGATATGCCATACTGGGTCAGACCAAGGTCCATCAAGCCCAGTATTCTGTTTCCAACAGTGGCCAATCTAGGTCATACGTACCTAGCAGTTTCCCCAAGGGACACAGGTTCCACAATGCTTGTATTGGTTCAAGCATTGATATCCTGGGTCCCTTCTTAATAATGGTTTATGGACCTTTCCTCCAGGAACTTGTCCAAACCTTTTTTAAACCCAGCTACACTAACAGCCTTTACTACATCCTCCGGTAACAAATTCCAGAGTTTGATTACACGTTGAGTGAAAAAATATTTTCTTTTATTAGTCTTAAATAGTTTACCCTGTAGCTTCATTGCATGTCCCCTAGTCTTTCTATATTCTGATAAGGTAAACAATCGATCTACGTTTACCCGTTCCACTCCGTTCATTAATTTATAGACTTCTATCATATCTCCCCTCAGCCGTCTCTTTTCCAGGTTAAAGAGCCCCAACCTTTTTAGCCTTTCTTCATAGGAGTAGCCTTCCATCCCCTTTACCATTTTGGTGGCTCTTCTCTGAACCTTTTCTAAAATTGCTATATCCTTTTTAAGATATGGCGACCAGAATTGCACACAATATTCAAGGTGCGGTCTCACCATGGAACGATATAGAGGCATTATAATATCTTTTGTTTTATTTTCCATTCCTTTCCTTATCATACCTAGCATTCTATTTGCTCTCTTGGCCGCCGCTGCACACTGGGCCGAGGGTTTTAACATGGTATCCACAAGGACGCCTAAATCTTTTTTCTTGGGTGGTGGTTCCTAATGTGGAACCTTGCATCGTGTAACCATAGTTTGGGTTGTTCTTCCCTAGGTGCATAACCTTGCACTTCTCCACATTAAATTTCATCTGCCATTTTGATGCCCAGTCTTCCAATTTATCAAGATCCTCTTGCAATTTTCCACAATCCTCCTGGGTTTTAACAACTTTAAATAGTTTTGTGTCATCAGCAAATTTGATAACCTCACTCGTTATTCCACTTTCCAGGTCATTTATGAATATGTCAAAAAGCAGCGGACCCAGCACAGATCCCTGGGGTACACCACTATTCACCTTTCTCCATTGGGAAAATTGGCCATTTAGCCCTACCCTCTGCTTTCTATCTTTTAACCAGTTCCTGATCCACAGTAGTACACTGCCTCCTATCCCATGACTCTTTAGTTTTGCCAAAAGTCTCTCATGAGGGACCTTGTCAAAGGCTTTCTGAAAGTCCAGATACACAATATCAACCGACTCACCTTTGTCCACCTGTTTATTCACTCCTTCAAAAAAACATAACAGATTAGTAAGACAAGATCTTCCTTGTCTAAAGCCATGTTGGCTGTCTCCCATTAGGTCATGACTATCTATATGCTGAGTAATTTTATTCTTTATGATGGTTTCTACCATTTTTCCCGGTACTGATGTCAGGCTCACCGGTCTGTAGTTTCCCGGATCACCCCTCGAACCCTTTTTAAAAATTGGTGTTACATTGGCGATCCTCCAATCCTCAGGTATTAGAGATGATTTTAATGATAGTTCACAGATTACTGATAGCAGGTCTGCAATCTCAAATTTCATTTCTTTCAACACCCTTGGATGTATACCATCCGGCCCAGGTGATTTGCTACTCTTCAGTTTATCTAATAGTTGTAGGACATCTTCCCGATGTATCGATATTTCCTTCAATTCTTCCACACCTTTAAATACCACTTCAGTCGTGGGTAACATCCCTACATCTTCCTCAGTAAAGACCGAAGCAAAGAATTCATTCAGTCTCTCCGCTATCGCCTTGTCGCCTCTTAGTGCTCCTTTAACCCCTTTATCATCTAATGGACCAACTGACTCTCTCACGGGTTTTTTTGCTACGAATGTACTTGAAAAGGTCTTTATTTCGCGTTTTTGCTTCCACAGCAAGCTTCTTCTCAAATTCTCTCTTTGCCTGCCTTATCAATGCCTTGCATTTGACTTGCCAGTGCTTGTGCTGTTTCCAGGTTTCATCATTTGGCTCTTTTTTCCATTTCTTGAAAGATGCTTTTTTGGCAACAACAGCCTCTCTGACCTCAGCTTTAAACCATGCTGGCAATTTTTTGGACTTCCTTCCACTTTTCTTAAAGCGTGGAATACAGCTGGTCTGGGCTTCCAAGATAGTATTTTTCAACAACACCCAAGCTTGATGTACGTCTTTAACCTTTGCAACTGCTCCTTTTAGTTTTTTCTTAACTGTTTTCCTCATTCTATCATAGTCTCCCTTTCGAAAGTTAAAGGGTAGTACTGTGGATTTCCTTACTATCCCTCCTCCACTAATTAAATCAAAGGCGATCATGCTATGATCACTATTGCCAAGTGGCCCCAACACCCTTATCTCTTGCACTACATCTGGTGTTCCACTAAGGACTAGGTCTAATATTGCTTTCCCCCTCTGGTCGGTTCATGAACCAGCTGTTCCAAGAAGCAGTCATTTATTTCATCTAGGAACTTTATCTCCCTAGCATGTCCTGTTGTGACACTGACCCAGTCGATGCCGGGGTAATTGAAATCACCCATTATTATTACTGCACTGTAACTTTTGCTAGCTTCCTTGATTTCTTTGAGCATTTCATCATCCATTTGTTCATTCTGGCCAGGCGGACGACGATAGTACACCCCACTGCCATCGCCTTCCCCCTTTTTACATGGAATTTCAATCCATAGAGATTCTACAGCAAATTTTGTTTCTTGCAAAACTTTAATCCTTTCTGACTCAATGCCCTCTCTAACATAGAGCGCAACCCCTCCACCAATTTGATCAGCTCTATCATTTCGATATAGTTTGTACCCAGGTATCACAGTGTCCCACTGGTTGTCCTCCTTCCACCATGTCTCTGATATTCCAATCATATCTAACCTCTCGTTTAGTGCTATATATTCTAACTCTCCCATCTTGTTTTGTAGACTTCTAGCATTTGCATACAAGCATTTTAGAGACTGTATTTTATTCATATTAATTTGGCTATTGGTAGACATGGGTAATTTGGGATCTTTAAGTTCTGTCTGCTCCATACTCGAGGGCATTTGGGCTACTTTACTCTTTTTTGGAACCTCTCTGCTTTTTGTAGTATCCTCTTTAGTAAACACAGAGCAGAAGTAATTGTTTAGCAATTTTGCTTTTTCAGTGTCACTTTCCACGAGTCCTTTCCCAGCACTTCTGAGTCCTGCAATTCCAACTCTGATCTTTTTCCTTTCCCGAATATACCTGAAGAAATTTTTGTTGCCACCCTTAACATCTTTAGCCATTTTTTTCCTCTGCCTTTGATTTTGCTATCCTTATTTCTCGTTTTGTCTCTTTGAGTTTGATCCTGTATTCATTTCTGTGTTCTTCGGTCTGCAAGCTTTTGAATTTTGCAAAAGTTGTGTTTTTTGCCTTTATATGAGCAGCCACCTCTTTGGAAAACCAAATAGGTTTCCTTCTCCTCTTGCTTTTATTTACTTTTCTTACATATTTATCTGTTGCTCCTTTCAATGCCTCCTTTAGTTTAGCCCATTGCAATTCCACTTCCTTTATCTCTTCCCACCCCGTCATCTCCTCCTTTACATACTCTGCCATTTGATTGAAGTTAGTGTATTTGAAGTTTAGGACTCTGAGCTTGCTATGATTGGCCTGTGCCATGGCTTTTATTTCAAACCACACCGTATGATGGTCGCTGTTGCTCACAGGGGCACTCACGCAGACATTTGACACACTATCACCGTTGGTGAGCACTACATCCAGCGTTGAGCTTTCCCTGGTTGGTTCCATCACCATTGTCTAAATAATGAATCTTGGAGAGCATCCACAATTCTTTTGCTTCTTTCCAGATGTGCAGAAGGAGTAATCCAATCCACATCAGGTAGATTAAAGTCACCCAATATGATTGCTTCCCCCTTTGATGCTATCTTGGCAATATCTCTAATCAATTCATTGTCTCTCTCTTCAATTTGAGTCGGAGGTCTATAGACTACAGCAATATGGATGACAGTGCCATCTCCTCTCTCTCCAACGCAATCCAGAGCGCTTCTTCTTTTCCCCATGTCCCCTGCATTTCAGTAGCTTTAATATTGCTTTTGACATACAAGGCTACTCCTCCTCCTTTTCCATTTTCTCGGTCCCTCCTGAATAGATTATAGCCAGCTATGGCTATATCCCAATCATGTGATTCATTAAACCATGTTTCTGTAATGGCCACAATGTCCAAGTCTGTTTCTGCCGTTAGGGCTTCCAGGTCTGGAATTTTGTTGGCTAAGCTTCGAGCATTTGTGCTCATTGCTTTCCAGCACTTTCCTGGCTTGTGTGTATTTTGCATTGATTTTGTTCTGCCCACTTCCTCCCACATGTTTCTGATGTGTGGTTTAAAAGTGTGGCTGTTTTCTGATGTTGTTCTGCTTTTGTTGGGGGTGGCATGCAGATGTTGACCTTCCACATCCGTCACCCCCTTTTCCTAGTTTAAATGCATGTCCACATACTGCCTGAATTTTTTCACTTAGGATTCTTTTCCCTGTGGAAGAGAGATGTAGTCCATCAGCACAGTATAGTCTCTTGTTGATCCATCTGTTGTCCCAGTTGCCAATAAATCCGAATCCTTCTTCTCTGCACCAGGTCTGGAGCCATGTATTAAAGCTGTTAATGCGATGCAGTCTTTTTGTCCCCTTACCAAGAACAGGTAGAACCTCTGAGAATGCAACAGTGTTAACAACGTGCTTGAGTTTCTCCCCCAGAGATTGGAAGTCCTTTTGGGCTGTAGAGGCACTGTTCCTAGCCAAGTCGTTTGTGCCTAGGTGGATAATAACATCAAGTTTGGAATGTTCACTTTTTGCACTAAGTAATTCAACAACTTGGTTTGTATTCCTGCTGGCTGAAGAGCCTGGTAGGCACATGACTATCTTCTCTCCTTTGAACTGTGTTCCCAAGTTGGTGCCTCTGATGATGGAATCTCCAATTAGTAGTAGTTTTCTGTTTGGTGAGGTTTTCTTCATATTTAGTGCATTAGCAGGGGATTGGGCATTGTCTGACTCATTTAAAGGCCCTTCAAGTTCTTTGAATTGGGCATCCTCATTAGCCAAGGCAGAGAAGGCATTGTGCAGGGATATCTCTTGATGTATAGGATGTCTTTGTGTTACAGGTCGCAATCTACCAGAACCCACTGTGATCCATTTGTTCCTGGGGCGTTTGGTTCTTTGTGGGAGCGGTGGTGGAGTTTGTTCAGTTTGTATCCTAGGAGAGGTGCGCTTCATTGCAGCCAGTTCCTCCCTCAGTAGAGATACTTCTATATGCATGGCAGCTAGGTCTTTCCTTAGTAGAGTTAGTTCTTCATGCATGGCAGCTGACTTTAGACATATAGGACAAGCTCTTAGTTTCCAGATGATTTGTCTTTGAATGAACGTACCGCAGTTATTGCACTGAATACACGACATGTTTATGCAGTCCCAGAAGAGGAAGAAGAAGAACAGAAGAATACGATGTGGCTTTTAACCCAAGTTTGGAATGATAGATGGCACGTCTGTGACCACTATATAGGCAATGTAGCCCCTGGGGTGGGTGGGGTGAGGGGTAGGGTGGGCGGGAACCTAAGTGTCACTAGCTAGTAGGCTGTTCCTGAACTATTGGCACACACAATGGAGTAAAGTAAGGAACCCACCACTGAGGACAATTAGAAAAAAAGACAAAATATGGGGAGACAGACTCACAATTATTTGGAGACAGACTCAGTTATGCAGCAACACAGCAAAAATCTCCTTTTGGAAGAGCTCTAAAACAGCACTCCTCCTCTTATAGAACAGAAGGCAATGTAAGCAAACCCACGTGCATCTCAGAAAAATGGAGGTTTACAACAGTAACTCTGCAGGGGGTGGGGGAGGGGTAGCCCCTGCAGATAGGTTAAGAGAAAGTTTAAAACCTATTTGATATTTGATATTTGATCACAGAGAGAGGAAGACAGGCAACTAGATTCAAAAAGAGGAGGCAATAACCAATGCAATAAAATGGGGGGATAAGACATTTTTCAGATATGTTAGTGAGAAGAGGAAGGGCAAAAGTGGTATTGTCAGACTCAAGGGTGAAGGGGAGGAATATGTAGAGGCTGATATTTCTGTTCTGTGTTCATAGATGAAGAACCAGGAACAGGACCTCAGAAAACACCCACAAACAGGAACAGAAGTGAGGGGCATCTTGAACAATTTTCAGAAGACTATGTTCTTGAGAAACTAGCTAAACTTAAAGTAGACAAAGCAATGGGGACCGAATGGGATACACCCTAGAATATTGAGGGAACTTGGGGATGTTCTAGCAGCTCCACTGACTGACCTTTTCAATGCCTCGTTGGAGTCAGGAGTGGTGCCAAAGGACTGGAGAGAGGCTCATGTGGTGCCTTTACACAAAAGTGGAAGTAAGGATGTGGTTGAAAACTACAGGCCGGTTAACTGCGGTGGTAAGTAAATTATTGGAAATGCTGCTGAAAGAGAAAATAGTGAGGTTTTTGGAGTCCAGCGGATTACAGGATCCGAGGCAGCATGGATTCACCAGAGGCAGGTCTTGTCAGACAAATCTGATTGATTTCTTTGACTGGGTGACCAGGGAGTTGGACCGAGGGAGAGCCCTAGATGTGGTCTATTTAGATTTCAGTTAAGCCTTTGACACCGTTCCTCACAGGCGACTTATAAACAAACTGAGCACCCTAGGGATGGATCCTAAAGTTACTGTTTGGATTAGAAATTGGTTGAGTGGGAGGCGACAAAGGGTACAGGTAAATGGAGTTCACTCTGAGGAGAAGGAAGTTACCATTGGTGTGCCCCAGGGATCTGTCCTTGGTCCGATTCTTTTTAACATCTTTGTTAGTGATATAGCAGAAGAGCTGTCGTGTAAGGTTTGCCTCTTTGCGGATGATACCAAAATCTGCAATAGAGTAGACACCCAGGAAGGTGTAGATAACATGAGGAGGGATTTAGCTAAGCTTGAAGAATGGTCTAGAATTTGGCAGCTGGGATTTAATGTTAAAAAATGCAAGGTCATGCATTTGGGCTGCAGCAATCCAAGGGAGCAATATAGTATAGAGGGTGAAGTACTTTTGTCCATTAAAGAAAAGCAGGACTTAGGCATGGTTGTGTCTGAAGATCTTAAAGTGGCTAAACAGGTAGAAAAGGCTACAGCAAAAGCTAGAAGGATGCTTGGGTGCATACTGAGAGGAATGGCTAGCAGAAAAAAGAAGGTGATAGTGCCTCTGTATAAGTCTTTGGTGTGGCCTCATTTGGAGTATTGTGTGAAATTCTGGAGACGCACCTTCAAAAGTATATAAACATAACGGAGTTAGTACAGAGGGTGGCTACTAAAATGGTTAGTAGTCTTCATTATTAAGCATATAACATTTTTTTTTCTTTTTTCTTTATTTATTACTTTTTGGCATGCTTTAATGTGTACTTTATGGAGATTTTCCTTTTTCTTTCTGTGTTTTGTTATATATTTATTGATGTTTTGAAATTATACAATTACAAAAAAAAAAAGCATCTGACGACAGACTTAAGGATCTTAATATGTACACATTAGAGGAAAGGCGGGATAGAGGTGATATGATTGAGACGTTTAAATACCTCCATGGCATAAATGCACAGGGGGAGAGAGCCTCTTTTGATTGAAAGCAAGTACTGCTATGAGGGAACATGGGATGAGGGTGAAAGGGGATAGATTCAGGAGTGATACGCAGAAATATTTATTTACGGAAAGAGTGGTGGATCCGTGGAATAGTCTCCCAGTGGAGGTGGTAGAGGACAGTATCTGAATTCAAAAAAGCATGGGACAAACACAGAGGATCTCTAAAGGAAAAAAGGGGACTGTTGTAGTTGTTTCTTTTGAAGGAGAAATTAGATAGGCCATGTGGTCTTTTTCCATCATCATTTTTCTATGTTTCTTGCTCGGTCTAGAGACCCTGAGTGGAGAGATTGTCCATGTGAGCCGCCCAACCTAACTTGGACGCATCCGTCGTCAAGGTAGCTTGCTGTAGTGGATGCTGAAAAGGAGACTCTACAAGAAGGTTTTTCAGCAATTACCACCACTGTAGGGACGAAATGAGGCGTGTAGAGTTTCTGATTTTGTCCCCCCTGGCGACCCCACACCTGGGTCCACTGAGAGGCCAGGGTCCACTGGGCTGCCCGCATGTGTAGGCAAGCATAGGGGACCACATGAACAGTGGATGCCATATGCCCCAGCAGCTGCAGCATTTCTCAAGCAGTTAGAAAAGGTTTGATAGCTGCTTGAGAGGCCAGCTGGAGTATTCAAGCACAACGTGGTTGTGGCAGAAAAGCCCTTGACTGCCTTGTGTCTAGAAGAGCCCCTGTGAACTCTAGGGACTGAGAAGGGGTGAGATGAGATTTTGGGATGTTTATGACTAGTCCCAAGTATTGCAGGATTTGCATTGTACAGGAGAGCACGGAGCTGGCTTCTGGAGCTGTTGATGCTCCGATGAGCCAGTTGTCTAAGTAGGGGAAGACGAATATCCCGAGTTCTCAAGAATGCTGCTACTACTGCCATGCATTTTGTGAAGACTCTTGAGGCAGAAGCCAGTCCAAAGATTAGAACCCTGTACTGGTAATGTTGTCTTTGAAAGAGGAATCGAAGAAACCTCCTGTGATCTGTGTGAATGAGGATCTGTGTGTATTGTCGTGAAGTACAGGGTTCAGAACCAAGGGAGGCAGAGGATTCACTACAAAGTGAAACCAGAACTGTCAGTGCTGAAACAAGCATGGAGGGTTGGCATGGAAACCCTAAACAAAGAACGTCACAGAGTGTTAGGGAACGCCCATCCCCTGAGCTAGCTCCTGCCTCATCAGGGAAGTGGGAACACCTGGGGGGAGGTGTGGCTCAGCACAACGGAGAAAGAAACTTAGATAAAAAGCCTTTAGTTAAAGATAGGACAGAAAGAGAGAAGGAGAAAGAGACGGACATAGTCTCAGATACGGAGACAGAAGGAAAAGGCAGCACAGCAAGCGTGGAGAAAGCTGAAAGAAGGAGAAAACCAGAGAAAGATAGATACTCCGAGGGCAGCCAAGGTCTGTGGCTGAGAGAAAGGAAAAGGGAAAGAAATCCCAATTCCACTCGGAGGAACTTCTCAGAGGAAGAGAGCTGGGGAAGATATTCAAGTCCAGTTCCTAGGGAGCAGTGCTCAACTACAAAAAGCACTGGGGATTTTTACTATCCAAAAAGCAGAGACGTTTATGCTGGGAACCAGAAAAGACAACCACGCTGTGCTCACAACAGACAGCCTGCAGGTAAAGCTTATTTCCCTGATACCAAGCTTTTATCAAAGGGAAGAGAAAAGTTTTACCAACCTTTTTGTAACCAAGGGAGATTCCTGGGAGAAAGCAATTCTAAAGGCAGACACAGAATTCCCTGTAGCCAAACAAAAGAGGGAAACGTATATCCTTTTAATTACAGAGGGCTGTGTGCACAGGAAGCCAAACACCCAGACTCACAGAGCAGGTTGGGGGAAGGGAACCCTGTAATTGGAACGGAGAGGTTTGCGTGGCAGGCAGAAGAACCCTCTCTAAGAGACCTTAAGGAAGAAGGTGATCTTATGCAGTGGGACCCTTATCAACCCCCTGAGTCCGAAGTGTTTATGGACTGCTCTTATATGGTGGCAGACAATGTGCAGTCCCTTTGTTAATAATACTGGATTTTGCTGAAGGAAGAAAAACAGCCAAAAGAAGTATTTTGGAGGGAAACTGTTTTATTCTTTTTGATTCCGTAACAGCTGAAGATAAGCATTATTTAAGTTGCCTATTTTTGTTCATATCAGGAGTATGGTTTCTTTGTAAATATATTCTTTGTTCATGGTCATCAACATCCAACCCCAGGAGGGCAAAAAATCCTAATTTAACCTGAACCACTCGTGCACAACTTGGACTCATTCTTACTACTGTAGGACTACATTACCCAGGAGGCCTTTCCAAAACCTCCATTTAAAGTTCACAGTATAAGAAACACAACTACCCACTTGCCTTGCCCACGCTAAATGCCTCTGGGAGGGTGAGTGGTGACAGTATGTATCCTTTAGATCTACAGAACATAGGCAATCCTGACTCTGAATGTAAGGAAGAAGTGTTCCGAGAGAGATCATCTTGAATTTTTCTCGGAACAGATACTTGTTTAACTCCCTGAGGTCTAGTATGGGCCTGTACCCCCCTGTCTTCTTTGGAATGAGGAAGTAGGGGGAATAGAAACCCATGCCCTGTTGGGACACAGGTACCTCCTCTATTGCCTCTTGAGCAAGTAGTGAGGTGACCTCTTGACACAAGAGAGTGGTGGAGGGGGCCCAAGAATTGAACTGTCTTGGGACGGGGCATACTGTGGAAATGGAATTTGTACTCCTCTGTTACAATGGAGAAAGTCCACTGCTCTGATGTTATTTGTTGCCACCTCTTGGCAAAATGACAGAGTCTGCCTGGAATGGTGAGAGGCTCTGGACCCTTTAGAGATAGGATGACTAGGTTCTATAGGAAGGAGTCAAAGACCCTGAAGAGGCCATGTCTGCTGAGCTGGTTGAGCTCCGGGGACTTGGGCCTTCCTCTGTTGTTTGGGTTGCTGCTGCCCCTTTTGGGGAGCATGGACTGGGCAGTGGACAGACTGGGTGTAAGATGGATAGAATTTCTTTTCCTTGTTGAAAAAGGGTTTCTTAATTGCCTTTTTCTTATCTGGGTTGGCAGTGGTCCTTGATAGTCTATTCAAGGTGGTGCTTTTGGACTCAAGCTGAGCAGCTTTGTCCTGCCAATCCTTGCCAAAGAGGTTTTCTCCTGTGCAAGGAATATTCCCCAGCTTGTCTTGCACCCACTATTCCAAATCAGATGCTTGTAACCAGGCAATGCGATGTGCACTGATGGAGATAGCAGAGGTTCTGCTAATGCACTCAAAGCAAAGGTTGCACGGTTCATCTGATTTGGAATAGTGGGTGCAAGACAAGCTGGGGAATATTCCTTGCACAGGAGAAAACCTCTTTGGCAAGGATTGGCAGGAACAAGCAGTCTTCACATATGGATATTGTCGATACCGACGGACCCCGCGTGGGAATGCTCCCCAGCGTCCAATAAGAAAGCTTTTGGGAGCATCCCACTGCGCCTGCACCATTGCCTTCCCACCTTTCCAACTCTCCCTCTTCAGTTCTTTGTTTTCCGCGGAGCCAACAGGCAGCCAACCCTGTCACTGCAGAAAACGTTCTTTTTGTGG
Organism: Ichthyophis bannanicus; assembly: GCA_033557465.1. NCBI lineage: Eukaryota > Metazoa > Chordata > Amphibia > Gymnophiona > Ichthyophiidae > Ichthyophis > Ichthyophis bannanicus. The sequence goes on from CM066033.1 coordinate 66,429,110, forward strand.
TCACGTCTGCCTTCCCATCGACGCCTATACCGGTACCACCGGTGTCGTCTTTATTTTCTTTTCTTCTAAAAAAAAAAATGAATAAGCTTCTTTTTGAGGGTCTGTCCCTTCTTGGTGCTTAGGCGCCATTTTGGGCACTAGGCCCTATTTTCTTCCAAAATGGAGAAACCATCTAGTGGATTCAAAAAATGTTCAAAATGTAGCAGTACCATTTCAGCTACTGACACGCATGATTGGTGTCTTAAATGTTTAGGTCCTGATCATTTGCCATCATAGAAAGATGACCAAAAGAGGCCTGCAGAACAGAGCTGCAAAACCCGGCACCCTCTTTGCCTCGGATGCAATATCGATTGCATCGACGTTGTCCAGGGCTTCATCTTCCTCCTGTGGATCTCAGGTAACCAAACCCAGGTCTTCTTTGAAGACCGGCCAGTCCTCAAAGGGTAGGTCTCCTTCTAAAAATCGAGATGCTACTAGCGTTGCCCTTGAGGGAAACACACCGGCCAAACAGTCCCAGTGGGAGGTCCCTGCCTCCCAAAAGCTTTCCTATTGGACGCTGGGGAGCGTTCCCACGCGGGGTCCGTCGGTATCGACAATATCCATATGTGAAGACTACATTCCTGCTTGTTCCTGGAGATAATGTGTTGTCTGGTTTATCGGGGAATATTTAAGCATGGCTGCAACTGGCATTCATTGATGGTGATCAGTGAAAACATTTGTGAATAACATCACGAGGGCTAGATGATGAATTCTGGTCATCAATGAAATTGGCTTGATGCGTGTGTTTTTTTTTTAAAGTGCTGGTATATAGTTCATTAAAGTGCTGGTATATAGTTCATTAATCGTGATGAATGTTTATTCTCTCCTTCTCCGCTCATATCCAGCTTGTAGCTAAGACCTGCCGCTTCTTTTTCTACAACATCAGCAAACTCCGCCCCTTCCTCCCTGAACACACTACCAAAACGCTTATCCACTCCTTAATCTCCTCTCGCCTCGATTACTGCAACCTACTCCTCGCTGGTCTCCCCGTGAGCCACCTCCTTCCCCTTCAATCTATACAAAATCACGCTGCTCGACTAATCTTCTGCCAGCCTCGCCATGCCCACATTACTCCTCTTCTCAAGTCACTCCAGTGGCTCCCTGTCCAATTCCGCATCCAATTCAAGCTTCTCCTACTCACCTATAAATGAATTCACTCTGTGGCCCCTCAATACTTCTTATCTCTCCCTACGTCCCCTCTCGAACTTTGCGCTCCGCTAACAAATTACTTCTATAAATGCCTTTCACCCGCACCGCGAACTCCCGACTGCGCTCCTTTCACCTTGCTGCACCATACGCCTGGAACAGCCTACCTGCGTCTGTGTGCCAGGCATCCTCCCTGGCACTCTTCAAATCCAGGTTGAAGACCCACCTCTTCACCGTTGCATTCAGATCCTGACTTCCATCCTCATCTTACCCTAACCCCCATCAACGTTTATGACCATACCACAGACCAAACTGTTCCACACCGTACCTTCCGCAGAACTGACTAATGTTCTCTACTGTTCTAACTAGATTGTAAGCTCCGATGAGCATGATTCTGACGGGCAGGGACTGTCTCTTGTATGTCGGCTACCTCTTGTAGGTTAGCTGTGCAGCGCTGCATGCGTGGAGGTTTATAAGTGCTAAATAATAGTAGTAGTAGTAATAGTAAAAGGCATTCTGGAGACTAATACAATATGAGATGCGATCAAAAAGTATCGAGACGTCTGCAATAAACACAAGAAGTATAACACTGACAGTTACTGCAATCAGTCTCCTTCAAAGTAATCCCCTTCCAATAAAACAAACTTCCTCCAGCTTTCTTGCCACTGCTGGAAACAATTTTGAAATGTCTCTTTCGTTATGCTGTGAAGCTGCGGTGTCAAATTTGGTTAATTGTCTCCAAGTCGTCAAACCTCCTTCCTTTCAGTGGTTAATTTCAGTTTTGGAAACAAGAAAAAGTCACAGGGCGCAAGGTCAGGTGAGCAGGGAGAGTGACGGACTTGCTCGATTTGGTGTCTGGCCAAGAACTACTGGACAAGATGTGATGTGTGAGCTGGGGCGTTATCATGATGAAGCAACCATTCATCATTCCTGTGCAACTCTAGCCTCTTACGACAAACTGCATCTCTCAAACGAGTCAGAACTTGGATGTAATATGCCTTATTGATGGTTTGGCCTTTTGGAGCATACTCATGAAAACTTTGAGCATGACCTCAACATTGCTCCTCACCTGACTGACTTTCTTGGGTCTGGGAGAGTTTGGAGTCTTCCATTATGAGGATTGAGCATTTGTTTCTGGGTCATAATCATAAACCTATAATTCATCACCAGTAATAATCTTTTTGATGAATTCAGAGTCATTTTCAATGCATTCCGGCAACTCCCTGGCTGCAGAGAGTGGATCTTCTTTTTAGTCAGGGGACAGGAGATTTGGCATGAATTTTGCAGACACATGTCTCATCCCTAAATCGTCAGTAAGAATGGACTATACCGACCTGAACCTGATATCTATGTCCTCAGCAAGCTCCCTGATAGTCAATCGACTCTTTGAGCGTATTGCGACACGCATTGCTTTAACTTTGTCTTCATTCCTGCTTGTGGGTGGCCTTCCAGAGCGTTTGTCACTGTCAGCACTTGGCGACCCTCTTGAAAACGTTTGTACCAATCATAAACTCGAGCACGACTATGCATTCATTGCCATACACTTGCTTTAACTTGTCATAGGTCTCTCTGAATGAATCTCCAAGTTTTTGGCAATATTTAATGCAAATTCACTATTCAATTTTTTCACTCATTGTAAACCTGACAAAATAGAAATTACACTTACCTGGTAATTGTCGTTCCTTGAGTGACGACAGTTTAGTCCTCCACCTCTGGGTTGTGTACCTCTTCCTGCAGCTTGGGCATGTCAAAGTCGTGACATCACTGGATATAGCCTGCTGGTATCTCCCATCAGCCCCCAGTGTACTACTGACAAAGCAAACTCAAAGGAACAACAAATAAGTAGCTATACTATAACTTTAAATGAACTATCCATTCCTCAACCTGAGGAACCCTTTTTAACCTTATTAGTCTTATATTTATTTTTTTTTATTTTACATTCACGTCCTCCTTATGCAATCATGTTTCCTGTACCACCCCCTCACTTAAACGAGAAGGAAGAAACAGATCAGAGAGGGATACTCACTGTGATCTAGAATCTGAAAGGATCTCTCCCACTCCTTGAAATTGATGCTCCATTCCGCCTGAAAATAAACTCTGAAGAAATCACACCCCTGGGCGGGAATGAGGACTAAACTGTCGTCACTCAAGGAACGACAATTACCAGGTAAGTATAATTTATATTTCCTTATTGTTCCTCCAATTTAGTCCTCCACCTCTGGGATGTAACAGAGCAGTAATTATTGGGAGGGAACCTTCCAGCCGGCATGCAATACCGACGGACCGAAAAAGTCATCATTTGCCGCTAAGACCTCCAGACGGTAGTGCTTACTGAAAGAACAAAGCAGCGGACCAGAAGGCCGCTCTACAAACATCCCCTGGCGGAACTAAACTGTACTCTGCTCGAGAAATTGCTTGCGCCCTGGTAACATGCGTTCATAACCCTGTTAACACCGACCGGCCCCGCAGCAGATCTGCTGCACCAATCGCCTCTCTAATCCATCTAAAAATGGACGCCTTCGCTGCCGCTGCCTCATTGCGAGGAACTCCAAACAACACAAACAGACGGTCCAAAGTGCGGTAAGTCTCCGAAATATACAAGTACTGCCGCAGCACCCGCTTTATGGCTAAACGGTGCCACCCCTGGCCAGACGCGGTTCCCCCCAGCCACCATAACACTGGAAGAAATCCTGTTCGACCGAGTTGAAACAGCTCAGACACCACCTTAGGTAAAATGGACGGCACTGGCTGCAACACCCCCCTTTTCCCGAGAAAAGGACAAGGATGGTTCTCCACGAGACAGCACCTGTCCCCAAATCCGGCTCGTCGACCAGCTGGTTATCAAAATTACCGTCCTCAAAGACAAAGTCCTAAGCGACGCCTTGTGGAAGGGCTCAAAAGGTTCCTTAGTCAACGCCACCAAAAGCAATTTGAGACCCTGCGGGGGGACCTATGATTCCACGCGAGGACCGCAGCTCGGTCACCGCTCTCAAAAAAACATGCCACTTCTGCATGGATCCCGAGAGGCAGACCTTGCACCTTGCCTCCCTAGCAAGACAACGCTAATTCTCAAGGCACTAGTTGCCAGGTCCTTAAGAAATCCTTCTTGTAGAAAACTCAAAACTACAGAAACTAACACAGCTACAGCCCGCACTTGCTCCCGCGAGCACCAATTCTCAACCATGAGCCATAAGCGACCATACGTCTCGCCCTTTCAACGGCCAGACCGTAAGCAAGAATCGAACCACCCGAGGCCGCCAAAGCAGACCTGGTAGTAACCGAGTTTCTACCGCCGGCAATCTCCACGGCTCCCCCATATGAGCTCGGCGTACCATGGCCGTCTGGCCCGTCCGGAGCCACTGCTGAAGAAAAGATTCGCTTTGCTGACCAAAGGGTCGCCACAAAATCCATGACTGGCGGCCCCCGGCATGCGAACTACTTGCGCCAACACCTCCGGATGCAACTCCCCTTCTCTGACATCCACTCGAACCCTGCTGAGAAAAGTTCCCATCAGCGATATCCTGCCCTGCCAGGTGCGCTGCTGAAATGCTGGCCGTCGCATTTCTACCCAAGCGAACCATGCCTCTGCTTCTTCCTCTATGGCCGCCCTTCCTGCACCATCCTGTCGAAATCCTTCGCGGAGTTGACTGACAGCAGTCACACCGCCCGACCTGTCACTGCTGTTTCGACTGTGTGCAGCGCCAGAACCACCGCTCTCAGCTCCAGCCGGCTGACCGAGCCAGTCGCTCTCTTAAACAGAGCAAACACCTTGCACCAAAAGCTCTCCACAACATGCCCCCAATCCTACGAGGCTCACGTCCGTCAGCGATGGGAGCCACTCCGGCCATTCCAGAGGCATCCGTGTCTTCAATAATACCGGAAGTAGCCACCACCGCAGAGAACACCTGACTCCGAGAGAACAGGGAAGTCGTTTGTTCAGCGAGACATCCTGAGACGACCAGAAGTGAAGTAGAGCCCACCGCTACGGCCGCATATGAGAAAAGGCCCATGGCACATCATCTTTCTCAGCACGCGCCGGAAACTCCACTGCGAGGGCGCCAGCCCGGCTCTGCACCTGTGTACCAGATGTCGAAGGACTGGAACTCCACAAACCGGCAGAACACCGCCCCTGTCCGCGTGTCGAATCACATCTCTGTATCTCCGAGTTCCTGGAAAGACACCAAGTTACTTTTGGCCAAAATGACCACCCAACTGAGACTCTCCAAGAACTTCACTACCACGTCTGCCCCACTGATGCTATCGGCTTTGGATCTTGCTCGAATGAACCAAATGTCGAAATAGGGACGTACCCGAACTCCTTCCTTTCGTAACGCTACCACTACCACCCCCAAGAACTTGGTGAGAGTGCGCGGTGCCTTTGTCAGCCCCATTGGCAATGCTGGGAACTAATAGTATCCCCAAGGAAGACCGACACGCAACCCATTTGGTGGCTGCTGTGAACGGGATGTGTAAATCCGTTTCAGCCAGATTGCGTGACATCAAGCACTCCCCCTGTTGCAGTAGCCCCATAATGGATCGTAACGTTTCCATCCTGAAAGGAGACCCGCGGAGACAGCCTTGCACTCCTCCGAGGTCCAAGAGATGGTGACGAGTGCTGTCCTTCTCTGGCACCAGAAAACAAATGGAGGAGCTACCCCCGCCGTATTCATGAATTGGCCCCGGCGTGGCCTCAGATTTCTAACAGTCGATTTAAGGTGTGATGGACCGCTAAGGTTTTCCTCTGTCTCTTGCAGAGAGACGCCACCAACGACTCTCGAACTGACTTCGCAAATTCCAGCGTCTAAACATAGCAAATTATCTCTAATACCCACTGACCTGCTGTTATGTGGGTCCAGGCAGGCAGAACAACTCCGAAGTAGCCCGCCTACCGGCTTGCTCCCTACCGGGGCCCGCCTCTCTGTATTGCAGTTTCTGAGTTGTTGCTACCCAATCAACCAGCTAGAGCCAACAGTGGCGCCCCCGAACACTGCTGAAGATCTCTGTTCACATAGTCATCAGACAGCTACCGACGTGGGAGGCTACCACTGACTGCAAGGAGACCAAGGAGCTCTAGTTGAACTAAGAGTATCTTGTTAAGGAAAGATTATTCCATTATGTTTCCATTCAAAACCACTAGCGGTCTTGGATATGAAACCAAGAGGCATCCCTTTCAGTTGATAATTCCCATTTCTGACTTAGGGCAACTGGGAAGTTTGACCCTGAGACCTCTGAGCACCAAAACAATTCTCAGTACTGATGTCCTGTGTTTCTGAGTGGTACTCAGCATATAGGAACATACAGCATCACACACCAAGCCAATTTACCAATGGCCCTCAGAATCATGAGCCAATGTACAGAAGAAAACCCAAAGTACTATACTTGGCATTTTTTTTTTTTTTTGGCTTTACCAAAAGAATAATGTCGAATGGGATTGAACTTAACTCCTTTGCTGCCTGTCTTCAGAACATGTTCCATTTCAGAAACAGAACATACCCTATAAATCCAGACCCCCTGACAGGGATAATGTAATGTAACATTGCAAAGAATTTCACCGAAATAACCTCAGCTAACATAATTTATTTATTTATTTACATTCTCTTATATACCGCGCTATTCTGCATCAGTGCGGTTTACATTGAAGAAACTGATGCCTTTGAATGACCAATGCCATAAGACATTTTTCAGATATATTAGTGAGAAGAGGAAGGGCAAGAGTGGTATTGTCAGACTCAAGGGTGCAGGGGAGGAATATGTAGAAGCTGATAAGGATAAAGCGGAATTGCTTAACAAATATTTTTGTTCTGTGTTCACAGATGAAGAACCAGGAGCAGGACCTCAGAAAACACCCACAAATAGGAACAGAAGCAAAGGACAACTTGAACAATTTTCAAAAGACTGTGTTCGTGAGAAACTATTTCAACTTAAAGTAGACAAAGTGATGGGACCAGATGGGATACACCCGAGAATACTGAGGGAACTTGGGGACGTTCTAGCAGCTCCACTGACTGACCTTTTCAATGCCTCGTTGGAGTCGGGAGTGGTGCCAAAGGACTGGAGATGTGGTGCCTTTACACAAAAGCGGAAGTAAGGATGTGGTTGAAAACTACAGGCCGGTTAGTTTAACTTCGGTGGTGAGTAAATTATTGGAAACGCTGCTGAAAGAGAAAATAGTGAGGTTTCTGGAGTCCAGCGGATTACAGGATCCGAGGCAGCATGGCTTAACCAGAGGCAGGTCTTGTCAGACAAATCTGATTGATTTCTTTGACTGGGTGACCAGGGAGTTGGACCGAGGGAGAGCCCTAGATGTGGTGTATTTAGATTTCAGTAAAGCCTTTGACACTGTTCCTCACAGGCGACTTATAAACAAACTGAGCACCCTAGGGATGGACCCTAAAGTTACTGCTTGGGTTAGAAATTGGTTGGGTGGGAGGCGACAAAGAGTATAAGTAAATGGAGCTCACTCTGAGGAGAAGGATGTTATCAGTGGTGTGCCCCAGGGATCTGTCCTTGGTCCGATTCTTTTTAACATCTTTGTTAGTGATATAGCGGAAGGGCTTTCAGGTAAGGTTTGCCTCTTTGCAGATGATACCAAAATCTGCAATAGAGTAGACACCCAGCAAGGGGTAGATAACATGAGGAGGGATATAGCTAAGCTTGAAGAATGGTCTAGAATTTGGCAGCTGGGATTTAATGTTAAAAAATGCAAGGTCATGCATTTGGGCTGCAGCAATCCAAGGGAGCAATATAGTATAGGGGGTGAAGTACTTTTGTCCACTAAAGAAGAGCAGGACCTAGGCATGGTTGTGTCTGATGATCTTAAAGTAGCTAAACAGGTAGAAAAGGCGACGGCAAAAGCTAGGAGGATGCTTGGGTGCATATGGAGAGGAATGGCTAGCAGAAAAAAGGAGGTGATAATGCCTCTGTATAAGTCTTTGGTGCGACCTCATTTGGAGTATAGTGTGCAATTCTGGAGACCGCACCTTCAAAAGGATGTGAACAGGATGGAGTCGGTGCAGAGGTGGCTACTAAAATGATTAGTGGTCTTCATTATAAAGCATATGAGGACAGACTGAAGGATCTTAATATGTACACCTTAGAGGAAAGGCGGGATAGAGGTGATATGATTGAGATGTTTAAATACCTCCGTGGCATAAATGTTCAGGGAGAGAGCCTCTTTCAATTGAAAGCAAGTTCTGCTACAAGGGGACATGGGATGAGGGTGAAGGGAGATAGATTCAGGAGTGATATGTGGAAATATTTCTTTATGGAAATAGTAGTGGATCCGTGGAATAGTCTCCCAGTGGAGGTGGTAGAGATGAGGACAGTAACTGAATTCAAAAAAGCATGGGACAAACACAGAGGATCTCTAAAGGTAAAAAGGGGACTGTTGTAGTTGTTGATATGGAAGGACAGACTAGATAGGCCATTTGGTCTTTTTCTGTCGTCATATTTCTATGTTTCTATAAGGTCTCCAGGAACTCTTCAGTACTGGAGGTTGGCAGTGCAATGAATAGCCAATGAGAAGGGACTAGCTAGAGACAGGTACATACCTGGCCTTCTAACCACAACATAAAGCCAAATAAATTTGTACACATTTAAGCAAGGCAGATATGCTGAAGTTTAAAATATATACCTTGGAAGGCCAAACCTCAAAAAGACTGTTTTTTTCCCCCCGATAATGGCACTAGAACCAGATAAACGATACACAAGATAAGGGTTTTAATTCTTGGGCATATACTCTTGACTAGCAGAATGGAGAAATTAGATCTTACCTGCTAATTGTCTTTCCTTGAGTTCTCTCCGGGCCAGTCCAGGTACAGTTGGGTAGTCAATCCCTTCTAGCAGCTGAGGACTGAAAGCTGAAACTTTTGCTGACAGATGTAATAGCTCCCTCTAGTGTTAGCAAGCCAGTCATCTATTGTCAAAGCAGAGTATGAACAGAACCAACCCGTTCCTAAATAAGGAAAAACCAACTCGAACTTCAAAAACCTGAACAAAAACAACTGGCAACTCAGACGAATGGTGCTCAGAAGCGCGCCCTCATACCAAACTCTAGCAGGGCTGCGCCAGATCCTTGCAGTATGAAGAGTCCCCTCCCAGAGAGCCGGAACCCTCCAAGATCCTTTTCCAAATGCGATTGAAATCTGCAAGCGCGGAAGCGCGCAAAAAACTGTAGGGAAAATGCGAACGCTCCTAGAGACCCTTCACGAACCACCGCTCGCAAAAAGACCAGATGGGTGGGACCTGGACTGGCTCGGAGAGAACTCAAGGAAAGACAATTAGCAAGGTCTAATTTCGCCTTCCTCTTCGTCTCTCCGGGCCAGTCCAGGTACAGTTGGGCAGTACCAAAGCAGTACCTAAACTGGGGAGGGTCTGGCGAGCCCCGCCAAAATGGTCGAGGCCCCCACGGTAGCATCCTCCTGGGCCTGCACATCCAACCGATAATGCTTTGTGAAGGTATGCAGAGAGGACCAGGCCGCCGCCCGACAGATATCTGTTGGCGGAATCAAACTCATCTCCACCCAAGACGTCGCTTGTGCTCTTGTCGAATGTGCTCTGAGCTCCCGCGGAGGCGACCTACCCCGCGCCTCATAAGCTCTAGCTATCGCTTGTTTCACCCAGCGGGCGATAGAAGCCTTGGTCGCCGCTAACCCCTTACGAGGACCTCCAAACAACACAAAAAACCGATCCGACTTCCGAAACGGCTTGGTATGCCGCAAATACTTCCGGAGAACGCGCCCCAAATCCAACCTGCTCAACGCTCTGTCCCGCTCATTGCTGTGGGACGAAAAGGTAGGCAGGGAAACTGTCTGATTCATATGGAAGCCAGATACCACTTTCGGCAGAAACGAGGGAACGGTCCGCAGAACTACCTTCTCCTTCGAGAAATGAAGATACGGTTCCCTGCAGGACAGCGCCTGCAAATCCGAAACCTTCCTAGCTGAGCATAGGGCCACCAGAAAAGCCGTCTTCCAAGTAAACTCTCGCAAGCCGCCGGGCAGTGCCGACTCAAAAGGCGGACCCGTTAAGGCTGAGAGTACCAAATTCAAATCCCAAGGAGGCACCACCAGGTGACGAGGCGGACGAATATTCTTAGCCGCCCGAAGAAATCGCTGCACATCCGGATGCGACGCCAGAGACCAGCCTTGCACTCGGCCGCGGAAACACGCTACGGCTGCTAAGTGCACATTGAGAGTGTTAAGAGCTAAGCCCTTGTCTAGACCGCCTTGAAGAAATGCCAAGATGTCCGGCAAGCCGGCGGAACGGGGAAAGATCCCTCTTTCTGTAGACCATGCCTCAAAAATGCGCCACACACGTATGTACGATAAAGTCGTTGAACGCCTCCTGGACTTCAACATAGTAGAGATCACAGACTCCGAGTACCCTTTACGCCGCAAACGCTCCCGCTCAAGAGCCAAGCCGTAAGCAGAATCGATCCACCTGAGGCATGAGAACTGGACCCTGACTCAAGAGATTTATCCGAGAGGGTAACCTCCATGGAGGAGCTACTAGCAACCGCACCAGATCCGCATACCAAGGACGCCTGGGCCAATCCGGCGCAATGAGAATCACCGTGCCCCGGTGAAGTGAGATTCTCCGAATGACACGCCCTATCAACGGCCAAGGGGGGAAAACGTACAGAAGCTGGTCTTCTGGCCAGGGCTGGACCAACCCGTCCAAGCCTTCCGACATGTGTTCTCTGCGTCTGCTGTAAAACCGAAAGGCTTTGGCATTGGACAGGGTCGCCATGAGGTCCATAACCGGGTGACCCCAACGAAGAGAGATCTCGTGGAAGATCGCCAAATTCAGTTCCCATTCTCCGGGGTCCAGGCGATGCCGACTGAGAAAATCGGCTTGTCCTTTCCCGCTACATGAGCCGCCGAAAGCGAAGCAAGGTTCATCTCCGCCCACTGTAGCAGGACCTGGCTCTCTAGAAGTAACAGAGCACTGCCGGTGCCGCCCTGCTTGTTGATGTAGGACACCGTCACGAGATTGTCTGAAAACACTCGAACTGCCCACGCTGCGATCAGATCCGAGAAATGTAGAAGTGCTAACCGAACCGCCCGAAGCTCGAGGCGATTTATAGACCACCTGCTTTCCGTTATCGACCAAACTCCCTGTGCCACCTGGGACAGACAATGAGCCCCCCAGCCGGACAGACTGGCATTGGTCGTGATCGAGATCCACTCTGGCTCTCGCAGCGGCACTCCCGCATGAAGATGAGCCGGAAGTATCCACCAATGAAGACTGCGTCGAACCTCCTCCGCACAGGGAAGCCGTTGAGAGAGCGGATGAAGTTGCGGAGACCATCTGGAGAGTAAGGCGTGCTGCAGAGGACGCATGTGCGCCCTGGCCCAAGGCACCAGATCCAGAGCTGCGGCCATCGATCCCAACAGTTGGAGATATCTCCACGCAGTTGGGGCCCTGAGCCGAAGAAAAGCGTTCACTTGACCTATCAGCTTCCTCCCCCGGTCCCGCGGGAGTAGAACCAAACCGCTCTTTGTGTCGAACACAGCCCCAAGGTAAACCAACTGTTGCACGGGAATAAGATGACTCTTCGCTCGATTGATCACCCAACTGAGGTGTTCCAAGAACTGCACCACCCGTGCCGTCGCCGCGATTGAGTCCTCCCGAGTACTCGCCCGGATGAGCCAATCGTCTAGATAGGGATGGACTTGAATCCCCTCTTTGCGAAGAGCTGCCGCAACCACCACCATAACCTTGGTGAAGGTGCGAGGAGCAGTTGCTAGACCAAACGGTAATGCCCGAAACTGAAAATGCCCCATGGGGACTGCAAACCACAGAAAACGCTGATGCTCCAGGCGTATCAGAATGTGCAGGTAAGCTTCCGTGAGATCTATGGAAGAGAGCCACTCTCCCGGTCTCACCACTCGTATAATGTAACGTAGAGTCTCCATACGGAAATGTGGCACCCGCAAGCATCGGTTCACGTGTTTGAGATCCAGAATCGGACTAAAAGAACCCTCCTTTTTGGGTACTACAAAATAAATCGAGTATCGACCTGTACCGCACTGGTCTCGAGGAACTGGAACCACCGCCCGCAGGTCCAACAAGCACTGAAGAGTATCAGTGACCGCTCGACTTTGCTCGAGTACCGCAGGGAGAAAACACAAAGGCATCCGCCACGGGAGCAGCGAACTCCAGAGCATAGCCGTCGCGGATGATCTCCAAGACCCAGAGATCGGAGGTTATGGCGGCCCAGGCGGAGAGAAACCCCTGCAAACGACCTCCTACAGGGATCTCCGACTGGACCAGCCTCCCTTCATTGCGGTTTCTTAGAAGGAGTTTGCTGAGAGCCGAAGAACCCTCTGCCAAACCCCCGGGCCCCTCGAAAGGACTGACCCCTGGAAGGAAACCGACCCCTTTGGTAGGGCACAAATCTAGAACCGCGAAACCGACGAAACTCCCTATTGTGCCCCCGTAGCATAGGTGAGGACTTAGCCCCCCTAGGCTTATCCTTCGGAAGACGACCCCCCCTTTGGAGTCGCCCAAATCTTTCACAAGCTTTTCCAATGCTTCCCCAAATAACAACTTGCCTTTATACGGAAGCTTACTTAAACGGGATTTAGATGACGTATCCGCCGCCCAATTGTGCAACCAAAGAAACCGCCGAGCCGCTATTACAGAAGCCATGGACTTTGCCGAAATCTTGATCAAATCATAAAAAGCATCTGCTAAATACGCCGCTGCCGATTCAAGCTTAGCGCCTTCCGGAGGGGAGTCCTTCTGCTTCAAAGCAGCCTGCTCGCCCTGAATCCAGCGAATAGCGGCCCTGGACACAAACGCCCCACAAACAGACGCTTGAAGGGACAGGGCATTAGCATCAAAAGCCTGTTTCAGAAAGGCTTCCAACTTCCGATCCTGAACATCCTTCAGGGCAGCACCTCCCTCTACAGGAATCGTGGTTTTCTTCGTAACTGCGGACACAAGAGCGTCAACCTTAGGCATTTTCAACAACTCCCTCTCTTCCTGAGGAACCGGGTAAAGGCGGGCAATGGAACGCCCCCCCCACCGTACGTTAGCCTCCGGACACTCCCATTCAGACTCTATCATTTGCTTAATCACCCTGTGCATAGGAAAGCAGCGCTGCTCTGCCTTAAAACCTTGTAATAGAGGATCCTCCAGAGGCTCTTGTTGTAAGGAAGGAGGCACAATATTTAATGCAGAGAGAGATTGGACAATCAGCGCACCCAGTTCTTCCTTCCTGAATACCCTAAACACATTAGGGTCCTCTCCCGGCCCCAGTTCCCCGTCTTCCAACTCCTGAGGCCAAGAGTCTAGCCCCACCTCAGAGGAGATCTCCCCCTCCTCAGGCAGGAGAGAGTCAGAAGAGTGAGGGACACGCTCCTCATGAGAAAAATCCCTACAGGGTAACTGAGAAGAGGAACCCTCACCGGGATCGAGAAGCTGAGAATCCTTCTGCAGTGAAAGCCCCTGATCTCCTGCAGCTGCACCCTCCATCGGGTGAGACTGTTTCAGTAAATAGGCTTTATGTAAAGCCAAAATAAAGTCTGGGGAGAAAAAAGATTGTAATGCCCCTTGAGAACTGGGAGACAAAGGTTTACTAATGTCCCCAACGGAAGGCTCCTTGTGTGACTTTGATTTTCGTTTCCCTGAGCGCTGAAAAAGCGCGGGAACAGGAGCGGCGTCTGAAGGGAGCGCAGTTGCCGCTGCCGCGGACAGTTTCTTCCCCTGAGACTTCTCTCCCGATAGCTCACCGGGACCGGCACTCTCCATTGTGAAGGATACCCGAAAAACAAAGCGGCCACAATAAACGAAGACCCCCCCGGCAAGCCAAAATGCTATGAAAACCCGGCGTCCGAGAAACACGCGGTACTCAGAAAATGGCGCCGAAACTACCCGCTGGCGGCAGAAAAGCACCCACCAGACCGGAGGACAAGTCAGAAAGCGCCGCTTACCTCAGTAACAAGCCAGACAGGCATGATCTCTAAATCTCCGCTGCTAGCGAAAAAGAGACAAGTGGAAGCATCGCGGGAAAAGAATACTGGGGCTCCCAGCTCCATTCAAGCCCACATGAAATTCAGCGATCCCCCGGAAGCAGGCTCTGCCCCCAACTCTAACACAAAAATAAAAAATTAAATTTAAACACAGGATCACTGAAATATCCGTGCCTCCGATTCTCCCCCCTCTACAGAGGAACAAGGAGGAATCGCTTGCTATTATGCCCTGCTAGGGCCAGTGAGCAAGGTCTCTGTCTGAAGCAGCAAGTTGAGTTGCCTTTTGTTTTTGAAAACTGCTAGCATTAAGCTGATCCCGTTTGCTGCTGTATTTATTTTATCTATTTTTTTTTTTTTAATTCAGTTGTTTATACTGTCTAAAGAATTTCGTCTCTCCTGGGAGCCTGCCAGAGATACGTCCACTCTAGCTGCTGAGGACTGAAGACTGGCTTGCTAACACTAGAGGGAGCTATTACATCTGTCAGCAAAAGTTTCAGCTTTCAGTCCTCAGCTGCTAGAAGGGATTGACTACCCAACTGTACCTGGACTGGCCCGGAGAGACGAAGAGGAAATGACCGTTGCTTGTTTAGCGCTAAGCCCCCTTTTTCTGCCTTGCAGAGATTAGTCTGAGGATTGCTGTCTATACTTGGTCACAGAAAGGCACTATTGACTGTACCAGCTGCCCTCTGGTGGCCAAAGACAGTAACACAGGCCTTTCTTGGTTTACAGTTTAACACGTAATACTACTGCCATCTTAAATCTTTGGGAGCCGATTAGATTTACCTTCCAGAAACTCATCTACCTTATGAGACGTGTGTCAAGTCTCAGAATGAGTGATTACAGCACCATGTTTTTCCCCCAGAGGTTAAGGAAAAAACGAAGGGTAAACATCCTTTCCTTCCAGGAAGGTTTACTAACACAAATCTTGCAATAGCAATCAGACCAGGAGGGCAGGAGACCTTAATGGCCTAATCCAATTACTGTTCCCTGATTCTGATCTAGATCGCTGCATGCTTAATAGCATTGTTGTGCGACGTATTGTTACATAGCTATACGACAAATCTCGAAACTTTTTGATGACACCTCGTAGGTACTTCTGTTATTTCCTTTATGATCTATTAACATAGTCAGGAAAGTAGTCTTGGCAGTTTACACTTATATAAAAATTACACTGAGGACTTATCCCCTGGAAGCATCTGTTTTTCGGGGTGTTGATTCTGTAAACAGCATTTTGTTAAAGGATTAATTTCTCTGCTTCTAAGACTTTGCCCTTTAAAGAGGCCTTTTTCAGGCCAAAACTCATTTGAGTGAGGTGGCGTAAGATAGAGATGATTTAGACTACCATTTGTTTTTTATGTTAACTTTTTTTTCTGTTTTTGTTTGCTAACATTTTCATTTTCAAGATCTTCTTGACTGTTTTGGCAATATTTTTATACTGTATTAAGTGATGCAAGTGTAGACACAAGTTTTTGTTGTTTGTATTATAGCGACCACAGGGTGCGATTGTGTAGCTGCCTTTCTTTTTCTTGATACCACAAAAACAACAGTGTGATCCACTAGCAGACACTGTCAGTAGTAGCCAGGTCTAGTTTGTACACAAGAGGCTGCAGCTTGTGCTCCTGCCAGGAATTAATGCAGGTACCAGGTAGAGGGTAATTTTAGAAACTTTTCCTGCACATTAAACCTTTTTAAAAAACATTTCATGAAAGGGTTATGCACATAAAATTGCACAGTGACAAAGCAGCACATATTTTTATACAACCCATTTGTTGGCGAATTCTATGGCAGAGTTTGGGTGTCATCATGATTTATACACTTACTTTATAAAATACGCACATGTACTCCTACTCCTGAGTAGGCGTCATCATCAACAGCCGGTTGACTTTACAAAATAAGCTGGAAATAGATGCCTACTTGGCCTGTCATAAAATTACCTCTTCAACGTCTAAAACCTATACAAAACATTCTCTTTTTAAAAGCTCTGGGCTTGTGAGAGCTAGGATTACAGGATGTGGATTATATCACTTCTGTTTATGCACATCGAACAACAATGCAAGCAACAAATAAGGAAAATGAACCTTACTTTGCTGATGCTAATCCTGAGCTTGTTACGGTTCACATCTGTCTCCTCCCAAATCTCAGTCTCATTAAAGACAAGGTTTGGTGTTTGTCCCATGCCTTCAGCTGGCCGCCCAGGCAGGATTGGGGGTGCATTCTCCTGATCACTCAGGTGCTCGCCCTGTAGCACATCCTCTGTGTTTTCGCGCAGCAAATCTCCAGGCACAGGAGTCACATTAACAACCCTAAGGAAAAGCATCAACTCATATTATATATGTAACAACCTCATCTCTTTATAATTCCTCCAGACTCCCTGAAAGTCTTAGTTTCTTATGGAAATTTAACCCTTGGGGAAACTGCTAGGTACGTATGACCTAGATTGGCCACTGTTGGAAACAGAATACTGGGCTTGATGGACCTTGGTCTGACCCAGTATGGCATATCTTATGTTCTTATGTTCTTATGTAACCCATCCCATTTCACAGTGATATTATGAACCCTTCCCATCTGGATATGATAACAACGAGGCACTTCTCTTAACTGGCATAGACAGTGGTAAGGAGCTAGGTTTGCATTCAGTGTATCTGATATTTGCCTCCATTCTAGGATAATCTTTATTTGCTGCTCTCTAAAAGGGATCTCAAACAGCTGGTTTCACTTATTATTATGCCATCTCTTAGCACATAAATTGAGGGAATTTCAGATCTTGAGAGAAGTTCCCGTTCCCAGCATGTGATAACATTTCTTTCTGGCTATAGTGGAATACTAACTTTACAACACCACTGCAAGCCAGGGGATCCTGTCATACAAACAGGGGACATAGGGAATCAGCAGTCCTGTCGCACAGATCAAGTAATTACACTGATTTTTTGATCCATAGTAACACAGTCTATGACGGAAGATAAAGACCGGTATGGTCCATCTAGTCTGCCTAGATTAAACGTGGGTTCTTTTGCAGAGAGCACCTGTAGTGAACAAAATGTAGTGCTTGCAACATTTTTACATTATGGTTTAGGGGGAGTTTTTAGTGCAAACTGGAAAAAGTCCAACATTAATAAAACCCCTGTGTGATAAAAGGAGCTATGCTTGATCATGAGAATACCTCATGTAGCTCTACCAAGCTAAAAACCCAAACCTAACAAAAGACAGCATTTAGACATGCGTGTCTATGAACATATAGCATAGTTACTCACCTGTAAAAGCTGTTCTCCAGGGACAGCAGGAATCAGTCCTCACTTATGGGTGATGTCGGCACCGACGGAGCCCACGCAAAGCAATTCCCCAGCTTTCAAAGAAAGCCTTTGGGATTGCTACCACGCATGCATGGTCAACGTCCTGCCCAAAGGTGCCATCTTGCTCAGTCAGGTCCCCTAGCTAGAGCCCTACTAAGCAGATGGCAAAGGAAGGACAAAAACAGCAATTCCTCAGGGGAGGTGGGAGGATAGTGATGACTGATTCCTGCTGTCCCTGGAGAACAGCTGTTACAGGTGAGTAACTACACGTTCTCCAGGAACAAGCAGGAAGTCAGTCCTCACTTATGGGACTCCCCAGCTACAGGCTACCGAACCTGTAACCCAAAAACGCATTCACAAGGCCATGAACAGAAGTCGATGCCTGAAGGGCCCGAGTCTTTGGGTCCCTGGGGCTAAGCTCTTGGTAGCCGTCGAGAAGGACCAGAGGGCAGGAGTTGCTTATACCCAGAACAAATTACGGAATACAGCCTGGCTGAAGGCACTGTCCCAGCGGGACTCCCTCTCCAGGTAGTAATGCACAGCGAATGTGTTCGCTGAAGACCAGGTCGCAGCCCGGCAGATGTTTATTTATTTATTTACATTCTCTTATATACCGCGCTATCTGCATCAGTGCGGTTTACATTGAACAAACCAAAATTACATTGAACAGGGCATTATAACTTGGAGATAACTATTTTACAGGGAACATGGGCTATGGAGGGTTAAGTGGCTTGCCCAAGACCACAAGGAGCACCTGTGGGACTAGAAACCCTAGTCCTTCCGGCCCAAGGTTGCTGTCCTCTAGTGGGATTTGAACCCCCGACCTTCCGGCCTGAAGTACCTTGCCCCAACCACTAGGGCACTCCTCCACTCCCGATGTCCGACAGAGGCACTGAGCGCAGCGAATCCGCCTTGGCCCAGACGCTGTATGCAGTGACTCTCTGATCCAACAGGGCACCAGCCTTTGCCTGGGCAAAGGCGATGTAGTCCGCTACACAGATAGAGAGGATGCGTTTGGTGACTGCCTGCCCCAGGCGAATGGGATCATAGACAACAAAGAGCCGACCAGACCTGCGGTGAGTCTAGGTGCGCTGGAGATAGAAGGCAAGAGCACTCTTGCAGTCAAGTGTATGTAACACTGCTGAGGCCTGGTTGGTATGAGGTCTCGGGAAGAAGGTTGGTAAAGCGTAGTTACCTGTAAAGCGTAGTTACTCACCTGTAACAGGTGATCTCCGGGAACAGCAGGAATTTAGTCCTCAGATATGGGTATCGTCGGTACCGACGGAGCCTGCGCGGGAATGCTCCCCAGCATCCAATAGGAACGCTTTTGGGAGCATCCCTCAGCACATGCGCTCTGCCTTCCCGCCTTTCCAACTGTCCCTCTTCGGTTAAGTTTGTAGCTGAGTGAAAGGATAGAGGGAGAAAGGAAAGAGACAAAGAGAGAGACAACTCCTAGGGGAGGTGGGTGGGTTGTGAGGACTAAATTCCTGCTGTTACCAGAGATCACCTGTTACAGGTGAGTAACTACGCTATCTCCAGGAACAAGCAGGAATGTAGTCCTCACATATGGGGACTCCCTAGCTGAAGATGCCAGGGAGATAGCCCCAGGAAGGTGCCACCGTTGAAGGTGAGAATCTTTCCTCCCATGGATCTCTGGCATCCCACCAGGGTTGGTGGGCAGCAGTTGGTTTAGGTTTGAAAGAGATTTTGAAGAACAGCTTGGCCAAAGAAGGCATCCCGACGGGAGGCTTTATCTAGGCAGTACTGGGCTGGGAAGGTGTGTACCGAAGCCCAGGTGGCTGCTCGACAAATGTCATCGATAGACACAGAGTGGAGATTTATTTATTTATTTAACGGTTTTTATATACCGTCTTTCTGCGATTCAAGACGGTTTACAAAGAACAAAATAAGACAGTATATTGCAACTGTTTACAATGGAACAATATAAAAAAAGGTATATAGGTAAGAATGAAACTTTATACAGTAAACAACTGTTTACATAGGGATATATGGTTACAGCAAGGTTGTAGGGGTGAGTTGAAGGGCAAGGGAGCAGAGAGGAAGGGCTATGGAGGTAGGGAGAAATGTTCCAGGAAGAGGTGAGTTTTTAGCTTCTTCCGGAACTCGGAGTGGTTGGAGAAGTTTCGTAAATCATGGGGTAGGGCATTCCATAAGGATGGGGCATAGAGGGAGAAGGTCCAGTTACATGTAGCTTGATTGCAATCTCTCTTATTTGTTGGGATGGTAAGGAGGTTTTTGGTGATAGTTCGGCGTGATCTATTGTTGTGGGTGATAGATAAAAGTGAGGAGAGGCAAGGAGCAGACTCATTGAAGATAATTTTATGTGTGAGGGTAAGTACTTTGAATTTAACTCTGAATTGAATGGGAAGCCAGTGGAGATCATAGAGGATAGGTGTGATGTGAGATCGTCTAGGGTTGTTGGATATGAGACGAGCTATAGTATTCTGGGCCATTTGGATAGGTTGTGTGCTGTTCTTGGGGAGGCCCTGGTAGATAAGGTTACAGTAGTCAAGAGAAGGGATTGTAAGGGCCTGGCAGACAGTGCGGAAGGAGTTAGGGTTTAGAAGGGGTTGGAGGTTCTGAAGGGTATCTAATTTTGCGTATATGGTGTTAGATGTTCTCTTTATCTGATCTGAGAAGGAGAGGTTCTGATCGAGGATAATACCAAGATATTTCACTTGGTTTTTTATGGTGAGTGAGAGGTCTCCAATAGTAAGAGTTGGGGGGGGGGGGTGTATGAAGTATTGGAAAATACTTGAAAGGCTTGTTTTAGATTGGTTAATTAGAAGGTTGTGCTGTAAGAGCCATGATTTTAGGCATGTGAAGCATTCACTTAGCTTAGTGAAGTTAGGGTTTGCAAGGTTGAATGGGATAAAGCACATAATGTCGTCTGCATATAATTGGTACTGAATTCCATAAGTTTGGAAGATGTTGCAAACAGGTTGCAGGAAGATGTTAAATAGCAGTGCGGATAAACTAGATCCTTGGGGGACTCCCTGTTTCAGTGTAAATGGAAGGGAAGCATCATTTCCAATGCGGACCTGTTGTGTTCTATTAGTTAAGTAGGATTGGAACCAAGTTAGGGTTGTCTCTCTCAGACCTATCTCATGGAGTCTCTTTAGGAGCAGATGGTGGGGAAGAGTCAAAGGCAGAGGATAAGTCAAGGAATATGAGTAGACATCCTTGGGTAGGATTTTGGGTGTAAAGGTATAGAGAGTCTAGAAGGGAGGCAAGGAGGGTTTCTATTCCATGGTGCTTTTTGAAACCATGTTGGAATAAGTCAAGGGGGGAGTGTTCATCAATATTTATTTAATTAATTAATTTATTTATTTTATTTAACAAACTTTTATATACCGCAACCTTCCAGTGATCAGGTGCGGTTTACATACAACAGTTAGGGGAACAGAAAGGCATTTCTGTTTTTACATTGAACATTGCGTGAACTATATACATTAACAACTAAAACTTTAAACTTTGGAGAACTATGTACATTTAACTATATACAGATAGCAGAAATGAGGTCAACAGTGAAGGTAGTTATATCAAAGACAGTGTCAAAGGTCATAATATCATAAGGCAATTACGGTGATAGTTTATATGTGTTATATAGATTATCCCTTTTCATTTTGGGTTTGGACTAGTTTCTCGGTTATTTTTGCAAGGAAAGGGATACTAGAGATGGGCCTGTAGGAGGTAGGGGAGGAGGGGTCAAGTTTAGTTCCTTTAAGGATTGGCTGGATTGTGGCACACTTTAGAGGTACTGGTACAGAACCGGACAGGAGGGAGGATTGTAAAATCTGGAGTATGTAGGGGCTGATGGAGCTTCTTGTGGATTTAAGCCAGGTGAAAGGGCAAGGGTCAAGGGCAGAAGTTGAGGCATTTAGGTCTTTGATAACATTGGCTATGTTATCTAACGAGAGGGATTCGAACTCTTTCCAGGTGTTAGAGGGGGTTAGATCGTGCAGTTGAGCGCTGTAGTCGACTGTAGGTTGGGGGTTGATAGTTGAGGGGGGTGGGAGGAATTTAGAGATAAGGTGGTTAGCTATAGTTTGGGCGGTTATTTTTGGTGGCTGGTCTTGATGTAAAGGTTCACTTGTTAAGGCTTTAGCGATGGAAAATAGTTCTCTGGGTTTATTGAGAGAACGTTGGATAATATTTTCATTATATTCTCTTTTGTGGCGGAGGGTTTCGGAGGGTTTCACATTATGAGCTGTGACATGGTCCTGAAGAGGAAGACCCTTATAAGCAAAGGATATGCATTGGGCAATCCATTTAGATAAAGTTCTTTTGGAGACCGGAAGTCCCAAATACTAGGGTCAAAAGCTATAAAAAGTTGTGAGGACTTTCTATGTTGCTGTGTTCTTTGTATGTAAAAGGCCAAGGCCCTTTTACAATCCAAAGTATGAAGGTTTCTTTCTGCATTAGAGGCGTGAGGCCTCGGAAAAAATACAGGAAGGTAAATTGATTGATTTAAATGAAAAGGCGAAACCACCTTTGGCATAAAATGTGGGTGAGTTCGAAGAACAACCTTATCATGATGAAACCTAGTATAAGGAAGATCAGCCACTAAAGCTTGCAATTCACTAATGTGACGGGCAGAGGTGATTGCAATTAGGAAGATGACCTTTCAGGTCAAAAACTTAAGTGGCTAAAGGCTCAAAAGGCGGCTTCATGAGCTGCCCGAGAACTAGATTTAGATCCCATGCCAACCGGTGGTGGCTTGATGGAAGGTTTAGTTAATAAAAGGCCTCTCATAAATCTTGATAGGAGTGGCTGAGAGGAAATTGGTTGTCCATTTAGAGGCTTATAAGAAGCTGCAATTGCACTAAGATGGACTCTTACCGAATTGGTCTTTAATCCAGAATTTGATAAGTGAAGGAGATACTCTAGTATCGATTCTAAAGGTATGACCAGGGGGTTTAATCCCCTCTTGGAGCACCATATAGTAAAACATTTCCACTTGAAGGCATAAGATCTTCTTGTGGAAAGTTTCCTAGAAGCCTGAAGGATATCTTTTACCTGCTGGGACAGGTTGAAATCCTGGAGGTCTAAGCCTTCAGCAACCAGGCCGTGAGGTGCAGGGACTGGGGATTCGGGTGCCACAGCATCCCGTTCTCCTGGGAAAGGAGACCTGGAGCATGCCCTAACTCCAGAGTTGCCGCTTGAGAGAGATGCAGAAGCAGGGAATACCACGTTTGGCGTGGCCATCGTGGTGCTACGAGAATCATGTGACCCCTGTCTCTCTGAAGCTTGAAGAGTGTTTTGGGGATGAGGGGAATGGGTGGGAAGGCATAAAGGAAGTCCTGACCCCAGTGAAGGAGGAAGGCATCCCTTGCCTGACAGTTGTGCGCCGGAATCCTGGAACAGAACCAGGGACGTTTGGCATTCAGTGGACTTGCAAAGAGGTCTATGTCTGGAGTGCCCCAGAGATGAAATATCTTTGCCACCTGGTCTAGGTGGAGTGACCACTCGTGAGGCAGCAGTACTCATAAGAACATAAGAACATAAGATATTCCATACTGGGTCAGACCAAGGTCCATCAAGCCCAGTATTCTGTTTCCAACAGTGGCCAATCTAGGTCATATGTACCTAGCAGTTTCCCCAAGAGACACAAGTTCCACAATGCTTGTACTGGGTCAAGCATTGATATCTTCGGTCACTTCTTAATAATGGTTTATGGACCTTTCCTCCAGGAACTTGTCCAAACCTTTTTTAAACCCAGCTACACTAACAGCCTTTACTACATCCTCCGGTAACAAATTCCAGAGTTCGATTACACGTTGAGTGAAAAAATATTTTCTTTTATTAGTCTTAAATAGTTTATCCTGTAGCTTCATTGCATGTCCCCTAGTCTTTCTATATTCTGATAACGTAAACAATCGATCTACGTTTACCCGTTCCACTCCGTTCATTAATTTATAGACTTCTATCATATCTCCCCTCAGCCGTCTCTTTTCCAGGTTAAAGAGCCCTAACCTTTTTAGCCTTTCCTCATAGGAGTATCCTTCCATCCCCTTTAACATTTTGGTGGCTCTTCTCTGAACCTTTTCTAAAATCGCTATATCCTTTTTAAGATACGGCGACCAGAATTGCACACAACATTCAAGGTGCGGTCTCACCATGGAACGATATAGAGGCATTATAATATCTTTTGTTTTATTTTCCATTCCTTTCCTTATCATACCTAGCATTCTATTTGCTCTCTTGGCTGCCGCTGCACACTGGGCCGAGGGTTTTAACATGGTATCCACAATGACGCCTAAATCTTTTTCCTGGGTGGTGGTTCCTAATGTGGAACCTTGCATCGTGTAACCATAGTTTGGGTTGTTCTTCCATAGGTGCATAACCTTGCACTTGTCCACATTAAATTTCATCTGCCATTTTGATGCCCAGTCTTCCAATTTATCAAGATCCTCTTGCAATTTTTCACAATACTCTTGGGTTTTAACAACTTTAAATAGTTTTGTGTCATCTGCAAATTTGACAACCTCACTCGTTATTCCACTTTCCAGGTCATTTATGAATATGTCAAAAAGCAGCGGACCCAGCACAGATCCCTGGGGTACACCACTATTCACCTTTCTCCATTGGGAAAATTGGCCATTTAGCCCTACCCTCTGCTTTCTTTCTTTTAACCAGTTCCTGATCCACAATGCTCGACTGAGTTTGTCTGCCCAAAGGATTTGAATGCCTGAAAGATATACCACTAGAAGGTGAATCTGATGCTCTCTGGTGAGGGCCCACAGTCGTAAAGCTTCATTGCATAACGACAGAGAGCCTGTTCTGCCCTGCTTGTTCACATAGAACATGGCTACCTGATTGTCCGTCTGGACTAGGACTGTCTTGTAGCTGAGCTGGGCATGGAACACTCGAAGAGCTAAATAAATTGCTCTTAATTCCAGGAGGTTTATGTGTAAACCAACCTCATGTGGAGTCCAGGTGCCCTGGGTAGAGAGATGATTCAGGTGTGCTCCCCAACCCACCTGTGATGCATCTGTTGTTAGGGTGGCCTGAAAGAGGGGTTGTTGGAAAGGAGACCCTACTGTCAGATTTTCTAGTGATTGCCACCATTGGAGGGACAAAATTAGTCGTTGAGAGATTGTTATTTTGTCCGACAAATGACCCGTGTCCTGTGTCCACTGTGTGGAGAGGGTCCAATGAGCTGCTCGCATGTGGAGGCAAGCATATGGGACTACATGAACTGTGGATGTCATGTGTCCCAGTAACTGCAGTAGCTCCCAAGTAGTGAGGGAGGCTCTGCCTGCTGCTTGGGAAGCTAGCTGCATTATGCGAAGACACCGGGCTTGTGGAAGGAAAGCCCTTGCCTGTCTGGTATCCAGACAGGCTCCTATGAATTCTAGGCATTGGGAAGGAACTAGTTGAGATTTCGGGAAGTTTATTACCAATCCCAAGTATTGGAGGATTTGCATTGTACAGGACAGTGCAATGCTGGCCTCTGCAACTGTGGCGGGTCGAATGAGCCAGTCGTCTAAGTAAGGGAAGACAAAAATCCCCAGGGTTCGTAGAAATGCAGCTACTACTGCCATGCGTTTCGTGAATACCCTTGGTGCTGAAGCCAGACCAAAAGGAAAAACCCTGTACTGGAAATGTCTTCCCCTGAAAAGGAAACGTAAAAATTTCCTGTGATCTGGATGGATGAGAATGTGAGTGTATGCATCCTTTAAGTCTAGAGAGCAAAGCCAGTCCTGGCTTTGAAGGTATGGCAGAAGAGTTCTTAGAGAAATCATTTTGAATTTCTCTCGAAACAGATATTTGTTCAATTCTCTGAGGTCTAGAATGGGTCTGTGTCCTCCTGTTTTCTTTGGAATAAGAAAATAGGGGGAGTAGAACCCTGCACCCTGTTGAAGAATGGGTACTTCCTCTATTGCCCCTTGGGCAAGAAGTGTGGAGACCTCGTGATCTAGCAGATTGTCTGCAGAGGTTTGTGAATTGAATTGCTTTAGAATTGTAGGAGGGGGTAAGCTGTGAAAATGAAGTTTGTACCCCACTCCTACAATGGACAAAGTCCAATCTTCTGCTGTTATCTGATGTCATCTGTTGACAAAGTGGCATAACCCTGCCCGGAATATTGGGGGGTTGGGGACCCCTCAGAGGCAGGAAGGCAAAGCTCTCTAGGAAGGAGTCAAAGCCCTTGAGGGGGCTGAACCTGGAAAGCTGGTTGGGCTCTCGGGCCTTTTGGTTTCTTTTGCTGTCTAGTTTGTCCTTTTTGGGCAACCTGACCTAGATTCTGACTCTGCTGGGTATGGGAAGGATAAAACGTCCTCTTTTTGCTAAAAGAGGGTTTTTTTTATAAGGCTTCCTTTTGGCTGGAGTGGCTGTAGACTTTGATAATCTATCTAAGGTAGAATTGTCAGCATCTAACTCGTTAGCCTTTTCCTGCCAGTTCTTGCCGAAGAGATTCTCCCCCGTGCAAGGAATGTTGCCTAACTTGTCCTGTACCCAAGTCTCCAAGTCTGATGCCTGTAGCCAGGCAATCCGTTGTGCACCAATGGCAATATCAGAAGTTCTGCTGATGCATTCAAAGCAGTCAAAGGCTGTATGATTGACAAACTTGTAGACATCCTGAGCATGCTTAACTAAAGCAAGAAAATCTTGTTTCTTATCATCTGGGAGAAATGGGCTCATAAGTTCCAAGTCTTCTGTGACTTCTTAGAGGAGCATTCCCATATATAGGATATATGAACTGATCCTAGCTGAAAGCATGGAAGCTTGAAAAGTTCTGCGTCCAAAAGCATCCAGAGTCCTGCATTCACAACCTGGAGGATTGGATGCGTGCCTCTTTGCACTTTTCATCCTATGAATGGCTGATTCCACTCCCATTGAATGGTGTGGCAGCTGAGTTTTCTGAAATCCAGGACATGGTGGAACTTGATACATAGTATCAAGTCTCCTAGAGTGAGGAGAAGTAGTCAGAGGTGTCTCCCACATTCTGAGCATCAAGCTATGTAGAATTTCATGGATAGGCAGAGTAGCTGCTGTCAGCATACATGACATAGGAGTCATGGCTTTTTCCCCAGACCCTGGATTCCATGCAGCTGGGGACTCTGGTGATTTCAGTCTCCAAAGGTAATAGGACAGTTTACAAGATGAGATTAACTCTGACCCCCTGGTGATTTCAGTCTCCAAGGCCTGTCTGCAGCCCCTCCTTGCTAAATCAAGAATGGCAGACCTCAAAGGGAGTGGCTAAAAACAATAGCAGACCTCAAGGGGAAGTGCTGGAGAGGATTCAATTCACTATAAAGGACAGAAACACTACCTCTTTCTCTCTCTCTTCCACTATTCATCGGAAATGAAGGACAGGAGGCTCTGATAATCAATTCTCTCCACCCCTCCCCCTCTCTCTTGCCATGAGGCTCTGACCCACATGTTCTGGCCTCTCTCTCTCACACTTCACACCTGCACATGCACACACAGATTCATTGATGCACACTGAAACAGCTCTGTAACAATCACTATATACCTCTGTTCAATACCTATGTAATAAGCCTATTTCTACATAAAAAACCTTTCTCCAAGCCACACCTGTTTGGTTGTTTTATTACAAGCCCTACTGCCTCTGTGAAGTGAAATGAACCCAGGACCTACAGGAGAATAACCTGACTACATCTTACAGCTGCCTCCTTAGGAGCTTTAGGATATTGGAGGATTTCCAATTCCTTTGCTCTGGGTTCCTCTTCAGGAGCTACTGTGATTGAAAGACCTTTGGCCATATGACGGATGAAATCCTGAAATGACATGTCCTCTGGAGGTGATATTCTGCGTTGGGGAGAAGAGGGATCTTCTAGGAGAAACCCTCTAGTGCCAGCAGAATTGTCAGAGTCTTCGGAATCGGAGTATTCCTGACCCCGATGCTCTTGCAAAGCACGATCCCGGTACCGATCGAAGTCGGTACCGAGGTGACCCGGTACCACTTTGTCCACTCCAGCTAGAGATGGCATGGGAAGAGTTCCCACCGGGGCCGGTACCATCGGTACTGGCATCGGTGTTGATGTCGGCACCGGTGCCCTTGGGACCACCGGTACCGCAGCAGAAAGAGCTGTGATACTGTGCTCGATATCAAGAAACCTCTGGTCTATTGACGCTGCCGATGCCTGGGTGTCGGTACCAGTAAAAATGGCCGGAACCCCCGAGCATGGCCACAGGTAGTTCTTGCGAGGTTGAGACCTTGAGAACATCCTGAAGCTCCATCGATGCTTTGGAAGTCGAAGCCTCCCGCCGGAGCTGTTTTGTCAGTGTGGTTCCCTCAAGGGAAATGCCAATGGCCTCTCGAAGCTTAGCTGGAGAGCTACCCTTTGAGGACCGGCTTTTATGTTTAGTTACCTGAGATCCATGGGAGGAAGAAGAGGCCCTTGATGATGTCGATGCAATGGATCTGGCATCTGAAGAAAAGAGGGTACTGAGCTTTGCGGCCCGATTCTGTCTTCCTCTTTTGGTCATCCCCATGCAGGAGAGACATTCAGTTGGAGAATGATCAGGTCCTAAACATTTTAGACACCAATCATGGGTGTCAGTGATGGAAATGGTACCGCCACACTTAGTACATTTTTTAAAACCACTAGTTGGCTTTTCCATGATTTAGGAAAAATGGGCCCTAATGCCCAAAATGGCGCCTAGCACCAAAGTGGAAAGTTTCTGAAAAGAAACAGTCTAAGTTTAAGGTTTTGTTTTGTTTTTTTAATGAAAAGAAAAGAAAAGAAAAGAACCGGCGGTACCGGTAGGTGTCGTGTGGTAGGCAAACGCGACCACAAGAAAGAAATTTAAAGACAGAATTTTCTGCGGTGACAGGAAATAGGTCCTGTCGGCTCCGCGGAAAACAAAGAACTGAAGAGGGACAGTTGGAAAGTCGGGAAGGCAACGCGCATGTACTGAGAGATGCTCCCAAAAGCGTTCCTATTGGACGCTGGGGAACGTTCTTGCGCAGGCTCCGTCGGTACCGACGATACCCATATGTGAGGACTACATTCCTGCTTGTTCCTGGAGATCAGGTGATCTCCGGAAACAGCAGGAATTTAGTCTTCACATATGGGTATTGTCAGTACCGACGGAGCCCGCATGGGAACGCTCCCCAGTGTCCAATAGGCAAGCTTTTGGGAGCATCCCACAGCGCATGTGTGTTGCCTTCCCACGTCTGTACCTCTCTCACTTCAGTTGAGTTTATAGCTGAGACCAAAGGAGAGAAGTAGAGAAAGAGAGAGATAGAGACAATGCCTAGGGGAGGTGGGTGGGTTGTGAAGACTACATTTCTGCTGTTCCCGGAGATCACCTGTTACAGGTGAGTAACTACGCTATCTCCAGGAACAAGCAGGAATGTAGTCTTCACATATGGGGACTCCCCAGCTGAACGTTTGTAGAACAACAGTGGGCAAAACTGAAAGGGGGTATTTTAAAGGCAACCAACCTTTTTGTTAAAATGGTAAATAAAGGCAAAAGGAACAGGAGACCGCTATGGTTTTCGAAGGAAGTAGCTGAAAAAGTGAAGAGAAAGAGGGAGGCCTTCATGAAATACAAGAGATCACAGAGAGAGGAAGACAGGCATCTGTATTTGGAAAAACTTAGAGAAGCTAGCAAAGTAGTCAAGAAGGCAAAGATTCAAAAGGAGGAGGAAATAGCCAATGCAATAAAATGGGGGGATAAGACATTTTTCAGATATATTAGTGAGAAGAGGAAGGGCAAAAGTGGTATTGTCAGACTCAAGGGTACAGGGGGGGAATATGTAGAAGCTGAAAAGGATAAAGCGGAATTGCTTAACAAATATTTTTGTTCTGTGTTCACAGATGAAGAACCAGGAGCAGGACCTCAGAAAACACCCACAAATAAGAACAGAAGCGAGGGACATCTTGAACAATTTTCAGAAGACTGTGTTTGTGAGAAACTAGCTCAACTTAAAGTAGACAAAGCGATGGGACCGGATGGGATACACCCTAGAATACTGAGGGAACTTGGGGACGTTCTAGCAACTCCACTGACTGACCTTTTCAATGCCTCGTTGGAGTCGGGAGTGGTGCCAAAGGACTGGAGAGAGGCTCATGTGGTGCCTTTACACAAAAGCGGAAGTAAGGATGTGGTTGAAAACTACAGGCCGGTTAGTTTAACTTCAGTGGTGAGTAAATTAATGGAAACGCTGTTGAAAGAGAAAATAGTGAGGTTTCTGGAGTCCAGCGGATTACAGGATCCGAGGCAGCATGGATTCACCAGAGGCAGGTCTTGTCAGACAAATCTGATTGATTTCTTTGACTGGGTGACCAGGGAGTTGGACCGAGGGAGAGCTCTAGATGTGGTGTATTTAGATTTCAGTAAAGCCTTTGACACTGTTCCTCACAGGCGACTTATAAACAAACTGAGCACCCTAGGGATGGACCCTAAAGTTACTGCTTGGGTTAGAAATTGGTTGGGTGGGAGGCGACAAAGAGTACAAGTAAATGGAGCTCACTCTGAGGAGAAGGATGTTACCAGTGGTGTGCCCCAGGGATCTGTCCTTGGTCCGATTCTTTTTAACATCTTTGTTAGTGATATAGCGGAAGGGCTGTCGGGTAAGGTTTGCCTCTTTGCGGATGATACCAAAATCTTCAATAAAGTAGACACCCAGGAAGGTGTAGATAACATGAGGAGGGATCTAGCTAAGCTTGAAGAATGGTCTAGAATTTGGCAGCTGGGATTTAATGTTAAAAAATGTAAGGTCATGCATTTGGGCTGCAGCAATCCAAGGGAGCAATACAGCATAGGAGGTGAAGTACTTTTGTCCACTAAAGAAGAGCGGGACCTAGGCGTAGTTGTGTCCGATGATCTTAAAGTAGCTAAACAGGTAGAAAAGGCGACGGCAAAAGCTAGAAGGATGCTTGGGTGCATACGGAGAGGAATGGCTAGCAGAAAAAAGGAGGTGATAATGCCTCTGTATAAGTCTTTGGTGTGACCTCATTTGGAGTATGGTGTGCAATTCTGGAGACCGCACCTTCAAAAGGATGTGAACAGGATGGAGTCGGTGCAGAGGGTTGCTACTAAGATGATTAGTAGTCTTCATTATAAAGCATATGAGGACAGACATAAGGATCTTAATATGTACACCTTAGAGGAAAGGCGGGATAGAGGTGATATGATTGAGATGTTTAAATACCTCCGTGGCATAAATGTTCAGGGAGAGAGCCTCTTTCAATTGAAAGCAAGTTCTGCGACGAGGGGACATGGGATGAGGGTGAAGGGAGATAGATTCAGGAGTGATATGCGGAAATATTTCTTTACGGAAAGAGTAGTGGATCCGTGGAATAGTCTCCCAGTGGAGGTGGTAGAGATGAGGACAGTAACTGAATTCAAAAAAGCATGGGACCAACACAGAGGATCTCTAAAGGTAAAAAGTGGACTGTTGTAGTTGTTGTTATGGAAGGACAGACTAGATGGGCCTTGTGGTCTTTTTCTGTCATCATGTTTCTATGTTTCTATGAAAGATGCCAAGGGGAGAAATTTGGGGAGCTAGCTGCGAACCCAGGTGAGATGGGTCATGCTTCCTCCCATAGACCTTAGGCATCCAAATTGTGGATGGTGGGTAAGAGTTGTATTAAGTATGGAAGAGATGTTGCAGAACAGCCTGGCCAAACGAGGCATCCCGACTGGAGTCCTTGTCTAAGCAATAGTGGGCTGTGAAGGTGTGTACCGAAGCCCAAGTGGCTGCTTTGCAGATGTCATCAATAGAGACAGAACAAAGGTTAGCCGTTGAGGCTGCCATTGCTCTCACACTGTGCCCCGCGACATGGCCTTCGAGAGAAAGTCCCTTATTCTGATATGTGTAGGATATGCAGTCTGCAATCCAATTTTACAGAGTTCTTTTAGAAACTGGAAAATCCCAGATGACTAGAGTCAAAAGCCACAAAAAGCTGAGAAGATTTTCTATGTGGCTTAGTTCTTTGGAGATAAAAGGCTAAGGCTCTTTTACAATCCAAAGTGTGAAGATACCTTTCTGCACTGGAGGCGTGAGGCCTAGGAAAGAATATAGAAAGATAAACCGAATGGTTTAAATGAAAAGGCAAAACCACCTTTGGCAAAAAGTGAGGATGAGTCCTGAGGACTACTTTATCATGGTGAAACCTTGTATAAGGAGGGTCAGCTACTAACGCCTGTGGTTCACTAATGCGTCTCGCAGAAGTGATGGCAATTAGGAAAATAACTTTCCATGAAAGAAACTTTAGATTTGAAGTGGCTAAAGGTTCAAAGGGCGGTTTCATAAGCTGACCAAGAACAAGATTTAGATCCCATGCCACCGGTGGTGGTTTAATGTGAGGTTTTGTTAAGAGTAGGCCTCTCATAAATCTTGATATGAGTGGATGAGAGGAAATGGGTTGTCCATCGAAAGGTTTATGAAAAGCGGCAATAGCACTGAGATGGATCCTCACTGAATTGGTCTTTAGGCCAGATGTTGATAACTGTAGAAGATACTCTAGTAGCTACTCTACAGGTACTAAAAGGGGGTTAAGTCCTTTTTGTGAACACCAGAGAGAGAACCTTTTTCACTTAAAAGCATAAGAATGTCTTGTGGAAGGTTTTCTGGAAGCCAGGAGGATATCCTTCACTTGTTGAGAAAGATTAATATCCTGGAATTATAGGCTTTCAGTAACCAGGCCCTGAGATGTAGGGCCTGGGGATTGGGATGCAGTAGGGATCTGTCCTTGTGCGACAGGAGATCCAGAGCATTCCCCAACTCCAGAGGAGTGGTTTGAGAGAGACACAGAAGGGGGTACCATGCTTGCCGTGGCCAACATGGAGTTATGAGTAACATTCGACCTCTGTCTCTCTGAAGTTTGAATAAAGTCTTGGGAATGAGTGGGAAGGCATAGAGGAAGTCCTGTCCCCAGTGGCGTAGGAATGCATCTCTTGCCTGACAGTTTTGAGCCGGAATTCTGGAACAGAATCGGGGAAGTTTGGCATTCTGCTGACTTGCAAAGAGGTCTATATCTGGTGTTCCCCAGATTCAAAACACTCGAGCAAGCTGGTCTGAGTGGAGGAACCACTCGTGTGGCAGCAGCATTCGACTGAGTTTGTCTGCCCATGAGTTTTGAATGCCCGGAAACAGGTGAACAGGTGAATTTGTAACTCTCTGGCGAGGGCCCATAGTCGCAAAGCTTCGTCGCATAGCGACAGAGAGCCTGTTCTGCCTTGCTTGTTCACATAGAACATAGCTACCTGATTGTCGGTTTGGACCAGAACTGTCATGTTGCTGAGAAGGCCCTGAAAGACTTGAATAGCCTTGAAAATGGCTCTTAGCTCTAGGAGGTTTCTGTGAAGGGACACCTCCTGTGAGGTCCAAAGACCCTGAGTGGAGAGATCGTGCAAGTGGGCCCCCCAACCCATCTTGGACGCATCTGTCGTCAGGGTAGTTTGGTATAGAGGCTGCTGGAAAGGAGAGCCTACAAGGAGGTTTTCCAGGGATTGCCACCATTGCAGGGACGAAATCAGACGTGTGGTAGCTCTGATTTTATCTGTCAGTCGAACCGTGGCTTATGACCACTGAGAGGAAAGTGTCCACTGGGCTGCTCGCATGTGGAGGCGAGCATAGGGAACCACATGGACAGTGGATGCCATGTGTCCCAGCAGTTGAAGCATCTCCCGAGCAGTAAGGAATACCTTCGTAGATGCTTGAGATACTAGATGTATTATACATAGATAGCGTGGCTGTGGCAGGAAAGCCTTTGACTGCCATGTGTCTAGACGAGCCCCTATGAACTCTAGGGACTGAGAGGGGTGAGATGAGATTTTGGGAAATTTATGACTAGTCCCGAGTATTGAAGAATTCCCATTGCTCGAGAGAGCGAAGCTGGCCTCTGGAGCTGTCGATGCTCGAATGAGCCAATCGTCTAAGTAAGGGAAGACGAATATTCCCAGAGTCCTCATAAATGCTGCTACCACTGCCATGCATTTTGTGAAGACTCTTGGAGCAGAGGCTATTCCGAAAGGAAGAACTCTGAACTGGAAGTGTCTTCCTTGGATCAGGAATCAAAGGAACTTCCTGTGATCTGAGTGGATGAGAATATGCGTGTATGCATCTCTTAGATCTAAAGAACATAGCCAATCCTGACTTTGAAGGTATGGTAAAAGTGTTTCGAGGGAGATCATCTTGAACTTTTCTCTGAATAAATACTTGTTTAATTCTCTGAGGTCTAGTATAGGCCTGTGTTCCCCTGTCTTCTTTGGAATAAGAAAATAGGGGGAGTAGAACCCTGTCCCCTGTTGGGGTATGGGCACTTCTTCGATTGCTCCTTGAGCTAGAAGTGACGGGACCTCCTCCCACAAGAGGTTGGTGGCAGGGCCCTGAGAATTGAACTGTTTCAGAATTGTAGGTGGGGGCAAGTTGAGGAAATGAAGCTTGTATCCCAATCTTACAATGGACAGAGTCCAATTTTCTTATGTTATTTGTTGCCATCTTTTGACAAAATGGCATAGTCTGCCTGGAATGGTTAAGGGTTCTGGACCTTTTAAGGGCAGAATGACTAAGTTCTCTAGGTTGAAGTCAAGGACCCTGAGGGGGGCTGAGTCTGTTGAGCCGTTTGAGCTTTTTGAGGTTGTGGCTTTCTCTGCTGTCTGTTCTGTTGATGTCCCTTTTGGGAAACATGAAGTAGACAGTGAGTTTGATGGGTGTAAGATTGGTAAGACTTCTTTTTCTTAATGAAAAAAGGTTTCTTGAATATTTTCTTTTTTGCTGGGTTGGCTGTAGCCTTTGACAATCTGTTCAAAGTAGTATTGCCAGATTCAAGCTGATTAGCCTTGCCCTGCCAGTCCTTGCCAAAGAGATTTTCTCCTGTGCAAGGAATGTTTCCCAGCTTTTCTTGCACCCACTGTTCTAAGTCTGATGCTTGAAGCCAAGCAATACGATGTGCTCCTATGGATATAGCAGAGGTTCTGCTAAGACATTCAAAACAATCAAAGGTAGCACGGTTCATGAATTTAGAGACATTCTGGGCATGTTTGACCAGAATAAGGTAGTCTGCTCTATTTTCCTCTGAGACAGAAGGACTAATGAGCTCTAAGTCTTTTGCGACTTCTTCCAGGAACATTCCCATATACAGAATATAGGAACTGATCCTGGCTCCCGGCATGGAGGATTGAAAACATCAATGGCCAAAGGCATTGAGTGTCCTGGATTCATGGCCTGGAGGATTAGAAGAGTGTGTTTTTGCACTCTTGATTCTAGAAAGGGGGGGACTGTTACTTCTGGAGAGAAATCTGCAACTGTGAGTATATACTTCTGGTAATTTTCTAAAAATAATTTTTTGTATTAAAGCTACTTAATCTGTGAACCCACTGTTTTCTGTTGGATCAGTTGGGGCCTAGTAGCAGCAATTAAAGTTTGAATTTAACACAGAGGAGAGCTTTCTGGTTACATTTCATACCCAGCAGAGAGCTTGTAGTTTAAATTTAATAGTCACTCAGGGCCAAGTAACAGCAAAGTACTTTTAGTTTAAATTTAACACAGAAGAGAGCTTTCTGGTTAAATTTAGTACCCAGCAGAGAGCTTGTAGTTTAAATTTCATAAGAAGTTAGAGCCTAGCAGCAGCTAAGAGCTATAATTTAAATCAAATCAGAATTTAGCTTACCTCAGCAGCACAAGACAGGGTACTGTGTAGCAGCCCTCTTTTAATAAGTGTTATTTCCCTCCCTCCCCTGGGATAATCATAGCTTTATAGGTACTTACACATCTTAAAAGACAGGAGGTGCTTTCAGGTGAAGCTCATTACCCAAATCAGTCATACACTAAGGACCTGAGATTAATTAAGCTTCAGGTGAACAAGGTATATTAAACGTATTAGGTACAGTTTTATTGGTATAAATACCCATAGCAACCCCTAGTAAGTAAGAACTTAAAGATCTAGACACAAACTTAAAACTAAGATGCAGACAGCAGTCCAGCAGCGGGATGGGGGCTTTCCAGTCTTTTGCATTGAGTGTCACATGTATGATTTTCTCCCAGTTGGTGAGAGGTCTTACGTGTGCACTAGGTGCAAGGAGCTCTTTTCTCTCAGGGAACAAGTCCGTTCTCTAGAGGCTAAAGTAGCAGATTTGGAAAACATAAGACAGACAGAGAGGTACATAGACGAGACCTACAGGGATATAGTCCTGAAGTCCCACCTCCAGTCTGGCAGCACCCCTGTTGCCATGGAGGAGAGAGGTCACGTGACAGGAGAGCATCACCCTGGTGTAGCAGGAAGTGATCCTGTAACTAGGACCTCTCCTCCAGGTGATGTAAAGCCCTCTCGCACCGAGGAAGTTTCTCCAGGGCCATGTGCCCATGAGGGAAGGGTTAGGACAGCCGTTATAGTTGGTGATTCGATCGTTAGGCATGTAGATAGCTGGGTGGCTGGTGGACGTGAGGATCGCCTGGTAACATGCCTGCCTGGTGCGAAGGTAGCGGACCTCACGCGCCACCTAGATAAGGTCTTAGATAGTGCTGGGGAGGAGTCTGCTGTCTTGGTACATGTCGGTACCAATGACATAGGAAAATGTGGTAGGGAGGTTCTGGAGGCAAAATTTAGGCTTTTAGGTAGGAAGTTGAAATCCAGAACTTCCAGGGTAGCATTCTCCGAAATGCTTCCTGTTCCACGCGCAGGACCCAAAAGGCAGGCAGAGCTCCGGAGTCTCAATGCGTGGATGAGACAATGGTGCAGAGATGAGGGTTTTGGATTTGTTAGGCACTGGGGAACATTCTGGGGAAAGGAGGGGCTCTTCCGAAGGGATGGGCTTCACCTTAACCGGGATGGAACCAGGCTGCTGGCATTAACCTTTAAAAAGGAGATAGAGCAGCTTTTAAACTAGATATTAGGGGAAAGCCGACAGTCGCCCAAGAGCGGATGGTTCGGAAGAATGTATCCTTGAAGGATACTACCAAAAGCAGAGAGGTTCCACAAAAGAGTAAAGTAGCCCAAATGCCCTCAAGTATGGAGCAGACAGAGCTTAAAGATCCCAATTTACCTATGTCTAACAATAGCCAAATTAACATGAATAAAATACATTCTCTAAAATGCTTGTATGCAAATGCTAGAAGTCTAAAGAATAAGATGGGAGAGTTAGAATATATAGCACTAAATGAAAGGTTAGATATGATTGGAATATCAGAGACATGGTGGAAGGAGGACAACCAGTGGGACACTGTGATACCTGGGTACAAACTATATCGTAATGATAGAGCTGATCAAATTGGTGGAGGGGTTGCGCTCTATGTTAGAGAGGGCATTGACTCAGAAAGGATTAAAGTTTTGCAGGAAACAAAATCTGCTGTAGAATCTATATGGATTGAAATTCCATATAAAAGGGGGAAGGCGATGGCAGTGGGGGTGTACTATCGAGCACCTGGCCAGAATGACCAAATGGATGATGAAATGCTCAAAGAAATCAAGGAAGCTAACAAAAGTTACAGCGCAGTAATAATAATGGGTGATTTCAATTACCCCGGTATCGACTGGGTCAGTGTCACGTCAGGACATGCTAGGGAGATAAAGTTCCTAGATGAAATAAATGACTGCTTCTTGGAGCAGCTGGTTCATGAACCGACCAGAGGGGAAGCCATATTAGACTTAGTCCTTAGTGGAACACCAGATCTAGTGCAAGAGATAAGGGTGTTGGGGCCACTTGGCAATAGTGATCATAGCATGATCGCCTTTGATTTAATTAGTGGAGGTGGGATAGTAAGGAAATCCACAGTACTACCTTTTAACTTTCGAAAGGGAGACTATGATAAAATTAGGAAAACAGTTAAGAAAAAACTAAAAGGAGCAGTTGCGAAGGTTAAAGACGTACATCAAGCTTGGGTGTTGTTGAAAAATACTATCTTGGAAGCCCAGACCAGCTGTATTCCACGCTTTAAGAAAAGTGGAAGGAAGTCCAAAAAACTGCCAGCATGGTTTAAAGGTGAGGTCAGAGAGGCTGTTGTTGCCAAAAAAGCATCTTTCAGGAAATGGAAAAAAGAGCCAAACGACAAAACCTGGAAACAACACAAGCACTGGCAAGTCAAATGCAAGGCATTGATAAGGCAGGCAAAGAGAGAATTTGAGAAGAAGCTTGCTGCGGAAGCAAAAACGCGAAATAAAGACCTTTTCAAGTACATTCGTAGCAAAAAACCTGTGAGAGAGTCAGTTGGTCCATTAGATGATAAAGGGGTTAAAGGAGCACTAAGAGGCGACAAGGCGATAGCGGAGAGACTGAATGAATTCTTTGCTTCGGTCTTTACTGAGGAAGATGTAGGGATGTTACCCATGACTGAAGTGGTATTTAAAGGTGCGGAAGAATTGAAGGAAATATCGATACATCGGGAAGATGTCTTACAACTATTAGATAAACTGAAGAGTAGCAAATCACCTGGGCCGGATGGTATACATCCAAGGGTGTTGAAAGAACTGAAATATGAAATTGCAGAACTGCTATCAGTAATCTGTGATCTATCATTAAAATCATCTCTAATACCTGAAGATTGGAGGATCGCCAATGTAACACCAATTTTTAAAAAGGGTTCTAGGGGTGATCCGGGAAACTACAGACCGGTGAGCCTGACGTCAGTACCGGGAAAAATGGTAGAAACCATCATAAAGAATAAAATTACTCAGCATGTAGATAGTCACAACCTAATGGGAGACAGCCAACATGGCTTTAGACAAGGAAGATCTTGTCTTACTAATCTGTTATGTTTTTTTGAAGGAGTGAATAAACAGGTGGACAAAGGTGAGTCGGTTGATATTATGTATCTGGACTTTCAGAAAGCCTTTGACAAGGTCCCTCATCAGAGACTTTTGGCAAAACTAAAGAGTCATGGGATAGGAGGCAGTGTACTATTGTGGATCAGGAACTGGTTAAAAGATAGAAAGCAGAGGGTAGGGCTAAATGGCCAATTTTCCCTGGGGATTTTTGTCTTCCCTTACTTAGACGACTGGCTCATTCGACCCGCCACAGTTGCAGAGGCCAGCATTGCACTGTCCTGTACAATGCGAATCCTCCAATACTTGGGATTGGTAATAAACTTCCCGAAATCTCAACTAGTTCCTTCCCAATGCCTAGAATTCATAGGAGCCTGTCTGGATATCAGACAGGCAAGGGCTTTCCTTCCACAAGCCCGGTGTCTTCGCATAATGCAGCTAGCTTCCCAAGCAGCAGGCAGAGCCTCCCTCACTACTTGGGAGCTACTGCAGTTACTGGGAGACATGACATCCACAGTTCATGTAGTCCCATATGCTTGCCTCCACATGCGAGCAGCTCATTGGATCCTCTCCACACAGTGGACACAGGACACGGGTCATTTGTCGGACAAAATAACAATCTCTCAACGACTAATTTTGTCCCTCCAATGGTGGCAATCACTAGAAAATCTGACAGTAGGGTCTCCTTTCCATCAACCCCTCTTTCAGGCCACCCTAACAACAGATGCATCACAGGTGGGTTGGGGAGCACACCTGAATCATCTCTCTACCCAGGGCACCTGGACTCCACATGAGGTTGGTTTACACATAAACCTCCTGGAATTAAGAGCAATTTATTTAGCTCTTCGAGTGTTCCATGCCCAGCTCAGCTACAAGACAATCCTAGTCCAGACGGACAATCAGGTAGCCATGTTCTATGTGAACAAGCAGGGCGGAACAGGCTCTCTGTCGTTATGCAATGAAGCTTTACGACTGTGGGCCCTCACCAGAGAGCATCAGATTCAATTTCTAGTGGTATATCTTTCAGGCATTCAAAACCTTTGGGCAGACAAACTCAGTCGAGCATTGTGGATCAGGAACTGGTTAAAAGAAAGAAAGCAGAGGGTAGGGCTAAATGGCCAATTTTCCCAATGGAGAAAGGTGAATAGTGGTGTACCCCAGGGATCTGTGCTGGGTCCGCTGCTTTTTGACATATTCATAAATGACCTGGAAAGTGGAATAACGAGTGAGGTTATCAAATTTGCAGATGACACAAAACTATTTAAAGATGTTAAAACCCAAGAGGATTGTGAAAAATTGCAAGAGGATCTTTATAAATTGGAAGACTGGGCATCAAAATGGCAGATGAAATTTAATGTGGACAAGTGCAAGGTTATGCACCTAGGGAAGAACAACCCAAACTATGGTTACACGATGCAAGGTTCCACATTAGGAACCACCACCCAGGAAAAAGATTTAGGCGTCATTGTGGATACCATGTTAAAACCCTCGGCCAAGTGTGCAGCGGCGGCCAAGAGAGCAAATAGAATGCTAGGTATGATAAGGAAAGGAATGGAAAATAAAACAAAAGATATTATAATGCCTCTATATCGTTCCATGGTGAGACCGCACCTTGAATATTGTGTGCAATTCTGGTCGCCGTATCTTAAAAAGGATATAGCGATTTTAGAAAAGGTACAGAGAAGAGCCACCAAAATGGTAAAGGGGATGGAAGGATACTCCTATGAAGAAAGGCTAAAAAGGTTAGGGCTCTTTAACCTGGAAAAGAGACGGCTGAGGGGAGATATGATAGAAGTCTATAAATTAATGAATGGAGTGGAACGGGTAAACGTAGATCGATTGTTTACCTTATCAGAATACAGAAAGACTAGGGGACATGCAATGAAGCTACAGGGTAAACTATTTAAGACTAATAAAAGAAAATATTTTTTCACTCAACGTGTAATCAAACTCTGGAATTTGTTACCGGAGGATGTAGTAAAGGCTGTTAGTGTAGCTGGGTTTAAAAAAGGTTTGGACAAGTTCCTGGAAGAAAGGTCCATAAACCATTATTAAGAAGTGACCGAAGATATCAATGCTTGACCCAGTATAAGCATTGTGGAACTTGTGTCTCTTGGGAAAAACTCCTAGCTAAATATGACCTAGATTGGCCACTGTTGGAAACAGAATACTGGGCTTGATGGACCTTGGTCTGACCCAGTATGGCATATCTTATGTTCTTATGTTATGTTATGTTCACTACCATTGAATGGTGTGGCAACTGAGTTTTTTGAAAACCAGGACAACTTGGCACTCGGTACATAGTGTCAAGGCGTCGGGAATGTGAAGATATCGTTAAGAAGTTTCCCATATTCTCAACATCTGATCATGTAAGATCTTGTGGATGGGAAGCATAGCTGCTTCCTTGGGAGCCATAGGGTATTGTAGAATTCTTAATTCTTCTGCCCTAGGTCCTTTTTCTGGAATCACAGTGATTGCAAGACCCTTTGCTAAATCATGTATGAAGTCCTGGAAAGACATATCCTCTGGAGGAGACATCCTGCATTGAGGAGAGGGAGTTGAATCTTCTAATAGATTCACTATGGTACCGGTAGAATCGTCAGAGTCATCGGAATCGGAAGACTCAAGCACCGGGTGCTCCTGTAACGCATGGTTCCTGATCCCAGATACCGGACATTGGCATGGGGGGAAGGAGTCCTGTCGAAGCAGGTACTGTCGGGACCGGGACTGGTACCGATGTCGGTACCGATACTTGTGGAATCGTCTGTTGCAGTCTTAGCGGTACTGAGGCTTCTAAGAGGGCCGCTAGACTGCATTCGATAGCGAGGATTCTGTGATTCATCGCTCCTGCCGATGCCTGGGTGCCAGTACCAGTGGATGCGGCCACGACCCCAGA
Source organism: Ichthyophis bannanicus (assembly GCA_033557465.1). Taxonomy (NCBI): domain Eukaryota; kingdom Metazoa; phylum Chordata; class Amphibia; order Gymnophiona; family Ichthyophiidae; genus Ichthyophis; species Ichthyophis bannanicus. Next base: position 66,470,166 of record CM066033.1, read on the forward strand.
GCATGGTACCAGTAGTTCCGCAGAGGTCGAAGCCTCTGGAACATCCTAGAGCCCCGTTAATGCTTTGGAACTTGAAGACTCCCGCCGGGGCTGTTTTGCCGGTGAAGTATCCTCAAGGGAAACGCCGGAGGCATCTCGATACTTTGAAGGAGATTTTCCCTTCGAGGACCGGCTAGTTTTACTTTTGGTTACCTGAGATCCATGGGAGGAAGATGAAGCCCTGGAAGACGTTGATGCAATTGGCATCATGTCGGAGGCAAAAAGGGTACCGAGTTTTTCAGCTCTATTCTGCTGGCCCCTCTTGGTCATCCTCGTGCAGGAGGATGGACAATGTTCAGGACCCAAACATTTTGGACACCAATCATGGGTGTCGGTGACAGAGATGGTACCGCCACATTTTAAGCATTTTTTTAAACCATTAGTTGTTTTCTCCATGCTTGAAGAAAAATGGTCCTAATGCCCAAAATGACGCCTAGCACCAGAAACAGGGAAAGATCCCTGAAGAAAAATATAAGTTTCTTTTTCTTTTAAAGAAAGAAGAAGAGAACCGGTGGTACCGGTAGGCGTCGAATGAAGGCAGACGCGACCATAAAAAACAAGAAATAAAGGTAGATTTTCTGCGGTGACAGGGTACCGTGTCCTGTCGGCTCCACGGAAAATGAAGAACTGAAGTGAGAGAGGTACAGAGGCGGGAAGGCAGCATGCATGCACTGTGGGATGCTCCCAAAAGCTTTCCTATTGGACGCTGGGGAGCGTTCCCACACGGGTTCCGTCGGTACCGATGATACCCATATGTGAAGACTACATTCCTGCTTGTTCCTGGAGATGACAATCTCCAGATTTAGATGGAAATTCGAGACAACCTTCGATAGGAACTTGGGGTGGGTGCGGAGGACCACCCTGTTCCCATACAACCTGGTGTAGGGAGCCTCAGCCAGGAGGGCCTGAAGTTCGGGGAGGTGGTTCGCCGAAATGGTGCTCAGGTGTACCCTGACCCTGTTTTCGAGAGGTGGAGGAGATACTGAAGAACCCACTGGGTAGAGCAGGAGAACAGGTCGATGAGCAGGGACTTTCTCTTACATGTCTGTGCAGCGCTGTGTATGACTTGTAGCGCTATACAAATGCTCAGTAGTAGTAGTAGTAGGAGGAGCACCAGACCGAGAAGCATCGCCACTTAAAGGCATATGCCCGTCTTGCCGAGTCCTTCCTCGACTTCCTCCGGGAGATGCAGCGGGGCTAAGGAGACCCATTCAGCAGCCAGGCTGTAAGGGACAGCAAGGCCAGGTTCAGGAGAGCACTCAACCCTCCTTCTGGGGGGACTGGAGGCTCGGACAACCAATGCTGTCGAGGCCACGAAGGAGACACGAGGATCATTGAAGCTTGGTCCCGCTGAAACTTGTGGAGGGTCCTCGCAATGAGAGGAGTGGGAGGGAAAGCGTAAAGAAGCACGAAGGTCCAGCTTAAGAGGAACGCATGCGGGGCAACTCTGCTCGGGTGCGGAACCAGGCCGCAGAAGCGGGGAAGCTGTGTGTTCACCAGGCTGGCAAACAGGTCCATGGATGGGGTCCCCACCGATGGAACAAGAGGTCGGCAACCTCTGGATCCAGGCGCCACTCGTGTGGGCGGAGGATCCTGCTGAGTTTGTCCCCGAGGACATTCTCCTAGCCTGGGAGGTAGACCGCTCGTAGTCATCCCCTGGCGAAATGCAAAGGAGCAAAGGAGGATCGCCTCCCGGCAGAGGAGGTGGGATCCCGTTCCCCCCTTCGTGTTTATGTAGAACATGGCTACCCGGTCCTCAGTCTGCATGAGCACCGACTTCCCCCTCAGGCAGCATTCTAAGGCCCTCAGAGCCCATCGGACCGGCCGAAGCTCGAGCGGGTTTGATCTGCTGCTGAGACTCTAGGTACGTATGACCTAGATTGGCCACTGTTGGAAACAGGATACTGGGCTTGATGGACCTTGGTCTGACCCAGTATGGCATATCTTATGTTCTTATGACTCCTCGGGTGACCATAGCCCCTGGGTGCACAAAGCGCCGCAGTGGGCTCCCCAACCCAGCAGGGAAGCATTCGTCGTCAGAACGAGCTCGTGCTGTGGGGTCCGGAAGGGCATTCCCCGAAGGAGGCTTCGGGGGTCTCGCCACCAATCCAGGGAGTTGTGGAGACTGCGGGAGACCCGGATATGGTCTCTGAGGTGGCTGGAGGCCTGGCTCCATTGCACCCTGAGGCACCACTGGGCTGTCCAAATGAATACGGGTGTGGAGACATGGACGGTGGAGACCATGTGTCCTAGGAGGCATAGCATGGCCCATGCCATAATCCAGGCCTTGTTCTGGACCTGGGCCGCCATGGAGGCAATCTTGTGGGCAGGATGGCGGTCGCTTGCTCCGTGTCGAGGCATCTGCTGATAAACTCCAAGGTCTGCACCGGTTCAAGGTGAGACTTGGGGTAGTTGACCAAGAAGCCGAGGCGTTCAAGGAAAAGGATGCAGCGCCGCCAGACGGGCTTTGCCGGCCAAGGTCCCTGTGATGAGCCAGTCCTCAAGGTAGGGGAAGACAGGTATGCCCTGCCATCTGAGGGAGGCGGTAGCCACAGAGAGACACTTTGTGAACATCTGCTGTGCAGACGCGAGCCCGAAGGGGAGCACCCAGTATTGGTAGTGCTCCCTCTGCACCTTGAAGTGCAGATATTACCTGTGTTGGGGGTGGACTAGGATGTGGGCGAAAGCGTCCCTGAGATTTTATTTATTTATTTTAGCTTTTCCTATACAGCGCTCTTTAAAATCAGCTCAGTTTACATTAGAACAAGTTTGTACAGTGTAGATGGCATCCGACTGTACTTACAAGAAACAGGGTTTATAACTTGGTTAACTGGGGTAGCCATATACAGGCTACATAGCAGCAGGCTACTTACTTATTTTATTTATTTATTTATTTTATTTTATTTACATTCTCTTATATACCGCGCTATTCTGCATCAGTGCGGTTTACATTGAACAAACTGAAATTACATCGAACAGGGCATTATAACTTGGAGATAACTCTTTTACAGGGAACATTGGCTATGGAGGGTTAAGTGGCTTGCCCAAGACCACAAGGAGCACCTGTGGGACTAGAAACCCCAGTCCTTCCGGCCCAAGGTTGCTGTCCTCTAGTGGGATTTGAACCCCCGACCTTCCGGCCTGAAGTACCTTGCCCCAACCACTAGGCTACTCCTCCACTTAAAAGTAGCCAAGGAGCATTAGCCAATCGACCTGTTGAAGGAAGGGCAGCAGAAAGCCAAGCAATAACATTTTGAACTTCTCCCGCACCAGAAATTTGTTTAGGTTCCGGAAGACGAGGATGGGGCGTAGGCCCCCCATCTTTTTTGGAACGAGGAAGTAGCGGGAGTAGAACCCACGGCCTCGAAGATGCAGTGGTACCCTCTTGACCGCCCGCTGGGCGAGGAGGTTGAGTAGCTCCCGCTGCAAGTAAGTCTGGTGCGAGGGAAGCCGAGTAGGCTCCGCTGGGGAGAAGGGAGCAGGTGAAGACGATATCCGTCTCCGACCACCCGGAGGACCCAGGTGTCCGACGTGATTGACGCCCACTGCGTCCCCCCACCGTCAGAAGTGCTGCCGGGGGCGAGAGGCTATGCCATCAGCATAGAAAGCCCTGAGTGGGTTGGGGTGGCGCCGGTGGTTGGGCCTTGGGCCCTTTAGGCTTGCAGTGGCCATGTGCTCCTCCCTTCCCCTTCGTGCCGGGAACTAGCACAGGGGTGGACGGGAAGGGTGGGGAGTCCCTTTCCTTGGAAGAACGGCTTCTTTGCTGGCTGCTTCTTCCGAGGGAGAGAAGAGGTCTTACGTGAGAGGCGGGTCCGAGTCACAAACTCTATTTCTATCTCAGCAGCCTTATTCTCCATGGGCTTACCAAACAGTTGTTCCCCGAGGCAGGGGATGTCCAGGAGCTTCTCCTGGACCAACTGCTCCAGGTCCGAGGACTGAAGCCATGCCTGGTGTCAGGCCCCGATGCCTGCTGCCGCCACTCGGGCAGAGAACTCAAATCCGCATACGCGGCACAGGAGAGGTACTTTGAGCACTCCGCGATGGACCTCAGGAGGGTTTGGAACCTGAGAAGGGGTTCACCCCCAAGGCCTGTGGAGAACCCGCCAAGCTCCTTGGCGAGGTCACGCAGGAACATGCTCATATACAATCGGTATGCCTGGATGCGGCTTGTGAGCATGGACCCCTGATAGGCTTTGCGTCCAAGGGTGTTGAGGGCTCTCAACTCCCTGCCTGGGGGGACCGAAAAGTGTAACTTCGGGCTCTTTTGCTTCTGCATCCCTGATTCCACTACCATGGAGGTGTGTGGAAGCTGGGTCTTCCGGAAACCCGGGCCACGTTGGACCCTATACATGGTGTCGAGGCGTTTGCTCATAATGGGGAACAAAGCAGGTGTCTCCCACATGTGGAGGAGCAGCCTGGATAAAATGGGAGGAACTGGGACAGTTAGAGACTCTCGAGGCGGGGACTCATACTCTAAGATGTCGAGCTCCTCAGCTCGCGGCTCCTCTTCAGCCTGCGTAGCCAGGTTGAGAGCCCGTGCAAGAACACCAGAAAGGATGTGTACTTGGGCGATGAACACCTTTGAGAGGCGGGAGGGACGGGTCCGAAGGGAGATCCCTGTGGGTGTGGGTCTCCAGGGAGGTATCCCTGTCCGACTCCCAGTCCGAGAGATCCGAGGAGTCGTCGACTCGGGCTGGTCGCCCTGTCCATAGGCCAATGCCCACTTGGAGCCAGAGGCATTGAAGGATCTCGCTCCCGAGGAACGGGAAGGCGAGCAAGACCGACGTCGAGGACCCTCACGAGGACCACGGCTCTTGAGGATTTTGAGGGCGGGTTTGGGTATCCCTCTCGAGGGAACCCCGGTCTCGAGGTGCGGGCCAGCCGTGTTGGGCATGAGCACCTACTGGGCAGCTAAGAAGGCAGAAACGCTGCGCCCTAGTGCCAGCATTCAGGACTCCCATGTGGACGTGTGTCCCTGTGACGCCGACACTGGGGTTACCGGGTCAGGCGTGGAAGAGGAGAGGGGGTCCTCACCGGGACGACCTTCAGGAAACCAGGCGCAGTCGTCGAGGGCCTCTGTATCTGTACGAGGTACCTTTCGAGGCTGCTCCTTGTCCGACTCTCGGGAATGCCGGGGGGGGGGGGGGGGGGCTGAGCGACCAAGCATGGGAACGCTTGTGCTTGTCTGGAGCCCCTGACAGCGACTTTGAGGTTTTCTTCTTCTTCTTCTACAACTCACAATTCACCGAACCGCGATATCTGAGAAAATGAGGCAAGCTCACACTGACATGCTAATGCGATCGCTAAACAAACCACACGACCTATTCACCCTCGTCAAAAACCTAACGAAGAAACCAGGACCGGAGCAAAAAACAGAGATTCACGCCCAAGACTATGCCGACTTCCTTCAATCAAAATTATACCAAACCGACAAGACCGACCTTACCTGCACCAATAGACCAGCATGCATAGCGACGCTAACAACCTTCACCACCCCCTCCACTAAGCAAATCATAGACTTAATCTCTACAATCAACACGACCACTGCCCAGACCGACCCTGTCCGGCTTTTTGGATAAAAGAACTACGGACAGAGTTTAGCCCCTTCATAGCTAAACTCTTTAACACATCATTCTCTTCAGGCTCATTCGCCCTAAGTCTCAAACACACATCCAATTAGACCTCTGCTAAAAAACTCCAAGCTCGACTCCCAGAAAGTGGAATCATATAGACCGATTGCCAGTATTCCACTACTGGCCAAGATAATCGAAAAGGAGGTCCAAGGTCAGCTCCAACTCCACATCAACAACGCTGCACCACTTGACCACTGCCAACACGGCTTTAGAGAAGCTCATGGTGTGGAGACTCTATTTACCACCCTTTTCAACAGCATACTCACCACAATAGATAACATCCATCGGGGAGTTGCCATGATATTCCTAGACATAGCCGCAGCATTTGACTCAGTATGTCACCAAACCCTCCTGAAACGGCTCCAAGAGAAGGGCATCTGCGGTTTAGCACTAACTTGGTGCAAGTCATACCTAGCCGACAGATGGCAGCATGTACGAACCGAAACCTCCACATCTAAACCATTCCATCAGAAACAAGGTATCCCGCAAGGATCCTCCCTCTCAGCCCTAATGTTTAATATCTACATGCAGCCCGTCTGCGACCTCGTTCGCTCATTCGACATTGAATGCATGATATATGCAGACGACGTCCTGCTCTACATGCCGTTCAAGACTGACCAAATTGATCTCTCACCCCTTACAGAATGGTTCAGCGCAGTAGAAAGGTGGCTCCAGAATCAGAATCTTTGCATACAGCACAAAAAGACTGAAGTGCTGTTCATCATCAGAAACTCTAACTTCTCCTCACCAACCCACCTAAAGGTCGGCGAAGTAGAGCTGCAAACCAAGCCCACAATCCGTTACCTGGGTGTTACTCTAGACCAGAGGCTTGACATGAAGACACACATTGGCAACATGGTCAAATCAACATATCATAAAATCAGGACACTCAAACATCTACGCCCCCTTTTACAACCAGACGACTTCAGAACTATCTTCCAGGCACTAACCATTCCACACCTTGATTACGCCAACGCGATCCTCCAAGGGCTCCCTAAATCAACACTGAGCCTGCTCCAGCTTGCCATGAACACATTGCAGCCAGAGTTCTGAATGGGGCCTCGAGATGAGACCATATAACACCCATCCTCAAAAGTCTCCACTGGCTCCCTATCCACTGTAGGATTGTCTTCAAAACATTACTACTAACATTCAAGGCCATCAATGGGCTCTCCCCCCCCGTCACTCGCTTGTCTCACACACATAATTCCCCCCAATAGGGCCAGACGAACGACAGCAATAAACACCTTGGCAATCCTCAAAACATTGATCCAGTGTACACAGGCTACAGCCAAGCAGAGCCTTTAGTATCAGCGCTCCCAGATACTGGAATGCCCTGCCTCCCAATATACGAGCAATCCCAGAACTAACTAGATTCAGAAGGGCATTGAAGCACCACCTTTTCTTTGAATGTTACCCAAATGAAGATGCACCATCTCGACCTATCCGCAAATAAGCTCCATGTCCACTGTATTCATCCCTCAAATGTTGTATAATATGTAAATACTACTATGTGTTCAAATATGTGTAAATAGCTAATCGTTATCCAAGTTGAGCTACCTGTTATCTGTAATTTACGGTGTAACCCCCACCGTAAACCTAAAGTTCCATGTAAACCGCACTGATGTTGAAGAGTGCGGTATATAAGAGAAATAAATAAAATAAATAAATAAATTATGCCTCTCCACTTCAGGTGACCCCTGATCAGAGTGCTGCCTTGAACGCGGGGCTGGTGGAGGATCCCACCAGCGGAGGGATGACCGAGGGTGCCGCAGGGGATTCTGGGGCTACCTTCTAGAAAATGTCTTTGAACGTCTGCTTACGACTTAGCAGGGCTTTGGAGGACATTTTCTTGCAAAGAGAGCAGAGCTCAGGGTCATGGTCAGCACCAAGACACCCAAGACAGCAATCATGGGAGTTCGTGAGCAACATGTTTTTTGGCTATGCGCACCTCCCTTTCCCTGCAAGCCAGAGGCCGGCACGGAGGTAGGTGGGTAGCCCCGGTAGGGGAGTCCCTTCCTTTGGAAGACCGACTTCTTTGTTTGCTGTTTCTTCCGAGGGAGGGAGGAGGCCTTACGCAAGAGACGGATTTGAGTGACGAACTTCGTTTCTGTCTCAGCAGACTTATCCTCCATGGGCTGTTCGCTTGGAGCCACGTCTGGCATCGGGCCCCGATGCCTGCTGCTGCCACTTGGGCTGAGGACTCAAATCCGTCATACGCAGCGCAGGAGAGGTACTTTGAGAAATCCGCAACGGATTTCAGGAGGGTTTAGAACCTGAGAAGGGGTTCACCTCTGAGGCCTGCGGAGAACCCGCCAAACTCTTTGGCAAGGTCATGCAGGAACATGTCCATATATAATTGGTATGACTGGATGCGGCATGTGAGCATGGACCCCTGATAGGCCTTGCGCCCAAGGGCGTCGAGAGCTCTCGACTCCCTGCCCGGGGGGACCAAAGAGTGTGAATTTAGGCTCTTTTGCTTCCACATCGCCGACTCCACTACCATTGAGGTGTGCGGGAGCTTGGTCTTGCGGAACCCCAGGCAATGTTGGACCCTGTCATGGCGTCGAGGCGCTTGCTCACTATGAGGACCGAAGCAGGTATCTCGCACATGCGGAGGAGCAGTCTTGACAAAATGGGGGGAACCAGAACAGTAAGAGACTCCCAAGGCAGGGACTCATACTGCAGAATATCGAGCTTGTCAGCTCGCGGCTCCTCTTCCGTCTACGTTGCCAGGCTGAGGGCCCGTGCCATGTCCCACACAAGCATGAGGAATGATGTGTTCTCAGGTGGCGAATGCCTCCGAGAGGCTGGTGGGGACGGGTCCGAAGGGAGGTCGCAGTGGGCACAGGTCTCCGGGGAGGTATCCCCGTCTGACTCCCAGTCCGAGAGGTCTGAGAAGGAGTCCGACTGGGGCTGGTCGCCCTCTCCAGAGATCGAGGCCCGCTTGGAGCCAGCCTTGGAGGATCTCGCTCCAGAGAAACAAGAAGGTGAGCGAGACCGATGCAGAGGACCCTCACAAGGCCCACGGCTCTCGGAGGTTTCCAGGGTAGGTTGTGGTGTCCTTCTCGAGGGGACCTCGGTCTCGAGACGCAAGCTAGCCATGCTGGGCATGAGCGCCTGCTGGGCAGCTAAGAAGGCAGAAATGCTGCGCTCTAGTGCCAGCATTCGGGCCTCCTACGCAGACACGAGTCCCTGCGACATCGACATTGGGGTTAATGGGTCTGGCGTGGAGAAGGAAAGGGGGTCCTCACCGGGATGGCCCTCAGGAGATCGGGCTCCATTGCCCTTGGCCTCCGTATCTGTACGAGGTACCTTACGAGGCTGCTCCTTGTCTGACTCTCAGGAACGTTGAGGGGGGGTTGAGTGACCGAGCACGTGAGCGCTCACGCTTGTCCGGGGCCCATGACAGCTACTTTGAAGTCTTCTTCTTCTTACATCTCTCCACTTCAGGGGACCCGTGGTCGGAATGCCGCCTGGAGCGCGGGGCCGAAGTGGGGGATCCCACCTGTGGAGGGACGACCGAGGGTGCAGCCGGGGATTCCGGGGCTGCCTTCTGGAATATGTCATCGGACTTCTGCTTACGACTTAGCAGGGCCTTGGAAAACATTTTCTTGCAAAGCCAGCAGAGCTCCAGGTCATGGTCGGCCCCAAGACACAGAAGACAGCAGTCGTGAGTGTCCGTGAGCGACATGTTTTTGGAGCATCTGTCACATTTCTTAAATTTGGTGGCCATGAGAGCAAAAAGGGTCCCCGCTAGGTCAAAGACCTTTGCGGCCAGTGGTTGGGGAAAAAGGGTGCGAAGAATGTGGAAAAAAACTGACAGAAAAAGACGTTCCCTCATTCAAGGGAAAAAAACAGAGCAGGGGAAGACGGATAGAGGACTGGTGATACCGGAAAAAAAACAAGGCCAGGGGCTGAAAACTAAACACTTTTTCTGAGGGACAAGGATGTACATCCAAAGGGCTCCGCGGAAAAAGGGAGACTGAGCAAGATGGCACCCTTGGGCGGGAAGAGGACCATGCATAAGTGGCAGCAATCCCAAAAAGCTTTCTTTAAAAGCTGGGAAATTGCGAGCCTAAAAATTTCGAGCCTAAAATCTTCTCATTGATATTCTTAAAAAAATATCTAAGAATCAAAACCTTATCAGACTCAAGTGCCTGAGTCACAAGCAAAGTAGATCTCTTTGTCATCACTTCCATAGAACTTTCCAAAAATCCAGTTTTTAGGCTCGCAAGTGCGTATATTTCCTGATTTATCTCGGGCAACAACATTTTTGTTAAAGTATCTATTTCATTGTTTTATTTCCTATCAAGGAAAGAATTTCCTATTTTTTGAGCCTAAATAGCTCCTTGATTTCTTAAATGCTAGGGCTGAGTTTAAGGTAGATTTGGGTTCTCACCCGGCTGATGCATATTTCTTAACCTGCGTGTTATTATATATATGGAGACTTTCTTTGTATTTGATAATGGAAGTCTTCTGTGTTCTTTAGTTATTTCCTGGTGACCCCTAATTTGTGGTCTAATATTTGGCTGATGATGATAAATTTTCCTTTGTTTATATTTGTGAATTTATTATATGATATTGTCAGTTTTCTTGGCTCATTCATGTAATTACCTGAATGTTCTTATACATATATGCCAATAAAATTTAAATATTAAAAGCTGGGGAATTGCTCTGCGTGGGCTCCGTCGGTACCGACATCACCCGTAAGTGGGGACTGACTTTCTGCTTGTTCCTGGAGAAACAACAGTTTGAACGGAACAAGGAGAAACAGAATGGTTTAAAATCAGCAAAGGTGTACGACAAGGCTGCATACTTTCCCCCTACCCGTTTAATTTATATGCAGAACAAATCATCAGAGAGGCGGGATTGTACGAAGACAATAGAAGTGTGAAGATTGGTAGAAGAGTCATCAACAATCTTCGCTATGCTGATGATACAACATTACTGGCTGAACGTGAAGATGATCTGAAACATTTGCTTCTCACAATCGAGGAACATAATCTTAAATTGGGCCTGCACCTTAATGTAAAGAAGACAAAGATCATGACATTTGGCAAAATCAATAAGTTCATTGCTGATGGAGAAGAAATTGAAATCGTGGACAAGTTTAACCTACTTGGATCAACTATCAATAAAGAAGCAACAAGCAGTCAAGAAATCAGATGACGCATTGCTCTTGGCAGAATGGCTATGAAGGACCTAGACAAGATTCTCAAGAGCAGAGATGTCTCTCTCCATACAAGATTTGACTCGTTCAAGCCATGGTATTTTCAATAACATCGTATGGATACAAATGTTGGACAGTGAAAAAGATAGGAAGAAAATTGATGCCTTTGAATTATGGTGCTGGTGGTGAATACTGCGTATACCATGGACTGCCCGAAGAACAAACCAGTCAGTACTAGAGGAGATAAAACCTAAGCTTTCTTTAGAAGCTCAAATGACAAGACTTCGACTTTCATACTTTGGACACATCATGCGTCGAGAGAGATCATTAGAGAAAGACATCATGCTTGGCAAGATAGAAGGTCAACGCAAAAGAGGAAGGCCAGCAATGAGATGGATCGATACAGTAATAGCAGCTATAGGTGCCAGTCTGTCAACAATGAGTTGCCTGATTGAAGACCGAACACAATTTAGGACAACTATCTTGAGGGTCTCCGTGAGTCGACACCGACTCGATGGCACTTAACAAAACATTTCTCTTATTAGTCTTAAATGGGCAACATGGTAGTTTCATTGTTTGTCCTCTATTCTTTCTACTTTTTGATGGCATAAACAACTGATTTACATTTACCTGTTCCACCCCAGTCATTAATTTATAGACCGCCATCATATCTCCCCTCAGCCGTCTCTTTTCCAAGTTGAAGAGCCCTAATCTTTTAAGCCTCTCCTCATAGGGGTATCCTTCCATCCTCTTTACCATTTTGGTGGCTCTTCTCTGTACCTTGTCTAACTCCACTATATCCTTTTTAAGATACGGCGACCAGAACAGCACGCAATATTCAAGATGCAGTTGTACCAAAGAACAATACGAGTCATTATAATATCCTATGTTTTATTCTCCATTCCTTTCCTTATAGTCCTAGCATTTTATTTGCCATCTTAGCTGCCGCTGCACATTGGACAGAGGATTTCAACATATTATCCACGATGACGCCTAAATCTTTTTCCTGGGTGGTACTTTGCATCGTGTAACCGTAGTTGGCATTGTGCATAATTTTGCACTTTTGCACATTAAATTTCATCTGCCATTTGGACACCCAGTCTTCTAATTTATCAAAGTCCTCTTGCAATTTTTCACAATCCTCATGGGTTTTAACTTCTTTGAATTATTTTGTGCCATCAAAAATTTGATCACCTCGTTCGTTATTCCCATTCCAGGTCATTTATAAACATGTTAAAAAGCAGCGGACCCAGGACATATCCTTGTGGTACTACACTATTTACCTTTTCCACTGAGAAAATTAGCCATTTAGCCCTACTCTTTGCTTTCTATCTTTTAACCAGTTCCTGATCCACAACACTACACTGCCTCCAATCCCATGACTTTTTAATTTCTCCAAGAGTCTCTCATGAGGGACCTTGACAAAGGCTTTCTGAAAAGCGTAATTACTCACCTGTAATAGGTGTTCTCTGGGAACAGCTGGAATCAGTCTTCACATATGGGTGACATTGACACCGAGGGAGCCTACACAGAGCATTTCCCCAACTTTCAAGGAAAGCCTTTGGGACATGCTACCACGCATGCGTGTTCCCTTTCCCGTCCAAGGGTGCCATCTTGCTCAGCCAGATGACATAGCTAGGACGGCAGTAAAAACTAACCCAAGATAGGGAGGCAACTCCCAGGGGAGGAGGGAGGGTTGTGAGGACTGATTCCTGCTGTTCCTGGAGAACACCTGTTATACTGTATGCTTTCTCCAGGAATAAGCAAGAAGTCAGTCGTCACATTCAGGACTCCCTAGCTCCAGGCTGCCAAGTACCGAACCAGGACAGAACCAACGGCAATCAATCTGATAGCCGTGAGTTGCTGCAAGGCCCTAGTGTCCAGTGACACTATCACCCCAGTAGCCTGAACATAGAAGGGTCGGAGGGCAGGAGTTGCCTACACCCCAGAGTACTGCCTGGCCAAAGGCACTGCGGGACTCGCTCTCCAGGCAGTAGTGAGCTGCAAATGTATGAACTGAAGACCATGTGGCAGCCTTGCAAATCTTTGTTACCGGCACTGAGCAGAGGTTGGCCACCAATGTGGCCATCGTCCTCACGTGATGTGCTGTGATCCGATGCTCAAGGGAGAGGCCAGCTCACTCACAGGTGAGGGCAATACAGTCTGCCACCCAAGTGGACAGAATTCGCTTAGCCACAGGGAGCCCCAGTCTACTGGGATCGTTAAGACACAAAAAGCTGAGAAGCTTTCTGATGACCCTGAGTCCGCTTGCAATCTTGTGTATGAAATATTAGATTCTCCCTGCCATTATGAGGCTGGAGAAAGAAGGTGGGGAAGACTACTACTACTAAGCATTTTTTAAAGTGCTACCAGGCGCACGCAGTGCTGTACAATCGTAGGAAGCAGCGGTATACAAGTGTTTACTAAATTACTAAAACACAAAAAGACAGTCCCTGCTCAAAAGAGCTTACAATCTAAAAAGACAAAGCAAGAAAAGGAGTAGAAAAAAGATAAGAACAAGGGCAAAGAGACAAGAGCAGGAGAGAGGACAAAGGAAAGAGGTAAAAACAAGTGTAAGAGGAAGAAAGAAAGGTGAAATAAAAGAGGGGAAGGAAGGAGAACAGTAAAATCAATAGCCAGAGGCAAAAAGATGAGCTTTTAACTTGAGTTTGAAGAGGAGCAAAGAAGATACCTGACGTATAGACAAAGGAAATTTATTCCAAGCGTAAGGAGCAGCAAGGTGAAAAGAGCGGAATCTGGAGTTGGCAATAGAGGAGAAGGGCATAGCAAGAAGCAACTGGGAAGAAGAACAGAGTATATGAAGGGAGAAATGAGAGAAGAAAGGTACTGAGGAGCCACAGAGTGAATGCACTTATAGGTCAGAAGGAGAAGCTTAAAGTGAATACGGAAACGGATAGGGAGCCAGTGAAGAGATCTGAGGAGAGGAGTGATGTGGGCAAAATGAGGCTGACGGAAAATCAAATGGGCAGCGGAGTGCTGAATAGACCGAAGAGGGAAGAGATGAGACTGAGGGAGACCAGCAAGGAGGAGGTTACAATAATCAAGGCGGGAGGTGATTAGGGAATGGATGAGGGCTTTAGTAGTGAGCTCAGAGAGAAAGGGGCAGATTTTGCCAATGTTGAAGAGAAAGAAGTGACAGGTCTTAGCAATGAGTTGTATATGAGAGGAGAAAGAGAGCGAAGAGTCAAAAATAACACCCAAATTGCGAGCAGATGAAACAGGAAGACCACCTCTTGGTTGAGGTGGAAAGGAAATACCACCTTCTGGAGGAATTTGGGGTGTGTGCAGAGCACCACCCTGTTTTTATAGAACCTTGTATATGGTGGATCCGCCACCAGGGGCCTGGAGTTTGCTCACCCTTCAAGCGAATGTGAGGGCCACCATGAAGGCCACTTTGCAAGACAAGTATCTCAGGTCGCAAGTGGCTAGGGGCAGTTTAGTGAGCTGGGAGAGCACCATGTTGAGGTCCCATTCCGCCGCCAGAGGGTGGATTGGATAATAGGAGGTCCTGGAGGAACCTAGAGACCAGGGGCTGGCTAGAGAGGGGTTTTCCTTCAATAGGGTGGTGGTGCGTGGCTATGGTGCTCAGATGCACCCTCACCGAGTTGGATTTCAGCCCAGTTTGCAACAGGTACAGAAGGTACTGAAAAACCAGTTACACATGACAGAAGAAAGGATTCTCCTCCTTCTCTGCACACCAGACAGAGAACCTTCTCCACTTAAAGGCATAAGCCCGTCTGGTGGAAGGTTTTCAGGAGTCCAGTAGGATCTCCTCAACTTCCCCTTGAAGGGTTAAAGGGGCCAGGGTTACCCTTTCAGCAGTCATGCTGTTAGTGTTAGTGACCCCAGGCTGAGGTGTATTAGGGAGCCCTCCTCCTGGGATAAGAGGTCCAAGACCCGATCCAGTGGGACTGTAAGTGCTACCGACAGGGAAAGCAACAGAGGGAACTAGGGTTGCCTGGACCACCTGGGTGTGATCAGTATGATTGATGCCCCCCTCACTCTGGACCTTGAAGAGGGTCTTGGCGACCGGGGAGGGGAAGGGGGAGGTTGGTGGGAACACAGAGTAGGCCCTCTGACCACGAGATTAGGAAGGGTCTGCCGCCACTCTCCCCAGGTGCGGCTGGTGCGAGCAGAAGCGCGGTAGCTGCGGGTTG
This sequence comes from Ichthyophis bannanicus, assembly GCA_033557465.1. NCBI lineage: Eukaryota > Metazoa > Chordata > Amphibia > Gymnophiona > Ichthyophiidae > Ichthyophis > Ichthyophis bannanicus. The sequence continues at coordinate 66,485,189 of CM066033.1, forward strand.
TCCAAGGAGGCAAAAAAGTCTATCACAGGCCTGCCCCAGAGGTGGAAGAGTTGCTTTGTTACCCTGGGGTTCAAGCACCACTTGTGTGGGCAAAGGACTCTGCTCAGCCTGTCTGCTAAGCAGCTGTCCTGGCCTGGCAGGCATACTGCTTGCAGCAGCATGCTGTTGCACATTGAGAAGGAGAGGGCCACCGCCTCCTGGCAGAGGGACTATGAGCCCGTGCCCCCCTAATTGTTGATATAAAACATGGTCACCTGGCTGTCCATCTGGATCAGCACAGGTTGATGCCGCAGGCAGTGGCAGAATACTCGCAGGGCCAGGAAGATTGCCCTGAGTTCTAGAAAACTGATCTGCAAGAGTGACTCCCCCAGGGACCAGCTGCCTTGCGTGCAGCGGTCCCTGCAATGCGCCCATCAACCCATTCCTGCGTGGAGGTTGTGCAAGTTTTGCCACCAGGTGAGGGACTCCGCCAGTTGACGGGTGACTCTGACTTTGTCCCATATTCTGCCTGTGGCTTGAGTCCACTGTGAACAGAGGCATCATTGGGCTGTCCGCATGTGTAGGTGGCCTAATGGTGTGACATGAACCGTTGAGGGCATGTGGCCCAACAGGTGGAGGAGGAGGCAAGCTGGTACTGACTGGCGGCGTTGTACCCCTCCTGTCATTTGTATGAGGCGGACTACCCTTTCTCTTGGGAGGATGGCCTTGAACTGTATCGTTCCAACTGCGGCCCTATGAACTCCAGATTTTGGGTTGCAGAGAGATGGAACTTGGGGTAGTTGATGATAAATCTCAAGTGCTGCAGTAGGAGGGTTGTACACTGCAGCCTGCCCGACCTCTGAGGCCATAGCATCCCTGATTAGCCAGTCATCCAAGTATGGGAAGACGAAAGCCCCTTGTAGGCGCAAGTGAGCGGCTACCACCGCCAAGCACTTGATAAAGACCCTGGCGAGAAGACCAGGCCGAAGGGCAGCACTCTGTATTGGTAGTGGCTCTCCTCCCACCACAAACCGTAGGTACTGCCTATAGGAGGGATGGATCAGAATGTGAGTGGATGCAACCTTTAGGTCCAAGGAGCACAGAATCACCCTGGAGGAGGTAAGGCAGCAGTGTACCAAGGGAGAGCATCTTGAACTTCTCCCTCACCAGAAACTTGTTCAAGTTTCACAGGTCTAGCATGGGCCTGGGACTCTGTTCTTTTGGGGACAAGGAAGTACCTTGAATAGAAGCTCCACTGCATTGTCCCTGAGCAGACCTGCAAGTTCTGAGAGCAGAAGGATCTGGTGAAGAAGAGGTTTCACTGGCTCTCCTGGAAAGAACCTTGGTGGTACTTGTTGAAGTGGATACCACCCGCAGCACCCACTGGCCTGAGGTGACCTTGGCCCACTTGTGGGCAAAGAGTGCCAGGTGGCCCCCTGTGGGCTGGTGAAGGTCTCCTGGGGAGGGGAGGCCCTGCCCTGGGAGTCAAAAGCTCCACCCTGGTTGGGCTAGAGCCGGGGCCTGGGGCTCCTAAGCCTTAGGCCTCTGAGCTCCTTGTCCCTGCCTCTTAGGGTGAGAACCCTGTTGCTGGCCCGAGAAGGACTGGTATCAGTAATTCTGTTAGAATTGCCCTTTTTCCCTGGGAATAGAGACCTTTCCCCCGAGGGTTTTTTGCAGGAAAAGGAAGAAGTCTTCTTTGAGAGTCTCTGGCGGATCACCACTTCGGCTTCTATCTTAGCCGCCTTGTCAGCCATGGGTTTGCCAAACAAGTTCTCACCGGTACAGGGGACGTCGAGCAGCTTGTTCTGGACCCACTGCTTGAGGTCCGAGGATTGTAGCCAGGGCTTGGTGTCAAGCCCCGATGCCGGGGCGCTGCTACTCAAGCCGCTGACGCAAATCCGTCGTAGGGCTCCCGGGAGAAGAACTTTGAGCAGTCTTTGATCCCAGAGGTCAGAGCTTGGAACCCCGATAGAGCGGTTCCACGGCCAGCCCCACTGAGAACCCATACAACTTTGCAGGGGTCAGGGCCTTCAAATATATGTGTATGTATAGCTCATAGGCCTGGATTTAACACCCCAGCATCGAACCCTGTAGCACTTGTGCCCAAGGGTGTAGAGGGCTCTAGAATCTCTGCAAAGAATAAGTCTTTTGGATTTTGAGATTTTGCATGGTTGACTCGACAATCATGGAGTTATGTGAGAGTTGGGGCTTGTGGAATCCCAGCCCCTTCCTGACACGGTATATGACATCGAGGTGTCAGCTGACCACAGGCACCGATGCCGAGGTCTCCCACATTCGCAGCAGTAGTAGCTCGAGAATCGGCTGCACTGGCACCATGAGAGTTTCCTTGGGTGGAGACTCAAACTGGAGGATCTCCAGCTCCTTGGTGTGTGAGTCCTCCTCCACCTTGGTTTGCACTGAGAAGGCTCTGGCCATATCCCTGGCAAAGTCGTGGAAGGCCGCGTCCTCCGGAGAATGGCGCTGGGGCACCAGAGGAGACGAGTCCGAGGATAGGGTTCGTCTCTGTGCTGTCTGGTTTCCGCGGAGGCCTCGCCATCGGTCTCCCACTTGGAGTTGAGGAGGGACGACGAGTCCAAGGCCCTACGGCTCCCTGGCTCAAGGCACATGCCAAAGGGCTGGGGCCCTTCCGAGAACCTGAAGTCCGAGTCTCGGAAACTGGATGGGGAGGACCGGATGCCCAAGGAATGAGACCGGGTCCTCGACTGGGGCTGAGGACTTACCAGAGGCCGGTGGTGCTCGGCTTGATGACCGGGGACTCCCCCGCAGTTGGGGACCAATTGTCGGGGCAGATAATGCGGGCGAACTGCCATCATTGCCTGCTGCATGGTCAGGATAGCAATGATGTTCTCTTCCATGGCTGCCATTCTGGATTCCAAGCCAGAAGGCTCCGCAGCTTTCGGCGCGGGCACCAAGGATCTTGGGCCTGGCATGACACTCTCGCGAGTGCGTCCTCCAAGAGGACTATGGCATCGTGGACCCTCGCACAGTCTCCACTGGCCGAGGCATCCTTCCTGAGGACCATGGTGGGATGTTTCTTGGAGTCGCCCGAGTCCGTCTGGGCAGTCTTACCGGGTTTCTCCGGGAGAACCTCGACAGACTTCAAGGATTTTTTCTTTTTCAGCTCAGGGTCCAGGAAGGAGCTGCCACCGTGGGACTGTGAGGACACTTGGCCCTCTTGGGAAATGCTGGGCTTGGAGCTCGGTGCTGGAAAGGCCGAATTGGATCTGGGGAAAAGTTTCTCCTGCCACTCCGAGCTCTTTTTATTGGTTTTACGCGTCATTGCCTGGCACAGGTCGCAGAAGCTGCTATCATGGTCCGAGTCCCAGGCAGCGTAAGCAGTCATGGGTGTTGGTGACAGACATGGTTTGACTGCAGTGGTCACATTTTTTGAACCCACCAGGGGGCATGGTGGGGAAACACCCAGCCGGGGTCATCGACACCCAGGCGAAAAAGCACGTGAACGCCAGTCGAGGTAAGCCTCGATAAAATAAAAAATAAAAAAGAAAGGAAAAAGGAGCAGAGTACAGCACTGGGCCCGGCGCTGGCTCAAGGCGGGAAGAGGGACCAGTACGCAAACCAGGAACAGCTAATTTTTAAGGATACAGCAAGGATTTTTTCCGGGGAAACTGGACCAACGTCAGTTGGGCTCCGCGGAAAAAAGGAGATTGTGCAAGATGGCACCCTTGGGTGGGAAGGGGACCACGCATGTGTGGTAGTATGTCCCAAAGGCTTTCCTTGAAAGATGGGGAAATACTCCGTGCTGGCTCTGTCGGCACTGACGCCACCCATATTGTAAGGACTGAATTCCTGCTTGTTCCTGGAGAAATCCAGATACACTATATCAACCGGCTCACCTCTGTCTACCTGTTTATTTACCCCTTCAAAAAAATATAAAAGATTAGTAAGACACAATTTTCCTTGGCTAAATACATGTTGGCTTTCTCCCATTAAACCATGACTATCTACATGATCAGTAATGTTCTTCTTTATAATGGTTTCTACCATTTTTCTCAGTACTGACGTCAGGCTCACTGGTCTGTAGTTTCTAGTATCACCACTGGAACTCTTTTTAAATACTGGCGTTACATTGGCCACTCTCCCATCTTCGGGTACTACAGATGATCTCAATGATAGTTCACAGATTACTAATAGTAGGTCTGCAATCTCATGCTTCAGTTCTTCCAAAAGCCAACCAATGTCCACCAGGAGAGGATCCTTATCCTTCCCCTGGCATAGTTCCTCTATGGATGAAGGCAAGCAGACCACTTCGTTGACATGGAAAACTAACACCACTTTTGACAAAAGGAAGGAATGGGCTAAAAATACATGGCCTCTTCTGAAAAAATCAGATAGGGATCTCGGCAAGACCATGCCTGCAACTCCGAGATACTTCACTGAGCAGTTCGTGACTAAAAAAGGCAGCTTTAAAGCAGGATTTGACAAAGCCCAGATGCCAGGTCACCATGGAGACCATAAATTTATATCTAGTGCCTGGGATTTGCTCCCCCACTGATCCGATCCTGGGCAGAATACCCCTCCTGTTTTCCCTGTGGGAGATCGGATACCTGCGAGCAGAATAGGAGTGATTTCTGCTGCGATCAAGGCTTAAATGAGGCATCCAAGCTCTCCGAGAGAGGTGAACATGGTATGCTACAGAATAAAGAGTTGACATGAGTCACCAGAGCCTGCAGAATCGACACTCCAACTCCTCCAGCCCTTGAATTGAAGAACCAGTATACAGCCCTGGGAATGGAGGAGGTAAAGAAATCCCAGGAAAGGAAAGAACCAAAGCTCAAGCACCCAAAAGTTGAAGAATCAGTGACCACAACGAAGTGAAAGATAGTGGTGTGGTTACTGACTTTTCTGAGAGGTGCCGAGGCATCCATCTGTCAACCAGACTTTATCTCTAGATAGGTGTGCTGACTGCCAGGTGCCAAAATCTGAGATGCTAAGGAGAGTTTGTCAAGACTCATCAAGCCTACTGATTATTATTCAATGTTGTTCATCCATGTCAGAACAAATGATACTGCCAGGAATCCCTCTGAGCATATCAAAAGTGACTTCATGACTCTGGAACAGAGGGTGAAGCAGACAGAGGCACAGGTAGTGTTCTCATCAATCCTCTCTGTTGAGGGTAAAAGCCGAGGCAGAGAAGCTCCTATCCTGGAGATGAATGCATAGCTGCATGGATGGTGTCATCAAGAGGGTTTTGTTTTCCTGGGCCATGGAATGATTTTCCAAGGGCTGCAGAGCAGAGATGGTATCCACCTATCCAAGAAAGGTCAAAGTGTCTTCCGCAGCAGACTGGCTAACTTACTGAAGAGAACTTTCAACTAGATTTGTTGGGGAAGAGTGAAGAAAACCCCCAGGTAAGTAAAACATTAATTACCTCTGCAGAAATGGATAAAACGGCAACATCTGGAAAGTGGTGCGCATAGTGTGGTAACTAAGATCCCAGATGCTAAGGTTTTAATGGAAAAGGCCAACTTGGATTTAGTGGTGGTTACAAAGACAGCTCACAGAGAACCATGACTGAGATGTAATTATAGTGGGCTAGACATTATTCAGGAAGGATAGGGTAGGACGAATGGCACGATATGTCAAAAAATAAAACCATAGAATTAGAGGGCTTAAAAGGGAGCAAGGAGGCACTGTGGGTTATTAAACTTGAAAGAAGGAAAGGGAAATCTATTTGCATTGGTGTGATATATAGATCTCCCTCACAGGGAGAAGAAGTAGACAGAGATTTAATAGAAGACATAAGTGATAAGTGATTTCAATATGCTGGGAATTGAGTGTCACATCTTTGCTGTAGGGTCATCTAGAAGTAAGGAGAGCCAAGATTCTCTACAGGGAGAACTATTCTGGCAACCGGAAACAGAACATAAGATATGCCATACTGGGTCAGACCAAGGTCCATCAAGCCCAGTATCCTGTTTCCAACAGTGGACAATCTAGGTCATATGTACCTAGCAGTTTCCCCAAAAGACACAGGTTCCACAATGCTTGTACTGGGTCAAGCATTGATATCCTGGGTCCCTTCTTAATAATGGTTTATGGACCTTTCCTCCAGGAACTTGTCCCAACCTTTTTAAAACCCAGCTACACTAACAGCCTTTACTACATCCTCTGGTAACAAATTCCAGAGTTTGATTACATGTTGAGTGAAAAAATATTTTCTTTTATTAGTCTTAAATAGTTTACCCTGTAGCTTCATTGCATGTCCCCTAGCCATACTGGATCTGGTGCTTACCAATGAGGTAAGTGTTTCTGATGTTATAGTGGGAGATTATCTTGCATCCAGTGATCACCAGATGGTGTGGTTCAGTATTAGGGCCAGAGCTGAAAAAATCCATTCAAAAGCGAGTATCTTAGACTTTAGGAAAACTAACTTTGACAAGATGGAACAATACCTCAAGGAGTTGTTAGCAGGATGTTAACAGCTGGGGGGTGTAGGAAATCAATGGGCAAATTAAAAGAATATTTTAAGGCAACAACCCTTTTTGATAGAAGGGTAAATTTATTTATTTATTTGGCATTTCTTTATAACACCTTTCAAGGATATCAAGGCAGTTTACATCAAATAAGAACATAAGAACATAAGAAATGCCATACTGGGTCAGACCGAGGTCCATCAAGCCCAGTATCCTGTTTCCAACAGTGGCCAATCTAGGTCATACGTACCTAGCAGTTTCCCCAAAAGACACAGGTTCTGCAGTGCTTGTACTAGGCCAAGCATTGATATCCTGGGTCCCTTTTTAATAGTGGTTTATGGACCTTTCCTCCAGGAACTTGTCCAAACCTTTTTTAAACCCAGCTATACTAACAGCCCTTACTACATCCTCCGGTAACAGATTCCAGAGTTTGATTACACGTTGAGAGAAGAAATATTTTCTCCTATTTGTCTTAAATAGTTTACCCTGTAGCTTCATTACATGCCCCCTAGTCCTTCTATATTCTGATAGCGTAAACAATTTATCCACGTTTATCCGTTCCACTCCATTCATTAATTTATACACCTCTATCATATCTCCCCTCAGCCGCCTCTTTTCTAGGTTAAAGAGCCCTAACCTTTTTAGCCTCTCTTCATAGGAGTAGCCTTCCATCCCCTTCACCAATTTGGTGGCTCTTCTCTGTACTTTTTCTAATAACTCTATGTCCTTTTTAAGATACGGTGACCAGAATTGCACACAATATTCAAGGTGCGGTCGTACCATGGAGCGATACAGAGGCATTATAATATCCTTTGTTTTATTCTCCATCCCTTTTCTTATGATACCTAGCATTCTATTTGCTTTCTTGGCCGCCGCTGCACACTGGGCGGAGGGTTTTAACATGTTATCCACGATGACTCCTAAATCTTTTTCCTGGGTGGTGGTTTCTAATGTGGAGCCTTGCATCTTGTAACTATAGTGTGGGTTGTTCTTTCCTAGGTGCATAACTTTGCACTTGTCCACATTAAATTTCATCTGCCATTTGGATGCCCAGTCTTCCAATTTATCCAGATCCTCCTGCAGTTTTCCACAATCCTCTTGGGTTTTAACAACTTTAAACAGTTTTGTGTCATCTGCAAATTTGATTACCTCACTAGTTATTCCCTTTTCCAGGTCATTTATGAATATGTCAAAAAGTAGCGGACCCAGTACAGATCCCTGGGGTACTCCACTATTCACCTTTTTCCATTGGGAATATTGGCCATTTAGCCCTACCCTCTGCTTTCTATCTTTTAACCAGTTCCCGATCCACAATAGTACACTGCCTCCTATCCCATGACTTTTTAGCTTCGCCAAAAGTCTCTGATGGGGGACCTTGTCAAAAGCTTTCTGAAAGTCCAGATACACTATATCAACCGACTCACCTTTGTCTACCTGTTTATGCACACCTTCAAAAAAACAGATCAGATTAGTAAGACAAGATCTTCCTTGTCTAAAGCCATGTTGGCTGTCTCCCATTAGGCCATGACTATCTACATGCTGTGTAATTTTGTTCTTTATGATGGCTTCTACCATTTTCCCTGGTACTGACGTCAGGCTCACCGGTCTGTAATTTCCCGGGTCACCCCTGGAACCCTTTTTAAAAATTGGTGTTACGTTGGCGACCCTCCAATCTTCAGGTATTACAGATGATTTTAATGAAAGTTCACAGATTACCAATAACAGGTCTGCAATCTCATATTTCAGTTCTTTCAACACTCTGGGATGTATACCATCCGGTCCAGGTGATTTGCTACTATTCAGTTTATCAAATAGTTGTAATATATCTTCCCGGTGTGTAGCGATATTTCTCTCAATTCCTCTGCAGTATCACCTTTAAATACCACTTCAGTCTTGGGTAACACCCCTACATCTTCCTCAGTAAAGACCGAAGCAAAGAATTCATTCAGTCTCTCTGCTATAGCCTTGTCTCCTCTTACTGCCCCTTTTACCCCTCTATCATCTAATGGTCCAATTGACTCTCTCACAGGCCTTTTGCTACGAATGTACTTGAAAAAGTCTTTATTTCGTGTTTTTGCTTCCGTAGCAAGTTTCTTCTCAAATTCCCGCTTTGCCTGCCTTATCAATGCTTTGCATTTAACTTGCCAGTGCTTGTGCTGTTTCCAGTTTTCATCATTTGGCTCTTTTTTCCATTTTCTGAAGGTTGCTCTTTTGGCAGCAACAGCCTCTCTGACCTCACCTTTAAACCATGCTGGCAGTTTTTTGGACTTTCTTCCACTTTTCTTAATGCGTGGAATACAGCTGGTCTGGGCTTCGAGGATAGTATTTTTAAATAACACCCAAGCTTGCTGTAAGTCTTTAACCTTTGGAACCGCTCCTTTTAGTTTTTTCCGAACTATATTCTTCATTCTATCATAGTCACCCTTTTGAAAGTTAAAAGGTAGTACTGTGGATTCCTTTACTATCTGTCCTCCACTGATTAAATCAAACATGATCATACTATGATCACTATTGCCAAGTGGTCCCAACACCCTTATTTCTTGCACCAGATCTGGCGTTCCACTAAGGACTAGGTCCAGTATGGCTTCCCCTCTGGTCGGTTCATGAACCAGCTGCTCCAAGAAGCAGTCATTTATTTCATCTAGAAACTTTATCTCTTTAGCTTGTCCTGCTGTGACACTGTCCCAGTCGATACCGGGGTAATTGAAATCACCCATTATTACTACTCTGTTGTGGCTTTTGTTAGCTTCCTTGATTTCTTTGAGCATTTCATCATCCATTTGTTCATTCTGGCCAGGTGGTCGATAGTATACTCCCACTGCCATCACCTTCCCCTTCATAAATGGAATTTCAATCCATAGAGATTCTACAGCATATTTTGTTCCCTGCAAAACTTTAATCCTTTCTGACTCAATGCCCTCTCTAACATAGAGCGCAACCCCTCCACCAATTTGTTCAGCTCTATCATTACGATATAGTTTGTATCCAGGTATCATAGTGTCCCACTGGTTATCCTCCTTCCACCATGTCTCTGAGAGTGCAATCATATCTAACCTCTCATTTAATGCTATATATTCTAATTCTCCCATCTTATTGTTTAGACTTCTAGCATTGGCATACAAGCATTTTAGAGACTGTATTTTATTAATATTAATCTGGCTATTGGTAGGCATGGGTAATTGGGAATCTTTATGCTCTGTCTGCTCCTTACTCAAGGGCATTTGGGCTACTATACTCCCTTTTGGAACCTCACTGCTTTTGGTAGTATCCTTCAAGGATACCTTTGTCCGAACCGTGCGCTCCTGGGTGACTGTCGGCTTTCCCCTATTTTCTAGTTTAAAAGCTTCTCTATCTCTTTTTTAAAGGTTAATGCCAGCAGTCTGGTCCCATCCTGATTAAGGTGAAGCCCATCCCTTCGGAAGAGCCCCCCCTTTCCCCAGAATGTTCCCCAGTTCCTAACAAATCCAAAACCCTCATCCTTGCACCATTGTCTCATCCACGCATTGAGACTCCGGAGCTCTGCCTGTCTTTTGGGTCCTGCACGTGGAACAGGAAGCATTTCGGAGAACGCTATCCTGGAAGTTCTGGATTTCAACTTCCTACCTAAAAGCTTAAATTTAGCCTCCAGAACTTCCCTACCACATTTTCCTATGTCATTGGTACCAACATGTACCAAGACAGCAGACTCCCCCCCAGCACTATCTATGATCCTATCTAGGCGGTGCGTGAGATCTGCTACCTTCGCACCAGGCAGGCATGTTACCAGGCGATCCTCACGTCCACCAGCCACCCAGCTATCTACATTCCTAATGATTGAATCACCAACTATAACAGCTGTCCTGACCCTCCCCTCATGGGGACATGGCCCTGGAGAAACGTCCTCGGTGCGAGAGGGTTTTACATCACCTGGAGGACAGGTCCTAGTTACAGGATCACTTCCTGCCACACCAGGGTGATGCTCTCCTGTCACGTGACCTCTCTCCTCCATGGCAACAGGGATGCTGCCAGACTGGAGGTGGGACTTCAGGACTATATCCCTGTAGGTCTCGTCCATGTACTTCTCTGTCTTTCTTATGTCTTCCAGGTCTGCTACTCTAGCCTCTAGAGAATGGACTCGTTCCCTGAGAGCAAAGAGCTCCCTGCACTTAGTGCATATGTAGGACCTCTCACCAACTGGGAGATAATCATACATGTGACACTCGATGCAAAAGACTGGAGAACCCCCATCTCGTTGCTGGACCTCTGACTGCATCTTAGTTTAAAGCTTGTGTTTAGGTCTTTTAAATCGGTATATAATAAGGATTGGTGTAGATGCTTATACTAATAAAAGTGTATCTAATACCCCTAATACACCCTGTGTACCTGAAGCTAATTAATCACAGGTCCTCTGTGTATGACTGATTTGGATTAAGAGCTGCACCTGAGAGCAGCCCCTTTCCTCTAAGATGTCCAAGTACCTATAAAACTACAATTTCCCCAGGGGTGGGTGGGTGTTGGGGATGGAGGGGGGGAGATAAGTCCTATTAAAGAGGGCAGTTACAAGGTACCCTGTCCTGAACCCTCAGCAGGGGGATGGGGGTACCACACAAAGCCCAGTTGAGAGAGGCAAGGTAAGTACAGCTGAACTTAAATTACATAAAAAATGTAAAAGAAAAACAAGGCCATTATGGTTCTCAAAAGAAGTAGCTGAAAAGGTGATTAAAAAGAGGGTGGCAAGAGATCACAGAAAGAGGAAGTCAAGTATCAATATTTGGAAAAACTTAGAGAAGCTAGGAAGTAGTCAGCAAAAACGTAGTTACTCACCTGTAACAGGTGATCTCTGGGAACAACAGAAATTTAGTCTTCACATATAGGTGATGTGGGCACCGACGGAGTCCACGTGAGAATGCTCTCCAGCATCCAATAGGAGAGCTTTTGGGACCACTCCACTGTGCCTGCTCAGCTTCCTTCCCGCTCTTCCAACTCCCTCTCCTCAGCTGAGTTTTCAGCTGAGAAAAAGAGTAAAAACAATCCTTCAGCTCCAAGGGGAGGAGGTGGGTTGTGAAGACTAAATTCCTGCTGTTCCCGGAGATCACCTGTTACAGGTGAGTAGCTATGCTATCTCCAGGAACAAGCAGGAATGCAGTCCACATATGGGACTCGCCAGATCACAGGAAATTTAGAAACCAGGCCAGAATGAAGAATTTGGACAGGGTTCACAGATTCAGTGACATCCCTGCCATGGTGATCTGGTAACAAGAAGTCTGGATAGGGGGCAGGAGTTTTGGCTATGTGTCATATAGATGTTAGAGGACCGCCTGACCAAAGGCAGCATCACGGCGAGAGTCCTTGTCCAAGCAATGGTGGGTGGCAAAGGTATGGATGGAGGACCAGGATGCTGCCCAACATATTTCAAAATGGCTAGTGAGCATATGTTGCCTATGGAGGTTGCCATGGCTCGAACATTGTGAGAAGTGACGTGCCCTGTGAGGGTGAGGCTTGCTTAGTTGTAAGCAAAGGATATACAGTCTGCTTTCCACCTGGAGTGCATGCGTTTTGATACAGGAAGCCCCAAGTGATTGGGGGTCAAAGGAACCTAACAATTGTGAGGATTTACGGAGATTCTGGGTTCTCTTGAGACAGACGTCCAGAGCCTGCTTGCAGTCGAGAGTGTAAAGTGTTGCTTCTGCATGGGAAGAGTGTGGTCTTGGAAAGAAGACTGGAAGGATTACTGACTGATTGATATGGAAAGGAGATACCACTTTTGGTAGAAAGTGGGGACGCGTGTAAAGAACAACCTTGTCATGATGGAATCTGGTGTATGGTGGACGTGCCACCAAAGCCTGAAGTTCACTGATGCACCTCACTGAGGTCAAAGCAATGAGGAAGATGGCCTTCCAAGACAAGAACCGGAGAGCTAGAGGTTCAAACGGTAGTTTTAGAAGTTATGCCAAGACCACATTAAGGTCCTAAGCCACCGGAGGTTTGAGGGGTGGCTTAGAGAGTAGGAGACCTCTAATGAAGAGTGAAACCAGTAGATGCGAGGAGATAAGTTGACCGTCGACAGGCTTGTGAAAATGTGCAATTGCACTGAGGTGAATTCGCACTGAATTGGTTTTGAGTTCTGAGGACAGGTGAAGTAGATATTGCAGAAGCAAAGCTATTGGTGCGGTGAGCAGATTGAGGACCTTTTCCGAGCACCATGAACAAATCTGCACCATTTGAAGGCGTAGGAACGTCTGGTGGATGGTTTCCTTGATGCCAGGAGGATATCTTTCACTCCTTGTGGGAGGTTGACCTGCTACAGCATCAATCCTTCCACAGCTACAGAAAGAGCGCAGATTGGGATGCAGGCCTGTTCTGTTGTCATGAGATAGAAGGCCTGCTTTGCATCCCAGTCGTACTGAGAAACCAGGGCTGACGAGGCCATAAAGGAGCTGTGAGTATCATCATGCCTCTGTCCCTTGGAATTTGAAGAGGGTTTTGGAGATTAGTTGGGCAGGGAGGAAAGGCATACAGCTGTCCCTGACCCCAATGAAGGAAGTAGGCATCGGTTGCCTGGCTAAGTCTGGAGGGTACTCTGGAGCAGAACAATGGAAGCTGCTTGCTCTGGGGAGCGGCGAAAAGATCAATGGTCAGGATTCCCCATTTTTGGAAGATCCTTGCCACGCTGTGTGGGTCGAGGGTCCAATTGTGTGGGTGGAGTATCCGACTCAGCCAGTCTGCTAAGTGATTGAGTTCACCCAGGATATAGTCTGCTTAGGGAGGAACAGGTTCACGTCCCCTCTGTGAAGAAGCCATTGACCTGTGGTTCTTCGCAGTCTCTCAGCAGATCCACATCTGTTTGTTCACATAGAACATGGCCATCTGGTTGTCTGTCCAGATCAGGACTTGGCTGCCCCTGAGATGGTGTTGAAAGACATGAAGGACATTTGTGATTGCCCGAAGCTCTAAGAGGTTGATCTGCAGAGCTGATTCTTGTGCCATCCAGAGTCCCTGAGTGGAGATGGAATCAAGATGGGCTCCCCACCCGAGCTTGGATATATCTGTGGTGAGGGTATGTTGAGGTGGAGGCATCTGAAAAGGTGACCCTACAATAAGATTTTCTGGGGTGCACCACCAGATCAGGGACTGGACTAGGTGGTTTTTTATTTGGATCAGATCCTATAAGGCCCCCATAGCCTGTGTCCACTGGGAAGCTAAGGTCCATTGTGCGAGGTGAATATGCAGATGTGCATGTCCTGTACCATGGACCCTAGAGACGCAGGAAATCTCGAGCTGTGGAATTCGGCTGTTGACAGATGTGGGTGGCTAGGCCCACCAGGCGGTTCATGTGGTCTTCTGGAAGAAAGGCCATGGACTGCTGGGGTGTTCAGAACTGCCCCTATGAATTCTAACCTCTGAGTTGGAGAAGATGGGATTTTGGGAAATTTACAACAAATCCCAGGTGTTGTAATACTGCGAGGGTTCGCTTGTGTGAATTGCAGAGTTCTCTTGGAGAGTTTGCCTTGTTCAGCCAGTCATCTAAGTAGGGTAGACAAAGATTCCTATCCTGAAAAGGTATGCGGCTACTACAGCCATACATTTTGTGAAAACCCTGGGTGCAGACATGAGGCCAAAGGGGAGGACTCTGTACTGATAGTGGGTCCCCTGAAATATGAAACAGAGATATTGCCTTGTACTCTGGATATATGAGAATGCGAGTATAGGCCTCTTTCAGATTCAGAGAACAAAGCCAATCTTGTTCTTGCACGCAGGGTAGGAGAGTTCCTAGTGAGATCAAATTGAATTTTTCTTTTATCTGGAACTTGTTCAGGTCCCTGAGATCAAGTATGTGCCTGTATCCTCTGACTTCTTCGGAATGAGGAAGAAAGGAAACTAGAAGCCCTTAAGACATTGCTCTTTTGGAACTTTCGCTATGGTCCCCTGGGAAAGCAGGATGGTCACCTCTTCTGTAGTAGAGCCCTGAAGGGAGGCTGAGTAGGGTAATCTCCCCTGAAATGAGGAGGGGGAAGATGTTGGAAGTTTAACTAATAACTCCCTTGAATGATTTGCAGGATCCACTATTCTGTAGTGATGAGGTGTCACCCATATGCAAAGTCTCACAAAACTAACAATGGTCACTTGTTCAGAGCAATGAACTTTGTCAATTAATCAGACGCTCTGAAGTGTTATGCATGAAAGTGTACTGTATCTCATATCATGTTATTATTTTAATCCTTATATGATGTCATATTAAAGCAACAGGTCTCAGACTTGTTAGGCGTTGTAAATATTCAGATTTTTGTATAGTTTCTGAATAACGCCCTAACTCACATCATATGCAAAGTGACATAGCTGGCCTGCTATGTGGGGAATATTGGGAGTCTGCAGGGGCAAGGTGGCAATGCTCTCCAGAAATGAGTCAAACGTTAGGCACCGATGGCACCTCTGTGGGTGGTAGTTGCTTGGTGGTCTTGGGCTTTCTCACTTGTCTTGGGCCTTGCTGCTTCTTTTGAGACTGGTTTGCAGCAGGCTGAGAGTAGGAGGGAAAAAATTGTATTTTCTTAGGATAGAAAAGCCTTTTGGCTGCTGTTTCTTTGATAGATCAGCAGTCTTTCTGGAAAGTCTCTTTAGCATGGTGCTATCCGTCTCTAGTTCTCCAGCTTTC
This sequence comes from Ichthyophis bannanicus, assembly GCA_033557465.1. NCBI lineage: Eukaryota > Metazoa > Chordata > Amphibia > Gymnophiona > Ichthyophiidae > Ichthyophis > Ichthyophis bannanicus. The sequence continues at coordinate 66,500,252 of CM066033.1, forward strand.
TCCCTCCAATTTTTCCCAAACAGGCTTTCCCCTGTACATGGGATATTGCCCAACTTGTCCTGGACCCACTGTTCCAGGTCTGACGCCTGAAGTCATGCCAACATGCTACTGCAGAGGCCGTGCTAGTGGATTCAAATGCATCAAATGCAACTCTATTGACAAAATTGGACATATTTTGACTGTGTTTCAAAAGTGTCTGAAAGGAAGGTCTCTCTTCCTTGGGGATAAGAGGGAGGAATCCTTCCCAGCCTCTACTGATTTCTTTGAAGAACATGCCCATGTAGAGGGTGTAGGAGTTTATCCTACATGCTAGCATGGAAGCCTGGAATACCCGGCGCAAAGGCATTGAGGGTTCTCGATTCCTGACCCGGGGGTATAGAGGAGTGGTTCTTACCACTCTTGACCCTGTGCGTTGCCGACTGTGCAGTAATTGTGGCTTCTGGAAGCCAGGGCAGTCTGAAACCCGGCACATGGTGTCCAATCTTCTACTAATAGGTGACACTGTGAGGGGGGTTTCCCACATACGGAGCATCAGACTATGAAGTATCCAATGCACCAATAGAATCATGGCCTCTTTTGGGGCTGTGGGGTACTGGAGGATCTCTAGTTGTTCTGCCCTCAGTTCCGGTTTGGCTACAGCAGTGATAGATAAGCCCGCTGCCATTTCCCAGATAAACTCCTGGAATGACATGCCTTCTGTTCATGATTTTCTGCGGGTACTCAGAGGTGAAAGCTCCGAGACAATGTCCTGGAACTCGGTGGAGTCAAAGGAGCAGTGATCCGAATCAGAGGAATCAAGAGTCTGAGTATGGAAAGTATCAGCAGTGTCGATGTTCGTGCGAGCGATGGTGCAGGTACAGATCCTCTGCCTCAAAATCATATTGATGTCCCGGCAGAGGCATGAGCTCCTTGACCATGCTTGGTGGAGTTGGAGTATAGGGAACCAGTGGCATTGGTCATTGGTGCCGGGGCCGATATCGATGACTGCAGCCCTGGAGCTATCAGTGTCAGTGGTACCAATGCTGCCAGAATTCTCTCTATGGTAGCATGCAGTGGTCCAAAGAGACTGCCAGTGTCTGGTCCAAAGATAGAATGGGGCTTGCTGCCACCATACTAGAACACGGCAGTGGGGGCTCTCCAGAGGTCAATGCCTCGGGAGCCTCCTGGTTCCCCACAGTGGCTTTGGAGGACAAGTCCTCCCGCTGGGGATGCTTGGCTGGATAGCCAGAGTCAGAGGAGGCCCTTAGAGAGTCTTGGTGTTCGGAGCAGGATCTCTCCCTTGATTCCTGTGACTTCTCCCTGGATTCTCGGGACACTTTAGTCGGGGATCTTGGTTTCTTGAACTATTCCTTTCTGGAGCCTGTTCCATGTTTAGATTTCTTAGATACCTGAGAGGCATTGAAGGATGATAATGTCCTCGATGACGTCGAGGCCAAGGATACAGAGTCCAAGGGAAAAAGTTCTCCATATTTGTTGGCCTGGTTTTTAAGACCCCTTTTGGTCATGAGTTGGCAGAGGGAACAGGATTCCGGTACGTGCTCCGGCCCAAGACATTTTAAACATCAGTCATGTCTGTCTGTGACTGAGATGGTGCAGAAGCACTTTGTTCACTTTTTAAAACCGCTAGTCGGGTTTTCCATCGTGGGGATAGGAGGCTCAAGGTCTGAGAGGGCGCGAAGCCCATGAGGAAAAAAGAAAATGAACTGAAAGTAGACAATAAAAATAAAAGATAATTGGAAAGTACCAGAATCGTATCAGCGATTCCGATGAAAGCGTTTCCGCAGAAGCGCTTTGAAGAGAGACTTTTCTCTGTGGTGACAGGATTTTTGTCCTGATGGCTCCGCAGAAAATGAAGAACTGAGGAGAGGGAGCTGGAAGAGCAGGAAGGCAGCTGTGCAGGTGCAGTGGAGTGCTCCTAAAAGCTCTCCTATTGGATGCTGGGGAGCGTTCCTGTGAGGACTCCATCGGTGCCGACGTCACCAGTATGTGAAGACTACATTTCTGCTTTTTCCTGGAGATGCAAAGATACAAAAAAAAGAGAAGAAATTGCCAATGCAATAAAATTGGTGGGGGAGGGGACGACAAGATATTTTTCAGATAAGTTAGGGAGAGGAGGAAGTGCAAAAGTGAATAGACTCAAGGGTGAAGAGCAGAACTATGTAGAAGCCAATGGGCATAAAGTGGAATTCATTAACAAATATTTCTCTTCTGTGTTCAGGAGCAGGACCTCAGACAACACCCACAAATAGGAACAAAAGAGAAGGGGATCTTGTATGATTTTCAGAAGACTGTGAAGAAAAAGCGAAGGGGCCAGATGGGATATTTCAGAGAGTACTAAAGGAATTTACTTCTTTAGAGTCGGGAGTGGTTCCAAAGGACTGGAGAAAGAAACATAGTCCCTTTAAACAAAAGCGGAAGTAAGGATGAGGTTGAGAACTACAGGCCGGTTATTCTGACCTCTATGGTGAGTAAATTAATAGAAACGCTGCTAAACAGAGGATAGTGAGGTTTAAGGAGTCCAATGAATTGCAGAATCCGAGATAGCATGGGTTTACTAGAGGCAGGTCTTGTCAAACAAATCTGATTGATATCTGTGACTGGGTGACCAGAGAGTTGGACGGAGGGAGAACCCTAAATGTGGTGTACTTAGATTTCAGTAAAGTCATTAAAACCGTTTCAAACAGGTGACTTATAAATAAATTGAGCACCTTAGGGATGAACCCTAAAGTGATTGACTAGGTTAGAAATTGATCGAGTGGCAGGCGACAAAGGGTACAGGTAAATGGAGCTCACTCTGAGAAGAAGAATGTTACCAGTAGTGTGCTGCAGGGATCTGTCCTTGGTCTGATTCTTTTTAACATTTTTGTTAGCGGGACCTGGGCGTGATTGTTTCTAATGATCTTAAAGTTGCTAAACTGGTAGAAAAGATGACAGCAAAAGCCAGAAGGATGCTTGGGTGCACAGCGAGAGGAATGTCCAGCAGAAAAAAAGGAGGCAATAGTGCTTCTCTATTAAGTCTTTGGTGAGACCTCATTTTCAAAAGGATATAAAGAGGATGGAGTCAGTGCTGAGGGTGGCTACCAAAATGGTCAGGGGTCTTCGTCATAAAACATATGGGGACAAACTTAAAGATCTCAGTATGTATACTTCAGAGGAAAGGCAAGATAGAGAAGATATGACAGAGACAGCATAGTTACTCACCAGTAACAAGGTGTTCTCCGGGGATAGCAGGAATCATTCCTCACATATGGATGACGTCGGCACCGACGAAGCCCGCGCGGAGCATTTCCCCAGCTTTCAAAGAAAGCCTTTGGGAATGCTACCACACATGCATGGTCCCCCTTCCCACCCAAGGGTGCCATTTTGCTCAGTCAGGTGACATTGCTAACAGATGGCAAAAATAAAAGATGGTTAAGGAGCAACTCCAAGGGGAGGAGGGAGGGTTGTAAGGACTGATTCCTGCTATCCCCAGAGAACATCTATTACAGGTGAGTAACTATACTTTCTCTGGGAACAAGCAAAAAATCAGTCCTCAAATATGGGACTCCCTAGCTACAGGCTAATGAAACCCAGAGCAAAAACAGGGGCTCCCTCATGGGGAGCCGCAAGCAGCAGCAAACGAGTCTGTGTCTACAGACCACACTAGGATCCCTGTGTCCGATGAAACCAGCACTCCGACAGAAGGGTCGGCAGGTAGGAGTTGCCTAAACCCCGAAAAGGTTACTGAGCACAGCCTGGCTGAAGGCACTGTCCCGTTGGGACTCTCTTTCCAGGCAGTAATGGGCTGCAAAGGTATGGACTGAAGACCAGGTGCCCTGCAGATGTCCACCATCGGGATGCAGTGCAAGTTTGCCACTGAAGCCGCTATGGCCCCGACATGATGCACCGTGACGCGGCCTTCCATCGGGAGCCTCGCCTACTCATAAGCGAGGGCGATACAGTTCGCCACCCAAGTGGACAGCGTACGCGCCTCCCCCAGCCTACTGGGATCATAGGAGATGAAAAGCTGAGCAGCTTTGCGGTGGCCCCGAGTGTGTTGGATGTAGGAGGACAAAGCCAAGGTATGGAGGACTGTCTCCGCCTGACTGGAGCAAGGTCTTGGAAAGAAGGTAGGGAGCACCACTTCCTGGTTGAGATGGAAGGGTGACACCACCCTCAGCAGGAATTTGTGGTGTGTGCGAAACACCACTCTGTTCTTGTAGAACCTGGTATAGGGCGCCTCCGCCACCAGGTCCTGAAGCTCACTAACTCTGCGAGCGGAGGTGAGCACGACCAGGAAAGCCAACTTCCAAGAGAAGTAGCGGAGGTGGCAGGTAGCCAGAGGCTCGAAGGGTGGACGAGTGAGCTGCCCCAACACCACATAGAGATCCCATTAGGTTGACGGAGGGCAAACCGGGAGCTTCGATAAGAGCAGGCCCTGAAGGAAATGGGTCACCAATGGTTGGGCCGAGAGAGGTTTACCATCCACCTGAGGGGGTGTGCCGCCAGGGCACTAAGGTGCACTCGGATGGAGTTAGACTTGAGCCCGGACAGCGAGAGATGGAGAAGGTACTGAAGCACCAGAACCATCGGGCAGGAGAAGGGGTCAGTCCCGTGTTTGGTGCACCAAACAGAGAACCTGCACCACTTGAGGGCGTATGCCTTCCTAGTAGAGGCCTTGCGAGAGGCCAGCAGAACATCTTCTACCTCAACCGGAAGGTTGAAAGGGGCCAGAGTTACCCTTTCAGCAGCCAGGCTGTCAGCGACAGGGACCCAAGGTTGGGGTGGAGAGAGCCCCCCTCCTGAGATAGGAGTCCCGGGGCGGTCCCCAAGGGGATGGGGGGCCTCCACCGCCAACTGCAGAAGCAGCAGGAACCACGGTTGCCTGGGCCACCGAGGGGCTATTAGGATGAGCGAAACCATGTCATGGAGGATCCCGAATAAGGTCTTGGTGATCAGCAGTGTAGGCGAGAAGGTGTACATGAGGCCTTCCACTCATGAAACCAGAAACGCGTCCGCAGCCACTCTGGAGGGATGGGGCTGCCAGGAGCAGAAGCGGGGCAAGTGAAAGTTGTCCAGGCTGGTGAACAGGTCCATCATGGGTACCCCGCAGTGCCGGAAAAGCTAACTGGCTACCCTGGGGTCCAACTGCCACTCGTGCAGCTGGAGGACTCTGATGAGCCTGTCGGCTAGCCGGTTGTCATGACCTGGCAGGTACACTGCCCGCAGGAGGATACCCTGTTGGATTGTGTACGAGCAGAGGACCAGTGCCTCCAGGCAAAGGGTACGAGACCCCATGCCCCCTTATTTGTTCACGAAGAACATCGCCACCTGGTTGTCCGTCTGGACCAGCACCAACTAATGACGTAGGTGGTGACAAAACACCCTTAGGGCTAGGTGTATGGCTCGGAACTTCAGGAGGTTGATCTGCTGAGTGTTCTCATCTGGTGACCAGTTGCCCTGAGTACGGAGAACCCCGCATTGGGCTCCCCAACCAAACAGTGAGGACCCTTGAGGGGCTTTGGACCTGAAAAGGCATGCCTGCCTCGAGATGCTGGGGAGACTGCCACCAGACCAGAGATTCTGCCAGTTGGCGGGTCACAGAAACTCCGTCTTGGAGGAGGCGGCCCGTGGCCTGAGACCACTGGTCCCGGAGACACCACTGAGCTGCCCTCATGTGGAGGCGAGCGTCTGGGGTGACGTGGACCGTGGAGGCCATGTGTCCAAGAAGGCGCAGAAGAAGCCGAGCGGGCACAGAGGGATGGTACTGTATGTCCTGTGCCAGAGTCCTGAGATGGTCGGCTCGGTCCCTGGGCAAGAAGACCTTCAACTGGAGAGTGTTGATCTTTGTCCCAATGAACTCCAGGCACTGTGTCGGGAGAAGGTGAGACTTGCGGTAGTTTATGACAAACCCCAGGTGCTGCAGAGCCTGGATGGTGCACGTGGTGGCCTGTTGCACCTCTGAGGCTGCACCTCCCTTATGAGCTAGTCATTCAGGTAGAGAAATACGAAGACCCCCTGGAGCCGGAAGAAGGCAGTCACGACTGGCAGGAATTTTGTGAAAACTCTTGGCGCCGAGGCTAGGCCGAAGGGGAGCATCATGTACTGAAAATGCCTGCCCGCCAATACGAACCACAGGTACTGCCTATGGTTGGCGTGGATATAAGCATCTTTGAGGTCGAAAAGCATAGCCAGTCTTCCTGCTGGAGGTAGGGCAGCAATGTTCCAAGGGAGAGCATCTTGAACTTCTCCCTCACCAGGAATTTGTTGAGGTTGCACAGGTCGAGGATGAGCCTTAGGCCCCCTGTCCTTTTTAGCATGAGGAAGTACCTGGAATAGAACCCCTTGCCCTTGAGATGGTGGGGCACCAGTTCCACCGCTTTGTCCTCGAGAAGACCTGCCAACTCCTTCAGAAGAAGGTCCCGGTGGAGAGGAAGACCTGAGGGACTCTCCCGGGAAATAAGGGGGAGGTATCTGAGCCAGGTGGAGGAGGTAACCCTCTCTGACTACCCTTAGTCCCCAGGAATCGGTGGTGATGGTCACCCACCTCTGGGCGTAGAGGGCCAGATGTCCCCTTTTGGGCTGCTGATCTCCTTGGAGTAGAGACTATGCTAAAGGAGTCAAAACCTCCCCCGTGGCTGGGCCGGAGCCAGTGCCTGGGGTTTTGGAGCCTTCAACTTACGTGGGCCATGCAAATGTTCCTTGGCCTGCTGACCCTCTTGGGGAACTGGGAAGGCCTGATAATGTGGGTAGTTTCTGTACGTAGCTCCCTTCCTCAGGTAGAAGGACTTTTTACCCAAACCCTTCCGTCAGAGAGGGGCAGAAGTCTTCTTTGAGAGCCTGGTCCTCGTTATGAACTCGGTGCCCAGCTCGGCAGCCTTGCCGGTCATGAGTTTGCCAAAGAGGTTCTCTTGTTGGCAGGGGATGTCGACCAATTTGTCCTGAACCCACTGCTCGTGGTCGGATGATGGTAGCCAAGCTTGGCGGATGTACCGATGCCCGCCACCTCAACTCGAGCCGCCAACTCGAACCCGTCATAAGCCATTCGAGACATGAATTTGGAGCATTCATGGACTGCTTTGGCCAGGTTCTTGAACCGCTGAAAAGGTTCCTCAGAGAGACCAGTAGAGAACCCGGCGAGTTCCTTCGCCAGGCCTCTCAGGTACATAACCATGTACAGCTGGTAGGCCTGGATGCGGCTGATGAGCATCGAGCCCTGGTAGCACTTTCCGCCGAGGGCATCCAGGGTGCGTGCCTCCCTGATGGGGGGGGGGGCACCAAGGAGTGCCTCTTATGGCTTTTCAGCCAACGCATGGCCGACTCCCCCACCATGGAGTTATGTGGCAGCTGTGACTTTTGGAAACCCGGGTTCCAGCGGACTCGATACATCAAGTCGAGCCGTTTGCTCACCACTGGCACTAAAGCCGGTGTCCTCCACATTCGGCGCATCAGCTGTTCCGGGATGTGAGGTATGGGCTCCGTGAGCGATTCCCGTGGAGGGGCCTCATATTGGAGGATTTCCAACTCATCCGCCCGAGGGTCCTCCTCCAACTCGATCAGGAATGCCAGGGCCTTAGACATGTCCTTGACAAAATCAAGGAAACCCATATTCTCGGGTGAGGATTGTCATCGAGGTTCCAAGACGGGAGAGTCAGATGGGACATCACGGTGGTGACGAGTAATGGGGAACTCCTTGTCCTCCGTCTCCCAGTCTTCCATCTAGTCTGTGGAGGACTCATAGGAGGGTTTCTCTGCAGGCCTCGGGGCCCCCGAAGTCCTGCAGCCGGTGCCCGGCAAACTTGCCGGCGATGACCATGGTCCCGTCAAGCGGGACTCGGATTGCGACCTCGGCCAAGGATCGACTCCAGGCCTAAGGACCTCAAGGATCGGCTCAGCCTCTGGGGACATCTTGGATGTCGAGGGCTCAGTGGTCGGGGCGGATGAACTGGTCATGCCGGACAACAGTGCCCACTGCTAGTCCATGAAGGCAAACAAACTGCGCTCCAGGACCGCCATTCTGGACTCCAGACCAGAAGGCTCTGCAGCCTTCGGCACGGGCACTGAGGGACTCGAGAACAATGCCGGCTCCCCCAAAGGGGAATCCTTGATGAGGATAGTGTCTGGGGACCGAGGCCTGTCCGCGTTCGGATCTTTCCGGGGGACCTTTGCAGGCTGCTCCTTTTCCGACGCCTCAGACGAGCGCCTCAGATTGCAGGATCGGGCCTGGGGAGAACCCGGCCGGTTGGAACCATTCAAGGAAGCCGCCTTTGAGGGTTTCTTCTTCTTCCTGGGTTCCCTCGAGGGAGACCCCCTTTTGAGGACCCATGATGAGGCTCGGGTTCGTAAGGCTCCACCCGAGATGTCAGGACCTCAGACGAGGCCCTGGCCTTTGGAGGCACCGGGGACTCGGGGGAAAAAAACTTATCGTGCTGCTGCTGGCGGCTCTTGAGGGCCTTACTGGACATCCTCTTACAGAGACCGCAGGCTACTGTGTCATGGTCTGGCCCGAGGCAGTAGAGACAGCAGTCGTATGTGTCGGTCAAAGACATGATTTTGGAGCACTGATCACACTTCTTAAAGCCACTGGTAGCCATGGGGGGGGGGAAAGTACCACTGCAAGGTTGAAGACTTTCTGGTCTGCCAGTGGAGAAAAAAGGTGCAAAGACGCCAGGAAAAGAAAAACGAAAACTACAAAAATAGACTGACTCGAAGCTGAGGCAACAAGGTCGGTAGGCTGGAAGAGTACTGGTGCGATGAAGAGTATGAAATTCAGAGAGAAAAATCAACTTTTTCCGGGGATAAGCTAGACAAATGTCTGAAGGGCTCTGCGGAAAAAAGGAGACTGAGCAAGATGGCACCCTTGGGTGGGAAGGGGACCACGCATGCATGATAGCATTCCCAAAAGCTTTCTTTGAAAGCTGGGGAAATGCACCACGCAGGCTCTGTCGGTGCTGACGTCACCCATATGTGACGACTGACTTCCTGCTTGTTCCTGGAGAAGTTTAAATACCACTGTGGCATAAATCCACAAGAGCCTCTTTCAACTGACAGTAAGCTCTGCAATGAGGGGAAATAGGATGAGGGTGAAAGGGGATAGACTCAGGAGTAATTTGCGGAAATATTTCCTCACAGAAAGGGTGGTAGATGCATGGAAAAGTCTCCCAGTGGAGGTAGAGACGAGGACAGTATTGTATTCAAGAAAAGCATGGGACAAACACAGCAGATCTCTAAAGGAAAAAAAAAAGGACTATAGTAACATAGAAACATGATGACGGAAAAAGACCACATGGCCTATCTAGTCTGTCCTTCCATATCAACAACTACAACAGTCCACTTTTTACCTTTAGAGATCCTCTGTGTTGGTCCCATGCTTTTTTGAATTCAGTTACTGTCCTCATCTCTACCACCTCCACTGGGAGACTATTCCATGGATCCACTACTCTTTCCGTAAAGAAATATTTCCGCATATCACTCCTGAATCTATCTCCCTTCACCCTCATCCCATGTCCCCTCGCAGCAGAACTTGCTTTCAATTGAAAGAGGCTCTCCCCCTGAACATTTATGCCACGGAGGTATTTAAACATCTCAATCATATCACCTCTATCCCACCTTTCCTCTAAGGTGTACATATTAAGATCCTTAAGTCTGTCCTCATATGCTTTATAACGAAGCCCACTAATCATTTTAGTAGCCACCCTCTGCACCGACTCCATCCTGTTCACATCCTTTTGAAGGTGCAGTCTCCAGAATTGCACACTATACTCCAAATGAGGTCGCACCAAAGACTTATACAGAGGCATTATCACCTCCTTTTTTCTGCTAGCCATTCCTCTCCGTATGCACCCAAGCATCATTCTAGCTTTTGCCGTCACCTTTTCTACCTGTTTAGCTACTTTAAGATCATCAGACACAACCACGCATAGGTCCCGCTCTTCTTTAGTGGACAAAAGTACTTCACCTCCTATACTGTATTGCTCCCTTGGATTGCTGCAGCCCAAATGCATGACCTTACATTTTTTAACATTAAATCCCAGCTGCCAAATTCTAGACCATTCAAGCTTAGCTAGATCCCTCCTCATGTTATCTACACCTTCCTGGGTGTCTACTCTATTGCAGATTTTGGTATCATCCGCAAAGAGGCAAACTTTACCCGACAGCCCTTCCGCTATATCACTAACAAAGATGTTAAAAAGAATCGGACCAAGGACAGATCCCTGGGGCACATCACTGGTAACATCCTTCTCCTCAGAGTGAGCTCCATTTACTTGTACTCTTTGTCGCCTCCCACCCAACCAATTTCTAACCCAAGCAGTAACTTTAGGGTCTATCACTAGGGTGCTCAGTTTGTTTATAAGTCGCCTGTGAGGAACAGTGTCAAAGGCTTTACTGAAATCTAAATAAACCACATCTAGAGCTCTCCCTCGGTCCAACTCCCTGGTCACCCAGTCAAAGAAATCAATCAGATTTGTCTGACAAGACCTGCCTCTGGTGAATCCATGCTGCCTCGGATCCTGTAATCCGCTGGACTCCAGAAACCTCACTATTTTCTCTTTCAGCAGCGTTTCCAATAATTTACTCACCACCGAAGTTAAACTAACCGGCCTGTAGTTTTCAACCACATCCTTACTTCCGCTTTTGTGTAAAGGCACCACATGAGCCTCTCTCCAGTCCTTTGGCACCACTCCCGACTCCAACGAGGCATTGAAAAGGTCAGTCAGTGGAGCTGCTAGAACGTCCCCAAGTTCCCTCAGTATTCTAGGGTGTATCCCATCCGGTCCCATCGCTTTGTCTACTTTAAGTTGAGCTAGTTTCTCACGAACACAGTCTTCTGAAAATTGTTCAAGATGTCCCTCGCTTCTGTTCCTATTTGTGGGTGTTTTCTGAGGTCCTGCACCTGGTTCTTCATCTGTGAACACAGAACAAAAATATTTGTTAAGCAATTCCGCTTTATCCTTATCAGCTTCTACATATTCCCCCCTGCACCCTTGAGTCTGACAATACCACTCTTGCCCTTCCTCTTCTCACCAATATATCTGAAAAATGTCTTATCCCCCCATTTTATTGCATTGGCAATTTCCTCCTCCTTTTGAATCTTTGCCTTCTTGACTACTTTGCTAGCTTCTCTAAGTTTTTCCAAATACAGATGCCTGTCTTCCTCTCTCTGTGATCTCTTGTATTTCATGAAGGCCTCCCTCTTTTTCTTCACTTTTTCAGCTACTTCCTTAGAAAACCATAGTGGTCTCCTTTTCCTTTATTTACCATTTTAACAAAAGGGTTGGTTGCCCTTAAAATATCCCCTTTCAGTTTTGCCCACTGTTTTTCTACATCCCCCAGCTGTTCCCATCCCACTAACGTCTCCCTGAGGTATTGGCCCATCTTCGCAAAGTTAGTCTTCCTAAAGTCTAAGATCCTCACCTTGGAATGGATTCTAACAGCCCTATTCCTAATACTGAACCAACACCATCTGGTGATCACTGGATGCAAAATGATCTCCCACTACAACATCAGAAACACTTTCACCATTGGTAAGCACCAAGTCCAGTATGGTCCCTTCACGTGTGGGGTCTGTTACCAATTGCCTGAATAGTTCTCCCTGTAGAGAATCCAGGATCTCCTTACTTCTAGATGATACTGCAGCAGGAATGTGCCAATCAACATCTGGCATATTGAAATCTCCTATCAGTAGCACTTCCCCTTTCCTAGCAATGCTGTGTATGTCTTCAATTAACTCTCTGTCCACCTCTTCCTCTTGTGAGGGAGGTCTGTATATCACACCAATGCAAATACATTTCTCTTTCCCTCTTTCTAGTTTAACCCACAATGCCTCCTCTCTCCCTTTTAAGCTCTGTAATTCCAAAGCTTTAATAGTAGTTTTTACATATAGTGCCACTCCTCCTCCCCTTCTTCCTACACTGTCCTTTCTGAATAAAGTATAGCCAGGCATAGTTACATCCCAGTCATGGTTTTCTGTGAAACATGTTTCTGTAACTGCCACTAAAGGTGAAATTAGGCCTTACCTGCTAATTGGCTTTCCTTAAGGGACTCCAGTCTAGTCCCGTACAATAGGGTTGTGCACCTCTTCCAGCAGCTTGGGAGACTGAGCATGTCACAACTTTGATGACATCAGGGAATATAGGCAGGTGGCACCACCCCCAATCTTCCAGTAACCTACGGACAAAGCAGACTCACAGGAGCAACAAATAAGAAGTACTCAGCAGCAAAAAACATTCTCTAACCTAGTGAATCCCTGTTATACTGTTCCCATGAGGAACGGAAAGGAATCCATCAAAGAATACTTCTAACGAATTTCCTTCTTAATTTAAGTATTTATGCTGAACTGTTTCTTCAATAGTAGAAAAGTGTGCAAGGAAAAAGAGACAAACATCAAAACATCGCAACCAATAGAGATCCCGCTCCCCTTACGCGAATACTCTTCTTCAATACCGGGATCGCCAACTTGAAAAAAACTACAGAAATACCGACGGGAGGGTTCCGGGACTAGACTGGAGTCTCTTAAGGAAAGCCAATTAGCAGGTAAGGCCTAATTTCACCTTCCTTAGCGTTCCTCCAGTCTAGTCCCGTACAATAGGGATGTAACAGAGCCCCTTAACCACGGGAGGGACCTGCGAGCCCGGCCTGAATAACCATTGAGCCAAACTTCGCATCCTGCCTTGCCTGCACATCCAACCGGTAATGCTTCGGCAAAGGTATGCAAGGACGAACAGGTAGCCGCTTTACAAATATCCACGGGCGCCACTAAACTGCACTCTGCCCAAGAAGCCGCTTGAGCCCTCGTGGAATGCGCTCTCAAGCCCTCCGGAACCGGCTTCCTTTTCAAGATATACACTGACGAGATCGCCTCCTTAATCAACCGGGAAATTGACGATTTAGCCGCTGCTTCGCCTTTTCGGGATCCCCCAAACAAAATGAACAAACGTTCCGACTTGCGAAACAAAGCTGTCCTCTTCAGATAGCGCCACAGCTGCCTCTTGAGATCTAGCAGTCGAAGCTGTGGATCCGCTGCCGAACCAGACAGTTCCGGCAACACGACGGGCTGCCCCACATGAAAGGGAGAGAGAACCTTAGGCAAAAAGAATGGCACTGTCCACAAAACCACTTTTTCTTTAGAAAAAAACAAAAAGGGTTCCCGACACGACAAAGCTTAAAGCTCAGAAATCCTCCTGGCTGAACAAATCGCCACTAGAAACACTGTCTTCAATGTCAAATCCTTTAATGAACGAGAAGCCAACGGCTCAAAAGGATCTCCCACGAGCGCCGACGGGACGACATTAAGATCCCACGGGGGCACGTAATGCCTTCCAGGAGGGCGTAACTGCTTCACTGCCCTCAAAAAACGCAACACATCTGGATGCTTTCCCAAGGATTCTCCCTGAACTCTGCCCCGATAACAGGCTAAGGCTGCCACTTGAACCCTCAGGGAATTCTACGCTAAACCCTTTTCCAGCCCTGCCTGCAAAAAATCGAGCATAACCGGGACCGAAGCCGCAAATGGTCTGAATGCCTTCTGACTACACCAGTTCTCAAAAATTCGCCACACGCGAACATACGCTAGAGAGGTAGACCTCCTACGCGCCCTTAGGAGCATGGCAATCACTTGCGCCGAGAAACCACGCTTCCTCAACCGTGCCCTCTCAATAGCCATGCCGTAAGCGAGAACCGATCCACCTGCGGCATGAGAATGGGTCCCTGCATCAACAGATCGGGACGAACGGGCAGCCTCCAGGGCTCGGCCACTTGTAGCCACACTAGGTCCGCGTACCACGGCCTCCGAGGCCAATCCAGGGCAATGAGAATCACCAGTCCGTTGTGTGCCGCTAGCCTCTGAATCATGTGACCGATGAGCGCCCACGGGGGAAAGATGTACAGAAGACCGCATTGAGGCCACTGCTGAACCAGCGCGTCCAGACCCTCTGACATCCTCTCTCTCCGACGACTGAAGAAACGACTGGCCTTCGCTGACCGAAAGGTTGCCATCAGATCCATGATTGGCTCCCCCCAGAGCCGTACAATTTGAGCAAACACCTCGGCGTTTAACTGCCACTCGCCTGGGTCTAGTCGCACCCGACTGAGAAAATCTGCTGAGACATTCTCTTTTCCGGCTACATGCGCTGCCGAGATTGCCGGTTGATGCAGCTCGGCCCAAGTCATCAGCAGCTCCGCCTCCGCCTCCAAACTGGCACTTCCTGTGCCCCCTTGCCTGTTGATATACGCCACCATGGAGGCATTGTCCGACAAAACTCGTACAGCGCGACCCTGCAGCCGCGGCGAAAATAACTGCAGAGCTCTCCGAACCGCCCGCATCTCCAGACGATTGATGGACCACTGCTGCTCCTCCGCTGTACAGAAACCTTGCGCTACTTGCCCCTCGCAGTGGGCTCCCCAGCCGGAAAGGCTGGCGTCTGTCATCAGAAGCATCCAGTTTGGAGCTTCTAGGGGAACTCCGACAGACAGGTTCGCAGAGTCCAACCACCAGCGGAGCGCCTGCCAACTTCCTTTGGGCAGATCAACCGATGGTCTAGCGACTAGTGTTGATGCGACCATCTGCGTAACAGTGATTTCTGCAAGGGTCTCATGTGCGCCCTGGCCCAAAGCACCAGATCGATCGTCGCCGCCATCATGCCCAAGAGCTGCAGATAATGCCACGCCGACAGCCTTGACATCAGTAAGAAACAGCACACCAACCACCGAAGAGCCACGATCCTCCTGTGCGGAAGGAACACTCGAGCCGCTGCGGTGTCGAATCTGGCCCCCAGGTGCTCAAGAGTCTGAGATGGAATTAAATGACTCTTGCCGGCATTGATCACCCAACCCAACTCGGACAGAAAGGCAACCACCCGCTTCATTACTTGGACACTTTCTGCCTCTGACTTTGCACGGATAAGCCAATCGTCCAGGTACGGGTGAACAAGGATTCCCTCGCGTCTTAAGGCGGCAGCCACTACCACCATGACCTTGGTGAAAACCAGCGGGGCCGTTGCGAGTCCGAAAGGGAGCACCTGAAACTGAAAATGGCCCATTGGGACTGCAAAACGGAGAAACTGATGATAATCCAGGTGAATGGGAATGTGCAGATAAGCCTCCATGAGATCCAGGGATGTCAAGAACTCTCCTGCTCTGAGCGCCACCCATCACCAACCAAAGTGTCTCCATATGAAAACGAGGAACGCGCAGACACCTGTTGCGCTCTATGTTAGAGAGGGCATTGACTCAGAAAGGATTAAAGTTTTGCAGGAAACAAAATCTGCTGTAGAATCTATATGGATTGAAATTCCATATAAAAGGGGGAAGGCGATGGCAGTGGGGGTGTACTATCGAGCACCTGGCCAGAATGACCAAATGGATGATGAAATGCTCAAAGATATCAAGGAAGCTAACAAAAGTTGTTGTTGTTAAGTGCCGTCGAGTCGGAGTCGCTCATGGCGACCCTCTGGATAGCTATCCTAAATTGTGTTCGGTCTTCAGTCAGGCGGCTCATTGTTGACAGACTGGTACCCGTAGCTGCTGTTATTGTAGCAATCCATCTCATTGCTGGCCTTCCTCTTTTGCGTTGACCTTCTATCTTGCCAAGCATGATGTCTTTCTCTAATGATCTCTCTCTTCGCATGATGTGTCCGAAGTATGAAAGTCGAAGTCTTGTCATCTGAGCTTCTAAAGAAAGCTTAGGTTTGATCTCTTCTAGTACCGACTGGTTTGTTCTTCGGGCAGTCCATGGTATACACAGTATTCGCTGCCAGCACCATAATTCAAAGGCATCAATTTTCTTCCTGTCTGTCTTTTTCACTGTCCAGCTTTCACATCCATATGATGTTATTGAAAATACCATGGCTTGAACAAGTCGAATCTTTGTATGGAGAGAGACATCTCTGCTCTTGAGAATCTTATCTAGGTCTTTCATAGCCATTCTGCCAAGAGCAATGCGTCGTCTGATTTCTTGACTGCTTGTTGCTTCTTTATTGATAGTTGATCCAAGTAGGTTAAAGTTGTTCACGATTTCAATTTCTTCTCCTTCAACGATGAACCTGTTGATTATGCCAGTTGTCATGATCTTTGTCTTCTTTACATTAAGGTGCAGGCCCATTTTGAGACTATGTTCTTTGATTGTGAGAAGCAAATGTTTCAGATCATCTTCGCTTTCAGCCAGTAATGTGGTATCATCAGCATAGCGAAGGTTGTTGATGAGTCTTCCACCAATCTTCACACCTCTGTTGTCTTCATACAGTCCTGCTTCTCTGATGATTTGTTCTGCATATAAATTAAACAGGTAGGGCGAAAGTATGCAGCCTTGTCTTACACCTTTGCTTATTTTAAACCATTCTGTTTCTCCTTGTTCCGTTCGAACTGTTGCTTCTTGATCAATGTACAGATTACGCAAGAGAACGATCAGGTGTTCTGGTATACCCATGCTTCTTAATGTGGCCCAGAGTTTCTCATGGTTTACACAGTCAAAAGCCTTGCTATAGTCGATAAAGCACAAATAGATATCCTTTTGGTATTCTTTAGTCTTTTCAAGGATCCATCTCACATCCGCAATGATGTCTCTCGTTCCTCGCCCTTTCCTGAACCCTGCTTGCACTTCAGGTAGTTCTTGTTCTAGGTATGGCTGTAGTCTCTTTTGAATAATCTTCAGTAGAATCTTGCTGGCATGTGGGATCAGAGCGATTGTGCGATAATTTCCACAGTCAGTTGGATCACCTTTCTTTAGTATTGGTATAAACACAGATCTTTTCCAGTCAGTTGGCCATGATGTTGTCTTCCATATTTCTTGGCAGAGCCTTGTAAGTACGGTAACAGCTGCATCAGATTGCTGCAATACTTCTATGGGAATGCTATCAATGCCTGGTGCTTTGTTCTTTGATAAGGCTTTCAATGCTGCTTCAACTTCTTCTTTCATCACCAATGGTTCCTGATCATAAGGTATAGGTTGAAACGGCTGTTGGTCCACTTGATCTTTATCATATAAAAACTCTGTATATTCCTTCCACCTTTTCTTGATCTTCTCAGCATCATTCAACATAGAACCTTGAGCATCTTGTAACATTCCAATTCGAGGCTGGAACTTTTTCTTTAACTCTCGCAGCTTTAGGAAAGCCGATCTTGTTCTTCCTCTAATAGTTTCTGCTTCTATTTCCTTGCAAGTGTCATTGTAGTACTTTTCCTTGTCCTGTCTTGCTGCACGTTGGAAATCTCTGTTGAGTTCTGCGATTGTCTTTCTTTCTCCTTTGGCTTTAGCTTCTCTGCGTTTCTGGGCAATTTTCAGAGTTTCTTCCGTCATCCATTTTGGCCGTTTTTGCTTTTTCACCTTTTGTAGAGACTTCTCGCTTTCTTCCAGCACAACCTTCTTGATGTCATTCCATAACTCTTCCGGAGCTCTGTCATTTGTATCTAAGGCAGCAAATCGATTTTGCAGGCAGTCTTTAAATTCCAGTGGTATATTCTCAAGGTCATATTTTGGTGCATTCATGAGTGGTTTGCTCTTTTTCAACTTTAGCTTGAGTTTGCATACTAGTAGTTGATGATCTGTACCACAGTCAGCTCCAGGTTTTGTCTTTGTTGATGTTACAGAGCTTTTCCATCGTTGACTTCCACAGATGTAGTCAATTTGATTTTTATACAATCCATTGGGTGAAGTCCATGTGTACAGTCGTCGCTTGTGTTGCTGAAAGAAGGTGTTTGAGATGAATAGATCATTGGTCTTGCAGAATTCTATCAATCTTTCTCCAGCTTCATTTCTGTTGCCAAGTCCATATTTTCCAACTACTTTGCCTTCTTCTTTGTTGCCAACTTTTGCGTTCCAGTCACCCATGACTATCAGGATATCCTGTTTGCATGTTCTGTCAATTTCAGCTTGTACTTGTTCATAGAACTCTTCAATTTCATTCTCTTCTGCAGCTGTTGTTGGGGCATATACTTGAATTATAGTTGTGTTGATAGGCAATCCTCGTAGACGAATAGAGATTAAGCGTTCGCTGACTGCATTGTATTTCATTACAGTTCTTGCAAGTTTCTTCTTTATTATAAATGCAACACCATTTCTTCTTTGTCTTTCATTTCCAGCATTGTAGACCATGTGATCATCTGATGCAAAGTGCCCGATGCCAGTCCATTTCAGTTCGCTGACACCCAACAGATCAAGTTGTACACGTTCCATTTCATTCTTGACCACTTCCAACTTCCCTTGGTTCATGCTTCGTACGTTCCATGTTTATTTATTTATTTATTTATTTATTTAACATTTCTTCTATACCGCGCTATTATAATCAGTGCGGTGTACATCGAACAAAACATACTACAATGCATACAATGTTCCAATGTGCATTGGAACATGTGCATACATGTTCCAATGTGTAAGACATCTTTACAGCTTCTGACTCTCATTTCATGCGCAGTTACAGCGCAGTAATAATAATGGGTGATTTCAATTACCCCGGTATCGACTGGGTCAGTGTCACGTCAGGACATGCTAGGGAGATAAAGTTCCTAGATGAAATAAATGACTGCTTCTTAGAGCAGCTGGTTCATGAACTGACCAGAGGGGAAGCCATATTAGACCTAGTCCTTAGTGGAACACCAGATCTAGTGCAAGAGATAAGGGTGTTGGGGCCACTTGGCAATAGTGATCATAGCATGATCGCCTTTGATTTAATTAGTGGAGGAGGGATAGTAAGGAAATCCACAGTACTACCTTTTAACTTTCGAAAGGGAGACTATGATAAAATGAGGAAAACAGTTAAGAAAAAACTAAAAGGAGCAGTTGCAAAGGCTAAAGACGTACATCAAGCTTGGGTGTTGTTGAAAAATACTATCTTGGAAGCCCAGACCAGCTGTATTCCACGCTTTAAGAAAAGTGGAAGGAAGTCCAAAAAACTGCCAGCATGGTTTAAAGTGAGGTCAGAGAGGCTGTTGTTGCCAAAAAAGCATCTTTCAGGAAATGGAAAAAAGAGCCAAATGACAAAACCTGGAAACAGCACAAGCACTGGCAAGTCAAATGCAAGGCATTGATAAGGCAGGCAAAGAGAGAATTTGAGAAGAAGCTTGCTGCGGAAGCAAAAACGCGAAATAAAGACCTTTTCAAGTACATTCGTAGCAAAAAACCTGTGAGAGAGTCAGTTGGTCCATTAGATGATAAAGGGGTTAAAGGAGCACTAAGAGGCGACAAGGCGATAGCGGAGAGACTGAATGAATTCTTTGCTTCGGTCTTTACTGAGGAAGATGTAGGGATGTTACCCATGACTGAAGTGGTATTTAAAGGTGCGGAAGAATTGAAGGAAATATCGATACATTGGGAAGATGTCTTACAACTATTAGATAAACTGAAGAGTAGCAAATCACCTGGGCCGGATGGTATACATCCAAGGGTGTTGAAAGATCTGAAATATGAAATTGCAGAACTGCTATCAGTAATCTGTGAACTATCATTAAAATCATCTCTAATACCTGAAGATTGGAGGATCGCCAATGTAACACCAATTTTTAAAAAGGGTTCCAGAGGTGATCAGGGAAACTACAGACCGGTGAGAGCCTGACGTCAGTACCGGGAAAAATGGTAGAAACCATCATAAAGAATAAAATTACTCAGCATGTAGATAGTCACAACCTAATGGGAGACAGCCAACATGGCTTTAGACAAGGAAGATCTTGTCTTACTAATCTGTTATGTTTTTTTGAAGGAGTGAATAAACAGGTGGACAAAGGTGAGTCAGTTGATACTGTGTATCTGGACTTTCAGAAAGCCTTTGACAAGGTCCCTCATCAGAGACTTTTGGCAAAACTAAAGAGTCATGGGATAGGAGGCAAGTGTACTATTGTGGATCAGGAACTGGTTAAAAGATAGAAAACAGAGGGTAGGGCTAAATGGCCATTTTTCCCAATGGAGAAAGCACAGTTACTTACCTGTAACAGGTGATCTCTGGGAACAGCAGGAATTAGTCCTCACATATGGGTACGTCGGTACCGACGGAGCCTGCGCGGGAAAGCTCCCCAGCTTCCTAGAATGGAAGCTTTTGGGACCTCCCACTGCACATGCGCACTGCCTTCCCGCCTTCCTGAACAGCTCTCCTCAGTTTCGAGTTTATAGCTGAGTCAATAGAGAGAGGACAGGAAGATAGATAGATAAAAGATACAACTCCTAGGGGAGGTGGGTGGGTTGTGAGGACTAATTCCTGCTGTTCCCAGAGATCACCTGTTACAGGTAAGTAACTGTGCTATCTCCAGGAACAAGCAGGAATAAGTCCTCACATATGGGGACTCCCTAGCTTAGATGCGTGGGATCCCCTGTCAAGGTTCGCCATCTTCGTATGGATCTCAGGCATCCATCCTGGGAAGGTGGGCAGGAGTTGTCTAAGAATGGAACAGGTGTTTGAGGACAGCCTGGCCAAACAAGGCATCCCGGCGGGAGTCTTTGTCCAAACAGTAATGGGCTGTGAAGGTATGAACCGAGGCCCAGGTAGCGGCTCGACAGATCTGATCAATGGAAACAGAGTGCAGATGAGCCATAGAAGTTGCCATGGCTCTCACATTGTGAGCTGTGACATGGCCTTCCAGAGAAATGTTTTTACTCTGGTAAGCAAAGGAAATACACTGAGCAATCCAATTGGAAAGTGTACGCTTGGAGACTGGAAGTCCCAAATGTGAAGGATCAAAAGCCACGAAAAGTTGAGAAGACTTTCGATGTGGCTGAGTCCTATTAAGGTAAAAGGCTAGAGCTCTTTTACAATCCAGAGTATGAAGGTTCCTCTCTGCACTGGAGGCATGAGGAGCCGGAAAAAATACAGGTAGATATACCTCTTGATTAAGATGAAAAGGCGAGACCACTTTAGGCATAAAGTGGGGATTCGTCCTAAGGACCACCTTGTCATGATGAAATCTTGTATAAGGTGGATTAGCCACTAGAGCCTGCAGTTCGCTGATGCGACGAGCGGAAGTGACTGCAATTAGGAATAATACCTTCCAGGAAAGAAATTTCAAGGAGGTAGAAAATAACGGCTCAAAAGGTGGCTTCATAAGCTGACCAAGCACTAGATTCAAATCCCATGCGACCGGGGGGGGTCTGATGGGAGGTTTAGTGAGGGTCAGGCCTCTCATGAATCTTGCAACAAGAGGATGAGAGGAGATAGGTTGTCCATCTACAGGTTTCAGGGATGCTGAAATAGCACTTAAATGGACTCTTACAGAATTCGTCTTAAGGCCTGCATTGGAAAGATGCAGGAGATAGTCTAAGAGGGAATTCAAAGGAAGTGCCAGAGGGTCAAGGCCCTGCTGAGCACACCAAATGGAAAAACGTTTCCATTTGAAAGCATAAGACCGCCTCGTGGAAGGTTTCCTAGAGGCATGAAGGATATCTTTCACAGGTTGAGAAAGATTAAAGTCTTGAAGACTTAAGCCTTCAGTAACCAAGCTCGGAGATGTAGGGATTTGGGGTTTGGGTGCCACAAAGTCCCGTCCTCCTGAGACAGAAGGTCTGGTGCAGCTCCTAAGTCCAGGGAGGATCCCTGGGAGAGCTGTAGAAGCAGAGGGAACCACACTTGGCGTGGCCAGCGTGGAGCTATGAGGATCATAGAGCCGTGATCTCTCTGGAGTTTGAACAGAGTCTTGGGAATCAGCGGAATGGGTGGAAAGGCATATAGGAACGCCTGACCCCAATGGAGGAGAAAGGCGTCCGTGGCCTGAGCTTCCTGACATGGAGTCCTGGAACAGAACCGGGGAAGTTTGGCATTCCACGGACTTGCAAAGAGGTCTATGTCCGGGGTCCCCCATTCCTGAAAGATTCTGGTTATCTGGTCCACGTGTAGGGACCACTCGTGTGGCAGCAGAACTCGACTGAGCCTGTCTGCTCGAGAGTTTTGAACTCCTGGAAGGTACACTGCTAGCAGATGAATTTGGTGCTCTCTGGCGAAGGCCCATAATCTGAGAGCTTCGTTGCAAAGCGACAGAGAGCCCGTTCCTCCTTGTTTGTTTATGTAAAACATGGCCACCTGATTGTCTGTCTGAACCAGGACAGTCAGGTTGGCAAGGAGGGTATGGAAGACCTTGAGGGCAAGGTAAATTGCTCGCAGTTCCAGGAGGTTGATATGAAGGGTGGCCTCCTGTGGAGACCAAGTGCCCTGAGTGGAGAGAGTTAGCAGATGGGCTCCCCACCCCAATTGGGAGGCATCTGTTGTGAGGGTTGCTTGGGGTAGCAAGGGCTGAAAGGGAGCCCCCAACAACAGATTCTTGGTGGATATCTACCAATGGAGGGACCAAGACAGACGGTTTGAGGTTTGTATTTGGTCTGAGAGTGCTCCCGACGCCTGAGTCCACTGGGTGGCCAGGGTCCATTGAGCTGCTCTCATATGAAGACGAGCATAGGGCACCACATGTACTGTGGAGGCCATATGGCCCAGGAGGCGTAGCATTTCCCTGGCTGTCAAGTGAGTACTGGACTGGGCTTGGGAGGCCAAGCTCAGCAGACGCTGACCCCGAACCAGTGGAAGGTAGGCTCTTGCAGTGGTGGTGTCCAACCGGGCCCCTATGAATTCTAGAGACTGAGTAGGGCTGAGTTGAGACTTGGGAAGGTTTACCACCAGTCCCAGATACTGCAGAAGGTTCCTTGTGCGGTCTAGGGAAATCTGGGCCTGCGACTGAGTTGGAGCTCGAATGAGCCAGTCGTCCAGATATGGGAATACGAAAATCCCCATGCTTCTGAGAAATGCGGCTACGACTGCCATGCATTTGGTAAAGATTCTTGGGGCAGAGGCGAGACCGAAGGGAAGTACTCTGTATTGGTAATGACTTCCCCTGAACAGAAAGCGAAGATATTTTCTGTGGGAGGGATGGATGAGTAGATGTGTATACGCATCCTGCAGGTCTAGAGAACAAAGCCAGTCCTGACTCTGAAGGTATGGAAGGAGAATGCCCAAAGAGAGCATTTTGAATTTCTCCTTGTACAGAAATTTGTTCAATTCTCTCAGATCTAGGATTGGTCTGAATCCCCCTGTCTTCTTTGGAATGAGAAAATAGGGGGAGTAGAAACCTGACCCCTGTTGATGAAGAGGAACCTCTTCTATGGCCCCTTGGGCAAGCAGAGAAGAGATCTCCTGATGCAACAGGGCTAGGAGAGGAGATGGAGAATTGAAGGGTCTCACCATGTGATGAGGAGGAAGGCTGGAGAAATGAAGTTTGTAACCCTCTCGGATGATAGAGAGGGTCCATTGCTCTGTTGTGATCTGTTCCCATCTGGGAGCAAAGTGAGCTAACCTTCCAGGTATGGTGAGAGGTTCTGGTTGGTCCAGAACCAGGAATGGCAAGTTCTCTAGGGGCAAGTCAAAACCCCTGAGGGGGTGGAGCCTGTTGAGCTGCAGTAGCTGCTGCAGGCTTTGCTCTTGCTTGTTTCGTTTGCTGACGTTTAGCCGCAAAACGAGGTTGAGAAGATTGCTGGCCAGTATTGGAAGCATATCTGGCCTTCTTATAATAAGGCCTCTTGAAAGACTTCTTCTTAGTGGGAGTAGAAGTGGACTTAGAAAGTCTCTCTAAGGTGGCATTTTCAGCGTCCATTTGAGTGGCCTTAACCTGCCACTCTGCACCGAATAAGTTCTCACCTGTACAGGGCAGATTCCGTAAGCCATCTAGAACCCAGGGTTCCAGATCAGAAGCCTGGAGCCAGGCCAGACGTCTGGCTGCGATAGCAATGCCAGAAGCTCTGCTGGCTCCTTCGAAGGAATCAAAGGCAGCTCTGTTGGAGAACTTAGAAACATCTAAAAGTTGTTTCACAACAGAAAGGAAGTCCTCCTGTTTATCCTCAGGGATAAGGGAGGCAAAATGCCGTACTTTCTTGGCAAGTTCCCCTAGGAACATGCCCATATAGAGGCTGTAGGAATTAATCCTGGCTATAAGCATACTAGCCTGGAAGATTTTCCTACCAAAAGAGTCCAGTGTCTTACATTCCCTTCCTGGAGGTGTAGAAGAGTGCCTTTTAGTACTCTTGATCTTTTTCATTGCAGACTTTACCACAATGGAGTGGTGAGGCAATTGAGTTTTCTGAAAACCAGGAGAAGGAGGGACCCGATACATGGTGTCCAACCTACGGGAATAAGGAGACAGAGTTAAAGGGTTCTCCCAGAAATCCATCAATTGTTCCTGAAGGATTTCATGGATAGGCAGAGTAACTGCTTCTTTAGGAGACTTAGAGTATCCTAAAATATCCAATCTTTTTGACCTTGGTTCCCTTTCAGAGGAGGTAGTGATAGAAAGGCCTTTAGCCATTTCTAAAATAAAGTCCTGAAAGGACAAATCCTCTGGAGGAGACATTCTCCTTTTTGGAGAAGAAGGTTCCTCAGGAAGGTCAAGGGAGAGCTCTGCAGACTCATCAGAGGAGACAAAATCCTCAGAGGAATCGGTGTATTCTCTAGTTTCCTCCAACGCACGATACGCATACCGATCGGTATCGACATCGGGCGTACCGGGTATGGAAGCGGTATGGAGCGAAAGCCCATATGGTACCGATTTGCGTTTAGAAGAGGAAGGCCTGGGTTCCGGCATGGCGGACGATACCGGAACCGGGCCCGGAACCGCTGGAAGCGGTACCGATGGCGTTGCAGCTTTAATGAAAGCCATGACGGCCTGCTGCATGGATTGGACAGTATTGCCCATAGACGCCACGGCTGCCTGGATGTCGGTACCGGTATGGGCCGGTACCCCAGAGCAGTCCAACAGGTGATCTGTCGAGGCCGTGCCATCGATGTCAACCTGTAGCCCCTGTATTGGCGTTTTGGAAGGTAGGGCTTCCCGCCGGGGCTGTTTGGCTGGGGCAGGGTCCTCAAAACTAAGAGCCTCTCGATGCTTTGAAGGAGATTTGCTCTTTGAGGACTTGCCCACAGAAGGTTTGGTTACCTGAGATCCATCCGGGGATGATGACCTGGATGACTGTGATGTTGGATTCTCTGAAGCAAACAGCACATGGAATTTGTTGGCCCGGTTCTGCAGCCCACGCTTAGACATTTGGGAGCAGGAGGGCAGTCCGGAATGGAGTGGTCAGGCCCCAAACATTTAAGACACCATTCATGGGTGTCTGTGACTGATATTACAGCAGTACACTTGGTACACTTCTTAAATCCAGGGGCTGGCTTCTCCATGTGGAGAATTAAAGTAGGCCTGAAGGCCTAACTGAAGTGACCAAGTGCTGAAAAAATAATAAAAGAAAATAATTTTTCAAGAAAGAAAAAGGAAGACCGGCGATACCGGTATCGGTATGGGAAGGCAGGTACGCGGTCTAAAGAAACAAAACAAAAAACTACAATTTCTTCAGCGGTGACAGGATACACGACCTGCTGGCTCCGCGGAAAAAGAGAAACTGAGGAGAGCTGTTCAGGAAGGCGGGAAGGCAGTGCGCATGTGCAGTGGGAGGTCCCAAAAGCTTCCATTCTAGGAAGCTGGGGAGCTTTCCCGCGCAGGCTCCGTCGGTACCGACGTACCCATATGTGAGGACTTATTCCTGCTTGTTCCTGGAGATAGGTGAATACTGGTGTACCGCAGGGATCTGTGCTGGGTCCGCTGCTTTTTGACATATTCATAAATGACCTGGAAAGTGGAATAACAAGTGAGGTTATCAAATTTGCAGATGACACAAAACTATTTAAAGTTGTTAAAACCCAAGAGGATTGTGAAAAATTGCAAGAGGATCTTGATAAATTGGAAGACTGGGCATCAAAATGGCAGATGAAATTTAATGTCGACAAGTGCAAGGTTATGCACCTAGGGAAGAACAACCCAAACTATGGTTACACGATGCAAGGTTCCACATTAGGAACCACCACCCAGGAAAAAGATTTAGGCGTCATTGTGGATACCATGTTAAAACCCTCGGTCCAGTGTGCAGCGGAGGCCAAGAGAGCAAATAGAATGCTAGGTATGATAAGGAAAGGAATGGAAAATAAAACAAAAGATATTATAATGCCTCTATATCGTTCCATGGTGAGACCGCACCTTGAATATTGTGTGCAATTCTGGTCGCCGTATCTTAAAAAGGATATAGCGATTTTAGAAAAGGTACAGAGAAGAGCCACCAAAATGGTAAAGGGGATGGAAGGATACTCCTATGAAGAAAGGCTAAAAAGGTTAGGGCTCTTGAACCTGGAAAAGAGACGGCTGAGGGGAGATATGATAGAAGTCTATAAATTAATGAATGGAGTGGAACGGGTAAACGTAGATCGATTGTTTACCTTAACCGAAAATAGAAAGACTAGGGGACATGCAATGAAGCTACAGGGTAAACTATTTAAGACTAATAAAAGAAAATATTTTTTCACTCAACGTGTAATCAAACTCTGGAATTTGTTACCGGAGGATGTAGTAAAGGCTGTTAGT
This sequence comes from Ichthyophis bannanicus, assembly GCA_033557465.1. NCBI lineage: Eukaryota > Metazoa > Chordata > Amphibia > Gymnophiona > Ichthyophiidae > Ichthyophis > Ichthyophis bannanicus. Next base: position 66,526,589 of record CM066033.1, read on the forward strand.
GTAGCTGGGTTTAAAAAAGGTTTGGACAAGTTCCTGGAGGAAAGGTCCATAAACCATTATTAAGAAGTGACCGAAGATATCAATGCTTGACCCAGTACAAGCATTGTGGAACTTGTGTCTCTTGGGGAAACTGCTAGGTACATGTGACCTAGATTGGCCACTGTTGGAAACAGAATACTGGGCTTGATGGACCTTGGTCTGACCCAGTATGGCATATCTTATGTTATGTTCTTATGTTCTCTTTTGAGATCGAGAATAGGCCGAAAGGATCCTTCCTTCTTTGGCACGATGAAGTAGATGGAGTATCGACCTGCACCGCACTGGTCGGCGGGTACCGGTACCACGGCCCGCAGCCGCAGAAGGCGTTGTAGCGTTGATTGCACTCCTTCCCGCTTGACTTGTGTCCGACAGGGGGAGCGCACAAAACACGGCGCCAGAGGCTTGGCGAACTCGAGCGTGTAGCCCTGTCGAATCACCTGGAGAACCCACTGATCTGTCGTGACCCGGACCCAAGCCTGGTAAAACTCCTGCAACCGCCCATCTACAGGAGAAATCCCCGCTTGGGTCCCCCTCACTTCATTGTTGCTTTCGCTGATTGGGGACAGAGGTTGCGGTATCATAAAACCCCCTGGTTGTACCGTGAAACCCCCGAAAGGGCTGATAACGGGACGTAAAATGGCCCCTCTGGCTCGGAGAAAACCTTACCGACCGAAATCGCCGGAACTCCCGAGATTGACCCCTCATCGGCCCAAGGACTCTACTCTATTCCGGTTTATCCTCTGGGAGACGACCCCCTTTGGTCTCCCCCAAATCCTTAACCAGCTTATCTAAGTCCTCCCCGAACAACTGCTTCCCCTTGAAGGGCAGCTTGCTTAACTGGGTCTAAGAAGACACATCCGCTGCCCAATTCCGGAGCCACAGATACCGGCGCGCCGCTACAATCGACCCCAGGGCGTTGGAAAGTGTCCGTATCAAATCATAAAAGGTGTCTGCCAGGTAAGCTGTGCCCGATTCCAGCCTAGCCGCTGTTTCCACCACGTTCTCTTGCTCCCCTGCCTCTGGAAGCCCCTGAGCCCAGCACAAGGAAGCACGAGCTACCAAGGCCGCACAGGCGGAGGCCTGAAGAGATAATGCCCTGACATCAAAGACCTGCTTCAAGAGAGTGTCCAGCTTCCTATCCTGGACGTCCTTTAGAGCCGCACTACCCTCCACCGGGATAGTGGTCTTCTTGGTTACCGCCGACACCGCCGCGTCCACTCTCGGCGTGCGAAACATGTCCTTGTCCTGCTCTACTAACGGATACAACCGAGAAAGGATACGAGAACCCCGGAGCCCCGCTTCCGGCGTTTCCCACTCATCCAGGATCATCTGCTTAATGACTCTATGCAAAGGGAAAACTTTCTGGGGCTTCCGTACCGCCTGAAGAATAGGATCCTCTAACGCCTCCTCTTCCACTGCCCCTGCCGGAGTCATATGAAGCACCTTAAGAGACTCCGCTATGAGAGCCGCCAATTCTTCCTTGCGGAAAACCCTAACAATCCGAGAGTCTTCCTCTGGAGGGAGAGCCTCTTCCTCCCCCTCCGGTACATCCAAATCCTCTGCGTCATCTGAGGACATTGACTCCCCCTCAGCCACCCCCTGATCTCGCCTACGAGCCTTAGGGGCCGGTTGAGGGGGACCCGGTTGGTCCTCCAAATCTTCCAGCGCTCTTTTCCTGGCAGGGGCAGGAGCCTGAGTCTTTCCCTGCTTCAGACAAAAGGCTCTATGCAATAATAAAACAAACTCCAGAGAAAAAGTGTCTGGAACTAGCTGCGCAGCTGTCTGTTTCCCGGAGGCCTCTGGCTGATTCTCATGAAGAGCCAAGGGATCTGCCTGCGAGGAAATCCCCGGCCCCTGCTCTCTCAAGGAGGCCTCAGAAACCGCCTCTGCTACACTCTGCTCTGCAGCGCGAGAATCCAGGGAACATCCCTTGCAGAACCCCTCCGCTGAGAGGGAACCTGATCTCTGCCCACAAGCCCCACATTGCGGCTTTGATGGCATAATCCGCACAAGGCAAACTCCACGTGCAAACAGACTCTTCTCCCTGTAATACTAGAATAGGCTGTTTCCTCAAACAGAGGTCAGATAATAAATTAACAATTAAACTAGAACCACATCTGAAAAGCAGCGCTGTCACCGCCAAGGAGAGCTGCCAAAAAAAACAGGCTGTGTCGCCGTGGCTCTCTTCCCGCGCTAACTCAAAATGGCGGCAAGCACCTGAAGGAACCCCTCCGAGCCTCACAAGACCCGCGGCCTCCAAAACACCCCGCGAATCTGACGACCGCCCACACAGACCGAAATAAGCAATTAAAGAAATACAGGAGCAATACAAAGAAAACCAGAGAAAAAGCTCCGACGCAGTTTTATGCCGCCGGAGACTCACCTCAAGCCAGAGAGCACAGGTACCACTGCCGCACGTTAGGAACACACACTGCCACTTGCTCGACGCTCCTCACCCCATAGGAGAGGTTCGGGAGCGGAGCCAGACTGTAATTGCTTAGCCGGTAGCACCTCGGCTGCTGCAATCCGGTCTGCCTGCACCGATGCTCTGACCACAGCTCTCTCAGCGCTTTTTTTTTTTAAACTTTAATCGATAAGCACACTGTCTCCAAATTAAAGGGACAAACCCAAATTGAAGAACCCCAAATTCAAACACTAAACCCTTCCTAGTTGTTCCTTCAGTGAGTCCTACTGAAAAGAAAAACCTGCTCCAGCTGCTGGGAGACTGAGCTTACTGGAAGATTGGGGGTGGTGCCACCTGCCTATATTCCCTGATGTCATCAAAGTTGTGACATGCTCAGTCTCCCAAGCTGCTGGAAGAGGTGCACAACCCTACTGTACGGGACTAGAATGGAGGAACGCTAAGGAATCGAAGTCAGCCACTCCCACCAAAGCTTCAACATCAGGGATCTTATTTCCCATGCTACGGGCATTTATACACACTGCCTTCCATATGTTACCCCTGTTACATTAAATACCTTTATGGAAATGGGTATCACCTACCTGGGGGGCTTTCACTTACCTGGGGGCTTTCTTCACCTATCCCCAACGAATCTAGTTTAAAGCCCTCTTCAGTAGATTAGCCAGTCTACTACCGAAGATGCGTTGACCTTTCTTGGACAGATGGATGCCATCTCTGCTCTGCAACCCTTGGAACAGCATCCCATGGTCTAGGAAACCGAAACGCTCTCGATGACACCATCCATGCATTCATCTCCAGGATGCGAGCCTCTCTGCCTTGGCCTTTACCCTCAACAGGGAGGATTGAAGAGAACATCACCTGTGCACCTAACTGCTTCACCCTCTGTCCCAGAGCCATGAAGTCACTTTTGATACGTTCCGAGGTATACCTGGCAGTATCATTTGTTCCAACATGGATTAGCAACATTGGGTAATAGTCAGTGGGCTTGATGAGTCTCGGCAAACTCTCCGTAACATCTTGGATTTTGGCACCAGGCAGACAGCATACCTCTCTGGACATCAAGTCTGGTCGGCAGATGGACACCTCAGTACCCCTCAGAAGAGAGTCTCCAACCACCACTACCCTTCGTTTCCTTCTGGTCACTGATTCTGCAACTTTGGGGTACTTGAACTCTGGTTCTTCCCTTTCCAGGGATGCTTTCACCTCCTCCACTTCCAGGGCTGCATAATGGTTCTTCAATTCAAGGGCTGGAGAAGTTGGATTGGTGATTTTTTTCAGGCCCTGGTGACTTGTGTCCAACCATCGACATTCTGTTGGCACCCATCTTCTCCTGTGCTGGAGAGCTTGGTTGCTGCAAGAAGCATCTCATCAATGTACTTCTCACTGTCTTGAATGCTCCTCAGCCTCGCCACCTCCTCTCTGAGTTCCTCCACTTGTTTCCTCAGAGCTTCAGCATGCAGGCACCCTGCACATGGAACTGGTCCTTCAACTGGCATTAGGACCTCTGTCTGGACCGAGGCAGAAGCTGTAACGGGGGCAACAGCTTTAGCAATACGATTTTTCCCAGCCATTGTTTTGTTCGTGGCGCTTAGGTATCTGTTAAAGCAAAAGAGAGAGATCTACCAAGTACCAGCCGGTTTCGCAGCTGTTTCAGAGAAAAAGCAGTTAAATCTCTTTAATTATATTCAAAATGTGCTGGTCCAATTCTCTGTGATTTGTTAAAGGGGGAGGTGCCCTATAAAGCAAGACTGCTCACTAGGGGTGGGTGGGAGTCGGGGTGGGTAGGGAGGGAACTAACACCTGATTAGGTGTTATCAGTTTCTAAACCTGAGGAGGTAACTAGAGTTCAGCAACCTATTGTGCTCAAGGAAAGGTCCCCTAAAGCACCAAAAAGAAAGTAATCTTGCTTTAAAAAATATACAAAAAACCCTTTTAAGAGCTCCCAGTCAGAGAGCTAGCAATGTAATATAATAAAAACAAACAAACCAACCCTCAAATCCTTACTGTTTGTTGATCTGTAGAGCCCTGGTTAGGAAAGCCAGTTAATATGGAAAGGCAGACTAGACAGGCTATATGGTCTTTTTTCTGTTGTCATGTGTCTATTCTGCCCATGCGAGATTGGATCACTACAGACAGAACAGGAGCGATCTTTGCTGCAATCAGGGCTTAGATTCAGCAAACAGCCCCCAGGGGATCCATAGTGGAATAAGCTTCCGGTATGTTTGAGGCAGGTATGATGATGGTGATGTTTAAGAATACTGTGAAGATCTTTTTGTTTCCCCAATTTGGATATGTTAAGGGGCAGGGCTAGGTCGAGGTAGCTGGGAAGCAGGATGGGGGAGGTGAGACAGGGTCATTAGGGTCTTCAGACCTTTTCTATATTGTATGCCGCCTGGGATGTATTTTAGTAATTGGAAGGATAGAAATGTTTTAAAATAAATAAATATTTAACTCTATTTATTTATTTAATGTTGCTTATATAACGCCTTTTTACTATTCAAGGCAGTTTACATGGAACGAACAAATTAACAGTGCCTGAGCAGCTGTTTTACAGAGAACAGGAACATTCTAGGCTTACAACTAATGAAATATACAAGTAGTTATGATTAAAACAGAAACAATAACTATATATGGAGGGGGTTAACTGAGAATAAAGTATGGGTCATAATTTGTGCGTGGTGTGTGTATAGGAGTTGAGCCTATGAAATTCGTAGAAGGTAAAGAATGGTGCTAAGTCACACCTGACAGTGGGTCCATAGTTGTGGCAGTGCTGAAATGTTCATGGAGTAGGAAGGTTTTGAGCTTTTTCATGAAGTCAGGATGGTTGGAGCAACCTCTCAGGTGTGGGGGGAGGGTGTTCCATGCGATTGGGGCAAAGAGGGAGAAAGCACGGTTGCATGTGGATTGCAAGATTTTGGGTTTATGAGCTGAGATGGCTAGAAGACTGAGAGAACTGTGTTGTCGGAGTCTGTCACCCTTCGGTTTTGAGAGGAGGTTGCAGATTCGTTGTGTATGACTTTGTATGTCATAATGAGTGCCTTTTACTTTATTCTTGATTGGATGGGGAGCCAGTGAAGGTGTTGTAGGACAGGGGTGATATGGGCATGTCTGGAGATTCCGTGGATTATCCTCACTGCAGTGTTTTATGCCATCTGGAGAGATTGTAGGGATTGTTTGGGGAGTCCATGGTATATTATATTGTAATAGTTGGGGTGACTATGGCTTGACAAACTGTGAAATAAATCTGGACTTAGTAGTTGGCAGAGGTTCTTCAAGGACCACTGGGGTTTCTAGTCCCACAGGTGCTCCTTGTGGTTTTGGGCAAGCCATTTAAACCTCCATAGTCCATGTTCCCTGTAAGTATTAGCGTATGTGTCTCATTTATTTTATTTATTTATTTAACATTTATTATATACTGCCTTTCATGATATCAAGGCGGTTTACATTGAACAAACTGAAATTACATTGAACAGGGCATTATAACTTGGAGATAACTATTTTACAGGGAACATGAGCTATGGAGGGTTAAGTGGCTTGCCCAAGACCACAAGGAGCACCTGTGGGACTAGAAACCCCAGCCCTTTCAGCCCAAGGTTGCTGTCCTCTAGTGGGATTTGAACCCCCGACCTTACGGCCTGAAGTACCTTGCCCCAACCACTAGGCCACTCCACTCCACTCCTTTCATCCCAATCCGTTGAAGAGAGGTCTCCCTTATGGACAATTTCTAAGATTACGACGTATTTGCTCAACACTAGGTGATTTCAAATTACATTCAGCAGACCTCAGTAAAAGACTCCTGGATAGGGGTTATCCTAGGAAAATAATTTGGTTGGCATACCGTCGGGCATTATATACACATCGGGAATGGATACTGACTGACCGAACTTCATCACCATCTGCTGAAACATCTACATCAACTATTGTGGGGATATTACCGTATATGACATCTAGTACTGCTGTGGCTAATATTCTCCGTAAACATTGGCCTGTGTTGGAGCTACATCCTTGTTTTCAACGATCTTTTATGGTGGCATTTTCTAGGGGTGCAAATTTGGGAGATATCGTGGCTCGATCGACATTGATGGTAGATAGACCTCCTGCTCCATCTCTCCAACATCAAGGCCACAGCATTTGTCGCAATTGCATTTATTGTGCTTCCTCTTTAACCGGGGTCATGTGGACTCATCCTACGACTGGTCAGTCTTATAGGAGAAAATGGGAGACGGATTGTACCACATCCTATGTGGTCTACATTATTCAATGTCCTTGCCCCCTTGTATATGTAGGGCGCACAACACAAAAAATTAAAATCAGGTTAGGAGAACATGCTTCATGGTTGCAGCAAAAGATTGAAACAGTTCCGATGGTAGAACATTGTCAGTTCTTAAATCATACATATCAGGATCTTCGATGGTCAGTCATCGATCATGTGCCTTTGGATCCTAGAGGTGGTGATCGTATCAATAAACTTCAATGATCTGAGCAAAACTGGATTTTTCGTTTACGTACAGTATATCCCACTGGTCTAAACAAAGAAGTTGAGTGGACAAGTATCATCTGACGTCATCCATTAGGCATAGGGACTCCCTGCGTTGGTGGGTAATCCCTATAGTTCCTATTGGTTGGCTGTTCAGATTGATGGCAAAACACAGCCATTCATGCAAGCTTTGACCCTTTGAAGAAACAGCTGATTTTCAGCGTTTTTTGATGGTTTTCAATATGGTATGATGATAGCACTTGATAAAGGGTGACAGACCCGAAACGTGCACGTCGTGCTCAACAGTACAAGATTGATGTTCTTTGAAACAGCTAAGTAGTGGATAACCTTGACACAATTGGTTTTTGAAAATGATTAAATAGGATGAAACTGAGTGGATGACATAGTTTTTGGTCTATGTCCCTTTCCGGTAACATCCGACAAAAAAATTAGAAGAGGTTTCACTGGGGGGTTTTAGTGATTTCTTGGAGTGTCTTCATATATTATCACTAATTTTTGGGCTTTTTGTTATGTCAAAAGATATCACTACATAATGCCTTCTCTGCCTTGGCTAATGAGGATGAGGAACTGAGGGAGGAACTGGCTGCAATGAAGCGCACCTCTTCTAAGTTACAAACTGAACCAAGTCCACCCTCACTCCCACAAAGAATGAAACACCCCAGGAACAAATGGATCAAAGTGGGTTCTGGGAGATTGCGACCTGTGACACAGAGGCATCCTATGCATCAGGAGATATCCCTGCATAATGCCTTCTCTGCCTTGGTGAATGAAGATGCCCAATCCAAAGAAACTGAAGGGTCCTTAAACGAGACAGACAATGCCCAATCTCCTGCTAAAGGACCAAATATGAAGAAAACCTCACCAAACAGCAAACTACTACTACTTGGTGATTCCATCATCAGTGGCACCAACTTGGGAATACAGTTCAAAGGAGAGAAGATAGTCAAGTGCCTCCCAGGCTCTTCAGCCAGTAGGAATACAAACCACGTTGTTGAAATACTTAGCGCAGAAAGTGAACACTCCAAACTTGATGTGGTTATCCACTTGGGCACAAATGACCTGGCTAGAAACAGTACCTCCACAGTCCAAAAGAACTTCCAATCTCTGGGAGAGAAACTCAAGCTCATTGTTAACACTGTTGCATTCTCAGAGGTTCTACCTGTGCTTGTTAAGGGGGCAAAAAGGCTGCATCGCATCAACAGCTTTAATACATGGCCCAAGACCTGGTGCAAACAAGAAGGATTCAGATTTATTGGCGACCGGGGTAACAGATGGAACAACAAGAGACTATACTGTGCTGATGGACTACATCTCTCTGTCATAGGGAAAAGAATCCTAAATGAAAAATACAAGCAATATGTGGATATGCATTTAAACTAGAACAAGGGGGTGACGGATGTGGAAGGTCAAGCTCTGGACGTCACCCCCTGCAAAAGCAGATTAAAATCAGAAACAGCCACACATTTAAACCACACATCAAAAACAAGTGGGAAGATGTAGGCAGAACAAAATCAATGCTAAATATATGCAAGCCAGTTAAATGCTGGAAAGCAATGAACACAAATGCTCGAAGCTTAGCCAATAAAGTTCCAGACCTGGAAGCCCTAATGGTGGAAATGGATTTGGACATTGTGGCCATTACAGAAACATGGCTAAACGAATCGCATGATTGGGATATAGCCATACCTGGTTATAATCTATTCAGAAGAGACCGAGAAAACGGAAGAGGAGGAGTAGCCTTGTATGTCAAAAGCAATATTAAAGCTACTGAAATGCAGGGGGCATGGGAAAAAGAAGAAGCGCTCTGGATTGTGTTGGAAAGAGGAGATGGCACTGTCATCCATACTGCTGTAGTCTACAGACCTCCGACACAAATTGAAGAGATAGATAACAAACTGATTATAGATATTGCCAAGATAGCCACAAAGGGGGAAACAATCTTATTGGGTGACTTTAATCTATCTGATGTGGATTGGATTACTCCTTCTGCAAATCTGGAAAGAAGCAAAAATATCGTGGATGCTCTCCAAGATGCGTTACTTAGACAAATGGTGATGGAACCAACCAGGGAAAGCTCAACACTGGATTTAGTGCTCACCAACAGCGATAGCATGTCGAATGTCTGTGTGAGTGCCCCTGTGAGCAGCAGCGATCATCACACGGTGTGGTTTGAGATAAAAGCCATGGTACAGGCCAAACATAGCAAGTTCAAAGTCCTAAACTTCAAAAACACCGACTTCAATAAAATGGCCGAGTACCTAAAGGAGGAGCTGACAGGGTGGAAGGAGATAAGGGAAGTGGAATTGCAATGGGCTAAACTAAAGGCGGCAATAAAAGGGGCAACAGATAAATATGTAACAAAAGTAAACAAAAACAAGAGAAGAAAACCTATTTGGTTTTCCAAAGAAGTGGCTGCTCAAATAAAGGCAAAAAACACAGCTTTCACAAAATTCAAAAGCTCGCAAACAGAGGAACACAGAAATGAATGCAGGATCAAACTCAAAGAGACAAAGAGAGAAATAAGGATAGCAAAATCAAAGGCAGAGGAAAAGATGGCTAAAGACGTTAAGTGTGGTGACAAAACCTTCTTCAGGTATATTCGGGAAAGGAAGAAGATGAGAGGTGGAATTGCAGGACTCAGAAGTGCTGCGAACGGACTCGTGGAAAGTGACATTGAAAAAGCGAAATTGCTAAATGAATACTTCTGCTCCGTATTTACTAAAGAAAGTCCTGGAGAAGGACCACATATGACTCCCAAATATAAAAATGGGAAAGAAGTAGTTACCACACCATTCCCAGAAATTGAGGTGTTAGAACAACTTGCAAAACTGAAAGTGGACAAGGCCATGGGACCGGATGGGATACATCCCAGGATAATGAAAGAGCTCAGAGAGGTTCTTGCAGGGCCGTTAAAGGATGTTTTCAACAGATCCTTGGAAACAGGAGAGGTTCCTCAGGACTGGAGAATGGCTGATGTCATACTTCTACACAAAAGTGGTGACAGGGAAGAAGTGTCAAACTACAGGCCTGTGAGCCTTACCTCGGTGGCGGGAAAAGTCATGTAGGTGCTCCTGAAAGAGCGAATAGTGAACTTTCTCAAAACCAACAGGTTGCAAGACCCAAGGCAACATGGTTTTACCGAAGGACGATCTTGCCAAACAAATCTGATTGAGTTCTTTGACTGGGTGACCAGGGAGCTAGATCAGGGGAATGCGATGGATGTCATCTACCTGGATTTCAGCAAAGCCTTCAATACTGTTCCTCATAGGAGGCTTATCAATAAACTCAGTAGCTTGGGGATGGATCCTAAGATGGTAAATTGGATCAGAAATTGGTTGACTGACAGATGACAGAGGGTGATGGCAAATAGAGCTCACTCGGATGAAGGGAAGTTGATTAGCGGGGTGCCCCAGGGGTCGGTCCTAGGCCCGGCACTGTTCGATGTATTTGTGAGTGATATTGCTGAAGGACTGAATGGAAAAGTCTGTCTTTTTGCAGATGACACAAAAATTTGCAACAGAGTGGACTCTCTCGAGGGAGTGGTTAACATGAGGAAAGATCTACAAAAGCTTGAAGAATGGTCTAATGCTTGGCAATTAAGATTTAATGCAAAGAAGTGCAGAGTCATGCACTTGGGTAGAAGAAATCCAAGGGAATCGTACGTGATAAGGGACGAGGGGTTGGTGTGCACCGATCAGGAGAAAGACCTTGGTGTGTTTATTTCTGAAGATCTCAAAGTGGCAAAACAGTGCGACAAGGCGGTGGCAAAAGCCAGGAGGATGTTGGGCAGCATACAAAGAGGAATCACAAGTAGAAAGGAAGAGGTACTTATGCCACTGTACAAGTCACTGGTGAGGCCTCACTTGGAATACTGTGTTCAGTTTTGGAGACTGTATCTTGCAAAGGATGTAAAAAGACTGGAAACTGTTCAGAGGAAGGCGACCAAAATGATTTGGAGCCTGCGCCAGAAGCCTTATGAGAAGAGACTTGAAGACCTAAACATGTATTTTATTTATTTATCATTTCTTATATACTGCCTTTCATGATATCAAGGCGGTTTACATTGAACAAACTGAAATTACAGTGAACAGGGCATTATAACTTGGAGATAACTATTTTACAGGGAACATGGGCAATGGAGGGTTAAGTGGCTTGCCCAAGACCACAAGGAGCACCTGTGGAACTAGAAACCCCAGTCCTTCTGGCCCAAGGTTGCTGTCCTCAAAGTGGGATTTGAACCCCTGTGATGAGGACAGTATGGTTGAGTCCATGGAACTGGAAGAAAATCAGACATTTACCTTTAAAGAAAGAGACAGGTAAGGAATCAGTAGCCCTCAAACTGCAGGCAGAGGAAAAAAACACGCAGCTACTGAGGACAGGACACACCCAAGCTCTGCTAATCCAAGGGCAGGCTTGGAAATTAATGAGAGACAGCTGGGTGAAGGGGAGTGCATGGTAGTTCAGAGACACTCTTATAAACCCAGGGAAACAGAAGGAAGTCAGTCTCAGACTCAGATTGAGAGGGGCAGCACTACGAGAGGGCAGCACACGAAGCAACACCCTGGAAAGGGAGAGACAGGGAAGCAGCACGCTGGAGAATTCAGTGGTGAGAGAAGCACCAGAGAAAGGCCCAGAGAGTTCACTGTGGAGGAGAATGGTGGAGACTTCCGGGGGATTCTCAGAGGTGAAAGTCCTAGTCAGAAAGAAAGCCAGGATTGCAAGGAAACTGCAATTGCTTTTAAAACTAGGAGAGCTGTGCCAGAGAGAAGTGCTGACAAGGGTCAGGCTGCAGTGCCCTCCGTTCCTGAACTAGCTAAAGAGCTGCAACTTCCAAAAAGGTGCGTGAATAAAAAGGTAGCCAAAAGTGCCGTGAGCCAGTTAGAGGCATTGTGTCATTTGATGCAAGGAAAGAATCTCCACGTTCCTGGTGGAAACCCTGTGCATAGACCAGGCCTTTGAGGAGGTTGCAGGGATACCACACGTGATGGGAGCTATTGATTGCACACATGTTGCCCTGGTCCCGCCCAGAGACAGGGAGGCAGTGTTCCGCAACCGCAAACACTACCATTCCCTGAATGTTCAGGTTTGTATGTGATGCAAATATGTGTATTCTGAATGTGGTCCCTAGGTTTGCAGGGTCCACCCATGACTCCTCTATCCTGCATCACTCAGCACTATTTGGACAGTTTGAAGCCAGACAGTATGCCTCAGGTACACTTAGATTGTGAGCCCTTCGGGGACAAGGGAATAAAAAGTACCTGTTAGTATATATGTGTAAAACGCTCTGATGCGTAAGTAAAGGGCAGTATATGAAATGCCTAAAACCAAAACCAAAAACCAAAAGCCTCAGTGGAGAAAGATTCTAGAACTTTTAGAGAATATTAAGCCTGAAGTTCTTCATGCTGGCTTAGAGCCAGGTTTACCGGACACAGGTCCTGAGGAAATGCAGATAGACTATTATGAATCTGATGAGGAGTCTGAAGATTCAGTAATGGCTTGTTCTCTGTGCCAGAAGGCAGAATAAAAAGTTCTTGGATAAAAGAAGAAAAAGCCTATATCCTGAATGTCCTAGAAGGCAGTGTGAAAACAGGGAGGAATGTGTTTAGCCAGGAATGCTAAAGAAACCTGTTGCTGAAGAGAGGATATTTCTTTTTGGGTTTGAAGAGAAGAGAAACCTTGCTTGATTGCTGAATGGTTTGAAAACCAGCGACACATGTTAAAAAGCTACATAAAGCAGTTTCATTGTTTTGTTTGGTAAAAAAAATGCCTATGGATTATTGTTTGGAGCGAGAATCTTGTTTGTCTTGCTTTGAGCCTTAATGCTCTTTAGAAAAAAGAAATAAATTCCTGTGTTTGCCTTGTAAACTCTCGGTCTCCACACTACTTGTTTTTTCCTAAACAACACGACTACAAATCCCAGCAGCCCCGGCGCTGGATGAGGAAAAAACCTCTTTAATTAAAGGACTAACAAGTGCAGCCCTAGGCTTATAGGCTGTTGCCTGGGCCAGGGGCCCCCACACCCCTGACCTTCTGGCCTGAGGTACCTTTCCCCAACCACTAGGCCACTCCTCCACTCACTTTGGAGGAGAGGAGGGACAGGGGAGATATGATTCAGACCTTTAAATACTTAAAGGGAAATAATGAACAAACAAACCTCTTCCAAAGATGGGGAAGCTGTAAAACTAGAGGGCATAACAGGAAGCTGCAAGGTGGTAAATTGTAAGGCAATGTCAGGAAATACTTTTTCACAGAAAGGGTGGTGGATGCTTGGAATGCCCTCCTGATGGAAGTGGTGGGGCAAACACAGTGACAGAATTCAAAATGGCATGGAACAGACACAGTGGGATCCCTTTACAGCAAAAGGATAAAATCAAAATAAACTGAACCATCTAAATTCTCAACAATAGGGGTGTCCTGCATGGAGTGGTGGGTTCACCCCTAAACAGGGACGTGGGGAGGGGTGGCCTGCACGGAGCGGCAGGTGCACCTACTCTTGCCATCGTGCTGGGCAGACTAGATGGACCATGCTGGTCTTTATCTGCCGTCATTTACTATGTTACTATATTTGCTTCTCACATCAAGGAACATAGTCTTAAAATGGGTCTGCACCTTAATGTAAAGGAGAAAAAGATCATGACTACTGGCAAAATCAACAAGTTCATTGTTGATGGAGAAGAAATTAATAATGTGGACAACTTTAATCTACTTGGATCAACTATCAATAAAGAAGGAACAAGCAGACAAGAAATCCAACGACACATTGCTCTTGGCAGAATGGCTATGAAGAACCTAGACGAGATTCTCAAGAGGAGAGATGTCTCTCTCCATACAAAGATTTGACTTGTTCAAGCCATGGTATTTTCAATAACATCATATGGATGCAAAAGCTGGACAGTGAAAAAGATAGGAAGAAAATTGATGCCTTTGAACTATGGTGCTAGCGGGAATGCTGCATATACCTTGGACTGCCCGAAGAACAAGCCAGTCAGTACTAGAGGAGATCAAACCTAAGCTTTCTTAAGAAGCTCAGACGACAAGACTTCGACTTTCATACTTTGGATACATCATGCGAAGAGAGAGATCATCAGAGAAAGACATCATGCTTGGCAAGATAGAAGGTCAACGCAAAAGAGGAAGGCAAGCAATGAAATGGATTGATACAGTAACAGCAGCTACGGATGCCAGTCTGTCAACAATGAGCCGCCTGACTGAAGACCGAACACAATTTAGGGCAACTAGCCAGAGGGTCGCCATGAGTCGACACCGACTCGAGGGCACTTAACAACAACAACACTGTCCTGATCTCTGCTACCTCCACTGGGAGACTATTCCATGACTCTACCACTCTTTCAATAAAGAAATATTTTTGCATATTACTCCTGAGCCCCTTTAACTTTAATCCTAAGCCCCCGCGTTACACAGCCTTCTTTCAATTGAAAGAGGATCTCTTGTGCATTTATGCCATGGATGTATTTAAACATCTCTATAACATCTCCTTTCTCACTCTTTTCTTCCAAAGTATACATACTGGGATCTTCAAGTCTGTCCCCACAGGTCTTATGACAAAATGGCATGGGACAGATACAGTGGATCCCTTTATAGCAACATGATAAAATCAAAACAAACATAACTATCTTTTATATCTCAACAAATAGGGGTGACCTACATGGAGTTGTGGGTACACTCCTAAACAAAGGCATGGGGAGGGGTGACCGGCACGGAGCAACAGGTGCACCTACTCTTGCCACTTTGCTGGGCAGACTAGATGGATCATATACTATGTTGAAGCCCACTGACTATTCTAGTAGCCACACTCTGCACAGACTCCATCCTGTTTATATCCTTTTGAAGGTGTGGTCTCCAGAATTACACACAATACTCCAAACAAGGTCTCACAAAAGGCTTATATAGAGGCACTATCACTTCCTTCTTCCTGCTGGCCATTCCTCTCCCTATGCACCCAATCATTCTTCTGGCTTCTGCCGTCACCTTTTTCTGCCTGTTTAGCTACCTTAAGATCATCAGAAACAATCATGCCCAAGTCCCGCTCTTCTTTCATGGACAAGAGTACTTCACCCCCTAGGACTTTTGCAGCCCAAATGAATTGCTCTGCATTTTTTAGCATTAAATCTCAGCTTCCAAATTCTCAACCATTCTTCAAGCTTTGCTAGATCCCTCCTCATGTTATCTACTCCTTCCTGGGTGTCTACAGAACGTTTCATGTTTCCCGCCAGTTGTCATAGGCTACCATCGAGGCACTGTCTGAGAAGATTCAGTGTCTTCTCTTCTAGAGATAACGCCGCTCACTCTAGGCACATTCAGGCCTCTACTCACTATTACTGAGGTAACACTATTCCTTAACCCACCAGGCACTTCAGGCAATACCAGGCACTTGCCTTCCATACAAACTCCTATGTGTTGCTCTGTTACAATGGGTCTCAGAGAATTCTTTCTTGCTGGTTATCTCTAGTAGGTAAGAATGTAAGAAATGTGTCTTTTGGGGAAACTGCTAGGTACGTATGACCTAGATTGGCCACTGTTGTAAACAGGATACTGGGCTTGATGGACCTTGGTCTGACCCAGTATGGCATATCTTATGTTCTTATCTTAAATGCCATATTGGGTCTCAACAAGATCCATCAAGCCCAGTATCCTGTTTTCAACAGTGGCCAATCCAGGTCACCAGTACCTGGCAGGTTCCCAAAAAGGTACATAGATTCCACAATGCTTATCCTGTGGTAAATAGTGGATTTCTCTGGTCCTCTTTTAAAATGGTTTATGGACTTCTTTTCCGGTAACTTGTTCAAGCCTTTTTTAAACCCAGCTACACTAACAGGTTTTGCTACATCCTCCGTTAATGAATTCCAGAGTTTGATTACTCCTTAAGTGAAAAAATATTTTTTCTTCTTATTAGTCTTAAGTGGGTTACACTGTAGCTTTATTGCATGCCCCCTAATCTTTCTACTTTTTGAAGGGGTAAACAACCAATCTACATTTACCTGTTCCACTCCATTCATTAATTTATAGACCTCTATCATATCTCCCCTCAGCCATCTCTTTTCTAAGCTGAAGAGCCCTAACATTTTAAGCCTTTCATCATAGGAGTATCCTCCAATCCTCTTTACCATTTTGATGTCTCTTCTCTGTACCTTTTATAATTCTGCTATATCCTTTTTAAGATATGGTGACCAAAATTGCTCACGATATTCAAAGTGCAGTCGCAGCATGGAACAATACAGAAGCATTATAATATCCTTGGTTTTGTTCTTCATTCCTTTCCTTATGATTCTTAGCATTCTATTTGCTTTCTTGGTCACTGTTGCAGAGGGTTTCAAAGTCCTCAATGATGCCTAAATCCTTTTCCTGGATGGTGGTTCCTAATGTGGACCCTTGCATCGTGTAACTATAGCTTGGGTTGTCCTTGCCTAAGTGCATAACCTTTGCACTTGTCCACATTAAATTTTATCTGCTATTCAAACATCCAGACGTCCAATTTATCATTGTCCTCTTTCAATTTTTCACAATTCTCTTGTGTTTTAAATAACGCTGAATAATTTTGTGTCATCTGCAGATTTGATAACCTCACTCGTTATTCCCATTTCCAAGTCATTTATGAAGATGTTAAAAAACAACGAGCCCAGTACACATTTATTTATTTATTTAACTGCATTTATATACCGCTTTTCACCGGGTCAAAGCGGTGTAACATATAACATAAGGGGGGGGGGTAATATTTTGCAGGGGGGGCCATCACCAAGGGCAACAATTAATGATTTGGGTGGACATAGACATGTACATTTCTGCTGAATCTAGGTATTAGATCATGCGGATAGGGTGGCATTTCTGTTCAAAGATGTTCACGGAATAGGATTGTTTTCAGCTGTTTCTTGAATGATGTGATGTCAGCGTTGTTTCTGATGTGGTTTGGTAGAGAGTTCCAGAGGGATGGGGCATAAAGTTCGAAGGCTCTGTTGCAGGTCCGTTGTGTGGATTTTGTTCTTTTGTGGGGGACGACAATGGAGTTATTGGAGGATTGTCTGGTTGATCTGTTGTGAGATGGGCGAGGTAGAAGGTGGTGGAGTGAGGTGTTCCGTGTTTGGTGGATAGTCTTGTGGATGAGTAGGATAGCTTTGTACTTGACTCTTGCTGGAATTGGAAGTAAGTGGAGGTCTCTTAGGATTGGAGTGATGTGATCCCGTTTTTTTGCATTCTGAATAATCCTTGCTGTGGTATTTAAGGCAGTTCGGAGGGGGTTGGTGTGTGAGGCGGGTAGTCCATGGTAGATTATGTTGCAGAAATCCAGATGAGGGAGTGTTACCGCTTGCATTACTGTCCTGAAGT
Organism: Ichthyophis bannanicus; assembly: GCA_033557465.1. NCBI lineage: Eukaryota > Metazoa > Chordata > Amphibia > Gymnophiona > Ichthyophiidae > Ichthyophis > Ichthyophis bannanicus. The sequence continues at coordinate 66,543,889 of CM066033.1, forward strand.
CATGAGGTTCTAGGAGAGGTCGGAGACGTTGAACAGTCTTAGCTTTGTGGAATATTGTCCCAGCGGTTTTGTTGATTTGTTGTTTAAAGGTGAGGGCCTGGTCAATGATAACGCCTAGATACCTTATTTGGGGCTGGATTTGGATTTGTGTGGTTCCCATGTTGAGGTGGGTAGGAGGTTTGAAGTCAGGTTCTTTTGTTACTATAAGGGCTTCGGTTTTCTTTATGTTGATGGATAAATTGTTCTCCTGTAGCCAGTTGGCTACGTCGTTGAAGCAGGCTGATAGCTGGTCATTTTTTGGGTTGGTGGTTGTAATCGGTGCGTAGAGCATTATGTCATCAGCGTATATGTGGAAGTTGATGTTGTGGGTGCGTATGATTGAGCATAGTGGACGGAGGTATATATTGAACAGCATGGCTGATAGGGTGGACCCTTGGGGTACTCCTTGATGTTGCTGGTAGGGGGTCGAGGTCGTGGAGAGGGTGCGAATCCGTTGCTGTCTGTTGGTTAAATAGGATCTGAACCATTGGAGTACAGTGTCTTTGATTCCAATTGATTGGAGTCTGCTTAAGAGGATTTCGTGGGAGATTGTGTCAAAGGCCGCTGATATATCTAGAAAGATCAGGATGTATCCGGATTGTTTCTCTTGGGTTCCAATGATGAGGGTGTTCATTAGAATGGTCATGAGGGTCTCAACTCCATGTAGTGGCTGGAATCCGTGTTGCTGCGGGTCAAGTATGTCGTTGGTGTCCAGATGATCTTGAAGCTGACGTTGGACTATCTTTTCTATTATCTTGGTGGCAAGGGGGAGGCTTGCAACTGGTCTGTAGGAGGTGGGGTCTAGTGGGTCCAGGTTGTTCTTTTTTATTGTTGGTCGAATGATTGATGTCTTGAGGGCGTCTGGTATGTATCCTTGTTTAAAGGATTCGTTTATGATGTGGGTTAATGGAGCACTCAGGTCTTCCTTTGTTTTCTTTATCCATTCCGTAGGACAGGGGTCTAGCGGGGAGGTAGTAGTGTTCAGACAGGAGATGGTGGAAGATATCTCTTCTTTTGAGGTTTGTGATAAGGAAGCTTATCACAGCTCAGGAAGGAGCTATAGAAAAGGTGAAGTGACTCTGAACAAGCAACCTGTCAGTTCTGGTAGAAATAAGAAAACAGAATTTTCCCATAAAAAGACTACCAGTCCCAGAATGCACCAGGTTTCCAACAGCCATTAGAGGAGCTGAAGTGGGGAAACGTGTGTTCAATCAGGAGGGCTATGAGGTAATCCCTAAGCACTCATCTCAAAGGGCAGGGCCTGATTCAGCACAGCTGCGCTGTGTTAGGGAGGAGCACTCATCCAAGCAGAATAAGAGTAGAGTTTATTCTACAGATGACCATCTTCATGATCACCTTGGATATCCAGAGAATGATCATCAGTTTCATCTGAAGGATCATCAGAAGCAGAAGCCAAACCGGACGGACAGAGAGGGAAAGAGACCCTTTGGAAGAAGGAAGAGAAAAGCCTTTGAGAGGTCTAGAAGAGTCCAAAGCAGTACGTATACTGGGAGGTATTCCAAGGGCCAGCATACACCATTGGACTGGGGAAAGCCAGAGGAATGGTGCTGCAGAGCTAGGAATCACCAGAGGCTACCTGTGAGGGAGACGGCTGCACGTGGAAGGGACCCTAAGACCTGTGCCAGAAGGTATGTGAAGAGAGATCCAGTGTCCAGGGATCTGGATTGGAAGGCTGGACATAAGAACTGGACTACATACTGGCCAGGCTATATAGAGAGGAACTCTAGCAGCAATGGAACTCAGGTATGAACACTGATCTATGCCCTAGCTATAACCTTGAAAGACAGCAGGGAAACAAGTATTCTCCTGAAAATGCTCCATTGAGAGATTCATCTGTGCCAATCCATGATATTGAACCCATGCTTGTTGAACAAGGGGGAATAACAGCAGATGAGGATCCTGTTTATATGGACTGCTCTCTATCTAAACTCCGTTGGTAACTTTCTGTTATAAAGTACAGCAACCATCACGAAGAAATACAAATTTGTTCTTTAATCTACTCAGAAAAGCTCCTGAAGCAGGATTTGACCCACACAGTGGAAGGCAAGCCAGCTAAGGCGTTTCAGCTGGTAACTGCTAGCAATTAAGCCTTACCTAATTGCTTGTGAGCTAGGAGAGAATCACTTTTGTATCTATGTGGGAAGTAATCAGAAGTTAACCTGAAAAGAACAGTTTGTTTCTTGCTTTGTGACTTTTCATTTGTTGTTTTCCTGATTTTAACTTTGTTTTTCCAAGTTAACACTGAAAGCAAGTAACCTAATTTATGTGCTACCAAGCATATCTGTGTTGGGAGAAATAACCCCATAAATAAATATCTTATTGGCTTTACCCAAGAGCACAACTAAATTATTGTCAACAGCTGTGTCTGGTGTGAATGAACTACATTGCCCACAATACCTTGCAAATCATATAGAAATATGCACTTGCCAAGAGTGTGAAGATTCTCACCCAGGCAGCCGTCTGACAGGTTTCATTGAATGTACTCCAGTCTGTGTTTATTGTGGTGCAAGGATTTGTCTTTGCGGTCGTAGCACAGAGGAGGGGTTGTTGAGGTTGTTGGAATTGTTTGTATTGTCGGGCCAGAAGATCCGAGGGGATATCTGGGAGTTGATCGGAAGCGGTCGGTGCCTTTGTCAGTTTTTTGGCAATTTGGAAGAGTTCTCGAGGTTTGTTTACAGCTGTCGTGATGATTTTGGTGTGGTAGTTTCCCTTCACATTGTCGGTCTCCGACTGGTAGTTAGTGAGTTCATGGAGGTACTGCTTTTTGTCCATTTCATTTTTGGTTTTCCTCCCTTTTCTTTCTGCTCTTCTGAGTTTTGTTTTTAGTTTGCGGAGGTCAGGGGTGAACCAGCGGGCCTTTGAGGAGATGGGTTTGTTGCTGGTTTTGTTTATAGTTGCGCTGGATGCTGAGGAAATTGTGGTGTTCCAGTTGTTTATGAGGTCATCAAGGGGTAGTCCACTATTCACCTTTTTCCATTGAGAAAATTGGCCATTTAGCCCTACCCTCTGCTTTCTATCTTTTAACCAATTCCTCATCCACAATAGTACACTGACCCCTAACCCATGACTTTTTAATTTCAACAATAGTTCTCTCATGATGGACATTGTCAAAGGCTTTCTAAAATCCAGATAGACAAAGGTAAGCCAGTCGATATAGTGTATCTGTTTATTCACACTTCTCTCTTCTACAGCTTCCATAAGAACATACTGGGTCAAATCAAAGTCCATCAAGCCCAGTATCCTGGTTCCAATGGCAGCCAATCCAGGTCACAAATACCTGTTAGGTTCCAGGCCCTATGTTACTAGAGGGCTCTTCACTGTCTCTGGGTGCAGGGAAAATACCTGAAGCAAACCTCCAGACTCTCTGTTCTGCAGCAGAAGTCAGGCAAGGGCAACACCCAACTTTCATTTCATTTCATTTGTCAGAGGCCTAGATCAGCACCTGGGACTCCACTGACTCAAGAGCCATATGCTGCCGATTTCAGCTTGGTGGAAAAGAGTTGCCAAGACTAAGGCACAAAGACCTCTTTCCCTCCAAAACATGGCTTTTTATGACCAAGGGCACTCTCTAGGTCCTTCCTTGGTTTCTCTCTCTAGGGAGCCCAGCTGGAAAATTCCTAGGGCCATAAATCATTTTACTGCTTTCACTGCAGGTCTACCCCTGAAAGGGTATCTTGGGGAAAGGGGGGGAGTACTTCCTGTTGCAAGGGTTTACTGATATCCTGGTCACAACAGAAGTGATAAAAAACAAAACTGGAAGAAAAAAAAAGTGAAGCTGCATCTTGGGAAATATGGCACATACATAGTAAAGAAAACTGAGATACTCATCTAGAGATGTGTATGCATGGGAATGCTCCGATGCTCAGAAAGTGTAGTTACTCATCTATAATAGGAGTTCTCCAAGGACAGCAAGAATCAGTCCTCACTTATGGGTGACGTCGGCACATGCGAAGCAATTCCCCAACTTTCAAAGAAAGCCTTTGGGATTGCTGCCTTGCATGCATGGTCCTCTTCCCGCCCAAGGGTGCCATCTTGCTCAGTCAGTTCCCTTAGCTCGAACCCTATCAAGCAGATGGCAAGGGAAGGATAAAAATCCAGCAACTCACTTGGGGAGGTGGGAGGGTAGTGAGGACGGATTCCTGCTGTCCCTGGAGAATACCTGTTACAGGTGAGTAACTATGTTTTCTCTAGGAACAAGCAGGAAGTCAGTCCTCACTTATGGTACTCCCCAGCTACAGGCTACTGAACCTGTAAACAAAAATGCCTCCACGAGGTTGTAAGCAGAAGCAGATGCCCGAAGGAGCCAGGGTCCTCGGCTCCCCGGGGCTAAACCCTCAATAGCCGTCGAGAAGGGTCGGAGGGCAGGAGTTGCTTATACCCTGAACAGATTACGGAGTACAGCCTGGCTGAAGGCGCTGTCCCGGCGGGACTCCCTCTCCAGGCAGCAGTGCGAGGCAAAAGTGTTCACCGAGATCCAGGTCGCAGCCCAGCAAATGTCCGATAGCGTCACTGAGTGCAGTGAAGCCACCTTGGCACGGACATTGTGTGCGGTGACCCATCGATCCAGCGGGGCTCACGCGAAGGCGATGCAGTCCGCCACCCAAATGGAGAGGGTGAGCTTTGTGACTGCCTGCCCCAATGATTGGGATCATAGGTCACGAAAAGCAGGCCAGACTTGCGATGAGGCTGGGTGCGCTGCAGATAGAAGGCAAGAGCCCTCTTGCAGTCGAGTGTATGCAGATTGGAAGGGCAGTCCCCAGAGAAAGCTGCAGGGGTTCTGCCACCAGTCTAAGGACCTGCTAAGGTCATGGGAGACCTGAATGGGGTCCCTGAGATGACCAGAGGCCAGGCTCCACTGAGTGCTGAGGCACCACTGGGCCGTTCGCCTGTGCATGTGGGCATGTGGAATCACATGGACGGTGGAGGTCATGTGCCCCAGGAGGCGCAGCATAGTCCGCGCCGTGACCCAAGGGTTGCTCTGGACCTGGGCCACCAATGCTGAAATCCCAGGCACTCTAGAAGGAGAATCATGCAAGATGCCACAAGGCGGGCTTCCCTGGCCGAGGGCCCCGTAATGAGCCAGTCATCGAGGTAAGGGAAGACCGGCACGCCCTGCTGTCTGAGGGTGGTGGCGGCCGCAGAGAGGCACTTTGTGAAGACTCGTGGAGCAGATGCAAGTCCGAAGGGAAGCACCCTGTATTGGTAATGTTCCCCTTGCACCCTGAAGTGCAAGAACTTCCTGTGCTGGTGCTGAATTAGAATGTGGGCATAAGCATCCCTGAGATCCAAGGAGCATAGCCAGTCGTCCTGCTGGAGGAAGGGCAGCAGAATGCCAAGAAATAGCAATTTGAACTTCTCCCGCACCAGAAACATGTTTAATTTCTGGAAGTCGAGGATGGGCTGTAGACCCCCTGTCTTCTTTGGGACGAGGAAGTACCGAGAATAGAAGCCCCGACCTCAGAGGTGCATTGGTACCCTCTCGACCGCTCGCTGGGCAAGGAGGTTGTCTAACTCCCGCTGTAGGAAGGTCTGGAGCGCGGGGAGTTGAGAAGGCTCCACTGGGGAAAAGGGAGGGGGAAGCCTATCCAGCCAGAGACGGTAGCCATCCCGGATTACTCGGAGGACCCAAGTGTCTGACGTAATGGACACCCACTGAGGGGCAAAAGGCTACACTGCTGGCATCAAAACCCCTGGGCAGGCTGAGGCAGAGCCGGGGTTTGGGCCTTGGGCCCTTTTGGTTTGCGATGACCGTGTGGCCCAGACTTTCTCTGCGTCGCAGTGGTCAGCGCAGGAATAGGTGGGTATGGTGGGTACGGAAAGAATGGCTTCTTAGCCCCATGGGATCAGAATCTCGTCTTCCAAAGAAGGAGGAGGTCTTGCACTAGAGGCAGGTATGGGTGAAAAACTGTCTCAATCTCGGTGGCCTTATGCTCCATCGGTTTACCGAAGAGCTGTTCAACAAGGCAGGGTACGTCTAGGAGCTTTTTCTGGACCCACTGCTCCGAGTCCGAGGACTGGAGCCATGCCTGGTGCCGGGCCCCAATGCAAATGGCCGCCACTCGAGACGAAGACTTGAATCCGTCGTAGGTGGCGCGGTAGAGGTATTTTGAGCACTCCACAACGGACTTCAGAAGGGTCCGGAACCTAATAAGAGGTTTGCCTGCGAGGCCCGCAGAGAAGCCCCCAAGTTCCTTGGCTAGGTCATGTAAAAACATGCCCGTGTACAATTGGTATGCCTGAATACAGCATGAGGGCATGGACCCTTGATAGGCTTTGCGGCCTAGGGCATTGAGGACTCTCGACTCCCTGCCCGGCGGAATGGAAGAAAGTGACTTCGGGTTCTTTTGTATTCTCAAGGCTGACTCCACCACCATGGAGGTGTGGGGGAGTTGGGCTTTGCTGGACCCTGTACATAGCATTGAGGCACTTGCTCACAATGGGGACCGACGCAGGGGTCTCTCACATGTGGAGTAGCAGCCTGGACAAAATGGGAGGAACCAGGACAGCAAGAGATTCCCGAGAAGGGGACTCATACTGTAGGATATCGAGCTCTTCGGTACGAGGTTCCTCCTCTGCCTGAATAGCTAGGTTGAGAGCCCGTGCCATATCCTGCAGGAACATTGAAAAGGAGGTGTCCACGGGTAGCAAATGCCACTGAAAGGCGGGCGGGGACGGCTCCGACGGTAGGTCCCGATGGGTACGGGTCTCAGAGGAGGTATCCCCATCCGACTCCCTGCCCCAAAAATCAGAGGAAGAGTCCGATTCCGGCTGGTCACCTCGCCCGGAGGCCGAGGAGCATTTGGAGGCGGAGGCCCTGGAAGATCTCGACCCCGAGGAACGGGAAGGTGAGCGAGACCGACGGCGAGGGCCCTCACAAGGCCCATGGCTCTCAGGGGTTTTCAGGGCGGATTTTGGTGCCCCTCTCGAGGGAACCTCATTCTCTAGGCACGGACCAGCGAAGCTGGATATGAGCGCCTGCTGGGAAGCTATGAAAGCAGAAATGCTGCATTCTAGTGCCAGCATACGGGACTCCCACATGGGCGCAGGGCCCTATGATGCTGACACCGGGTCAGGCATCAAGGAGGAGAGGGGGTCCTCATCGGGACGACCCTCGGGAGACCTGTTGCCATCGCCCAGGGCCTCCAAGTCTGTTCGAGGTACCTTACGAGGTCGCTCCTTGTCCGACTCTCAGGAATGCCGATGGGGGCTAAGCGACCGAGCGCAGGAGCGCTCGCGCTTGTTGGGAGCGCCTGACAGCGACTCAAGGCCGCCGCCTTCTTCTTACGCCGCTCTACTTCAGGGGACCCCTGGTAAGAGTGATGTCTTGAGCGCGGAGCCAAGGTGGGGGACTACACCGGCAGAGACACAACAGAGGGTGCCACTGGGGATTCCGAGGCAGCCTTCCGGAAAATGTCTTCGGACTTCTGCTTATAACATGAGAAAAGCTTTGGAGGTCATTTTCTTGCAAAGTGAACAGAGCTATGGATCATGGTCGGCTTCAAGACACCGTAGACAACAGTCATGGGTGTCCGTAAGTGACATGTTCTTGGAGCATCTATCACATTTTTTGAAACCTGTGGCCATCGGGGTAAAAAGGGCCCCCACGAGGTCAAAGACCCACACGGCCAGCAGTTAGGGGAAAAAAGGGAGTGAAGCCCGCCAACAACAAAAGTTAGGGAAAAAATGTCTCCTTTGCTCAAAACAGATATGAGCAATGGGGAGGATGGGTAGAGGACCGGTACAACTGGGAAACAGTAGGCCAGAGGCCGGAAAATGAAACACTTTTTCCGAGGGAAGAGGACGTGCATCCGAAATGCTCAGCGGAAAAAGGGAGACTGAGTAAGATGGCACCCTTGGGCAGGAAGAGGACCACGCATGCCTGGCAGCGATACCAAAGGCTTTCTTTGAAAGTTGGGGAATTGCTCCCCGCGGGCTCTGTCAGTGCCAACATCACCCATAAGCGACGACTGACTTCCTGCTTGATCCTGGAGAAAGATACAATAATCATGTTCTTTCTGAGCTCCGAGAGCACTGATCCATTTCAGTGTCATCAGTTGACGCCATATGAGGTGTGATCAAAAAGTATCAAAACTTGTGTTGCGCCACTCATATTAAGCATGCGCTCGTATTAGTTATGTGCGCTGCATGCGCAGAGTGTAGCGTGGCTGCAGCACACCTGTACTTTTTTTAATCACGTGATATTTGGTATCTTGTAAAAGCAGTTCATCAGGTTTGCAATGAGTGAAAAACATGAACAGCAAATTTGAATTAAATTCTGCCAGAAATTTGGAGAATCGTGCAGAGACCTATGACAAGCTACAGCAAGTCTATGGCAATGTATGCATGAGTCATGCTCCAGTTTATGACTGGTACAAATGTTTCCAAGAGGACTGCAAAAGTGTTGACAGTGACAAATATTCTGGAAGGCCATCCATGAGCAGTAATTTAGACAACGTTGAAGCAGTGCGTGCCGCAATACCATCAGGGGAGCTTGCTGAGAACATGCACAGTTTCAGGTTGGTATAATCTATTCTTACTGTCAATTTGGGGATGAGACATGTGTCTGCAAAATTCATGCCAAAACTCCTGTCTCCTGACCAAAAAGAAGATCGAATGTCTGCAGGAATGCATTGAAAATGACTCAGATTTCATCAGAAAGATTATTACTGGTGATGAATCAGGGTTTATGGCTATGACCCGGAAACTAAGGCTCAATCCTCACACAGTGGAAGACTCCAAACTCTCCCAGACCAAGAAAGCCGGTCAGGTGAGGAGCAATGCCAAGGTCATGCTCACAGTTTTCTTTGATTAGTGTTCATCATGAGTATGCTCCAAAAGGTCAAACCATCAATAAGGCATATTATGTCCAAGTTCTGACTCGTTTGAGAGATGCAGTTTGTCTTAAAGAGACCAGAGTTGCACAGGAATGGTGAATGGTTGCTTCATCATGATAATGCTCCAGCTCATGCATCACATCTTGTCCAGCAGTTCTTGGCCAAACGTCAAATCGAGCAAGTCCGTCACCCTCCTTATTCACCTGACCTCGCACCCTGTGACTAAAATTACCAATGAATGGAAGGAGATTCAACAACTTGGAGTCCATTAAGCAAAATTGACAGGGCAGCTTCCCAGCATAACAAAAGAGGTATTTAAAAATTTCTTCCAGCAGTGGCAGGAACGTTCAAGGAAGTGTGTTTTATTAGAAGGGGACTACTTTGAAGGAGACTGAGCACAACAACTGTATGTGTTATACTTCTTATGTTATTGTACAAGTCTCGATACTTTTTGATAGCACTTCATACACTTGTGTGGCTTATTCATTCTACTTGCTAAACACACAAAATGATGGCAGATAAAGACCATAAAGCTTATCCAGTCTGCCCATCTATACCAACTCAATGGAACGAACTACCACCAATGATACAGGCCATCCCGGATCTTATTTCTTTCAGAAAGGCCTTGAAGACTTACCTCTTTCAAATAGCCTACAACCTTCCACCCTAGACTATAACCTCCCAACCTAGATCAGCCATACATACATCCGATACAGCCGAACACCAATTTAATCCTGTCTAATGTAAATAATGTAAATAAGCTCCTGCAATGTAAGATTGTTCCTAGGTGTACCACAGCCAAACACCAATTTAATCTTGTTTGACTGTAAATAATGTAAATATGCTAAATAGTTATATGTAAACCAAGTTCATATGTTTTATGTAAACCACACTGTTCTGTAACAGTGCGGTAAACCATGTTTATGTAAACCGCACTGATCTGTAATAGCACGATATAGAAAAACAAACAAATAAAATAATAATAAATAAACTACTAGACTCTGCAATCCCTGCCTCTCCCTTAGAGATCCTCCACACTTATCCAATGCTTTCTTGACTTTAGAATTGACTCAAGAATTGACTAGATCTCGCTAACTGTGGAGTTACATACACAGATAAGATCATTAATATGGACAGGCCATGCACAAGTCTGAATTGACAATACCAAAGCATAATCTCCTTGTCACCTCCTCTGTGTTTCCTTACCATTCCCTAGATATATCCTAGTCCCCTGCTGTGTTGTCTGTTTTGACTAGACTATAACCTCTTAGGAGCAGGGACGATCTCTTATATTCTTTGTACAGTGCTACGTACACTTTGTAGCGCTATATAAATGATAAGTAATAGTAAGTAGTAAAGCATAAGAAACCGATATTTATTCACATATTTTTTGTCTAAAGTGAGCTCAAGGTGAAGGATAGGGTCAAAAAAGCACTATATTAAACACAATAAAACCATGATTACAACAAAAGCATAAATCATATAATTAAAAAGCGAAATAAACAAAAAATATAGAACAAACCACCCAAGCATAAAATACATATCCTAAATATGGTAAACAAAACAGACTAAATACCTGACATAAAAACCAAACCAAACCAGGGGCAGTCCACCAAATCAGACAATTATGTGATAATCTAATTTATATTAGCATGAGCTACATAAGAAAAGGTACTAGTTCTTGATCCGACCAGAAAGCATAGTTACTTACCTGTAACAGGAGATCTCCGGGAACAGCAGGAATTTAGTCCTCACATATGGGTATCGTCGGTAACGATGGAGCCTGCGCGGGAACGCTCCCCAGCATCCAATTAGAAAGCTTTTGGGAGCATCCCACAGCGCCTGCATGCTGCCTTCCCGCCTTTCCCAACTGCCTCTCTCCAGTTGAGTTTTAAAGCTGAGACAAAGAGAGAGAGGGAAAGGAAAAGAGATAGATAGAGAGATACAACTCCTAGGGGAGGTGGGTGGGTTGTGAGGACTAAATTCCTGCTGTTCCCGGAGATCACCTGTTACAGGTGAGTAACTATGCTATCTCCAGGAACAAGCAGGAATGTAGTCATCACATACGGGGACTCCCTAACTTTAGATGCCAGGGAGAGACCCCAGAAGTTGTGTGTCCCTGAGAAGGGCGCCACTTCCCCCCATGGATCTCTGGCATCCTACCAGGGATGGTGGGTAGGAGTTGATTAGGTATGGAACAGGTGTTGGAGAACAGCCTGACCAAACAAGGCATCCCGGCGGGAGTCCTTGTCCAAGCAGTAATGGGCTGTGAAGGTATGAACCGAGGCCCAGGTGGATGCTTGACAGATGTCGTTGATAGACACAGAATGTAGATGAGACATTGAAGTTGCCATGGCTCTCACACTGTGAGCTGTGACATGGCCCTCCAGAGGAAGATTCTTACTCTGATAGGCAAAGGATATACACTGAGCAATCCAGTTAGATAGTGTTCTCTTGGAGACTGGAAGTCCCAAATGAGAAGGATCAAAAGCAACAAAGAGCTGAGAGGACTTTCTATGTTGCTGTGTTCTTTGTAAGTAAAAGGCTAAAGCTCTTTTACAGTCCAAAGTATGAAGGTTCCTTTCTGCATTTGATGCATGAGGCCTTGGAAAGAACACAGGTAGGTAGACCGTTTGGTTTAGATGAAAAGGCGAGACCACCTTTGGCATAAAGCGTGGATGAGTCCTAAGGACTACCTTGTCATGATGGAACCTTGTATAAGGTGGATCAGCTACTAGTGCTTGCAACTCACTGATGTGACGTGCTGATGTGATTGCAATGAGAAAGATAACCTTCCAAGAAAGGAATTTCAGGGAGGTAGTAGCTAAGGGTTCGAAAGGTGGCTTCATGAGCTGACCAAGAACCACATTTAAGTCCCATGCCGCAGGTGGTGGCTTTATGGGAGGCTTAGTTAGCAGAAGGCCTCTCATAAATCTTGCTATAAGAGGATGGGAGGAGATAGGTTGTCCATTTAGGGGCTTGAAGGAAGCTGGAATAGCACTCAAATGGACCCTCACTGAGTTAGTCTTAAGTCCTGCATTGGATAAATGAAGGAGATACTCAAGTAATGATTCCAGAGGTATGGCAATGGGGTTAAGACCCTTCTGCGAACACCATATGGTAAACCTTTTCCACTTGAAAGCATAAGAGCGTCTTGTGGAAGGCTTCCTGAAAGCATAAAGGATATCCTTTATTTGCTGAGGGAGGTTAAGATCATGGAGATCTAGGCCTTCAGCAACCAAGCCCTGAGATGCAGAGACTGGGGATTGGGATGCCATAACATTCCGTCCTCCTGAGATAGGAGATCTGGAGCAGACCCTAACTCCAGGGAGGGGAGCTTGAGAGAGATATAGAAGCAGAGGGTACCACACTTGCTGTGGCCAATGTGGAGCTATGAGAATTATATGGCCTCTGTCTCTCTGAAGCTTGAACAGAGTTTTGGGAATTAGGAGAATGGGTGGAAAGGCATACAGGAAGTCTTGACCCCAGTAAAGGAGGAAAGCATCCCTGGCCTGAGCCCCCTGAGCCGAGGTTCTGGAACAGAACCAGGGAAGTTTGGCATTCCACGGACTTGCGAAGAAGTCTATGTCCGGGGTTCCCCAAATTAGAAAAATCTTGGCTACCTGGTCTGCATTCAGAGACCACTCGTGTGGAAGCAGAACTCGACTGAGTCTGTCTGCCCAAGAGTTTTGTATGCCTGGAAGATACACTGCCAGGAGATGAATCTGATGCTCTCTGGCGAGGGCCCATAGTCGCAAAGCTTCATTACAAAGCAACAGAGAGCCTGTTCCTCCCTGCTTGTTCACGTAGAACATGGCTACTTGATTGTCCGTATGAATGAGGATTGTCTTGTAGCTGAGCAGGGTGTGGAACACTCGAAGAGCAAGGAAGATTGCTCTGAGCTCTAAGAGCTTGATATGTAGATGAGTTTCCTGTGGAGACCAGGTGCCTTGGGTGGAGGTGTCTTGCAGATGAGCTCCCCAACCCATCGGATAAGCATCTGTTGTGAGAGTTGCCTGGGGTAAGGGCTGTTGAAAAGGGGACCCCAGCGACAGGTTTTGAGTGGACTTCCACCACTGGAGGGACAAAATAAGGCAACTTGTGTTTGCTATTTTGTCTGACAGGCATCCTGATGCCTGGGTCCATTGAGTGGATAAAGTCCACTGGGCTGCCCTCATGTGGAGGCGAGCATAGGGAACCACATGCACGGTAGATGCCATGTGGCCTAGTAGCTGTAACATTTCTCGGGCAGTGAGATGAGGCTTTAGCACTGCTTGAGAAGCTAACTGCACCATACGAAGGCAATGGGCCTGAGGGAGATAGGCCCTTGCCTTTCTGGTATCCAGCAAAGCTCCTATGAACTCTAAAGACTGAGTGGGAGTTAGACTGGATTTTGGGATGTTTATATACCAGACCCAAATGCTGGAGGATACGCATTGTGCAGGATAGAGAAGTCCTGGCCTCTGACTCTGTTGCGCTAGAATGAGCCAGTTGTCTAAGTAGGGGAAGACAAATATCCCTAGAGTGCGGAGATATGCTGCTACCACAGCCATGCATTTCGTGAACACCCTTGGTGCCGAGGCCAGGCCAAAAGGAAGCACCCTGTATTGGTAGTGCTTTCCTTGAAAAAGGAACCGAAGGAATCTTCGGTGAGTTGGATGGATGAGGACATGGGTGTACGCATCCTTGAGATCTAGAGAACAAAGCCAATCCTGACTCTGAAGGTATGGCAGCAGAGTTCCAAGAGAAATCATCTTGAATTTCTCTTTGACAAGGAATTTTAATGAAGATGGTAAACATAGGAACAACAGCCATGGAGCATGACTGGGCAGAGGCCACCAATTAAAGGATCTTTAACCGCCTGGAAATTACCTGCCAGGAGTGGACTCTGACGCTCTCTGGCAAAGGCCCATAGTTGCAGAGAGCATGCTGTAGGTTGCTTAGGAGAGACCTGGCTATTAGTTAGCCAGTATGCAATCTAATCAATTCCTGTCTGATAAGCTATCATAAAAGGAATATTTGAGGGGTCAACTCAAAAATACGCAAGCAGCGTAGAAAGAGGCAGAAACCCATGTCAGCTATCTGTTTAAAGAAGCTCATATAACCCACTTGATGGGTTATTCATTTTTCCGTTATGGAGGTTTTAGAAGCCTTCTGGGTTGACTATGCTCAAATGGATAAAATAAAGCTGATAGTGGTTTTCAGAATGCTGTATTGCATCCTGTAAAAACCCCAATGCAGAAAAGACTCTAAAAGGAAAAAACCCTGTATTGGAAGATTTACTGGAATAGGAGTTCCTATAGCTTCAGAAGAAGCTGTCCAGTTGAATAATATTCCTGTTGGAGACTGGATGTCCCAACTAAAGGATGGAAAGTAATACAGAGTTGTAGAAACTTACTAACTAGTAAGTCATTATAGTTAGAGCCCTCTGCAGTTAAGGTCAAAAAGGGTGAAAAGTATTGCTCACCCTGTTAAGTTTCTTGATTTTCCTTCCTCCTCTTTTTTTTTTTTTTTTTTAAATAAGGAAGAAGAAACTGGTGACCTGTAGGCATGAGAAACCTCCATAGCTCTTGGAGCTAAAAGAGTGGATTTCTCTTGAAGAAGTGATTCATGCCTAGAATTTAGCCAGTGTTGTCTCAGCATGGATGAGATATAACCCAGAATGACGCTTTCAATAGAAAGAGAAGTTGACAGGTTGTGAACCTCATACAGGAAGGAAGAGAAATCAGAAACCCTGAAATTACTGGGTTTACCGAGCCTGTTGAGGTTTCTGTCTTCTTAGCCTGGTTCAATGTTGTCCCTGCTGGGAAACATCTGTCTGAGGGGTAGAAGATGGATAAAACTTTTTCCCCGCAGGTGAACAAAGTTTTTTAGAAGATTTACTACTAGCTGGGACAGAGGAAAGTCTTGACAATCCTCTGAGGGTAGGATTATCAGTGTTTAACTGACTAGCCTGAAATAGACAATCCTTGTTGAAGAGATGTTCTCCAGTACAAGGACTATTCCCCAGCTTCTCTTGTACCCATTTATCCAAGTCTGAAGCTTGGAGCCAGGCTATGCGTCATGCTCCTATGGCTATAGCAGAAGATCTGCTGATAGATTCAAAAGAATCCAGGGAAGCACGATAAAGGAATGTAGAAATATCATGAGCATGATTGACTAGTGATAAATAGTCAGCTCTTTTATGTTCCTGAAGGAAAGGGTTCAAAAGTTTTAAACTTTTTGCAACCTCTTCCAGAAAGAATCCCATATAGAAAATATATGAAATGATTCTTGCTGAAAGCATAGATGCTTGGAAGCATCGACGCCCAAAAGCATCTAAGGTCCTGGACTCACGACCTGGCGGATAAGAGGAGTGCTTTTTTGCACTCTTAACACGCCTCATTGCTGATTCTACTACTATAGAATAATGAGGTAGTTGAGTCTTTTGAAAACCTGGAGAAGGTGGCACTTTATAGATAGTGTCAACTCTCTTGGAATATGGGGATACTGGTTAAGGGAGTTTCCCACATTCTTAATAACAGATCCTGTAGGGTCTGATGTAGAGGAAGCATGATTGCCTCCTCTGGAAACCAGGGGGATTGCAGAATTTCTGAATCCCTTGGTATCCCGATAATGCTTTGGAGCCCAAAGACTCCTGCCGGGATTGAGCCATAGTGTCCTCAAGGGCAAGGCCAGAGGCATCTAGATGCTTAGAAAGAGATCTACCTCTCGAGGACTGGCTAGTCTTAACAGACTGTTGTTTGGTTACCTGACCGTGGAAGGAAGAAGAGATTCTGCCTGGTGACATCATGGTTGATGTAGACCCGGTACCGAGTTGTGCTCGGTTCTGAAGACCTCTTCTGGTTAAACTCCTACAAGAGAAACACTCTTTAGGACAATGGTCAGGACCTAAACAAGCTAGACACCAAAAATGAGTGTCTAGTAACTTAGTTGTACCGCCACACTTTAGACATTTCTTAAGGATAGTGGCTGGCTTTTCCATAATGGAAAGGGTAGAGGCCTAGTGGCCAAAAAGGGGTCAGGCACTAAATAAGAAAAAATTTCTCAGTGAAAAGAAGAAATTTTCCAAGAAAAAGAAAAAAAAGCACCGGTGGTACCGGTGGGTGTCAAACGAAGGCAGGCACGACCACAAAAAATAAAAATTAAAAAGATGAATTTTCTGCGGTGACAAGGACACGTCCTGTCGGCTCCGCGGAAAACAAAGAACTGTTGTGAGGGAAGTGGATTGGCGGGAAGGCAGCGCGCATGCGTGTGGGATGCTCCCAAAAGCTTTCTTTTTTGGACGCTGGGGAGCGTTCCCGCGCAGGCTCCGTTGGTACCGACGTACCCATATGTGAGGACTCATTCCTGCTTGTTCCTGGAGATAAGAGGGTAGAGAGGGGAGGAAGCCATAGTATGTGTGGGTGCTGTTTATGTCTAAGTGAGGAGGTATGCGTGATGTGCTTTGGAAATTGTGAGTTGCATTTTAGTAACATCATTTGTGAGCTGCTTCAGTTATTTTTCCCTTCCTCCCTCTGCCTGTGTTGCCCCGTGTGACACTTTTGGAACGGCGTTATGGTCAGTATTCTCTAGCTTTTAGCATTTTTCCAAAGAAAGCAGTGGGGATTGTTTTTGGATGCCAGGTTCCCTGAAAAACGGATCTAATGTTGTTTCTGGTTTTCAAATTTGCCTGAAATATGTAAACTTTCTTCCTGCATGCCAAATTTGGCGACTTGGTCTCTTTTTGTAGAATTATTGTGTCCACAGACACACATCAATCCTTTTTACGTAACTGTTTCCAAAATTTCATTTGTTAGAAAGCATAAAACAAACAATGAAACAATTGGTAGGAAATTTGTAATAAATTTGAGAACTTTCAAAAGCCTGGAAGATGATGGCACTTGGCAGATTACATGACACACTAGTGTGACTATTTGGGCTAATTATTCTTTGGAGACTACGAGTTCAGAATGTTTTCAGCTGCGTAGTGGGATCATGGACCCTGTACAATCCCTTGGCATATGTGGTGAAATTACCATTTAGTACAACCCTTGATCTGTATGGTAGGATCACATTGTATGTTTCCATAGATGTGTAGCAAGATTACTCCGTTTTCTTGGGCTGTGTGTTAGATTAGGATCCTTGGACTACAGAATGAGATCACTGTAAAATGGGTCTCACACTTACCCAAACATAGCTGCTGTCTGTCTTGTATTCTGCTGTGGGGGAGTTGAGGTGCTGGTGGACAGTAAAATGTCAGTTCCACCCTTCTCCCAGTCGAACGCCTCATTTTCTGTAATCCCTCGCTCCTTCATACTGTTCTCAAATACAGACATGATCATCTACAATGAACATACAAAGCACTGTCAACCACAGTTCTAAATATTACACTCCGTACTCTCAGCAAAAATGATTTTACTGCAAAGAATAACTGGTTAGGATTGTGGCTAAAACAGAAGAGTGAAAATGAATTTTTTGCTGATGATGCATTAGGCAATATTTTGTAATTCAGCATAGAATTGCTAAGAATTCAGATTTTAATATACATATTGATGAGGAGGGAGACACCCACAAGTGGTTTTAATCAAGTTTGGAGACTGATAGGCTAAAACAATTATTACAGTAGATAAGCCCACACATCAACAGGGACACATACTGAACCTGATATTTAGCTCAGAAGATATACAGGAAAAAAATCTTTTAAAAAATTCAAGATATTAAACCAGTTTCCTGGTCAGATCTTTTTCTGATTACTTAACTTTTGAAGTTGTAAGGAGGTGTATTTTACATAAGAAACAGCAGAAGATGGTTAAGATAGAGGACAGGAGAAAAAGATGGGAAAAGCAGCACTGGAAAGGAGGGAATGTAGAGGATTTGGTTGAGGAATGATTTAAATTGACAGGTAAAGTAGGACGAACTCAGCAGTCATGTGTGATGGGTGTAGGGGGGACAGAAGAATTGGTATAGTGAAGAATAGAAATTATGAAATAGAAAGGCATGAAAAATGGAGAGTGGATTAATTCTCAATCTGAGACTGAAAGAAGTAATTGAAAGGAGGCTGCTAACGTATTTAGAAAATATTCAACTTACAGAAACACTTAAATCTGCAGTAGAGATTAAAAAGACTGGCAATAAATCTAGAGAAATGTTTGTCAGGGCAAGGGATGGCAGCAAAACAAAATTCAGGTAATTTGATTTAATGCTCTATAATGTTTAATTTCTTGTTTGCTGCACTGGACTGTATTTTCTCTTAATGTTTGTGTTATGTTTTACCATTGCCTTATATTTATGTAAACCACAGAGAGTGAATAAGATCAGCGGTATATACGTTTTTTTTATATAAATAGATGGAAGGCGAGGACTTCCGGTGACATGCTGGGCTGAGTAGGACGTCTCCTGCTTAGCTCCGGAGCCCGCGCCCTCCTCCCGGCTATCAAACCTGCTTTTAGACGACTAATTTTTATTAGAGTGAGGGGGAGCTGGTACTCTGTTGAGGGCACCTGGATTTGCGCACCTTGGGTGGACCGCGAGCCTATGGCAACAAAATCTCCCTGCCGAGAGCGGCCTCGCGGCAGTGAAGCCAAGATGGCCGACGGGGCTGCTGATGGGCAAGTGCTGGTGACTGCGCCGACGATGGTGGCGGAGGTCTCGAAGGCCGTAGTGGAAGCCTTGGAGGGGCGCCTGGGTGGCTTAGCCTCGCAAATCACTGCGGTGGCCCAGGCGGTAACTGACTTCACTAGCCGGGTGGAACAGGTGGAGCACCGTGTTGGCACTCTTGAGGACACGTGCGCGGAGGATGCGGCCCGCATTAAGAAGTTGGAGGAGGCCCTGGCGAGACACGAGGAGAAACTGGAGGACCTCGAAAATAGGAGCCGGCGCAACAATCTTCGTTTTATTGGAATTGAGGAGTCGGTGCAGGAAAAGGATCTCAGGCAATATCTGGAGAGATGGCTGCCTAATAACTTACCTTTGGAGGCGGAGATGGGCGCCATAGTCCTTGAGAGAGCGCACTGACTGGGGCCCTACAAACCGGGTGACAACAGACCCAGAGCAGTGATCGCGCGTTTCTTGAACGCCTCCCAGAAGGAGGGAGTCCTGAGAGCCTCAAGGCAGCAGCGCCGCTCGGGGGGTGAGGCTTGCAAGCTCTTGATCTTTCAAGATTACTCTGCCGGGGTCTCACAGTGTCGTCGTGCGTTTAAGGATGTCTGCGGACGGCTGATAGAACGTGATCTGCGCTTCACTATGGCCTACCCGGCGACCCTGCGCGTTGACTGTGACGGAGGCCAACAGACATTCTCGACGCCAGAGGCCGCAATGGCCTCCTGTAATGGCCTGGGCTGACCGGGGAGGACGATCTTGGAAGATCTAACTACAATTGTTCCTGCTATTAACTGGACTTTGTCCCTTGGGACCCTGTGACTCAAGTCCTTTCTCCTTCGGTGCTGCTGGGGACTCAATTCCCGGGCGCACACGGCCCCAGGGGGGTCTGGCTCCCCCTCTCTCTCCCTTCTTTTATTTTATTCTCCCTTTTATTTTTATTTCTCCTATCTTTATTTTTATTTTCCCATCTTTAGGTTTATTTCCTTTTCACTTCCCAGGGCTTTATTTTGGTCCTTCGCTGGTTTTTCTTTTACCTTCCTACTTCTTTTGGTTCTCTTATTGTTTGATCAAATGTGGTTTATTACTTGCTTGCTTGCTCTCTTTGTTATTTGCTTTTTTTTCTACTCTGTTGTACTACGGTGTTACTTTGGGCAGGGGCAGAGGCAGCTACTTCCCTCCCTACATAATGTTCAATGTCTCCCTATGTTTGCTATGAGGGGCAGGCCGGGCCGGCTGAGATGGGCCGCACTGCTTACAGTAAATGGGGAGGAGTGCCTGCAGCAGCTTTGCACGGCGGTATCTGGAGGCTGGGCTGCTGTACGTGCCTCCTTTGGCGGGTAGTGGTTCACTGGGGAGCCCGGGAGATTTACTGGATTGAGCCCTTTGTCTAGCCATGGCCGGAGTCATCTTCCATACGGTGGCTTGTGGGATGCCTGGGCCATAGTTCCCGTTTGGGGGCACGCGCTAACTCCCCCTTGTGGGTTCGATGAGAGCCCGCCCTGCCCGGAGTTTGGGGTTTGGGGGTCATTGGGGGTGGGAGGGGGGATGGGAAGGCCCTTGTGGGAAGCAGGTATATGCCGAGACTATTGTATGCTTGACTGTACTGAGGATGTTGGTAGCGGCCTGGGTACTGTATATCACACCCCTTGGCCTGCTAACCCTCTCTGTCTCTCCAACATGTCTGGGGTCACTGAACTGGGTGGTGGGGAGGGAGGGAGCAGGCATGCGGAGAGACCCTGGATATTCTGGCTGGGTGTGGTGGGGTTTCGCATTTCCCGGGGGGGGGGGGGGAGCTCTGCATGTCTCGGAGGTCATGGAGTGGCCAGTGGAAGAGGAGGGCTGGTGGTTGGTGCAGGTTTGGGGTGGGGGGGGGCATGGAGGGGTATGCTGACTTGCTGGGACAGGGGGGGGGTTTGAGGGGGGAGGGGAGGGTGGGGGGAGGGTGGGCTTAGGTGGGAGGATGGGAAGGGTTAGCTTCGGATGTGCTGGGCTTGTTGGTGCTGCTTGGTGGATGTTTGAGAGAGTGTGTGCAGGTGTGGTTGTCCTGGGCGCTGTCCGTGTGGATGTTGGGGGAGACCCTAGACTGGGGGGGGGTCTTCACCTTCTGGCGCATTGGTTCTGTGTCTCTTGGTGGCTTCTTGGCATAGTATGAATGAATGCTGGCGTTAAGATAGCGTCCTGGAATGTCTGTGGCCTCGGCTCCCCGATAAAGCGCTATAAAGTGCTCCAGCAATTGAAACGTAAGCGGATCGGGGTGGCTATGCTGCAGGAGACGCACCAGTCTGATGCTGAGCATGAGAAGTTATGTAAAGGTCCTGTTAGTAAGGTCTATGGATCCCCTGCGCTGGGAAAGAAACGAGGTGTGGCAATCTTAATTACTAGCTCTGTAAATTGGGTGGAGGAGAGAGTGGATGTTGATTCTGAAGGCCGGTACGTATGTGCGTGGGGGTTGCTGGCTGGTATGAAAGTGGTTATGTGTTCGGTCTATGCCCCCAATGTGTATGAAGCCCGGTTCTTTCGGGCCCTTGCTAAGGTCCTGGCGGGGACCACCGGTTATCAGGTTATCCTAGGCGGAGACTTTAATGAAGTGTTGGATGTACATTTGGATCGTACGGGGCCGGCTGGGGGTCGAGGCCAGCGCACCCGGCAGCGCCTATGGGGGTTGTGTGAGGGGCACCAGCTTATGGATATCTGGCGGGTCCTGCACCCGGGCGACCGGGAGTATACTCATCAGTCTAGGGCGCATGGCTCATGGTCCCGAATTGATTATTTCTTGATCTCGGAGTCACTTTTTGGTTGGATTCAGTGTGCCGAGGTGGGCCCCTCCGTTCTTTCCGACCATGCGATGGTGATCTTAGAGCTTCGCAGTGGTGACCCTGGTCGGGGCCGGCTTTGGCGCTATCCCCTGGAGCTGGGTAGTGACGCGCAGTTTGAGCATTATCTTCGGGATCGCTGGAGGGACTACGTGGCCCTCAATGATCAACCGGGGATTTCTCCTGTTCTCTTTTGGGAAGCCGGTAAAGCTGTCTTGCGCGGTGATATTATTAGCTATACTAGCTTGCGGCGCAAGCGGTTGAATCAGCAGATCCTTCGCTTAGAACGGGATTTGGGGAAGGCATGGAGACTGGTGGCGGGGTGCCGGCCGGAGGCTAATCGCCGTAAATTGCGGGAGATACAGACGGAGCTGGAGATGCTTCTCCATCGACGGGCGCAGAAATCATTGTTGTATTATCGCTACAAGTTATACCAACATGGGAATAGGGCTGGTAAGTTGTTGTCTGCCTTGGTGAGGCCTGCTGGGGGGGGGGGGGGCGCGTACTATAGGGGCTATTCGGCATGCAGACGGGACCCTTAGGCGGAGAGCAGAGGAGATTGAGGCGGTTTTCACTGATTTTTTGACAGCTTTACGCAGGGGATGGGGTTCAGGAAACGGCGGGTCGGGGCTTTCTCAACGAATGTAATTTGAACAAGCTTAGTGAGGAGGGCCTACAGGCTCTCAGTCAGCCGTTAACGGGTCGGGAGGTGCAGGAGGGGATCAAGAAATTAAAGCTGGGTAGGGCCCCCGGGGTTGATGGCTATCGGAGTGAGTTTTACAAGGTTTTGGGTGATCTTGTTGTGGCGCCCCTTGTGGGGTATTTTGAAGCCTTGGTTAGGTTGGGGAGGTTCCCGTTCGAAGCCAATAAGGCGTTGATTACCATCCTGCCTAAGCCAGGCCGGGATCCGCTATTGCCGGGCTCGTACCGCCCTATTTCGCTCCTTAATGTTGACATTAAACTCTTGGCAAAAATCATGGCAGATCGGTTAGCACGGTTTTTGCCAGACCTGATTCATAGAGATCAGGTGGGCTTTGTGAGGGGCCGGCATGCTGTTTTCAGCGTACAATGAATTTTGCTGTCTATGCTTATTAGTTTCGATGCTGAGAAAGCGTTCAATAGGGTCAATTGGGGCTTCATGTATCAGACATTAGAGGCGATGGGGTTTTCTGGTTTCTTTGTGGATGTGGTCCGTCTATTATATGCTGAGCCGCAAGGGGCCATTATGGTGAATGGCCACATGTCAGCGGCTTTCCCCATTCAGAAGGGAACCCGTCAGGGTTGCCCACTCTCACCGCTCCTCTTCGTTTTGACGTTGGAGCCGTTGCTGATCCGGATCCGAACTGCCACGGAGTTCCAGGGTATTCCAGTGGGGGCGACAGAAGTCCGGGTTGCGGCTTTCGCGGACGACTTGCTTGTTCATTTGGGAAACCCTCAAGAGGGGCTCCCCCATGTGTTACAACTTATTAAGGAGTATGGGGTGCACTCGGGGTTTCGCCTCAACTTAGATAAGTCTGAAGCCATGCTGGTGGGTTCTACGGCTCAGCGGGGCTGGCTCGGGGACTTCCCGTTAAAGTGGGCGGAGGGTCATTTCAAGTACCTAGGTATTTATCTGCCGGCGAACGTGCGGGACCTTTATCATCTTAATGTCTCCAAACTAGTCGACGCCGTTACGATCCATGTGGATAAATGGCGAGACCTACCGCTTTCTCTAGGAGGGCGTGTGGCACTATAAAGATGGCACTGTTTCCTAAGATTCTCTACATGTTGCAGATTCTCCCGCTGTTCTTGAAGCGTGTGGACCTTCGGAAGTTGCAGATTCTTCTTAATCGTTTTCTATGGCAGGGACGGAAGCCCAGGGTGCGTTTAGTGGTACTGCAGCAGCCCCGATCCCTGGGTGGCCTTGGCCTCCCGGACCTTCAGAAATACAATATAGCTTGCCTACTGCGGGTCGGGCGGGACTGGCTTTGGGACCTGGAGGACTGCTCGCCTTTGGCGCTCTTGCGGGAGGCAGTTAAACCTTTTCATCCGCGGTATCTCCTTCACGCTCCGGTGCGGGGGCTTAACCGAGAGCTCTGTGAGGTAGTATTAGACCCAGTACGGCAGGCCTGGTGTTTCTTTTGTGCGGGGCGTCGACTTCTGCCACGTTATTCTCCTTATCTTCCCATACGAGGTAATGCTGATAAATAGATGGAAGGCAGAGAAACTGGCAGTGTTTTTTTCATACAAATGAAGCTGAAAACCTACTTATGAATCCCTCTAGAAGTCGCTTCTCATATCTCAATTGGGAATATATGAAATAGGTACATATTTAGGATGGAGCATCATTTCCACAGAAGCAACTCTCCCAACATTATTTATTTATTTAGCTTTATTTATATACCACCTTTCTCTGGGTGAAGGCGGTTTACATTGTTGCAGATACATTGTAAGAGTGGTGTGAAACTATATACTATATATAGAATAACCACCAAATTGCAAATAAAGCCAGTCAATAACACAATGCAATTATCCAAATTACACCAAAAAATGCTCATAGACAAGAAAATTCATATTATGAAAATCATACAATACTATGTTTAATTATTTCTTAAAGTATTCTTTATTACAATATTTATTAAATAATGTCTTCAATCAACACGACACAAGATAACATGCATTCATATAATAAATGTATAAACACACACTTTAAAACTAAATATACATAAATCAATATGCCCTTAAGATGTTCCAAAAAGCGTAGTTACTCACCTGTAACAGGTGTTCTCCAGGAGCAGCAGGAATCAGTCCTCACTTATGGGTGACGTCGGCGCCGACGGAGCCCTCGCGGAGCAATTTTCCCCAGCTTTCAAAGAAAGCCTTTGGGATTGCAGCGCGCATGCGCGGTCGTCTTCCCGCCCGAGGGTGCCATCTTAGCCAGTCAGATGACATAGCTAAAAAAGACAGCATAAAAATTTGCAAAAAGAACATAAGCAGACGATTGCAACTCCAAGGGGAGGAGGGAGGGTAGTGAGGACTGATTCCTGCTGCTCCTGGAGAACACCTGTTACAGGTGAGTAACTACGCTTTCTCCAGGACCAAGCAGGAAGTCAGTCCTCACTTATGGGACTCCCAAGCTTAAGGCTACCGGAGACCCTAAGCACAAAAATGAGCTCCCTCTAGCTCAGCAGCACAGAAGGATAGAATCTTCGCTGAATTATCACCCACCGGTAGCCCACATCCGGGATGGAGGGTAGGAGTTGCTCAGACCTCAAAGAGATTACGGAGGACTGCCTGTCCGAAAGCACTGTCCCTACGGGACTCCCTCTCGAGACAGTAATGGACCGCAAAAGTCTGGCTCGAAGACCAAGTAGTGGCCCGGCAGATGTCTGCCAGCGGAACAGAGCGGAGGTAAGCCACTGACGTGGCCTTTGCCCGAACGCAATGAGCCGTGACTCGACTATCTAAGGAGAGTCCGGCTGCCCCATAAGCCCAAGAGATACAGTCCGCAACCCAGATGGACAGAGTACGCTTGGAGACCGGGAGCCCCAATTTATTGGGGTCAAAAGACACAAAAAGCTGAGCAGCTTTACGGTGCTCCCGCGTACGGTCAAGGTAGAAGTTCAATGCCCTTCTACAGTCCAGGGTATGGAGGACCGTCTCAGCTCGGCTGGAGTGTGGTCTGGGAAAGAAGGTTGGAAGTACCACCTCCTGATTGATGTGAAAAGGGGAGACCACTTTAGGCAGAAATTTTGGGTGAGTCCGTAGGACTACCCTATTCTTGTAGAACCTAGTGTAAGGGGGATCAGACACGAGGGCCTGCAATTCACTCACGCGTCTAGCGGAAGTGAGGGCTATCAAGAACAGTGTTTTCCAAGACAGAAAACGGAGAGAACAGGTAGCCATAGGTTCAAAAGGCGGACAGGTGATCCACTGCAAAACCACATTCAGGTCCCAGTCAGGCGCTGGCGGGCGCAGAGGTGGTTTAAGTAGAAGGAGACCTCGGAGAAACCTCGCTACGAGAGGGTCATTGGAGAGAGGTCTGCCGTCCACCGGCACATGATGTGCTGAAAGAGCACTGAGGTGAACTTTGACGGAGTTGGACTTAAGTCCCAGATTAGAGAGGTGCAGCAAGTACTGCAAGATCACCGACACCGGGCAGGAGAAGGGATCCTGAGACTGTTGGGTACACCAGACTGCAAAGCGACGCCATTTAAGAACGTAGCATTTTCGGGTAGAAGGCCGTCGCGAAGCCAAGACGACCTCCTCCACCTCCGCCGGCAGGAGAAGGGGAGCAAGGACTACCCTCTCAGCAGCCAGGCCATGAGGTTGAGAGACCTGAGGTTGGGGTGCAGGAGGGACCCCTGATCCTGAGTGAGGAGATCCGGTTGCACCCCCAGAGGGATTGGATCCTCCACCGCCAGTTGCAGCAGGAGCGGAAACCACGGCTGCCTGGGCC
The DNA here is from genome assembly GCA_033557465.1 of Ichthyophis bannanicus. Classification (NCBI taxonomy): domain Eukaryota; kingdom Metazoa; phylum Chordata; class Amphibia; order Gymnophiona; family Ichthyophiidae; genus Ichthyophis; species Ichthyophis bannanicus. The sequence goes on from CM066033.1 coordinate 66,569,616, forward strand.
AGCGAGGGGCCACCAGGATCATGAAGGCTTTGTCTCGGAGAACCTTGAAAAGAGTCCGAGAGACCAGCGGGATGGGAGGGAAAGCGTACAGAAGGCTCCCCGACCACGAGATCAGAAAGGCGTCCGCCGCCACCCGGAGGGGGTGTGGCCGACGAGAGCAGAAGCGAGGAAGCTGCCGGTTGTGAGGACTGGCAAAGAGATCCACCGTGGGGAGACCCCACTTGAGGAAGAGCTTCTGAACTACCAAGGGATCCAGACGCCACTCGTGCGGCTGGAGGACCCTGCTGAGTTTGTCTGCAAGGCAATTTTCTTGGCCCGGGAGATAAACTGCCTTGAGGAGAATGCCGTGACTGACGGCCCAAGAGCAGAGCTTCTGTGCCTCCCGGCAGAGGAGGAAGGAGCCCGTGCCCCCCTGCTTGTTCACGTAGAACATGGCAACTTGATTGTCCGTCTGGACAAGGACGGACTGTTGGGAAGTCAGGTGGGAGAAGGCCTTGAGAGCCAGGCGGATCGCCCTGAGCTCCAGGAAGTTGATCTGCTGAGCAGACTCCCACGTGGTCCAGAGGCCCTGAGTGCGTGCCTCTTGGCAATGTGCTCCCCAGCCCAGGAGGGATGCATCGGTGGTCAGCACCCGGGTCGGCTGAGGTGACTGGAAAGGCATTCCGAATATCAGGTTCGGCTGCCGGAGCCACCACCGGAGAGACGAGACCAGCGGCTCGGAAACGCGCACTAGGTCTGCTAGGCCGCCCGTGGCTTGTCGCCACTGCTGGCGGAGACACCATTGCGCAGACCGCATATTCAGGCGGGCATTGGGGGTCACATGGACGGTGGAAGCCATATGGCCGAGCAGTCTCAGGAAGCGCCTGGCGGAGACCAGGGGCTGGCTGCGAAAGCGGTCGGCTAGGTCCATGAGCCGTTGAGCCCTGTCGAGCGGTAGGAATGCTCGCGCCTGAGGAGTGTGCAGCCTTGCGCCGATGAACTCGAGATCCTGTGAGGGGAGCAAAGTGGACTTTGCGAAGTTTATGACAAAGCCCAAGTGCTGCAGCAGAGTCACCGTGCGGCAGGTGGCGTTGGTGACCTCCTGAGCGGACGCTGCTCTGATGAGCCAGTCGTCGAGGTACGGAAAGACATAGAGGCCGTGAAGCCGGAGATGGGCCGCCACGACCGCGAGACATTTTGTGAAGACTCGCGGTGCGGAGGACAGGCCAAAGGGCAGTACTCTGTACTGGTAATGATTTCCTGCCACCACAAACCTTAGGTATTGGCGGTGGCTTGGGTGGATGAGGATGTGCGTGTAGGCATCCTTTAGATCCAAGGAGCATAGCCAATCTCCCTGCTGGAGGTAGGGCAGAAGGATTCCAAGGGTAAGCATTTTGAACTTCTCCCGCACAAGGAACTTGTTGAGGTTGCGCAAGTCCAGGATGGGTCTGAGGCCCCCTGTTCTCTTTGGTATCAAAAAATACCTTGAATAAAAGCCTTGACCTCTCAGGTGGTGTGGCACCGGTTCCACCGCCTGTTCCTGCAGAAGACCTGCTAACTCCTGAAGGAGCAACTCCCTGTGCAGAGGGGGGCGTGGAGGTTCTCCCGGAAAATAGGAGGGAGGGACCTGATGGAAGTGGAGAAGATAGCCTTCTCGCACGACCTGAAGCACCCAGGCATCTGCGGTGATGCTGGACCACCTGTGGGTGAAGTGAACCAGCCGGCCTCCGGTGCTGGAGGGAACCAGCGGGGGGGGAGAGGCTATGCTTAGCGAGTCAAAAGCCCCCACCCTGCTGAGCAGGGGCTGGTGGTGCAGGCTTGGGGGCTTGCTGCCTACGGGACCCGTTACCCCGTCCCTTGGCCTGCTGGCCCTGTTGGGGAGCTGCAGGGGCCTGATAATGGGGGTATTGTTTGTAGGCAGCCGCCTTCCTCGGGTAAAAGGACTTTTTCCCCGAGCCCTTCTTTTTCTGGGAAGGGGCGGAGGTCTTCCTAGAAAGCCTGGTCCTGGTGAGAGTCTCAGTCTCAATTTGCGCAGCCTTTTCCGCCATGGGCTTGCCAAAGAGGTTTTCGCCTCGGCAGGGGACATCGACCAACTTGTCCTGCACCCAGGGCTCAAGGTCTGACGACTGAAGCCAAGCCTGTCGGCGGGCACCGATGCCGGCTGCGGCTACTCGAGCCGAGGCTTCAAAGCCATCATAGGCTGCTCGGGACATGAACTTTGAGCATTCCCGAATGCCAGTGGACAAGGCTAGGAACCTCCGCAAGGGCTCCTCGGAGAGACCAGCGGAGAATCCGGCTAGCTCTTTAGCCAGATCCCGGAGATACATGCCCATGTATAGCTGGTAAGTCTGGACACGACATGCGAGCATAGAGCCCTGGAAGCACTTCTTGCCAAGGCCATCCAGGTTACGGGCCTCCCTGCCAGGAGGCACCGAGGAGTGCATCTTCTGGCTCTTAAGACGGTGCATGGCCGATTCCACTACCATGGAATGGTGTGGCAGCTGTGCCTTTTGAAAGCCAGGGCTCTTGCGGACTCGATAGATAGAATCGACCCGCTTGCTCAGGACCGGTGAGGAGGCCGGACTCTCCCACATGCGGAAGAGTAGTCGTTCCAGCATAGGAGGAACCGGCACAGTAAAGTGTTCCCTCGCGGGAGAGTCATACTGGAGGGCGTCGAGCTCTTCGGCTCGAGGCTCTTCCTCGGGATCCGCAGGGAAGGCCAAAGCCTTGGCCATATCCCTAACGAAGTCCGAGAACCGGGCATCCTCCGGGGGGGACTGCTTCCGAGGCTCGGACTCCGGTGAGTCCGATGGGACACACCGAGTCCGGAAAGAATCAGGCGACTCTTCCTCCTCAGACTCCCAGACCGACTCCGACGAGGACTCGGTGGGGTCGGCCCGGGCAGGGTGCGGCGCCAGCCGCCCCGACGCCGAGGGAGTCGGCGTCGGCGACCTCGGTCCCGAACGGGAGGCCGAGGGCGACCTCGACCGAGGATCGACTCGAGTTCTCATCGACTCGAGGATCGGCTCGGTCTCCGGGGTCGACTTGGACGTCGACGTCCCGGCGGTCGGGGCAGCGACGCCAGCGAAGCCAGCGAGCAGTGCCCTCTGCTGGTCCATGAAGGCAGACAGTCTGCTCTCCAAGGCCGTCAACCTGAGTCCGAGCTCAGGTGACCCAGCAGCCCCCGACTCGGGCCCCGACGGCGTCGGGCCCGACGTCGGCTGTCGCGGAGGCGAGTCCAGAAGGACCACAGGACTTACCCGGGCAGGCATCTCCGACTCCAGGCGAGGTCGCTTCGGGACGTGTTCCTTCTCCAAGGACCCGGGGCGGCTGTCGGGGCTATGCGACCTGGCCCTCGCGGAACCAGGAGCGTCCACCGACGCCGCCCTCGCGGGTTTTTCCTTCCGACGATGGTCCCCGGAGGGAGAACCCCGGTCGGAGGAGCTCCGGCGACGGTCCGAGCTGGAGCCTTTCGACACGGAGGCCTCCGACGAGGTCCGGGTACGGCTGGGGTCAGCGAAGATTCTCTCACGCTGATGCCGCCGACTCCTCAACGCCTTTGAGGACAGTTTGCTGCAGGGCCCACAGCTCAGTTCCTCATGATCCGGGCCCAGGCAGCGGAGGCAAAAGTCGTGTGTGTCGGTTAGTGACATATTTCGGTCACACCGGCCACACCGCTTAAACCCACTGGCAGCCATCGGGGGAAAAAGGGCCCCTGCGAGGTCAAAGGACCGGGCTGCCAGGGAAAACGAAAACGAAAGCTGACTAAGTCAGAAAAACCGAAAAAAGTAAGAGGACTCGAGACCGGCGTCGCGAGTCCGGGCGGGAAAACGATCGGCGTCGAACCGAAAGAAAAAAGGATAAAACAAAGAAGAAAATCAACTTTTTCGCGGGGACAAGACGGGGACGTCTGTAGGGCTCCGCGGAAAAAAGAAGACTGGCTAAGATGGCACCCTCGGGCGGGAAGACGACCGCGCATGCGCGCTGCAATCCCAAAGGCTTTCTTTGAAAGCTGGGGAAAATTGCTCCGCGAGGGCTCCGTCGGCGCCGACGTCACCCATAAGTGAGGACTGACTTCCTGCTTGGTCCTGGAGAACAAATGATTTATATAATTTTTACATTCAATTATGAAATACAATATTCATTCAATATTCATTCAATTACTTATTACACTATATTATATTAAGGATATTGCACTTTCCCCTTTTCTCCTCAAACGGTCTCTTCTCCTTGGGCAACCCAATCAGAAACATCTACAATATTGCAGCCGTATCCCTATACTAAGGTTGAATCGTCTTACCGTTTTCAACACAGGCCTCCCATATACGTAATTTGATTCTTTCCCTTTGGGACATTTTGAGGGTTCATCCGGTGTTTGCTACACTGCCTATTTTTTCATATCGTAGAGGACGGAATTTGAGGAATTTTTTAGTCCATTCACGTTATTCTGATCAATCGGTAGTGGATCATGGTGGACACAGCAAATGCAATAGATGTGTGGTTTGCCCGGTTACTATGGAATTACAGGTATTTCAACATCCAAGTTTGGGTTTTACCCATAAACTCCGTGATTGTACGAATTGTAAATCTGAAGGTGTGATATATGCAGTGATGTGCCCGTGTCGGTTGTTATATCTTGGTCAGACTTCGTGGCCTTTTAAAACGAGGATTATTGAACACCTTTCTGCTATCCGCCGAGGGGTGGAGTCAGCACCTTTGGTTTTGCATTGGAAAATTAAAAATCATTCTTTAAGTGATTTACGCTGCTTTATTATTAAACAAGGATGGTGAGGGTGGCAATCTCCAATGGCGTTTATGCCGTAGGGAACAAGAATACATTTTTCATTGGAATAGTGTAGTACCTAATGGGTTAAATTCTCAGATTGAATGGCAATGTTTTTTTTTAAATTAAGGGGAGTCTCCTTGGATATAAGAGCGCATGTGTGAGCGTTTTTTGGAGGACTTCTTTTGGGAACCATTTTGTGGACAGGATGGTAATTGGTTCTTTGCTCTTGAAGTCAGTAGTTGATACAATTATATGTTTTTTGTATGTATTGGTGTGTTAATATCGTTTTTTGGATAGTTTGTTTTCATGTTATATCTTGCAGCTTGCCCTGATGAAGCCGTTGGATGGCGAAACTCTCACTCATGATGCATGTTGTGTGGAGGTTTTGAGTGTTGTGTACTCTCCCATTTGGATTGAAGACTCAGGACTGTAATTATTTTTGGAATGTGATTTTCTTTGAAATCTACCGAAGTAATAACGGTTGGTATTTTTGGTTATATTTTTTGTAGACATTCTTTTTAGAGTGGTTATAGTGCGCCTATTATCTTCCCTAATGGTATTGATTTACCTTTTTAGGGGGTCCTTTTCGGACGTGTTTCCGGTTTGGAAATAAAGATGTGAAAGATATGATTGATTCCTATGATGCTTTTGTGAAGCATCATGAGAAGAAGTCGGCTGCTACACTGTGGAGATTTTGTTTGGATCGCCCAATGAGCAGAGATTGTTTTGGATATGGCTGCAACATTGTAGATGTTTTGTTTGGATTGCCCAATGAGAAGAGACCGTTTTGTGACGAAAGAGGGGATTAGTGCAATACCCTTAGTATAGGGATACGGCTGTAATATTGTAGATGTTTCTGATTGGGTTGCCATTTTGGAGAAAAGGGGAAAGTGCAAGATCCTTAATATAATATAGTAATATGTAATTGAATGAATATTGTATTTCATAACTGAAAGTAAAAATTATATGAATCATTTGTTTTGGAACATCTTAAGGGCATATTGATTAATGTATATTTAGTTTTAAACTGTGTGGTTATACATTTACTTAAGAAATAATTAAACATATTATTGTATCATTTTCATAATATGAATTTTCTTGTCATAAGAACATAAGATATGCCATACTGGGTCAGACCAAGGTCCATTAAGCCCAGTATCCTGTTTCCAACAGTGGCCAATCTAGGTCATACGTACCTAGCAGTTTCCCCAAAAGAGACAGGTTCCACAATGCTTGTACTGGGTCAAGCATTGATACCCTGGGTCCCTTCTTAATAATGGTTTATGGACCTTTCCTCCAGGAACTTGTCCAAACCTTTTTTAAACCCAGCTACACTAACAGCCTTTACTACATCCTCCAGTAACAAATTCCAGAGTTTGATTACACGTTGAGTGAAAAAATATTTTCTTTTATTAGTCTTAAATAGCTTACCCTGTAGCTTCATTGCATGTCCCCTAGTCTTTCTATATTCTGATAACGTAAACAATTGATCTACGTTTACCCGTTCCACTCCGTTCATTAATTTATAGACTTCTAACATATCTTCCCTCAGCCGTCTCTTTTCCAGGTTAAAAAGTCCTAACCTTTTTAGTCTTTCTTCATAGGAGTATCCTTCCATCCCCTTTACCATTTTGGTGGTTCTTCTCTGAACTTTTTCTAATAACGCTATATCCTTTTTAAGATACGGCAACCAGAACTGCACACAATATTCAAGGTGCGGTCTCACCATGGAACGATATAGAGGCATTATAATATCTTTTGTTTTATTGTCTATGTATGAACATTTTTTGGTGTAATTTGGATAATTGCATTGTGTTAGTGAAACTATATACAACATGCAAACAAGACCCTAGAGGGTCTTAACTATCTATCGAAAGTAAAATTGATATGAAACAATATACAATAATGGAGTCATTCCGAGGCATGAATAGCGGGGATGGACGTCCATCCCCGCTATTCGGGCCCTTTCCCAATCCAGTCTACTTTCCCAGTGCATTGTATGGGGAAGGTAGATGGGGGAGGGATGAGGATGAGAAAGGAGCAGATCAGGGCGGCGTTAGGGAAGGCAGTGGGCAGTCATTGGCCCCGGACATACGGGGCCGTTTCCAATGTCGACCCTGTATGTCCAAGGCCAGCGACTTGCACGGGGAACTTATTCCACGTCGGAGGTGGAATAAGTTCCCTGGTCAGCAGAGGAACGCAGGCCCGGGGCTGTGAAGTGGCGAGAGGGGGCAGAGGAGATTCCCTGCAGCTCAACCCTGGCCTTAGGAGTCAGGTTGCGGGGAAAGCACCTTTGCAGCCGGCAGCTTTTCATGGAGCTGCGGTGACATGGCAACTGGATGCCATGGTGCTGTGGCTCCATTGAACAGCCCTAACTGAGTTAGCCGGGGAAGGCCTGTACATGCAGAATCGCGGCTCCCTCTGTGCATCCGGTTCCAGCCGAGCGCACAGAGGGCCAGGATGTTCAGGATGGAATTGGGCCCTAAGCATACAAGATCCGGGGGGGGGGGGGGGGATTTTAACTATCTATATTTCAGACTGTGTACAGGTTAATGCTGTCTATCATGTGTTGAATCTTGTAAGGGAGGGGGGTTATGCTGATGTGTTGAAATGCTCCATGAATAGATGTGTCTTTAGGTGTTTTTGGAAAGTCTTAAGGTCGGCAATGAGTCTGAGGTTGTCCGGTAGTCTGTTACATATGGATGGTGCATATAACTGAAAAACGTAGTTACTCACCTGTAAGAGGTGATCTCCAGGAACAGCAGGAATTTAGTCTTCACATATGTGTGACACTGGGTACTGATGGAGCCCATGCGATAAGCTCCCCAGCTACCAATAGGAAAGCTTTTGGAAACAATCCACTGCACCTGCACTGCTGCCTTCCCGCTCTCTCAACTTCCTTTCCTCAGTTGAATTTGTAGCTGAAGAAAAGGAGTGGAAAAAAACAAACCAAAAAGAACCCTACAACTCCAAGTGGAGGAGAGCGGGTTGTGAAGACTAAATTCCTACTGTTCCCGGAGATCCCAGGCGAGTAACTATGCTATCTCCAGGAACAAGCAGGAATATAATCTTCACATATGGGACTCTCTAGCTCCCAGATCTCTGAAGAGTAGAACCAGGTCATAAAATCAGACAAACTAAATTGAACCTACACTTCCCTGCCAAGGAGATCTGGCAAGAAATGGGCGGAGGGGGGGGGGGGGAGGGTAGAAGTTGTTTTGACGTTCCAAAGAGATGCTGAAGGACCGCCTGGCCAAAGGCTGCATCCCAGCGGGAGTCCTTGTCCAGGCAGTAATGGGTTGCAAAAGTATGGATAGAGGACCATGTAGCAGCTAGGCAAATCTCATCAATGGCTACTGACCAGAGGTTAGCAACAGAGATTGCCACTGCTCGGACATTATGTGCAGTTATGTGTCCCTTGCGGGAAAGACCTGCTGGTCATATGAGAAAGAAATACAGTATGCTATCCATTTGGATAGTGTATATTTGGTCAATGGAAGGCCCAGGTGAGAAGGATCAAAGGAGTTGAAGTGCTGGGAGGACTTCCTAATGTCCTCAGTCCTTTGGAGTCAAGTGTATGTAGGGTGGTTTCTGCACAAGAAGCGTGAGGTCTTGGAATAAAGAACGGTAGGATTACTAACTGATTAAGATGGAAAGATGATACTACTTTCGGAAGAAAGTGGGGGTGTGTCCAAAGAATGACCTTGTCATGATGAAAATGTGTATACAGAGCATGAGTCAATAAGGCCTGAAGCTCATTAATGCGCCTGGCCGATGTCAGGACGATGAGGAAAGCGTAGTTACTCACCTGTAACAGGTGTTCTCCAGGGACAGCAGGAATCAATCCTCACTTATGGGTGACGTTGGCACCGATGGAGCACGCGCGGAACAATTCCCCAGCTTTCAAAGAAAGCCGTTGGGATTGCTACCACGCATGCATGGTCCTCTTCATGCCCAAGGGTGCCATCTTGCTCAATTAGGTCCCTTAGCTCAAGCCCTACCAAGCAGATGGCAATTGAAGGACAAAAATTAAGCAACTCATCAGGGGAGGCGCGAGTGTATGTCCCTGGAGAACACCTGTTACAGGTGAGTAACTACGCTTTCTCCAGGAACAAGCAGGAAGTCAGTCCTCACTTATGGGACTCCCTAGCTACAGGCTACTGAACCTGTAACCAAACAATGCCTCTGCAAGGCTGCAAGCAGAAGCCAAAACCCGAAGGAGCCTGAGTACTCGGGTCCTCAAGGCGAAGCCCTCGGTAGCCGTAAAGAAGGGTCGGAGGGCACGAGTTGCTTATACCCCGAACAGATTACTGAGTACAGCCTGGCCGAAAGTGCTGCCAGGCGGGACTCCCTCTCCAGGCATTAGTGGGCGGCGAAGGTGTTTGTAGAAGACTAGGTTGCCACCCGGCAGATGTCCATCAGGGGCATGGAGCGCAGCGAGGCCACCGAGGCCGCCTTGGCTGGACCCAGTGTGCGGTGACTCGTGATCCAGAGGAATGCCCGCCTTCGCATGGGCAAAAGCGATGCAATCTGCCACCCAAAATGGGAGGGTGCGCTTGGTGACTGCTTTCCCCGGTCTATTGGGATCGTAGGTCATGAAGAGCCTGTCAGACTTGCGATGAGTCTGGGTACGCTGCAAATAAAAGGCGAGGGCCCGTTTGCAGTCAAGGGTGTGGAGAGCATTCGACGCCTGGTCGACGTGAGGCCTCGGTAAGAAAGTCGGCAGCACTATCTCTTGGTTGAGATGGAAGTCCGAAACAACCTTAGGCAGGAATTCAAGGTGGGTACGGAGGACCACCCTGTTCCGATAAAACCTGGTGTAAGAGGTGCCAGCCATGAGATCCTGGAGCTCACTGACTCGGCAGACCAAGGTCAGCACCAACAGGAAAGCCACCTTCCACGACAGGTGCGGAAGCGAACACGTCGCCATTAGCTCGAAGCGTGGATGGGTGAGCTGTGTGAGTACCACATTTAAGTCCCATTCTGCCAGAGGAGGACAGATGGGCGGCTTGTATAGCAGAAGACCCCGCATGAAGCGGGAGACTAACAGCTGCCCCAAGAGGGGTTTTCCCTCGATAGCAAGATGATAAGCCGAGATGGCACTCAAATGAACTCTGACAGAGTTGGACTTCAGCCCTTCCCTCGAGAGTTGGAGGAGGTCCTGGAGAACTCACCAACAGAACACGAGAAGGGGTAGATCTGGTGTTCCGAGCACCAGGCAGAGAAGCATTTCCACTTAAAGGCATAAGCCCGCCTAGTGGAGTCCTTCCTCGAGGCCAGAAGGATTTCCTCGACCTCCTCCAGAAGGGCCAGAGAGGCTAGAGCGACTTGTTCAGCCACTAGGTCATGAGGGATAGGGAGGTGAGGTTCGGGTGCAGGACCCGACCACCCTCCTGCATTAGCAGATCCCTGGCAGACCCCAGGGGAACCGGAAGCTCTGTCGACAGCCGGAGCAGGAGAGGGAAACAAGGCTGCGGAGGCCACGAAGGGGCCACAAGAAACAACGATGCCCCGTCCCGTTGAGCCTTGAACAACGTCCTCGCAAAGAGGTGGAAGGGAGGGAAAGCACAGTTACTTACCTGTAACAGGTGATCTCTGGGAACAGCAGGAATAAGTCTTCACATATGGGTATGTCGGTACCGACGGAGCCTGCGCAGGAACGCTCCCCAGCGTCCCAAAAAGGAAAGCTTTTGGGAGCATCCCACAGCGCCTGTGCGCTGCCTTCCCTAACCGCCTCTCTCCAGTTCGAGTTTTAAAGCTGAGACAAAGAGAGAGAGAGGAAAGGAAAGATAGATAGAGAGATACAACTCCTAGGGGAGGTGCATGGGTTGAGAAGACTTATTACTGCTGTTCCCAGAGATCACCTGTTACAGGTAAATAACTGTGCTATCTCCAGGAACAAGCAGGAATGAGTCTTCACATATGGGGACTCCCCAGCTAGAGATGCCCGGGAGATCCCCAAGGTTGTGAGACCCTGAGAAGGGCTCTACCTCCTCCCATGGATCTCAGGCATCCAACCAGGGATGGAGGGTAGGAGTTGATTAAGCATGGAACAGGTGTTTGAGAACAGCCTGACCAAACAAGGCATCCCAGCGGGAGTCCTTGTCCAAGCAGTAATGGGCTGTGAAGGTATGAACCGAGGCCCAGGTGGCCGCACAACAGATCTGGTCGATGGACACAGAATTTAGATGAGCCATAGAGGTTGCCATGGCCCTCACATTGTGAGCTGTGACATGGCCCTCAAGAGAAAGGTTCTTACTCTGGTAGGCAAATGAAATACACTGAGCAATCCAATTTGACAGTGTCCTCTTAGAGACTGGAAGTCCCAAATGAGAGGTATCAAAGGCAACAAAGAGTTGAGAAGACTTTCTATGCTGCTGTGTCCTTTGCAAGTAAAAGGCAAGAGCCCTCTTACAATCCAGGGTATGAAGATTCCTCTCTGCACTTGATGCATGAGGACCTGGAAAAAAGACAGGTAACTAACTATACCTCTTGGTTAAGATGAAAAGGCGAGACCACTTTAGGCATAAAGTGTGGATTGGTCCTAAGGACTACCTTATCATGATGGAACCTTGTATAAGGTGGATTAGCCACTAAGGCCTGCAGTTCACTGATGCGGCGAGCTGAGGTGACTGCAATAAGAAAGATAACCTTCCAGGAAAGAAATTTCAAGGAGGTAGTGGCTAAGGGCTCAAAGGGTGGCTTCATGAGCTGACCAAGAACCAGATTCAAGTCCCATGCCACTGGAGGTGGTCTAATGGGAGGTTTAGTTAAAAGAAGGCCTCTCATGAATCTTGCAATAAGAGGATGAGAGGAAACAGGTTGTCCATTGAGAGGCTTGAGAGATGCTGCAATAGCACTCAAATGGACCCTTACTGAATTCGTTTTGAGGCCTGCACAGGAAAGATGCAGGAGATACTCTAGTAAAGAATTCAAAGGTATTGCTAGAGGGTTAATACCCTTCTCAGCACACCAAATGGTAAACCTTTTTCATTTAAATGCATAGGAACGTCTAGTAGAAGGCTTTCTGGAAGCATGAAGGATATCCCTTACTTGCTGAGAGAGATGCCAATCTTGAAGGTCTAAGCCTTCAGCAACCAAGCCCTGAGATGGAGAGATTGGGGGTTTAGGTGCCACAACGTTCCCCCCTCCTGAGACAGGAGATCTGGAGCAGACCCCAAGTCCAGAGAGGGAGCTTGAGAGAGATGCAGAAGCAGAGGGTACCACACTTGGCGTGGCCAACGTGGAGCTATGAGGATCATAGTCCCTCGATCTCTCTGAAGCTTGAACAGGGTCTTGGGAATTAGGGGAATGGGTGGAAAGGCGTACAGGAAGTCTTGACCCCAGTGAAGGAGGAAGGCATCCTTGGCCTGAACTCCCTGACACGGAATTCTGGAACAGAATCGGGGAAGTTTGGCATTCCACGGACTTGCAAAGAGGTCTCTGTACGGGGTTCCCCAAATTTGAAAGATTCTGACTATTTGGTCCATATGAAGGGACCATTTGTGTGGAAGCATTACTCGACTGAGTCTGTCTGCCCAAGAGTTTTGAACTCCTGGAAGGTATACTGCCAGAAGATGGATTTGATGCTCTCTGGCGAAGGCCCACAATCTCAGAGCTTCGTTGCAAAGTGACAGAGAGCCAGTCCCTCCCTGCTTGTTCAAATAGAACATGGCTACTTGGTTGTCCGTGTGAATGAGGACTGTCTTGTAGCTGAGCAGGGAATGGAAGACTCTGAGAGCCAGGAAGATTGCTCTGAGCTCTAAGATGTTGATATGTAGAGAGGCCTCCTGTGGGGACCAAGTGCCCTGGGTGGAGAGGTCTTGGAGATGAGCTTCCCAACCCTTTGGAGAGGCATCTGTTGTAAGGATTGCTTGGGGTAACAGCTGTTGGAAGGGGGACCCCAGCAAGAGATTTTGAGTGGACTTCCACCACTGGAGAGACCAAAAGAGGCACCTGGAGGTTGATATTTTGTCTGACAGACCCCCTGATGCCTGGGTCCACTGGGTGGACAAAGTCCATTGAGCTGCCCTCATGTGAAAGCGAGCATAAGGGACCACATGCACAGTGGATGCCATGTGGCCTAGTAGTTGTAACATCTCTCGAGCAGTTAAATGGGTTTTTAACTGAATCTGGGAGGCTAACTGCACCAAGCGTAGCCAAAGGGCCTGGGGAAGATAGGCCCTTGCCGTGGTGGTATCCAGCAGGGCCCCTATGAACTCTAGAGACTGAGTAGGGGTGAGTTTATTTTTATTTTTTTAAATTTACATTCTCTTATATACCGCGCTATTCTGCATCAGTGCGGTTTACATTGAACAAACTGAAATTACATTGAACAGGGCATTATAACTTGGGAGTTAACTATTTTACAGTGAACATGGGCTATGGAGGGTTAAGTGGCTTGCCCAAGACCACAAAAGGAGCATCTGTGGGACTAGAAACCCCAGTCCTTCCGGCCCAAGGTTGCTGTCCTCTAGTGGGATATGAACCCCCGACCTTCCGGCATGAAGTACCTTGCCCCAACCACTAGGCCACTCCTCCACTACTGGAATGTTTATCACCAGTCCCAGATACTGTAGAACACGCATTGTGCAGGTTAGGGAAGTCTGGGCCTCTGATTGGGATGGAGCTCGGATGAGCCAGTCGTCCAGATATGGGAATACGAATATTCCTAGAGTGCGTAGAAATGCAGCTACTACTGCCATGCATTTTGTGAACACTCTTGGAGCAGAGGCCAGACCAAAAGGAAGCACCCTGTATTGGTAGTGCTTTCCTTGATAAAGGAACCGAAGGAACCTTCTGTGTGTTGGATGGATGAGTATATGGGTATACGCATCCTTGAGATCTAGAAAACAAAGCCAATCCTGACTCTGAAGGAATGGAAGAAGAGTACCTAGAGAAATCATCTTGAATTTCTCCTTGCATAGGAATTTGTTCAATTCTCTGAGATCTAATATGGGTCTGTAGCCCCCTGTTTTCTTTGGAATTAGAAAGTAGGGGGAGTAGAACCCTGAGCCCTGTTGAAGAAGAGGTACTTCTTCTATTGCCCCTTGAGCAAGAAGGGTAGAAATCTCCTGACCCAAAAGGTCGAGGAGAGATGTTGGAGAATTGAACTGTCTCACCATGGTGTAAGGAGGAAGGTTAGAGAAATGAGGTTTGTACCCTTCCCTTATGATGGAAAGGGTCCACTGCTCTGCTGTGATTTGCTCACATCTGGGAGCAAAGTGAGCTAACCTTCCTGGAATGGTGAGAGGCTCTGGTTCTTCTAGAGCCAGAAAGGCTAAATTCTCTAGCTGCAAGTCAAAGGCCCTGAGGAGGCTGAGGCTGTTGGGCTACAGTAGTCCTTGCAGCCTTAGGCTTGGCCTGTTTAAGTTGTTGACGCTTTAGAGCAAAACGACCTGCAGAAGATGTCTGTTAAGAACATAAGAACATAAGATATGCCATACTGGGTCAGACCAAGGTCCATCAAGCCCAGTATTCTGTTTCCAACAGTGGCCAATCTAGGTCATATGTACCTAGCAGTTTCCCCAAGAGACACAAGTTCCACAATGCTTGTACTGGGTCAAGCATTGATATCTTCGGTCACTTCTTAATAATGGTTTATGGACCTTTCCTCCAGGAACTTGTCCAAACCTTTTTTAAACCCAGCTACACTAACAGCCTTTACTACATCCTCTGGTAACAAATTCCAGAGTTTGATTATACGATCTACGTTTACCTGTTCCACTCCGTTCATTAATTTATAGACTTCTATCATATCTCCCCTCAGCCGTCTCCTTTCCAGGTTAAAGAGCCCTAACCTTTTCAGCCTCTCCTCATAGGAGTATAGCACAGTTACTTACCTGTAACAGGTGATCTCTGGGAACAGCAGGAATTAGTCTTCACATATGGGTACGTCGGTACCGACGGAGCCTGTACGGGAATGCTCCCCAGCATCCAATCAGAAAGCTTTTGGGAGCATCCCTCGCGCCTGTGCGCTGACTTCCCACCTTTCCCACTGCCTCTCCTCAGTTGAGTTTCATAGCTGAGACAGAAGGAGAGAAAGAGGAAAGGGGATAGATAGCTACAACTCCTAGGGGAGGTGGGTGGGTTGTGAAGACTAATTCCTGCTGTTCCCAGAGATCACCTGTTACAGGTAAGTAACTGTGCTATCTCCAGGAACAAGCAGGAATGAGTCTTCACATATGGGGACTCCCTAGCTGTGGGTGCCAGGGGAGATCCCATAAAATGCGTATCCCTGGAACAGGACGGCATTTCCCAAACCTGGATCCCCGGCATCCCCTGAGGGATGGGGGGGGGGTAGGAGTTGAATAGAGAAGAGCTGTAGAGGAACAGCGAATCTAAAGACTACAGAAAAAATGAGTCTTTAGAATGTATGTCAAGTATCATTAAAATATTTAATGAACTAGTACAATATAGAGCTTACCTACTGGATTGTAGGAAGTAGAACTGTGATGGAGTGTACTGTAGATGCAGTAGCGGAATCCTCAAGGTAACTTCACAGCAGTGAGGATGAAGTTCCAAACCTGGAATGGGCAGGTGACCCAGGTGTCAACTGGGGTAGGAGAAGAACGGCAGGTCTTCAATGGAAAGCTTTATGGGAAAAAGCTGAAAACTCTTTTAGGTACAGAGTTATTAACATTGAGGACTAAAAGAAGAAGACTGACCGATCTGGAGAATTAGCCCAGTCCTGAAGGGAAGAGGGGGTATGGAAAAAAGCCCCTATTCCCAAGGAGAACAGGAGTGTACTCAGAAATACTGAAGATGTACACTGTCTTTCCTAGGTGGTGAGAGATAGGAAGACAATGAAGTTTGATACTTCATAGACAGGGAGATCTATAACAAAAATAGAAGCTGTTGACATCACAGTAATTGTGTGTATAACCGCTCCCACTTACTGAGCAGTATGAGAATAGGCAAGCTGACTGTCTGGA
Organism: Ichthyophis bannanicus; assembly: GCA_033557465.1. Classification (NCBI taxonomy): domain Eukaryota; kingdom Metazoa; phylum Chordata; class Amphibia; order Gymnophiona; family Ichthyophiidae; genus Ichthyophis; species Ichthyophis bannanicus. Next base: position 66,585,315 of record CM066033.1, read on the forward strand.
CCCCTTAAGAAGGTAAAAGCTTTATAGCACAGCCAGTTAGGGAGATAGTAGGTAATACATAGCGTCCTATGGACATCTCCCAATGGGCACATATATATATATATATATGGAGATACATACATATATATATATCTGTACATATATGTCTAGATATGTGTGATATATATATATATATATATATATATGTATATATATATAGATGGGCATGACTTATGCCCACACAGCTTACAGAAATATGTATGTATAGGACATATACATACATGAATATAAGCCTGAGGATACATGCCTGCAACTGAGCCCCATAAAAACATTCACTTGGGGAATGTGATGGGAAAAGATTCATCTAATAAGGGGGTGGAAACCAGCTGAAGATATATAGAGAATCTATTTCTGCGGTGCAGGAATGTAGTTCAGTGAAAACCAGTATGGTTGCGTGAAAAAACAGAGGATAATAGCTGTCTGGCAAGAGCACGTCAGGAGTACTTTAGGACTCTGACATGTCCAAAGGACAAAAAAACGCATAGACTAAGATACCAGGATGACCCAGCCAAGGGACACAGGGGTATCATGTATAGTAAAAGAGTATGCATTGTCCAAGTGGAGCAGAAAAGTATAATGCCAAGCTGTAAGGAAAAAAGGGGTAGATTCCTGCAAGATTGGGAACTCCTTGGACATTCACGCAGAAAAAGCTTGTCTTCTGTATCACAACAGGAGACAAGAGGGTATAAAGAACCCTTATAGCCATGAAATGATTATATAAGCTTTTTCTACTACAGTCAAACCTCGGTTTTCATTTGTCCCGGTTTTCATACGCTTCGGTTTTCAACGTCTTTTTTGACTGAGATTTTGTCCCGGTTCTCATACATCGCTTCGGTTTTCAACGTCTTTTTTGACTGAGATTTTGTCCCGGTTCTCGTACATCGCCTCGGTTTTCATAAATTACAGTACTGTAAATACATACACCCTCGCGCTGCACACCGGTCTCTATACACTGCCAGAACGCCCGCCCGGTCCCGGCAGCACTGCCCCCCGGACTCACCGATCACCAGCGTGATGAGAAGCGAAAGCCAGCTGAGCACGTAAAATGAAACACATCCTCGAGCCTGGTCAGAGTTAGAGAGGCAAGGATTGCGCAGAGAGGAAGGCCCCGATCTCGTCCACCGCCTGCCCATTCTCTGGAGCGCCCCCTCAGGCTCGGAGGTAGCAGGGAAGAAAAGCTGTCAACATAAGCAGGAGATGTTGCATGAATGTGGGAGGCAGTTCTTTCTCTTGCAGGGTACGTCTGAAGCTATATCATTAAGATTTTCTGCCATTCTGAAGCATTGAGCAGATAATGTAAAGCTATTTTAATGGGCTGAATCCAATGTGATTCCGAAGAGAGCTGGGCACAGCAGCTTGTCAGGGGTGGCTAAGGCCAGATGTTAACATACTGTACTGTACAGTACTGTACTTAGCTTGCTTTCAGTGATGTTAAATGTTCATTTATCCATTTCATTAGTCATTTATATTTATTTCTCATTGTTTTCTGTATGTAAAAATATAGTTATTCTCTATAAAATGTATTTTTTATGAATATTTTTGGGTGTCTGGAACGGATTAATTGGATTTACATTATTTCTTATGGTAAATATTGCTTCAGATTTCATACGTTTCGGTTTTAGTCAGACTTTTTCGAACGGATTAATCATGAAAACCGAGGTTTGACTGTATGTGGAAAAACCCTCAGAGAAAGTTCAATGCTCTGTAGCAAGTAGAAAGCTTCTCTGAAGATTGCAGAGAGCATTGTGCAGGAGAATTAAGACTGAAGTCAGGTGTGTTGCCACATCCTAGGAAAGGATATGGCTAGAAGAAGATAACCTGCAGTGAGTAGTATTATGCAAGATAGTTGAAAGTAGCTTGCAATGAGCACTAAAATAATCACTGGAACTCCTGCATGCACAGCAACTGAACAAACCAGCAGAGGGGATTCTCCTGTATAAAAACAGAGAGAAAACAGACAAAGGGAGCGGAGATATTCCCGTCCCTGTCTGATTAGTTGTTAAGAGCATGCATTGAAGGATAACAAAAAAGTCTACACTGGAAAGAAAGAGAAGTGTTTCAGTATGGTACCAACTCAAGCAGGGGAAACCCTGGAAGAGAGGGGGTTGGAAGGTGACTTACCATATGGTAAGTCAGCTGAAGGAAAAGATGTCCATGTGGGGACAGAAAACTATCATGGGATAGTTGTAACCTCCCTTCGTAGTAGTAAGAAGGGGAGAATTCTGTAACCCATGGACAAAAGTATCCTAACAGCTTAGCATACTGAAAACCAGTGTAGAGTTTGAAGAATAAACCTCTGCTAAGAAGAAGTTAACTGTAGATTGCAACATATAGGAACCTATGGTTGCTGTTTATGATTAGACTGGTTAGAGTCTGGAGACCTCAGACTAGGATGAGATGTCCCTTGCTTGGGTACATCTGGAGGATGGGCAGGAGAAGGGTGAAACCTTCTTTTCTTAGGGAAAGGAGGTTTGGTAGGACATTTCCTACGTCCTGGGGAAAAAGGCGGCTTAGGATGGTTTCCAGAACCAGGGAAGTCAGTGGAGCAATGAGCAACCTGACGTAAAGCCTCTCTATTGAAGAGATTTTCTCCAGTACAAGGAGAATTACCCAGTGTATGTTGTGCCCATCTGCTCAAGTCTGAAGCTTGCAGCCAGGCTTTACGACGTGCTCCAATGGCAATAGCAGAGGATCTGCTAACAGACTCAAAAGAGTCTAGAGAAGCACGAGAAAGAAACCAAGAGATATTCCTGCTATGATTAAGAAGTAAGGAATAGTCAGTGGCCTTAGGCTCTGACAAAAAAGGGGACAAAAGAGATAATTTCTCTGTGACCTCCTGAAGTGTCAGACTCATATAAAAAATATATGAGATAATTCTTGAAGCCAGCATAGAAGTTTGGAAGGTTTGACGTCCAAAGGTATCAAGTGCTTTAGATGCACGACCTGGCGGATAAGAAGAATGCTTCTTCTTGCTTCTTACCTTCCTCATTGCTGATTCCACTACAATGGAATGATGTGGAAGTTGATTTTTTTGAAACCCTGGAGAGGGAGGCACCTGATACAGAACATTAGTGGCTGTAGAAGGCGAAGGAACCTTTAAAGGTGATTCCCACATCCTCAGAAGAAGATCCTGCAAAGAATGATGTAAAGGAAGCATTATATTTTCCTTTTCTGCAGGATCTTGGTTAAGAGTAGAGCCAGGAATAGGAATGGCAAGAAAGGTTGCCATGTCAAGGAGAAATTTCTGAAAAGAAGGATCTCCAATGGGAACTATCCCTGGGTAAGCTGAGGTGGAAGAAGCAGCTTGAGCACCAGAAGGCATACTGGACTGGTGCAGAAAAAGAATCCTGCTAGATGGACAGTGATACTGACAGTTCTGATTTGAGGCAGTTAGTACTGCATCGTCAGTGCCCGGTATCGATTCCAAGCTAGGCATAGAAAGGATCGATGGCACCGATGGAACTGCAGGAATCGACATCGATACTGATACCGGTATCGGAGACGGTAATATCATTGAAGCAGTAATCGGGGGCTGCTGAAGCGGTACCGAGGTAGCCAGAGAGCCTTGGTGAATATCCTCGGTACTGCGTAGTCGGAAACGATATGGATCGGTTCCGAAACGCGTCGGTATCAAGTCATCTAGACTGGATATCGATTCTAGACTCGGCATCGAAGGGAGCGAGTCTATCGATGCATGTCTAGAAGGTACTGACGGTGGTGGTGGTATCGGCGATGCCGATACAAGAAAGTCAATCGGAATCGTATCGATCGGTTCCGAAGGTACCGAGGACGTCCGAAGACGATGCCTGGTGAAGAGTGGAACACTCGACACCGGCGCCGATGTCGGGGTATCGGTACCGCTCGAAGCCGATACCAACCCCGAGCATGGCGAAGATACAGGAAAGTCAATCTGGGTCATATCGATCGGCCCCGAAGGTACCGAGGATACCAGATGACGATCCCAGGTGAAGAGTGGAACACTCGACACCGATGCCGGGGTTTCGGTACCGCTCGAAGTCGGTACCAACCCCGAGCATGGCGGAGATACAGGAAAGCCAATCTGGGTCGTATCCATCGGCCCCGAAGGTACCGAGGACACCAAATGACGATCCCAGGTGAAGAGTGGAACACTTGACACCGGTGCCGATGCCGGGGGATCGGTACCGCTCGAAGCGGATACCACCCCCGAGCATGGCTCAGGTATGTTCTGTGAGGGGTGAGCCCAGGAAACAACCAGAAACCCCGTAAATGCTTTGGAGCCCGAAGACTCCCGCCGGGGTTTTATTGCCAATGGGGTCTTGAGGGCAAGGCCAGAGCCGTCATCATGCTGGGCATGAGACTTACCCTTCAAGAATTGGCTAGTCTTAACAGACTGTTTGTGGGTTACCTGATCCTGGAGAGAAGAATAAACCGGTGTCCTCACCTCAGGAGGAAAAACGGCATCGAGGGAAACTCGAAAAAGGGAAGGTCTTCTCCCAATAATACAGCCTGATGGATCAGGGAAACAAGGGTCAGGACCCAAACAGGTTAGACACCAAGCATTGGAGTCTAAAAAGAAAACTATGTTTCCACAGTGAAGGCACTTCTTAGGGGAAGAAGGCTCCATGTTGGAGAGGCTTGGTAGGCCCAAAAAGTTAAGACAAAAACTGAGGAGAAAAAATCTCTCTAATTTTAGAAAAGAAAAGAATAAAGCACCGGCGGTACCGGTATCGGCAGGAAAGACAGCCGAGACCACAAGAAAACAAGAAAATAGGAATTTTAAAGAAAAATGTTTCTGCGGTGACAGGAGGACGTCCTGTCGGCTCCGCAGAAAAACGAAAACTGAGGAGAGGCAGTGGGAAAGGCGGGAAGTCAGCACGCAGGTGCGAGGGATGCTCCCAAAAGCTTTCTGATTGGATGCTGGGGAGCATTCCCGTGCAGGCTCCGTCGGTACCGACGTACCCATATGTGAAGACTCATTCCTGCTAGTTCCTGGAGATCCTTCCATCCCCTCTACCATTTTGGTGGCTCTTCTCTGAACCTTTTCTAAAATCGCTATATCCTTTTTAAGATACGGCGACCAGAATTGCACACAATATTCAAGGTGCGGTCTCACAATGGAACGATATAGAGGCATTATAATATCTTTTGTTTTATTTTCCATTCCTTTCCTTATCATACCTAGCATTCTATTTGCTCTCTTGGCCGCCGCTGCACACTGGGCCGAGGGTTTTAACATGGTATCCAGAATGACGCCTAAATCTTTTTCCTGGATGGTGGTTCCTAATGTGGAACCTTGCATCGTGTAACCATAATTTGGGTTGTTCTTCCCTAGGTGCATAACCTTGTACTTGTCCACATTAAATTTCATCTGCCATTTTGATGCCCAGTCTTCCAATTTATGAAGATCCTCTTGCAATTTTTCACAATCCTCTTGGGTTTTAACAACTTTAAATAGTTTTGTGTCATCTGCAAATTTGATAACCTCACTCGTTATTCCACTTTCCAGGTCATTTATGAATATGTCAAAAAGCAGCGGACACAGCACAGATCCCTGGGGTACACCACTATTCACCTTTCTCCATTGGGAAAATTGGCCATTTAGCCCTACCCTCTGCTTTCTATCTTTTAACCAGTTCCGGATCCACAATAGTACACTGCCACAATAGTACACTGCCTCCTATCCCATGACTCTCTAGTTTTGCCAAAAGTCTCTGATGAGGGACCTTGTCAAAGGCTTTCTGAAAGTCCAGATACACAATACACAATATTTAAGACTAATAAAAGAAAATATTTTTTCACTCAACGTGTAATCAAACTCTGGAATTTGTTACCGGAGGATGTAGTAAAGGCTGTTAGTGTAGCTGGGTTTAAAAAAGGTTTGGACAAGTTCCTGGAGGAAAGGTCCATAAACCATTATTAAGAAGTGACTGAAGATATCAAGGCTTGACCCAGTACAAGCATTGTGGAACTTGTGTCTCTTGGGGAAACTGCTAAGTACATATGACCTAGATTGGCCACTGTTGGAAACAGAATACTGAGCTTGATGGACCTTGGTCTGACCCAGTATGGCACATCTTATGTTCTTATGTAATATCAACCGACTCACCTTTGTCCACCTGTTTATTCACTCTTTCAAAAAAACATAACAGATTAGTAAGACAAGATCTTCCTTGTCTAAAGTCATGTTGGCTGTCTCCCATTAGGTTGTGACTATCTACATGCTGAGTAATTTTATTCTTTATGATGGTTTCTACCATTTTTCCCGGTACTGACGTCAGGCTCACCGGTCTGTAGTTTCCCGGATCACCCCTGGAACCCTTTTTAAAAATTGGTGTTACTTTGGCGATCCTCCAATCTTCAGGTATTAGAGATGATTTTAATGATAGTTCACAGATTACTGATAGCAGGTCTGCAATCTCATATTTCAGTTCTTTCAACACCCTTGGATGTATACCATCCGGCCCAGGTGATCTGCTACTCTTCAGTTTATCTAATAGTTGTAAGACATCTTCCCGATGTATCGATATATCCTTCAATTCTTCCGCACCTTTAAATACCACTTCAGTCATGGGTAACATCCCTACATCTTCCTCAGTAAAGACCGAAGCAAAGAATTCATTCAGTCTCTCCGCTTTCGACTTGTCGCCTCTTAGTGTTCCTTTAACCCCTTTATCATCTAAAGGACCAACTGACTCTCTTACAGGTTTTTTGCTACGAATGTACTTGAAAAGGTCTTTATTTCGCGTTTTTGCTTCCGCAGCAAGCTTCTTCTCAAATTCTCTCTTTGCCTGCCTTATCAATGCCTTGCATTTGACTTGCCAGTGCTTGCGCCGTTTCCAGGTTTCGTCGTTTGGCTCTTTTTTCCATTTCCTGAAAGATGCTTTTTTGGCAACAGCCTCTCTGACCTCACCTTTAAACCATGCTGACAGTTTTTTGGACTTCCTTCCACTTTTCTTAAAGCATGGAATACAGCTGGTCTGGGCTTCCAAGATAGTATTTTTCAACAACACCCAAGCTTGATGTACGTCTTTAACCTTTGCAACTGCTCCTTTTAGTTTTTTCTTAACTGTTTTCCTCATTTTATCATAGTCTCCCTTTCGAAAGTTAAAAGGTAGTACTGTGGATTTCCTTACTATCCCTCCTCCACTAATTAAATCAAAGGCGATCATGCTATGATCACTATTGCCAAGTGGCCCCAACACCCTTATCTCTTGCACTAGATCTGGTGTTCCACTAAGGACTAGGTCTAATATGGCTTCCCCTCTGGTCGGTTCATGAACCAGCTGCTCCAAGAAGTGGTCATTTATTTCATCTAGGAACTTTATCTCCCCAGCACGTCCTGACGTGACACTGACCCAGTCGATACCGGGGTAATTGAAATCACCCATTATTATTACTGCGCTGTAACTTTTGTTAGCTTCCTTGATTTCTTGGAGCATTTCATCATCCATTTGGTCATTCTGGCCAGGTGCTCGATAGTACACCCCCACTGCCATTGCCTTCCCCCTTTTATATGGAATTTCAATCCATATAGATTCTACAGCAGATTTTGTTTCCTGCAAAACTTTAATCCTTTCTGAGTCAATGCCCTCTCTAACATAGAGCGCAACCCCTCCACCAATTTGATCAGCTCTATCATTACGATATAGTTTGTACCCAGGTATCACAGTGTCCCACTGGTTGTCCTCCTTCCACCATGTCTCTGATATTCCAATCATATCTAACCTTTCATTTAGTGCTATATATTCTAACTCTCCCATCTTATTCTTTAGACTTCTAGCATTTGCATACAAGCATTTTAGAGAATGTATTTTATTCATGTTAATTTGGCTATTGTTAGACATGGGTAAATTGGGATCTTTAAGCTCTGTCTGCTCCATACTTGAGGGCATTTGGGCTACTTTACTCTTTTATTTATTTATTTTATTTATTTATTTAATGTACATTTGTATCCCGCTGCTTCCAGTGATCAGCAGCGGTTGCTATACATGGGAGAGTTGGCTGTACCGGCCGGTAATTAGAGTATGTACATTTCGATTAGGGAGGGGAGATAGTGCACAGCAAGCATGGGGTTACAGGATTTACAGTTGATTGAATATCGCAGCTACATACAGGGTACTTAAAAGCTACATACAGGGTACTTAAAACATATTTACAATTTATACGAAGGATCCTTATATACATATTTACATACGGTTGGGTGCATTTCATAAAATTAGTGCATTTCATGCGGTTAAGTTGAAATATGATTGGAAGAGGTGCGTCTTAAGTTGTTTTCGAAAGTCTTTCAGATAGCAGACTTCACGTAGATCACTTGGCAACTGGTTCCAGAGTGCCGGAGCTATAAATGAGAAAGCTCTGTTGCTGGTGCATGCATTAACCTTTGTGAAGCACTTCGGGATACTGAGGGTATTTAGGTTCGGTGTTCGTCTACTTCTGCTGTTGGGTAGATTGGATATTAAGCTGTTGAGGTGTGAGGGCACTATGTCATGGATGAGTTTGAAAGTCGTGACTATGATTTTGTATTGAATGCGGGCCGTGATTGGGAGCCAGTGAAGCTCAATTAGTGCAGGCGTAATGTGGTCAGAGTCTCCTTTTTGCATAATGATTCGGGCCGCTACATGTTGTGCCATTTGTAGAATATTTATAGTTTTTCTTGGCAGGCCTTGCAGTATGGCATTGCAATAGTCCAAGTGTGGGATGATGAGGGCTTGAGCGACAGATCTAAAGTCAGTATGATCGAGGATGCTATGTAGGAGCTGCAAGACTCTTAATTTGTGGAAAATAGCCCGATTGGTAATTCGAAGGTGCTTGTCCATATGCAGGTTGCTGTCAAGCATTACTCCCAAATATTTTATCTCTGTTTTGATGTTGTAGTTATTACTGTTCATGGTGATCATTGTGGGGGGCTCGAATCCCGGTTTCCTGGAGATACACATTGCTTCTGTTTTCTTGTGGTTTATGGACATATTGTTGCGTTGGAGCCAGACTTGAAGTTCGTGTAGGCAATTTTCTAGCTTGTTGAGGTTTGGGTTATTTACATCTAGTTGTGTATAGAGCATTAGGTCATCTGCGTAGATATGGTAGTTGATGTCGTGGCCCTGGAAAATATTGCATACTGGTTGAAGGTATAAGTTAAAAAGGAGGGAGGAGAGGGCGGAGCCCTGTGGGAAGCCTTGGGTCTGCGGGAAGGGGGTTGCTTTGACATTGCTGCATTCTGTTTGTTATATAGGAGGAGAACCATTTTAGTGGAGATCCTGAGATACCTATGGACCCGAGTCGTTCTAAAAGTGTGGGGTGATGCACTGAGTCGAAGGCTGCTGAGATGTCTATGAATATAAGCATGTACATCTTGCTCTTGTTTTCCAGACCCTTCAGTAGTTTGTCCATTAGGGCTAACAGGAGGGTTTCTACGCCGTGATGTTGCCGAAACTCATATTGATGTACATCAAGGGCGTTTGTGTCATCAATGTGGTTTTGCAGCTACCGCTGCACTGCCTTTTCAATGATCTTGGCGAGGAAGGGTATGCTTGAGATAGGGCGGTAAGAGGTAGGGTCGTCCTTGTTAAGCGCTTTGTTTTTCAAGATGGGACGTATAACAGACTTCTTGAGAAGTGATGGCATGAGGCCCTGTTGTATTGAAAGGTTCACTATGTGGGAGATGTGTTGCGCTATTTCCTCTTTGGTTGCCTTGATCCAGGAGGCTGGACAGGGGTCAAGAGGGGAGGTAGTGGTTCTTAGGTTGGTGATGATGTCTTTTATCTGCTGGTCATCCACTCTCTGGAAGGTTGACCATTTTCCGCCATGGTCAGGACTTCCCCGGGTGTTGATTACTTGAAGGGAGTTGGCTGAGTCCAGTTTTGGAGCGGGGAGGGCAGGTGCTGTGGGATTGAGTTTGCTGGCATAATGATCCGCTAGCCGTTGGGCTGTTATGGAACCACTAGGGTTGGTTTCTTGCGGAGCCTTGGTGAGAGATTTGACGAGAGCGAAAAGCTCCCTAGGCCTGTTGAGGGCCTTATTGAGTGTGCTTGTGTGGTATGTTTTCTTTGCTTGGTTGTCCTCATTCTTGTATGTTGACAGGAGGTAGAGGTAAGCCTTTTTACGCTCCTCGGTTTTGTGTTTTCTCCATTTTCGTTCTTGCTTTCTCAGGTCCTTCTTGAGTTCTCGTAGGGTTGCAGAGTACCAAGGTTCAGACTTGGTTAAGGTTGAGCTCTTAGGGTGACTCCAGGTGGGTTTTGATGTGGCCTCGATCCCCATGTTCCAGAGGTTTGTCAGCAGCTCAAGGTCCAAGAGATCCGTGTATACGTGGTTTGCTACGGATTCGAGGAGAGCTTCCTTGTTGAATTTTTGGAAGCATCTTCGCTGGTGAGATGCTTGGTCTGGTTGTGATTGGTCAGGTGCTGTGGGGAGCATTAGGGTTAGCTCGATTTGTGGAACCTCTCTGCTTTTGGTAGTATCCTTCAAGGATACATTCTTCCGAACCATCCGCTCTTGGGCGACTGTCGGCTTTCCCCTAATATCTAGTTTAAAAGCTGCTCTATCTCCTTTTTAAAGGTTAATGCCAGCAGCCTGGTTCCATCCCGGTTAAGGTGAAGCCCATCCCTTCGGAAGAGCCCCTCCTTTCCCCAGAATGTTCCCCAGTTCCTAACAAATCCAAAACCCTCATCTCTGCACCACTGTCTCATCCACGCATTGAGACTCCGGAGCTCTGCCTGCCTTTTGGGTCCTGCGCGTGGAACAGGAAGCATTTCGGAGAATGCTACCATGGAAGTTCTGGATTTCAACTTCCTACCTAAAAGCCTAAATTTTGCCTCCAGAACCTCCCTACCACATTTTCCTATGTCATTGGTACCGACATGTACCAAGACAGCAGACTCCTCCCCAGCAATATCTAAGACCTTATCTAGGTGGCGCGTGAGGTCCGCTACCTTCGCACCAGGCAGGCATGTTACCAGGCGATCCTCACATCCACCAGCCACCCAGCTATCTACATGCCTAATGATCGAATCACCAACTATAACGGCTGTCCTAACCCTTCCCTCATGGGCACATGGCCCTGGAGAAACTTCCTCGGTGCGAGAGGGTTTTTCATCACCTGGACGACAGGTCCTAGTTACAGGATCACTTCCTGCCACACCAGGGTGATGCTCTCCTGTCACGTGACCTCTCTCCTCCATGGCAACAGGGGTGCTGCCAGACTGGAGGTGGGACTTCAGGACTATATCCCTGTAGGTCTCGTCTATGTACCTCTCTGTCTGTCTTATGTTTTCCAAGTCTGCTACTTTAGCCTCTAGAGAACGGACTTGTTCCCTGAGAGCAAAGAGCTCCTTGCACCTAGTGCACACGTAAGACCTCTCACCAACTGGGAGAAAATCATACATGTGACACTCAATGCAAAAGAATGGAAAGCCCCCATCCCGCTGCTGGACTGCTGTCTGCATCTTAGTTTTAAGTTTGTGTCTAGATCTTTAAGTTCTTACTTACTAGGGGTTGCTATGGGTATTTATACCAATAAAACTGTACCTAATACGTTTAATATACCTTGTTCACCTGAAGCTTAATTAATCTCATAAACAGGATAATATCTTCCCTTCTTGGGAAAATATGCTTTTTGAATAATCTCTTCTTGACAGGATTAGAGGTAGACTTTGAAAGCCTATCCAAAGCAGAATTTTCTGCATCCATTTGTGTGGCCTTTGCTTGCCAATCCTTGCCAAACAGGTTTTCACCTGTACAAGGAAGATTTCCTAATCCATCTTGAACCCAAGGTTCCAAATCAGAAGCTTGTAACCAAGCAATTCTGCGTGCACCTATGGCAATGGCCGAGGCTCTGCTGGCCCCCTCAAAAGAGTCACGGTTAGAAAATTTGGAAACATCCTGGGCATGCTTAAGCCAGGTAAGAAAGTCTTCCCTTTTATCTTCTGGAAGAAAAGGGAGGAAAGTTTGCAGATGATCTGTAACTTCCTTCAGAAACATCCCCATATAGAGACTATAGGAGTTGATTCTGGCAACAAGCATATTAGCTTGGAAAATTTTCCTGCCAAAAGCATCTAAGGTTCTATATTCTCTTTCTGGAGGAGTAGATGAGTGCCTCTTTGCACTCTAACTTTTTCATAGCAGACTCCACCACAATAGAATGGTGAGGAAGCTGAGTTTTATGAAATCCAGGACAAGGAGGGACACGATACATGGTTATCCAACCTACGAGAGTGAGAAGAGATGGTGAGAGGAGTCTCCCATATGCCCATCATGTGGTCATAAAGGATCTCATGAATAGGCAAAGTGGCTGCCTCTTTAGGGGCCTTGGGATATTGCAAAATATCCAATTTTTTGGCTCTAGGCTCTGACTCAGGGGCTACTGAGATAGAAAGCCCCTTGGCCACTTCCCTTATGAAGTCTTGAAAAGACAAGTCTTCTGGAGGGGACATTCTTCTTTTTGGAGAAGAAGGCTCCTGAGGAAGGAGTACCGATGCTTCGACAGAGGCCTCCGATGCATCAGAGTCTTCGGAGGAATCGAAGTATCGCCTGTCTGGATGCTCCTGTAAAGCCCGATACGCGTACCGAGTGGTATCGACATCGGGAGTCATCGGTACCGATAGGCATCATCGGACAGGGTACCGCTGCAGTCGACACCGAAGCCGATGTCGATGCAATCGGTACCGGCACTGGAACTGATATTGGAGTCGGAGCCGGTACTGACAACAAAGCTTGTTGCGGTATCAGCGGCGTCGCAGCTTGCATGAATGCCGTAATGGCCAGAACATTCTGATCCATCGACGCCATGAATGTCTGGAGGTTGGTACCGGCAGATTCCACCGGTACCCCAGAACATTGCAACAGGTGATCGGTCAAGGACGTGCCATCGATGTCAACCTGTGACCCCATAGGAGGAACTTTGGAAGCCGGAGCTTCCCGCCGGGGTACTTTTGCCGGTGCAGGATCCTCGAGGGCAAGCCCGGAGGCATCTCGATGCTTAGAGGGAGATCTACCCTTCGAGGACCGGCTGGGCTTATGTTTGGTTACCCGAGATCCATAGGAGGAAGAAGAAGCCAAGGAAGACGTCGATGCCACCGAAGCTGCATCAGAGGGAAACAGGTTATTGAGCTTAGCTGCTCGGTTCTGTAAACCTCTTTTAGACATCATGGAACAGGACGCACAATCCGTGATGGAATGGTCAGGACCCAAACACTTAAGACACCAGTCATGGGTGTCGGTAACAGAGATGGTACCGCTGCACTTAGTGCATTTTTTAAACCTGGAGGCGGGCTTTTCTATGAGGAATTTTTCTGTTAGGCCCAAGGCCCAAAGAAGAAAAAATACACTGAAGTGGAACGGAAAGTATCTTATTTATTTATTTTTTTTTTAAAGAAAAAGAAAGAAAAGACCGGCGGTACCGGTCCGACGTCGAAGAAGGCAGACACGCGACCAAAGAAATAAAATAAAATAAAGAACTTCTTCAGCAGTGACAGGAACACGACCTGCTGGCTCCGCGGAAAAGAAGAACTAGAGAGAGGCGGTTAGGAAAGGCGGGAAGGCAGCGCACAGGCGCTGTGGGATGCTCCCAAAAGCTTTCCTTTTTGGGACGCTGGGGAGCGTTCCCGCGCAGGCTCCGTCGGTACCGACGTACCCATATGTGAAGACTCATTCCTGCTTGTTCCTGGAGATTGCATAGAGGAGACTGGAGGACCAGTCCAGGAGAAATACATTTGGGCCCTCCCTGGTTGGGTGCGGCACTGGGCCGCAAAAGCGGGGAAGCTACATGTCCTGTGGGCTGGCGAAGAAGTCTACTGCCGGAGTCCCTGAGCAGAGAAACAGCCAGTCTGCTACTCTGGGATCCAGCAGCCATTCATGGGGGCAAAGGATTCTGTTGAGTCTGTCCGCCAGGTCATTCTTCTGAACCAGGAGGTACGTCACTCTGAGTGACATCCTCTGTTGAGCAGTGAAAGAACAGATAAGGACCGCTTCCCGGCAGAGGGAGCGTGATCCCGTGCCTCCCTCCTTGTTGATGTAGAACATCGCTACACGGTTGTCGGTCTGTACTAGAACCGACTTCCTGCTGTGGTGTTTCTCGAAGGCCATCAGGGCCCATTGCACCTGCATGCAGAGAGGTCTGCAGTGGGCTCCCCACCCTAACAGGGAAGCGTCTGTCATCAGCACCGCATCGTACCGTGGGGTCTGAAAGGGCAATTCCCACAGGAAGTTGTGGGGGTTTTGCCACCAGCTCGGGGACAAGCGGCGGTCAGGAAGAACCCTGACAGGATCCCTGAGGTGTCTGCGGGACAGGCTCCATTTGGCACTGAGACACCACTGAGCCATCCGCATGTGCAGGTGGATGTGAGGAACCACATGTACGGTCGAGGCCATGTGGCCCAGGAGATGTAGCATGGACTGAGCGGCGACCTGGTGAGCACTTTGGACGCGAGTCGCCAGAGCTCGTAGGTGGGTGGAGCGATCCACCAGCAAGAAGGCGATCGCCTGCTGAGTATCGAGGCGCGCCCCGATGAACTCGAGAGCCTGCACCGGCTCAAGGTGAGACTTCGAATAGTTGACCAAGAACCCCAAGCTCTCCAAGAGGAGGACAGTGCATGACATTGCTCGCCGAGCCTTCTCGGCCGAGAAGCCCATAACGAGCCAGTCGCTGAGGTAGGGAAAAACCAGCACACCCTGGCACCGAAGGTAAGCGGCAACCATGACGAGGCACTTTGTGAAGATCTGTGGGGCGGATGCAAGGCTGAAGGGGAGCACCCTGTACTAGAAGTGCTCTCCCTGCACCCTGAAGTGCAGATACTGCCTGTGTTGAGGTTGGATTAAGATGTGGGCATAAGCATCCTTTAGATCCAAGGAGCATAGCCAGTCGCCCTGCCGAAGGAAGGGCAGCAGCACGCCAAGGGATAACATCTTGAATTTCTCCAGCACCAGGAACTTGTTTAGCCTGCAGAAGTCGAGGATGGGCCGCAGACCCCCCATCTTTTATGGGACGAGGAAGTACTGGGAATAGAAGCTCCAACCTCGAAGATGGGGAGAGACCTTCTCGACTGCCCGTTGGGTGAGGAGAGAGTGCAATTCCTGCTGCAGAAGAAGCTGGTGTGTGGGGGAGTTGATGCGACAAGAGAGCATGGAACCTTGGTAGGCCTTGCAGACCAGGCATCAAGGGCTCTCAACTCTCGGCTGGGTGGTACGGACGAGTGCGATTTCAGGCTCTTTTGCTTCCTCATGGCCGACTGCACCACCATTGAGGTGTGTAGGAGCTGGGTCTTTCGGAAGCCTTGCCACGATGCACCTTGTATGCCGTGTCAAGGCGCTTGCTCAAGATGGGGACCGAGGCTGGGGCCTCCCACATGCGGAGCAGCAGCCAAGATAGAATCAGCAGTACAGGCACAGTGAGGGATTCCCTGGGCGTGGATTTGTACTGAAGAATGTCGAGTTCTTCAGCGTGAGAGTCCCCCTCAGCCTGGGTGACCAGGTTAGGGGCCCACGCCATGTCTTGAATGAACACCAGGAAGGAGGTGTCTTCGGGCAGTGAGCGTCACTGAAATGTGGGCGGCGAGGGGTCCGACGGAAAATCCCGATGGGTACGGGTTTCCATGGAGGTGTCCCCATTGGACTCCCAGTCCGAGAAGTCAGTCGAGGAGTCCGAGCCGGGCAGGTCGCCCTGTCCAATGGCTGGTGGCCTGGTGGCAGAGGCCCTGGACGATCTCGCCTCGGAGGAACGGGAGGGCGAGCGAGATCAACGTCGAGGACCCTCACAAGGCCCACAGCTCTCGGGGGTTTCCTGAACGGATTTGGGTGTCCCACGCAAGGGACCCGCGGTCTCTGGGCGTGGGTCAGCAAAGCTGGCTGTGAGCGCCTGCTGGGAAGCAATGAACAACGCCGATACAGGGGGTCACCGGATCGGGCGTCGAGGAGAGGGGGTCCTCACTGGGATGCCCTCGGGAGACCGGGCGCCTTCGCCAGAGGCGTCCGCTTCCGTGCGGGGTACCTTGCTGGGCCGCTCCTTGTCCGACACTCAGGAATGCCGAAGGGGGCTAAGCGACCGGGCGCGCGCTTGTAGGGGATCCCAAAGGGCGACTTCAAGGCCTTCTTTTTTTTGCGCCGCTCCAACTCGGGGGACCCCTGGTCGGAGTGCCGCCAAGAGCGCAGGGCCGCAGGGGGAGAACCCATCGGAGGAGAGACGACCGAAGTCGACACCAGGGACTCCAAGGCAGCCTTTCGGAAAATGTCTTTGGACTTCTGCTTACGACTGAGCAGGGCCTTAGAGGACATTTTCTTGCAGAGCGAACAGAGCTCTGGGTCATGGTCGGCTCCCAGGCCCGCAGACAAGAGTCATGAGGGTCCGTAAGCAAAATGTTCCTAGAGCATCTATCGCATTTTTTGAATCCAGTGGCCATGGGGGCAAAAAGGGCCCTGCGAGGTCGAAGACCCACGCGGCCAGCGGTTAGGGAAGAACAAAGGGTGCGAAGCCCGTAATGAGAAAATATGAAAAGAATATTCGATAGCTCTAAAAAAGTAGAGCTGGGGAAGGACGGGTAGAGGATCAGTGCAACCGGAAAAGAGAGACCCCCGTTAAGGCAAAAAAATTAAACTTTTTCTGAGGGACGAGGACATGCGTCCGTAGGGCTCAGCAGAAAAAGGGAGAATGAGCAAGATGGCACCCTTGGGTGGGAAGAAGACCACGCATGCGTAGTACCAATCCCAAAGGCTTTCTTTGAAAGCTGGGGAATTGCTCCGCGTGGGCTCCGTCAGTGCCGACGTCACCCATAAGTGAGGACTGACTTCCTGCTTGTTCCTGGAGAATAATAACTTCCACGATAAGTATCAGAGCTGTGTAGTTGCTAAGGGCTCAAACGGTGGTATGAGAAGTTGAGATCTCATGCCACTGGTGGTGGCCGGATGGGTGGTTTGGTGAGGAGAAGACCCCTCACAAAATGTGCTACCAGATGAGCTGCGGAGATGTGTCTGCCTTCCATAGGCTTATGGAAAGCCAGAAATAGCACTAAGGTGCACTCGCACGCAGTTCGTCTTAAGACCCAGAGAAGATGAATGCAAAAGATACTGGAGGAGCGTAGGTACTGATGCTTCAAATGATCGTGACCATTCTGAGAGCATCATGAAACATATCTACGCCATTTGAAAGAATAGGTCTTTCTGATGGAGAGCTTTCTGGAACGGGTAAACGTAGATCGATTGTTTACGTTATTATAATATAGGAAGATTACGGGACATGCAATGAAGCTACAGGGTAAACTATTTAAGACTAATAAGAGAAAATATTTTTTCACTCAACATGTAATCAAACTCTGGTATTTGTTACCGGAGGATGTAGTAAAAGCTGTTAGTGTAGCTGGGTTTAAAAAAGGTTTGGACAAGTTCCTGGAGGAAAGGTCCATAAACCATTATTAAAAAGGGACCCAGGATATCACTGCTTGACCCAATATAAGCATTGTGGAACCTGTGTCTTTTGGGGAAACTGCTAGGTACGTATGACCTAGATTGGCCACTGTTGGAAACAGGATACTGGGCTCAATGGACCTTGGTCTGACCCAGTATGGCATATCTTATGTTCTTATGATAGGAGAATATGTTTCACTGCAGTAGACAATGGCAAGCCCTGGAAGATTACGCTTTCAGCAGCCATGCAGTCAGTCGAAGGGATTGCAGATTGGGATGGAGATGTGCTCAGTTGTCTTGAGAGAGGAGACCCGGCCTGGAACCCAGTGGGACTGGTGATATTTCCGTCAGATGAAGTGGAAGGGGAAACCAGGGTTGACGTGGCCAGTGTGGGGCTATGAGAATCTTAGAGTCCTTGTCTGCTTGTAGTTTGAAGAGATGAGGGGAATTGGTGGAAACACATAAGGGGTTATTCTGTCGCACGAATAGCAGGGATGGATGTCCCAACGGGATGCTATTTGTGCCTTCCCTGCCAGCGTCTAACTTCCCCGCCAGTTGTACAGGTGAAGTTAGACGGCTCGTGGGCAGCCACCGGCTCTGGGCATACAGGGCCGATTCTAATGTCGGCCCTGTACATCCAAGACAGGCAACTTGTGCGGGGAAGTTATTCCACCTCCGAGGTGGAATAACTTCCCTGGATGTTTTTTTCTTTTTTTGGGCCCAGGGCACAGATGGGGCAGAGGGGACCCGAGAACATTCCCCACAGCCTGACCCTGGCTTTAGGAGGTCAGATCGGGGGTCAGGCTGCGGGGAGATCACCTTTGAAGTCTGGCGGCTGGGATCGCGGCTTTACAAAGGAGCCGCAGTGCCATTGTAGAGCCCTGACTGAGTTAGCTGGGATCAGGCCTGTACGTACAAGCCGGTCTGAATTTCAGTCCCGGCCTGCACGTACAGGCCTGTTCGAAATTCTGATCCTGCGGGGTTAGACGTGCCCCGTGGGATCAGAATCGCAAGCCCCTCTGTACATCCAGCTCAGACCGGACGTACAGAGGGGCTGGACGTTCAGGATGGAATGAGCCCTGTTGATCATAAAGGCATCTGACACCATTCTGAGTCTGGATGGAACTCTGGAGCAGAACTGAGGAAGTTGAGTGTTCTGCGGAGTGGCAAAGAGGTCTATCACTGCTGTTCCCCACATGTAGAACAGTTTTGCTACTGCTGTTGGGTCTAAAAGACCATTCATGGGGTTGCAGGATCTGACTCAGTTTGTCTGCTAGGAGATTGGATTCTCCTGGAACATACACTGCATAAAGGTGCATGTGGTGGAGGATGGCGAACTCCCAGAGCTTGCAGACTTCTTGACATAGGGATAGGGAGCCCGTCCCCCCATTTGTTCATATAAAATAGGTATTTCTCCTCATATTTTTAGACATCACTGCAGCTTTTGATAGTATAAACCACCAAATTATGATCTCTAGATTACAGCAAATAGGAATCAGAGATAACAGTTCTAAATTGGTTTTCTGTCTCATCTGTCAGGGCGAACCCAACAGATAAGAATAGAACATCTTTCTGATCAAGAACAAGGTCTACCACAAGGTTCCGCCCTCTCAGCCCTCCTCTGCATGGTAGAGATGAGGACAGTAACTAAATTCAAAAAAGCATGGGACCAACACAGAGGATCTCTAAAGGTAAAAAGTGGACTGTTGTAGTTGTTGTTATGGAAGGACAGATTAGATAGGCCATGTGGTCTTTTTCTGTCATCATGTTTCTATGTTTCTATCTCCAACCCATCTGCTCTATTTTCAAAAAATAGCAGGTAAACTACCATATATACGCGGATGACATAATGTTAAATCTCCCGTTCAACTGCTCTAACCCTACAATTCAAAATATTACAGATTGCTTTGCAGAAATAACTGAATAGCTATTAACTCACAACCTTAGGATCAACTTCAGTAAAACGAGAAACCAGAACTTCACCCCGCCAACATCCATCAAGATTCAGGACACAAACATATCAGTTAAAGATGAGGTAAAATACCTTGATCGCACTCTAAACATGTCTTCACACATAAAACCAACAAAAAAGATCTTTTACAAACTCAAAATGTTGAAACAACTCCATCCACTGCTCCACAATCACGACTTCAAATCTGTCATCAATGCAATCATTATAACCCACTCTGACTTCTCCAACACAATCCTACAAGGCCTTCCCAAATATACTATAAGACAACTCCAAGTAGCTCAACACGCTGCAACTAGGATAGTCACAAATTCCAACCCAATAGAACACATCACTCCAATACTGCACGATCTTCACTGGCTCCCTGTACAGAGCCGCATAAACTATAAAATACTAGTCACAACTTTTAAACTAATCAATGAGATCACCCCTTCATACCTTTCCACCTTCATTACCAAGAAAACCCACACTTGCATAAAACGAGATTGCAACAAACACAAACTCGCAATCCCATTAGATTTCAGGAAATCAAGAAAAATATACAATAAAGCATTCTCACACATATCCCCTAACCTCTGGAACTCCCTCCCAGACTACATAAGAGAAATAAATGACCTCTCAAAATTCCGTAAAAAAATTAAAACCCATCTGTTTATCCTTCACTTTGGAAATGAACCTAACAATAACAACCCCACCTCCTCCACTAATTAATCTCGCTGCCAAAATGCATCCCCACCCATAGCTAAGCTACTCAATCCAATATTCTTTCCTATTTTGACAACTACATTTTGTATATAGTTCATGTTTTATGACTGCTTTCTGTTAAAACAATGTTAATGTAAATAGCTATAACATGTTCTTTGCAAATAAATATGTACCTTACTGTACAATTCAAATGTTGTTTCATTGTAAACCGCATTTGATCTGCTGGGAAATGCGGTATAAAAATGTATAATAAATAAATAAAACATAGCCACCTGATTGTCTGTCCTGACTAGGATCTGACTGAGAGGTGGAGTTGGAAGGCTTTGAGGACATTCGTGACTGCCAGAAGCTTATCTGCTGCATGGATTCCTGGGTTGTCCACAGGCCCTGTGTGGATGCGGAATCCAGATGTGCTCCCCAATCCTGCTTGGAGGCATCTGTTGTCAGTGTATGCTGAGGTAGATGTGTCCAAAAAGGTGACCCTATGAGAAGATTTGCTGGGGTGCACCACCACAGGGGAGATTGGGCCATGGGTGGTGTAATCTGGATGACATTCCGAAGGCCCCCTGTGGACTGGGTCTACTGGGTTGAAAGGGTGCATTGTGACCGAAACATGTGAAGCCTCACATAAGGGACCATGTGCACTGTGGAGACTGTGTGTCCCAGGAGGGATAGAAAACATCGAGCCGTAGCTGTCTGTTGTTGGCGAATGTTGGTGGCTAGTTGCATTAACCTGCTCATGCGATCCAGAGGAAGAAAGGTTCTGGGCTCTGGACTGTGTTGTGCCCAGAATGGCTCATATGAATTCCAACCTTTGTGTTGGAGTGAGTTGGAACTTTGGGAAGTTTATCACAAAGCCCAGGTACTGCAGAAGTGCAAGAGTTTTTTGTCAAGATGAACAGAGTTCTCCAGAAGAGTCTGCCTTTATGAGCCAGTCATCTAAGAAAGGGGAGACGAAGACTTTGCTTCTACAAAGATGAGCTGTTACAACAGCCATGCACGTTGTGAAGACCCTTGGTGCGAATGCCAGACCAAAAGGAAGGACCCTGTATTGGTAATGAGTGCCCTCATAGGTGAAGCAAAGACACTGTCTGTGGTCTGGATGTATCAAGATGTGAGTATGTGAGTGAAGGCCTCTTTGAGGACTAGGGAACAAAGCCAGTCTTGTTCCTGTAGGTAGGGATGAAGGGTTCCCAGAGAGATCATTTTGAATTTCTTCTTGACAAGGAATTTGTTCAGCTCTCTGAGATCGAGAATGGGTCTGTGGCCTCCTGACTTTTTTGGAATGAGGAAGTAAGGGGAGTAGAAACCTTTGAACCATTGGAACTGGTTCTACAGCTCCTAGGGCAAGGAAAATGTTTATCACTTGCTTGAGCAGTGTATCCAAGGAAGGTTTGGAATGAAGCTCTCCCTTGAAATGTGGAGGAGGAAGCTCTCGGACGTTTAGTTGGTAACCTCTCTGGATTACGTTTAGAGTCCACTGCTCCATGGTGATGGAATGCCACTGCTGAGCAAAATGAGAGTGTCTTCCTGGGATGGTGGTGGGCTCTGGTATGTGAAGGAGAAGGCTGGCAGTGTTCCCTATATAGGAATCAAAAACTGGATGTGGCAGGAGTTGGCTGAGTGGCTGGTTGTGGCTTGGCTAGCCTGGGCTTTTTAGCTTGTTTAGGGCCCTGTTGTTTTGGTGGAGCCTGGTAGGTTGGCTGGGAATATTAAGGATAGAATCACCTCTTTTTGGGGTAGAAAGGCTTCTTATTAGGTGCCTTCTTTTTAGAAGGATCAATAGCCTTTCTGGAGAGCCTTTTCAGTGTTGTGTCATCTGTCTCTAGTTCTCCCGCTTTTTCCCGCCAGTTCTTCCCAAACAGGAATTTACCAGTGCAGGGGATGTTGCCCAATTTGTCTTGGACTCCACTGTTCAAAGTAGAGGCTTGGAGCCAAGCCAAATGCCTTGCCCTGATGGCAACAGAGGAAGCCCTGCTTGATGACTCAAAGGTGTCAAAAGCAGCTTTATTCACGAATTTTGAAAGAGTCTGGCTGTGAGCCAGAACAGCTTGGAAAGCTGGGCGCTTCTCCTCTGGAAGAAAAGGAAGAAATCCCTCCCAGTCTTTATTAAGCTCCTTTAAGAACATTCCCATGTAAAGGATGTACGAATTTATCCTACTGGATAGCATCGATGCTTGGAAGGAGCAACGGGCAAAGGAATCGAGATTCCTCAATTCCCTGCCCAGAGGAATCTTGTGAACAGATGATGCTTCAGCGCTTTCCTGAATTGGGTCAAGTTAGTGATGTTTCGCATGTCTGTGGGGAGGGCATTCCAGGCTCTAGGTGCGTAGATCATGAAAGCCCTGTTGGTCGTTGTCTTTGTGCATTTTGTCATTGCTTTTGGGATTACCAATGTGTTTGTCATTGTGGACCTTCTGGTTCTGTTAGGAGGTATGGTGTGAATCATCTGGCTGATGGATGTGGGGGGCTGGTTGTTTAAGGCTTTGAAGGTCAGGACTAAGATCTTGTAATGAAGTCTGGCCTGTATAGGTAACCAATGAAGGTTTTTCAAAACTGGAGTGATGTGCTCTGTCCTTGATGTCTCTTGTTTCTCACCCTTTCCTGAACCCTGCCTGCACTTCAGGCAGTTTTCGCTCCAGGTATGGTTGTAGTCTCTGCTGAATGATCTTGAGTAGAATCTTGCTGACATGTGGGATGAGAGCGATTGTGTGATAATTTCCACAGTCAGTTGGATCACCTTTCTTTAATATTGGTATAAACACAGATCTTTTCCAGTCAGTTGGCCATGATGTTGTCTTCCAAATTTCCTGGTAGAGCCTTGTAAGTATGTTAAGAGCTGCATCCGTTTGCTGTAATACTTCAATGGGAATATCATCAATGCCTGGTGTTTTGTTCTTCGATAAGGCTTTCAATACTGCTTTGACTTCTTCTTTCATCACCAATGGTTCCTGATCATAAGGTACAGGTTGAAACAATCAATCTTTTATTAACACTATAATGTTGCCATTGTATTTTCAGTTTGTGTTTATGTTATATATCCTTTACACCTCTGTGTTTTACATCATTTTTTAATACAATTTATTGGATGTTACATATACATTTTTAAAGTCACAGATGAAATTTTAAGAATCTGTACAATCTTTACCTCTCTTTTTAGTTATGCTGTTCCTATACACATATCCTCTATAGAGTGTGTGTATCTTCATTTTCAGAGTCTGGTATGTCTATTACATTCTCCTTTTTCCTTTATGTATGTTTTGGAGAATGGTACATTTGTTTTCAGGTTTGTTTGTTTTTTCATGGCGTTAATAATTTTTTTCATTTTTATATTTGTTTACTATTGTTGTTTTAGACCCCTGATGAAGGCTTAACCTCCAAAACTTAGCCAAATCGGGCTTGTTCAGAATAAAGTGATCTACGTTTATAAGGTCTGGGCTGTTTTCCACTTCTTTTGTGTGGTGATCGACCTTGTTTGTGTTTTTGGGTAAAGCTATTTTTCTGCTGTTAGAGTTCTAGCCTTCACATTCAAAGGGGTAGGTAGACTCTGAAGTCACTGAACTCATCAGCTCTTAGATCACGCCCATATGAGAATTCTTGCTATATAGGGCAACTCCCCAATTAGCTTGTTCACAAACAATTGCATTCTTCAAGGTCTTTGATTAGGTAATTTTACACAGGGAACATATTACTCTATATACTTCAGACACATGATATAAACATTTATTAGAATAAAGTATTAACTGTCTAGCAAGAAAGCGGGGCTGTTAGAACACACATAAAAAGAGGATAGCTGCTTTTTCACTTAAAGGACAGCTCAGTAAAATTTAGGAACTTTGGTAGGTCTCTCTCATTTACTTCAACAGGTACCAAAGCTCTGCCAACTGATCAATGGCTGGGAAAAATCATATTGCCAAAGCTGTTGCCCCCCTTGCAGCTTCTGCCTCTCTACAAACGGACAGCTCAATGCCAGTCAAGGGACTGGTTCCATGTGCAATATGCCAGCAAGCTGAAGCTCTCATGAAACAAGTGGAGGAGCTTAGGCAGAGAAGTATTCGAGACAGCAAGATGTCTTAAAGCAATCAAGCTCTCTGACAGAGGTGAAGATGGGATGCTAGAGAAAGAACAGAGTTGGACACGAGTCACCAGAGCCTGTAGAATCGACAACCCAACTTCTCCAACCCTCCACCTGAAGAACCGATATGCGGCCCTGGAAAGGAGATGAAAGCATCCCAGGATAGGGAAGAACCAGCGCTCAAGCACACCAAAGTTGCAGAATCAGTGACAGCAAGGAAGCGAAGGGTAGTGGTGGATGGTGACTCTCTTCTGAGGGGTAATGAGAAAACCATCTGCCATCCAGATTTGATGTCCAGAGAGGTGTGCCATCTGCCAAGTGCCAAAATCCAAGATGTCATGGAGAGTCTGCCAAGACTCATCAAGTCTACTGATGTTGCCAATACCTGTCGGCACAAATGATACTGCAATGTACCCCTCCAAGCATATCAAAAGTGACTTCATGGCTCTCGGACAGAGGGTGAAGCAGACAGGTGCGCAGGTGGTGTCCTCTTCAATCCTCCCTGTTGAGAATAAAGGCCGAGGCAGAGAAGCTCACATCCCGGAATTGAATGTGAGGCTGCATGGATGGTGTCAGAGAGCATTTTGGTTGCCTGGACCATGAGATGATCTTCCAAGGGCTGCAGAGCAGAGATGGTGTCCACCTATCCAAGAAGGGTCAAAGTGTCTTCAGCAGCAGACTGACTAACCTAAAGAGGGTTTCAAACTAGGTTCATTGGCGATGGGTGAAGGTAAGTAAAACATTAAATACTTCTGTTGAAATGGGCAAAAGGGGCAGCATCTGGAAAACAATGGGCATAAATGCTCGTAGTATGGGAAATAAGATCCCAGATGTTGAGGCTTTAATGGAAGAGGCTGACTTAGATTTAGTGGGGGTAATGGAGGCATGGTTCACAAACAACCATGATTGGGATGTAATTATACCGGGCTATACTTTATTCAGGAAGGATAGGGTAGGAAGAAGTGGCAATATATGTAAAAAATAATATTAAAGCTATAGAATTGCAGGGCACTGTGGATTAAACAAGAAAGAGGGATAGGAAATCCATTTGCACTAGTGTGATTATACAGATCTCCTACATAGGGAGAAGAAGTGGACAGAAATTTAATAGCAGACAAATGCAGTATTGTCATGAAAGGAGAAGTACTACTGCATGTGATTTCAATGTGCGAATGTTGATTGGCATATTCCTGCTGCGGTGCCATCTAGAAGTAAAGTGATCCTGGAATCACTACAAGGAGAATTATTCTGGCAAATAGTACTTTATTTATTTATTTAACACTCATTTATATACCGCATCTTCCAGAGCTCAGTTGCGGTGTACAATTAACAACAATTAACAAAGCGCAGTTTGTTTTACATAGAACATCTTAAATTTTACATAGAACATCTTAAGTTAAACAAAGCAAAGTGTAATAAACTAAACAGTATATTTAAGCTAGAGCAGTGTGAGTAACAATTTACTAACAAAATGTGATGTCTAAAACAGCATAAGACAGTACATAACATATACAACTATATACATGTGGATGTATTTGGGCATAAGAGCTTGGGTCGTCATTTCGTTTAAGCTATAAGTGTTGTCCATTTAAGTGGTAGGATTGTACTTGATGTGGTCGGGTACCTGTTTAGCCTTTATCTAAGTTGAGTGCTAGGTTTTCCATGGTATTATAGTGTTTAGTGAATAGATACGTTTTCAATTTTTTACGGAATTCCATGATCTCTGTTAGTGATCGTAGATCCTCTGGTAGAAGGGGCCATACTGCACTTGGGGCTTAGCAATGGGGAAAGTGTTTCTGATGTTATAGTGGTAGATCATCTTGCATCCAGTGCTACTACTACTACTGAGCGCTACTGTATAGCGCTACAAGATATACGCAGCGCTTTGCAGACGCATGTAAAAGATGGTCCGGGTAATGAGCTGATCGGACGGGTCACGATCAGCTCCGGGCAACCTGCCCCGCAAAACGGCTATAAAACCTGCTAAAATCTTTTTCCACCGCCTTCATCGACTCTCCCCTCACGGGGTATTGAGCCTCCAACGCTGAAGAGACCTGCGGCCATCCCTGCCTAATCGGGGCAGGCAACTACACACAAAAGAAAGCGCGCCGGGGCGCAATCGGGCACTTCCCTCACCGCCATCATCAGCTCTTCCCTCACGGGGTATTGTGCCTCCAGCGGTGAAGGGACCTGCGACCGTCCATGCCCGATCGAGGCAGGCAACTACACACATAAGAAAGTGTACCGAGGCGCGATCGGGCATTTCCTCCACCGCCATCATCAGCTCTCCCCTCACGAGGTATTGTGCCTCCAGCGGTGAAGAGGCCTGCGGCCATCCCTGCCTAATCGGGGCAGACAACTGCACACAAAAGAAAGCGCGCCGGGGCGCGATCAGGCACCTCCCCCACCGCCATCATCAGCTCTTCCCTCAAGGGGTATTGTGCCTCCAGTGGTGAAGGGACCTGCGGCCATCCCTGCTCACTCGGGGCAGGCAACTGTACACAAAAGAAAGCGCGCCGGGGCGCGATCGGACACTTCCTCCACCACCATCATCAGCTCTCCCCTCACAAGGTATTGTGCCTCCAGCGGTGAGGGGACCTGCGGCCATCCCTGCCCGATCGGAGCGGGCAACTGCACATAAAAGAAAGAAAGCGCGCCGAGGCGCGATCGGACATTCCCTCCACCACCATCCTTAACTTTCCCCTCACGGGGTATTGTGCCTCCAGCGGTGAAGAGGCCTGCGGCCATCCCTGCCCGGTCGGGGCAGGCAACGGCACACAGGAGAAAGCGCGCTGAGGCGAGACTGCGACTGATGGGCCCGCGCCTGAGGGCCTCGCCGGAGGGCTTTTTGGCGTGGCCTCTTAGGCGTTGTCCTCTATTTAATGACAATCGCAAACAACGGTGTGTGCTGTGGATCAACCCTGACCAACCTTGCTGAAAAATACCCATACTTGCTGAGTGGGTCCTGTTTCCATATTTACTAATCCTGACCAAAGGGGGTATTCATCTATTTTTATTTTTATTTTTATTTATTTAAGTTTTTTCTATACCGCACTATTCAGCATCAGCACGGTTTACAATAAACAAGTTTGTACAATGAGGAACAGCCATACATTGAACTTACATAGAACAGGGAGTTTAAACATGGATAACAGGTGAACTTTATACATAGCAAACAAAGGGAGATTTAAGCAAGGGTAACAGGTGAACTTTATACATTATATACACAGGGATTGCATCACATCTAAGTTTATGATACAGGCCCTAAGGGGGATAGATGGGGGAGGTGACGAGTTTTCATCGGAAATTGGTTAGACAGCGTTGGCTTGTTAGACTATAAGATCATGTGGTACTGTCTAGGTGATGCTGTCGGAGTTACCAAAGTGTTGTATAAATAATTGCAGTTTGAGGGCTTTTCTGAACTGGGGGAGGTTATTTATGCTGCGGATTTCTGTTGGGAGGGAGTTCCAGCAAGAAGGGGCGAATAAGGCAAAGGCACGCTTTCTAGTGGATTTGTTGCATTTTGTGATGGCTTTTGGAAGGAGGATGGTATTGCAGGATGTGGTTCTTCTTAATCTGTTGTTTGGAGTAAGTTGGATCATATCTGACAATATATTTGCGGTGATACAGTTGACTGCTTTGAAGGTCAAAGTGAGGATCTTAAATGTGATCCTGTACTGGACGGGGAGCCAGTGTAAGCTCTTCAGGATAGGGGTGATATGTTCTCTGCGAGATGCGCCATAGAGGGTTCTTGCTGCGGTATTCATCGCAAGCTGTAAGGGGTTTATCGAGCTCTTTGGGAGTCCAAGTAGGATGGGGTTGGCGTAATCGAAGTGGGGCATGATTATGGCCTGGAAGACTGTTCTGAAGTCGTTTGGTTCAAGGGTGTTCTTTATGAGGCGTAGTGTCCGTAATTTGTGGTATATTGTTCTGATTGTATTGTCTATATGAGCATGCATGTCCAGGTGCTGGTCCAGTGTTACGCCTAAGTATTTGATCGTTGTCTTGGAGAGGAGTTCTGCGTTGTTCACTTTGATTGAAGATGGGGGAGTGAATGACTGGTTTCTTCCGATGAATAGAACTTCTGTCTTTTTCAGATTTATTCTGAGCATTTGGTTGTGTAGCCAATCTGTGACGGCATTGAAGCAAGAGGAGAGCTGGTCGAGATTTGGGTGATCTGTGTCTATCGGGGTGAACATTAGGACATCATCAGCATATACTAGGCAGTTGATGTTAAAGGACCGGATAAGATTGCAGATGGGCTGCATATAGATATTGAATAAAAGTGCTGAGAGGGATGAGCCCTGGGGAACGCCTTTTTCTAGTGGGAAAGGGTCCGATAAAGAGGATCCGGAGCGGACATGTTGCCATCTGTTATTCAGATATGAGGCGCACCAAGCTAGAGCGTTGCCACGAAGACCCTTCTCAGTGAGGCGTGATAGGAGTATCTTGTGGTCCACCGAGTCAAAGGCGGCTGCGATGTCCAGAAAGATAAGGGCAAAACCCTTCCTGATGTTATCGAGCCCAATGGTAAGGGAGTTGAATAATGTAGTCAGAAGGGTATCGACTCCATGGGACTCTCTGAATCCATGCTGGCAGTAATCAAGAGGCGCGTTGTTTTCAATGTGATGGGTTAGTTGCTGTTGGACTGTTTTTTCGATGATTTTAGCTAGAAGCGGGATGCTCGATATGGGCCTGTAAGAGTCCATCTTTGTGGGGTCGAGCTTTTTGTTCTTCAGTAGAGGTCTTATTGAAGTTTGCTTCAGGTTCTGTGGGAAAATCCCCGAAGTGAAGGATGATCCTATTAGTTTGGCGAGGAAAGGGCTGAGGTCTGATTTTAGCGCTTTTATCCATTGTGCCGGGCATGGGTCGCTCGGAGCTGTGGTGGTATTAATGCATGTGATGGTATCTTGGATCTCCCTTGCTGTTGGGGGGGAGAAGGAGTTAAGAATGTGGTGGTTATCTGCTGTCTCATTTAGAGGGAGGGAGTCGGGAGGTAGCGGGCTTGTATGTTTCAGAGGGTGGTGATTTAGTGTTGGAAGCAGTTTTCCCCCTGCTACGAAACCAGATGGCGTCGAAAGCGCCACGAAAGGAGAAGCCGCGAGCCACGGAGGGTAAAATGGCGGAGGGAGCACCAGCTAGCCCGAAATCTGGTGGCACTCCAGATCTGGTCACGGAGGTGAGTGCCGCTGTGGTCCAGGCGCTAGATACCCGGTTCCAAGACCTGGCAGACCAGATACAGACTGTCAGCCAACGTTTTACTGACTTTACCGGGAGGCTGGACCAAGTAGAGACTCGAGTCTCGGATGTGGAGGATACCCAGCACTCCCTGGCAGCTAAAGTGGAGGCCTTGGAGACTCTGGTAAAGCAGCAGGGTGACGAGCTTGAAAACCGGGGGAGGCGCAAGAACCTGCGCTTCATCGGGATACCAGAGAGCGTGGCGGATGGCGCCCTTTTCGGTTATTTACAGACTTGGATTGAAAACCTGTTGCAAAACCAGGACGATGATCCCGTAAAGTTGGAGCACGTGCATAGACTTGGCCAGCGGAGAGAACAGGCAAGACGGCCACGAGCGGTTATTGCATGTTTTTTGGATTACCGACAAAAAGAAGCTGTGTTGAAAGCTGCCCGGGGTCGAAAGATGCGACAACAGGATTCGGAACCGACCCTTGTGTTTCAAGACTACTTGACCCTAGTTAGTCAGCAGCGCCGGGCCTTCTCGGGGGTCTGCACACAATTGCTAAACAAAGGAGTGCGATTCTCGCTGCTGTATCCTGCCCGGCTTCGAGTGGAGGTCCAGGGACAGACCCGCTACCTGACGACACCGGCAGCGGCTGCTGCTCTTCTGGAAACCCTGAATGCCCAGGCTGCTTCGCCCTCGTGAATCTTGGATTGCCAATGGGAATGGCATTTGGATGTCTAGCTGACAGAGAGGGGCTCAAGGGCCTGATGTAGCTCTGGACTATAGCAGCTAGTCTTTCTCTGACTTCAGTGTTGCACTGTTTAATTTCTTGGTTTGTTTAAGTTGTGGCCTGTTACATTTGGCCATATTGTGTCAACTGCTCCCTTGTTTAAGCTATTTAGATGGCAACACTGTTAAACTGTTACTATGTTTCAATTGTTTTGCTGAGCAACTGTATATGCAGTTTACTGCTGTTTGAGCTGGGTGAATGGCATATTTGTATGTGTGGCCAGGTGAAAGTCTGTTGCAGGCCCGGAGGAGGGGATTCATAATATTGACAATGGTAATTATTTGTAAAGTCTCATATGTGCTCCCTTCCCTCTTTTCTTTATACTGAGGAGAAGCATGGTGCAGGAGAGAGAGCTGTGTCTTGCAAATCCCTAATCCTTTTACGGCCCGAAGGCGAGGAGCCGGGGGAGGTGGACCATGGGTTAGTCGGCTTGCTGCTAGTGGGAGGGAGGGTGATCACACTCACATATCCCGCTGGGAATTAAGCAACATTGGGTGGGCAGCACTGGGGGGCTGGCATCAGTGGGTGGAGCCCCTAGAGGGGCGCGAGGAGACTAATCTTGCAGTTCCTCGGTTATCACCCTGGGGATTACATCTGTACGAGGGGATGCTGATAGATAGATCGGGTTGAATGGGGTAGAAGAATGTGGAGGGGGGGGTGTTATGGGTGTAAGCTTGGAATGAGCGGGTGAGTGGGTTATTTATGCTATGCCTATGACATTTTCTAGATGTTTAGTTTAATTTTCTGTGGTAGCCTCTAGAGGCTTCATGGCGCCCCCCTATGCCATTTTGTGAGTAATAATGTGGCAGCCCTACCGAATCGGGAAGTGGGGGTGTGGTATGGGTAGATTTAATATGGTGGCCTCAGATTGTGCTCCAGAGGTGAAATATGGTCATATTGAGTATCGGATGGGGGGGTGATACGGAGGGGAGGTGTAGGGCTCTAGAATTGGGAACGGAGGGGATGGAAGACCTGGGGGACAAAAGCAAGTGGGGTTATTGGATGGGGGGAGGGGCTTGGTGGTACTAAGTCCCAATACCTAATGGAGTAGGTCAGGGAGTGCTGGGGTCTTAGGGATGAGTGGAGAGGGGGAGTTGTGGGGAGTACTGTGATATCAATCTTGGGGTGGTTAGAAAGAGAGTGGAATTCTATAAGATAGTTAGGTTCAATGTTGGATCCGGGGAAGTTTGGGGCAGACCCGATTGCCATAGGGAAGTTGTTCAGCCTGATGGGTGGACTTGATAGCTTAGGGGTGGGAAAGTGGAGGGGGTGGGGGGAGGGGGAGGGAGGCGAGGGGGTAGGATAGTGCACACTCCACTGTTTACTTGTAGGTGGCTCTGCATTTTTTTTTTTGCTGACTGTTAGGTGGGGGGGGGGGGGGGGGGCTCCAGGCTGGGGGAGCTCTTCTGCTGCGATTGGAGTTTTCTGCATGGCTGGATCTTGACACTGCCCCATGCCTCTGAAGATTACACAGGTACACTACCAAAAAACTGCCTCCAGTTTTGCAACTGATTCCTATAGATTTTGGGGTGCTGAATCCAGGAAAAATAGCCAAAATGTTCCATCACGTCACGTTTTCTTGCAAAATTAGATTTCTTACCCATATAAGGAATGTTCACATAATTTCTTTTTAGCCGACTGCAGTTTATTTTCTTGGCCCAAAATAGAGGTTGTAATGGTTAACTAACTAGAAACACTCCCTCATGATATTTTAGAGTGTTTTGTATTCATTTTATACATTAACAGGACAATTGGAAGGCGGGGGGCTAAATCCAGTACTCGCGCTGGCGCATTTTCTTTCCTGTTCGCCTCGCCTCGTTCGCTCGCTCGCTCAAACACGGTGGTTGCGACATGAACGTTCCTGTCAAATTTCAGTTTCTTGCAAGTTCATTATTACCTTTTGTTTGCTCAGTCGTAATCCAGCTTTATTCCGAAGTGGTTCACTACAGTTGTAGTTTGCAGTGCTGTGTATTTGTGATGGCTCACAGAGCCAGAGGTTGCGTCAACTCTCCAGACAGATTTTGTTTTATTTGTGGGGAATATACCGTGAAAAAGCGGCAGAGGAACATTTCTGCATTTATTAAAAAAGTATATTTCGCCTATTTCGGTTTGAAGTTAGGCGATCAAGACAAACCGTGGGCTCCTCACAAAGTGTGCAAGACATGTGAGGAAGATCTACGCTTATGGATGAAAGGTAAAAAACAAGCACTTCGTTTCGGAATACCTATGATGTGGCGTGAACAAAGAGACCACAGCAGTGACTGCTATTTTTGCTCTTGCATTGTGAAGGGATACAACTTAAAAAATAAGAACGTAATAAGTTACCCCAACCTTCCCTCAGCAATTAGGCCTATGCCTCATAGCAACGAAGTACCTGTGCCTGAACCACCAAAATCTTTGGATCATATTTGTGTGGACGGTTCTGATCATGATGAGACTCATCAGATGGCTTTTCCCGATGAGTCCAGTACTTCCGAGTTTGAAACTGAACCAGATCCGAAACCTGAACTTTTCTCTCAAGCTGAATTGAATGATTTAGTCCGGGATTTAGGACTCCCAAAAGATGCTGCCCAATTGCTAGGTTCTCGGCTTAAACAGAAAAATCTATTGTCACCAGGAACAACTTTTTATTGGTACCGCAACCGCGAGACACAATTTTTGAAGTATTTCAGCAAAGAGGAAGATTTGGTATTTTGCAACGATATATACGGAGTGATGGAAAAGTTTAAACTCAAGTATGATCCTGCTGAATGGCGGCTGTTCATTGATTCGTCAAAAGACAGCATAAAAGGTGTTCTTCTTCATAATGGCAACACATTCGCTTCAGTTCCTATTGCTCACTCTGTTATTCTCCAAGAAAAATACGAGAATTTGGCCCTGATTCTTCAGAAGATTCGTTATGATGAGCATATGTGGATGATTTGTGGAGACTTTAAAATTCTATCCATGCTATTAGGGCAGCAATCCGGTTTCACCAAATATCCCTGCTTCCTTTGCTTGTGGGATAGCCGGGCCCGCGACCTACACTGGGGGAAAAAAGACTGGCCAATTCGGGAGTATTTGAGACCCGGTGAGAAAAATGTTCTTCATGAGAGCTTGGTACCTCGTGATAAAATTCTATTACCACCTCTCCACATTAAGTTGGGTCTCATTAAGCAATTCATCAAGTCCCTTCCAAAAGATGGTGAGTGCTTTTGGTACCTTTGCTCAAAGTTCCCCCGACTTTCTGAAGCAAAGCTAAAGGAAGGAGTGTTTGTTGGCCCTGATATAAGGAAACTCATTTCAGATGGAGCATTCGCTGAAACGATGTCTGAGAAGGAAAAAGAAGCATGGGATTCCTTCAAGGATGTTGTTCTCAAATTCTTGGGGAACTATTCTTATGTGCTGCCTTGTTACAATTTTCTTTATTCTTATTTGAATAACTACTAAACAATTAGTATAAAGAATTCATCCAAGAAACTTTTATCTCGATCGCACTCAATCTGAAACGTTCACCTCAAACTGCTAACCCAATGTAGCAAAAAATCTGTACGTGATGGAGCAAATTGGTTACCAGATTTGGATTCAGCGCACCAAAAAACGTAAAAATCAATCGAAACATTAGAGGCAGTTTAAAAAAATTTTTTTTTAGTGTACCTGTGTTATTACCTGGAATGTCTGTGGGTTGGGGAATCCAATAAAGCGATATAAAATCTTGCAGGCCCTAGCCCGACAGCAGTGCGATGTTGCCCTTCTACAAGAAACGCAGCAGACGGAAGAACATAGTAAACTCCATAGAGGTTGGGTGGGGCAGGTATGGGGGGGCTCCTGCGTGAGGGAAGAAAGGAGGAGTAGCAGTCCTATTCCACAAGCGAGTCCGTTTTGCTCTGGAAAAAACTATCGTTGCGGAGGACGGGCGATTTCTTTTGCTGGCTGGTCGGCTAGAGGGGAAACCAGTGATTATCGGGAATCTTTACGGTCCAAATGTGATGGACCCTAGCTTTTACAATGGCCTGGCCTCCAAAATAGAGCAGCTCCCGGAACATCCGCTGCTTCTTGCCAGGGATTTTAACGGGGTTTTAGATGTGGATCTTGACACTTCTAGAGGAGGGGAGGCGAGAGATAGGATCCCGACGACTCTGATGTTGCAGCGTTTTCGTAGTAGACTGGGTTTGGTTGACCCCTGGCGCCTATTACATCCTTTGGAAAGGGATTTTACCCACCAGTCCCGGGCACACGGCTCCAGTGCTCGAATTGATTATATCTTGGTGTCGGGGGATCTGTTTGCTCATACGAGTGAGGTGCAGATTGGCCCACTAGAGATATCTGATCATGCGATGGTCCGAATGGAGCTGCAGTGGGGGATAGACAATGCCCGGGCACGACTTTGGAGACTTCCCCTGGGGCTGTGTCAGGATATTTGATTCCAGCACTTTTTGAGGAAGCGATGGAGGGAATTTATGAGCGATCACCAGTGCCATAGTGAAGATCCTGAGTTGGTGTGGGAGACGGCAAAAGTAGTGTTACGGGGCAATATCATTGGATTTGCAGCCCGGAAACGTCGGTTAATAGCGGAGCGAATAATTGGTTTAGAGCGACTGGTTAACAGGTTGCGCAAGCTCTGTACGCGTTGTCCGATGCCCGCGAATAAGAAAAAGCTTTGGGAAGCTCAGGTGGATCTCAATGAGCTGATACATCAGAGAGCCAAGAAATCCATCCTTTATTATAGATATCAGCTACATTGCTACGGGAATAAACCGGGGAAGTTGCTAGCCCGTTGTTTGAAGGGTCAACGGGGCTCCTCGTTAGTGGCAGCAGTCCGAGATGATCAGGGACAACTGCAAAGGGAGTCCGTGGCAATCGCCCGGGTCTTTCGGGCTTTTTTTCAGGATTTATATAAGGCGCAACCTACATCCACCATGGAGCTGGGGGACTAATTGAAAGAGTTGGACTTGCCGCAGCTTTCTGTTGAACAGCGGGAGATGTTAGAGCAGCCTATAACCTCGCATGAGGTGCACTCCGCGATTTTGGCAGCTAGCTGTAACAAAGCACCTGGACCAGACGGTTTGGGGGCCGAGTTTTATAAACTTCTAGACGAATCTGTGAGCCCTGTCCTGGCGGAGGTCTTTAATAGGCGGGCGGAACAGGGGGCCTTTCGTTGGGGACGTAATCATGCACATCTTATGCTGATCCCTAAACCGGGTAAAGACCCTTTGCTAGTAGGATAATATCGTCCTATATCCTTGCTTAATTTTGATATCAAATTAAATGCAAAAATTTTGGCAATGCGGCTGGCAGCAGTTTTAGGGCATTTGGTGCATGACTCGCAGGTGGGGTTTGTCAAGGGGCGCTATGCTGTTCGGAACCTGCGTAAGATCTTAGCTTCTTTGGAATGGGTGCATGCTCATCGGTCACCGTCCCTGCTTGTCAGCTTTGATGCGGAAAAGGCCTTTGACAGGGTGGACTGGCAATACTTATGCAACCTTCTCCCGCGCTACGGATTGGGTGTTCAGATTTGTAGAATGGTGGAGAGTCTTTACGCCCAGCCGACAGCTGGGGTTTTGTGCAATGGGGTACTCTCTGACGACTTTCCCTTGGAACGGGGTACGCGTCAGGGATGCCCCCTCTCCCCCTTATTGTTTGTCCTGTCACTCGACCCCCTGATACGGACCATCGAAGCCTCCCGGGACACTAACACCTCCCCTCCTCTGCTCCTGCCCAATCGCGGCAGTGGGAGCCCGTTCCAGCTCCTGCCCAATCGCGGCAGTGGGAGCCGAGGAGGATAAAAGCGGCGCCACTGCACTAGGAGCGCCGCTGCCGGGACACTAACACCTCCCCTCCTCTGCTCCTGCCCAATCGCGGCAGTGGGAGCCCGTTCCAGCTCCTGCCCAATCGCGGCAGTGGGAGCCGACGGCCGAGGAGGATAAAAGCGGCGCCCCTGCACTAGGAGCGCCGCTGCCGGGACACTAACACCTCCCCTCCTCTGCTCCTGCCCAATCGCGGCAGTGGGAGCCCGTTCCAGCTCCTGCCCAATCGCGGCAGTGGGAGCCGACGGCCAAGGAGGATAAAAGCGGCGCCCCTGCAGGGCGCGCCTGCGCCTGGCGGGCCCGCGCCTGAGGGCCTCGCCAGAGGGCCCTTTGGCGTGACCCTTAGGTGCGGCACGAAGGCGAGCAGAAGGAAACAACAAAAGAAACAGCAGCGCCGACAACATCACCGCAGAACCCAACAAGAAGCAGACCGAAGCGAAGGACGTCAGAACCGCAAGTAGAATTCCCACAGAACTTCACACATTCCCCACCTCATAACTCTCACTTCCACTACCCACACCCTAATAGATCCTGCTCTCCCTCCACGGGACAGGCTCCCGCACCAAGGCACCCTACACCGATCCGGCTCTCACTACACGGGACGGGCTCCCTCCACGGGACAGGCTCCCGCACCAAGGCACCCTACACAGATCCGGCTCTCAATCCACGGGACAGGCTCCCTCCACGGGACAGGCTCCCGCAACAAGACGCCCAACACAGATCCGGCTTTCCCTCCACGGGACAAGCTCCCGCACCAAGGCACCCTACACAGATCCAGCTCTCACTCCACGGGACAGGCTCCCTCCACGGGACAGGCTCCCACAACAAGACGCCCAACACAGATCCGGCTCTCCCTCCACGGGACAAGCTCACGCACCAAGTTCAGCTCTCCCCAAACAGACAACAGACGAAGACTCAGGAAAACAGGCATCACCCCAACGAAACATCACAAAA
Organism: Ichthyophis bannanicus; assembly: GCA_033557465.1. Lineage (NCBI taxonomy): Eukaryota > Metazoa > Chordata > Amphibia > Gymnophiona > Ichthyophiidae > Ichthyophis > Ichthyophis bannanicus. Next base: position 66,622,185 of record CM066033.1, read on the forward strand.
AATCAACATGCACGCCACATACTTCCTACCACTCTACCTACTCGTCACACAACTCCTCCCATCCACCACACACGTCCACTACCCACAAGCAAACACGTCCACTACCCACAAGCACCCACCAACTGCTCTGCCATATTTAGAACCACAGCACACACACAAAGAAACACTCAGAACTTACCAGGCAAAGCGACCAAACAGACACAAATCAAACCCCCACACCTGCACAAAGGAAGCACATATAACAGCAACCTCATCAACAAAGACAACGATTGAGCTCATAAACGCCAGATCCGTCTGCAACAAGATACACACTATTGTAGACCACATAGAAGAGCGACAACCCGACATACTATGCATCACAGAGACATGGCTCAACCCTACCGACAACGTACTACTCAACCAACTAGTACCGGACAACTACTCAGCGTACAACTGCCCACGCACCCACAAGCGTGGAGGAGTCATCCTGATAATAGCGAAAACAAAACTAAAGTTCAAGACACAGAACTTCACCGATACACAGCAATGTAACTCAATTAGTATCAAGAACAAGAACATTGCAATCTGTCTAACCTACAGAGCACCCAGAGCTCCACCCGACGAACTAGCCCTCTCACTCGAAGAAGCCTGTGCCATAACAACAAACAACAAACCAGCACTACTGATTGGAGACTTCAACCTCAAGTCCACCAATGCCAAAGACGCAGAGGCCTTCCTTCAAGCAATGACCTCACTTCATTCACACAGATAATCAATGCACCAACGCACAGACATGGATCATCCCCAGACCTCATCTTCGCATCCAATTACCTAACATCAAGAGACCTAATTTCTCCACCTACCATTACCCCAGTGCCATGGTCTGACCATTACCTGATTGAGACAAAGCTGCGATCTCAAGAGGACCAGACAAACGAAAGAGCTGACATCTCACTCACACAAAGACGAATCAAGCATTTCGACAGGGACGAATTCATACAGGACACAATACATCACCTGAACATTACTACAGACAACCTGGAGGAACAAGTTGCAAGCTGGAACAGCATTTTAGCTAACGCCGCCATACCATCTGGTCGCAGGACCGAGAAACACCACCACAAGAAGAGAAAAAACAAACCTTGGTACTCAGCAAAAATACGACAGGAAAAGAGAGAGCTCAGGAAGATTGAACGGAGATGGAGAAAAAACAAAGCAACTGCCGACCAGCAGCTTTACCTAACAAAGCAAAAACAATACAATGAACACATCAACCAATCAAAGAGGGAATTTCACACAAACATGATAAACACTTCCATCAACAAACCCAGAGAGCTCTTCGAAATAGTAAAGATCCTCACAAAAGAGCAAACAACAGAAGGGGATGTACAAGTTGATCCACAGGAATTCGCCAACCACATCAAAGACAAATTTCACTCCACAGAGCGAACAACACCTAGTGAAACCACCAGGACGGACGTACACCCCAAAACCTGGGCACATTCTACTCACCCTCAACAGAACAGATATCCCACATCATCTCTACAATCAATACAAGCACTGCGCCTACAGACCCATGCCCAGTGTCATGGGTCAAAGCCACCAAATCCACCTTCATCCCCACCATACATAAAATGGTACACAACTCACTCTCTCAAGGTCTCATGCCAAAACAACTAAAGCTTGCCTCAGTAAGACCAATCACAAAGAAAACAACTCTCGACAAAAAAGATCCAGCAGCATACCGACCAATCTCCAGCATACCCTTCCTTGCAAAAATCATCGAAAAAACGGTTCAGGTTCAACTTCAACTACAGGAACACATCGACAAACACAAAACAATCGATGACAACCAACACGGATTTCGTCCCAACCATGGAGTCGAAACACTACTGGATCTACCTCTTCGACAGCATCCTAAGAATAATTGACAACACCAGGAATGGAATCATAATGATCTTCATCGACATCTCCTCAGTCTTCGACACAGTGGACCACAACACGCTCCTGGAAAGACTAAAGAACACTGGGATACACGGCATCACATTGAAATGGTTCCACTCATACCTAACAGAAAGACAGCTACAGGTCAAGTTGGGACACAACACCTCCCGACCTATAAACGTCCGACAAGGAGTGCCTCAAGGATCCGCACTCTCAGCTCTCCTATTTAACATCTACATACAACCAATATGCAACATCATGAAAGAGAACAACATTCAATACACAATATATGCAGACGACATCATGATATACACCCCGATATCAATCGACAACCCGGACTTCTCTAAGATAACAGACTGCCTTACCCAAATGGCAAGCTGGTGTCAAAACAACAACCTCACAATAAACTACAACAAGACCGAAGCTTTAATCATCACTCGGAACCAAAACTTCATACACCCACCAAATATAAAGATACAAAGCACTACTATACCAATAAGATCAGAAGTGAAATACCTCGGAGTTACTCTGGACAATAAACTCAATCTCAAAACACACATAGACAAAACAATCCAAAAAGCCTACTACAAGATGCGAATCATCAGGAGACTGAAACCGCTACCGCTACTCGCCCCGGAACACTTCCGGACCGTCTGTCAAGCACTGATAACCCCACTGCTGGACTTCTGCAATCCGATATACCTTGGGCTACCGAAACAAGCCCTCAAACCACTCCAACTGGCACAAAACACTGCAGCACGAATCATATCAGGAACTGCAAGACAGGAGCACATCACACCTACCTTAAAGGACTTACACTGGCTTCCAATCGGTGCTCGCATCAGATACAAAACCATCATAAACCTATTTAAGATAAAACAGCACACATCAGCCAATAGCCTGCACTCCCTCATACAACCAGACACCAGCACTCGTCCCAGAAGAAAAAAAACACACAACCGAGTCAGCACCCCCAGTGAATACAAACACACACGCAAGGACACAACGGACAGAGCACTCTCCATGGCTGCTCCAACAATATGGAACAAGCTCCCGGACGATTTGAGGGCGACTACAGAACTCAAGGACTTTAGAAAACAGCTAAAAACCATGCTGTTCATTGAACACTATGGACACATCACATAAACTCAGAGAATGCATAACAGCACATGATACCACCTAAACAACGTATGTATGGAATATGTTTTTGCACCACTGTACATAGCCCACTCTATACATAGCTCATGCCAATCTAGCACACAATACAACACACACACTCAATTTCACCCTCACTGCATGTATAACACACTCACCTTACCCGATTGTTTGCTGTGATACCACCTTGATTATTAAGATAAGGCGGTTTAGAAATACTGTTAAATAAATAAATAAATAAATACAGGGAGTACGAATGGGCCCCCAGGTGTTTAAACTCTCCGCCTTTGCGGATGATCTTTTGGTGCACCTACTTGCCCCTGATCAGTCGCTACCGAAGTTGTTGGAGGAGTTTATGAGATTTGGTGGCATTGCGGGGCTATGGATCAACAAGGATAAATCTGAAGCCCTGGATATATCGGCTCAGCTGCGGGGGAGTTGGGTGGGAGCCTTTCCACTTAAGTGGGCGATTGATGAATTTATCTATCTCGGCATAGTACTGACCCGTAATCCCCGGGCCCTTTACGCGCGTAAACTTGAGCGAGCACTGCGGCGGCTGCAGGTACAGTTGAAAGCCTGGGATCCCCTGCCTCTCTCCTTATCAGGTAGGATAGCGGCGGTTAAAATGGCGCTCCTACCACGGCTGTTGTATTGGTTTCAGACACTGCCTGTTTGGTTATTGCGCCGAGATGTGCGCCGCTTCGAAGCCGCTATTAGATGCTTCCTGTGGAAGGGAGGGAAGGCGCGTATTTCTTGGTCGTGGATGTTGGGGACATGGCGTGACGGGGGGGATGGGTCTTCCAGATCTTGTAGGTTATGCTCTGGCCTGCCAGGCTCGACATCTTGGAGATTGGTTGGGAGGGAACGGATGTGTATACGCCCCGGGCTTTGGAGGAATGCTTTGTGGCGCCGTTGACGCTGTTGGGAGTCTTACATGGGACGCACCAGGCTCTTCCTAGTCATGTAGTGCGGAGTGAGTTGATTGGTTCTGTTATCAAAACTTGAAAGCAACTTAATGTCCAATGGAATACAGCCTGGAAGGTTTCTAGTTGGCTACCCTTACAGGGCAATGCTGCTTTCACGCCTGATTCGGATACGGAGACCTTACGAGACTGGAGTAATCGGGGAATACGGAATGTTGGGCACGTAGTGGAGCCGTCAGGGCAGTGCAAATCTTTTTTGACCCTGAGTAGGGAGTATGATTTGCCCACTAAACATTCCTTTGCTTATATGCAGATTGCTCATTATGTGTCCTCCCTGCCGTGAGAGGAGTTACACGTTGACAGGTCAGCCCGAATATTGGAATTTTTTGGGTTAGGAGGGGAAAATCCCCCGTCGATCAAGGATCTCAAGAAGCGTTTGGCTCGGCTTAGTACAGGCCATGATTATCGAGGGGTCGAGGTGGCTTGGGAAGTGGAGTTGGGAGAAGCCTTACCCCCCGGGTCAGTCAGTCAGGCTTTAAAAGGGATTGTGAGGCTGACACAGGAAACACGCTGGCGAGAGATACAATTTAAATGTGTAACCAGAGTGCACTTTTCCCCACGGAGGGCGTTCCGTAGTCGACTGACCACCGATGGCTGCTGCCCTAAACGTGCGGAACCACTAGCGACCTTGTTACATATGTGGTGGGGTTGTAGAGTATTGCGCTCCTATTGGGCCAAGATCTGTGCTTTTCTAAATCGATTGCTACAGCGACGGGTGCGCTGGTCCGGGGCCCTTGTGGTGCTGGATCGGCTTGACCCTCCTTGTCCGGTGGTAGAGGGGGAACGTTTGTTGGTGCGCAAGGCCTGTTTGGTGGGGAAGGGTCCCATTCTTCGCCTTTGGAGGGATTGCAACCCACCTACCTTTGGTGAGTGGCGTAACTGCTTCCATCAAATGATGTTAATAGAGAGATGGGGGCGCGGGGCAGTGTCAAACGTTGGACAGCCTTTATGCGTGTATGGGAGCCTTACATTCAACAGTTAAGTGCCAGGTGTCGTAATGAGATCCTACAAGTTGGTAGCTGAGCTACTGGTGGGGGGTGGATTTGTTCCCCTGGGGGTTCTATGTTTTTGGGGAGTGTGCTGAGGGTGGAGGGGGCAGGGAGGGGGGTAGCGGGTAGTGGGGTTGGGGGAATATAAAGGGGGAAAAATGATCTTCCACCTCTTCTTTTCTGCTCTGTTACTACTTCGAGGGGGGATCAGAGTCCACCCCTCTCGGAGATGTGTATATCTGATGTATTGTATTTGTTGGTGGTTATAAAATAAAGTATATAAAAAAAAAAAAGATGGTCCCTACTCACCAGAGTTTACAATCTAGTCAAGACAGACAACACAGTAGCTGAGATATAGGATATATCTAGGGGGAATGGTAAGGAAACATGAGGGAGATAAGGTGAGTCGAGATCCGAAAGCGGCAGCGAAGAGGTGCGTTTTTAGCCTGGATTTGAAAAGGGTCAGAGAAGGCACATGACGTACAGACTCAGGTTGTTTGTTAACATAAGAACATAAGATATGCCATACTGGGGAGGAGTAGCCTAGTGGTTGGGGCAAGGTACTTCAGGCCGGAAGGTCGGGGGTTCAAATCCCACTAGAGGACAGCAACCTTGGGCCGGAAGGACTGGGGTTTCTAGTCCCACAGGTGCTCCTTGTGGTCTTGGGCAAGCCACTTAACCCTCCATTGCCCATGTTCCCTGTAAGTATTAGTGTGTGTCTCATATCCCCACGTGTTAAATGTATCCCCCACTTGTGTTGTGACCGCTTTGATTGAAGGATAAGGCGGTATACAAAACTGTCTAAATAAATAAATAAATAAATACTGGGTCAGACCAAGGTCCATCAAGCCCAGTATTCTGTTTCCAACAGTGGTCAATCTAGGTCATATGTACCTAGCAGTTTCCCCAAGGGACACAGGTTCCACAATGCTTGTATTGTTTCAAGCATTGATATCCTGGGTCCCTTCTTAATAATGGTTTATGGACCTTTCCTCCAGGAACTTGTCCAAACCTTTTTTAAACCCAGCTACACTAACAGCCTTTACTACATCCTCCGGTAACAAATTCCAGAGTTTGATTACACGTTGAGTGAAAAAATATTTTCTTTTATTAGTCTTAAATACTTTACCCTGTAGCTTCATTGCATGTCCCCTAGTCTTTCTATATTCTGATAAGGTAAACAATCGATCTATGTTTACCCGTTCCACTCCGTTCATTAATTTATAGACTTCTATCATATCTCCCCTCAGCCGTCTCTTTTCCAGGTTAAAGAGCCCTAACCTTTTTAGCCTTTCTTCATAGGAGTATCCTTCCATCCCCTTTACCATTTTGGTGGTTCTTCTCTGAACCTTTTCTAAAATCGCTATATCATTTTTAAGATACGGCGACCAGAATTGCACACAATATTCAAGGTGCGGTCTCACCATGGAACGATATAGAGGCATTATAATATCTTTTGTTTTATTTTCCATTCCTTTCCTTATCATACCTAGCATTCTATTTGCTCTCTTGGCCGCTGCTGCACATTGGGCCGAGGGTTTTAACATGGTATCCACAATGACGCCTAAAGTTTTTTCCTGGGTGGTAGTTCCTAATGTGGAACCTTGCATCGTGTAACCATAGTTTGGGTTGTTCTTCCCTAGGTGCATAACCTTGCACTTGTCCACATTAAATTTCATCTGCCATTTTGATGCCCAGTCTTCCAAATTATCAAGATTCTCTTGCAATTTTCCACAATCCTCTTGGGTTTTAACAACTTTAAATAGTTTTGTGTCATCTGCAAATTTGATAACCTCACTCATTATTCCACTTTCCAGGTCATTTATGAATATGTCAAAAAGCAGCGGACCCAGCACAGATCCCTGGGGTACACCACTATTCACCTTTCTCCATTGGGAAAATTGGCCATTTAGCCCTACCCTCTGCTTTCTATCTTTTAACCAGTTCCTGATCCACAATAGTACACTGCCTCCTATCCCATGACTCTTTAGTTTTGCCAAAAGTCTCTCATGAGGGGCCTTGTCAAAGGCTTTCTGAAAGTCCAGATACACAAAATCAACCGACTCACCTTTGTCCACCTGATTATTCACTCCTTCAAAAAAACATAACAGATTAGTAAGGAGTTCCAAGCATAAGGAGCAGCAAAATGAAAGGAGTGAAGTCTGGAGTTAGCAATAGAAGAGAAGGGCATGAATAGAAGTGATTTGCCAGAAGAGCGGAGTTCTGGAGGAAGGGTGTAGGGAGAGAAGAGAGTAAAGGTAGTGAGGAGCTGCAGTGAATGCACTTATAGGTCAGTAGGAGAAGTTTCAACTGGATGTGGAAACGGATAGGGAACCAATGAAGTAACTTGAGAAGAGGAGTAATATCAGCATGGCGAGGCTGGCAGAAGATTAGCCGTGCAGCAGAATGTTGAACAGATTGAAGGAAAGAGAGAAGATTCAGACGATAACCAGCAAGGCGTAGGTTACAATAGTCTAGAAGGGATGTAATTATGGAGTGGATAAGTGTCTTAGTAGCATGTTCAGAAAGGAACGGGCAAATTTTGCTGATGTTGTAGAGAAAGAAACAGCATGCTTTAGCTATCATTTGGATGTGTCTGGAGAAGAAAAGAGAGGATTCAAAGGCAATCCCAAGGTTGCAAGCTGAGGAGACAGGGATGAGTAGAGAGTTATTCACAGAGACTGAGAAAGGAGGAAGGGGAAAGGAGGGTTTAGGGGAAAAAATAAGCAGCTCAGTTTTGGCCATGTTCAATTTCAAGCGGCAATGAGACATCCAAGCAGCTATGTCAGAAAGGTAGGCAGAGATTCTGGCCTGGATTGCCGGAAAGATTTCAAGTGTAGAGAGGTAGATCTGGGAGCATCAGCTTAAAGATGGTACTGAAAGCCATGGGAAGAGATGAGCGCAACAATGGACTGGGTACAGAGAGAAAAATGGAGTGAACCCAAGACAGATCCTTGAGGTACACCACTGAAAGCGCGATAGCAGTAGAGAAGGATCCACCAGAACAAACACTGAAAGAGCAATGGGAAAGATAAGAAGAGATCAGTGATCACCAGTTGGTGTGGTTCAATATTAGGACTAGGGCTGATAAAGTCCATTCAAAAGCATGGGTCTCAGAGTTTACAAAAACTAACTTTGTCAAGTTGGGACAATACCTCAAGGAGTCATTCGCAGAATGGGACAGCAGTGGGATGTAGAAAAACAATCAAGGAAGCCCATATCCTTGGGCGGGAACCATCGTCGAGGCTCCGAGACAGGAGAGTCAGATGGGACATTGCGGTGGCAATGGGTGTCGGGGGACTACTCGTAGGAGGGCTGTTCTGCGGGCCTCGGGGCCCCATATGCCCTGCGGCCGGTGCCCAGCAAACTTGCCAAGGATGATCGCGGTCCCGGGGAGTGGGACTCAGACCACGACCTCGACAGAGGATTAACTAAAGGCCGAAGGACCTCAAGGATCGGCTCAGCCTCCGAGGACGTCTTGGATGTCGAGGGCCTGGTGGTCGGGGCAGACGAACCAGTTATGACAGACAATAGCACCCGCTGCTGGTCCATGAAGGCAGACAAACTGCGCTCCAGGGCCACCATTCTGGACTACAGACCAAAAGGCTCCACAGCCTTTGGCGCAGGCACCGAGGTACTCGGACCTGATGCCGACACCCCCAAAAGGGAATCCTCTATGAGGGTAGTGTCTGAGGAATGAGGCTGGTCCGCGGTAAGATCCTTCCAGGGGATCTTCGCAAGCCATTCCTTCTCCGATAGCTTGGACGAACGTCTCGGACTGCGGGACTAGGCCCGGGGAGCACCTGGCCGGTCGGAAACATCCAATGACGTCGCCTTAAAGGGATTCTTCTTCTTCCTGAGTTCCATTGAGGTAGACCCCCCCCCCCTTCTGAGGATCCACGATGAGGCTCGGGTTCCGTCCGAGATATCGAGGCCTCAGACGAGGCCCTGGCCTTTGGAGGCACCAGGGACTCTCGGAAAAACTTATCGTGCTGCTGCTGGTGGCTATTGAAGGCCTTACTGGACATCCTCTTGCAGAGACCATTATTACCGTCGTCTGGCCCAAGGCAGCGGAGACAGCAGCTGTGTGTGTCGGTCAAAGACATGATTTTAGAGCACCGATCACACTTATTAAAGCCACTGGTAGCAATGGGGGAAAAAAGTACCCCTGTGAGGTCGAAGACTCTCCAAGCTGCCAGTGGGAGAAAAAAGGCGCGAAGGCACCAGAAAAAGAAAGAAAGACTACAAAAAGAGACCAAAATCGATGCTGAGGCAACGAGATCAGTCGGTGGGAAGAGTACCGGTGCAATATCAGAGGTGAGAATGAAACACGAAGAAAAAAAATCAACTTTTTCTGGGGACAAGCCAGACAGATGTCGAAAGGGATCTGTGGAAAAAAGGAGACTGAGCAAGATGGCACCTTTGGGCGGAAGGGGACCACACATGCGTGGTGGCATCTCACAAAGGATTTCTTTGAAAGCCGGGGGGGATGCTTCTGAGAGGGCTCTGTCAGTGCAGACGTCATCCATATGTGAGGACTGACTTCCTGCTTGTTCCCGGAGAATACATGAGATCACAGAGAGAGGAAGACAAGCATCAATATTTGAAAAACTCAGAGAATCTAGGAAAGTAGTCAGGAAAGTAAAGATAGAAAAAGATGGAGATAGCCAATGCAATAAAATGGGGGGATAAGTCATTTTTCATATACGATAGCAAGAGGAGGAAGTACAAAAGTGGTATTCTCAGATTCAATGGGGAAAGGGAGGAATACGTAGGATAAAACAGAATTGCTTAACAAATATTTCTGTTCTGTATTCACAAATGAAGGGCCAGGAGCAAGACCCTAGAAAACACCCACAAACAGGAGAAGTGAAGGGGATCTTGAACAAGTTTCAAAAGACTGTGCTGGTGAAGAACTAGCTATCTACAAGCAGACACAGCGATGGGATGGATGGGATATATCCAAGAAAGCGTAGTTACTCACCTGTAACAGGTGATCTCTGGGAACAGCAGGAATTTAGTCTTCACATATGGTATTGTCAGTACCGACAGAGCCTGCGCAGAAACGCTCCCCAGCGTCCAATAGGAATGCTTTTGGGAGCATCCCTCAGCACATGTGCGCTGCCTTACCGCCTTTCCAGCTGTCCCTCTTCAATTAAGTTCGTAGCTGAGTGAAAGGATAGAGGGAGAGAGGAAAGAGACAGAGAGATAGAGAGACAACTCCTAGGGGAGGTGGGTGGGTTGTGAAGACTAAATTCCAGCTGTTCCAGGTGAGTAACTACGCTATCTCCAGGAACAAGCAGGAATGTAGTCTTCACATATGGGGACTCCCTAGCTGAAGATGCCAGGGAGATAGCCCCAGGAAGCTGCCACCTATAGTAAGGTGGGCCATGCTTCCTCCCATGGATCTCTGGCATCCTACCAGGGTTGGTGGGTAGGAGTTGAATTAGGTCTGAAAGAGATTTTGAAGAACAGCTTGGCCAAAGAAAGCATCCCGACAGGTGGCTTTATCTAGGCAGTAGAGGGCTGTAAAGGTATGTACTGAAGCCCAGGTGGCTGCTCGACAAATGTCATCAACAGACATAGAGTGAAGGTTAGCCATAGAGGCTGCCATGGCTCTCACATCATGAGCTGTGACATGGCCTTGAAGAGGAAGACTTACTCTCATAAGCAAAGGATATGCATTGTGCAATCCATTTGGATAGAGTTCTCTTGGAGACTGGAAGTCCCAAATGACTAGAATCAAAAGCAATAAAAAGTTGAGAAGACTTTCTATGTTGCTGTGTTCTTTGTAGGTAAAAAGCCAAGGCTCTTTTACAATCCAAAGTATGAAGGTTCCTTTCTGCATTAGAGGCATGAGGCCTCGGAAAGAATACAGGAAGGTAAATTGATTGATTTAAATGAAAAGGCGAAACCACCTTTGGCATAAAGTGTGGATGAGTTCTGATAACAACCTTATCATGGTGAAACCTAGTATAAGGAGGATCAGCCACTAAAGCTTGCAATTCACTAATGTGACGTGCAGAGGTGATTGCAATTAGGAAGATGACCTTCCAGGATAAAAGCTTTAGGGTTGTAGTGGCTAAAGGTTCAAAAGGCCGTTTCATGAGCTGCCCGAGAACTAGGTTTAAATCTCATGCCACTGGTGGGGGCTTGATGGGAGGCTTTGTTAATAGAAGACCTCTCATAAATCTTGATATGAGTGGATGAAAGGAAATTGGATGTCCATTTAGGGGCTTATAGGAAGTTGCAATTGCATTAAGATGGACACTTACTGACTTGGTCTTTAGACCAGAATTTGATAAATGAAGTAGATACTCTAGTATCGATTCCAAAGGTATCATAAAGCATAGTTACTCACCTGTAACAGGTGATCTCCGGGAAAAGAAGGAATTTAGTCTTCACATATGGGGTATCATCGGTACTGACGGAGCCTGCGTGGGAACGCTCCCCAGCGTCCAATTACAAAGCTTTTGGGAGCATCCCACAGCGCCTGCGTGCTGCCTTCCCGCCTTTCCCAACTGCCTCTCTCCAGTTGAGTTTAAAGCTGAGACAAAGAGAGAGAGGGGGAAAGAGAAAGAGATAAAAAGAGAGATACAACTCCTAGGGGAGGTGGGTGGGTTGTTAAGACTAAATTCCTGCTGTTCCCGGAGATCACCTGTTACAGGTGAGTAACTATGCTATCTCTAGGAACAAGCAGGAATGTAGTCTTCACATATGGGGACTCCCTAGCTTTTAGATGCCAGGGAGAGACCCCAGAAGTTGTGAGTCCCTGTGAAAGGGCTCCACTTCCTCCCACATATCTCTGGCATCCTACCAGGGATGGTGGGTAGGAGTTGGTTAGGTATGGAACAGGTTTTGGAGAACAGCCTGACCAAACTAAACATCCCGGTGGGAGTCCTCGTCCAAGCAGTAATGGGCTGTGAAGGTATGAACCGAGCCCAAGTGGCTGCTCGACAGATGTCGTCGATAGACACAGAGTGCAGATGAGCCGTTGAAGCTCCCATGGCTCTCACATTGTGAGCTGTGACATGGCTCTCCAGAGGAAGATTCTTACTCTGATAGGCAAAGGAAATACACTGTGCAATCCAGTTGGACAGTGTTGTCTTGGAGACTGGAAGTCCCAGATGAGAAGGATCAAAAGCAACAAAGAGTTGAGAGGACTTTCTATGTTGCTGTGTTCTCTGTAAGTAAAAAGCTAAAGCTCTTTCACAGTCCAAAGTATGAAGATTCCTTTCTGCATTTGATGCATGAGCCTTGAAAAAAACATAGGCAGGTAGACCTCTTGGTTCAAATGAAAAGGCGAGACCGCCTTTGGAATAAAGTGTGGATGAGTCCTAAGGACTACCTTGTCATGATGGAACCTTTTATAAGGAGGATCAGCCACTAGCACCTGCAACTCATTCATGCGATGTGCTGATGTGATTGCAATGAGAAAGATAACTTTCCAAGAAAGGAATTTCAACGAGGTAGTAGCTAAGGTTTCGAAAGGTGGCTTCTTGAGCTGGCCAAGAACCAGGTTTAAGTCCCATGCCACCGGTGGTGGCCTAATGGGAGGCTTAGTTAGAAGAAGGCCTCTCATAAATCTTGCTATAAGAGGATGGGAGGAAATAGGTTGTCTATTTAAAGGCTTGAAAGAAGCTGCAATAGCACTCAAATGGACTCTTACTGAGTTAGTTTTAAGTCCTGCATTGGATAAATGAAGGAGATACTCCAGTAATGATTCCAGAGGTATCGCAAGGGGGCTAAGACCCTTCTGCGAGCACCATACGGTAAACCTTTTCCACTTGAAAGCATAAGAGCGTCTTGTGGAAGGTTTTCTAGAAGCATAAAGGATATCCTTTACTTGCTGAGAAAGGTTAAGATCATGAAGATCTAGGCCTTCAGCAACCAAGCCCTGAGATGCAGAGACTTGGGATTGGGATGCCATAGCATTCCGTCCTCCTGAGACAGGAGATCTGGAGCAGAGCCTAACTCCAGAGAGGGAGCTTGAGAGAGATGTAGAAGCAGAGGGTACCATACTTGCCATGGCCAATGTGGAGCTATGAGAATCATACGGCCTCTGTCTCTCTGAAACTTGAATAGGGTTTTGGGAATCAGGGAAATGGGTGGAAAGGCATACAGGAAGTCTTGACCCCAATGAAGGAGAAAAGCATCCTTGGCCTGAGAGCCCCGAGCTGGAATTCTGGAACAGAACCGGGGAAGTTTGGCATTCAACAGACTTGGAAAGAGGTCTATGTCCAGGGTTCCCCAAATTTGAAAAATCTTGGCTACCTGGTCTGCATGTAGAGACCATTCGTGTGGAAACAGAACTCGACTGAGTCTGTCTGCCCAAGAGTTTTGGATACCTGGAAGATACACTGCCAGGAGATGAATCTGATGCTCTCTGGCGAGGGCCCATAATCGCAAAGCTTCGTTGCAAAGCGACAGAGAGCCTGTTCACGTAGAACATGGCTACTTGATTGTCCGTATGAATGAGGATTGTCTTGTAGCTGAGCAGGGTGTGGAACACTCGCAGAGCAAGAAAGATTGCTCTGAGCTCCAAGAGATTGATGTGTAGATGAGTCTCCTGTGGAGTCCAAGTGCCTTGGGGGGAGAGGTCTTGCAGATGAGCTCCCCAACTCACTGGAGAAGCATCTGTTGTGAGAGTTGCCTGGGGTTAAGGTTGTTGAAATGGGGACCCCAGCAATAGGTTTTGAATGGACTGCCACCATTGGAGGGACAAAATAAGGCGATTTGTGTCTGCTATTTTGTCTGACAGGCACCCTGATGCCTGGGTCCATTGAGTGGACAAAGTCCACTGGGCTGCTCTCATATGGAGGCGAGCATAAGGAACCACATGCACTGTAGATGCCATGTGGCCTAGTAGTTGTAACATTTCTAGAGCAGCGAGATGAGGCTTTAGCACTGCTTGAGAAGCTAACTGCACCATGCGAAGGCAACGGGCCTAGGGGAGATAGGCCCTTGCCTTTTTGGTATCCAGCAAAGCTCCTATGAACTCTAGAGACTGAGTGGGAGTTAGAATGGATTTTGGGATGTTTATGACCAAACCCAAATACTGAAGGATGCGCATTGTGCAAGATAGAGAAGTCCTGGCCTCTGACTCTGATGGGGCTCGAATGAGCCAGTCGTCTAAGTGGGGAAGACGAATATTTCTAGAGTGTGAAGAAATGCTGCTACCACAGCCATGCATTTCGTGAACACCCTTGGTGCTGAGGCCAGGCCAAAAGGAAGCACCCTGTATTGGTAGTGCTTTCCTTGAAAAAGAAACCGAAGGAACTTTCTGTGAGTTGGATGGATGAGAACATGAGTGTACGCATCCTTGAGATCTAGAGAACAAAGCCAATCCGGACTCTGAAGGAATGGCAGCGGAGTTCCTAGAGAAACCATCTTGAATTTCTCTTTGAACAGGAATTTGTTCAATTCTCTGAGGTCCAGAATAGGTCTGTGTCCCCCTGTTTTCTTTGGGATAAGGAAATAGGGGGAGTAAAACCCTGTACCCTGTTGAGGAATGGGTACCTCTTCTATTGCCCATTGGGCAAGAAGCATAGTGACCTCCTGGATCTAACATGTTGATGACAGAGGTCTGAGAATTGAACTGTCTTACCATTGTGGGAGGGGGAATGCAGATAAAATGAAGCTTGTACCCCTCTTTTATAATGGAGAGAGTCCAATGTTCTGCTGTTATCTGCCCCCATCTGGGGGCAAAATGACACAACCTTCCTGGAATGGTGGAAGGCTCTAGTCCATTGAGAGCCAGGAAGGCTAAGTTCTCCAGATGAAAGTCAAAGGCCTTGTGGAGGCTGAGACTGCTGAGACGGTTGAGGCTTAGCAGTCTTTGCTTTCCTTTGTTTAGATGGTTGCTGACTCTTCCGTTCAAGCTGAACTGCGGAATGTCCCTGCTGGGAATAAGAGGGGTAGAACCTCTTCTTTTTCGAGAAGAATGGTTTCTTGAAAGATTTCTTCCTTGCAGGATCAGCTGTGGCTTTGGATAACCTATCCAAAGTGGAGTTGTCAGCATCCAACTCATTGGCTTTCTCTTGCCAATTTCTGCCGAATAGATTCTCACCTGTACAAGGGATATTGCCCAGTTTGTCCTGCACCCAGAGCTCCAAATCGGATGCCTGGAGCCAGGCAATTCTACGTGCAACTTAGGGCAATGGCAGAGGTTCTGCTTATGCACTCAAAACAGTCAAAAGCTGCACGACTGACAAATTTAGAGACATCCTGGGCATGTTTAACCAGAGTGGGAAAATCCTGCCTCTTATCTTCAGGAAGAAGAGGGTTCAGAACCTCTAAATCTCCTGTGACTTCTTTAAGGAACATTCCCATATATAAAATATAGGAACTGATCCTGGCAGAAAGCATGGAAGCCTGGAAAGTACGACGTCCAAAGGCATCCAAGGTTCTACAGTCATGTCCTGGAGGATTAGATACATGCCTCTTTGCACTCCTGATCCTTCTCATAGCTGATTCCACTACAATAGAGTGGTGAGGAAGCTGAGTCTTCTGGAAACCAGGACAAGGAGTGACTCGATACATGGTATCCAGTCTACGAGAGTGAGGAGAGGTGGTAAGAGGTGTTTCCCACATTCTTAGCATGAGATCATGTAAGATCTCATGGATAAGCAAAGTAACTGCCTCCTTAGGAGCTTTGGGATACTGAAGAATCTCCAACTCCTTTGCTCTGGGCTCTGTTTCGGGAGCCACAGTAATGGAAAGACCTTGAACCACCTCCCTGATAAAATCCTGAAAGGAGATATCGTCTGGAGGAGACATACTACGTTTAGGAGAGGAAGGCTCCTCCGGGAGAAGTATTCCGGTACCGAGAGAATAGTCAGAATCCTCAGACTCCTCCGAGGATTCAAAGTACCTTCTGTCCAGATGCTCTTGTGGAGCACGATATCCATACCGACCGAAGTCTGTACCGGGGGAATCGGTACCGGTGAATCGGTACCGGAAGGCATAGCTTGACTGGGTGCCAGCAAAGCAGACACCGATGTTGATGCTGATGCTGTTTGTACCGATACCGGTACCGGAGTCGATGCTGGTACCGGTTGAAGTGTCTGACGCGGTTCCGAGGGTGTCGATGCCGCAAGGAGAGCCGCCAGACTGCGTTCAATAGCCAGGAACCTCTGGTCTATCGACGCTGCCAATGCCTGGGTGTCGGTATCGGAGAAAGCAGCCGTTACCCCAGAGCATGGCACCAGTAGTTCTGCCGAGGTTGAGGCCTCAAGAACAGCCTGCAGCCCCGATAATGCTTTGGAAGCCGAAGCCTCCCGCCGGGGCAATTTTGCCAGTACAGAACCCTCAAGGGTAACGCCAGAGGCATCTCAGTACTTAGAAGGAGATCTACCCTTTGAGGACCGGCCAGACTTATGTTTAGTTACCTGAGATCCATGGGAGGAAGACGAAGCCCTGGAAGACGTCGATGCCACAGAAGCTGCATTGGAGGGAAAAAGGGTGTTGAGCTTAGCAGCTCAGTTTTGTCGACCCCTCTTGGACATCATGGCACAAGCCATACACTCCGAGATGGAGTGGTCAGGACCTAAACATTTAAGACACCACTCATGGGTGTCGGTGACGGAGATGGTACTGCCACACTTGGTGCAATTTTGAAACCCGAAGCGAGTTTTTCCATGATAGAGGAAATTTTGGGCTTAAGGCCCAAAATGGTGCATGCACCTGGAAAAGAAAAGTTTGGAAAAAAATACTATATGTATATGTATATATATATATATATTTTTTTTTTTTTTTTTTAAAAGAAAGAAAGAAAGAACCGGCGGTACCGCTATAGCGTCGAGGAAGGCAGACGCGACCACAAAAAGGAGGAGAATAAGGAAAAACTTTCTGCGGTGACAGGAACGACGACCTGCTGGCTCCGCGGAAAACGAAGAACTGGAGAGAGGCAGTTGGGAAAGGCAAGAAGGCAGCACGCAGGCACTGTGGGATGCTCCCAAAAGCTTTCTAATTGGACGCTGGGGAGCGTTGCCGCACAGGCTCCATCGGTACAGACGATACCCCATATGTGAAGACCACATTCCTGCTTGTTCCTGGAGATGTAGGTTTAACCCCTTCTGTGAACACCATATAGAAAAACATTTCTGCTTGAAGGCGTAAGAGCGTCTTGTGGAAGGTTTTCTAGAAACCTGAAGGATATCCTTTACCTGTTGGGAAAGGTTGAGATCCTGAAGGTCTAAGCTTTCAGCAACCAGGCCCTGAGATGCAGGGACTGGGGATTTGGGAGCCATAGCATCCCGTTCTCTTGGGAGAGGAGATCTGGAGCATAGCCTAACTCCAGAGGTGCAGCTTGAGAGAGATGTAGAAGCAGGGGATACCACGTTTGGCGTACTGAAGTACTACTGGTACAGTACAGGAGAAGGGATCCTCTGTACGTAGCTGACACCACACAGAAAACCTTTTCCATTTGAGAGCATAGGTTTTCCTAGTGGACTGTTTCCTAGAGGCTAGGACAACCTCTTCAACTTCCTGAGGTAGGCCCCAGGGAGCTAAAACTACCCTTGCAGCCTCCAGGCCATCAAATTGAGAGCTTTGAGATTGGGGTGCAGAAAGGAACCCTGATCCTGAGAGAGAAGGTCGGGTTGCAACCCCAGAGGCAGTGGGGGATCCACTGCCAGCTGAAGCAGAAGTGGAAACGTAGGCTGTCTGGGCCACCTGGGAGCCACTAGCAGGACAGAGGCATTGTCCTGAAGAATCTTGAACAGAGTTCGGGCCACCAAGGGCATGGGAGGAAACGCATACCAGAGGCCCTGAGACCAGGGAATCAGAGAAGCATCTGTTGCTATCCGCAGAGGATGCGGTTGCCTGGAGCAGAACTTTGGCAACTGTTTGTTCAGGGGACTGGCAAAGAGATCTATCAAAGGAAGACCCCATTTCAGGAAGATCTTCTGAACTGCCATAGGATGCAGCTGCCACTCGTGGGGCTGCAGAATTCTGCTCAATCTGTCGGCCAGGTAGTTTTCCTGGCCTGGGAGGTACACAGCCTTGAGGAGCATGTTGTGCTTGAGGGCAAATGAGCAAAGGTCCTGTGTCTCCTGACAAAGGAGCCTGGACCCAGTCCTGCCTTGCTTGTTCACATAAAACATGGCTACCTGGTTGTCTGTCTGAACCAGGACAGACTGATGAGCCAGGGCAGGAGAGAAAGTTTTGAGTGCTAACCGAATAGCCTGAGTTCTAGGAGATTGATCTGCTGTGCTGTTTCCCAGGGAGACCACAGGCCCTGGGTGCACTTGTTCAGACAATGAGCCCCCCAGCCCTGCAGGGAGGTGTCTGTGGTCAGTACCACTGTGTACCCAGGAATTTGAAAAGGCACCCCTTTCAGTAGATTGGGTGGGTGCAGCCACCAGCTGAGGGAGTCCAGAAAAGGTCTGGACACCCTTATCCTGTCTCTGAGACTGCCTGTGGCCTGTGACCACTGACTCCGAAGGCACCACTGTGCAGGCCGCATATGGAGCCTGGTATTGGGGGTCACATGAACTGTCGAAGCCATGTGGCCAAGCAGCCTCAGGCAGAGTCTGGCGGAGACCATTGACCGGCTGAGAAACTGTTTTGCCAAGGCCATCAGTCTTTGGGCCCTGTCTGCTGGCAAGAATGTCTTTGCCAGGAAAGAGTGCAGCCTTGCCCCTATGAACTCCAAGTTCTGGGAGGGGAGCAAAGTCGACTTTGCGAAGTTTATTACAAACCCCAAGCTTTGAAGAAGAGCAATAGTTTGGAGTGTCGCCTGTCAGGCCTCCTGGCACGTGTGACCTCTTATGAGCCAGTCGTCCAGATAGGGAAAAACGAAGATGAACTGATTTCTCAGGTAGGCCGCCACCACTGCCAGGCATTTGGTAAAGACTCTGGGAGCGGATGTTAGGCCAAAAGGCAGTACTCTGTACTGATAATGGTTTCCTCCCACAATGAACCTGAGGTACTTTCTGTGGTCTGGATGAATGAGGATGTGAGTGTACGCATCCTTTAGATCTAAGGAGCGTAGCCAATCTCCCTGCTGGAGGTAGAACAGAGGTGTTCCAAGAGTAAGCATCTTGAACTTTTCCTTCTCTAGGAACCTGTTGAGGTTTCGGAGATCTAGAATAGGTCGAAGGCCACCGGTTCTTTTGGGTACCAGGAAATACCTGGAGTAGAACCCTTGACCTTGCAAGTGGGGAGGCACAGGCTCCACCGCCCTGTCCACCAACAGACCTTGGAGCTCTTGGAGGAGAAGATCTGTGTGCAGGGGAGGCAGCTGGTAAAAGTGTAGAGCATAGCCCTTGTGGACTATGTTTAACACCCAACTGTCCCCAGTGATGTGCGGCCACTGGTGGGCAAAGAGGGCGAGGTGACCTCCTGTGCAGGGTTGGGAGAGCAGGGACGGAGAGGCTATGCTCAAGGAGTCAAAAACCCCCACCCTGCTGAGTGGGAGCAGGGGCCGGAGGCTTGGGGGTCCTCTGCCTACGGGGCCCATTACCCTGCCCCTTGGCTTACTGACCCTGGGGGTGCAGCTTGGGCAGCCTGATACTGAGGGTACTGTTTGTAGGCAGTGCCCTTCCTCGGGTAAAAGGGCTTTTTACCCGAGAATTTCTTCTTGTGAGAAAGGGAAGAGGTCTTTCTAGACAGCCTTGTCCTTGTAAGGTGCTCGGTCTCGAGCTGTGCGGCCTTCTCGGCCATGGGCTTGCCAAAAAGGTTCTCAACTCAGCAAGGAACATCGACCAACTTGTCCTGAACCCATGGCTCGAGGTCCGATGACTGCAGCCATGCCTGGCGTCGAGCCGCGATGCCGGCTGCCGCAACTCGGGCCGAAGCCTCGAAGCCATCGTAGGCGGCGCGGGACATGAACTTGGAGCATTCCCGAATCCCCGAGGACAAGGACTTGAATCTCTGCAAGGGCTCCCCGGAGAGACCAGCAGAGAACCCGGCCAACTCCTTGGCCAGGTCCCGCAAGTACATGCCCATGTACAGCTGGTAAGACTGGACATGGCAAGCAAGCATCGAGCCCTGGAAGCACTTTCTACCAAAACCATAGAGGTTTCGGGCCTCATGGCCGATTCCACCACCATGGAATGGTGTGGTAGCTGCGCCTTCTGAAAGCCAGGGCTCTTCCGGAGTCGATAAATCGAATTGACCCGCTTGCTTAGAACCGGCACCGAGGCCGGTGCCTCCCACATCCGGAAGAGGAGCCATTCCAGCATCGGAGGAACCGGGACAGTAAAGGCCTCCTTCGGAGGAGAGTCGTACTGCAGGGCCTCGAGCTCCTCGGCTCGAGGCTCTTCCTCGGGGTCCGCCAGGATAGCCAACGCGGTGGCCATATCCCGGACAAACTCCGAGAACCGGGTATCCTCCAGAGGGGATCTACTCTGGGGTTCAGACTGCAGTGAGTCCGACGGGACGCACCGAGTCTTGAATGTGTCGGGGGACTCCTCATTCTCCGTCTCCCAGGCAGACTCGTCCGACGAGGAGTCGGGGTCTGACCCTGCGGGTCCCGGGAGCACCCGCCCCGGTGAGAGACATCAACTTCTTACACCGATCACACTTTTTAAAAGCACTGGAAGCCGGGGATCACGTGAGCGCATGAGTGGGTGAGGACGCTCCTCATCGTGCTCCCAGGCCACCCTAAGAATCTTGTGCTTTATTCGGCAATCTACTGTGTGGGGTGCTTTGGAATTTAACTATCTTGTCTGGTAGATAGTGCTTGCCTGACCTACCCTGAGCTGCGCAGTGCGGAGGGGCCATGAAAGCGTCGACGAGGCGGGAAAAGACAGCGGCCGCCCGAGACCCTAAGATGGCGTCCACAGCAAAGGCCACAACGACGCCTGATTCCCCGGGGAAAGACAGCGTGGACTCCGGCCCGGAGGAGTTGGTGCTCGAAGTAGCTAAACTTCTGGAGCCCAAATTTGACGCCATATTGCAAAAATTGGCAGAGATGAGCGATACATTTGGCGAGCTCACAAAACGAGTCGAAGAAGTTGAGCAAAGGGTGACGGTGCTTGAAGATGGCGAATTAGCATTGGAGCATTGCACTCATCAGCAGCAGAAACAAATTGATGCTCTTCTGCTTAAAGTAGATGATTTAGAGAACCGCTCCTTCTGAAACAACTTGCGCCTCATCGGGGTGCCGGAATCTTGGACGGCCCCCCAACTCTTCTCTTTATTTGAAACCTGGCTTCCGAAAGAGCTGGGTCTCGTGGAGCTGCAAGGCCAGATCAAGGTGGAGAGCGCGCATCGGCTTGGGCAGTTACGAGAGGATCGGGCCAGGCCCAGACCAGTTTTAGCCCGCTTGCTGGATTTTCATCAAAAGACTTTGCTCTTACAGGCGTATAGAAAGAAACGTGACTTGAAGTTGGACAATGTCCCAATATTTCTCTTCCAGGACTACTCGGCGGCATTGGCCGCGAAGCGCAAGGAGTTCTCGCCGCTTTGCAGCTCTCTTATCAACGGCGGCATACGATTTGCGCTCAGCTATCCTGCGACTCTGAGAGTCTTCCATAAAGGCGAGACTCACTCCTTTGAGCAAGTAGTAGCGGCGCGGAAGTTCCTTACTACCATCTTATCTGGACCCGCGCTTGTTGCCTCGTGAGGCCTTCAGTTTGGAGGTGGACTACCTGGCGGTGGGCCTTCCCATAGTAGGGTCACTTGAGGCTGGCGCTTAGGCTGCTCAGCCTGTATCTTTGGTGCTTGCGCTCCTGGGACATTACTTGGGACATTATATTGCCTCAGGACACTCGTTATCTAAGGGGGCCTGGAGGCGCATGGACAGTGATCTCATCCCTGGTTGGGGATGCCTTGCTTTAGCAAGGGATGTTGCTGTTGGGGAGGGATTTGGATGTATGGGGGGATGATTGAGAAGAGGTGTAGTGGCGACATGGCTGAGTGTGAGGGTGTGTGTGGGTCTGTACTGGCTTGTACGATTGAGTCTGGTGTGGTGCATGGGCCCCGGGTTGGAGGGGGGGGAGGGGGGGTGTGGGCTGGGGCGGGATGGGGGGCACATGAGGGGTGCGGGAGGGGGGATAGGTTGCACACTTCTACAGGGGGGCTGAGGGTAGTTTCTACGGGACTGTTGGGTACGGGCTGCAGTTGTTAGATTGGGCGGTATCCTGTCCTGGGAGAGGGGGATCCACAAAGTCCGGGAGTCGAGGCTGGGCGACCCCTGGAATGCTTGTTTTGCTTTGTCCTTGGAGTAACCCCACTACTAGTGTATGGCTAGTGTCAAAATAGCTTCCTGGAATGTGGGGGGTATAGGCTCTCCCATTAAGCGCACTAAAATCCTACAATCCCTCAAACGCAAAGGGGTACACATAGCGTTGTTACAGGAAACGCATCTAAGCGCCCTGGAGCATCAGAAGTTGATTAGAGATTGGGTGGCGGCCGCCTAGGGAGCTTCTTCGGGCACTAGACGGGCAGGGGTCGTGGTCCTGGTGAAGCGGGGGATCCCCTTTGAGGTCCAAAAGCTAGAGGCTGATCCGGGGGGGAGATATGTCTTGCTACATGCTAAGCTCTATAACGAGGACATATGGCTCGCCAACATCTATGCCCCAAATATATATGACCATGCCTTCTTTTGTAAATTGCTGGGGTTTGTCCGAGGGGCGGGACGACAGAAATTGATTTTGGCTGGGGATTTTAACTGCCCTCATGAACCGCTCTTGGACAAATCCCGGTGTAGTGGGTCTGAGGCCTGGCGGAAGCGGGGGGTGGGCTATCTCTGTAGGATGGGGGATATGGTCGACATCTGGCATCTTCTCAACCCCGGGACCCGCGAATATACCCACCAATCTAGAGCTCACCTATCCTGGTCACGCATTGACTATATCCTGGTGAGCGAAGGGGCGGTTTCTAAGGTGCAGCAGGCAGGGATTAAACCTGTGGTGATCTCAGACCATGGGTTGGTGTGGATTACTTGGGAAGGTCAAGGGGCCCCGTGTAGGCAGTGGAGATTCCCGGCATACTTGTGGGAAGATTTAGACTTTCAGAAATACCTAGCGGATCAATGGGATGAATTCCTCTCTTTCAATGATACGCCCCAGTGCCCGCCGGTTCTTCTGTGGGAAACCAGCAAGGCGGTCATGAGGGGGGCCATTATTTCTTACTGTGTGAAGCGGCGTAAACACTTAGATCGTAGCTTGTTGCTGTTGGAGCGTAGAGTGCGGGACTTACAACGCAGGTCGAGCAGGACGGCGGATAGGAAGTTACAGTTAGAGTGTGTTGGGGCCCAGGCGGCGCTAAATGAGTTACTTCAGAGGCGAGCGGTGTATTCCCAACACTGCTACCGGCACCTATTCTTTCGGTATGGTAATCGTTCTGGCAGATTGCTGGCTAAGTTGATTAAGGATCCAGGAGGCACGCGTTTCATCCCTGTTCTTCGGGATGCTCAGGGCGCTATCCACCATCAGCCAGCGCAGATAGCGCAACTTTTTCGTCAGTTTTACGCTGGCCTATACACTGAGGAGCCGCGGGACTACGCGAGCGGACGCGCCTTCCTGGACTCGCTGCCTCTTCCCGCTTTGGCGGAGGAGGACTTGCGGCGGTTGAATGCGCCGTTGACGGTGAAAGAAATTCAGCAGGTGATTAAACGAGGGAAGACTCATAAGGCCCTGGGCCCTGATGGGTTCAGTTATGAGTATTATAAGATTTTGACCGCTCGGCTTGCCCCCTCTATGGTAGTCATGTTTGATGAGGTCCGGAAGATGGGTGAATTCCCTAGAGATATGCGGTGTGCCAACATTACGGTGCTCCCGAAGCCGGGGAAGGACCTGACAGATCCGGCCTCGTACCGACCGATTTCTCTTATCAATTGTGATATGAAGATCTTGGCATCGGTCTTGGCGGCGAGGCTCAATCCCATACTACCGCTGCTTATCGATCCTCGGCAGGTGGGCTTTGTGCCAGGAAGGGAGGTGGCCACAAATATTGCTAAGTTACTTCTGGGGATGGAGTACTGCTTGCACAAGGGAGCAGATCTACTTTTAGTGAGTCTAGAAGCGGAAAAGGCATTCGACAGAGTAGCATGGATTTTCTTGTGGGATGTGCTGCGCGGCTTCGGATTCAGTGGGGAATTTCTGCAGTGGCTTCAAGTCTTGTATGCTCACCCCATGGCTCGGGTAGGTGTAAATGGTGTTTTCTCTGAAACTTTTGTGTTGGAGAGAGGTACGCGTCAGGGGTGCCCCCTATCTCCCCTTTTGTTTGTGTTGGCCCTGGAACCTCTCTTACGGGCAATTCAGAGCGACTCGCAGATTGGCGGGGTCGACATGGGGGGGGGGGATGCTCTCAAAGTCAGTGCCTTTGCGGATGATATGCTTTTATGTCTGACTCAACCGCAGCATTCCCTGGCGCGTGGGCTGCAGGTCATAGAAGACTTTGGCAGTTTTTCGGGCCTCAAGATCAACACTTCCAAGTTGCTGGTACTGGATGTGGGCGGACGTGTAAGGCCGTGTTGGAATGGAGCCTTCCCGCTGGTGTGGGCTGAAGGCTCATTAAAATACTTGGGAATCTGGCTGCCGGATCGACCCGAAAACCTCTACCAGGCCAATATCCCTAGAATGCTTGATAGATCCAAAGAAGTGCTCGGGAACTGGCGGGGATTGCCCCTATCCCTGAAGGGGAGGGTAGCCTTATTTACTATGGTTGAGTTCCCCAGATGGTTGTATGTACTACGGATGCTGCCTATCTGGGTACTCGCTCGAGATTGGAAGCGATTGGAGGGTCATCTCCGGGGCTTCTTATGGGGCGGTAGACGTGCGCGGATCCCGCTCAAAGTTCTTTGGCGGCGGGTGGGTGAAGGGGGGTTAGGATTTCCATCCCTCCGACAATTTAATCTCCGGTACATGCTTCGTCACCTCTGGGGTCTTTTAGGGGAAAGTGGGGGGTGCGCCCCGGTACGACAGTTGGCTTGGCTCTGTGCTCCCTATCACAGTCTCTATGTGTTACATATGGAGCGCCTGTCCGGGTTACGAATGGGTGGAGAGGGGGTGTATATGGGTGCCCTTCGGGTAGCTTGGCGAGCGTTATGTTCTCACCTGGGCTGGAATTCGAAGAGGTCGCTCCTGCTCCCCCTGGCGGGGAATCCTGACTTCCCCCCGGGGTGGACTGAGCATAATGTATTTCGATTTTGGGCGGACCGGGGGTTGCTGTGCTTGGGGGACCTGTGCATTCCGGGGAAGTCGTCTCTTGACAGTTTCCAGGCCTTGTCAATACGCTATCAGCTTCCCAAACACCAGTTCTATGGATACTTGCAGGTGCAACATTATTTCAGTAGTCTCTGGGGGCATGAGCAGGCTGAGCTGGGAGCCGCAGTTGGGACCCCTCGGGAATCCTTGCAGATCCTGCTGGAGAGAGACAGGGGGAGGCAGGAGTACTGGCAGCTCATTTACCCAAGGGTTGATGACTCCCCTCTCGTGGCACTGGTGAGTCGCTGGCGCAGCAATGGGGTGGAAGAGCTGACAGTGGACCTTTTGAAGGATGCGTTTGGGCGGATTAAACAGGGCTCCCTCTGGATTTATCTACAGGAAATGCAATATAAATTTCTCTGGAGAGCTTACATTACTGATAAACGGGCTCACCAATTAGGCATACAGCCATCCCCCCTGTGTGTGTGGTGTCAGAGGGAAGTAGGTACACTCTTGCATCGCTTTTGGGAATGCCCCTCAGTGCGCACTCTCTGGGCCCAAGCTTGTGCAAAAATGGAGGGCTGGTTGGGCATAAAGGGAGTCTGGAAGCGGACGGTGTGTTTATTTCATGAGTGGAGCTTTTCCACCCTCCTCCCGACCCCGGTCCAGCGGGGACTCTTGGAAAGGGGCTTTATGCTGGTTAAGAAGGCCTTATTGAGTCGCTGGATGGAACCTGCACCTCCAGGGGCGTTGGTGTGGGAGCGGGCCTTGTTGGAGTTGATGTACATGGAAAGGTTAACAGCGAAGCAGCAAGGGGGCCAGCACTGGGATAGGTACCTAGATTTATGGTCTCCTGTCATCCATAGCCTTGCACCTAGAGAGCGCAGTGTGGTATTGAATGTCTAACGCGACTCCTGTAGGGGGGCACCTGAGGTGGTAGGGTGTGCAAATGAGTGGGTGTCTTTGATCTGGGATGGTGGTTTCCCCTCCCTAGGACTGTGACATCTTGTATTCATCGTTCTCACTTTGTATCTCTACCCCTGTGATTTACCCATCTGTTGTACTCCCCATGCTCCCTTTATCCCCTGTGTGCTTGCTGGGTGGGGGGGGGGAGGGTTAGGGGGGGTGGGAGTGGGGTTGTGAGTGCCTAGGAACCGGGATTGTTTTACTGAGGCACTATGGATGCCTATATTGAGGTGGGTGTTTGGTTCCTTTGTGCCAGACGGCAGCACTTTTGTTCTTTTCTTGATACATGGTTAGTTCTGTAATTGTCTGCAATTGTTCATGCAGTTGTTTGTTCCTGTTATTTGAAAAGTCAATAAAAATGATTTGAACTAAAAGCACTGGAAGCCATTGGGGAAAAAAGAGTCCCCGCGAGGTCAAAGGCCCGGCCTTCCAGGGAAAAAGCAAAAAAGGGCGCGAACGCCAGCCACGAAGGGCAAAAACCGAAAAAGAAGAAACGGGCTCGATACCGGTGTACCGAACCCGGCGGGAGGGGAACCGGCGTCGAACCGGAGAAGAAAAATAGCGAGAATCGCCGAAAAAATCTAACTTTTATCCGGGATGACAGGACACACGTCCGGTTGGCTTCTCGGAAAAAGAGAGACTGAGGTAAGATGGCACCTTTAGGCGGGAAGGGAACCGCGCATGCGTGCCTGCATTCCCAAAGGCTTTCATGGAAAGCTGGGGAAATGCTCTGCTAGGGCTTCATCGGCATCGATGACACCCATATGTGAGGACTGACTTCCTGCTTGGTCCTGGAGAATAGGGGTTGCTGGAAAGGAGATCCCACTAGATTTTCCAGTGATTGCCACCATTGGAGGGACAAAATCAGTCGTTGTGAGTTTGATATCTTGTCCGACAGATGTCCTGTAGCCTGTGCCCACTGTGTGGATAGGGTCCACTGGGCTGCTCGCATAGGGAACCACATGAACCGTGGATGCCATATGTCCCAATAGTTGTCGTAGTTCTCGAGCAGTTAGGGAGGACTTCACCGCTGCCTGAGAAGCTAGCTGCACTATGCGAAGGCAGCGGGTTTGTGGGAGAAAAGCCCTTGACTGTCTGGTATTTAAATGAGCTCCTATGAGCTCCAGGGACTGAGATGGAGCAAGTTGGGATTTTGGGAGGTTTATGACAAATCCCAAGTATTGAAGGATTCGCATTGTGCGAGACAGTGCAGAGCTGGCTTCTGGAACCGTGGGAGCTCGAATGAGCCAGTTGTCTAAGTAAGGGAAGACGAATATCCCTAGGGTTCACAGAAATGCAGCTACTACTGCCATGCATTTTGTGAATACTCTTGGTGCCGAAGCCAGACCAAAGGGAAGAACCCTGTATTGGAAATGTTTTCCCCTGAAAAGGAATCGTAAGTAAGAATTTCCTGTGATCTGGATGGATCAGAATGTGAATATATGCATCCTTTAGATCTAGAGAACAAAGCCAATCCTGACTTTGAAGGTATGGCAGAAGAGTTCCCAGAGAAATCATTTTCAACTTTTCTCGGAACAGATATTTGTTCACTTCTCCGAGGTCTAGAATGGGTCTGTGTCCTCCTGTTTTCTTTGGAATAAGAAAATAGGGGGAGTAGAACCCTGCACCCTGTTGAAGAATGGGCACCTCCTCTATTGCTCCTTGAGAAAGGAGTGTTGAGACCTCTCGATCTAGTAGATTGTCTGTAGAGGTTTGGGAATTGAACTGTCTTACGACTGTAGGAGGGGGCATACTGTGGAAATGAAGGTTGTACCCCTCTCCCACAATGGACAGAGTCCAATTTTCTGCTGTTATTTGGTGCCATCTGTTGGCAAAATGACACAACCTGCCTGGAATGTTTAGAGGTTCTGGACCTTTCAGAGGCAGGAAGGCTAAGTTCTCTATGAAGGAGTCAAAGCTGTTGAGGGGGCTGGGTCTGTGGAGCTGGTTGAGCTCTAAGGCCTTTTGGCTTCTTTTGTCTGGATTGTTGTTGTTTACCCTTCTGTGCAACCTGACCCTGAGCTTGCCCTTGCTGGGTATAGGACGGATAAAACTTGCTCTTTTTGCTGAAAAAGGGGTTTTTTATAGGGTTTCTTTTTGGCTGGAGTGGCTGTAGATTTTGACTATCTAAAGTGATATTGTCAGCATCTATCTCATTAGCCTTTTCCTGCCAATTCTTGCCAAAGAGGTTTTCTCCTGTGCAAGGGATGTTTCCTAATTTATCCTGTACCCAAATCTCCAAGTCTGATGCCTGGAGCCAGGCAATCCGACGTGCACCAATGGCAATAGCAGAGGTTCTGCTGATGCATTCAAAGCAGTCAAAGGCTGCACGATTTACAAACTTGGAGACGTCTTGAGCATGCTTGACAAGAGCAAGGAAGTCTTGTCGTTTGTCATCAGGTTGAAGGGGGCTCATAAGCTCCAAATCTCCTGTGACGTCTTTGAGGAACATTAGCATATATAAAATATATGAGCTGATCCTAGCTGAAAGCATGGAAGCCTGAAATGTTTGACGCACAAAAGCGTCAAGAGTCCTGCATTCACGAACTGGAGGATTAGATGCATGTCTTTTTGCACTTTTCATCCTACGCATGGCTGACTCCACTGATGCAGAATAGCGCGGTATATAAGAGAATGTAAATAAAAATTGAATGGTATGGCAGCTGAGTCTTTTGAAAACCAGGACATGGTGGAACTCGGATACATGGTATCGAGTCTCCTAGAATGAGGAGATGTGGTCAAGGGTGTCTCCCACATTCTGAGCATCAAATCATGAAGAATTTCATGAATGGGCAGAGTGGCTGCCTCCTTGGGAGCCTTAGGGTATTGGAGAATTTCCAATTCCTTTGCTCTAGGTTCTTTTTCAGGAACTACCGTGATTGAAAGGCCTCGGGCCACATCACAAATAAAATCCTGAAAAGACATGTCTTCCGGAGGAGACATTCTGCGTTGGGGGGAAGAAGAGTCTTCTGGGATAAACACTCTGGTACCGGCAGAATTATCAGAGTCATCGGAATTGGAGGATTCGAAGTATCTCTGATCCCGATGTTCATGCAAAGCACAGTCTCGGTATCGATCGAAGTCGGTACCGAGTTGGTCCGGTACCAATCTGTCGATGCCAGAAAAAGTAGGCATGGGAAGAATTCCCAACGGGGCCGGTACTGTCGGTGTTGGTACCGGCATCGGTACCAGTGCCTGTTCTACCGCCGGTGTCAATGGTACCGCAGCTGTAAGGAGAGCTGCAAGACTGAGTTCGATAGCGAGGAATCTCTGGTCCATCGACGCTGCCAATGCCTGGGTATCGGTACCGGTAAAAGCAACTGGAACCCCTTAGCATGGCACCAGTAGTTCTGCCGAGGTCGAAGCCTCGAGAACATCCTGGAAGCCCGTTGATTCTTTAGAGGCCGAAGCCTCCCACCGGGGCTGTTTTTCCGGTGTAGTTTCCTCAAGGGTAATGCCAATGGCCTCTCGATGCTTTGAAGGAGAGCTACCCTTTGAGGACCGGCTCTTATGTTTAGTTACCTGAGATCCATGGGAGAAAGACAAGGCTCTTGAAGACGTCGATGCAATGGACCTGGCATCCGAAGAAAAGAGTGTACCGAGCTTAGCAGCTCGGTTCTGTCTTCCTCTTTTAGTCATCCCCATACAAGAGAGACACTCAGATGGAGAATGGTCAGGGCCTAAACATTTTAGACACCAGTCATGGGTGTCGGTATCAAAGATGCTACCGCCACACTTAGTACATTTTTTAAAACCACTAGCTGGTTTTTCCATCTTTTAGGAAAAAATGGGGCCTAATGCCCAAAATGGCGTCTAGCACCAAAAAGAAAGGTTTCTGAAGATTAACAGTTCAGAAGTATATTTTTTTTTTTGAAAAGAAGAACCAGCGGTACCGGTAGGTGTTGTGTGGAGGCAGATGCGACCACAAGAAAGCAAGTTTAAAGAAGAAATTTTCTGCAGTGACAGGGTATGTGACCTGTCGGCGCCACGGAAAACGAAGAACTGAAGAGGGACAGTTGGAAAGGCGGGGCGCATATGCTAAGGAATGCTCCCAAAAGCGTTCCTATTGGACACTGGGGAGCGTTCCCGC
Source organism: Ichthyophis bannanicus (assembly GCA_033557465.1). Lineage (NCBI taxonomy): Eukaryota > Metazoa > Chordata > Amphibia > Gymnophiona > Ichthyophiidae > Ichthyophis > Ichthyophis bannanicus. The sequence continues at coordinate 66,652,390 of CM066033.1, forward strand.
ACAGGCTCCGTTGGTACCGAAGATACCATATGTGAAGACTACATTCCTGCTTGTTCCTGGAGATTATTGAAGAACTTGGGGATGTTCTAGTGGCTCCACTGGCTGACCTTGCCATGTGATCCCTTTACATAAAAGCGAAAGTAAGGAGGAAGTTGAGAACTTCAAGTTGGTTTGTCTGACCTCTGTGGTGAGTAAATTAATGGAAACGCTGCTAAAACAGAGGACAGTGAGATTTCTGGAGTTCAATAGATATAAGATCTGAGGTAGCATGGGTTTACCAGACACAGGTCCTGTCAGACAAATCTGATTGATTTTTTTGACTGGGTGACCAGAGTTGAACCGAGGGAGAGACCTAGATGTGGTGTACATGGATTTCAGTAAAGCCATTGGCACCGTTCTGCACAACTTATAAATAAATTGGGCACCCTAGGGATGGACTTTAAAGTGACAAACTGGATTAAAAATTGGTTGAGTGAGATGCGACAAAGTGTACAAGCAAATGGAGCTCACTCTGAGGAGGAGGTGGTTACCAGTGGTGTGCCGCAAGGATCTGTCCTTGGTCCGATTCTTTTTAACATCTTTGTTAGTGATATTGCAGAAGGGCTGTTGGGTAAGGTTTGCCTCTTTGTGGATGATACCAAAATCTACAATAGAGTAGACACCCAGGAAGGAGAAGATAAAATGAGGAGGGATCAAGCTAAACTTGAAGAATGCTCCAGAATTTGGCAACTGAGATTTAATGCTAAAAAATGCAGGGTCATGCATCTGTGCTGCAAAAATCCAAAAGAGCAGTATAGTGTAGGGGGCAAAGTACTTCTGTCCATGAAAGAAGAGTGGGACCTTGGTGTGATTGTTTCCAATGATCTTAAAGTGACAAAACAGGTAGAAAAGGCGACAACGAAAGCCAGAAAGATTCTTGGGTGCATAGGGAAAGAAACGACCAGCGGGAAAAAGGAGGCGATAGTGCCTCTATATAAGTTTCTGGTGCTATCCCATTTGGAGTATTGTGTGCAATTCTGGAGACCACACCTTCAAAACGAAATAAACGGATGGAGTCAGTGCAGAGGAGAGCCTCTTTCAATTGATGGAAAGCTCTGCAACAAGGGGGCATAGGTCGAGGGTGAAAGGGGATAGACTCAGGAGTAATATGCAGAAATATTTCTTTATGGAAAGAGTCGGAGATGCATGGAATAATCTCCCAGTAGAGGTATTGGAGACGAGGATATTATCTGAATTCGAGAAACACAGAAGATCTCTAAAGGAAAAGGGACTATAGTATTTGATATGGAAGTTCAGACTAGATAGACCATTTGGTCTTTCCGGTGACATGTTTCTACGACTATACTGCGGAAGAGTTACCTCCTTTGTGTGGATTGGTTTGGACTCCTAAGATATCTGAATAACAGACGGAACGGCAATAAATGCTGGATAGTTGAACTCAGTGTTCAAGATGGACGGTAAACATTCAACGAATGCAACAAACCAGCAGGCAACATTGAATGGAAGGCTTTGAAACACAGAAACATAGAAACGTGACGGCAGATAAAGATCATACTGCCTATTCAGTCTGCCCTTCCATGCCAAATACAGCGTAGATACTTGCCTGTAACAGGTGTTCTCCAGGGACAGCAGGAATCAGTCCCCACATACGGGTGAGGTTGGTGCCAATGAAGCCCGCGCAGAAGCATTTCCCCAGCTTTCCAATAAATTCTATGCTACCACACATGAGTGGTCCCCTTCATGTCCAAGGGTACCATCTTGCTCCGTCAGATGACACAGCTAGGATGGTAATAAAAAAACCTAAAGGTAGGGAGGCAACTCCCAAGAGAGAAGGGAGGATTGTGAGGACTGATTCCTACTGTACCTGGAGAACACCTGTTATAGGTGAGTAACTACGCTTTCTCCTAGAACAAGCAAGAAGTCAGCCTTCAAATATGGAACTCCCTAGCTCCAGGCTGCCGAGGACTGAATCACGACAGCAACAATGGCGGCCAAGTCAGATAGCCATGAGTTGCAGAAGATGAGTCCCCACTAAGAGACTCTGCCAGACCCTAGCGTCCAGCAGCACCATCACTCTGGTAGCCTGAACACAGAAGGGTCAAAGGGCAGGAGTTGCCTACATCCCAAAAAGATTTTGGAGTACCACCGAAGGCACTGTCCCGACTGTACTCACTATCTAGGCAGTAGTGAGCTGCGAACGTGCGAATTGAAGACCATGTGGCGGTCTTACAGATCTCCGTCACCAGCACAGAGCACAGGTTTGCCACTGCTCTTACACGATGCGCTGTGATCCGGTGTTCCAGAGAGAGCCTAGCTCGCTCATTGGCGAGGGCAATACAGTCCACCACCCAACTGGAGAGAGTTCACTTAGTCATGGGATGGCCCAATATGCTAAGGTGATAAGAAATGAAAAGCTGAGGAGCTGTGTGATGGCCCTGATTCCATTGTACGTAGAAGGACAAGGCCTGTTTGCAATCCAGTGTATGAAGTACAATTTTCTCCCGACCAGCATGAGGCCATGGGAAGAAGGTGGGAAGAACCACCTCCTGCTTGAGGTGGAAAGGAGATACCACCTTTGGAGGAATTTGGGGTGGGTGCGAAGCACACCACCCTATTCTTTTAGAATCTTGTATAGGGTGGTTCTGCCACCAGGACCTGAAGTTCCCTTACTCTCCAAGTGGATGTGAAGGCCACCAGGAAGGCAACCTTCCATGAAAGATACTGCAGATGGCAAGTGGCTAGCACCACGAATGGCGATCTAGAGAGCTGTGAGAGCACCACGTTGAGGTTCCACTCAGTCGCCAGAGGACAGACAGGGGGCTTAGACAACAGGAGGCCCTGGAGGAACAGACAGACCAGGGGCGGACCCGAGAGGGGTTTTCCTCGATAGGACGGTGGTGTGCAGCTATTGCACTCAGGTGCACTTTTACTGAGTTGGACTTCAGTCCGGTGTACAACAGATGCAGTAGGTACTGGAGAACTAACTGTACCTGGCGTTCTCCCGTCTCTCTGCACACCATAAGGAAAATCTTTGGCATTTAAAGGTGTAAGCTCACCTGGTAGAGGACTTTCAGGAGACTTGAAGGACTACAAAAGGGGACTGCTACTTCTGGAGAGAGATCTGCAACTGTAAGAAATTAATTCTGGGAGGTTTTCTAAATCTTGGGGAAAAAGGAATTCTTTAGATTAAAGCTGATTAATCTGTGAACCCAGTGTATTTGTTAAATCCGTCACGGCCTAGTAGCAGCAAAGAGCTTTCAGATTAAATTTAAAACACAGAAGAGAGCTTTCTGGTTAAATTTAGAACCCAAGACTCCCTCTATCCAAGCAAGGCCTGTGGGACTCCCCCTGGAGCTTGGTCACAGATTACCTTAGAAGCACAGGACAGGGTACTGTATAGCAGCCAGCTTTTAATAAGTCGCCTTCTTGGAACAGCTGGTTCATGAACCGACCAGAGGGAAGCCATTCTGGACCTAGTCCTTAGTAAAAAACCAGATCTGGTGCAAGAGATAAGGGCGTTGGGGCCACTTGGCAATAGTGATCATAGCATGATCGCGTTTGATTTCATTAATGGAGGAGGGATGGTAAGGAAATCCACAGTACTACCTTTTAACTTTTCAAAAGGAAGACTATAATAAAATGAGGAAAATAGTTAAGAAAAAACTAAAAGGAGCAGTTGCAAAGGTTAAAGACTTACATCAAGCTTGAGTGTTGTTTAAAAATACTATCTTGGAAACCTAGACCAGCTGTATTCCACGCTTTAAGAAAAGTGGAAGGAAGTCCAAAACACTGCCAGCATGGTTTAAAGGTGACGTCAGAGAGGCTGTTGTTGCCAAAAAAGCATCTTTCAAGAAATGGAAAAAAGAGCCAAATGACGAAAACGGGAAACAGCACAAGCACTGGCAAGTTAAATGCAAGGCACTGATAAGGCAGGCAAAGAGAGAATTTGAGAATAAACTTGCTGTGGAAGCAAAAATGCGTAATAAACACTTTTTCAAGTACATTTGTAGCAAAAAACCTGTGAGAGAGTCAGTTGGTCCATTAGATGATAGAGGGGTAAAAGAAGCAGTAAGAGGGGACAAGGCCATAGTGGAGAGACTAAATGAATTCTTTGCTTTGGTCTTTAATGAGGAAGATTTAGAGACGTTACTCATGACTGAAGTTGTATTTAAAGGTGATACTGAGGAACAATTAAAAGAAATATTGATACACCGGGAAGATGTATTACAACTATTTGATAAACTGAAGAGTAGCAAATCACCTGGACCGGAATGTATACATCAAAGGGTACTGAAAGAACTGCAATATGAGATTGCAGACCTGCTAGTAGTAATCTGTGAACTATCATTAAAAATATCTGTAATACCTGAAGATTGGAGGATAGGCAATGTTACGCCAATTTTTAAAAAGGGTTCCAGGGGTGATCCGGGAAACTACAGACCGGTGAGCCTGATGTCAGTACCGGGAAAAATGGTAGAAACCATCATAAAGAACAAAATTACTGAACATGTAGATAGTCATGGCTTAATGGGAGACAGGCAATATGGCTTTAGACAAGGAAGATATTGTTTTACTAATCTGTTATGTTTTTTTGAAGGTGTGTATAAACAGGTAGACAAAGGTGAGTCAGTTGATATAGTGTATTTGGACTTTCAGAAAGGCTTTGACGAGGTCCCTCATCAGAGACTTTTGGCAAAACTAAAGAGTCATAAGAACATAAGATATGCCATACTGGGTCAGACCAAGGTCCATCAAGCCCAGTATTCTGTTTCCAACAGTGGCCAATCTAGGTCATATGTACCTAGCAGTTTCCCCAAGGGACACAGGTTCCACAATGCTTGTATTGGTTCAAGCATTGATATCCTGGGTCCCTTCTTACTAATGGTTTATGGACCTTTCCTCCAGGAACTTGTCCAAACCTTTTTTAAACCCAGCTACGCTAACAGCCTTTACTACAGCCTGACTACATCATGGATTAGGAGGCAGTGTATTATTGTGGATCAGGAACTGGTTAAAAGATAGAAAGCAGAGGGTAGTGCTAAATGGCCAATTTTCCCAATGGAGAAAGGTGAATAGTGGTGTACCCCAGGGATCTGTGCTGGGTCCACTGCTTTTTGACATATTCATAAATGATCTGGAAAAGGGAATAACGAGCGAGGCTATCAAATTTACAGATAACACAAAAACTATTTAAAGTTTGTCAGACGGCTGCCTGGGTGAGAATCTTCACAGTCTTGGCAAGTGCATATCTCTATATGATTTGCAAGGGATTGTGGCCAATGTAGTTCATTCACACCAGACACAGCTGCTGACAATAATTTAGTTGTGCTCTTGGGTAAAGCCAATAAGATATTTATTTATGGGGTTATTTCTCCCAACACAGATATGCTTGGTAGCACATAAATCAGGTTAACAACCTTTAAACTTGTCAGGCAATTAGCTAATGTTTTCTTAGCATATATCTAACAAAAGAAAAGCCACAAAGAAAGAAAAAAACCTGTTCTTTTCAGGTTAACTTCTGATTACTTCCCACACAGATTCAGAAGTGATTCTCTCCTAGCTCACAAGCAATTAGGTAAGGCTTAATTGCTAGCAGTTACCAGCTGAAACCCCTTAGCTGGCTTGCTTTCTACTGTGTGGGTCAAATCCTGCTTCAGGAGCTTTTCTGAGTAGATTAAAGAACAAGTTTATATTTCTTTGTGATGGTTGCTGTACTTTGTAACAGAAAGTTACCAACGGAGTTTAGATAGAGAGCAGTCCATATAAATAGGATCTTCATCTGCTATTATTCCCCCTTGTTCAACAAGCATGGGTTCAATATCATGGATTGGCACAGATGAATCTCTCAGTGGAGCACTTTCAGGAGAATACTTGTTTCCCTGCTGTCTTTCAAGGTTATAGCTAGGGCATAGATCAGTGTTCATACCTGAGCTTCCATTGCTGCTAGAGTTCCTCTCTATATAGCCTGGCCAGTATGTAGTACAGTTCTTATGTCCAGCCTTCCAATCCAGATACCTGGACACTGGATCTCTCTTCACATACCTTCTGGCACGGGTCTTAGGGTCCCTTCCACGTGCAGCCGTCTCCCTCACAGGTAGCGTCTGGAGATTCCTAGCTCTGCAGCACCATTCCTCTGGCTTTCCCCAGTCCAATGGTGTATGCTGGCTCTTGAAATACCTCCCAGTATACGTACTGCTTTGGACTCTTCTAGACCTCTCAAAGGCTTTTCTCCTCTTTCTTCCAGAGGGTCTCTTTCCCTCTCTGTCCGTCCGGTTTGGCTTCTGCTTCTGATGATCCTTCAGATGAAACTGAGGATAATTCTCTGGATATCCAAGATGGTCATCTGTAGAATAAACTCTACTCTTATTCTGCCTTGATGAGTGCTCCTCCCTAACACAGCGCAGCTGTGCTGAATCAGGCCCTGCCCTTTGAGATGAGTGCTTAGGGATTACCTCATAGCCCTCCTGATTGAACACACGTTTCCCCACTTCAGCTCCTCTAATGGCTGTTGGAAACCTGGTGCATTCTGGGACTGGTAGTTTTTTATGGGAAAATTCTGTTTTCTTATTTCTACCAGAACTGACAGGTTGCTTGTTCAGAGTCACTTCACCTTTTCTATAGCTCCTTCCTGAGCTATGATAAGCTTCCTTATCACAAGTTGTTAAAACCCAAGAGGATTGTGGAAAATTGCAAGAGGATCTTGATAAATTGGAAGACTGGGCATCAAAATGGCATTTGAAATTTAATGTGGACAAGTGCAAAGTTATGCACCTAGGGAAGAACAACCCAAACTATGGTTACACAATGCAAGGTTCCACATTGCCGCATTTATATACCGCTTTGACCCGGTGAAAAGCGGTATATAAATGCAGTTAAATAAATAAATAAATAAATAACCACCACCCAGGAAAAGGATTTAGGCGTCATTGTGGATAACGTTAAAACCCTCGGCCCAGTGCGCAGCGGCGGCCAAGAGAGCAAATAAAATGCTAGGTATCATAAGGAAAGGAATGGAAAATAAAACAAAGGATATTATAATGCCTCTATATCGTTCCATGGTGAGACCACACCTTGAATATTGTGTTCCATTCTGGTCGCCGTATCTTAAAAAGAATATAGCGTTATTAGAAAAGGTTCACAGAAGAGCCACCAAAATGGTAAAGGGGATGGAAGGATACCCCTATGAAGAAAGGCTTAAAAGGTTAGTGCTCTTTAACCTGGAAAAGAGACGGCTGAGGGGAGATATGACAGAAGTCTATAATGAATGGAATGGAACGGGTAAACGTAGATCGATTGTTTACGTTATCAGAATATAGAAAGACTAGGGGACATGCAATGAAGCTACAGGGTAAACTATTTAAGACTAATAAAATAAAATATTTTTTCATTCACCGTGTAATCAAAATCTGGAATTTGTTACCGGAGGATGTAGTAAAGGATGTTAGTGTAGCTGGGTTTAAAAAAAGGACTGGACAAGTTCCTGTAGGAAAGGTCCATAAACCATTATTAATAAGGGGACCCAGGATATCAATGCTTGACCCAATACAAGCATTGTGGAACCTGTGTCTTTTGGGGAAACTGCTAGGTACGTATGACCTAAATTGGCCACTGTTGGAAACAGGATACTAGGTTTGATGGACCTTGGTCTGACCCAGTATGGCATATCTTATGTTCTTATAAGGCCAACTTTCATCTGATCTTAAGAGAGTCTCATCATGGCAGGTGTTGAACAGCGAATCTGCAGGCTAGAATGAGCTTGGTAATTATAGACCAATCTCTTCCTTACTATTTTTGGCTAAGGTAATTAAGCAGATTTTTGTCATCTTCTTGATGAATAACTGGAGACATGGTAGATTTCAGACATCTGGCAACATGGTTTCAGGGCGGGTGGTAGTCCTGAGACGCCATGCTTGCCTCATTGACTGATGAAATATTATTGCCCATATTCCCTGTAAAATAGTTATCTCCAAGTTATAATGCCCTGTTCAATGTAATTTCAGTTTGTTCAATGTAAACCGCCTTGATATCATGAAAGGCGGTATATAAGAAATGTTAAATAAATAAATAAATATATGGCTTAAGTGATGGGAATAAACATCTTTTGGTCTTCATTGACCCGAAAGCTGTATTTAATTTGATAGTTCTGGATATATTACTTCAACGGCTTACTGACTTGGGCATAGGGGGATTAATGTTATGTCCTTTTACCGTTTGCATAATTGTGAGCAAGTTATCTGCATTGCTCAAACAAGTACGCGGCATCTCTCACTTTGGCTAAACAGAAAAAAATCAAACACAGAGTGTGACTGAATTTATTTCAGAAGTATTTTGGCTTTGGAACGGTGTTATAGGTTTGTGAAAGCTTGACCACATTTCACTTGCTTTAATTCAGTTACATGGGGTTATCATTCCCAATTTAAATGCCTTTATATGGGCCATTCCTAGAGGGACTCTATTTCAAGAAAATAATTGTGGGGCTCTGCCTCAGAATTCTTAAGAAAAGGGTCTTTTTATTTTTATTAGATAACATTTTTTGTTGCTTAGGTTACAGGTTTATTTTTTGTAGTTCTTTGTAGAAGGGGACCTTTCTGTTTTAAGCACAGCTTTTCTGCTGCTGTTTTTTCTCTTCCAGCCTTCAGGCTCAAAGAGAAGGAAAAGGCACTCTTTGAAGTCTCTGTGCTGCCAAGGTGAATTGCTAAGGAAAAAAAGAAACTACAAAGCTTATTTTCCAGGAACAAGCAGGAAGTCAGTCCTCACATACGGGTGATGTCGGTGCCAATGGAGCCCATGCGGAAGCATTTCCCCAACCTTCAAAGAAAGCCTTTGGGATATTCTTCCGCACATGCATGGTCCTCTTCCCGCCCAAGGGTTGCTTTTTTCCACAGAGCCCAATGGACATGAGTTCTATTAACCGGAAAAATTCCCATTATTTTCCTTATAAGCCGGTTTCTCTTCCCGCCTCGAGCCAGCGCTGTCCCTGGCACTGTTCTCGGCTCCCTTTTTCATCAAGGTCTTCCTTGACCGGCATTCGCCTTTTTTTGCCCGGGTGTTATCGACCCCATCCAGGAGCTACCCACCATGTCTCCCGGTGGGTTCAAAAAAATGTGATCGCTGCCTGGGCCTAGAACAAGACAGAACCTCCTGTGACCTGTGCCAGGCCATGACGCCTAAAACCAACAAAAAAAGACTGCAGTTGCAGGAGAAATTGTTCCCTAGGTCTGACTCGGCACCGGCATCCCCGACGCCAAGCTCCAAGCCCAGCACATTCTGTGAGGCCAGAGCGTCCTCAGAATGTCACAGCGGCAGCTCCTCTGAGAAGAAATCGAATCCAGAGAAAAAGAAGTAGTCGTCTTTGAAGTCCGCCGAGGTTGCACCCCGAGAAACACGGTAAAACCACCCAGAGGGACTCGGGCGACTCTGCGAAGCGCCCCACCAAGGTCCTCAAGAAGACTTCCTCGGCCGGCAGAGACCGTGCAAGGTTCCTCAAGGCTGTAGTCCTCGTCGAGGACACACTCGCAAGAGTGCCAGTGCCGAGTCAAAGATCCTCAGTGCCTGTGCCGAAGGCTGCAGAGCCTTCTGGTCTGGAAACCAGAATGGCGGTCTTGAAGCAGACAGGTATAGGACTTCTTTCGAGTGAATTACCTCATAGCAAACTATAACAATCAAACTTCACCCATACGTGTTAATAAAACCAAAATGTTATTTTTTCTTCTTTTTTGTACTATGGCTTAATATTGGTCTCAGATAAACGGCAAGCTTTGACACTTTTTCAAGCAACACGCTTTAACACTTTTTATTGGGTCAATGACTTCCACCCAAACTAGTGCACGTTTTACATCAATGACCTTTAGCCAACATTTTTTATCTTATATCTTGAATCTTGCTTAATTATCTTATTTTTTGTTTATATATTTTTCTATGACGGGTTGATTTTCATCATACCCTATAATTTACTTAAAACTAGCGTTTGCCATTCTACTTAACTTATGTAGAATCGCGTCGGCTGCTGTCCCTTGTTATTTTGCAACCACAAAGATTAATCCCCGACGCCTCAGTCTCATCAGCGCTTCGGCGTTTCTCCACTTGGGTTTGTCAAGGGGGATGGTGTTATTTCTACTACGGGACTTATTTCTTCAGAGAGTTCGTTAATTTAACATTCTATAAAGATATAAAGCAATAGTAATTGGTTAAAATTCTTACAATCATCATAATTATTTTCGTATATCTCACAGTCTCCTACTATTTCTGTACCTTGTTATCGCTGACCAGTTCGCATCTCAGGTCATCTCTTTTTTTCTCAAACTGATCTCTGATTTTCAATGAAGACGCCACGCATGCGTATTGATCACTGTTTAAATACCTGTTTTGCTATTATCTGATTGGAGCTGTCTTAGACACATGCTAGCCAATCGACGCTGACATTTAGGCCATCAGGTTGTACCGTATGGAGGCGATGGATCCACCATTGTTCACGATACGATAGTCTCTGTTCTGGTGATTTTCCTTGGGAACCATGCAATATAGCCTCTATACTCCAGCATCGTAGTGCTTCAAATGTGTGGCCCAAAGTCAGACAATGTTGAACGATCGGAGCTTCTAGCCGTCTGCATCGTAGTCTGCTGTGATGTTCTTGCATTTGTACCTTCAGTGTTCGAGTCGTTTTCCCGACATATAGCAACGAACAGGGGCATCGGATGGCATATACCAAAAGTTTTGATTCACAATTGGTTACGTGTCTCAGATAATATACTTCATTTTTGTGAGTGAATTGAGAAATTTCCAAAGTGATCCGACAGATGTTACAATGACCAAATTTTGTGTGCATTCCTATAGTTTTAGATGTAGGATTCCAATTTAACGGCCTTACCACTGCAGGTGATAAATATTCTTTGAGACTCCGGTTCCGTTTCCATACACATCGTATAGAAGATTCTTTTAGTACTGGTATTGTTTCTAACACTCGTGAATGTTTTCTGATTATTTTTGAATTTTTGTGCTTACAGGTGAAAATGTTGTGACTAGATTGATTTTCTGAACATCCAGTTGGGTAGCATTTTTTTCTTCTTTGGGACTAAGCAGTAGCTCTCTATTATTATACAGAGCCCGACTATAGGCTCTCTGTACTATTCTCTGTGGATATCCTCTACTTTGAAAACTTTGCTTAAGGTATTTAGATGAATGTTTGTACTCCGATGTTATAGTACAGTTTCTCCGATAACGAAGAAACTGTGAAGTAGGTAAGCTGTTCTTTAAACCTATAGGATGAGCACTACAGTAATGCAGGAATATGATTTTGTGCGTAGGTTTTCGGAAAACTGTGGTGTTCCATCCTGCTACATCACGAATGATTTTAACATCAAGATATGTAATCTGTTGCTCATGACTTTCAAAAGTAAACTTCAAATTGTTGTCACAAGCATTCAACCATTGTACAAAACTCATCAATTCTGTAGTCGACCCTTGCCAAAGCATAAAGATATCGTCGATGTATCGATGCCAAGATTTTATATTAGTCAAAAAAGGAGATTGTGGCAGGAACCGCTTTTCAAAGCTACCTACATAAAAATTGGCAATGGAGGGAGCACATGTGGCCCCCATGGCCACCCCAATCTTCTGAAGATAAATTTGTTGCTCAAAAATGAAAAAGTTTTCAAAGAGAGTCACCGCCGCTATTTGATGTAAAAACTGACTTTGTTCTGTGGATAAATCTCCTCTATCATCAAGTATTTGCTGAATTATTTTAGACGCAGCTTCCTGAGGTATACTTGTGTAAAGTGATTGAATATCTAACGTTACTAAAAGAATATTTGACTGCGTTGCCCATAGTGCCAAATTGTGTAATACATTTAGAAATTGAGTCGTATCCCTCAGGAAGGAAGGGATAGTCTTCAACATAGGTCTTAAAAATGAGTCTAAGTAGATCGACAATGGCTCTAATAAAGAACCTTTTGTCGATACTATTGGCCTCCCAGGTGGTCGCTGTAAATTTTTATGTATCTTTGGTACTGTATAGAATTTAGCTATCTGAGGTGTAGCTGTCATCAGGAACTTAGGGGTATGTTTACTAAGCTGGGCTAACGGTTAACCCGGGCTATCTGTAACTAGGTCCCATGTTATTCAATGGGACCTAGTTGCAGATAGCCCGGGTTAACCGTTAACCTGGCTTGGTAAACATACCCCTTAGACTCCTTTATAGTAAGGATTTTCTTCTTCAAAGCTGCTTTTACTATATCTTTAATTTGCTGTTGCAACCGCGGCGTAGGATCATCTTTTAGCGGTTCATACGTAGTAAAGTCTTGTAATTGGTCTAATGCTTCTTGCACATAATAATCCCGATCCAATACTACAAGGGCTCCTCCCTTGTCCGCCCGCTTGATCACTAGATCAGTTCTAGATTGTAGTTGGTGTAAAATGTCCATCGGGTCTTTTGAAAAACTACTTTTACTTTTGGGACTATTTTTCATGATTTCCCCAACCTCTTCTAATACTAGTTCTTTGAATACTTGAATTCCTGCAGGAAGGGGGGTCGGTGGTGTCCATCTCGATTTCAAAGGCAACTGCACTCTATTTGGGGGTTGTTCTGTAGACTGGACTTCTATTTGTGGTTGTGCAGACTCTTGCGTAATAGAAGTATTAGACAAGGAAAAATAAGTCTTCAGATGTAGTTTTCTAATAAGTTCCATGAAATCTATTTGGAATTGAAAAAAATCGAACGTGATTTTTGGGACAAAAGAAAGTCCTTTATTCAGTACCTCATATTCTCCTTCAGAAAGTACTTTCTGGGATATATTTATCACCAAAGTCTCCTTCATTTCTTCTTTCCACGATCCTGTCGTTTGTTGTTCAGGTCGTCTATTTTTTTCTTTCGTGTTACCCGAGCCTCTGTTCCTTCTAAAAAAACTTCTTTGGATCCACGGCTAGAATCCGAACTAGTCTCATCTTCTGTAGTGTCCCAAAAATCATGTTCGATTTTTTTCAATTCCAAATAGATTTCATGGAACTTATTAGAAAACTACATCTGAAGACTTATTTTTCCTTGTCTAATACTTCTATTACACAAGAGTCTGCACAACCACAAATAGAAGTCCAGTCTACAGAACAACCCCCAAATAGAGTGCAGTTGCCTTTGAAATCGAGATGGACACCACCGACCCCCCTTCCTGCAGGAATTCAAGTATTCAAAGAACTAGTATTAGAAGAGGTTGGGGAAATCATGAAAAATAGTCCCAAAAGTAAAAGTAGTTTTTCAAAAGACCAGATGGACATTTTACACCAACTACAATCTAGAACTGATCTAGTGATCAAGCGGGCGGACAAGGGAGGAGCCCTTGTAGTATTGGATCGGGATTATTATGTGCAAGAAGCATTAGACCAATTACAAGACTTTACTACGTATGAACCGCTAAAAGATGATCCTACGCCGCGGTTGCAACAGCAAATTAAAGATATAGTAAAAGCAGCTTTGAAGAAGAAAATCCTTACTATAAAGGAGTCTAAGTTCCTGATGACAGCTACACCTCAGATAGCTAAATTCTATACAGTACCAAAGATACATAAAAATTTACAACGACCACCCGGGAGGCCAATAGTATCAACAAAAGGTTCTTTATTAGAGCCATTGTCGATCTACTTAGACTCATTTTTAAGACCTATGTTGAAGACTATCCCTTCCTTCCTGAGGGATACGACTCAATTTCTAAATGTATTACACAATTTGGCACTATGGGCAACGCAGTCAAATATTCTTTTAGTAACGTTAGATATTCAATCACTTTACACAAGTATACCTCAGGAAGCTGCGTATAAAATAATTCAGCAAATACTTAATGATAGAGGAGATTTATCCACAGAACAAAGTCAGTTTTTACATCAAATAGCGGCGGTGACTCTCTTTGAAAACTTTTTCATTTTTGAGCAACAAATTTATCTTCAGAAGATTGGGGTGGCCATGGGGGCCACATGTGCTCCCTCCATTGCCAATTTTTATGTAGGTAGCTTTGAAAAGCGGTTCCTGCCACAATCTCCTTTTTCGACTAATATAAAATCTTGGCATCGATACATCGACGATATCTTTATGCTTTGGCAAGGGTCGACTACAGAATTGATGAGTTTTGTACAATGGTTGAATGCTTGTGACAACAATTTGAAGTTTACTTTTGAAAGTCATGAGCAACAGATTACATATCTTGATGTTAAAATCATTCGTGATGTAGCAGGATGGAACACCACAGTTTTCCGAAAACCTACGCACAAACACACATTCCTGCATTACTGTAGTGCTCATCCTATAGGTTTAAAGAACAGCTTACCTACTTCACAGTTTCTTCGTTATCGGAGAAACTGTACTACAACATCGGAGTACAAACATTCATCTAAATACCTTAAGCAAAGTTTTCAAAGTAGAGGATATCCACAGAGAATAGTACAGAGAGCCTATAGTCGGGCTCTGTATAATAATAGAGAGCTACTGCTTAGTACCAAAGAAGAAAAAAATGCTACACAACTGGATGTTCAGAAAATCAATCTAGTCACAACATTTTCACCTGTAAGCACAAAAATTCAAAAAATAATCAGAAAACATTCACGAGTGTTAGAAACAATACCAGCACTAAAAGAATCTTCTATACGATGTGTATGGAAACGGAACCGGAGTCTCAAAGAATATTTATCACCTGCAGTGGTAAGGCCGTTAAATTGGAATCCTACATCTAAAACTATAGGAATGCACACAAAATGTGGTCATTGTAACATCTGTCGGATCACTTTGGAAATTTCTCAATTCACTCACAAAAATGAAGTATATTATCTGAGACACGTAACCAATTGTGAATCAAAACTTTTGGTATAAGCCATCCGATGCCCCTGTTTGTTGCTATATGTCGGGAAAACGACTCGAACACTGAAGGTACGAATGCAAGAACATCACAGCAGACTACGATGCAGACGGCTAGAAGCTCCGATCGTTCAACATTGTCTGACTTTGGGCCACACATTTGAAGCACTACGATGCTGGAGTATAGAGGCTATATTGCATGGTTCCCAAGGAAAATCACCAGAACAGAGACTATCGTATCGTGAACAATGGTGGATCCATCGCCTCCATACGGTACAACCTGATGGCCTAAATGTCAGCGTCGATTGGCTAGCATGTGTCTAAGACAGCTCCAATCAGATAATAGCAAAACAGGTATTTAAACAGTGATCAATACGCATGCGTGGCGTCTTCATTGAAAATCAGAGATCAGTTTGAGAGAAAAAAAGAGATGACCTGAGATGCGAACTGGTCAGCGATAACAAGGTACAGAAATAGTAGGAGACTGTGAGATATACGAAAATAATTATGATGATTGTAAGAATTTTAACCAATTACTATTGCTTTATATCTATAGAATGTTAAATTAACGAACTCTCTGAAGAAATAAGTCCCGTAGTAGAAATAACACCATCCCCCTTGACAAACCCAAGTGGAGAAACACCGAAGCGCTGATGAGACTGAGGCATCGGGGATTAATCTTTGTGGTTGCAAAATAACAAGGGACAGCAGCCGACGCGATTCTACATAAGTTAAGTAGAATGGCGAACGCTAGTTTTAAGTAAATTATAGGGTATGATGAAAATCAACCAGTCATAGAAAAATATATAAACAAAAAATAAGATAATTAAGCAAGATTCAAGATATAAGATAAAAAATGTTGGCTAAAGGTCATTGATGTAAAACGTGCACTAGTTTGGGTGGAAGTCATTGACCCAATAAAAAGTGTTAAAGCGTGTCGCTTGAAAAAGTGTCAAAGCTTGCCGTTTATCTGAGACCAATATTAAGCCATAGTACAAAAAAGAAGAAAAAATAACATTTTGGTTTTATTAACATGTATGGGTGAAGTTTGATTGTTATAGTTTGGTCTTGAAGCAGAACATTACTGCTAACCTGGCCTTGCAGCAGTCGATGATGGCCAGCTTCTCTGCCTCATACGCCTTGATAACCAGACTCTCAACTGAGAAGTCGTCTCTGGTTGTCGAGCCAAGCATCGAGTGCTACCAGCCTTGGGTAAGCCCTCGGCGCCACTCGAGATCCTGATCCTGTTCTTCGGGCATCTGGTCCTTGCTGGCCAGTGTCCGTGATTCGGACCACAGGTCCTTGGCAGGTTGCCGACCCTTCACCACCACCTCGTGTCAAGGAGTCTCAGGGCCTCGGACTTGTGGGGGAGATGGATAACGAGGCCTCTCTGGACACCAAGCTGCACCGAGATATTCCCTCGGACTCAGTGCCCTGGCGCCACTCCCCTCCTGAGGATGTGGCCTTCCATAACTTCATCAGGGACATGGCCAGAGCACCAAGGAGTTGGAGATTCTTCAGTATGAGTCTCCACCCAAGGAAACCCTCACGGTGCCCGTGCAGCCAATTCTCGAGAGGCTACTACTTTGGATGTGGGAAACACCAGCGTCTGTGCCGGTGGTGAGCTGGTGCCTCAATGCCATGTACCACGTCCGGAAGGGCCCAGGGTTCCACAAACTCCAGCTCCCGCATAACTCCATGGTTGCCAAGTAGACCATGCAGAAACTCAAGAGCCAGGAGACCAGAGCCCTTGACGCCCACGGCTCAATGACCGGATGCCAGATCCAGGACTATGAGCTTTACATAGGCATGTACCTTAAGGCTCTGGCCCAAGAGCTGTCTGAGTTTGTGGCAAGCCTCATCGGGGAAGCCCTCCAACGGTTCCAGGCCCTGACCTCAGGGATCAAGGACTGTTCCAAGTTCCTCTCCCGGGCAGCCTATGATGGCTTTATGTCAGCAGCTCGGGTAACTGCGGCCAACATTGGGGACCGACGCCAAGCCTGGCTACAATCCTCTGACCTTGAGCAATGGGTCCAAGACAAGCTGCTCGAAGTCCCCTGCACCGAGGAGAACCTGTTCAGCAAAAGCATGGCCGACAAAGCGGCTGAGATTGAGGTCAACGATGTGACCTGCCAGAGGGGCTTCTTAAGAAGACCTCATCCCAATCCTGCAAAAAAACACTGGGGAAGAGGCCCCTTTTCCCAATGAAAAAGGGATCCATTGGGTAGGGTCACCAATACCAGCCCTTCTCAGGCCAGCAGCAGGCTTCTCACCCTAGAAGGCAAGGGCACAGGGCTCAGAAGACAAAAGCACCAAAGCCCCAGACAACAGCTCCTACCCAGCTTGGGGGGAAGCTTTTGACTCCCAGGGCAGGGCCTCCCCTCCCCCAAGAGACCTTCACCAGCCCACAGAGGCTGCCTGATGCTCTTTGCCCACAGATGGGCTACAATCACCTCGGACCAATGGGTACTGCTGGTGGTCAGGGAAGGATACCTTCTCCACCTACAGCAGATTCCACCCAGGTTCTTTCCAGGAGAGCTGATGCGACCCCTCCTTCACTAGACCCTGCTGCTCACAGAACTCGCAGGTCTTCTTGGTGACAATGCGGTAGAGCCTATACCCAAACACCTATGGGACAGAAGTACTCCAGGTACTTCCTTGTCCAATGAGGACTGGGGACCTCAGGCCCATCCTAGACCTGCAGAACTTAAACAAGTTTCTGGTGAGGGAGAAGTTAAAGATGCTGTCCCTTGGAACACTGCTGCCTTTTACCTCCACCAGGGAGAATGGCTGTGCTCCTTGGAATTAAAAGATGCGTACAGGTACATCCTAATCCACCCCTCCCACAGGCAGTACCTAAGGTGCGTGGTAGGAGACACTACCAGTACAAGGTGCTACCCCCTTCGGCCTTGCATCCTCGCCAAGGGTCTTCACGAAATGCCTAGCAGTGGTAGCTCCATCTGCAAAGGGCCTTTGTCTTCCCCTACCTAGATGACTGGCTCATCAGAGGCAGCATAGTTGCAGAAGCCAGTCAGGACTCAGGATGCGCTACCCTCCTGCTGCACCACCTGGGATTCATCATCAACTACCCCAAATCCCACCTCTCTCTAGTCCAGAGTCTGGAGTTCGTAAGTGCTCAGCTCGACACATTAAGGCCAAGGCCATCCTCCCCAAGGAGAGGGCAGAATGCCTCAGGAAGCTAGCAATGGAAGTTCAACACCACCTGTCAGTGCCAGCTTGCCGCCTCCTCTGCCTGCTAATAAGAGGCCATAGTCCTCATGATCCCACTAGCTCGCTTACACATGCAGGCAGCTCAGTGGTGCCTCTGCTCAAAGTAGATGCAAGCTACAGGCAGGATCAGGGTAACCCGCCAGCTGGCAAACTCCCTCAACTGGTGGAAACTTCTCTGCCACCTCCTAGCAGGGATGCCCTTCCAGGCACCCGCGGTCCAGATGATCCTGACCACAGATGCCTCCCCTCCAAGGTTGGGGGTGCACTGCAGGGACAACTGCACAAAAGGCAGCTGGTCCCAGGAAGAATCTGCTTCAGATCAATCTCCTGGAGCTCAGGGCAATCTCCCTGGCCCTATGGGCATTTTGCCACCACCTGCAATACCAGTCAGTACTGATTCAGATGGACAACCAAGTTGCCATGTTTTATCTCAACAAGCAGGAAGGCACAGGGTCATACTCCCTCTGCCAGAAAGCGGTCATCCACCTGTCCTTTGCAGTAGTACGCAACATACTCCCGCAAGCGGTTCACCTCCCGAGCCAAGACAACTTCCTGGTGGACAGGCTGAGCAGGGTCTTCAGCCCACACAAGTGGTGCCTAGAGTGTGATGGACCTTTTCGCCACCCCGGCCAACACCCAGCTGCCCCGCTTCTGCTTGCAGCAACCACATCCAGAGAGGGTGAAGGCAGATGCCTTCCTGATCCCATGGACGGAAGGCCTCCTCTGTGCATTTCCGCCGATCCCTCTGGTTGCCAAACCGCTATTCAAGATCCAGCGTGAGGGGGCATCTAATACCTCTAACACCAGCCCATTTCCAGTCCTAATCCCCCATCACCCAATTTTTAGTTTAAGCCCCCCCAGCGCCCATCACCACTCCTACCCCCCCTCCAGTGCCCATCACCCATCACCACTCCTAGCCCCCCCCAGCGCCCATCACCACTCCTAGCCCCCCCCAGCGCCCATCACCACTCCTAACCCCACCCAGCCCAGCCCAGGGAAAATTTAAAATAAAAAAAAGCTGTTTGCTGCCGCTTCCGGGGCCGCCGCAACAGAATCGAGTGTGCCGCGGGGTCCCCCCTGTGCCTGGCAGAGCCTTCCCTCCCCGGTATCAGCTCTCTTCACAGCTGCAGTCTCACGCGCCGGCTTACAGAGCGCGAAGGGACTAGTTTCCCTTTCGCGGCTCTGTTAAGCCCGCGGGGGCTGATGGGAACTTCCCATCAGCCCCCGAGGGCCTAACAGAGCAGCGAGGGAGAAACTCTCCTCTCGCGCTCTGAAACCGGCGCGTGTGACTGCAGCTGTGAAGAGAGCTGATACCGGGGAGGGAAGGCTCTGCCGGGCACAGGGGGGGCCCCGCGGCACACTCGATTCTGCCACGGCGGCCCCGGAAGCGGCAGCAAACAGCTTTTTTTTATTTTTCTAAAATTTACTTTTGGATCAGAATGTTTTTTTGCGCGGGGCCCCCTGAAACGAGGGGCCCTGTGCAAAAAACATTCTCGCTCAATGGACGGGCCGGCACTGCCTACCAATAGCCAAATTAATATGAATAAAATACAGTCTCTAAAATGCTTGTATGCAAATGCTAGAAGTCTAAAAAATAAGATGGGAGAGTTAGACTATATAGCACTAAATGAGAGGTTAGATATGATTGGAATCTCAGCGACATGGTGGAAAGAGGACAACCAGTGGGACACTGTGATACCTGGGTACAAAATATATCATAATGATAGAACTGATAAAATTGGTGGAGGGGTTGCGCTCTATGTTAGAGAGGGCATTGAGTCAGAAAGGATTAAAGTTTTGCAGGAAACAAAATTTGTGTAGAATCTCTATGGATTAAAATTCCATGTAAAAAAAGGAAGGCTATGGCAGTGGGGATGTACTATCTACCGCATAGCCAGAATGAACAAATGGATGATGAAATGCTCAAAGAAATCAAGGAAGCTAACAAAAGTTACAGCACAGTAATAATAATGGGTGATTTCAACTAACTCGGTATCGACTGGGTCAGTGTCACGGCAGGACATGCTAGGGAGATAAAGTTCCTAGATGAAATAAATGACTGCTTCAGGAGCAGCTGGTTCATGAACCAACCAGAGGGGAAGCCATATTGGATCTAATCCTTAGTGGGACACCAGATCTGGTGCAAGAGATAAGGTTTTTGGGGCCACTTGGAAATAGTGATCATAGCATGATCGCGTTTGATCTAATTAATGGAGGAGGGATGGTAAAGAAATCCACAGTACTACCTTTTAACTTTAGAAAGGGAGACTATGATAAAATGAGGAAAATAGTTAAGAAAAAACTAAAAGTAGCAGTTGTAAAGGTTAAAGACTTATATCAAGCTTGGGTGTTGTTGAAAAATACTATCTTGGAAGCCCAGACCAGCTGTATTCCACACTTTAAGAAAAGTGGAAGGAAGTCCAGAAAACTGCCAGCATGGTTTAAAGGTGACGTCAGAGAGGCTGTTGTTGCCAAAAAAGCATTTTTCAAGAAATGGAAAAAAAGAGCCAAACGACGAAACCTGGAAACAGCACAAGCGCTGGCAAGTTAAATGCAAGGCAGGCAAAGGGAGAATTTGAGAGGAAGCTTGCTGCGGAAGCAAAAACGCGTAATAAAGACTTTTTCAAGTACATTCTTAGCAAAAAACCTGTGAGAGTCATCTGGTCCATTAGATGATAGAGGGGTTAAAGGGGCACTAAGAGGCGACAAGGCGATAGCAGAGACACTGAATGAATTCTTTGCTTCGGTCTTCACTGAGGAAGATGTATGGATGTTACCCATGACTGAAGTGGTATTTAAAGGTGCGGAAGAATTGAAGGAAATATCGATACATCGGAAAGATGTATTACAACTATTAGATAAACTGAAGAGTAGCAAATCACCTGGGCCGGATGGTATACATCCAAGGGTGTTGAAAAAACTGAAATATGAGATTGCAGACCTGCTATTAGTAATCTGTGAACTATCATTAAAATCATGTCTAATACCTGAAGATTGGAGGATCTCCAATGTAACACCAATTTTTAAAAAGGGTTCCAGGGGTGATCTGGGAAACTACAGACCGGTGAGCCTGACGTCAGTACCGGGAAAAATGGTAGAAGCCATTATAAAGAACAAAATTGCTGAACATGTAGATAGTCATGGCTTAATAGGAGACAGCCAACATGGCTTTAGACAAGGAAGATCTTGTCTTACTAATCGGTTATGTTTTTTTGAAGGTGTGAATAAACAGGTAGACAAAGGTGAGTCGGTTGATATTGTGTATTTGGACTTTCAGAAAGCCTTTGACAAGGTCCCTCATCAGAGACGTTTGGCAAAACTAAAGAGTCATGGGATAGGAGGCAGTGTATTATTGTGGATCAGGAACTGGTTAAAAGATAGAAAGCAGAGGGTATGGCTAAATGGCCAATTTTCCCAATGGAGAAAGGTGAATAGTGGTGTACCCCAGGGATCTGTGCTAGGTCCACTGCTTTTTGACATTTTCATAAATGACTTGGAAAAGGGAATAACGAGTGAGGTTATCAAATTTGGAGATGACGCAAAACTATTTAACACTTGAAGCCCCAAAAGGAAATTTTACCTAGAAACCCCAAAGGGCGTCAATTGACGCATTATCACGACTGCGTTTAAAGCAGATTCTCCTCTCCTGTCCTCTGAGAGAAGTCTTTACCTTTAGGTAATTCCTTAACTTTCACCAGTTTGTTAGAGGGTTTAACACTGCTCACTTTAGTCTGAGGAAATAAGGATTTAGCCGGCTCTACAGCTAACTGCTCTGTTTCCATATAAACGTTTGGAGCATGTTTCAGGTTACTCACATGGCTTGGAAATTGCCCTGGATAAGCTTTAAAACCTCTGGCTGGTTTTGTCTTTCTCCACGGAGCTTTGGGTGAAGCTTCCTTCACTCTCTGCAAGCCTCTCTTGGGTAATTCTGCTGAGCTCCTAGAGCCTCTTTCCCTTCTAGGACTCTCAGACCCATTCACCTCAGCATTGGACTCAGAACTGGAACTCCTCCATCTTCTCTCTCTCTCAGAAGAAGATTCTCCTTCACTGGAAGTCAGGCTCCCAAAGCACCTTCCTCTAAGGCTGCTTTCTCCTGCAGTGTACCTCACACCTGCACTCTGAGCACGTCCTGCACTTTCCGGACTCCTCGAGTTCTCTGCACTTCCTGCACGTCCTTCCTCTGCTGTTCTTGCTGCTCTTTGTCCGTTCCCCCTCTCTGGCTTTGAGCCCTGTCTCTTGGCAAGCCCTGCTCACGAGGGACAGCTAGGGGAGGAGCTAGCAAGTAGGAAGGGGAAATACGGATATAAACGCCAGGAATCTGGATTTATATCCGTATTTCCCCTTCCTACTTGCTAGCTCCTCCCCTAGCTGTCCCTCGTGAGCAGGGCTGGTAACTAGGGAGCTAGGGCGTGTCCCTTGACAACAAGTATTCTGTGGAGTTTTTTTCTAAACCAAGAGTTTTAACACCTGAACTTCTGGTTTTGTTTCTCTTCTCTGGGAAAAATACCTGATTTCTCCCTTCTTTCTCAGGCTTTCTCCTCTGCGCCACCACAATACCTAAAAGCCCCAAAGCATGTCAATTGACGCATCCAAGACAATTGAGTGCATCAACTGACTTACTTTGGGGCTACTAGGTATAAATTCATTTTCCCGCTAGACGGTGCATCTGTCATTAATTTTCGATGCACATATTTGAACATCTTGACCTTGCTAACAAAGTCATGGAACATGACTAACATGGTTCTAGCAGTGGCGCTGGTATACAACTTTGAAGATGCATTTCCAGAAATTAAAGCACTTTGGGGCTTCTAGTGTTAAAGTTGTTAAACCCAAGAGGACTGTGGAAAATTGCAAGAGGATCTTGACAAATTGTAAGACTGGGCATCCAAATGGCAGATGAAATTTAATGTGGACAAGTGCAAAGTTCTGCACCTAGGGAAGAACAACCCAAACTATGGTTACACGATACAGTAGTTACTCACCTGTAACAGGTGTTCTCCAGGAGCAGCAGGAATCAGTCCTCACTTATGGGTGACATCGATGTCGATGGAGCCCCCGTGCGGATTATTTCCCCAGCTTTCTAAGAAAGCCTTTGGGAATACTGCACGCATGCGCAGTCCACTTCCCGCCTAATGTGGTGTATTTAGATTTCAGTAAAGCCTTTGACACTGTTCCTCACAGGCGACTTATAAACAAACTGAGCCCCCTAGGGATGGACCCTAAAGTTACTGCTTGGGTTAGAAATTGGTTGGGTGGGAGGCGACAAAGAGTACAAGTAAATGGAGCTCACTCTGAGGAGAAGGATGTTACCAGTGGTGTGCCCGAGGGATCTGTCCTTGGTCTGATTCTTTTTAACATCTTTGTTAGTGATATAGCGGAAGGGCTGTCGGGTAAGGTTTGCCTCTTTGCGGATGATACCAAAATCTGCAATAGAGTAGACACCCAGGAAGGTGTAGATAACATGAGGAGGGATCTAGCTAAGCTTGAAGAATGGTCTAGAATTTGGCAGCTGGGATTTAATGTTAAAATATGTAAGGTCATGCATTTGGGCTGCAGCAATCCAAGGGAGCAATACAGTATAGGAGGTGAAGTACTTTTGTCCACTAAAGAAGAGCGGGACCTAGGCGTGGTTGTGTCTGATGATCTTAAAGTAGCTAAACAGGTAGTAAAGGCGACGGCAAAAGCTAGAAGGATGCTTGGGTGCATACGGAGAGGAATGGCTAGCAGAAAAAAGGAGGTGATAATGCCTCTGTATAAGTCTTTGGTGCGACCTCATTTGGAGTATGGTGTGCAGTTCTGGAGACCGTACCTTCAAAAGGATGTGAACAGGATGGAGTTGGTGCAGAGGGTTGCTACTAAAATGATTAATGGGCTTCATTATAAAGCATATGAGGATAGACTTAAGGATCTTAATATGTACACCTTAGAGGAAAGGCGGGATAGAGGTGATATGATTGAGATATTTAAATACCTCCGTGGCATAAATGTTCAGGGAGAGAGCCTCTTTCAATTGAAAGCAAGTTCTGCTACGAGGGGACATGGGATGAGGGTGAAGGGAGATAGATTCAGGAGTGATATGCGGAAATATTTCTTTATGGAAAGAGTAGTGGATCCGTGGAATAGTCTCCCAGTGGAGGTGGTAGAGATGAGGACAGTAACTGAATTCAAAAAAGCATGGGACCAACACAGAGGATCTCTAAAGGTAAAAAGTGGACTGTTGTAGTTATGGAAGGACAGACTAGATGGCCTTGTGGTCTTTTTCTGTCATCATGTTTCTATGTTTCTATGTAAAGGTGCCATCTTGCTCAGTCAGATGACAAAGCTAAAACACAGCACAAAAAAAAAATAAAAACAATGAACTATGTACAACTGCAACTCCCAGGGGAGGAGGGAGGGTTGTGAGGACTGATTCCTGCTGCTCCTGGAGAACACCTGTTGCAGGTGAGTAACTACTCTTTCTCCAGGACCAAGCAGGAAGTCAGTCCTCACTTATGGGACTCCCCAGCTTCAGGCTACCAGGGACCCAGAGCTGAAAAAATGAGCTCCCTCTAGCCGCAGCATCAGAGAAAGGATTTCACTGAAAACATACCCTCACCGGTAGCCCAACCAGAGGGCTGGAGGGTAGGAGTTCCATAACCTCAAAGAGATTCCGGAGCACTGCCTGACCGAAAGCACTGTCCCTATGGGACTCCCTCTCCAGGCAGTAATGGGCCACAAAAGTCTGGCTTGAGGACCAAGTTGCAGCCCTACAGATGTCTGCCAACGGTACAGAGCGGATATGAGCTACTGAGTCAGCCATTGCCCTGACACGGTGGGCCATGACCCGACCCTGCAAGGGAAGGTCAGCTGCCCTGTAAGCCCAGGTGATACAGTCAGCCACCCAGATGGACAAGGTACGCTTGGAGACTGGTAACCCCAAGTTATTAGGGTCAAAAGATACGAAGAGCTGAGTAGCCCTCCTGTGCCCCTGGGTACGGTCAAGGTAGAAGGATAAGGCCCTCCTACAGTCTAGGGTATGCAGGACTGTTTCAGCCCAGCTGGCATGGGGCCTAGGGAAGAACGTTGGAAGAACCACCTCCTGGTTGAGATGGTAAGAGGAGACAACCTTTGGGAGGAACTTAGGATGAGTCCTAAGGACTACTCTGTTCCTATAGAAGCGAGTGTAAGGCCTGTCACAGACCAGGGCTTGAAGCTCACTCACTTGCCTGGCCGAGGTTAGGGCCACCAGGAATAAAGCCTTCCAAGAAAGGAAGCGTAGAGGACAGGTAGCCATCGGCTCAAAAGGTGGGCGAGTCAGTTGCTGCAAGACCACATTCAACTCCCACTCAGAGGCCGGTGGACGGAGAGGAGGCTTGAGCAGGAGCAAGCCTCTGAGAAACCTGGACACCAAGGGGTGAGCCGACAGAGAGTGTCCTTCCACCAGTGAATGGTGAGCTGCTAGAGCAGAGAGGTGGACCCGAACCGAATTGGACTTAAGGCCTTGACTGGACAAGTGCAGTAGATACTGAAGCACTACTGGCACAGTGCAGGCGAAAGGATCCTCCTTGTGCTGCTGACACACATGGAGAACCTTCTCCACTTCAGGGCATAGGTTTTCCTGGTGGATTGCTTTCTAGAGGCCAAGACCACCTCTTCCACTTCCCGGGGTAGGCCCCGGGGAACCAACACTACCCTTGCAGCCTCCAGGCCATCAAATTGAGAGATTTGAGATCGGGGTGCAGAAGGGAACCCTGATCCTGGGAGAGAAGATCGGGTTGCAACCCCAGAGGTAGTGGTGTTTCCACGGCTAGCTGAAGCAGAAGTGGAAACCAGGGCTGCCTCGGCCACCTGGGAGCTATCAGAAGCACCGAGGTCTTGTCCCTTAGGATCTTGAACAAGGTTTGGGCCAACAGAGGCGCGAGAGGAAACGCATACAAGAGGCCCTGGGACCAAGAAATCAGGAAGGCATCCGCTGCTAACCTCAGGGGGTACGGTTGCCTGGAACAGAACCTGGGCAGCTGCCGGTTCAGGGGACTGGCAAAGAGATCTATGGATGGAAGTCCCCATCTCAGGAAAATTTTCTGAACCACCAAGGGGTGTAGTCGCGACTCGTGGGGTTGCAGAATCCTGCTCAACCTGTCTGCCAGGACGTTTTCCTGGCCAGGGAGATAAACAGCCTTGAGAAACATGTTGTGGTTGAGAGCAAAAGAGCACAGGGCCTGTGCCTCTCGACACAGGAGCCAGGACCCCATGCCTCCCTGCTTGTTCACATAGAACATGGCCACTTGATTGTCCGTCTGTACCAGAACAGACTGGTGAGCCAAGGTGTGAGAGAAGGTTTTGAGGGCTAAGTGAATAGCCCGAAGTTCCAGAAGGTTGATTTGCTGTGTGGCCTCCCATGGAGACCACAGGCCCTGGGTGCACCTGTCCAAGCAATGTGCGCCCCAGCCCTGCAAGGAGGCATCGGTCGTCAACACCACTGTGGAAACAGGCACCTGAAAAGGCACCCCCTGTAATAAATTGTGTGTGGGGGGGGTGTAGCCACCACTGTAGGGAGTCTAGGAATGGTTTGGACACCCGCACCTTGTCTGCGAGGCTTCCTGTGACTTGTTTCCACTGAGTCCGGAGACACCATTGTGCAGGCCTCATGTGGAGGCGGGCATTGGGGGTCACATGCACCGTCAATGCCATGTGGCCCAGGAGCTTTAGACAGAGTCTGGCGGAAACCTATGGCCTGCTCAGAAACTGGCTTGCTAAGTCTATGAGTCTTTGAGCCCTGTCTCTTGGCAAGTAAGCCTTTACTTGCAGGGAGTCCAACCTTGCCCCTATGAACTCTAGGTTCTGGGAGGGGAGCAAAGTGGACTTTGCGAAGTTTATGACAAACCCTAGGTGTTGAAGGAGGGAGACAGTTCTGAGGGTGGCTTGCCGGGCCTCCTGGGAAGTCTGACCCCTGTTGAGCCAGTTGTCCAGGTAGGGGAAGACAAAAACACCCTGATTTCTTAAGTAGGTCACCACCACCGCCAGACACTTTGTAAAGACCCTTGGGGCGGAGGTCAGGCCAAAGGGCAGTACTCTATACTGGTAATGGTTTCCTCCCACAATGAACTTGAGGTACTTTCTGTGGTCTGTATGAATGAGGATGTGAGTGCACGCATCCTTTAGATCTAAGGAGCATAGCCAATCTCCCTGCTGGTGGTAGGGCAGAAGTGTTAAGAACATAAGAACATAAGATATGCCATACTGGGTCAGACCAAGGTCCATCAAGCCCAGTATTCTGTTTCCAACAGTGGCCAATCTAGGTCATATGTACCTAGCAGTTTCCCCAAGAGACACAAGTTCCAAGAGTAAGCATCTTGAACCTTTCTTTTTCCAAGAACTTGTTGAGATTCCTGAGGTCAAGAATAGGCCTGAGGCCCCAGGTTCTCTTTGGTACGAGGAAGTACCTGGAGCAGAACCCGTGACCTTGCAGGTGGGGAGGTACCAGCTCCACCGCCTGATCTAGAAGCAGACCTTGAAGTTCTTGAAGAAGGAGGTCTGTGTGTAGAGGAGGTCTTGGAGGCTCTCCTGGGAAGTAGGTAGGAGGCAACTGCTGGAAATGGAGCATATAGCCCTTGTGGACTATGTTTAATACCCAAGCATCTCCTGTAATGGGTGACCACCTGTGAGAAAACAGGACTAGACGACCTCCTGTGCAGAGATGGGACAGCAGAGGTGGAAAGGCTATGCTGTGGGAGTCAAAAACCCCCTCCCTGCTGAGTGGGAGCAGGTGCCGGAGGCTTGGGGGTCTTCTGCCTACAGGGCCCATGTCCCTGCCCCTTGACCTGCTGACCCTGCTGGGGAGCTGGGGAGGCCTGGTACTGAGGGAAAGGTTTGTAGGCAGCTGCCTTTCTCGGGGAAAAGGACTTCTTACCCGAGCCCTTCTTCCTCTGAGAAGTGGCAGATGTTTTTCTGGACAGCCTTGTCCTAGTCAGGTGCTCGGTTTCGAGCTCAGCCGCCTTCTCGGCCATGGGCTTGCCAAAAAGGTTTTCACCTCGGCAAAGGACATCGACCAACTTGTCCTGCACCCAGGGCTCGAGGTCCGATGACTGCAACCGTGCCTGGCGTCGGGCCCCGATGCCGGCTGCCGCTACACGGGCCGAAGCCTCGAAGCCATCGTAGGCCGCTTGGGACATGAACTTTGAGCATTCCCGGATTCCCGAGGACAAGGTCTTGAACCTCTGCAAAGGTTCCCGGGAGAGGCCAGCAGAGAACCCGGCAAGTTCCTTCGCCAGGTCTCATAGGTACATGCCCATGTACAGCTGGTAAGACTGGACATGGCAAGCAAGAATCGAGCCCTGGAAGCACTTTCTGCCGAAAGCATCCAGGTTCCAGGCCTCCCTGCCGGGAGGCACCGCAGAGTGCATCTGGCTTTTCAGACGATGCATGGCCGATTCCACCACCATGGAATGGTGAGGCAGCTGCGCCTTCTGGAAACCAGGGCTCTTACGGAATCGACAGATGGAATCGACCCGCTTGCTCAAAACCGGCACCGAGGCTGGTGCCTCCCACATCCGGATGAGGAGCCGTTCCAGCATCGGAGGAACAGGCACAGTAAAGGACTCCTTCGGAGGAGAGTCATACTGGAGGGCCTCGAGCTCTTCGGCTCCTCCTCGGGGTCCGCGGAAATTGCCAAAGCCTTGGCCATGTCCCTGATGAACTCCGAGAACCTGGTGTCCTCCGGAGGGGACCTACTCCAGGGCTCGGACTGTGGTGAGTCCGAAGGGATGCACCGAGTCCGAAAAGTATCGGGGGACTCCTCGTCCTCCGTCTCCCACGCGGACTCATTCGAAGAGAAGTCGGGGGGGCTCCGAACGTGCAGGCCTGGGTGGCACCCGCCCCGACGCCGAAGTCACCGGCGTCGACGCCCTCAGTTCCGAGCGGGAGGTCGAGGGTGACCGTGACTGAGGATGACCTCGAACCTTCATGGTCTCAAGTATCGGCTCGGTCTCCGGGGTCGACTTAGACGTCGATGTCCCGGTGGTCGGGGCAGATGCACCAGCGAGGCTGGCCATCAGTACCCGCTGCTGATCCATGAGGGCAGACAATATGCACTCCAAGGCTGTCAGCCTGAGTCCAAGCTCAGGAGACTCAGCAGCCACCGACTTGGACGTCGGCACCCTAGGAGGAGAGTCCACGAGGACAACAGGACTTACGTGTCCGGCGGGTTCCGGCTCCACACGAGTTATCCTGGATGGCGATGAGGTGATGTATATCTCCGGAAAACCAAATTTTGACCCTCCTGCGTCAGTCACCCTATGCAACAATACGTACAATACAAAGAATAAAAAAAAATATCTGGGGGTAACGCTTGACAGCAACCTAAAAATGGAAAAGCACCTCCGCAAAACCAACAAAGCTGTTTTCTACAAACTTAGAGTCCTACAACCTCTAAGGAATATCATCGAACCTCATGATTTCAGGACTGTTGCACAAGCACTCATTATACCACACTTCGACTACTGCAACGCAATCTTACAGGGCCTTCCGAAGAAAACCCTTAATATTCTGCAAATGGCCCAAAATGTAGCAGCTAGGGTCATCATGGGAAAAAACCTTGCTGAACACATCACGCCTGTACTGACTGAACTCCACTGGCTCCCCATTGCTGCCCGGGTGAAATATAAAACCCTAATAACCACATACAAGCTCATACATAACATAGCACCATCCTTTCTTGCCACCCTCATCAACATGCAACCCCCCAACAGGAGCAGAAGAACAATCAGCTCGAACAGACTCCAAGTGCCTCTTGATATCAGATCCGTAAAAACCAGTACAAGCCACCGAGTATACTCTTACTCTGCCCCGACCCTCTGGAATCAGCTACCGACTGAACTACACGACATTAAAGGCCTTATGGAGTTCAGAAATAAACTCAAGACACATCTTTTCCAGTGCTACTACAATCTGATATAAACCATAGCGGGTCTGCAATAGGCCTCTAAAGGAACCATAGATGCAGTTATGTATATATGTAAATATGTAAATTTCTGACCCCCCCTCCTTAGACCCACTCTCTGTGTGCTGTGATGTGCTTTCCCTTTCGAATCAATGTGTATATTCCTCAAAATTTGTCATGATTTGCCAGTCTTCCGTCTGTAATCAAACCGCTACTGATCGCTGGAAGTAGCGGTATACAAATGTATGCTAAATAAATAAATAAATAAATGGCTTCTCCTGCTCCAAGGGCCCAGGGCGAGGGTCAGAGACCTGGCCCTTGAGGAACCAGGGACCTCCTCCGACGCTGCCCTCACGAGCCGTTTCTTCCTCTTACGTTCCCAACCGGGGGACCCCCTGTCCGAGGAACCCCGGCAATGCTTGGGGTCAGACTCCCGAGATGTCGAGGCCTCGGACGAGGTCCGGGCCCGGCCGGAGGCAGAGTCACAAAAAATCCGTTCTTTCTGATGTTGGCGGCTTCGTAGTGCCTTGGTGGACATTTTGCCACATGGGACACAGACCTTAGGATCATGATCCGGTCCGAGGCAACGAAGGCAGCAGTCGTTTGTGTCGGTGAGAGACATCAGTTTCTTGCACCGATCACACTTTTTGAAACCACTGGAAGCCATCGGGGAAAAAGGGACCCACCGCGAGGTCAAAGGACCGGCTGTCCAGGGAAAAAGACATAAAAGGGCGCGAACGCCAGCCACGAAGGGCAAAAACCGAAAAATAGAAGACGGGCTCGATACCGGTGTACCGAACCTGGCGGGAAGGGGAACCGGCATCGAACCGGAGAAAAAGCACGATGAAATCGCAAGAAAAAAGTCAACTTTTCCGGGTGACACAGACAGACATCCGGTGGGCTCCACGGAAAAAGAAAGACTGAGCAAGATGGCACCTTTAGGCGGGAAGGGGACCGCGCATGCGTGCACTATTCCCAAGGCTTTCTTAGAAAGCTGGGGAAATGCTCCGCACGGGGGCTCCATCGACATCGATGTCACTCATAAGTGAGGACTGACTTCCTGCTTGGTCCTGGAGAAGCAAGGTTCCACATTAGGAACTACCACCCAGGAAAAAGATTTAGGTGTCATTGTGGATAACATGTTAAAACCCTCGGCCCAGTGTGCAGCGGCGGCCAAGCGAGCAAATAGAATGCTAGGTATCATAAGGAAAGGAATGGAAAATAAAACAAAGGATATTATAATGCCTCTATATCGTTCCATGGTGAGACCGCACCTTGAATATTGTGTGCAATTCTGGTCGCCGTATCTTAAAAAGGATATAGCGTTATTAGAAAAGGTTCAGAGTAGAGCCACCAAAATGATAAAGGGGATGGAAGGATACCCCTATGAAGAAAGGCTAAAAAGGTTAGGGCTCTTTAACGTGGAAAAAGAGACGGCTGAGGGGAGATATGATAGAAGTCTATAAATTAATGAACGGAGTGGAACGGGTAAACATAGATCGATTGTTTAGGTTATCAGAATATAGAAAGACTAGGGGACATGCAATAAAGCTACAGGGTAAACTATTTAAGACTAATAAAAGAAAATATTTTTTCACTCAACGTGTAATCAAACTCTGGAATTTGTTACCGGGGGATGTAATAAAGGCTGTTAGTGTAGCTGGGTTAAAAAAAGGTTTGGACAAGTTCCAGGAGGAAAGGTCCATAAACCATTATTAAGAAGGGACCCAGGATATCAATGCTTGACCCCATACAAGCATTGTGGAACCTGTGCCTTTTGGGGAAACTGCCAGGTACGTATGACCTAGATTGGCCATTGTTGGAAACAGGATACTGGGCTTGATGGAGCATATCTTATGTTCTTAATTCTGTGGTGGCCTGGCAGGCACGTGTTAACAGTTAACCTAGAAACATAAGAAATGCAATACTAATCCAGACCAAGATCCATCAAGCCCAGTATCCTGTTTTCAAGAGTAGCCAATCCAGATCACAAGAACCTAGCAGTTTCCCAAAAAGACACACAGGTTTCATAATGTTTGTATTGAGGCAAGCAGTGGAATACCTGGGTTCTCTTTAAAGCATATTTACTCACCTCTCCAGGGACAGCAGGAATCAGTCCTCACATATGGGTGACGCACCAACAGAGCCCGCGCAGAGCATTTCCCCAGCTTTCAACCATGCATGTGTGGTCCCCCTTCCTGCCCAGTTAAGTGCCATAGTTATAGCCCCTTAAAATAGATGACAAAAATATACAGCAATTCCAAAGGGAGAAGGGAGGGTTGTGGGGACCGATTCCTACTGTCCCTGGTGAATACCTGTTACAGGTGAGTAACTACGCTTTCACCAGGAACAAGCAGGAAGTCAGTCCTCACATATGGGACTCCCTAGCTACAGGCTACCGAGGACCTGTAGAAAAAGGCACAGCATCGCCGTGAGCAGTTGCCAGTTGTGATAAGGAAGCTTATCATAGCTCAGGAAGGAGCTATAGAAAAGGTGAAGTGACTCTGAACAAGCAACCTGTCAGTTCTAGTAGAAATAAGAAAACAGAATTTTGCCATAAAAGACTACCAGTCCCAGAATGCACCAGGTTTCCAACAGCCATGAGAGGAGCTGAAGAGAGAAAACGTGTGTTCAATCAAAAGGGCTATGAGGTAATCCCCAAGCACTCATTGCAAAGGGCAGGGCTTGATTCAGCACAGCTGCACTGTGCTAGGATGGAACACTCATCTCAAAGGGCAAGGCCTGATTCAGCACAGCTGCGCTGTGTTAGGGAGGAACACTCATCTAAGCAGAATAAGAGTAGAGTTTATTCTACAGATGACCATCTTCATGATCACCTTGGATATCCAGAGAATTGTCCTCAGTATCCTGAGAATCAGCTTGAGTTTGATCATCAGTTTCATCTGAAGGATCATCAGAAGCAGAAGCCAAACCGGACGGACAGAGAGGGAAAGAGACCCTTTGGAAGAAGGAAGAGAAAAGCCTTTGAGAGGTCTAGAAGAGTCCAAAGCAGTAAGTATACTGGGAGGTATTCCAAGGGCCAGCATACACCATTGGACTGGGGAAAGCCAGAGGAATGGTGCTGCAGAGCTAGGAATCACCAGAGGCTACCTGTGAGGGAGACGGCTGCACGTGGAAGGGACCCCAAGACCTGTGCCAGAAGGTATGTGAAGAGAGATCCAGTGTCCAGGGATCTGGATTGGAAGGCTAGACATAAGAACTGGACTACATACTGGCCAGGCTATATAGAGAGGAACTCTAGCAGCAATGGAAGCTCAGGTATGAACACTGATCTATGCCCTAGCTATAACCTTGAAAGACAGCAGGGAAACAAGTATTCTCCTGAAAATGCTCCATTGAGAGATTCATCTGTGCCAATCCATGATATTGAACCCATGCGTGGATGAGACAATGGTGCAAGGATGAGGGTTTTGGATTTGTTAGGAACTGGGGAACATTCTGGGGAAAGGGGGGGCTCTTCCGAAGGGATGGGCTTCACCTTAATCAGGATGGGACCAGACTGCTGGCATTAACCTTTAAAAAAGAGATAGAGAAGCTTTTAAACTAGAAAATAGGGGAAAGCCGACAGTCACCCAGGAGCGCATGGTTCGGACAAAGGTATCCTTGAAGGATACTACCAAAAGCAGTGAGGTTCCAAAAGGGAGTATAGTAGCCCAAATGCCCTTGAGTAAGGAGCAGACAGAGCATAAGGATTCCCAATTACCCATGCCTACCAATAGCCAGATTAATATTAATAAAATACAGTCTCTAAAATGCTTGTATGCCAATGCTAGAAGTCTAAACAATAAGATGGGAGAATTAGAATATATAGCACTAAATGAGAGGTTAGATATGATTGCACTCTCAGAGACATGGTGGAAGGAGGATAACCAGTGGGACACTGTGATACCTGGATACAAACTATATCGTAATGATAGAGCTGAACAAATAGGTGGAGGGGTTGCGCTCTATGTTAGAGAGGGCATTGAGTCAGAAAGGATTAAAGTTTTGCAGGGAACAAAATTTGCTGTAGAATCTCTATGGATTGAAATTCCATTTATGAAGGGAAAGGTGATGGCAGTGGGAGTATACTATCGACCACCTGGCCAGAATGAACAAATGGATGATGAAATGCTCAAAGAAATCAAGGAAGCTAACAAAAGCCACAACAGAGTAGTAATAATGGGTGATTTCAATTACCCCGGTATCGACTGGGACAGTGTCACAGCAGGACAAGCTAAAGAGATAAAGTTTCTAGATGAAATAAATGACTGCTTCTTGGAGCAGATGATTCATGAACCGACCAGAGGGGAAGCCATACTGGACCTAGTCCTTAGTGGAACGCCAGATCTGGTGCAAGAAATAAGGGTGTTGGGACCACTTGGCAATAGTGATCATAGTATGATCATGTTTGATTTAATCAGTGGAGGATAGATAGTAAAGGAATCCACAGTACTACCTTTTAACTTTCAAAAGGGAGACTATGATAGAATGAGGAATATAGTTCGGAAAAAACTAAAAGGAGCGGTTCCAAAGGTTAAAGACTTACAGCAAGCTTGGGTGTTATTTAAAAATACTATCCTCGAAGCCAAGACCAGCTGTATTCCACGCATTAAGAAAAGTGGAAGAAAGTCCAAAAAACTGCCAGCATGGTTTAAAGGTGAGGTCAGAGAGGCTGTTGCTGCCAAAAGAGCAACCTTCAGGAAATGGAAAAAAGAGCCAAATGATGAAAACTGGAAACAGCACAAGCACTGGCAAGTTAAATGCAAAGCATTGATAAGGCAGGCAAAGCGGGAATTTGAGAAGAAACTTGCTACGGAAGCAAAAACACGAAATAAAGACTTTTTCAAGTACATTCGTAGCAAAAGGCCTGTGAGAGAGTCAATTGGACCATTAGATGATAGAGGGGTAAAAGGGGCAGTAAGAGGAGACAAGGCTATAGCAGAGAGACTGAATGAATTCTTTGCTTCGGTCTTTACTGAGGAAGATGTAGGGATGTTACCCAAGACTGAAGTGGTATTTAAAGGTGATACTGCAGAGGAATTGAGAGAAATATCGCTACACCGGGAAGATATATTACAACTATTTGATAAACTGAATAGTAGCAAATCACCTGGACCGGATGGTATACATCCCAGAGTGTTGAAAGAACTGAAATATGAGATTGCAGACCTGTTATTGGTAATCTGTGAACTTTCATTTAAATCATCTGTAATACCTGAAGATTGGAGGGTCGCCAACGTAACACCAATTTTTAAAAAGGGTTCCAGGGGTGACCCGGGAAATTACAGACCGGTGAGCCTGACGTCAGTACCAGGGAAAATGGTAGAAACCATCATAAAGAACAAAATTACACAGCATGTAGATAGTCATGGCCTAATGGGAGACAGCCAACATGGCTTTAGACAAGGAAGATCTTGTCTTACTAATCTGATCTGTTTTTTTGAAGGTGTGCATAAACAGGTAGACAAAGGTGAGTCGGTTGATATAGTGTATCTGGACTTTCAGAAAGCTTTTGACAAGGTCCCCCATCAGAGACTTTTGGCAAAGCTAAAAAGTCATGGGATAAGAGGCAGTGTACTATTGTGGATCGGGAACTGGTTAAAAGATAGAAAGCAGAGGGTAGGGCTAAATGGCCAATATTCCCAATGGAAAAAGGTGAATAGTGGAGTACCCCAGGGATCTGTACTGGGTCCGCTACTTTTTGACATATTCATAAATGACCTGGAAAAGGGAATAACTAGTGAGGTTATCAAATTTGCAGATGACACAAAACTGTTTAAAGTTGTTAAAACCCAAGAGGATTGTGGAAAACTGCAGGAGGATCTGGATAAATTGGAAGACTGGGCATCCAAATGGCAGATGAAATTTAATGTGGACAAGTGCAAAGTTATGCACCTAGGAAAGAACAACCCACACTATAGTTACACGATGCAAGGCTCCACATTAGAAACCACCACCCAGGAAAAAGATTTAGGAGTCATCGTGGATAACATGTTAAAACCCTCCACCCAGTGTGCAGCGGCGGCCAAGAAAGCAAATAGAATGCTAGGTATCATAAGGAAAGGGATGGAGAATAAAACAAAGGATATTATAATGCCTCTGTATCGCTCCATGGTACGACCGCACCTTGAATATTGTGTGCAATTCTGGTCACCGTATCTTAAAAAGGACATAGAGTTATTAGAAAAAGTACAGAGAAGAGCCACCAAATTGGTGAAGGGGATGGAAGGCTACTCCTATGAAGAGAGGCTAAAAAGGTTAGGGCTCTTTAACCTAGAAAAGAGACGGCTGAGGGGAGATATGATAGAGGTGTATAAATTAATGAATGGAGTGGAACGGATAAACGTGGATCAAATGTTTACGCTATCAGAATATAGAAGGACTAGGGGACATGTAATGAAGCTACAGGGTAAACTATTTAAGACAAATAGGAGAAAATATTTCTTCACTCAACGTGTAATCAAATTCTGGAATCTGTTACCGGAGGATGTAGTAAGGGCTGTTAGTATAGCTGGGTTTAAAAAAGGTTTGGACAAGTTCCTGGAGGAAAGGTCCATAAACCGCTATTAAAAAGGGACCCAGGATATCAATGCTTGGCCTAGTACAAGCACTGCAGAACCTGTGTCTTTTGGGGAAACTGCTAGGTACGTATGACCTAGATTGGCCACTGTTGGAAACAGGATACTGGGCTTGATGGACCTCGGTTTGACCCAGTATGGCATTTCTTATGTTCTTATGTTCTTATCATCCAGGCCGAGACGGAGCCGCGGCACCGCACCTCGGATGCCAGAGACATGAGGCGATCCGCTCTGTCCTGAGGGAGGAAAGTCATGGCCCGGAGGGTGTCCAAGCGAGCCCCGATGAACTCCAGGAACTGAACTGGAGTGAGGTGGGACTTTGGGTGATTGATCACGAAACCTAGATGCTCCAGGAGGCATATGGTATGGTCCGTGGCTTCTCTGGCTTCGGAGGCCATGCCCCCCATTACAAGCCAGACTAGATACGGGTAGACGAAGATGCCCTGCAGCCACAGATGGGTCAAAGCCATGGCCAGGCACTTCATAAAGACCCATGTAGCAGATGCGAGGCCGAAGGGAAGTAGCCTGTACTGGTAATGGTTTCCCTGAACCATGAAGCGGAGATACTTCCTGTGTTTGGGATGGACGAGGATGTGAGCGTAAGCATCCTTTAAGTCCAAGGAGCATAGCCAGTCGCCCTGGTGGAGATAGGACAGTAACGTTCCAAGGGAGGGCATCTTGAACTTCACCCACAACAGGAACTTGTTTAAGTTCTACAGGTCAAGGATAGGCCGAAGACCCTCTGTCCACATCGGGACGAGGAAGTGTTGGGAGTAAAATCCCCGTCCTTGGTGTTGCAGAGTGGAGTGGAGGAGTAGCCTAGTGGTTAGAACACTGGCTTGGTAACCAAGCAACCAGGGTTTGATTCCCACTAGTACTCCTTGTGGCCTTGGGCAAGTCACTTAACCCTCCATTGCCTCGGAAGAAAGGCCTGGCAATCTACTTCCGGTGACACTGCCAAGAAAACCCAGGAGCCTCTGGGTCGCCAGGAGTCAGGACTGACTCGAAGGCACACATTGCATTGCTTTGGTGTTGCAGAAGGAATGGCTCTACCACGCCATCCTCGAGGAGGACAGAGTTCCTAACTCAGGAGGGCCTGGTGCTGGGGAAGTCGATGTGGTTCCCCGGGAGGGGCCTGGTCCAGATGGAAGCGATAGCCCTCCCGAACGACCTGGAGAA
The DNA here is from genome assembly GCA_033557465.1 of Ichthyophis bannanicus. Lineage (NCBI taxonomy): Eukaryota > Metazoa > Chordata > Amphibia > Gymnophiona > Ichthyophiidae > Ichthyophis > Ichthyophis bannanicus. The sequence goes on from CM066033.1 coordinate 66,690,131, forward strand.
CCCAGGCATCGGTGGACTCCCACCTGTGGAATGGACTAGATGCCCCCTGACAGATAGTTGCCCTGACAGAGGATGAGAGGCTATGCTGATGGCATCAAAACCTCAAGGCTGGCTGAGTCAGAGCCGGGAGTTGGGTCTTGGGGCCCTTCAGCTTGCGAGGACCGTGAACCGCGGACTTGCCCTGGCCCTGAACGGGGGTCGACGCCAGCAGAAAGGCAAGGTAACCCCTGTACGGAAGCCCCTTTCATTGGAAGAAGGGCTTCTTGTTCTGCTGTTTCTTCCTGGAGAAGGAGGAAGTCTTCTGGGAGAGGCGAGTATGAGTCACGTACTCTCTGTCTCGATCTCAGCAGCCTTATCCTCCATGGGCTTGCTGCTCCCCAAGGCAAGAGATGTCCAGTAGCTTCTCCTGGACCCACTGTTCCAGGTCTGAGGACTGGAGACAAGCTTTGTGGTGGGCTCCAATGCCAACCACTGCCACTTGCGTGGAAGACTCAAAGCCACTGTATGCTGCTCACGAGAGGTACTTCCAGTATTCCCCATCGGACTTTAGGAGGGCCTGAAAGCATTGGAGATGGTCCCCATCGAGGTCCGCCGCGAAGCCTCCAAGCTCCTTAGCGAGGTCACAGAGGAACATTCCAATATATAATTGGTAAACCTGGATGCAGCATGACAGCATGGAACCCTGATACGCATTGGGCCAGAGGGCGTCGAGGGTATGAGACTCCCTGCCCGGCGAGACGGACAAATGAGTCTTCGGGCTCTTAAGATTCCACATGGCCGATTCGACCACTATCGAGGTGGGAGGAAGCTGGGCTTTCCGGAACCCCGGACCTCGCTGGACCTTGTACACAGCATCCAGGCACTTGTTTACAACTGGGACAGAGGCCGGGGTCTCCCACATGCGGAGTAGGAGACAGTTCAGAATGGGAAGAACCGGTACCTAGAAAGCCTCCCTCAGAAGAGTTTCGTATTGCAAGATACCGAGATCCTCAGTGTGGGTCTCCTCCTCTGACTCAGTAGCGAGTGCTAGGGCCCGTGCCATATCCCGGACGAACTCCAGGAAGGAGGTGTCCTCGGGAGGTGACCGCTGCCTATAGGTAGGTGGGGAAGGGTCGGAGGGGAGGTACCGGTGGGACAGTCTCCAGGGAGGTCTCCGTCGGACTCCCAGTTCGAGTAATCCGTAGAGGACTTGAGGTTGGGCGGCTCCAGACAGGTCAGTGACCCTCGCTGGGTCTCCAAGGCCAAAACTTGCCCAGATCCGGAAGCGCTCGCCTGTGAAGATCTCGCTCCCGAGGAGTGGGACAGAGATCGAGACCTGCGCAGAGGATCCTCACGAGGCTTCAGGCTCTCGGGGGTCACAGCAGCGGCCCAGGGAGTCCTCGAGGTTGAGGTCCCTGCGGTCTCGAGGTGCATGCCAGCGGGGCCGGGCATCAGCACCTGTTGAGCAGCGAGGAATGCAGAAACGCTGCGTTCCAAGGCCAGTATCCGAGCCTCCCACTTGGGGTGGGGCCCTGTGACACCGACGCAAGGGTGACTAGGTTGGGTGTTGGGGAGGAGAGGGTGTCCTCGCAGGGACGACCCTCGGGAGAGTGGGTGCCTTCACTAAAGGCCTCCGTATCAGTTTGAGGTACCTTACTGGGCCGTGCTCTCTCTAACTCCAGAGACTGCCAAGGGGTGGGGGGGCTGAGAGACGTCTGACCTTCTTCTTCCACTTGCATTTAGGCGATCCCATGGTCAGAGTACTGTCAGGCCCGGGGAGGAGCATTCTGAGACTCTGGAGCTTGGGGGCCGAAGAGCGGAAGGCTACCAGGGATACCAGGCTGCCTTACAGAAGAGATCATCCAGTTTCTGCATATGACTCTGGATGGCCTTGGAGGATATCATCTTATAGAGGGAGCATAGCTCTAGGTCATGGTTGGCTCCTAGACACCTGTGACAACAGTCATAACTGTCCGTGAGCAACATGTTTTAGGAGCATCTATAGCATTTCTTGAAACCGGAGGCCATTGGGGCAAAAAGGACCCTTTGATCTTTGGAAAAAGCGGTATAGAAGAAAAGCATAAATAAAATAAAATAAAATAAAATGTGTAAATTGAATGTTAGAATCTACAGTGTTCAACCAAAGTAGGAAATTCTCCAATGACTCCGTTCCAGAGCATAAAGACATTGTCAATGTACCTCCGCCATAGGATAATCTGTTCTTGAAATGGAGATGTATCAATCCAGTCGCTCTCATATTTTGCCATATATAAATTTGCCACCGAAGGGGCGCACGTCGCCCCCATAACAACGGCTGAACTACATTGCCTTGAGGACGGTGGAGGGAAATCTATTATTGTATTTAGAGTGACTGTAGGTGCGGCAAAGACAAGATCAAGGAGGTTCCCTCGTTGGTGGGTAGGGTCGTTTACGATTTGCTTGTAGCAGAGATTTGCCATTGCCTCAAGGAAGGTACTGCATAAGGCGGGATGTGTGGAGGCGAGATTAAAGTCGCCCAACAGCCAATTTGGTTTGCTAGGGTTTTCAGGGTTAGAGGCTAAGTCAATTATGTCAGAGAACTCATATGAAGATGCGCTTGGTGCTCTGTAAATAAGGTTGATGGTGTTGATTTTGTTATTGGTTATTGTGTCTAGGTGCTGTGAACTCCTGGCTAGGCTCATTCGGTATTGTAGTGCAGTTTTTGCTAGTATGAAGACTCTTCCTCCTCTTCTATTTTCTCTGTTGCATGTGAAGATTGAGAACTTAGGGGGGTGAGTTGATTTAATAGAACAGTGTCTGTGTCCGAGAGCCATGTCTCAGTGACCATTAGTATGTCTAGGTTAAGGTTGGTTATTAAGTCTGTAATGAATGGCCATTTATTGCGGGCCGAGCATGGGTTGATGAGGGCGCACTTGGTCATGTTGAACATCTGTTTTATTGACTTTTGTGTTAGTTGTGAGATCTAGAGTTACACAGAGCAAGTGTGTCTGCCTCCTGTAATAGGAGTTTGGTGGAGGTTAATAACATAAGATATGCCATACTGGGTCAGATCAAGGTCCATCAAGCCCAGTATCCTCTTTCCAACAGTGGCCAATCTAGGTCATACGTACCTAGCAGTTTCCCCAAAAGACACAGGTTCGGCAATGCTTGTACTGGGTCAAGCATTGATATCCTGGGTCCCTTCTTAATAATGGTTTATGGACCTTTCCTCCAGGAACATAAGAACATAAGATATGCCATACTGGGTCAGACCAAGGTCCATCAAGCCCAGTATTCTGTTTCCAACAGTGGCCAATCTAGGTCATAGGTACCTAGTAGTTTCCCCAAGGGACACAGGTTCCAAAATGCTTGTATTGGTTCAAGCATTGATATCCTGGGTCCCTTCTTAATAATGGTTTATGGACCTTTCCTCCAGGAATTTGTCCAAACCTTTTTTAAACCCAGCTACACTAACAGCCTTTACTACATCCTCCGGTAACAAATTCCAGAGTTTGATTACACGTTGAGTGAAAAAATATTTTCTTTTATTAGTCTTAAATAGTTTACCCTGTAGCTTCAAGGCATGTCCCCTAGTCTTTCTATATTCTGATAAGGTAAACAATCGATCTACGTTTACCCGTTCCACTCCGTTCATTAATTTATAGACTTCTATCATATCTCCCCTCAGCCGTCTCTTTTCCAGGTTAAAGAGCCCTAACCTTTTTAGCCTTTCTTCATTGGAGTATCCTTCCATCCCCTTTACCATTTTAGTGGCTCTTCTCTGAACCTTTTCTAATAACTCTATATCCTTTTAAAGATACGGCGACCAGAATTGCACACAATATTCAAGGTGCGGTCTCACCAGGGAACGATATAGAGGCATTATAATATATTTTGTTTTATTTTCCATTCCTTTCCTTATGGTACCTAGCATTCTATTTGCTCTCTTGGCTACCGCTGCACACTGGGCTGAGGGTTTTAACATGTTATCCACAATGACGCCTAAAAAGGTTTTCCTGGGTGGTGGTTCCTAATGTGGAACCTTGCATTGTGTAACCATAGTTTGGGTTGTTCTTCCCTAGGTGCATAACTTTGCCCTTTTCCACATTAAATTTCATCTGCCATTTTGATGCCCAGTCTTCTAATTTATCAAGATCCTCTTGCAATTTTCAACAATCCTCTTCGGTTTTAACAACTTTAAATAGTTTTGTGTCATCTGCAAATTTGATAACCTCACTCGTTATTCCACTTTCCAGGTCATTTATGAATATGTCAAAAAGCAGCGGACCCAGCACAGATCCCTGGGGTACACCACTATTCACCTTTCTCCATTGGGAAAATGGGCCATTTAGCCCTAACCTCTGCTTTCTATCTTTTAACCAGTTCCTGATCCACAGTAGTACACTGCCTCCTATCCCATGACTCTTTATTTATTTATTTATTTTATTTATTTATTTATTCTTATATACCGTGCTATTCATTCTCAGTGCGGTTTACATAAAACAATAACAATTGCATTACATCAGAACAAAGATATCAATGCTTACATTACAACAGGTAAAATAAACTTGGAATGAACTTGAAGAGGGTGCCTAACATAACCGTAAGAGATTTAGATTATAAACTATTTACAGAGTTACAGGTCTAAAATCATAATGAGTCACGATGGGGGGTTGTTCAGATGAGAAAAATGGAGTAGGAATAAATGATGCTTTAGAGCAGGGGTCTCAAACACGCGGCCCGCGGGCCGCATGCGGCCCGCGAGACAACTTTGTGCAGCCCGCGACAGAGAAAAACAAAAAAACCCCAAAACCCTGGCTTCTGCCGTTGCCGCCGTGGCAGCGGCAGAATCAATTGTCAAATTAAAAAAAAAAAGACTTCTGCTGCTCAAGCAGCAATATCACCTGTCCTGCGGCCCCTTCCCCTGTGCCCGGAGATCCGAATCTGCTCTATCAGCGGCGTGCTTTTCAAGCCGCGAAGAGTATTCCCCTCTCGCGCGGCTTGAAACCGCGCGAGAGGGGAATACTCTTCGCGGCTGGAAAAGCACGCCGCGGAGAGAGCAGATTCGGATCTCCGGGCACAGGGGAAGGGGCCGCTGGACAGGTGATATTGCTGCTTGAGCTGCAGAAGTCTTTTTTTTTTAATTTGACAATTGATTCTGCCGCTGCCACGGCGGCAACGGCAGAAGCCAGGGTTTTGGGGTTTTTTTGTTTTCCTCTGTCGGGGGGGGGGGGGGTTATGACGGGTAATGGGCTATGGTGGGGGCTAGGACTGGAAATGGGCAGATGGGGTTAGGACTGGAAGTGGGCTATTGGCAGGGGGGGGGGTTATGACTGGTAATGGGCTGGGGGGGTTATAACTGGTAATGGGCTATGGTGGGGGCTAGGACTGGAAATGGGCAGATGGGGGTTAGGACTGGAAGTGGGCTATTGGCAGGGGGGGGTTATGACTGGTAATGGGCTATGGTGGGGGCTAGGACTGGAAATGGGAAGATGGGGGTTAGGACTGGAAGTGGGCTATTGGCAGGGGGGGGTTATGACTGGTAATGGGCTATGGTGGGGGCTAGGACTGGAAATGGGCAGATGGGGGTTAGGACTGGAAGTGGGCTATAGGCAGGGGGGTAAATGACTGGTAATGGGCTGGGGGGTTTATAACTGTTAATGGGCTATGGTGGGGGCTAGGACTGAAAATGGGGTGATGGGGGTTAGGACTGGAGGTTGGCTGATTGGGGGGTTAGGACTGGTAATGGCCTATGTGGGGAGGTAAGACTGAAAATGGGGTGATGGGGGATACGACTGCAAGTGGGCTATGGGGGGGACTAGGACTGGTAATGGGCTATGGGGGGGGTAAGACTGAAAATGGGGTGATGGGGGGGTAAGAATGGAATTGCGCTATGTGGAGGTTAGGACTGGTAATGGGAAATGGGGTTTCTAGGACTGGTAATGGGCTGGGGGGGTTGCTAGGACTGGAAATGGGCTGAGTGGAAGGGGGGCTTGAACTGCAAATGGCTGATGGGGAGGGGGGCTTGGAATGGAAATGGGCTGTGAGGGGAGGGAGCTAGGATTGGAAATGAGCTGATGGGGGGCTAGGATTGGAAATGGGCTGATGGTGAGGCTAGGATAGGACTGGAAATGGACTGATGCAGGGACTAGAAAGGAGCAGATGCTGGGTGGGGCTGGAACTAGAAGGGAGCTGATGTTGGGGGAGGATTAGAATGGGATGGAGCTGGGAAAGTGAAATGGAGAGGGGAAAAATATTTTGTCTGGAAGAGAAGACAAATCTACAATTGGCCAGGTATTGGGAGAGTAAGTGGGGATTGAGGATGGAGGGGTAAAATTTGAGTGGATGAAATAGGAATGAGGAAAGAGCAAAAGGAGAAAGATTAGTATGTTAAAGCAGATGTAGGGAGAGAGAATGGAAAAAAACTAGGAGAGAAGAAAGGACAAATGGACAGCAGACGATGGAGATAGCAGAAGACACGAAGAAACCAGAAGTGGCTGGAGCAATTGCAACTGAAAAAAAATGCACAAAAGGTAGAAAAATATCTCTTTATTTTGAATTTATTAACTGGAATATGTCAGCTCTGGGAAATGTGCATCATTAATGTTTGCGCTTTGTTTAGTACAAGAGGAAATTAATTTATAGTTTTATTTCTACAGTGTTGTTGTACATTCCAAGTTTGGCTTTTGGGGTTCCCAGTTTAATTATTGTCTTCCTATTTCTGAATCTTTTAGTCTTTCTTTATCCATACTCATTAAGAGGCATGTTTACTAAAAGTTAGTGTATGGTAACATTATGCAAATATTTATGCAAATGAGGCCCCTTATGCAAATGAGGCCCCACGTCTTATGCGGCCCCCGGGTTACTTTACAAGTCCTCATTTGGCCCTCAAAGCAATTTGAGTTTGAGACCCCTGCTTTAGAGCTTTTCTGAATTGAGGAAGGACTCTAATTGCTCGGAGGTGAGGGGGAGGCTGTTCCAGATTCTTGGGGTATAAAATGTAAAGTTTTGCCAAAAGTCTCTGATGACGGACCTTGTCAAAGGCTTTCTGAAAGTCCATATACACTATATCAACCGACTCACCTTTGTCCACCTGTTTATTCACACTTTCAAAAAAACATAACAGATTAGTAAGACAAGATCTTCCTTGTCTAAAGCCATGTTGGCTGTCTCCCATTAGGCCATGACTATCTACATGCTGAGTAATTTTATTCTTTATGATGGTTTCTACCATTTTTCCCGGTACTGACGTCAGGTTCACCGGTCTATAGTTGCCCTGATCACCCCTGGAACCCTTTTTAAAAATTGGTGTTACATTGGCGATCCTCCAATCTTCAGGTAATAGAGATGATTTTAATGATAGTTCACAGATTACTAATAGCAGGTCTGCAATCTCATATTTCAGTTCTTTCGACACCCTTGGATGTATACCATCCGGCCTAGGTGATCTGCTACTCTTCAGTTTATCTAATAGTTGTAATACATCTTTCCGATGTATCGATATTTACTTCAATTCTTCCGCACATTTAAATACCACTTCAGTCATGGGTAACACATACCTACATCTTCCTCAGTAAAGACCGAAGCAAAGAATTTATTCAGTCTCTCCGCTATCGCCTTGTCGCCTCTTAGTGCCCCTTTAACTCCTCTATCATCTAATGGACCAACCGACTCTCTCACAGGTTTTTTGCTACGAATGTACTTGAAAAAATCTTTATTTCGCGTTTTTGCTTCCACAGCAAGCTTCTTCTCAAATTCTCTCTTTGCCTGATTTATCAATGCCGTGCATTTGACTTGCCAGTGCTTGTGCTGTTTCCAGGTTTCGTCGTTTGGCTCTTTTTTCCATTTCCTGAAAGATCCTTTTCTGGCAACAGCAGCCTCTCTGACCTCACCTTTAAACCATGCTGGCAGTTTTTTGGACTTCCTTCCACTTTTCTTAAAGTGTGGAATACAGCTGGTCTGGACTGCCAAGATAGTATTTTTCAACAACACCCAAGCTTGATGTAAGTCTTTAACCTTTGCAACTGCTCCTTTTAGTTTTTTCTTAACTATTTTCCTCATTTTATCATAGTCTCCCTTTCAAAAGTTAAAAGGTAGTACTGTGGATTTCCGTACTATCCCTCCTCCACTAATTAAATCAAAGGCGATCATGCTATGATCACTATTGCCAAGTGGCCCCAACACCCTTATCTCTTGCACTAGATCTGGTATTCCACTAAGGACTAGGTCCAGTATGGCTTCCCCTCTGGTCGGTTCATGAACCAGCTGCTCCAAGAAGCAGTCATTTATTTTATCTAGAAACTTTATCTCCCTAGCATGTCCTGCCGTGACACTGACCCAGTCGATACCGGGGTAATTGAAATCACCCATTATTATTACTGCGCTGTAACTTTTGTTAGCTTCCTTGATTTCTTTTTTTTTTTTTTTTTTTTAATTTGAAGGCAGCGTAAAAGTACAACAAGTGCGGAGCAAACATGTTCCAAACATAGTAAAAATACAAAAAGAGACACCGGTACAGCATCCAGAAACATTATTAACAAAGCCCTCTTCTTTGTATATTTTGTTATAAGTTGCCCTTTTCTGGTATTTCCTCATCCCCCGTCCCCCCTCCCCCACCTTCTGAACCTGACTAAACTCCAAAACTCACCCCAACTCCATCCTTCGTCTTCCCTCCCCCCTCCTGCCTCCCAGAACTCATCCCAACCCCCCAGCCACCTAGATATCCCCCCCCCCCACCACCCACCGTCCCTACCCCTCCACCCCTATATCCTCAAAAAAAATGGGGAATATCAGCAAACTGAACCACTTAGGGAAGAGAAAAAGGAAAAAAGAGAAAAAAGGAATAGACTAAGAACTCTACAACATGCTAGATAGATAAGAGACCAGTGCTTCCCATAGAAAACAGAGAAATGCCAGAGGAGTTACTGACCATATTGAGAAACAAATACCTCCCACACCTGCTCAAATTGAGACAGCCGCAGTCATCCAGCTGCCACCCCACGCTCCATAGTATATGTATCCCACATGCGCTCCAGCCACTGAGCAAGAGTGGGGGGCAAAATCTGCTTCCAGACAGCGGCTAAGGCCAGCCGCGCCGCATTCAGACCATGACGGATCAGAGTCAATTGGGAAGTCCGAGCGCCCAGTATCTTATCGCCCAAAAGAAAAATACCCGGGTCCCAAGGAATGCTCAACCCTACCAGCCGTTGCAGACGGCACTGAACTCCCCTCCAAAATGTCAGTATATGCGGACAGAACCACCAAACATGTGCCATGGTGCCTTCCTGCCCACATTTCCGCCAGCACAAACCAGATACTCCGGGGAACGGCCGAGCAATTCGCACCGGCGTCATATACAATCTGTAGATTATTTTGTAATTAGTTTCTCGGGCATTAACTGCCGTAGCTCTCCGCCAGAGTCGACCTTCAAGTTGCTCCCAGCGCTGCTCAGAATAATTAAGATGTAATTCGTGATTCCACTGTTCCCTATGCTTGCTAGGGCTCACCTGTTGAGTTTGTAAATATGCATATAGGGCAGCAATAAGGCCTTTCGTGGTGGTACACGCATCACAAAAGCGCTCAACGTCCGACAGGTCGCGAGCAACCTGCGACCGAACCAATCAGTCCCGTACCCAGTGAACCGCCTGCGTATATTGATAAACGTGACCAGCAGGAAGACCAAATTCTCCCTGAAGCGAACGAAAAGAGCACAGCCTACCATCCGCAAAAAATTGGCCTACTCAGCTGAGCCCCTTATGACCCCACAGCCGAAAGGCGGGATCACTCATCCCGGGAGGAAAGGAAAGATTATCCACAATAGGTGCCAAAGGAGTCATGGTTGCCCCGCGAGGCCAGAAGAATTGGTCCCAGCAGCAGAGAGTGTGGGAAATGTAGGGGTTAGCTGACTGGGGGGCACCACGCAATTTAGAACTGAGCCACAACCGATCCCCCAGTCCCGCTCCTCCCGAAAGCTGCATTTCCATTTGCACCCAGCCTTTGGTGGTGTTCGTATCCATCCATTCCGCTGCCGCGTAGTACCAGTGAAGGTTAGGGGCTCCCATACCTACCCGGCGCGTGTGCGCAAAAAGAATCGGATGAGCCAAGCGAGGGCGACGGAACCGCCAGATGAATTTCATAAGCATTGTCTGCCACGTAGCCAAAACACTATGAGGCAGTGAAATAGGGAGTACTTGAAATAGAAACAAAAATCTCAGGACAACCACCATCTTCAGTACCGCAATACGTCCAAACCAAGAGAACAGCAGCCGAGCCCAAGAGTCTAAGTCTCGCCGTACTTGTTGGATTAGGGATCTATAATTGGCCTTAAATAACACGTCCCAGTCAACCGTCAGGTTTACACCCAAGTAACGAAGAGAACCCGTGACCCAACGGAAGGGGTAGGAGGCCTTCAGTTGTAGACAGGTGGCCTCTGAAACGCCAACGTTCAAAATTTCAGATTTAGCATAGTTGATTTTAAATCCAGAGACCTGTGAAAAGGCCTCAAAGGTCTGCATTGCAGCCGGGAGGGAGACAACCGGGTCCACCAGCGATAGTATGATATCATCCGCAAAAAGAGCAATTAGATAATCTGTGGAACCCACCCGAACGCCCTGAATATCCGGGTGCTCCCGAAAGCTTTGTGCAAGGGGCTCCATCACCAACGCAAACAACAGCGGCGACAGCGGGCATCCCTGTCGGGTTCCCCGTCCCAGCGCAAACCTCCTCGAGTGGCCCCCGTTAACCCAGACACACACTGTAGGGCCCAAGTAAAGACAGCGAACCCACCGCATAAAGTTAGGTCCAAACCTCATTTTCTCCAGCACACACCAAAGAAAATCCCAACTAACCCGGTCAAAAGCCTTCTCAGCGTCAACTCCCACTAACAGCGCCGATGGGGAGTCCTGTCGGGCCGCATGAATCACCTGCAACATTCTTCTAATATTATCCGCCGCTTGACGACCCTGCACAAACCCAACCTGGTCCGGGTGCACCAGAGTCGGGAGGACGCGATTCAGTCGTGCCGCCAACATTGAAGCCAATATTTTCACATCGGCATTTAGTAGGGAAATTGGGCGATACGAAGCTGCTTCCTGTAGGGGCTTACCCGGCTTAGGGATAACTGCGATAAGAGCCTCACGCTGAGAAGGAGGCAACCCTCCCCCCCGTAATATCTCATTAAAGAGCACCACTAGAGTCGGAGTCAACTGGGCGCTATATTTTTTGTAATATTCCATCGGGAACCCATCAGCTCCGGGTGCCTTCCCCATTTTGAGACGTCGAATGGCCCTCTCCACCTCCTCCGCTGTAAATTCAGCATCCAGTTGCCCTCTATCATCCTCAGCTAGGTGCGCTAAAGTAAGAGCACCCAGATAAGACTGAGCACGAGGCTGATCAAAGGGTTCAGCCGTATACAGTTGTTCCAAAAAAGTTGCAAATACTTCACGGATCTCCCGCGAAACTACCCGTAGATGGCCCCGAGAGTCCTTAATTTCACTCACCACTCTCGAGGTTTGTTGCTGGCGCAGCCGTAAAGCAAGATAGCGGCCAGCTTTATTCCCCCTCTCATAAAAGGTTTGCCGCATTTTCCGATGCATATTATCCAGGCCTCGTTGCATGCAAGCACCCAGCTTTGCCCGAACCGTCCGCCACTGACGCAGACTCCGTTTAGAACCCGTCCGGGCATGCTCCAATTGAAGACGCCTATTCTCCCCTCCCAAGTAGCAGGATTCCCGCGCCCACGCCTTTCGGGCGCGCGACGCCTCGGCAATCAACTGGCCCCGGGCTGTCGCCTTGAATGCGTCCCAAACCGTAGATATCTGAACTTCCCCATTATCATTTAATTCAAAAAAGTCAACGATAAAACGGCCGTGTTCCTGAACAGCGTGTGGCCGCTGAAAAAAACGATCATCTAAGAGCCATGACTGATGCCGCACACCATAGAAGTCCGCGGGAAGAGCAAGCCAACATGAAGCGTGATCCGACCAAGTCAATGTCCCATGCCCAGTAGCCACCCTCTCATCCATTAGTCGCTGATCTATTAAGAAATAGTCAATGCGGATATGCACCTTATGTACGGAGGAGTAGTAAGTGTAACTTTTCTCCCCCCTGTGTGTAGCCCGCCAGACATCACACAAGCCCAGGTCAAGCATAAACCGTCGCAGCGCATGACTGGGTCCACTGGCTGCCCGACCCGCGCGGCCCGTTGAATCCAAAGATGACTCCGCATGCGCATTACAGTCACCCCCCAATATAATCGGGCCCTTTGCAAATTCAGCCAACAACGCCTTCAACCGCGCAAAAAAGGCCACCTGGCCCACATTCGGAGCATAAATAGAGGCCAACGTAAGTAGGCGGCCTTCCAAACGAACATTCATAAAAAGCCACCTTCCCAAAGTGTCCCTCTTAACTTCCTCCACCCGTAAAGATAAGCTCTGATGTACCAACAGGGCCACCCCACGCTTTTTACGGCCCTGCGTATCAGAGGCCACCCACACTTCGGAGTAAGGCTTGCGCTTCAACAGACCCTGGTTGCTACTCCGGAGATGGGTCTCCTGCAGGAATACAATGTCCCCTTTTAAAAAGCGCAACTCCGTAAACAACAGGGAGCGCTTTCCGGGGGAGTTGAGACCTTTAACGTTAAGAGACACCAACTTCAGCATTGATATTCACCTTCCCAACCTCCCCCGCCCTGCAGCTCCCCCCCTCCCAAGCTGTCCAGCCTCCTCCATCTTCCCGCATGAACATCTATCTGAGGCATTCGTTGTGAGCTCTGTCCTCCCCCTCCCCCAGTGGCCATACCAATAGTCCTCCCAAATCCACTACTGCACCCCCTTCCCACGTTAGTACTTACTCCCCCCCCCAACAAGCCACCCTCCCACCCCGTCTAAACGGCGGGACACGGCAAAACTGAACCCAGGACCAGCCCCCCCCCCCGGGCCCCCCTGCATACAAATACTAAGGCAATAGACAGTATTAACACATCCTCCATTAAGTGATAAGCCAGGAATTCAATGCTCCGAACCCTCTCCCCGCAGCAGTCCTACCATAATCACCGTCCTCCCCACAGGTTCGTCCTACCACCTGCAAACTCCCCAAAACTAATAACAGCATTAAGTCCAAAAGGTGTAAGACGAGCAGTTATACATCTTATACATTATGACACATAAGAAAATATATCTTCAAAACAAAACATGCAATATGTACATCTCCAGTTTGTGGTCCAGAGTCCAGGTGAGGTCAAACATGTTTGCCCACCCGAGTCCATCTTGAAGACTGCGACTTGGGAGCCGGAGGCACTGGTAGCATGTTATCCTCCACAAGGCCAGCTTGGCACAGCGCCCTCCAGGCTTCTGTATGGTCTTTCGCTGAGATTTTTTTATTACCCAAAAGAAAGTTCATCCGAAAGGGGAAGGACCAGGAGTAGCGAATTCCTTTATCATTCAGTACCTCTCTGCTTTTGGTAGTATCCTTCAAGGATACATTCTTCCGAACCATCCGCTTTTGGGCGACTGACGGCTTTCCCCTATTATCTAGTTTAAAAGCTGCTCTATCTCCTTTTTAAAGGTTAATGCCAGCAGCCTGGTTCCATCCCGGTTAAGGTGAAGCCCCTCCTTTCCCCAGAATGTTCCCCAGTTCCTAACAAATCCAAAACCCTCATCTCTGCACCATTGTCACATCCACGCATTGAGACTCCGGAGCTCTGCCTGCCTTTTGGGCCCTGCACGTGGAACAGGAAGCATTTCGGAGAACGCTACCCTGGAAGTTCTGATTTCAACTTCCTACCTAAAAGTCTAAATTTAGCCTCCAGAACCTCCCTACCACATTTTCTTATGTCATTGGTACCGACATGTACCAAGACAGCAGACTCCTCCCCAGCACTATCTAAGACCTTATCTAGGTGGCGCGTGAGGTCCGCTACCTTCGCACCAGGCAGGCATGTTACTAGGCTATCCTCACGTCCACCAGCCACCCAGCTATCTACATGCCTAATGATCGAATCACCAACTATAACGGCTGTCCTAACCCTTCCCTCATGGGCACATGGCCCTGGAGAATCTTCCTTGGTGTGAGAGGGTTTTACATCACCTGGAGGACAGGTCCTAGCTACAGGATCACTTCCTGACACACCAGGGTGAGGCTCTCCTGTCACGTGACCTCTCTTCTCCATGGCAACAGGGATACTGCCAGACTGGAGGTGGGACTTCAGGACTATATCCCTGTAGGTCTCGTCTATGTACCTCTCTGTCTGTCTTATGTTTTCCAAGTCTGCTACTCTAGCCTCTAGAGAACAGACTCATTCCCTGAGAGCAAAGAGCTCCTTGCACCTAGTGCACACGTAAGACCTCTCACCAACTGGGAGAACATCATACATGTGACACTCAATGTAAAAGAGTGGAAAGCCCCCATCTCGCTGCTGGACTGCTGTCGGCATCTTAGTTTTAAGTTTTTGTTTAGATCTTTAAGTTCTTTACTTACTAAGGGTTGCCAATAAAACTGTACCTAATACGTTTAATATACCTTGTTCACCTGAAGCTTAATTAATCTCAGGTCCTTAGTATATATGACTGATTTGGGTAACGAGCTTCACCTGAGAGCACCTCCTGTCTGTTAAAATGTGTAAGTACCTATAAAGCTACGATTATCCCAGGGGTGGGTGGGTGGGTGTGGGGAGGGAGGGAGGGAAATAACACTTATTAAAAGGGGGCTGCTACACAGTACCCTGTCCTGTGCTGCTGAGGTAAGCTATATTCTTTTTGATTTAAATTATAGCTCTTTGCTGCTGCTAGGCTCTAACTTATTATGAAATTTAAACTACAAGCTCTCTGCTGGGTTCTAAATTTAACCAGAAAGCTCTCTTCTATGTTTTAAATTTAAACTAAAAGTACTTTGCTGATGCTAGGCCCTGAGTGACTATTAAATTTAAACTACAAGCTCTCTGCTGGGTATGAAATTTAACCAGAAAGCTCTCTTCTGTGTTTTAAATGTAAACTTAAACTGCTGCTACTAGGCCCTGACTGATTTAACAAAAAATAGTGGGTTCACAGATTAATTAGCTTTAATAAAAAGAATTCCTTTCAGAAAATTCCCAGAAGTATATACTCACAATTGCAGATCTCTCTCAAGAAGTAACAGTCCCTTTTTCTAGTCTTGGTATTGATATTGGTTGGTATTGATTGTGGTAGTATTTCCTACTTGTGCCTTGGAGTAGAGGGATAGAATTTTGGTCATCATATTTCCCCTCAGCCGTCTCTTTTCCAGGATGAAGAGCCCTAACCTTTTTAGCCTCTCTTCATAAGAGAATCCTTCCATCCCCTTTACCATTTTGGTGGCTCTTCTCTGTACCTTTTCTAATAACGCTATATCCTTTTTAAGATTGTCATGGTGCAAGGCAGATTGAGCCGATGGAAATAGAGAAAAACACTCAGGGTAGTTTTAAAAGCAGCAATGCAGAGCACATGGCTAGGGGTTGTCGGGGGCAACCAAGCAAAACAAAGGCACAGGCTGTAGAGAAACGCCCAGAGTTAACATTACATCACAGCTCATCAGCAAAACAGAGACAGCTGCATAGAGTTGAGCAAACGCAGCTCTCAAGGTATGACGCAGATAAAAATAGGTCAGCCTTGAGAAGAGCAGAGTCACGGCAAGAGACAGGTGCTGAATTCGGTACAGATTCAGCTAGAGAGCCACGTAGAGAGAAACGTACAGGCACACGTGGGAAAGGAAGGAAGTACAGAGACGCCAGCGAGGAGTCAGACCCAGTCTCTGGTGTTGAGAGAGACAGAGACTCAGGGAGGACAAGCCAGAGGAAAGTACAGCGCTCAGAGAATCCAGGAGCCATACCTTGAAGGTTCAGAGGTGGAATCAGTCTGCAGCTCAGAGGGGTTTATCCAAACGGAGCTCACCGAGGTTAGTGCTGAGAAGTTAGGCTGCACTAAGCCTGGGTCCGTGTGGGATCAGAGGGAGTCTCCACATTATAAACCACGAGGAGCTGGGAGAAGAGAAATCCACCATAGCAGGAACCTGGGGAGCCAGAATACTTCTCCCAGTGATATTGCTCATGCTTTAGAGCAGCGTCCTGTGAAAGGAAGAAAAGGGAAGAAAAGCTTTCACTTCCCGTTCACACACGAGCCAGGCAGAGCACAGCCTGAGAGCCACAATACCCTGTCTAGAGGAGCCCTGAGTTTTACCCCCAGTGGTCATGAAGCGTGTGGCTCACTAAAGAAAGACTCCATAATATATGGTAGGGAACCTTTCCACAGTGAGAGGGGGGAGTGGTGCTCAGACTCGGCAGAGAGGAGAGAAACAAGCTCTTATCCAGAATACAACTCAGCAAGACATAATTATCACGATTCACCAGAAGACATGGACTGTGCCTTTGATGAGGATAATTCTGACGTGTGTAAAATGGATTGTACGCTTGTCTTCTCAGATGGCATAACCTCATTTTGTTAGAAGCCTAAGAAAGCTGTCTGGAGTGAAATCTGTGAGGACAGATTTCACAGTTAAAAGTGCCTGAGTAAAAACCCTGTTTTTCCCTTCTTTTTGGTTCAGTTAAAGCTGCCATTAAGCATTTCTGTTCCAGTTGTAGTCCCACCTTTATGTTATACCAGTTGGATGGTTTATTTGCTTTTGATATTTTGTTGCAAGAATTCTCCCGGGACGGGAAATAAAGCCTCTTTAAGCATAGCTACTCGACCACAACTACCTCCTTATTTCGACTAGCTATAGGGACCCAAAATCCCTGAGGGCAATAACAGTCCTTGCTGTACAAAAGAGGAGCAACCCCGAAGCCCTAGGTTCTCGCCTCATGAGCCAGCCAGGTGGTTGACAAGATACGGTGACCAGAATTTGCCCACAATATTCAAGGTGCGGTCGCACCATGGAACAATACAGAGGCATTATTTTCCATGTTTTATTTTCCATTCCTTTCCTTATGATACCTAGCATTCTATTTGCTCTCTTGGCTGCCGCTGCACACTGGGCGGAGGGTTTTAACATGTTATCCATGATGATGCTTAAATCTTTTTCCTGGGGAGTGATTCCCAATGTGGAACCTTGCATCGTGTAACAATAGTTTGGGTTGTTCTTTCCTAGGTGCATAACTTTGCACTTGTCCACATTAAATTTCATCTGCCATTTGGATGCCCAGTATTCCAATTTATCAAGATCCTCTTGCAATTTTCTAAAATCCTCTTGGGTTTTAACAACTTTAAATAGTTTTGTGTCATCTGCAAATTTGATGAGAAATTTCACTTACCGTTAATTTCCTTTCCTGGAATACTGCTAGACCAGTCCAGACAAACGGGTTATGCACCCCTGCTAGCAGATCTTGGAGACAGAGAATTCTACCAGAGCTCTGACAGGCTGGAGCCTGGTGATATAATCCTACCCCTAGGGGTCTCCCTCAGTTACGTCCACAAGCTAATGCAACATGAACTGTAACATCACCCCAGAGGGTCCCAAGTGAACTATATACAAGGGAGCCGAAGAACTCCCTAGAGCTGAAAACAGTATCCACCTACGAACCCATGGACTGCCCAGGGCGAGGCATACCGGCAAAGAGAAGAACCGCGGTCGGCAGCTGCACCGCACCAGCGGCACTCTAACAGCAGGGCGGGTCCTGGACTGGTCTAGCAGTATTCCAGGAAAGGAAATTAACGGTAAGTGAAATTTCTCCTTCCAGTTCATACTGCTAGACCAGTCCAGACAAACGAGCAGTACCCAAGCTACCTGCTTTCAAGGGGGGGCAAGGCCGTCGACAGCTCAGCAACTCCAAAACAGACTTCCTGACGGGCATGAACGTCCAACCTATAATGACCGACAAAGGTGGACAGCGACGACCAAGTCGCCGCCCGGCGAATATCGAGAGGAACTACATGAGACCTCCCGGCCTACAAAGTTGCCTGCGCCCGAGAGGAGTGAGCACGGAGTCCCGGTGGAGCTTGTTCTCCTTGAAGAAGGTACGCCGCCTCAATGGCCTCCGTAACCCATCTAGAAATGGTAGATTCGGAGGCTGCGGATCACCGATGAGAACCCGCGAACAAGATAAAAGAGGAACAGTCATATAGAAGGGTCTGGCAACCCCCAGATACCGAAAAAGAACCTTCTTAAGGTCCACCGCCCGCAACGGAGACCGACCACTGTCACACTGCGTCTTTGGAAAAGACGGAAAGGAAAGAGGCTGGTCAACAGCGAACGGCATCAGCACTTTGGGCAACAAAGGAAGGGACAGTTCTCAGAGAAACACCTTCGGAGGAAAAAGGGTAGTTACTCACCTGTAACAGGTGTTCTCCAGGAGCAGCAGGAATCAGTCCTCACTTATGGGTGACGTCGGCGCCGACGGAGCCCTCGCGGAGCAATTTTCCCCAGCTTTCAAAGAAAGCCTTTGGGAATTGCAGCGCGCATGCGCGGTCGTCTTCCCGCCCGAGGGTGCCATCTTGGCCAGTCTGATGACATAGCGAAAAGACAGCAAAAAATTTGCAAAAACTAAATCATATGACTGCAACTCCACGGGGAGGAGGGAGGGTTGTGGCAGCCATCGGGGGAAAAAGGGCCCCTGCGAGGTCAAAGGACCGGGCTGCCAGGGAAAAACCGAAAACGAAAGCTGACAAAGTCAGAAAAACCGAAAAAAAGTAAGAGGACTCGTGACCGGTGTCGCGAGTCCGGGCGGGAAAACGATCGGCGTCGAACCGAAGGAAAAAGTAATAAAATAAAGAAGAAAATCGACTTTTTCGCGGGGACAAGACGGGGACGTCTGTAGGGCTCCGCGGAAAAAAGAAGACTGGCTAAGATGGCACCCTCGGACGGGAAGACGAACGCGCATGCGCGCTGCAATTCCCAAAGGCTTTCTTTGAAAGCTGGGGAAAATTGCTCCGCGAGGGCTCCGTCGGCGCCGACGTCAACCGTAAGTGAGGACTGACTTCCTGCTTGGTCCTGGAGAAAGCGTAGTTACTCACCTGTAACAGGTGTTCTCCAGGAGCAGCAGGAATCAGTCCTCACTTACGGGTGACGTCGGCGCCGACGGAGCCCTCGCGGAGCAATTTTCCCCAGCTTTCAAAGAAAGCCTTTGGGAATTGCAGCGCGCATGCGCGGTCGTCTTCCCGCCCGAGGGTGCCATCTTAGCCAGTCAGATGACATAGCTAAAAAAGACAGCATAAAAATTTGCAAAAAGAACATAAGCAGACGATTGCAACTCCAAGGGGAGGAGGGAGGGTAGTGAGGACTGATTCCTGCTGCTCCTGGAGAACACCTGTTACAGGTGAGTAACTACGCTTTCTCCAGGACCAAGCAGGAAGTCAGTCCTCACTTATGGGACTCCCAAGCTCAAGGCTACCGGAGACCCTAAGCACAAAAATGAGCTCCCTCTAGCTCAGCAGCACAGAAGGATAGAATCTTCGCTGAATTATCACCCACCGGTAGCCCACATCCGGGATGGAGGGTAGGAGTTGCTCAGACCTCAAAGAGATTACGGAGGACTGCCTGTCCGAAAGCACTGTCCCTACGGGACTCCCTCTCGAGACAGTAATGGACCGCAAAAGTCTGGCTCGAAGACCAAGTAGCGGCCCGGCAGATGTCTGCCAGCGGAACAGAGCGGAGGTAAGCCACTGACGTAGCCTTTGCCCGAACGCAATGAGCCGTGACTCGACTTTCTAAGGAGAGTCCGGCTGCCCCATAAGCCCAAGAGATACAGTCCGCAACCCAGATGGACAGAGTACGCTTGGAGACCGGGAGCCCCAATTTATTGGGGTCAAAAGACACAAAAAGCTGAGCAGCTTTACGGTGCTCCCGCGTACGGTCAAGGTAGAAGTTCAATGCCCTTCTACAGTCCAGGGTATGGAGGACCGTTTCAGCTCGGCTGGAGTGTGGTCTGGGAAAGAAGGTTGGAAGTACCACCTCCTGATTGATGTGAAAAGGGGAGACCACTTTAGGCAGAAATTTTGGGTGAGTCCATAGGACTACCCTATTCTTGTAGAACCTAGTGTAAGGGGGATCAGACACGAGGGCCTGCAATTCACTTACGCGTCTAGCGGAAGTGAGGGCTATCAAGAACAGCGTTTTCCAAGACAGAAAACGGAGAGAACAGGTAGCCATAGGTTCAAAAGGCGGACAGGTGATCCGCTGCAAAACCACATTCAGGTCCCAGTAAGGCGCTGGCGGGCGCAGAGGTGGTTTAAGTAGAAGGAGACCTCGGAGAAACCTCGCTACAAGAGGGTCGTTTGAGAGAGGTCTGCCGTCCACCGGCACATGATGTGCTGAAAGAGCACTGAGGTGAACTTTGACGGAGTTGGACTTAAGTCCCAGATTAGAGAGGTGCAGCAAGTACTGCAAGATCACCGACACCGGGCAGGAGAAGGGATCCTGAGACTGCTGGGTACACCAGACTGCAAAGCGACGCCATTTAAGGGCGTAGCATTTGCGGGTAGAGGGCCGTCGCGAAGCCAAGACGACCTCCTCCACCTCCGCCGGCAGGAGAAGGGGTGCAAGGACTACCCTCTCAGCAGCCAGGCCATGAGGTTGAGAGACCTGAGGTTGGGGTGCAGTAGGGACCCCTGATCCTGAGTGAGGAGATCCGGTTGTACCCCCAGAGGGATTGGATCCTCCACCGCCAGTTGTAGCAGGAGCGGAAACCACAGCTGCCTGGGCCAGCGAGGGGCCACCAGGATCATGAAGGCTTTGTCTCGAAGAACCTTGAAAAGAGTCCGAGAGACGAGCGGGATGGGAGGGAAAGCGTACAGAAGGCTCCCCGACCATGAGATCAGAAAGGCGTCCGCCGCAACCCGAAGGGGGTGTGGCTGACGAGAGCAGAAGCGAGGAAGCTGCCGGTTGTGAGGACTGGCAAAAAGATCCACCGTGGGGAGGCCCCACTGGAGGAAGAGCTTCTGAACTACCAAGGGATCCAGACGCCACTCGTGCGGCTGGAGGACCCTGCTGAGTTTGTCCGCAAGGCAATTTTCTTGGCCCGGGAGATAAACGGCCTTGAGGAGAATGCCGTGACTGACGGCCCAAGAGCAGAGCTTCTGTGCCTCCCGGCAGAGGAGGAAGGAGCCCGTGCCCCCCTGTTTGTTCACGTAGAACATGGCAACTTGATTGTCCGTCTGGACAAGGACGGACTGTTGGGAAGTCAGGTGGGAGAAGGCCTTGAGAGCTAGGCGGATCGCCCTGAGCTCCAGGAAGTTGATCTGCTGAGCAGACTCCCACGTGGTCCAGAGGCCCTGAGTACGTGCCTGTTGGCAATGTGCTCCCCAGCCCAGGAGGGATGCATCGGTGGTCAGCACCCGGGTCGGCGGAGGTGACTGGAAAGGCATTCCGAATATCAGGTTCGGCTGTCGGAGCCACCACCGGAGAGACGAGACCAGCGGCTCGGAGACGCGCACTAGGTCTGCTAGGCCGCCTGTGGCTTGTCGCCACTGCTGGCGGAGACACCATTGAGCAGACCGCATATTCAGGCGGGCATTGGGGGTCACATGGACGGTGGAAGCCATATGGCCGAGCAGTCTCAGGAAGCGCCTGGCGGAGACCAGGGGCTGGCTGCGAAGGCGGTCGGCTAGGTCCATGAGCCGTTGAGCCCTGTCGAGCGGTAGGTATGCTCGCGCCTGAGGAGTGTGCAGCCTCGCGCCGATGAACTCGAGATCCTGTGAGGGGAGAAAGTGGACTTTGCGAAGTTTATCACAAAGCCCAAACGCTGCAGAAGAGTCACCGTGCGGCACGTGGCGTTGGTGACCTCCTGAGCGGACGCTGCTCTGATGAGCCAGTCATCGAGGTACGGAAAGACATAGAGGCCGTGAAGCCGGAGATGGGCCGCCACGACCGCGAGACATTTTGTGAAGACTCGCAATGCGGAGGATAGGCCAAAGGGCAGTACTCTGTACTGGTAATGATTTCCTGCCACCACAAACCTTAGGTATTGGCGGTGGCTGGGGTGGATGAGGATGTGCGTGTAGGCATCCTTTAGATCCAAGGAGCATAGCCAATCTCCCTGCTGGAGGTAGGGCAGAAGGATTCCAAGGGTAAGCATTTTGAACTTCTCCCGCACAAGGAACTTGTTGAGGTTGCGCAAGTCCAGGATGGGTCTGAGGCCCCCTGTTCTCTTTGGTATCAGAAAATACCTGGAATAAAAGCCTTGACCTCTCAGGTGGTGGGGCACCGGTTCCACCGCCTGTTCCTGCAGAAGACCTGCTAACTCCTGAAGGAGTAATTCCCTGTGCAGAGGGGGTCGCGGAGGTTCTCCCGGAAAATAGGAGGGAGGGACCTGATGGAAGTGGAGAAGATAGCCTTCTCGCACGACTTGAAGCACCCAGGTATCTGCGGTGATGCTGGACCACCTGTGGGCAAAGTGAACCAGCCGGCCTCCGGTGCTGGGAGGAACCAGCGGGGGG
Organism: Ichthyophis bannanicus; assembly: GCA_033557465.1. Classification (NCBI taxonomy): domain Eukaryota; kingdom Metazoa; phylum Chordata; class Amphibia; order Gymnophiona; family Ichthyophiidae; genus Ichthyophis; species Ichthyophis bannanicus. Next base: position 66,712,465 of record CM066033.1, read on the forward strand.
GGAGAGGCTATGCTTTGTGAGTCAAAAACCCCCACCCTGCTGAGCAGGGGCTGGTGGTGCAGGCTTGGGGGCTGGCTGCCTACGGGACCCGTTACCCCGTCCCTTGGCCTGCTGGCCCTGTTGGGGAGCTGCAGGGGCCTGATAATGGGGGTATTGTTTGTAGGCAGCCGCCTTCCTCGGGTAAAAGGACTTTTTCCCCGAGCCCTTCTTTTTCTGGGAAGGGGCGGAGGTCTTCCTAGAAAGCCTGGTCCTGGTGAGAGTCTCAGTCTCAATTTGTGCAGCCTTTTCCGCCATGGGCTTGCCAAAGAGGTTCTCGCCTCGGCAGGGGACATCGACCAACTTGTCCTGCACCCAGGGCTCAAGGTCTGACGACTGAAGCCAAGCCTGTCGGCGGGCACCGATGCCGGCTGCGGCCACTCGAGCCGATGCTTCAAAGCCATCATAGGCTGCTCGGGACATGAACTTTGAGCATTCCCGAATGCCAGTGGACAAGGCCAGGAACCTCCGCAAGGGTTCCTCGGACAAACCAGCGGAGAATCCGGCTAGCTCTTTAGCCAGATCCCGGAGATACATGCCCATGTACAGCTGGTAAGTCTGGACACGACATGCGAGCATAGAGCCCTGGAAACACTTCTTACCAAGGCCATCCAGGTTACGGGCCTCCCTGCCAGGAGGCACCGAGGAGTGCATCTTCTGGCTCTTAAGACGATGCATGGCCGATTCCACTACCATGGAATGGTGTGGTAGCTGTGCCTTTTGAAAGCCAGGGCTCTTGCGGACTCGATAGATAAAATCGACCCGCTTGCTCAGGACCGGCGAGGAGGCCGGACTCTCCCACATGCGGAAGAGTAGTCGTTCCAGCATAGGAGGAACCGGTACAGTAAAGTGTTCCCTCGCGGGAGAGTCATACTGGAGGGCGTCGAGCTCTTCGGCTCGAGGTTCCTCCTCGGGATCCGCAGGGAAGGCCAAAGCCTTGGCCATATCCCTAACGAAGTCCGAGAACCGGGCATCCTCCGGGGGGGACTGCTTCCGAGGCTCGGACTCCGGTGAGTCCGAGGGGACACACCGAGTCCGGAAAGAATCAGGCGACTCTTCCTCTTCAGACTCCCAGACCGACTCCGACGAGGACTCGGTGGGGTCGGCCCGGGCAGGGCGCGGCGCCTGCCGCCCCGACGCCGAGGGAGTCGGCGTCGGCGACCTCGGTCCCGAACGGGAGGCCGAGGGTGACCTCGACCGAGGATCGACTCGAGTTCTCATCGACTCGAGGATCGGCTCGGTCTCCGGGGTCGACTTGGACGTCGACGTCCCGGCGGTCGGGGCAGCGGCGCCAGCGAAGCCAGCGAGCAGTGCCCGCTGCTGGTCCATGAAGGCAGACAGTCTGCTCTCCAAGGCCGTCAACCTGAGTCCGAGCTCAGGTGACCCAGCAGCCCCCGACTCGGGCCCCGACGGTGTCGGGCCCGACGTCGGCTGTCGCAGAGGCGAGTCCAGAAGGACTACAGGACTTACCCGAGCAGGCATCTCCGACTCCAGGCGAGGTCGCTTCTGGAGGCGTTCCTTCTCCAAGGACCCGGGGCGGCTATCGGGGCTATGCGACCTGGCCCTCGCGGAACCAGGAGCGTCCACCGACGCCGCCCTCGCGGGTTTTCACCGTCCGACGATGGTCCCCGGAGGGAGAACCCCGGTCGGAGGAACTCCGGCGACGGTCCGAGCTGGAGCCTTTTGACGCGGAGGCCTCCGACGAGGTCCGGGTACGGCTGGGGTCAGCGAAGATTTGATCACGCTGATGCCGCCGACTCCTCAACGCCTTTGAGGACATTTTGCCGCAGGGCCCACAGATCAGTTCCTCATGATCCGGGCCCAGGCAGCGGAGGCAAAAGTCGTGTGTGTCAGTTAGTGACATATTTCGGTCACACTGACCACACCGCTTAAAGCCACTGGCAGCCATCGGGGGAAAAAGGGCCCCTGCGAGGTCAAAGGACCGGGCTGCCAGGGAAAAACCGAAAACGAAAGCTGACAAAGTCAGAAAAACCAAAAAAAAGTAAGAGGACTCGTGACCGGCGTTGCGAGTCCGGGCGGGAAAACGATCGGCGTCGAACCGAAGGAAAAAGTAATAAAATAAAGAAGAAAATCGACTTTTTCGCGGGGACAAGACGGGGACGTCTGTAGGGCTCCGCGGAAAAAAGAAGACTGGCTAAGATGGCACCCTCGGGCGGGAAGACGACCGCGCATGCGCGCTGCAATTCCCAAAGGCTTTCTTTGAAAGCTGGGGAAAATTGCTCCGCGAGGGCTCCGTCGGCGCCGACGTCACCCATAAGTGAGGACTGACTTCCTGCTTGGTCCTGGAGAACGAGAGATAGGGATCTCGACACAGAGAGCCTGGAGCTCAGAAACACGACGTGCCGAAGTTATGGCCACCAAGAAGACTGCCTTCAGAGTCCAATCTAGAAGAGAACAGGCCCTCAGAGGCTCAAAGGGAGGAGCAACGAGGGCACAAAGGACAAGCACGAGAGCCCACGCCGGCACAGGCGAACGCAGAGGAGGCCGGAAGGCCCAACTCCGCGGAGAGAAACCGAGACACGTCCGAATACGAAGCTATCGATCGCCCCGGTATAGGACCCCGAAAACAAGTTAAAGCGACCATTTGTACTCGCAAGGAATTGAATGCTAATCCCTTATCCACTCCGGCCTGTAAAAAGGACAGGATGTCCGGAATACCGCAACGCTAGGGTGTGAGGTTATTTCGCGAACACTAACCATCAAGAGACGCCAAACCCGAGCATAAGTCAGCGTCGTGGAAGACCGCCGCGCCGTGAGAAGCGCCACGACCACGCTAGGCGAAGAGCCATAGCGAGCAAACCGGCAGCGGTTAATAGCCAGGCCGAAAGCGAGTAAGGAGCCGGGTCTTCCATCTCCACTGTTCCGTGAATCAGAAGGCCGAGAAACGCCTCGAGGCGGAGCAGCCACGCCCCAGACAGACGGAAGAGATCCGCATACCATGGTCCGCGAGCCCAATTCGGAGCCAGCAGGAGTACAGGGCCGCGACGGTCTTGGAGCCGCCGGAGAACTATGCATATCAGGGATCAGGGAGGGAAAACACACAGGAGAAGATGAGCCAGCCACGGTTGAGAGAGAGCGCATCTATGCCGTGCGCTCCCTCGTCCCTCCAATGGCCGAAGTACAGCGAAGCCTTGGCAGTCTGCGCCGTAGCCATTAGATCCATGGTCGGCAGTGCCCACAGGTGAACAATAGACAAGTTCCTGGAGGAAAGGTCCATAAACCATTATTAAGAAGGGACCCAGGATATCAATGCTTGAACCAATACAAGCATTGTGGAACCTGTGTCCCTTGGGGAAACTGCTAGGTACGTATGACCTAGATTGGCTACTGTTGGAAACAGAATACTGGGCTTGATGGACCTTGGTCTAACCCAGTATGGCATATCTTAACGCATCTGGCTGCAGAGCCCAGCCCCCGGGCTCCAGAGAGTGCCGGCTGAGAAAATTGGCTTACACATTGTTCACGCCTGCGATGTGCTGCGCCGATAGCCTGAAGATGTCCCTCCGCCCACGGGAGGAGCAAACGCCTCTCCTGTGAGACATCCGGACATTGCGTGCCACCTAGGCGGCTTAGGTAAGCAACCGTCGTGGCGTCGGACAGGAACCGAACTGCATGCCGCCGCAGAAGAGGCTGAAACTGAAGAAGGGCGAAGCGCACTTTCCGCGTCTCGAGACGATTGATAGACCCTTGGGCTGCGCGAGGTGACCAACTCCCCTGCGCCGAGGCCAAGCCGCAAGGCGCTCCCCAACCAGGTCGGTGACTGGCGTCACCAAGATCCAGCGCAGAGACTCAAGAGGGACCCCCCGTAGAAGATTGTGTGCCTGAAGCCACCAGCGGAGGCTGCGGTGCACCGGCAGAAGCAAAGGTAACCGGATTAGATAACTGTCCGATACCGGCAACCAACGAGATAGAAGCGCCGTCGGCAAGCAGCGCATGTGCGCTTCCGCCCACGGAATGAGGGCTATCGTTGCTGCCAAGGACCCCAAGAGTTGAAGGTAGCCCCCAAGGCTGAGGTGCCGCTTGATCCAAGCAGCGGCGGAGCTGAAGAGAGATCTTCTGAAAACGTTCCTGAGGTAGAAACACCCGCCCCCGACGAGTGTCGCACCCAGCCCCTAGAAAATCCAGGACCTGAAGCATCCCAAAATAGACAGAGTAACGGCCCAGTCCTCCTTCCAACGGTGGACCGGGACGAATGGCATCTAAACGCTGGAGCCTGGAAATGAAGCAACATCCGCTGCCCATTGCCGCAGGCTGAGCCATCTCCGAGCTACCGACACCGGTGCTAGGAAGCGAGCTGAGCCGCAAGAGATCACAGAATGCCTCTACCCGGAATGCAGCGATGGATTCAAAATGAACCAACTCGGGAACACCTGGAAGCTGTTGAATCCAGCGAAGGGAGGCCTGAGCTGCTAGACCTCTGCACACCCCTGCAAGAAGGAAATAGCGGGCAAAGGAAAACCCGTCTTCAGCAGCCTCCCAACTCTTTAGGTCTTGCTGGTCGCGGAGCGCCACTCCGCCCTCAACCTGAAGTGTGGTATGCCTGATGACCCTGGTCAGAATGCATCAACTGTCGGGTATGTCAGACAACGGTCCAAGTGAAAGGAAGACCAAGGGTATAACTGACCAATACCGCGTGCCGTACGAATGCCCTGGAAAATGGGATCCAGCTGCAACCGGATTTGAGAATCCGGAGGATCAGGTGTGTCGGCCAGGGGGAGCGACTCCATCACCTGTGTGATTAGAGCCAGCAACTCCTCTTTCCGAAAAAGGCTGAGAACCGTCAGCGAAGAAAACAGACGGAGAATATTCCCCATCTCCGTACTCCAACGAGTCAGGGCTGACCTCCGAAGATTTAAAGTCTTCTTGAATATCCATAGTACCCCGCAAGGCACATGCAACGCTCCAAGGAGGACGTACTGCTCTAAGGTCTGAGGACTTATGGGACCACTTGCGAGACCACGCCATATGCTTGCCTGCTACTGGGCAGGTGTAGGAGATATTCCAAAAGACTCCAAAAGTCACAGGCGTCATGCCAGATGGAAGAGTGTGAGGAAGGCACTGTCAGTTAAGGCTGCTGTGGCCTCCAGCGGCTGTGGAAGCGACATGGGAGCTGACTGAATCGTTTCCTGCAGGAAGATCCTGCAGCAGGGGATCTGAGGAGGGAGGAGATAAGGTGCTGATGAACCCATCTAGCAGCGCAGTGGGAATGGGGAAAGAGTCTCCGGGATGCAGCGTGCAGGTGGAACACAAGCAATCTCTTAATTCCTCATTCGGCTGATTACTTATTACATATAATACAGCCAGAGAAACAAGCATTGTAGAGACTTAAACCACCTTTCCTCTTTTTTTCCCTTTTTTTTTTTTTGCATTTAAAACAAAAATCAAGGTAGGCTCAGGGAAACCGAACACTCTTCAAAGAAAAGGATTTTGAAACTCTGTGCCTCCACAGCATGTTTAAATGTGTGGAAACTGCTGTCTAGAGCTGTTCTCTCCAAAAAGAAACACTGAAGAAAAAACAAAATGGCCGCTGGCACAGAAAAACTGTCAGGTATTCACTGAGCTGAGAAGGGAACTGTCAGTCATTCACTGTGCTGGTACAGAGAAACTTTCAAAGTCAGGGTAAGGCCATTACAGTGACTGAAAGTAGGGAAATTAGAGTTTGATTCCTCCGCAGCCACTCAGACCTCCATGGTAGGGGCTGAAAGGTGTTTCTGGGGAGGGATGTAGAAGCTCAAACCCAGCCGTACGGAAGATGACAGTGAGTATGTTTAATTAGGTAGAGCCCAAAACAGTCAGGATCCAAAACACTGACTTAAAATTCCAATCAAATGGTATATTGAAAAAGACAGGTACAATATTCCAGTAAGACGTACAAAGTAACCCGGCTGCAGTATGTGGATTAAAAATTTTAAAGTAGGAACTTGTGGTGAGGAGAGCACTGCTGAGCATAGAGATACACAGGGAAATGAGACCTGTATCTTTAATTCTGAAAGTATCAAGGGTTTCCCGGGTAACCAAGAGTCTATGACTCATAACTTAGTCATTCCTAAGCCCCGCCCACAGCAGCACGTCAGGGTTAGAGGGAAGCCTGACTCTAATCACATGTGCTGGGAGCAAGGCGTGGCACAGGAAGAAGAAAAGTTTAAAAAGCTGACTTGTAGAAGCACAAGGGGGAAGAGGGAGAGTGAAAGAAAGTGTGAAGGAAAGAGTGGAAGCAGAAGAGAGAGAGCTCCCGAGAGATTGCCAAGAACAGCTGAGAGAGCAAGGGAAGGAGGATCCGATAAAGGTATTGGTGAACCTTTGAACGAAGGCAGCAGGAGAGAGATAAAGGCTGCTGACTTAAAGCTTCCAATTGCTCAGGGAGAACTGTTTGGAAGGGTGCCAAAACACTTCCAGCTGAAAGATAGGCTGTTGCAATCAAACGAAGTTACTGCAGACGGAAGACAGCATGACTGGCTTACAGGGCAGAGAGAGATTCTAAACACCTCTGACTCCAGGCAAGTGTGTCCTCCTCATTTCTTAACCAGTAAAGGCTTAGGAGAATTAGCTTTAGAGTTAAAAGCTGATTCTAGCAGTAAGCAAAACCCCAGGATAAAGAGAGACTGTTTATCTGAGTATCAAGTGGCTCACATAGCAGAGGAGCTAGTGCAAAAGCAAGCCCTGCTTAAAAAGTTGAATGAATTAATTAAGAAAGAGAACAGTCAGCTCTCCCTACAGATGCCCTTGGATGTGTGTGAGAATGATAGCATTGAAGAAATGGAAATAGGAGATGTAGAAGACAATTCCTTTGAAATGCAATGTGCTTTATGTCAAGCCTCTGATGTGGAAGAGTGCTAATCCAGAGAGCCGTTGAATGTGTGCATGCTTAAAGAGCAACCTGATTTGTGAAGACATCACGACAGAAGAAAAACAGCTGAGTGCTAAGCTCAACTTATAAAGCTGAAAATTGATAGTAATAATCAAGGGACATTCAAAGAGCTGTTTTTGCTATAAGAGATTTTTGTTCCTGTAAAGAGAAACATTTAAGAAGTATAGTTTTTGGAATAAGTTACATTTTTGAATACAAGCAAAGTTGTACCTGTTTTCTTTTGAGAAGCTGTTGCGCAGGAGTAAAATCCTATATTTTGGGTTTGTTCCACTTGTATCCTGTGTATGAAGGAATCCCTGATTACAACAAATAAATTTTCTCTGTCTTATGCCTAACCACTGGATCACAACTCCTTTGCCTTAAGATAAGACTACAATTCCCAGCAGCCCTCCTGGCAGCCATTTTTAGGGAAACTTATTTAAAAGGTAACAAAAGGCGACCTCTCCTGGTACCAGTTATCTACCTGGCCAGGTGGGGGCGACAAACTTCAAAACTCATAGGCAGCCGGTCCGGGAGCAGTAGCTGAGGCAAGTGAGAAAAAAACAGGCTACTCACAGTTTCCTTTCAGGAATTGATACCTGAACTTCCCGGGGATGTCCGTGGCAAAGACTCAGTGCAGCGTAAAGCCAATGGAGAGTTCCACTGAAGCCAGGCTCAGGAGATCCCAAGTTTATCTGGGGAATCAAGACGCTGGGGGAAGAGCACAGTTGATTTCTGAGGTCCCTGTGTGTCTTCTGACAGCTTATGCAGCGTAGACCTGAATAAGGCATAGGGAGAACTAAAAAAAAAAAAAAACTCTGCCCCGGAGGAACAGGCATTTAACAATATTCCCCATACTATGCAATGCCTCAGCCAGCCTTCTTTGTTGGGCACAGTGGGGGATGGAACCCATGAGCCCTGCACCAGTGGTTAGTGTCTTAGCATTGTACTGTGGCTCTGAATTGCATCCGGTTCTCTAATCATGCCTTCCGTACTTTTTATTCATTATGTTAATACATAGGCAGAGAAAAAGGAACCCCCACACAACTCACAGCTAGCCAGTGTTGTGGAAAAATTTAAACAGCAATTTTATTTTTTTTTGGTGCTAGCAGCCAGCAAAGAGAGAAGGAATCTGGCTTCCCGCCAAAAACCAGGCTCATTAGCTATTCAAAATGGCCGCCGGCAAAAATAAACTTCAAAAAGAGTGAATTAAAACCCCCAAAAGCTAAGGAATTAACTTAAAAAGTCAAATGACAAGGTGGGGGGGGGGGGGGGTTGCAGGCATGAGAGAAATGCCTAAAATCGCTGAAAAATCAAGAAAAATAAATCCAGTCACCACAGAGTTGCAGACAGCAGTGGGGGAAAGACAGGTTTTGTACTCACAGTACCGAAAGTGCAGAGAATCCACGGACTGCTGCTGAGAGCACTGCCAGCTGCCTCACCACTAAAATCAGCCCCAGGGACTGGATTTTAGGAGGCTTACCATCCAGCTAAATAGTCTTCTTGACTAGTGCTGGGAAGTCTGCACATCAGCGAGCTCTACTGTGACCCGCAGGACACAGGAGCTCAGCTGGAATTCATCCTGGTGCCCAGATAAGTACACTGGCAACTACAGGGTATAATCTCTCCCAGAGAAATCACAAAGAAATAAAGCATCTTAAATGTTTTTGAAGGAGCAAAAAAAAAAAAAGCATCCAGATCTGCTGGAGACAGAGAAAAACAGACTGAGGGAGACCCCTAGGGATAGGATTATATCACCAGGCTCCAGCCTATCAGAGCTCTGGTAGAATTCTCTGTCTCCAAGATCTGCTGGCAGGGGTGCATAACCCGTTTGTCTGGACTGGTCTAGCAGTATGAACTGGAACTTCACTCGTTATTCCCTTTTCCAGGTCATTTATTAATATGTTAAAAAGCAGCGGACCCAGCACAGATCCTTGGGTACTCCACTATTCACCTTCCTCCATTGGGAAAATTGTCCATTTAGCCCTACCCTCTACTTTCTATCTTTTAACCAGTTCCTGATCCACAACAGTACACTGCCTCCTATCCATGACTTTTTAGTTTTGCCAAAAGTCTCTGATGAGGGGACCTTGTCAAAGGCTTTCTGAAAATCCAGATACACAATATCAACCACTCACCTTAGTCTACCTGTTTATTCACACCTTCAAAAAAACATTAGATTAGTAAGACAAGATCTTCCTTGTCTAAAGCCATGTTGGCTGTCTCCCATTAAGCCATGACTATCTACGTGTTTACTAATTTTGTTCTTTATGATGGTTTCCACCATTTTTCCCGGTACTGACGTCAGGCTCACCGGTCTGTAGTTTCCCAGATCACCCCTGGAACCCTTTTTAAAAATAGGCGTTACATTGGCGATCCTCTAATCTTCAGGTATTACAGATGATTTTAATGATAGTTCACAGATTACTAATAGCAGGTCTGCAATCTCACATTTCAGTTCTTTCAACACCCTTGGATGTATACCATTCGGTCCAAGTGATTTGCTACTCTTCAGTTTATCAAATAGTTGTAATACATCTTCCCGGTCTAGCAATATTTCTTTCAATTCTTCTGCAGTATCACCTTTAAATACCACTTCACTCATGGGTAATATCCTTAACAAACGTATTCCTGATGATGATAACCAGTCGCACCTGAAAGTGATTATAGGCACCTTGGGTGGGTGGGAGTTGGGATGGAAGGGAGGGAGGGAAAGAAGACTTACAAGATGGTTGCTAAACAGTGCCCTGACCTGTGCTTTTAAGGTTAAGTCTTACCAATTTCCTGGGTGATTCACTCAGTCCTTATTTTGATAGAGGGGTCCTTTCAAATTGTCGCTTTGATCTGTCACTTGCCTTTAACCCCTATTTAAGACCACTTCACAATCTTTTGCCTCCTAACTGGAAGACCTCATTGTAAAGATCACTAGAAACAACTTTAGCACTTTCTATTTATTCTACATGTATGCTAAGCTTTACAGTGATTTGATATAAATAAAAAAGTTCTCTAGAAACAAAATTATTTCAGTATTTACTCTATTTTACTTTCTATGCTAAGCTATACTCTGATTTCATTTAAATGAAAAGCTCTCTGGTGGTACTAAGACCTGACTCAGAAAACACACTGAATTCTGAAATACACAGATTTATCTGCTTTAACCCAAAGATTACCCTTTCCCCAAGATTTAGAGTATATTCCAGAAAAAAATACTTACAAGTGCAGATCTAATTCCAGTTGTAGCAGCAATGTTTATTATGGGTGCCTGGATAGAAATGTGTCTTGGAGCCGCTCGGGACGAATGGGCACAAGGTCTGCGTGACTGACAGGTGCACAATAGTTAAATCGCTATTAAAACGCACATAAAATGGCAGGAAACCCCTACACCATGGCAACAGTCACCAGTAAATTGCACCCAAAATTGCACACCAAGCCTTGGTACTCACTCCCCGAGAGCACAGGCAGAAATCCATGCCTCGCTCAGCTCTACACCCCTGATACAGTTTTTCTGACTTTACAGGCACTGTGTTTAAAGTGGATGACAGACAGATTCCTCTCAGAGCCTTCTGCAATCTTTGGGAGAGAGCAGGGGGAGCAAGCAGAGGAGAAAGGAGGGGTGCTAAGGATGTATGGTGCTGCTGAACTCTTCCAATCCTTCCAGATCCTTTCTATTTTCTGGCTGCTCAACAGGCTCATATCATGACAGCGCAGAGCTGAACCAATTTTTACTTCTCCTATGGATACCGAAAATACCACAGTATAGTGGAGCTTCCCACATCATGCCCAAGTGAGAGTGTGACCCTCAAAATGGTTGTTCACAAGCGTTTAAATCAATCTTTTTCTTTCAATTATTCAGATTTTCTTCAGAGCGTAGAAAATCCATCCATCATGTGCTGAAAAAAGACTTTGCAAACTTTACTTTATGTTGCTTATATACAGTATATAAACATATAACTTTGATGAGCCACAACTGAGCAATGTTTATGCCAACACTGTTTATGCCAACAATGCTCAGCGCAGTGTAGCTGATGCTTAAGTTCTCATAAAGAATCAAGATATCAAGGGATCCAATTACATCTCACTCGTGACCTACATATGCTAAATAAAGTATGCAATCTCCTTTTTCTAATAGGAGACCATCATTTCTAAACCAAAAGTAGGTGGCACATACTCCTTCTATGAAGAGCAGGCCCTATAATTATCAGCCAAAAACTGGTTGAAGACTGAGGGATGACCCATGCAAGAACGGTCAAATGAGACATGACCAAATAATGGTATGACCACAGATCAACATAATAAAAAAGATGTGTTCATAGAGTTTACTTTCAGAAGTGAAACAAAAAAACCAATTCAAGAACATGGCAAAATCATGTTCCTTCTTCAGTGAGTTATATAGCTCCACCAGCAGCCCAATCAAGAAATTCCACAATGATTTATAAAACTTTGCCAAGGAGGAGCCTAGGCCAAGAGCTTCCCCCCTTTCAGCGCCTTAATAGCCAGCAATCTCATATTTCAGCCCATGGAAAGGGGGGTAGAGAGAATTGATTTCTATAGGCAGGTTCTATCTGCTTGAGAAATTTCAGATAATTTAATACTACATAGATACTAGTCAAACCTATCCATTGAAAAACGTAGCTAATCACCTGTAACAGGTGTTCTCCGGGGAGAGCAGGAATCAGTCCTCACATATGGATGACGTCGGCACCGAAGGAGCCCTTGTGGAAGCATCCCCCCAGCTTTCAAAGAAAGCCTTTGGGAGATGCCACCACGCATGTACGGTTCCCTTCCCACCCAAGGGTGCCATCTTGCTCAGTCAGGTGACATAGCTAAAAGACGGCAAAAATAAAGGATGGTACAGTAGCAACTCCAAGAGGAGGGAGGGTGGTGAGGAGTGATTCCTGCTGTCCCCAGAGAAGATCTGTTACAGGTGAGTAACTATGCTTTCTCTGGGAACAAGCAGGAAGTCAGTCCTCACATATGGGACTCCCCAGCTACAGACAACCGAAAACCCATAGCAAAAACAGGGCTCCCGCGATGGGAGCCACAAGCAGCACACAGACCACAGTAGGACCCCTGTGTCCACTGAAACCAGCACTCTGGTAGCCTGAACACAGAAAGGTTTGAGGGTAGGAGTTGCCTAGACCCCGAAAAGGTTACGGAGCACAGCCTGGCCAAAGGCACTGTCCCGTTGGGACTCTCTCGACAGGCAGCAATGAGCTGTGAAAGTATGGACTGAAGAACAGGTGGCGGCCCGGCAGATGTCCGCCATCGGAACAAAGTGCAAGACTGCCACTGAAGTAGCCATGGCCAGGACACGGTGCGCCGTGACGTGGCCTTCCAGTGGAAGCCTCGACTGCCCATAAGCGAAGGCAATACAGTCCGCCACCCAAGTGGACAGCGTACGCTTGGTCACCGCCTCCCCCAGCCTACTAAGGTCATAGGAGACGAAAAGCTGAGAAGCTTTGCGGTGGCCTTGGGTGCACCAGATATAGAAGGATAAGGCCCTCCTAGAGTCCAATGAGTGAAGGTCTGTCTCCGCCCGGCTGGAGTGAGGTCTTGGGAAGAAGGTAGGAAGCACCACTTCCTCATTAAGGTGGAAGGGTGACACTACCTTCAGCAAGGAAATTGGGTTGCGTGCGAAGCACCACCCTGTTCTTATAGAACCTGGTATATGGTGCCTCTGCCACGAGAGCCCGGAGCTCGCTAACTCTGCAAGCGGAGGTGAGCGCAACCAGAAAACCACCTTTCAAGACAGGTGGCAAGTCGCCAGAGGTTCAAAGGGTGGGCGAGTGAGCTGCCCAAACACCACATTGAGGTCCCATTCGGTCGCTGGAGGACGAATCAGAGGTTTCAACAGGAGCAAGCCCCAAAGGAAGCGGGTCACCAAAGGCTGGACCGAGAGGGGCTTACCATTCACCGGGTGATGGTACGCCATCAGGACACAAAGGTGCACTCGACGGAGTTAGATTTGAGCCCGGATTGGGAGAGGTGCAGAAGGTACTGCAACACCAAGGCCACTGGGCAGGAGAAGGGATCAGCCCCATGATCAGCGCACCAAACAGAAAACCTGCGCCATTTGAGGGAATACGCCTTCCTAGTAGAGGCCTAATGGGTGGACAGCAGAATGTCTTCCACCTCAACAGGAAGGTTGAGGAGGGCGAGTCACCCTCTCAGCAGCCACGCTGTCAATGAGAGGGACCCCAGACTGGTGTGCAAAAGAGAGCTCTTGAGACAGGAGTCCCGGGGCAGTTCCCAAGTGGATGGGGGCCTCCACTGCCAACTGCAGAACCACGGCAGCCTGGGCCATCTGGGAGCTATCAGGATAAGTGAGGCCCTGTCGTGGAGGGTCCTGAACAGGGCAATCAGCAGTGTTGGAGGGAAGGCATACATGAGGCCTTCTGACCCCGAGACTAGAAACGCATCAGCTGCCACCCTGGAGGGGTGGGCCTGCCGGGAGCAGCAGCGGGGCAACTGAAAGTTGTCCAGACTGGCGAACAAGTCCATCACAGGTTACCCCCAGAGCAGGAAAAACCGACTGGCTATCCTGGGGTCCAGCTGCCATTCGTGCGGCTGTAGAACCCTGCTGAGTCTGTTGGCCAGGAAGTTGTCCTGGCCTGGCAGGTATGCTACCCTCTGGAGGATACCCTGTTGGATTGCATATGAACAGAGAGCCAGTGCCTTCTGGCAAAGGACACAGGACACCGTGCCCCCTTGTCTGTTCACGTAGAACACGGACACCTGGTTGTCCGTCTGGTGGCACAGGTGGTGACAGAAGACTCTCAGAGCAAGGTGTATTGCTCGGATCTCCAGGAGGTTGATCAGTTGGGCACTCTCGTCTGGTGAGCAGATGCCCTGAGTGCACAGGGCTCTGCAGTTTGCTCCCCAGCCGAGCAGGGAGGCATCCGTGTTGAGGACCCTCGAGTGGCTGGGAGTCTGGAAGGGCATGCCCGCTTCTAGGTGTTGGGGCGACTGCCACCAGACAAGAGAATCAGCCAACTGGCAGGGCACTGCAACCCTGTCCCAGAGGCAGCCCATGGCCTGAGACCACTGGTCCCGGAGACACCACTGCGCCGACCTCATATGGAGGCAAGCGTCTGGGGTGATGTGGACTGTGGAGGCCATGTGCCCGAAGAGACGCAGAAGGTGCCATGCAGGCACCAATGGACGGTGTTGTACGTCTCAGGCCAGAGAGCTGAGACAATCGGCCCGGTCTTTTGGCAGGAAGGCGTTAGCCTGGAGGGTGTCTAGATTTGCCCAGATGAACTCCAGGCATTGTGCCAGGAGGAGGTGAGACTTGGGGTAATTTATGATGAAGCCCAAGTGTTGCAGAACCTGGATGGTGTATGCCGTGGCCTGCTGCACCTTGGGGGCTATGCCTCCACTTATGAGTCAGTCGTCCAGGTAGGGAAACACAAAGACCCCTTGGAGCCTGAGGAAAGCAGCCACGACTGCCAGGCATTTCGAGATGACCCTCGGGGCAGAGGCTAGACCAAAGGGAAGCACCCAGTATTGAAAGTGTTCGCCCCCTACCATAAATCGCAGGAATTGCCTGTGGTTGGGGTGGATAAGGATGTAGGTACAAGCATCCTTGAGGTCTAAGGAGCATAGCCGAGTTGATCCGTTACCTACCCGTCGATTCCAGCCAAAGATGGCGTGGGAAGAATTCCCACCGGGGCCGGTACTGTTGGTACCGGTATCGGCGGTACAGGTACTTGCACCGGTGTAGGTATCGGCATCGGTATTGATACCCGGTGCGCATTAAACCAACAGTACCGCAGCTGAGAGAAGAGCTACAATGCTGCATTCGATAGTAAGGAACCTCTGGTCTGTCAACGCTGCCGATGCCTGGGTGTCGGTACCGGTGAAAAAGGCCGGGACCCCTGAGCATGGCACAGGTAGTTCTTGCGAGGTCGAGGCTTCGAGAACATCCTGGAGCCCCATCGATGCTTTGGAAGCCGAAGCATCCCGCCGGGGCTGCTTTGCCGGTGTGGTTCTCTCAAGGGCAATGCCAACGGCCTCTCATTGCTTAGCAGGAGAGCTACCCTTTGAGGACCGGCTTTTATGTTTAGTTACCTGAGATCCATGGGAGGAAGAGGAGGCCCTTGAAGATGTTGATGCAATGGATCTGGCATCCGAAGAAAAGAGGGTACCGAGCTTTGCAGCCCGGTTCTGTCTTCCTTTTTTAGTCATCCCTATACAGGAGGGACATTCAGATGGAGAATGTTCAGGCCCTAAACATTTAAGACACCAATCATGGGTATCAGTGACGGAAATGGTACCGCCACACTTAGTACATTTTTTAAAACCACTAGTTGGTTTTTCCATGTTTTAGGAATATGGGGCCTAGTGCCCAAAATGGGGCCTAGTGCCCAAAATGGCGCCTAGCACCAAAAAAGAAAAGTTTCTGAAGAGAAACAGTTCAAAGTATAAGTTTTTTGTTTTTTTTGTTTTGGAAAGGAAAGGAAAAGAAAAGAAAAGAACCGGCGGTACCGGTAAGCGTCGTGCGGAGGCAAACGCGACCACAAGAAAACAATTTTAAAGACGAAATTTTCTGTGGTGACAGGGTATGGATCCTACCGGCTCCACGGAAAACAAAGAACTGAAGAGGGACAATTGGAAAGGCGGGAAGGCAGCACGCATGTGCTGAGGGATGCTCCCAAAAGCGTTCCTATTGGACGCTGTGGAGCGTTCCCGCGCAAGCTCCGTCGGTACCAACGATACCCTTATCTGAAGACTACATTCTTGCTTGTTCCTGGAGATACTGGTATTACAAACTTGAGATCAAAATTGACTAATTATGGAACACTCCCACCACATATGATTGTAGGATCGAACTTTCCCATGCCCTTGCCATCCCCATCTTAAATAATTGTAACGGGTCATATACTGAACAAATTGAAAAAGGAACACGAATGCATTAACAGATACACTAGGGGCCATTTTTCTACAGTAATCTGGGTACTCCAACAGGTATTGCAAGTGACTTCATGGAGGACACCAGTTATATGGGAAATTAAAGTCCTTAAATTTCCCCGACTCTATGAGTACTTTTTGACAATCTGATTTCCATATACTTGATGTGTGTTTTGGTATTTGAACTCTCTCGCCATCCTGCTAACCGCTTTGTGCCATTCACCGCCTCTGCTCCACCCCAGAACGCCCCAAACACACCTGATGCTAAGCAGATAGCATCTGGGCGCATTACAGACTTCATTGGTATTTTCCAAAGGCACTATCCGTGTAGGTGCCTTTGGAAAATCCTGGTTAAGGCATTTACATAGGTAACATGGGTTGTTACCCATGTAACTGCCTTCGAGAAAGGTACCCTAAAGCACAGTTACTTACCTGTAACAGGTGATTTCTGGGAACAGCAGGAATAAGTCTTCACATATGGGTACGTCGGTACCGACGGAGCCTGCGCGGGAACGCTCCCCAGCGTCCAAAAAGAAAGCTTTTGGGAGCATCCCACGCGCATGCGTGCTGCCTTCCCGCCCATTCACTTTCCTCTCATCAGTTGGGTTTGTAGCTGAGACCGAAGGAGGGAAGTAGACAAATTAGAGAGAGAAAGAAAGAGAGAGAGAGACAACTCCTAGGGGAGGTGGGTGGGTTGTGAAGACTTATTCCTGTTGTTCTCAGAGATCACCTGTTACAGGTAAGTAACTGTGCTATCTCCAGGAACAAGCAGGAATGAGTCTTCACATATGGGGACTCCCAAGCTAAGATGCCTGGAGGAGGTCCCAGCATGTTGCAATCTAGTTGATGGGCCATGCTATTTCCCAGAATCTGATGCATCCAAGGGATGGAGGGTAGGAGTTGAACTAAAAAGGGGTGTGCTGTGGAACAGCTGGACTAAACAAGGTGTCTGGAGAGGAGTCCTTGTGTAGATCAGAAAAGTTAGTGAAAATTGGATTCCATATCTCTAATGTGGACCTCAGACAGAAGTATTGCGAAAGTATTTGTTGAGACTAATGGTCTGGGTGCTAGAAACCAGTACATTATCCTCAAAGAAAATACCTTACTGGAAAGTAGAGGAAAATAAATTTCACAATATAGGCAGAGGTCAGAAGCCTAAAAGGCTAGAACTAATCCCAGAAGAAAAAACTGGGAGAGTTTAATGAGGTTGGACTTTAGATGAGAAGCTAAAGCTTCTGTAGGCCAACGTTTGAAGCGCTTTGTCCTTGGAGAAGAAAAAGGCTCTAGGAAAGAGAGGAGATAAATCTGAGTGGTTTGCAGAAAAAGGATGGGTCTTTGAGACCCCTCTATCCAAAGGAAAGACAGAAAAAAAATATTTGTAATAGGTGGTGTAGCCTCCAATTTCTTGAAGATCAGGAATGTCTTCCGTAAGTGATGTCACTTAGGATGACTTTACATGGAGAGCTTCAAATGTGACGTAACCGGAAAGGTTACAGTAAAAGAAGGTAGTTTGTGACTACCATAGAAATTGGTTGTCCATTTAAAATCCTATGGCCTGCTGGAACAGCATTAATATGGACAGTAACAAATCTTTCAGAGTGAGATATATGTATGTATATACACACACATACATATATAAATAAGAGACTCACTTAACAACAAGAAGGGGTAAGACCTGCTTGCAAAATATGGATAGAGAACCCCTTACCGGTTATACGTGGAAGAACCATGAAGAAGGTTACATGGAAACCAGTGAAATGTTCCTAGTCAGAAGGATAGGTCTAGATCTTTTTTTAAAATTCTAGACTTTGAATAACCAGAAGTGGAGATCTACGTGCAAAGAAAAACCTTAGTCTTAAAACAACAAGTTTGGATCCTTCTATAACTTCAGTGTGGAGAAAGACGCAATAAAAGGGAATACCATATTTGCCCGTCTATGAGGGCAATATGAGTATAATGCGTTCTTTGTTCAACATAAGCTCCAATGAAGTATTAGGAATTAGAAGGAATGCACTATTTTATTTTATTTATTTAACAGCTTTTATATACCGCACTATTCATCATCAGCGCGGTTTACAATTTAACAACTTTATACTTAAAACATATAACATATGTCAAGTTTACAGATAACAGGGAATAAAACAGGGATAACTGGGGTAACAAATATTAACAACTATGTACAGTAAATTAGCATGTGTTTTGGGCACTATAGGCCAAGGATGAACGAGATTATAATTTGGAGCGAGCAATCCAGATTAGGGAATCATTGATTAACCATAGTCATTGGTTTGAGTTGGAAGGGGAGGGGATGGGGAGATATTGCCTTGGAAGAAGTGTTGCTGGAAGAGGTGTGTTTTTAGGGCTTTTCTGAATTGAGACAGGTCTTTTTGTGATCTGATGTTGGTTGACAACATGTTCCAGCATCTGGGGGCGAAGAATGAAAATGCTCTCTTGGTAGTGGTCTGAGTAAGTTTTGGTAGGTCTTTTGGGGCCATTAATGTGTTTTCAGTTACAGATCGTCTAGATCTGGTGTCCTGTACATGGTAAAGGAGATCAGTTAGCGAGGATGGTGATATTCGATGGAACGCTTTAAAGGTCAAGAGGAGGGCTTTGTATAGAATCCTACATGTTATCGGGAGCCAATGAAGATCGATCAGGATGGGAGTAATATGTTGACTTCTTGAGGCTCCATAAAGAACCCTGGCTGCTGTATTCATGGCCATTTGTAGTGGGTTCAGCGTGCTCTTGGGTAGGCCATGTAGTACAATATTTGCATAGTCGAAGTGTGGGGTGACTAGTGATTGAAAGGTTGTGCGGAAGTCATTTGGTTCCAGCATGGGTCTGAGATGGCATAGCGTCCTGATCTTGTGATAGATGGATTTTACATTAGACAAGGACAGACTGCAGTGAAAAGAAGTGCATCCCTGTTGGAGACGTTCCACTGGAGATGTGAAACAACTCAGGGAATTAAGCAATTCTTTATGCTTTCACGAGATCTAAACCCTGGTTCATTTTCCCTAAAAAGAAAATTTTAAGGAAGATGGTAAAGTAGGAAAAAAAACGGTCATGTGGGAGCATGACTGGGCAAGCCTTTCAACCATCTGAAAGTTGCCCACCAGAGTGGCTCTGATGCTCTCTGGCAAAGGCCCATAGTTGCAGAGCTTCTTGTAGAATTGCAGAGAGCATGTTGTAGGTTGCCCAGGTGAGAACTGATTGTTTAATTACCAGTGTGCAACCTAAGCTATTCTGTGGAAGCCAAAGAATTGCAGATGGCTAAGAATAGCAGACAGACAGGTTGCCTGCAACGATAAACTGTCCAAGTAGGTTTTCGAACCTCTCTTGGAATTATGTGTTATTAAGGCAGCAGAAGAGGTTAGGTCCTATAGATTGGAAAAGGACCGAGAGACCGAACAGAAGTGATAACTCACTTATGGCCTGATAAGCTGTCTTAAAAGAAATATTTGAAAGATTGCAGAGGGGAGAAACTCTGTATGGAAATTATTTACTGGAGTAGGTAT
Source organism: Ichthyophis bannanicus (assembly GCA_033557465.1). Taxonomy (NCBI): domain Eukaryota; kingdom Metazoa; phylum Chordata; class Amphibia; order Gymnophiona; family Ichthyophiidae; genus Ichthyophis; species Ichthyophis bannanicus. The sequence continues at coordinate 66,731,797 of CM066033.1, forward strand.
TAGGGACAATCCTATGGCTTAAAGGTAAGCCCTCCAGTCAAATGGTATCATTCTTAGATTGAAAATCTCAACTAAGAGAGATGGAAGTAATACAGAGTTAGAAAAACTTACAATTTATTAAGTCTCTGAAAGGGTAAGCTCCCCTCCAGTGAAAAGTATAAGATATCCTCGTACAAGACAACTGCCAAGGCAAAGGGCATAGCATACCTTAAAAGTAGTTGTAACTCCTCTGTTTACTTTTGAAAGGAGAGGAGAAACTTGTTACCTGTAGGGCATGATTATCCTTAACAGCTCTAAGAGCTGAAAGGATAGACTACTCTTAGCAAGAGAGTCATGCCTAAAGTGGAGGATTAAGGCAGTGTATCACTAACCTCTCAATAAGGATGAGAAGAACTGTAAATGCTTCTGTAGTTAAGAAGTAGTGGTTCTGAAACTTAACAGGAAAAAAGATTTAATAAATAAAAATCAGAAACCTTGCGACTGCTGAGTTTGCTGAGCCTGTTGAGACTTTGGTTTTCTTAGCCTGGTATGATGTTGCCCTTCTTTGGAAACATCTGCATGATGGGTAGAAGATGAATAAAATTTTTTCCCCCTAGGGGAATAAAGTTTGTTAGATTTTTTTTACTAGATGGGGCAGAGGAAAGTTTTGACAATCCTCTGAAAGCAACAATATCAGTGTTTAACTGATTAGCTTGAAATAAAGCATCCTTGTTAAAGAGATTTTCACCAGTACAAGGAGTATTTCCCAACTTTTCTTGTACCCATTTGTCCAAGTCTGAAGCTTGTAGCCAGGCCATGCGTCGTGCTCCTATGGCTATAGCAGAAGTTCTGCTAATAGACTCAAAACAGTCCAGGGAAGCATGATTAAGGAATTTAGAGACATTTTGAGCATGAGTGACTAATATGAAAAAGTCTGCTCTTTTATGTTCTTGAAGAAAAGGGTTCAAAAGCTTTAAGTTCTTTGTGACCTCTTCAAGAGATAATCTCATATAGAAAATATCTGAGATAATTCTTGATGAAAGCATGGATGCCTGGAAGCATCTACGTCCAAAGGCATCTAAAGTTCTAGACTCATGACCTGGCGGATAAGAAGAATGCTTCTTTGCACTCTTAATACGCCTCATTGCTGATTCTACAACAACAGAATGATTAGGAAGTTGTCTTTTGAAAACCTGGAGAAGGTGGCACCTTGTACATGGAGTCAAGTGTTTTAGAATGTGGCGATACCGTTAAAGGAGTTTCCCACATCCTTAAAAGTAGATCTTGTAAGATAGGATGCAAAGGAAGCATGATAACCTCCTTTGAAATCCAGGGGGATTGCAGGGTCTCTGAATCCCCTGGCAAGGATTCTTTACCAGGTATAGAAATGGCAAGTAACTTTGCCATATGAAGCAGAAAAGCTTGAAAAGAAATCTCCCCTGAGGACGACCCTCTAAAATGAGGGGTAAAGGCTAGACTTGTTGAAGATTTAGCCTTGGTACCGATAGATTCATCCCAGTCATCGGGATCGGAAGACCTGAAAGGATGAAGCATTGGATTTTCCTTAAAGCGATGTCTTCGGTACCGCTCGAGGTCAGTACCGAGACGAGTCGGTACCGAATCATCCATGCTAGAGATCGATTCCAGGCTTGGCATCGAAGGAAGCGAGTCTGTTGAAGTAAGCATGGACGGTAGTGACACCGATGCCGATGTGATAGGCGATGGCCTAGTATGTAGCAGAGCTAGGCCTGAAGCTAGGCCTAAAGCCCCTTTCCCCTGCTTTAGAATGTTATTGCTGACTTTGGAAAATTACAGAATGCTGTTAGCTAGCTGTTAGAAAGAAATACCGTTCTATTCTAGTTTGATAACATGTTCTGCTCTCCTGGAGATAAGAGAATTAAAACTGTCTTACTGTTTATTGTTTAGGTTAAGCCAGATGTCTGTTTCAGTAGAATGCCACGCCACTGTATTTTTGCTAAATGTGCACTGACCTTGTAATTAGGATGAAAATATAGTAGAGAAGCTGAACAGTGTAAGAATATTCTGTCTAGCGTTTTGATTGTTTAGTATTTTGAGCCAGGGCTAGAGATATGTGCCTGGAATATTACAGAAATCACCAGTAGCTATTAGAAACACGTCTTAGCCTTGCTTTGTTTTGCTTTTAATGAGAATGCTTCTGATATGCCTTCCACTATCTTTGTGGCTAACTGACCTTGCAAGAGTAGCAAAATATACTGTATACTTTAGCAGAAGTATTATGTTTAGTGTTATGTCTAGTTGCTGACCCGTGGCTAGTAAGACCCAAGCAGGGGGAGCGAGTCCTGGGCCCGGTCAGAGATGTCTATTGGATGAGAGTAAGTGGGCCACTGTGGCCAATGAGAAGTTTTGCCTGTATTAGACTGGAAAAGAAAGGTATAAAAGCTGTTGTATTACTAGGAGCCATTGCTCAGACCATTTTGAATGCTACTGCAATCTGAGCCTGTGCACAAATAAATTGGCTTGAATCTTTGCCTGACTCCGGGTATTATTTATTGCATTCTTATCAGCTACTACACCGATACCGATACTGGAGGAACAGTCTGCAGCAACTCTAGCGGTACCGAAGTAGCCGAGAGCGCTAGACTGCAATCCTCGGTGAGGAGTGTTTCATCCATCACCATAGCCGATGCCGGGGTTTCGGTACCGCTCGAAGCGGCCACAACCACGGAGCATGGCCCAGGTATGTTCATCGAGGTAAGAACCCCGGGGACAACCCGAAGCCCCGTTAATTCTTTGGAGCCCGAAGACTCCCGCCGGGGCTTTATTGCCAAAATGTCCTCGAGGGCAAGGCCAGAGCCATCTCGATACTGGGAAGGAGATCTACCACTCGAGGACTGGCTAGTCTTTACAGACTTTTGTTTGGTTACCTGATCCTGTGGAGATATTGTAGCTGGTGACATCGAGTGTGATGTGAACTGGGTATCGAGTTGTGCTCGATTCTGAAGATTTCTTCTATTTGAGCTCCAGCAGGAAAGACACTCCAGTGGACGATGGTCAGGACCCAAACATTTTAGACACCAAGTATGGGTGTCAGAAAAAATATCTGTACCACCACACTTTGAGCATTTCTTAAGAGTAGTGGCTGGCTTTTCCATAATGGAAAGATGGAGACCTAGTGGCCTAGAACCATCAGACACTAAACAGGAAAAATTTCTGAGGAAAAGAGAAATTCTTTAGAAAAAAGAAAGAAAAGCACTGGCGGTACCGGTGGCGTCGAGGGAAGGCAGACGCGACCACAAAAAACTAAGAATAAAAAGAAGAATTTTCTGCGGTGACAGGAATACGTCCTGCCGGCTCCGCGGAAAACGGAAAACTGATGAGAGGGAAGTGAATGGGCGGGAAGACAGCGCGCATGCGCGTGGAATGCTCCCAAAAGCTTTCTTTTTGGACGATGGGGAGCGTTCCTGCGCAGGCTCTGTCGGTACCGACGTACCCATATGTGAAGACTCATTACTGCTTGTTCCTGGAGATACATATTTATTTATTTATTGAACAGGTTTTTTTAAGAACGTTTTTCTACTAGTCAAAAAGGTTTACATGGAACACAGTGTTGTACATAAAACCTTTAGTAGAACAATAATTATATATAACAACTTGGGATACTAAACTTGGAGAGTCAAAAGTGGGTATAAGGGATTAAACTGTATAACTGTGTTTGTGGGGGGTGGGGTTGTTGGGGATAAAATGTGTTTAAGGTGAGGTGGGTTGCTGAGATGATGATGGTGTGATAAGGGTTTGTGACAGTTTCTGGAGGGAGGTAGGTTGGTTATGTTGACAATGTCCCTATTATACAATTGTAACCACCATAAGAAGTAACAAGCCCAAGAGATACTGAGCAATTACGAAGCTTTAGTTCAGAAATGCAGTCTTCAGGCAAGATACATTTTTTCTCCTTTTTACATCTTTTTCATGTTTTCCAACCAAACATACATTGGCAAGAATTATACAAAAGGGGTGAGTATGTCTGTCCATCTGTCTATCTGGGGGTATAATAAGTCTCTAAAAATCTAAAGGGATGGGATGAAATGAAACTTGAAAATTGGAAAGAGATACAACTGCACCACCACCTTGAAAACTACCTACCTACATCTGTTCCCACCCCCAAAACTACATCTCTTGAAACTTCCCCACCACCTTCAGCTATCCCCCACCAGATACAAAATATGCACAGCACATACAGAACACACAGATATATACATGCACACCACACACACATATACATACACATAGGGATTATAAATAATTACCTAGCTGTGACTTTTCTTTGTTTTTTTTGCTATTTCTACTGTGAAAGCTACTGGCTGAATTGTACTGCTTTCTTATTGATTGCTACCTGTGCTGCCAGCTAATATCTGTTGCCATGGGCAGGGCTAGATTAACACATTGGTAAACTTGGAACATACCTAGGGTCCAAATTTTGGGGGAGCACTGTCAAATGTGCACTGGACCCTCTAATTTAGGAATGACAACTGTCTGGCTTTTTTCAGGATTTTTACATTAATGTCTAGTAACATATCAACATAGTAAATGACGGCAGATAAAGACCAGCATGGTCCATCTAGTCTGCCCAGCAGGATGGCAAGAGTAGGTGCACCTGCCGCTCCGTGCAGGCCACCCCTCCCCACATCCCTGCTTAGGGGTGAACCCACCACTCCATGCAGTTGAGAAATTAGATGGTTCAGTTTATTTTGATTTTATCCTGTTGCTGTAAAGGGATCCAATGTGTCTGTCCCATGCCATTTTGAATTCCATCACCGTGTTTGACCCCACCACTTCCATCGGGAGGGCATTCCAAGCATCCACCACCCTTTCTGTGAAAAAGTATTTCCTGACATTGCCTTTCAATTTACCACCATGCAGCTTCCTGTTATGCCCTCTAGTTTTACAACTTCCCCGTCTTTGGAAGAGGTTTGTTTGTTCATTATTTCCCTTTAAGTATTTAAAGGTCTGAATCATATTTCCCCTGTCCCTTCTCTCCTCCAAAGTGTACATGTTTAGGTCTTCAAGTCTCTTCTCATAAGGCTTCTGACGCAGGCTCCAAATCATTTTGGTCGCCTTCCTCTGAACAGTTTCCAGTCTTTTTACATCCTTTGCAAGATAACAGTCTCCAAAACTGAACACAGTATTCCAAGTGAGGCCTCACCAGTGACTTGTACAGTGGCATAAGTACCTCTTCCTTTCTGCTGGTGATTCCTCTTTGTATGCAGCCCAACATCCTCCTGGCTTCTGCCACCGCCTTGTCGCATTGTTTTGCCACCTTGAGATCTTCAGAAATAATCACACCAAGGTCTTTCTCCTGATCTGTGCACACCAACCTCTCGCCCCCTATCACGGACATTTCCCTTGGATTTCTGCTACCCAAGTGAATGACTCTGCACTTCTTTGCATTAAATCTTAATTTCCAAGCATTAGACCATTCTTCCAGCTTTTGCAGACCTTTTCTCATGTTAACCACTCCCTCGCGGAGTCCACTCTGTTGCAAATTTTCGTGTCATCTGCAAAAAGACAGACTTTTCCATTCAGTCCTTCAGCAATATCACTCACAAATACATTGAACAGTGCCGGGCCCAGGATCGACCCCTGGGGCACTAGAAGCTAGAAGGATGACTAACATGTCTGTATATTTTTCAGAGTTTAAAACCTTTACCTGCAGTTCTCCAATCAATGCGTGAGTGCACCTAAACCTAAGTCTAAACTCTAAACCTTCCTCCCCCCCCCTTCTTTATCTCTGAAGATAACACTCTTCTACTTCCTGTTTCCTCAGCCCGTAACCTTGGTGCCATCTTTGACTCCTCACAAATCCATAGCTAAAATGTGTCGTTTATTTCTCTATAACATTAACAAAATTTGCCTCTTCCTCTCTGGACACAGTACTAAAATAAGTGTCCACTCTATAATTACTTCTCGTCTCGACTATTGCAATCTCCTTCTTGCTGGGTCTCCCTCTCTCTCCACTTCTATCTATTCATAACCTCTGCTGCGCGTCTAATCTTTCACCAGCCTCGACATACTCATATAACCCCTGTTCTCAAATCATTTCATTGGCTTCCTTTCCATTTGGATATCCAATTCAAACTTCTCCTTCTGACCTTTAAATTAATTCATTCTTCTGCTCCTCACTACCTTTCCTCTCTCCCTACACCCCTCCTCGTGAACTCCGCTCTTCCACTGGCTTGCTTCTCTCTTTATCCTTTTTCTCCATTGCCAAATCCAGACTTCGATCCTTTCACCTTACTGCTCCTTATGCCTGGAACAAACTATCTGAGTTTGTAGTCAGGCTTCATTTGTGCCACCTTTTCAAATCCACGCTAAAGGCCTTCCTCTTTTGCTGTCTTTGGATCCTGATCCCTTGCTTTCCTTGTGTCTCGTCACCCTTCCTTATTCTACCCTTATTCTCATCTTTTGTCTTGTGTTTTAATTAGATTATAAACTCTGAAGAGCAGGGACTATTTATATGTGTCTGTACAGCAGTGCATATGCCTTGTAGCGCTATTTTTTTTTATTTTTTTTTTAAATGTCGTCAAGTCAGTGCTGGGTTTTCTTGGCAACATATCAACAGAAGTAGATTGCCAGAACCTTCGCTATGCTGATGATACCACATTACTGGCTGAAAGTGAAGATGATCTGAAACATTTGCTTCTCACAATCAAAGAACATAGTCTCAAAATGGGCCTGCACCTTAATGTAAAGAAGACAAAGATCATGACAACTGGCATAATCAACAGGTTCATCGTTGAAGGAGAAGAAATTGAAACTGTGAACAACTTTAACCTACTTGGATCAACTATCAATAAAGAAGCAACAAGCAGTCAAGAAATCAGATGACGCATTGCTCTTGGCAGAATGGCTATGAAAGACCTAGATAAGATTCTCAAGAGCAGAGATGTCTCTCTCCATACAAAGATTCGACTTGTTCAAGCCATGGTATTTTCAATAACATCATATGGATGTGAAAGCTGGACAGTGAAAAAGATAGACAGGAAGAAAATTGATGCCTTTGAATTATGGTGCTGGCGGCGAATACTGTGTATACCATGGACTGCCCGAAGAACAAACCAGTCCGGTACTAGAGGAGATCAAACCTAAGCTTTCTTTAGAAGGTCAGATGACAAGACTTCGACTTTCATACTTTGGACACATCATGCGAAGAGAGAGATCATTAGAGAAAGACATTATGCTTGGCAAGATAGAAGGTCAACGCAAAAGAGGAAGGCCAGCAATGAGATGGATCGATACAATGACAGCAGCTACGGGTACCAGTCTGTCAACAATGAGCCGCCTGACTGAAGACCGAACACAATTTAGGATAGCTATCCAGAGGGTCGCCATGAGTCGACTCCGACTCGACGGCACTTAACAACAACAGATTGCCAGGCTTTTTCTTCCAAGACAATGGAGGGTAAAGTGACCCGCCCAAGGTCACAAGGGGTGCCAGTGGCTCTAACCACTGGCTACTCCTCCACACTGTAGCACTATAAAATTGATTAATAGTAGTAGTAGCCTGCCCTGCCTGCTTCAAATGTAACAGCAGAAGAGACTGTGGGTAGGATCCAGCCAATGAGAAAATTGTGGGGGCAGAGCATGAAATACTGCTCTAGTCAGACTGTGGGTAGGGTTTAGCCAATGGGAAGGCTGTGGGGGCGGAGCACTGAAATGCTGCTCTAGTCACATACTGTGGGTAGGATCCAGCCAATTGGAAGGCTTTTGGAACAGAGCACTGGAATGGTGCTCTGATGACCTGCAACACCCAGGTGACCATGGTAATGTTTGGGCATAGGTGTACAAAGTGAACCAGCAGTGCTCCCGTGAACCTCGGGCCTTGTACCTTCGAGGAGAGGGGGACTATGCCCAAGGAATCAGGCTGCGGCTGAGAAGCTGTTTGGGGACCTTTGGCTTACAAAGGTCATGTCCCTGGACTTTGGCCTGCTGCCCCTTGGAGGAAAGCATGATAGGCCTGAAACTTGGGGAAGTTCCTGTAAGCCTTCTTGGTCTTTGGGTGGAAGGGCTTTTTCCCCCGAAATCTTCCTGAGGGAAGGTTCAGACACTTTCTTTTGACAGCCTGGTTCTGGTAATGAATTCCTTCTGCAGCTCGGCGGCCTTCTCAGTCATGGGCTTGCCAAAGAGATTTTCCTCCCAGCAAGAGACATTGGCTAACTTCTCCTGAACCTACTGCTCCAAGTCGGACGTTGTTGCCAGGCAAGGCAGCAGACACAAATGCCCACCACAGTTACCCGAGCCACTGATCTGAAACCGTTGAAAGCCGCCCGAGTTTGAAACTTGGAGCACTCCTTGACCGATGACAACAGGGTCCTGAAGTGCTCAAGGGATTCACCTGATAGCCCAGCCAAGAACCTGGTGAGGTCCTTCGCCAATCCCACAGGTACATGCCCATGGCCATGTAGAGCTGGTATGCCTGGATCCAAGTTGGGAACATGGAGCCCTGGAAACATTCCTGCCAAAAGCATGCATGGTGCATGCCTCCCTGCCGGGGAGCACCAAGGAGTGCATCTTTTGGCTCTTAATGTGATGCATAGTTAACTCCACCACCATGGAGTTATGTGGCAGTTGTGTTTTCTGGAAACCGGGGCTCCGGCAGACTCGATACTGTGAATCAAGTCAACGGTTCACAATTGGCACCATCACTGGAGTCTCCCACATCCTGTACAGCAACCATTGAAGAATGGGGGGCATGGGCACTGTCAGTACCTCCCGAGGAGGAGCCTCGTACTGGAGGATCTCAAGGTCCTCGGTATGCGGCACATGTTTGGGCTCCACCACGAAGGCAAGTGCCTGGGACATCTCCCGCACAAACTTCAGGAAAGCAAGATCCTCTGGAGGTGACTGCCACCAATGGTATGGTGGGGACATGTTGGAGGGGATGTCCCAGTAGAGGATGGCATCGGGAGACTCCTCATCCATCTTCCACACTGACACGGAGCCGGAGGAACTAGCTGATGCCACCTGGTCATCGGACCGGCTCGGTGTCGATGACTCCCTGCGTCGGAGCTCCAGAGCTGCAGTGCCTGATCCCGCATCAGGTCTCGAACTGGTTGCCAACAGCATTGACACCGTTCAAGTCAATCTCTCGAGGATGGGTGAGGCATCCTCCGGGGAGGTCCTTGTTGAGTATGGCACCATGACCCAGAGTGACCAGGAGTCAGGCCTCACTGTGCCACCAGGAATGCAGCAGAGCTGCATTCCAGGGCCACCATCCTGGCTTCGATGCCAGACGGCTCCACAGTGCTGGCCTCAAGGATGTCGAGGCCAGTGTCAGGACTCTGGGCAGGGGAATCCCTAAAGCTGATTGCGTCGGGGGATCTGAATCGATCCCCCCAACTCTGTGAATGACTCCTGTCGAGGCTGCTTCAGAAGACGCTCTTGGTTATTGTCACCGGCATCAGATTGAGGACTCCTTGCCTGGGTCCCGGAGGTCTTACCCCCCCCCCCCCCCCGGGATGGGGTCGGATCTTGACTTCGGCTTCAACAAAGCCCTTGACAAACAGGGAAGGTCATCCAAGGATGACTCCAACGCCCAATGACCACGGGGCTCCAATCGAACCTGGGCATGCGATGCCAAGTCACCCAATGCTGGCGTTGAAGGCAGGGATTCCGCTCCCAATGCCAATTCCGAGGCAGACTTACCAAACAGCCCCCTCCTGCTGCCTTTCACATTCCTTCGGGGTCTTAGTCCACATTAAAAGGCAGAGCGGGCAGGAAGACACGTCGTGGTCTGCCCCAAGGCATTTAGCATAGATACTGTGGCGGTCTGTGCAGGACATACTGCAGTTGCACTTACCACACTGCTTAAATCTACTGGTCAAAGACAGAGAGGGAAATATGAGCCCTGCGAGATTAAACTCCGGATGCTTCGAACATCTAGGCCATGAGCAAAACACCTGCGGACCGAAAATAAAAGAAAAAGAAGAAGTACCCGAGCGAAAAACACAATGCTGAGCGAAGGACTAGGGCAGCAGAAAGGTGATTGGACTGATCCTGGTGAAAACAAAAGAAAAAATACCTACAAACGGTGAAAAAATAAACTTTATCCGGGGTGCACAGACTGCACGTCTGCAAGGCTCCATGGAAAAAAGAAGACTGAGGTAAGATGGCACTTTTGGGCGGGAAGGTGAGCACGAATGTGTGGTGTAACTCCCAAAAGCTTTCTTTGAAAGTTGGGGAATGGATCTGTGTGGGTTCCTTCAGTGCTGATATCACCCATATGTGAGGGACTGGCTTCCTGCTTGTTCTCGGAGAATGTGAATACAACAAAGTGTGAATACAATAAAAAATGTGACATTAAACCAGCAGCATGACAATGAGGCTGCCCAGATAAAAGTCACAAACATAACAAAAAAAACTATAAAAGCAGCATCTTGTTTACATTTTTTTTAAGCAAGGTGCTGTTTTTATAGGTTTTTTTGATGTCTTTGTGATCTTTATCTGGGCAGCCTTGTTTTCATGCCACTGTCAGTCAGAGGGTTCCAGTGAGAAAGCTGATGTTAAAGGCAGCCTGCAGCCCCGTTTGTGCTTTATAAATGCTGCTGACTTGAAATGGTAAGTCTGCTTAGGATTTTATGCTCCTTTGTTATTTCTGCATTTTTTTTGATCTGGTCTTTGGTGGGGGGGGGGGGGGGTTGCTGGTGGTGGAACCACTGCTGTAGGAACCCCCTGATGTGCAGCTAGGGTTGTCTGCCCCATTTTTAGATTCAGACAGTGAAGTTGGGACATTGTAAGCATTTTTAAGTATCTCAGGTGAATGGTGCTTTAGGTGAATTTATTTTTTGCCATAAAGATGTTGTTCCTGTGGCTCTTTAGTTTTTAAAAAGTGCTTTTCCATAGGTCAGTTGTACACATTTGTAGTCTTTGAGTGTTTTTAATGTGATGCCTGTTTCCCTGGGTGGCTGCTGCCCATCCTTAATTTCCCATTTCACCATATAGTATGTGCTGGTTTATTCAAGGCTTTGCCCTCATATTAAAGCAAATGTGTTGGGTCTTTTTGTAAGGTTCATTCTATAGGTGTGTTTAAGCTGAACTCTGGTAGTTTCTTTTATCTCAAGATAGGATGTCTCAGATCAAGGTTTGTTCTGGGGATTGCATTCCCCTTTTTATAGTTTGTATGCCAAAAAAAAAGATGCAGTGTGTCAGTGCTGACTCCTGGCAATCCAGCAACTCCTGTGTTTTCTTGGCAGTGTGACCAAAAGCAGATTGCCAAGCCTTTCTTCTGAGGCAATGGAGGGTTAAATGACTTGCCCAAGACCACAAGGAATGCTAGTGGGAATTGAACCCTGGTCTCTTAGTCACTAAGCCAGTATTCTAATCCAGGGGTTTTCAACCCAGTCCTCGGGGAACCTTAGGCCAGTCAGGATTTCAGGATTCCCAGAATGAATATGCATGAGAAAGATTTGCATGTTCTGCCTTCATTGTATGCAAATCTATCTTATGCATATTCATTGTGGGAATCCTGAAAACCTGACTGGCCTAGGGTTCCCCGAGGACTGGGTTGAACCACTAGACTACTCCTCCACATAGTTTGCATGCACATTTTATTTGTGTCCTTTATATATTTTAATTTTAAGTTTAATGTCACATTTTTATTGTATTTACACTTTTAATGTATTCACATTTTATTGTATTCATTTCTGTATACTTATGGTTTAAGATTGTGCTTTTTATCCTTTTCATATTAGATTTGGGTTGTAGGTTCTGGCTTGCACACAAGAAGCAGCACCTAATACCGTCTGACACTTGCCCCTGACATAGGCTCCGGCCGTGACATGTTTGGTTTCTTTTAAGTTTTTTTATGGGTGTTTTTGTGCTATTTATAGGACTGTTTGATTATTTCATAAAAACATAAAATCATAAATATTTATATGTATTAAATATTTTGACTGTCCAGTTTGCTTGTTTGGTAATTTATTGGGTCTGCCAGTGTGACTTGTGTTCATTTTCCCTGTGGCAGATTTTCTCTGTTCTTTTGAAATTTAAACAATTCAGACACATCAAAAGTCACTTCCAGAAAGAGGAGGATCCATGGAAACAGGAGCTATGCTGATGTAGGTGACTCAGCCCTTGGATCCACACCGCTGGCTAAAGGAACACCACGGATGCAAAGAAAAGAGTAGGGTCGATGCAAGCAAATCAGCCCCAACAGTAGCGCTGATTTAGGTAACTCAGCCCTCAGACCCACACTGTTGCATGAAAGAGTAGTTACTCACCTGTAACAGGTGTTCTCCAGGAGCAGCAGGAATCAGTCCTTACATATGGGTGACGTCGGCGCTGACGGAGCCCTCATGCAGAGCATTTCCCCAGCTTTCAAAAAAAGCCTTTGGGAATGCAGCGCGCATGCGCAGTCCCCTTCCCACCCAAGGGTGCCATCTTGCTCAGTCTGATGACATAGCTAAAAGACAGCAAAAACACAAAATGAATCATATGACTGCAACTCCAAGGGGAGGAGGGGGGGGGGGGTCGTGAGGACTGATTCCTGCTGCTCCTGGAAAACACCTGTTACAGGTGAGTAACTACTCTTTCTCCAGGACCAAGCAGGAAGTCAATCCTCACATATAGGACTCCCCAGCTTCAGGCTACCGGGAACCCAAGCTGAAAAATAAGCTCCCTCTAGAGCGTCAGCATCAGTGAAAGAATCCTTTCTGAGAACGCCCCCGTACGGTAGCCCAACACAAGGGCCGGAGGGTAGGAGTTGCCTAAACCTCAAAGAGATTACGGAGTACCTCCTGTCCGAAAGCACTGTCCCTACGGGACTCCCTCTCAAGGCAGTAGTGAGCCGCAAAAGTCTGGCTTGAAGACCAAGTAGCGGCCCGGCAGATGTCTGCCAACGGAACAGAGCGGAGGTGGGCTACTGATGCGGCTTTCGCCCTGATACGGTGGGCCGTGTGCAAGGAGAGGCCGGCTGCCCTGTACACCCAGGCGATACAATCCGCTACCCAAAGGGACAATGTACGCTTGGAGACAGGCAACCCCAGTTTATTAGGTTCAAAAGATACGAAGAGCTGAGCAGCCCTTCGATGCCCCTGCGTACAGTCTATGTAAAAGGACAACACCCTTCTACAGTCCAGGGTATGCAGGACTGTTTCAGCCAGCTGGCAAGCGGCCTGGGGAAGAATGTTGGAAGAACCACCTCCTGATTGAGGTGGAAGGAGCAGACAACCTTCGGAAGGAACTTAGGGTGAGTCAGTAAGACCACCCTGTTCTTATAGAACCGTGTGTATGGTCTATCAGAAACCAGAGCTTGTAGTTCACTCACACACCTGGCCGAGGTAAGAGCCACTAAGAACAACGACTTCCAGGAAAGGAAGCGTGACAGGTAGCCATCGGTTCAAACAGTGGGCAAGTAAGTTGGTGCAAGACCACATTCAAATCTCACTCAGTGGCTGGTGGACGGATCGGAGGCTTGAGCAAAAACAGGCCTCTGAGGAAGCGGGACACCAAGGGGTGACCCGACAGAGATTGGCCCTCTATCTGTGAGTGGTGTGCTGATAGAGCACTGAGGTGGACCCGAACAGAGTTGGATTTAAGGCCTAGGTCCGACAAGTGAAGCAGATACTGCAGCACCACTGGCACCAGGCACGAAAAAGGATCCTCCTGGCGCTGAGCACACCAGGTGGAGAACCTACACCACTTGAGGGCATAAGATTTCCGGGTGGATTGCCTCCTAGAGGCTAAAACCACCTCTTCCACTTCCTTAGGTAGAAGTAAGGGGGCTAGAACTACCCTTTCAGCAGCCACGCCATCAAATTGAGGGACCTGAGGTTGGGGTGCAGGAGAGATCCCTGATCCTGAGATAGGAGATTGGGCTGCACCCCCAGAGGGAGTGGAGTGTCCACCGCCAACTGCAGAAGGAATGGAAACCATGGTTGACTCGGCCATCTGGGGGCTACCAGAATCACCGAGGCCTTGTCCTGAAGAACCTTGAACAAGGTGCGGGCCACTAGAGGTGTGGGAGGAAACGCATACAGTAGACCCGTGGACCAAGAGATTAGAAACGCATCTGCTGCTATTTGGAGAGGATGCGGTTGCCTGGAACAGAACATGGGTAGCTGACGGTTCAGTGGACTCACAAAGAGTTTGATGGTTGGAAGACCCCATCTTAGAAAGATCTCTTGGACCACCAGAGGATTCAAATGCCATTCGTGAGGCTGTAGAATCCTGCTCAATCTGTCTGCCAGGGAATTTTCCTGGCCAGGCAGATAAACTGCCTTGAGAAACATGTTGTGTTTGATTGCCAAGGAGCACAGGGCCTGCGCCTCCTGACACAGAAGTTTGGAGCCTGTGCCCCCTTGCTGGTTCACGTAGAACATTGCCACCTGATTGTCTGTCTGAACTAAGACAGACTGGTGAGAGAGGACATGAGAGAAAGTCTGTAGAGCTAAGCGGATAGCTCGCAACTGCAACAGATTGATCTGCTGTGTGGACTCCCAAGGAGACCAGAGGCCCTGAGTGCAAGCTCCCTGGCAATGTGCACCCCAGCCCTGAAGGGAAGCATCGGTTGTCAGCACCTGTGTGTGTGGAGGCGCCTGAAAAGGCACCCCCTAGACCAGGTTCGAGAGATGCAGCCACCACCGTAGGGAGGCTGCCAGCAGTTTGGACACCCTTATCTTGTCTTTCAAGTCGCCTGTGGCTTGCACCCACTGAGCTCTGAGGCACCACTGAGCAGGTCGCATGTGCAGACGGGCATTCAGAGTTACATGGACCGTGGATGCCATGTGACCCAAGAGCATTAGGAAGTTTCTGGCGGAGACAAGAGAACCACTGTGGAACTGTTTTGCCAAATCCATCAGTCTGTGGGCCCTGTTCTCGGGCAAATAAGCCTTCACCTGGAGGGTATCCAATCTTGCCCCTATGAACTCCATGTCCTGTGAGGGGAGCAAAGTGGACTTTGCGAAGTTTATTACGAAGCCTAAATGCTGGAGAAGAGAAACAATGAGAAGGGTGGCCTGTCTGGCCTCTTGTGGAGACTGACCTCTGATGAGCCAGTTGTCCAGGTATGGAAAGACAAAGATGCTCTGGTTTCTGAGATAGGCCGCCACCACCGCCAGGCACTTGGTGAAAACCCTGGGGGCGGAAGTGAGGCCAAATGGAAGTACTCTGTATTGAAAATGACTTCCTCCCACTACAAATCTGAGATATTGTCTGTGGTCTGAATGAATGAGGATGTGAGTATAAGCATCCTTTAGGTCTAAGGAGCATAGCCAATCTCCCTGCTGGAGGTAGGGCAGCAGTATTCCAAGGGTAACCATCTTGAACTTTTCCCTCTCCAGGAACTTGTTGAGATTTCGCAAATCTAGGATGGGCCTGAGGCCTCCAGTCCTTTTTGGTACCAGAAAGTACCTGGAATAGAAGCCTCGCCCTATCAGGTGGTGGGGCACCGGTTCCACCGCCTGCTCCTGTAGAAGACTTGTCAACTTCTGAAGGAGGAGGTTCCTGTGCAGAGGGAGTTTTGGAGGCTCCCCTGGAAAATAGGAGGGGGGTAACTGGTTGAAGTGAATAGCCCTTTTGGACTATGCTCAGTACCCAGGTAACCCCTGTTATGGCTGACCACCTGTGGGCATACAGTGTCAGCCGGCCTCCTGTGCTGAGAGGAGCCAGCTGAGGAGGAGAGGCTATGCAGTGGGAGTCAAAACCCCGCTCCCTGCTGTGCAGGAGCAGAAGCTGATGGCTTGGGGTTTTTTTGCCTACGGGGCCCATGTCCCTGCCGACTCTGATGGGGAGCTGTAGAGGCCTGAAACTGAGGGTAGGATTTGTAGGCAGTAGCCTTCCTCGGGTAAAAGGGCTTTTTCCCCGAGCCCTTCTTCTTCTGAGAAGGGGCAGAAGTTTTCCTAGACAGCCTTGTCCTGGTGAGAGTCTCAGACTCGAGTTCTGCAGCCTTTTCAGCCATGGGTTTGCCAAAAAGGTTCTCACCTCGGCAAGGGACATCGACCAACTTGTCATGTACCCATGGCTCGAGGTCCGATGACTGTAGCCAGGCCTGATGGCGTGCACCGATGCCGGCCGCAGCTACTCAGGCCGAAGCCTCGAAGCCATCATAGGCTGCTCGAGAGAGAAACTTTGAGCACTCTCGAATCCCTGATGACAAAGCCTTAAACCTCTGCAAAGGTGACTCGGAGAGGCCAGCTGAGAACCCGGCAATCTCCTCTGCCAGGTCTTGGAGGTACATGCCCATGTACCGCTGGTAAGTCTGGACACGGCAAGCCAGCATAGAGCCCTGGAAGCAATTTCTAATGAGGGCATCCAGGTTCCGGGCCTCCCGGCCGGGGGGCACCAAGGAGTGCATCTTCTGACTCTTCAGACGATGCATGGCCGATTCCACAACCATGGAGTGGTGCGGTAGCTATGCCTTCTGGAACCCAGGACTCTTATGGACTCGATAAATGGAATCGACCCGTTTGCTGAGAACTGGCACAGAGGCCAGTGCCTCCCACATGCGGAAGAGCAGCCATTCCAGCATTGGAGGAACCGGTACAGTAAAGGCCTCCTTAGGCGGAGAGTCATACTGGAGGGCCTCGAGCTCCTCGGCTCGAGGCTCCTCCTCAGGATCCGCGGGGAAGGCCAAGGTTTTGGCCATGTCCCTCACGAAGTCCGAGAACTGGGTATCCTCCGGTGGGGACCGTCTCCGAGGCTCGGACTCTGGTGAGTCCGATGGGACGCACCGGGTCCGGAAAGTGTCCGGGGACTCCTCGTCCTCCGTCTCCCACTTGGACCCCTCCGAGGAGGAATCGAACAGCTCCAGCCGGGTGGGCATCAATGCCATCCGCCCCGACACCAAGGGCACCGGCGTCGACGACCTCGGCCGAGGATCGACTCGAGACCGCATCGACTCGAGGATCGGCTCGGCCTCCGGGGTCAACTTGGACGTTGAGGTCCCGGTGGTCAGAGCAGATGCACCGGTGAAACCGGCGATCAGTACCCACTGCTGCTCCATGAAGGCAGCCAAGCTGCTCTCCAAGGCCGTCAACCTGAGACTCAGCTCAGGAGACTCAGCAGCCCCCGACTCGGGCCTCAACGGCATCGGGCCCGACATCGGCTCCTCCAGAGGGGAGTCTATGAGGACAACAGCACTCACATGACTCGGGGACTCCGGCTCCACTCGAGGCAACTTGGCAGGCCTCTCCGACTCCGAGGACCCGGTACGGCAGTCGGGGCTATGCAACCTGGCCATTGAGGGGCCAAGAGCATCCACCGATGCCGCCCTCACGGGTTTTTTCTTCCTTCTGTGTTCCCGAGAAGGAGACCCCCATTCAGAGGAGCCTCGACAGAGCTCGGGGTCGGACTCCCGAGATGTCGAGGCCTCTGACGAGGTCCGGGCCCGGCCGGACGCGGAAAAAAGTCTTTTACGCTGATGCTGACGGCTCCTCAGCGACTTAGAGGACATTTTGCCGCACGGGACACAGACCACCGGGTCATGGTCGGGCCCGAGGCACCGGAGGCAGCAGTCATGTGTGTCGGTGAGAGACATTAGCTTCTTACACCGATCACACTTCTTGAACCCGCTGGCAGCCATCAGGGGAAAAAGGACCCCTGCAAGGTCAAAAGACCGGACTGCCAGTGAAAAAGGGGAAAAAAGCGGGAACGCTAGCCACGAAGGACAAAAACCGAAAAACTAGCTCCAGGCTCGATACCGGTGTCTCGGGCCCAGGCGGAAAGGGGAACCACCGTCAAACCGGGCAAAAACCACAAATCCAACGCAGGAAAAATCAACTTTTTACCGGGTGACGACACACGTCCGTCGGGCTCCGTGGAAAAAAGACGACCGAGCAAGATGGCACCCTTGGGTGGGAAGGGGACCGCGCATACGCGCTGCATTCCCAAAGGCTTTCTTTGAAAGCTGGGGAAATACTCCGCATGAGGGCTCCATTGGCGCCGAAGTCACCCATATGTGAGGACTGACTTCCTGCTTGGTCCTGGAGAATGACCACTGTGGCTGTAAAGCAAGGGCAGTATGAATGGGGACCACAACTAGGGAAAACAGGACTGCCATAGCTGCAAAACAACAGCAGCAGGATAGCCAGCGCTACAGGAGAGATCAGCCAATAGAACATCAACGAAGAAGGAGTAACTGAGAACCACATCCAAGATAAGATTGTCAGTGTTGCTGATAGCACCGCCTGCATCCTTAATAGCTTGCCAAGTACACATACCAGATCCTCCCACTGTCTGAGTCCTCTATCCAATATTCAAACCCAACTTTCCCGCCATGATAGGTATATGCCATGGGATCGGTGAGTTCCAAATCCAGCCCTGCCTAGATACCTCATCCTTTGTCTACCCTATCTGCTCATTCATTCTTACCTTACCCAATATTTTCCTAGCCCTGCTCCATGCTGCCTTACTAAATGCTAGGGCCAGGCCAACGTCCATTTGTGCCTGGCAGCTCTATGTGAAGCTGCCAATGACTGATACGTACACACAAACAAGCAAATCCATTCATATACATGTAAGGGATCCCTTTAGAATACTTACCAATCCCATTGCTTTGTATGCAGAAGGAGTCCATTTCTAACCTTAGCAGTAGGTGCATGTCATCTTGCTGTAAATCCCCCTCTTGGGATGGCTGCTTTGGTTCTGTCTGCCCTCTATATAATCTCAGTGCACAGGATCTGAGGTGTGGTTTGTGGCTTTGCTGATTTCAGTTTGGTTTGTTTGTGCGTGCAGAGGCTCAACTCTGGGCCTAATCTTTTTATTTGCGAAGACTGGAGAGCCTGTCAAAGGTTTTACTTACCACTCTGCCTGAGTGTGGAGAGATTGAAGGAGTTAGCCTGCCATAACGTATGCGTGTGCATGCGCACATGTAGAGAGGTTGGAAAGAATTCCATCAACCATGCACTACACACTTTCTCCAATTATTTCAACATTTATTTTGTAGATAAAAAAAGATTACATCATTTAAAAAGGTGTAGTTTTTAAACTGAAGAATTGTTTTCTTTTCAAATTAATATTTCACATATTCTAGAAAAATTAAAATCATTATTGACTAAACAGAACTTATCTCTCACATTACTTGGGAGTTGTACAATTAAAACGAACAATGTAAAAACACTATACCCTTTACAAATGTTACCATGTGGCAAAATCAAAGATATTCAGACCATTAAATCTACGAGTACTTTTTATATCATTAAATCTACTTCACGATGCAGATTTAACCTAGATGAACTCTAAGAAATATAATGCTTGAAATCATAATTAATTAGCATCTTACATCTTGTATGCTGCTATAAAAATAACTAGGGCCATCAAATCACTGATAGCAGCATGGAGACGGGTGTGCACATTTTTTGACCTATAGTACCATAATGCAGATTACCTGATAATCTGGTTTTGTGAAGTAGTCCAAAGTAGCGATGTGATCCAGAAAGAGATGGAACTCGGAAGGCATATGTTTCAGCAGCATTCTGTGATCATACTTTTCCTTAATCATCCCAACCTGTTCCTAAAAAGCATAAGGAACAGTGCTAAGACACTATCTGCCTGCTTCCTCCACATGCCATACCAACACAGTTTTACGCTTATGGGAAAATGCTCATACACAACATTTTGGGCAAAAGGCCAAACAACCTCAACATCTATTTGCAAGATAGAAATGGAAAGAACAGCTTCAGGATCTGCCTCTCTCTTCAAATGGGGTTATAACAGTCAGACTATTCCTCTCAGGATAGAAGATGACTCTCCTGGTACACTATTCTCTTTCTGTTGTGTACGACTAAAAACTGCTTTTTAAAGAAGCCCTGAAACAAGCTAGTATACAGTGCCTTATAAAAGTCTTTATACCCTTGCTATCTAAAAAAAGCAATCCAAAATGCATGGCAATAGGAGTCCTTCACTAGACTACAAATATAGAAATACTCAAAAAGTAATTAAGAATATAAAATAAAAAGTCACATCCCTTGATGCAATAATTGGTGACTGTTCCTTTTGCAGCAACAGCAGCCAAACGTCATTTAGGAAAAATGTCTATAAATTTTGTCCACTGAGACAGTACAGTTTTTGCCCACACTTCTTCTCAGACTAGCTCTAAAGGACTACAAAAGGGGACTGCTACTTCTTGAGAGAGAACTGAATTGTTTTACTTCTGGGAATTTTTCTAAATCTTGGAGAAAAGGGAATTCTTTAGATTAAAGCTGATTAATCTGTGAACCCAGTGTATTTGTTAAATCAGTCAGGGCCTAGTAGCAGTAAAGAGCTTTCAGTTTAAATTTAAAACACAGCAGAGAGTTTCTGGTTAAATTTAGACCACAAGACTCCCTCTATCCAAGCAAGGGCTGAGGGACTCCCCCTAGAAATTGGTCACAGATTACCTTAGAAGCACAGGACAGGGTACTCTATAGCAGACAGCTTTTCATAGATCTTCTTTCCCTCCCTCTCCCCCCAACACCCACCCAACCCAGGGATAATCATAGCTTTATAGGTGCATAAACCTCTTAAAGGAAAGGAGGTGCCATATTCACTCTCAGGTGCGGCTGTTTATGCTCATTAGAGATACAGTAAGGACCTGAGATTAATTAAACTTCAGGTGAACAAAGTACATTAAACATATTAGGTATAGTTGTATTAGTAGACGTATCCCAGCAATCCTTAGTAAGTAAAGAACTTAAATATCTAAACACAATCTTAAAACTAAAATGCAGACAGCAGTCTAGCAGTGAGATGGTGGCTTTCCAGTCTTTTGCATCGAGTGTCACATGTATGATTTTCTCCCAGTTGGTGAGGGGTTTTACGTGTGCACTAGGTGCAAGGAGCTCTTTGCTCTCAGGTAACGAGTACGATCTCTGGAGGCTAGAGTAGCAGACTTGGAGGACATAAGGAAGACAGAGAGGTACATAGATGAGACCTACAAGGATATAGTCCTGAAGTCCCACCGCCAGTCTGAAAGCATTCCTGTTGCCATGGAGGAAAGAGGTCACGTGACAGGACAGCAACACTCTGGTGTGGCAGGAAGTGATCCTGTAGCTAGGACATGTTTTCCAGGTGATGTAAAACCCTCTCGCACTGAGGAGGTTTCTACAGGCCATGTGCTCATGAGGGAAGGGTTAGGACAGCCATAATAGTTGGTTATTCCATCATTAGGCATGTAGATAGCTGGGTTGCTGGTGGACATAAGGATAGCCTGGCAACATGCCTGCCTGGTGCGAAGGTAGCAGACCTCACGCGCCACCAAGACAAGGTCTTAGATAGTGCAGGGGAGGAGTCTGCTGGTTTGGTACATGTCGGTACCAATGCCATAGGAAAATGAGGTAGGGAGGTTCTGGATGCTAAATTTAGGCTTTTAGGAAGGAAGATGAAATCCAGAACTTCCAGAACAGCATTCCACGAAATGCTTCCTGTTCTACGCGCAGGACCCAAAAGGCAGGCAGTGCTCCGAAGTCTCAATGCATGGATGAGACGATGATGCAAGGATGAGGGTTTTGGATTTGTTAGGAACTGGGGAATATTCTGGGGAAAGGGATGGGCTATACCCTAACTGGGATGGAACCAGGCTGCTGGCATTAACCTTTAAAAAGGAGATTTTATTTATATTCATTTTTATTTATATTCTCTTATATACCGCGCTATTCTGCAACAGTGCGGTTTACATTGAACAAACTGAAATTACATTGAACAGGGCATTATAACTTGGAGATAAAGCGTAGTTACTCACCTGTAACAGGTGTTCTCCAGGAGCAGCAGGAATCAGTCCTCACATATGGGTGACGTCGGCGCCGACGGAGCCCTCGCGGAGCAATTTTCCCCAGCTTTCAAAGAAAGCCTTTGGGAATTGCAGCGCGCATGCGCGGTCTCCTTCCCGCCCAAGGGTGCCATCTTAGCCAGTCTGATGACATAGCTAAAAGACAGCATACAAATTTGCAAAAAAACTTAAGCAGATGATTGCAACTCCAAGGGGAGGAGGGAGGGTTGCGAGGACTGATTCCTGCTGCTCCTGGAGAACACCTGTTACAGGTGAGTAACTACGCTTTCTCCAGGACCAAGCAGGAAGTCAGTCCTCACATATGGGACTCCCAAGCTTAAGGCTACCGGAGACCCTAAGCACAAAAATGAGCTCCCTCTAGCTCAGCAGCACAGAAGGAAGGAATCTTCACTGAATTATTACCCACCGGTAGCCCCCATCCGGGATGGAGGGTAGGAGTTGCTCAAACCTCGAAGAGATTTCGGAGGACTGCCTGTCCGAAAGCACTGTCCCTGCGGGACTCCCTCTCGAGGCAGTAATGGACCGCAAAAGTCTGGCTCGAAGACCAAGTAGCGGCCCGGCAGATGTCTGCCAACAGAACAGAGCGGAGGTAAGCCACTGACGTAGCCTTCGCCCGAACACAATGAGCCGTGACTCGACTTTCTAACGAGAGACCGGCTGCCCCATAAGCCCAAGCGATACAGTCAGCAACCCAGATGGACAGAGTACGCTTGGAGACCGGGAGCCCCAATTTATTGGGGTCAAAAGACACAAAAAGCTGAGCCGCTTTACGGTGCTCCCGCGTACGGTCAAGGTAGAAGTTCAATGCCCTTCTACAGTCCAGGGTATGCAGGACCATTTCAGCTCGGCTGGAGTGTGGCCTGGGAAAGAAGGTCGGAAGTACCACCTCCTGATTGATGTGAAAAGGGGAGACCACTTTTGGAAGAAATTTTGGGTAAGTCCGTAGGACTACCCTATTTTTGTAGAACCGAGTGTAAGGGGGATCAGACACGAGGGCCTGCAATTCACTTACGCGTCTAGCGGAAGTGAGGGCTATCAGGAATAAAGTTTTCCAAGAAAGGAAACGGAGAGAACAGGTAGCCATAGGTTCAAAAGGCGGACAGGTGATCCGCTGTAAAACCACATTCAGATCCCAGTCAGGAACTGGCGGGCACAGAGGTGGTTTAAGTAGAAGGAGACCTCGGAGAAACCTCGCTACGAGAGGGTCGCTGGAAAGAGGTCTGCCGTCCACCGGCACATGATGTGCTGAAAGAGCACTGAGGTGAACTTTGACGGAGTTGGACTTAAGTCCCAGATTAGAGAGGTAGAGCAAGTACTGCAAGATCACCGACACCGAGCAGGAGAAGGGATCCTGAGACTGCTGGGCACACCAAACGGAAAAGCGACGCCATTTAAGGGCGTAGCATTTGCGGGTAGAAGGTCGCCGAGAAGCTAGGACGACCTCTTCCACCTCTGCCGGCAGTAGAAGGGGAGCAAGGACTACCCTTTCAGCAGCCAGGCCATTAGATTGAGAGATCTGAGGTTGGGGTGTAGCAGGGACCTCTGATCCTGTGTTAGGAGATCCGGTTGAAACCCCAGAGGGAACGGATCCTCTACCGCTAATTGCAGCAGGAGTGGAAACCACGGCTGTCTGGGCCAGCGAGGAGCCACCAGGATCATGGAAGCTTTGTCTCGGAGAACCTTGAAAAGAGTTCGAGAGACTAGCGGGATGGGAGGAAAAGCATACAGAAGGCTCTCCGACCATGAGAGTAGAAAAGCATCTGCCGCTACTCGAAGGGGATGTGGCTGACGAGAGCAGAAGCGAGGAAGTTGCCGGTTGAGAGGACTGGCAAAGAGATCCATCGTGGGGAGTCCGCACCTCAGAAAAAGTTTCTGAACTACCAAGGGATCCAGACGCCACTCGTGCGGCTGGAGGATCCTGCTGAGTTTGTCCGCCAGGCAATTTTCTTGGCCTGGGAGATAAACTGCCTTGAGAAGAATGCCGTGACTCACGGCCCAAGAGCAGAGCTTCTGAGCTTTTCGGCAGAGAAGGAAGGAGCCCGTGCCCCCCTGTTTGTTCACGTAGAACATGGCAACTTGATTGTCCGTCTGGACAAGGACGGACTGGTGAGAAGTCAGGTGGGAGAAAGCCTTGAGCGCCAGAAGGATTGCTCTGAGCTCCAGGAAGTTGATCTGCTGAGCAGACTCCCACGCGGTCCAGAGACCTTGAGTACATGCCCCTTGGCAATGGCCTCCCCAACCCAGGAGGGAAGCAGCGGTCGTCAGCACTTGAGCCGGCTGAGGTGATTGAAAAGGCATTCCGAGCACCAGGTTCGGCCGATGAAGCCACCACTGTAGAGAAGAGGCCAGCGGCCCGGAGATGCGCACTAAGTCGGCTAGTCCGCCGGTGGCTTGTTGCCACTGCTTGCGAAGGCACCATTGAGCAGGCCGCATATTCAGGCGGGCATTGGGGGTCACGTGGACGGTGGAAGCCATATGGCCGAGTAGTCTCAGGAAGCGCCTGGCTGAGACCAGGGACTGGCTGCGAAAACGGCCGGCTAGGTCCATGAGCCGTTGAGCCCTGTCGAGAGGCAGGAAAGCTCGTGCCTGAGGAGTGTGCAGTCTTGCGCCGATGAACTCGAGATCCTGTGAGGGGAGCAAAGTGGACTTTGCGAAGTTTATGACAAAGCCCAAGTACTGCAGAAGAGTCACCGTGCGGTGTGTGGCATTGGTGTCTTCCGGAGAGGACGATGCTCTGATGAGTCAGTCGTCGAGGTACGGAAAGACATAGAGGCCGTGAAGCCGGAGATAGGCCGCCACCACCGCGAGACATTTTGTGAAGACTCGCGGTGCGGAGGATAGGCCAAAGGGCAGTACTCTGTACTGGTAATGATTTCCTGCCACCACAAACCTTAGGTATTGGCGGTGGCTTGGGTGGATGAGGATGTGCGTGTAGGCATCCTTTAGATCCAAGGAGCATAGCCAATCTCCCTGCTGGAGGTAGGGCAGAAGGATTCCAAGGGTAAGCATCTTGAACTTTTCCCGCACGAGGAACTTGTTGAGGTTGCGCAAGTCCAGGATGGGTCTGAGGCCTCCTGTCCTTTTTGGTATTAGGAAATACCTGGAATAAAAGCCTTGACCTCTCAGGTGGTGGGGCACCGGTTCCACAGCCTGTTCCTGAAGAAGACTTGCTAACTCCTGAAGGAGTAAGTCCCTGTGCAGAGGGAGTCGTGGAGGTTCTCCCGGGAAATAAGAGGGAGGGACCTGGTGGAAGTGGAGAAGATAGCCTTCTCTTACGACTTGAAGCACCCAGGCATCTGAAGTGATGTTGGACCACCTGTGGGCGAAGTGAACCAGCCGGCCTCTGGTGCTGGGAGGAGCCAGCTGAGGGGGAGAGGCTATGCTGATGAAGTCAAAAACCCCCACCCTGCTGAGCAGGGGCTGGTGGTGCAGGCTTGGGGGCTTGCTGCCTACGGGACCCGTTACCCCGTCCCTTGGCCTGCTGGCCCTGTTGGGGAGCTGCGGAGGCCTGATATTGAGGGTAGTGTTTATAGGCAGCCGCCTTTCTCGGGTAAAAGGACTTCTTTCCCGAGCCCTTCTTTTTCTGGGAAGGGGTGGAGGTCTTCCTAGAAAGCCTAGTCCTGGTGAGAGTCTCCGTCTCGATTTGTGCAGCCTTTTCAGCCATGGGCTTGCCAAAGAGGTTCTCACCTCGGCAGGGGACATCGACCAACTTGTCCTGCACCCAGGGTTCAAGGTCAGACGACTGAAGCCAAGCCTGTCGGCGGGCACCGATGCCGGCTGCGGCCACTCGAGCCGATGCTTCAAAGCCATCATAGGCTGCTCGGGACATGAATTTGGAGCATTCCCGAATACCAGTTGTCAAGGCCAGGAACCTCCGCAAAGGTTCCTCGGACAGTCCAGCGGAGAATCCGGCTATCTCTTTAGCCAGGTCTCGGAGATACATGCCCATGTAGAGCTGGTAGGTCTGGACACGACAAGCAAGCATAGAGCCCTGGAAACACTTCTTACCAAGGCCATCCAGGTTATGGGCCTCCCTGCCAGGAGGCACCGAGGAGTGCATCTTTTGGCTCTTAAGCCTATGCATGGCCGATTCCACTACCATGGAATGGTGCGGCAGCTGTGCTTTTTGGAAGCCAGGACTCTTGCGGACTCGATAGATGGAATCGACCCGCTTGCTTAATACCGGCGACGAGGCCGGACTCTCCCACATGCGGAAGAGTAGTCGTTCCAGCATGGGAGGAACCGGTACAGTAAAGTGTTCCCTGGCGGGAGAGTCATACTGAAGGGCGTCGAGCTCTTCGGCTCGAGGCTCCTCCTCGGGATCCGCAGGGAAGGCCAAAGCCTTGGCCATATCCCTGACGAAGTCCGAGAACCGGGCATCCTCCGGAGGGGACTGCTTCCGAGGTTCGGACTCAGGGGAGTCCGAGGGGACACACCTAGTCCGAAACGAATCAGGTGACTCTTCCTCTTCAGACTCCCAGGCCGACTCCGAGGAGGAATCGGTGGGGTCGGCTCGGGCAGGCGGAGGCGTCGGCCGCCCCGACACCGAGGGAGTTGGCGTCGACGACCTCGGTCCCGAACGGGAGGCCGAGGGTGACCTCGATCGAGGATCGACTCGAGTTCGCATGGACTCAAGGATCGGCTCGGTCTCCGGGGTCGACTTAGACGTCGACGTCCCGGCGGTCGGGGCAGTGGTGCCAGCGAGGCTAGCGATCAGTGCCCGCTGCTGGTCCATGAAGGCAGATAGTCTGCTCTCCAAGGCCGTCAACCTGAGTCCGACCTCAGGTGACCCAGCAGCCCCCGACTCGGGCCCCGACGTCGGACCTCTCTGAGGCGAGTCCAGGAGGACTACAGGACTTACCCGAGCAGGCAACTCCGACTCCAGACGAGGTCGCTTCGGGAGGTGCTCCTTCTCCAAAGACCCGGGACGGCTATCGGGGCTATGCGACCTGGCCCTCGCGGAGCCAGGAGCGTCCACCGACGCCGCCCTCGCGGGTTTTACCTTCCGTCGATGGTCCCCGGAGGGAGAACCCCTGTCGGAGGAGCTTCGGCGATGGTCAGAGCTGGAACCTCTGGACGCCGAGGCCTCCGACGAGGTCCGGGTACGGCCGGGGTTAGCGAAGATTCTTTCCCGCTGGTGCCGCCGACTCCTTAACGCTTTGGAGGACATTTTGCCGCAGGCCCCACAGATCAGTTCTTCGTGATCCGGGCCCAGGCAGCGGAGGCAATTATCGTGTGTGTCAGTGAGTGACATATTTCTGTCACACTGAACACACCGCTTGAAACCACTGGCAGCCATCGGGGGAAAAAGGGCCCCTGCAAGGTCAAAGGACCGGGCTGCCAGCGAAAAACCGAAAAACGAAACTGACCAAAAATCAGAAAATCCGAAAAATAAGAGAAGGACTCGCAACGGCGTCGCGAGTCCGGGCAGGAAAAAGACCGGTGTCGAACCGAAGGAAAAAAGAGAAATAAATCACTAAAATCAACTTTTTCAGCGGGGACACGACAGGTACGTCTGTAGGGCTCCGCGGAAAAAAGAAGACTGGCTAAGATGGCACCCTTGGGCGGGAAGGAGACCGCGCATGCGCGCTGCAATTCCCAAAGGCTTTCTTTGAAAGCTGGGGAAAATTGCTCCGCGAGGGCTCCGTCGGCGCCGACGTCACCCATATGTGAGGACTGACTTCCTGCTTGGTCCTGGAGAACTATTTTACAGGGAACATGGGCTATGGAGGGTTAAGTGGCTTGCCCAAGACCACAAGGAGCACCTGTGGGACTAGAAACCCCAGTCCTTCCGGCCCAAGGTTGCGGTCCTCTAGAGCAACCCCTTGGGACCGCTCCGACCGCGTAGGTCTTGCCTTTGCATGGTTCCCTTTGCTGTGTTTCTTTATTATCCCTTCTTGGCACTTCATGCCCTCGCCGTTTCCTACGGTTTGCTTGTATCCACGACCCTTTGAGACATTGTTCTCCTTGCCGTCAGTGGGCACTTCTTCCCCTTATACCCCTCTAATTCCCTTCGTTTCCCCCTCTCTTCCCTCTTCGATGGCCCCCATACCTGTTATCTGGGGACGTCGCCCAGCCTTCTCTGTATCACAGCGCTCTCGTTGTCTGAGTCACCTCCTTCCTTGCCATACCACCACCATTACCCCTCAGGCCTCTCCCCTTTCTCATCCCTCACCCCTTCTTCTGATGGGGCTTCTTAACTGTAGATCACTTAGGACTAAAACTCTCCTTGTCCAGGACCTTATTGTCCAAAACTCTCTGGATCTCCTTCTTCTCACGGAATCTTGGCTAAAAGAAGGGGAAGCCGCTCTCCTTGCCCGCTCTCTTCCTTCTGGTTATTCAGCAGTCTCTGTACCACGTTCTGGCCGCTCTGGTGGTGGGGTGGCCGCTATTCTACACCCTTCTCTCTCCTTTACACAAGTCTCCTTCTCTTTACTCCACTACCCCGAGGCTTTACTCCTCCACCTCCACTCTCCTTTCTCACTACATATTCTCCTTGTCTACTCTCCGCCCACATTGCTGTCCGATCTCTGGGATTCCTTAATTCTCACTATTTTATTTATTTATTTATGCTTATTTCTATACCGCTTTTTCCAAAGATCAAAGGCGGTTTACAGGTAACATTTAGTGAACATGGTTTTACATAGAACATCGTTTTTTTTTCATAACTATGTACAGTTAACATGATAAACGATAACATGGAACATTGTTACAGAACTAAATACAGTTTAACATGGATTATTGTTACAGAACTATATACATTTTAACATTAGCTAGTAATGCTTTGGCTATTTACATTGATTCTTTGTTAAATTAAGCTTTGTTTCTTAAATGTAGTGAGTGTTGAGGCTTGTTGAGCTGTAGTTAAGGAGGATTGTTATGGTTGTGTGGTGTGTTGGGTGGATAGGATTCATTTAAATTTGTGAAGTGTTCTTTAAATAGAAATGTCTTCAGTTCTTTCCGAAATGTTTGAAGATCTTTTATTTTGCGGAGTTCTAGCGGGAGTTTATTCCATAGGGTGGGGGCTGCATAAGAGAAGGCTCTTGAGCTTGTGGTCTTCTTTGTTTTCCGGATGGATTTTTTTATTTCTAGTGAGTAGGTTGCGTTTTGTCTGCGGGTTCTAATTTCTTTTGGAGCTTGAATCAGAGTGGTTAAATGTGAGGGTGAGATGCCGGTTGTTATTTTAAATGTGGTTAGGAGTATTTTGTATGTTATTCTACTATTTATGGGAAGCCAGTGTAGTTCGGCTAATACGGGAGTTATGTGGTCAGCGAGGCGGGCTTGTGCTGTTACTCGAGCACAGATGTTTTGAGCTCTTTGGAGTAGGTTGGTGCTTGTAAGAGGGAGGCCAATAAGTATGCTATTGCAATAGTCGAAATGAGGAGTGATAAGTGTGCTGATGACAGATCTGAAGTCATGTGTGTCAAGTAGTGGTCTTAAGTGTTGGGTGATCCTAAGTTTATAGAATATTTCTGTCTTGACTCTTGCTATCCCCCAGCTCCTTATCGCCGGTGACTTTAATCTCCATCTTGACTCTCCTGCATCCTCTAGGGATCATGCCTTCCTTTCTCTCATAGATGATCTTTCTCTCTTCCAACATGTCTCCTTCCCTACCCATACTGCTGGGCATACCCTTGATCTCCTCCTTACCCTTCCTTCCTCATCCCTTCGTCTCTCCTCGTTGTCTTCTCTTACCCTCCCTTGGTCGGATCACTATTGCCTGCTTTTCACTTGCTCCCTTTTTGGTTCTCCTTCTCAGCCATCCACACCGGCACCCTCCCCCTCCCAGCGTCTCTCTCGCCGCATCACCCCCTCTACCATACAACAATTTCCCCCTGCGTCTCTCCTTTTCCCCCCCGATTTCCCTTCCCTCTCTCCTGACTCCCAAGCTTCTCTCTGGTTTTCTACTCTCTCTGATGCACTCAACGCTGTGGCCCCCCTCCAACCCCATCTTCCAAAGCGTCGCCCTTCACAGAACTGGTACCATCCTGGCCTCAGACTGCTCCGCTCTCAGCTCCGGAGAGCCAAGCGGCTCTGGCGCAAGGCTCCTTCTCCATCCACTCTCTCATCATTCAAGGCCCATCATTCCAATTACCGTTCTCAGATACACGCAGCTAAAAGAGACTATTTCTCCAATGCCATCTCAAATGCTCCCAATCAGACCCGACATCTTTACAATACACTTCACTCCCTTACCTCCCTCCTTACCTCTGCTTCTACCCCCTCCCCCGTCCCTCTCCCCCGCCTTCTCTTCTTGCCACATTCTTTAATGATAAGATCCTCAACCTCAGGGCCACCCTTCCGTCTTGTCCCTCCCCTATCTCCTCCCCCCCTCCTATCACATCCCCTCCCTCATCCTCTACTTTCTCTCACACCTGGTCTTCTTTCTCTTTAATAACTTCTGATGAACTTCACCAACTCATCTCTTCTTCCAATAAGACTTTCTGCTCCCTTGATCCCATCCCCACAACCTGGCTTTTAGATCCATCTCTGGCACTTCTTCCTTCCCTTCTTTCTATGCTCAACTCCAGCCTTTCCTTGGGCATCTTCCCCCATGCCTGGAAGCACGCACTGATTCGCCCTATTCTAAAAAAGCCCTCCCTTGATCCCATGATTCCCTCCCACTATCGCCCAGTCTCTAATCTTCCATTCGTCTCTAAACTTTTAGAAAAATTTGTATTCGCTCAGCTTTCTCACCACTTAGATGACATCAATTTCCTTCACCCATGTCAATCTGGTTTTCGTCAGGGTCACAGTGTAGAAACTATTCTTCTTGCTTTCACTAATACCCTTCACGTAGCTCACGATCGCGGTGATATCTCGGTGGCGGTTGCTCTTGATCTATCCGCTGCCTTTGATCTTGTTGACCACTCTCTTCTTCTCCTCCGTCTCCAAGAGGCAGGTCTTTGCCACACGGTTCTTCATTGGTTTCACTCTTTTCTATCTTCACGGTCCTGTTCTGTTCTCTCCTCCTCCCCTTCTATTTCTGCTTCTGACCCTTTTCCTTTGCTTTGTGGTGTTCCTCAAGGCTCTGTCCTTGCCCCTCTTCTCTTTAACCTCTTCCTAGCCCCCCTCACTCTTCAGATTCAGCAAACTGGGATCAGCGCTTTCTATTATGCCGATGATATTGTTCTCCTTCACCACACCTCTCCTTCTCACCCTGATCTCTTCTTACTTAATTCTTGTCTCTCCATGGTCGCTAACTGGTTATCACAAAACTGTCTTCACCTTAATCTCACAAAAACCACTGCTATCTGGTTCTCCCGTGGTGGTTCTCCTCCCTCCCTTGCTCCTTCTTTCTTAGGTTCTCCTATTTCATTGGTCTCCTCTTTTCGCTACCTTGGCGTTGTTTTCGACTCACACCTGTCTTTTCATGATCACATCTCCCACGTCACCAAAACCACCTCCTTTTTCTTACGCCAAATTCGTGCTATTCGCCCTTTTCTTACTCCCTCTGCACTTACTACACTACTTCTTTCCCTGGTTATGTCCCGTGTTGACTTTGCTAATTCTCTTTTCCTCGGTCTTTCTAAATCACAACTGCGCAGACTTCAACGTATTCAATATACTGCTGCCCGTATTGCCACTTACTCCTCTATCCGTGATCATGTCTCACCTCTCCTCTCCCGTCTCCATTGGTTGCCTTTACCCTTCCGTTTCCATTACAAACACTGATCTATGCCCTAACTATAACCTTGAAAGACAGCAGGAAAAGCGTAGTTACTCACCTGTAACAGGTGTTCTCCAGGAGCAGCAGGAATCAGTCCTCACATATGGGTGACGTCGGCGCCGACGGAGCCCTCGCGGAGCAATTTTCCCCAGCTTTCAAAGAAAGCCTTTGGGAATTGCAGCGCGCATGCGCGGTCCCCTTCCCGCCCAAAGGTGCCATCTTGGCCAGTCTGATGACATAGCGAAAAAACAGCAAAAAATTTGCAAAAACTAAACATATGACTGCAACTCCAAGGGGAGGAGGGAGGGTTGTGAGGACTGATTCCTGCTGCTCCTGGAGAACACCTGTTACAGGTGAGTAACTACGCTTTCTCCAGGACCAAGCAGGAAGTCAGTCCTCACATATGGGACTCCCCAGCTTAAGGCTACCGGAGACCCTAAGCACAAAAAATGAGCTCCCTCAAGCTCAGTAGCACCAAAGGAAGGAATCTTCTCTGACTAATCTCCAACCGGTAGCCCAACATCCGGGATGGAGGGTAGGAGTTGCTTAAACCTCGAAGAGATTACGGAGGACTGCCTGTCCGAAAGCACTGTCCCTGCGGGACTCCCTCTCGAGGCAGTAATGGGTTGCAAAAGTCTGGCTTGAAGACCAAGTAGCGGCCCGGCAGATGTCTGCCAATGGAACAGAGCGGAGGTAAGCCACTGACGCAGCCTTCGCCCTAACCCGATGAGCGGTGACTCGACTTTCCAACGAGAGGCCTGCCGCCCCATAAGTCCAAGCGATACAGTCAGCTACCCAGATGGACAGAGTACGCTTGGAGACAGGGAGCCCCAATTTATTAAGGTCGTAAGACAGGAAGAGCTGAACAGTCTTACGGTGCTCCCGCGTACGATCAAGGTAGAAGGTTAACGCCCTCCGACAGTCCAGGGTATGCAAGACCATTTCAGCTCGGCTGGAGTGCGGCCTGGGAAAGAAAGTCGGAAGCACCACCTCCTGATTGATGTGAAAAGGGGAGACCACTTTTGGAAGAAACTTAGGGTGAGTCCGCAGGACTACCCTGTTCTTGTAGAACCTAGTGTAAGGGGGATCAGACACTAGGGCCTGCAGTTCACTAACGCGTCTAGCGGAAGTGAGGGCTACCAGGAATAAGGTTTTCCAAGAAAGAAAACGGAGAGGACAGGTAGCCATGGGTTCAAAAGGCGGACAGGTGATCCGTTGTAAAACCACGTTCAAGTCCCAGTCAGGGGCTGGGGGGCGCAAAGGTGGTTTAAGGAGAAGGAGACCTCGGGAGAACCGTGCCACGAGAGGGTGGCCGGAAAGAGGCCTGCCTTCCACCGGCACATGATGTGCAGAAATAGCACTGAGGTGAACTTTGACCGAGTTGGACTTTACTCCAAGATTGGAGAGGGAAAGCAAGTACTGCAAGACCACCGACACCGAGCAGGAGAAGGGATCTTGAGACTGTTGAGTACACCAGGTGGAGAAGCGACGCCATTTAAGGGCGTAGGATTTCCGGGTAGAGGGTCGCCTGGAAGCTAGTACGACCTTTCCACCTCTGGAGGCAGCAGGAGGGGAGCAAGGACTACCCTTTTAGCAGCCAGGCCATCAGATGAAGAGATCTGAGGTTGG
This sequence comes from Ichthyophis bannanicus, assembly GCA_033557465.1. Classification (NCBI taxonomy): domain Eukaryota; kingdom Metazoa; phylum Chordata; class Amphibia; order Gymnophiona; family Ichthyophiidae; genus Ichthyophis; species Ichthyophis bannanicus. The sequence goes on from CM066033.1 coordinate 66,764,811, forward strand.
GGTGTAGGAGAGACCCCTGATCCTGGGTCAGGAGATCGGGTTGAAACCCTAGAGGCAACGGAGTATCTACCGCCAGTTGCATCAGCAGCGGGAACCACGGTTGCCTGGGCCACCGGGGAGCTATCAGGATCACCGAAGCCTTGTCTTGGAGAACCTTGAAAAGTGTCCGAGACACTAGCGGCATGGGAGGAAAGGCATACAGAAGGCCCGTGGACCATGAGAGCAGAAAAGCATCCGCCGCTACTCGGAGGGGATGCGGTTCCCGAGAGCAGAACCGAGGAAGTTGCCTGTTCCGAGGACTGGCAAAGAGATCCAGCGTGGGGAGGCCCCACTGGAGAAAAATCCTTTGAACCACCAACGGGTCCAATCTCCACTCGTGTGGTTGGAGGATTCTGCTCAGTTTGTCTGCCAGGTAATTTTCTTGACCTGGGAGATAGACAGCTTTGAGGAGGATTCCTCGGCTGACGGCCCAAGCGCAGAGCTTTTGTGCTTCCCGACAGAGAAGGAAGGAGCCCGTGCCCCCCTGTTTGTTCACGTAGAACATGGCCACTTGATTGTCCGTCAGGACGAGGACGGATTGGCGAGCGGTAAGGTGGGAGAAGGCCCGTAGAGCCAGGCGGATCGCTCTGAGCTTGAGGAAGTTGATCTGCTGGGCAGATTCCCACGGGGTCCAGAGACCCTGAGTACATGTCCCTTGGCAATGTGCTCCCCAACCCAGGAGAGAAGCATCGGTCGTCAGTACCTGAACGGGCGGAGGAGACTGAAAAGGCATTCCGAGCACTAGGTTGGGCAGATGAAGCCACGACCGTAGAGAAGAGACCAGCGGGCTGGAGATTCGTACTGAGTCCGCTAGTCTCCCCGAGGCCTGATGCCATTGTGAGTGAAGGCACCATTGAGCAGGCCGCATATTCAGGCGGACATTGGGGGTCACATGGACCGTGGAAGCCATATGGCCGAGCAGTCTCAGAAAGTGCCTGGCCGAGACCCGGGAATGGCTGCGAAAGCGGCTGGCGAGAGCCATGAGCCGTTGTGCCCTGTCGAGCGGCAGAAAGGCTCGCGCCTGAAGCGTGTTTAATCTGGCGCCGATGAACTCGAGATCCTGAGAGGGGAGCAAAGTGGACTTTTCGAAGTTTATGACAAAGCCCAAGTACTGGAGCAGAGTCACAGTACGTTGCGTGGCGTGAGTGGCCTCCGTGGAGGACGGTGCTCTGATGAGCCAGTCGTCTAGGTAAGGGAAGACAAAGAGGCCTTGAAGCCGGAGATAAGCCGCTACCACTGCGAGACATTTTGTGAAGACTCGTGGTGCGGAGGATAGGCCAAAGGGCAGTACTCTGTACTGGTAATGATTGCCTGCCACCACAAACCTTAGGTATTGTCGGTGGCTTGGGTGGATGAGGATGAGAGTGTAGGCATCCTTTAGATCCAAGGAGCAAAGCCAATCTCCCTGCCGGAGGTAGGGCAGCAGGATTCCAAGGGTAAGCATCTTGAACTTTTCCCTTTCCAGGAACTTGTTGAGGTTCCGCAAGTCCAGGATGGGTCTGAGGCCTCCAGTTCGCTTTGGTACCAGGAAGTACCTGGAATAAAAGCCTTGACCTCTCAGGTGGTGGGGCACTGGTTCCACCGCCTGTTCCTGAAGAAGACTTGCCAACTCTTGAAGGAGTAAGTCCCGGTGAAGAGGGGGTCGCAGAGGCTCCCCTGGAAAGTAGGGGGAGGTACCTGGTGGAAGTGTAGAAGATAGCCCTCTCGGACTATGTGGAGCACCCAGGTATCGGACGTGATGTTGGACCACCTGTGGGCAAAGTGGACTAGCCGGCCTCCCGTGCTGAGAGAAACCAGCGGAGGGGGAGAGGCTATGCTGAAAGAGTCAAAAACCCCCACCCTGCGGAGCAGGGGCCGGTGGCGCAGGCTTGGGGCTTGCTGCCTACGGGACCCATTACCCCGTCCCTTGGCCTGCTGACCCTGTTGGGGAGCTGCGGAGGCCTGATAATGAGGGTAGTGTTTATAGGCAGCCGCCTTCCTCGGGTAAAAGGGCTTTTTCCCCGAGCCCTTCTTCTTCTGGGAAGGGGCAGAGGTTTTCCTGGAGAGCCGAGTCCTGGTGAGAGTCTCTGTCTCGAGTTGTGCAGCCTTCTCATCCATAGGTTTGCCAAAGAGGTTTTCACCTCTGCAGGGGACATCGACCAACTTGTCCTGCACCCAGGGCTCGAGGTTGGATGACTGAAGCCAAGACTGTCAGCGGGCACCGATGCCGGCTGCGGCTACTCGAGCCGATGCCTCAAAGCCATCATAGGCTGCTCGAGAGATAAACTTTGAGCACTCTCGAATACCAGTGGACAAGGCCTGGAACCTCCGCAAAGGGTCCTCGGAGAGACCAGCAGAGAATCCGGCTATTTCTTTAGCCAGGTCCCTGAGATACATGCCCATGTAGAGCTGGTAAGTCTGGACCCGACAAGCAAGCATAGAGCCCAGGAAACACTTCTTACCGAGGCCATCCAGGCTGCGGGCTTCCCTGCCGGGAGGCACCGAGGAGTGCATCTTCTGGCTCTTGAGCCTATGCATGGCCGATTCCACCACCATGGAATGGTGCGGCAGCTGTGCTTTTTGGAAGCCAGGGCTCTTGCGGACTCGATATATGGCATCGACCCGCTTGCTTAATACCGGCGACGACGCCGGGCTCTCCCACATGCGGAAGAGAAGTCGTTCCAGCATCGGAGGAACCGGTACAGTAAAATGCTCCTTTGCAGGAGAGTCATACTGGAGGGCATCGAGCTCTTCGGCTCTTCGGCTCCTCCTCGGGATCCGCAGGGAAGGCCAAGGCCTTGGCCATATCCCTCACGAATTCCGAGAACCGGGCATCCTCCGGAGGGGACTGTCTCCGAGGTTCGGACTCGGGGGAGTCCGAAGGGATACACCGAGTCCGAAAAGAATCAGGTGACTCTTCCACCTCGGATTCCCAGGTGGACTCCTCGGAGGAGGAGTCGGGCGGCTCTGGCCGGGCGGGCACAGACGCCGTCCACCCCGACGCCGAGGGAGTCGGCGTCGACGATCTCGGTCCCGAACGGGAGGCCAAAGGGGACCTCGACCGAGGATCGACTCGAGCCCGCATGGACTCGAGGATCGGCTCGGTCTCCGGGGTCGACTTAGACGTCGACGTCCCGGCGGTCAGGGCAGAAGCGCCAGCGAGGCCAGCGATCAATGCCCGCTGCTGGTCCATGAAGGCAGCCAGGCTGCTCTCCAAGGCCGTCAACCTGAGTCCGAACTCAGGAGACCCAGCAGCCCCCGACTCGGGCCCCGATGGCGTCGGGCCCGACGTCGGACCCCTCAGAGGCGAGTCCACGAGGACAACAGGACTTACGTGAGCAGACGAGTCCATCTCCAGACGAGGCTGTTTGGACGGCCGCTCCAGCTCCAAAGACCCGGGACGGCTATCGGGGCTATGCGACCTGGCCCTCGCGGAGCCAGGAGCATCCACCGACGCCGTCCTCGCGGGTTTCTTCCTCCGATGATGTTCTCGGGTAGGAGACCCCCTCTCAGAGGAGCTCCGACGGTGTTCAGAGCCAGATTCCCTGGACACCGAAGCTTCTGACAAGGTCCGGGTACGGCTGGGGTCAGAGAAGATTCTCTCCCGCTGATGCTGCCGACTCCGCAAAGATTTCGCGGACATCTTGCTACAGGCCCCACAGATCATTTCTTCATGATCTGGGCCCAGGCAACGGAGGCAGCAATCATGTGTGTCAGTAAGAGACATGAGTTTCTTACACTGAACACACTTTTTAAAACCACTGGCGGCCATCGGGGGAAAAATGGCCCCTGCGAGGTCAAACGTTCGTGCCGCCATGGAAAAGTGAAAAAAGCGCGAATTTGTCACGAAGGACAGAAAAACCGAAAAGAAGGGGAGGCCTCGCAACCGGCGTCGCGAGGCCGGACGGAAAAAGGACCGGCGTCGAACCGAAGAAAATACTAAAATAAAGAAAGAAAATCAACTTTTCAGCGGTGACTTGTAGACAGCGTCTGTAGGGCTCCGCGGAAAAAAGAAGACTGGCCAAGATGGCACCTTTGGGCGGGAAGGGGACCGCGCATGCGCGCTGCAATTCCCAAAGGCTTTCTTTGAAAGCTGGGGAAAATTGCTCCGCGAGGGCTCCGTCGGCGCCGACGTCACCCATATGTGAGGACTGACTTCCTGCTTGGTCCTGGAGAAACAAGTATTCTCCTGAAAGTGCTCCATTGAGAGATTCATCTGTGCCAATCCATGATATTGAACCCATGCTTGTTGAACAAGGGGGAATAATAGCAGATGAAGATCCTATTTATATGGACTGTTCTCTGTCTAAACTCCGTTGGTAACTTTCTGTTATAAAGTACAGCAACCATCACAAAGAAATACAAATTTGTTCTTTAATCTACTCAGAAAAGCTCCTGAAGCAGGATTTGACCCACACAGTGGAAGGCAAGCCAGCTAAGGGGTTTCAGCTGGTGACTGCTAGCAATTAAGCCTTACCTAATTGCTTGTGAGCTAGGAGAGAATCACTTCTGAATCTATGTGGGAAGTAATCAGAAGTTAACCTGAAAAGAACAGTTTGTTTCTTGCTTTGTGGCTTTTCATTTGTTGTTTTCCTGATTTTGACTTTGTTTTTCCAAGTTAACACTGAAAGCAAGTTACCTGATTTATGTGCTACCAAGCATATCTGTGTTGGGAGAAATAACCCCATAAATAAATATCTTATTGGCTTTACCCAAGAGCACAACTAAATTATTGTCAGCAGCTGTGTCTGGTGTGAATGAACTACATTGCCCACAATACCCTGCAAATCATATAGATATATGCACTTGACAAGACTGTGAAGATTCTCACCCAGGCAGCCGTCTGACAGACCGCACCTTGAATATTGTGTGCAGTTCTGGTCGCCGTATCTTAAAAAGGATATGTGCTGTGCTGTTTTTGTAGTGCTGCCTATCCTGTTACCTTCTGTTTGTTCCTCCAGGTCCCAGGAGCCTGAAAACATCATCTGCTTGCCCACCACAGCTGTTACCGAATCCGGAAGTGACGCGATCGCGTTCCCGCGATCGCGGACTCCCCAGGTACCCGGATACAGCTTCACTGATTTAAAGACGCTGCCTGCGGCGGTCCGCACGACGGCGGCGCGCGCCCAAGGAGCAGGTCCTGCTCCTTGGACGAGCTCCTTGGGGCGAGCGGAGGGCGAGCACCAAGGTAGCTCCCCCTCTGGTATCGACATCCTGTTGGTTTGTTTCCAAAGCGTGTTTTCCACGGAGTTACTGTAACAGGTCAGTTCTAATTTCTCACTCTACCACTCTCCAGTTCTGTGCTCGGTTTTTACTTTTCTTTTATTGTTGTCTTATGCTTTATGCTTCACAGAATATGTCCGTAATTCCGGTTCTTTGGGGTCGGCGTCTCCTGTCCCTGTCGTTAGCCCCTTCAGGTTCTTTGGCACGTTGCCCTTCCAATCTGATTCGTTGTGCCTCCTCCACTTCTTGTTCCGCGCACCAACTTTCCCCTAACTTACTATCCGGGACTTCCGTAAAACCACTTAATCTTGCTTTACTAAACTGCCGTTCCCTCCGGTCGAAATCTCTCCTTATTCAGGATCTTGTCTCCTCTCACTCCGTTGATCTCTGTTTTCTTACAGAGACCTGGTTGAAAGAGGGTGATAACCCAATCCTCTCTAGCTCCCTTCCCTCTGGGTTTGTTGCAATTTCAACTCCCAGACTGGGGAAAAGTGGGGGTGGATTGGCTGTTCTCCATCATACATCCATTGATCTTGAAGAGGTGTCCTCTCCCTTTGTCCTGTATTCTGAATCTCTTCTCCTTCGTCTTCGCTCCTCCCCCCCTCTTTATTTTCTTCTCCTCTACCTCCCCCCTTCCCTGACAGCTACCTGTTGGGATGCAGCTCTTCAAACCATTTCTGACATTTCAGTCCAATTTCCTAACCTAATTATACTAGGTGATTTTAATGTCCATGTTGACCATCCCAGTAGACAGAAAGATCGGGTCTTTCTCGACCTAGTATAGGATATTCCTTTGCAACAACACGTACTTGGCCCTACCCATGCAGCCGGTCATACATTAGATCTAATTCTTTCCCCTAACACGTTACTACCAACAATTTCTCCCCCTACCATGGTCAGTGTTCCCTGGTCCGACCATTTTTGCGTTTTCTTCTCAGTTTCTTCCCCCTCCTTGGTACTTGCAGACCCTATCCCACCCTCCTTTCCGGTTTCTCTTCGCCATCGTATCACCTCTGATACTCTTAAGGCTTTTCCTCCTGCTTCTTCTCTTTTCCCGCCAAACTTCACTACACTTTCCTCCGATGAACAAGTTTCCCTCTGGAATTCTCTTTTATTGGATACACTGGATGGTCTGGCCCCACTTCAGACAGCCCCAAATAGGCTTGGACCCCCTCACTCCGCATGGTACACTCCTGCTCTCCGCCTCTAGCGAACCCAACTCCGGCATGTACAACGTCGGTGGGCTCGCCACCCCTCCCCTGAATTGCGCCTTCATTTCCAGCAGCTTTTTTCTGCATACCGACAGGCGATCCAATCTGCCAAGCGTGATTTTAACGAAACTAAAATCTCCACTGCAGCGAGCTCATCTAGGCAACTTTTTTCCATCCTGCGTAGACTTTCTGCTGTTGGCTCTGATCAACAACGTTTAGCCATGGCCCCTAACCCTCAGTCTCTTGCTACGTTTTTTTCTGACAAAATTCTCCATCTTCGTTCATCCTTCTCACACCCCTCCCCCCCCGCCCCTGTCTCCACTCTTCTGCCTTGTCCCCCTCCCCGTCTAACCTTGCCTTAGCCCATTCCTGGTCTTCCTTCCATTCTGTCACTTCTGCTGAAGTCCTACAGGCTCTAGCAAAATCTAATAAAACCACCTGCAAGCTGGATCCAATTCCTTCTTCCTGGTTGTCCGAACCTTCTTTAGAGCTCACACCTATTATCACCACCATCATTAACACCAGTCTGTCTACCGGTTATTTTCCCTCATCATGGAAATCAGCTATCGTTCGCCCTATCCTTAAGCAGTCTTCTCTTGACCCTTCTGTTCTTTCTCACTGGCGTCCTTCCTTTCTTAGCTAAGCTCCTGGAACGCCTTGTCTTTGATCAACTTAATTCTCATACTGAATCTACTAATACTCTTCACCCTCGTCAGGCTGGTTTTCGTCACGGACACAGCACGGAAACAGTCCTTCTAGCACTTCTTAATGACTTGCATGTTGCACATGATCGCGGTGATATTTCCCTTTTGGTGTCTCTCGACTTATCTGCGGCTTTTGATCTGATTGACCACCGTACTTTGCTCTCTCGGCTATCAGATGTGGGATTACAAGGCACGGTTTGGCAGTGGTTCTGTTCTTTTCTTACAGCCCGCTCTTTTTCGGTTCACTCTGGTAATCAGTCCTCTGCTGCTTTTCCTCTCACTTGCGGTGTTCCACAAGGTTCTGTTCTCTCTCCTCTTTTGTTTAATATCTTTCTGGCTCCTTTATCTTTGGAAATTCAACAGTTCCCTGTATCATTCTATATGTATGCTGACGACATTATTCTACTGTTTCATACCTCTCCCCTGACGTTAGACATTACCCAGCTAAATCTCTGTCTTTCCCGGATCTCTTCTTGCTTGTCTCAAAACTTCTTGCACCTGAATCCATCCAAATCCACAGCCATGTGGGTTTCATTGACTGGTTCTTGTCCTTCCTTGGCCCCCTTGATCGATTCTACTCCCCTCCCTCTTGTGTCATCCTTCCGCTATCTTGGTATAATTCTCGACCCTACGCTGTCTTTCCACCAATATCTTACTTCTCTCATAAGTCGATCCTTTGCCACCCTGCGACAGATTAGGGCTGTCCGTTCCCTTCTCCCCCTTCCCTCCCTAGTCACCCTTGTCTTGGCCTTAGTTGTTAGTCGCTTGGATTACTGTAATGTCTTTCTCGCTAACCTCCCAAAGTATCAACTTCTGCGCCTTCAGCGCATTCAAAATGCCGCTGCCCGTCTCGTCACATTCTCACACCGTTTCGACCATATCACACCTATCCTTCTTCGCTTGCACTGGTTGCCTCTTTGTTTCCGTTAACACTATAAGTTTCTTATTCTAATTCACCGTGCTCTTCATACAAATACTCCCCTATATCTTGCAGATCGAATCTCTCTCCACACCCCCTACCGTCAGCTTCGCTCCCTACATGCAAACCGTTTGTCTCTTCCTTCCCCATCACAGGCACGCCTTGAACAGACCCGCCACGCCGCTTTTTTCTTTTTAGGTCCAGTACTTTGGAATACTTTACCACCGTTTCTCCGTTTGGAACCCTCATATCCCCAATTTAAAACACTACTCAAAACCCATCTGTTTCAGCAAGCTTTTCATCTCTCTCCCGATGGTCCTCCCTGATGTTCTCTCAGTTGCTTGTCCTTATGTCTGTCCTGTCCATGTATTTGTTTAGTTGTGCATTTTGTCTACCCATGGTCTGGTTTTGTCTTCCCCTTTTTGGGCCTTTTTATCATGTTTGTTTTTAAAAAGAAACTCTGTTAATCTATGTTTTAATTATTGGCCCTCTAGTTTTGTCCTGTGGTGTTTTTGGTTTTTTTGTTTTTCTATTTGTTTATGCCTTTATTCTTTTTATACTTACTTTTCTGTTTTACTTTGGCGTTCCTTTCCTTGTCCTTGCATTGACAACCTTTTATTGTACACCGCTTTATGTTTCGACGAAAAGCGGTTTATCAAATTTTAAATAAAGATAAAGATAAAAGATAAAGATATAGCATTATTAGAAAAGGTACAGAGAAGAGCCATCAAAATGGTAAAGGGGATGGAAGGATACCCCTATGAAGAGAGGCTAAAAAGGTTAGGGCTCTTCAACCTGGAAAAGAGATGGCTGAGGGAAGATATGATAGAGGTCTATAAAATTTATGACTGGAGTGGAACAGGTAAACATAGATCTATTGTTTATATCATCAGAATATAGAAAGACTAGGGGACATGCAATGAAGCTACAGGGTAACCTATTTAAGACTAATAAGAGAAAATATTTTTTCACTCAACATGTAATCAAACTCTGGAATTTGTTACCGGAAGATGTAGTAAAAGCTGTTAGTGTAGCTGGGTTTAAAAATGTTTGGACAAGTTCCTGGAGGAAAAGGTCCATAAACCATTATTAGAAAAGGACCCAGGATATCACTGCTTGACCCAATACAAGCATTGTGGAACCTGTGTCTTTTGGGGAAACTGCTAGGTACTTATAACCTAGATGGCCACTGTTGGAAACAAGATACTGTGCTTGATGGACCTTGGTCTGACCTAGTATGGCATATCTTATGTTCGCAAGCCTTTTCTAGTTGATACGTGATAATCCATGGACTGACGTCTTCAAGTCTCACCACAGAATTTTTTTTTAATTGTATTCAAATATGGACTTTGACTGAGCCGTTTTTTATTTCGCACTTTATAATGCCTTAAACCAGTGGCATCAAAGTGGTTTACAAAACAGAATAAGAACAAATTGCATAATATGAAAATTAAAATAAACAGAGGAAAAGGAAAGTTATGAATGGAAGAAAAGTGAAGAGGGAAAGTCTAGACCGGCACAGACCAACATCCCCATCCGTCTATAAAGTGCTGCTGTAGGATTGCTTAAGAGAGTAACTATTTAATCTTTTATTAAATGACTTGACTAATGCAGAGAAAGCGTAGTCACTCACCTGTAACAGGTGTTCTCTGAGGACAGCAGGAATTGGTTCTCACATATGGGTGACATCGGCACTGACGGAGCCCTTGCGGTAGCATCCCCGCAGCTTTCAAAGAAAGCCTTTGGAAGATGCCTCCACGCATGTGTGGTCCCCTTCCCGCTCCAGGGTGCCATCCTGCTCAGTCAGATGACATAGCTAAAAGACGGCAAAAATACAATATGGTAAAGAAGCAACTCCAAGGGGAGGAGGGAGGGTTGTGACGACTGATTCCTGCTGTTCCCAGAGAAAGAGTAGTTACTCACCTGTAACAGGTGTTCTCCAGGAGCAGCAGGAATCAGTCCTTACATATGGGTGACATTGACGTCGATGAAGCCCTTGCGGAGCATTTCCCCAGCTTTCCATGAAAGCCTTTGGGAATGCAGGCACGCATGCGCAGTTCCCTTCCCGCCTAAAGGTGCCATCTTACCTCAGTCAAATGACATAGCTAAGGCTAGCACACAAAAAACGTAAAACAAACTATGTACAACTGCAACTCCCAGGGGAGGAGGGAGGGTTGTGAGGACTGATTCCTGCTGCTCCTGGAGAACACCTGTTACAGGTGAGTAACTACTCTTTCTCCAGGACCAAGCAGGAAGTCAGTCCTCACATATGGGTGACTCCCTAGCTCTGGGCTACCAAGGAACCCAGGCTGAACAAGAGAACTCCCGCTAGTCCCAGCATCAAGAAAGGCTTTTCACTGACAGGACCTCCACCGGTAGCCCAACAGAGGGCAGGAGTTGCCTAAACCTCAAAGAGATTCCAAAAGCACTGTCCCTACGTGACTCCCTCTCCAGACAGTAATGGGCCGCAAACGTCTGGCTTGAAGACCAAGTAGCAGCTCTGCAGATGTCTACCAACGCTACAGAGCGGAGATGAGCCACTGAGGCAGCCATCGCCCTGACACGATGGGCCGTGACCCGACCCTGCAAAGGAAGGTCAGCCGCCCTGTAAGCCCAGGTGATACAGTCAGCCACCCAGGTGGACAAGGTACGCTTGGACACAGCTAACCCCAAATTATTAGGGTCAAAAGAGATGAAGAGCTGAGTAGCCCTTCTATGTCCCTGCGTACGGTCAAGGTAGAAGGATAAGGCCCTCCTACAGTCCAGGGTATGCAGAACTGCTTCAGCCTGGCTTGCATGAGGCCTAGCGAAGAATGTAGGAAGAACCACCTCCTGGTTGAGGTGGAAAGAGGAGACAACCTTGGGGAGGAACTTTGGATGAGTCCTGAAGACTACCCTGTTCCTATAAAATCTGGTGTAAGGCCTGTCACAGACCAGGGCCTGAAGCTCACTCACTCGCCTAGCCGAGGGTAAGGGCCACTAAGAAGAGTGTCTTCCAGGATAGGAAGCGTAGTGGACAAGTAGCCATCGGCTCGAAAGGTGGACGAGTTAGTTGCTGCAAGACCACATTCAACTCCCACTCAGGGGCAGGAGGATGGATTGGAGGCTTGAGCAAGAGCAAGCCTCTGAGAAACCGGGACACCAAGGGGTGAACCGACAGAGAACGTCCTTCCACCAGTGAGTGGTGAGCTGCTAGAGCTGAGAGGTGGACCCGAACAAAATTGGACTTAAGTCCCTGATTTGATAAGTGCAGTAAGTACTGAAGCACTACTGGTACAGTACAGGAGAAAGGATCCTCTGTAAGTAGCTGACACGACACTGAAAACCTTTTCCATTTAAGAGCATAGTTTTTCCTAGTGGACTGTTTCCTAGAGGCTAGGACAACCTCCTCAACATCCTGAGGTAGGCCCCAGGGAGCCAAAACTACCCTTGCAGCCTCCATGTCATCAAATTGAGAGCTTTGAGATTGGGGTGCCGAAGGGTACCCTGATCCTGAGAGAGAAGGTCGGGTTGCAACCCGAGAGGCAGTGGGGGATCCACTGCTAACTGAAGCAGAAGTGGAAACCAAGGCTGTCTGGGCCATCTGGGAGCCACCAGCAGGACCGAGGCCTTGTCCTGAAGAATTCTGAACAGAGTTCGGGCCACCAAGGGCGTGGGAGGAAACGCATACAGGAGGCCCTGAGACCAGGGAATTAGAGAAACATCTGCTGCTATCCGCAGAGGATGCGGTTGCCTGGAGCAGAACTTTGGCAGCTGTTTGTTCAGAGGACTGGCAAACAGGTCTATGGATGGAAGTCCCCATTTCAGGAAAACCTTTTGAACTATTAAAGGATGGAACTGCCATTCGGGGGGCTGCAGAATCCTGCTCAACCTGTCTGCCAGGTAGTTCTCCTGGCCAGGTAGATACACTGCTTTGAGGAGCATGTTGTGTCTGAGAGCAAACAAGCAAAGGTCCTGTGCCTCCTGACAAAGGAGCCTTGACCCACTTCCGCCCTGCTTGTTCACATAGAACATAGCTACCTGGTTATCTATTTGAACCAGGACAGACTGATGAGCCAGGTTTTGAGAAAATGTCTTGAGGGCTAACCGAATAGCCCTGAGTTCCAGGAGATTGATTTGCTGTGCGGCTTTCCAGCGAGACCACAGAACCTGGGTGCACTTGCCTAGACAATGAGCTCCCCAGCCCTGCAGGGAGGCATCCGTGGTCAAGACCACTGTGAACCCAGGACTCTGAAAAGGTACTCCTTTTAACAGATTGGGTGGGTGCAACCATCACTTGAGGGAGTGTAGCAGGTGTTTGGACACCCTTATCCTGTCTCTGAGGCTGCCTGTGGCCTGTGACCACTGAGTCCGAAGACACGACTGCGCAGGCCTCATATGGAGCCTGGCATTGGGGGTCACATGTTCTGTCGAAGCCATGTGGCCTAGAAGCCTCAGGCAGAGTCTGGCGGAGACCAGTGACCTGCTGAGAAACTGGCTTGCCAAGTTTATCAGTCTGTGGGCTCTGTCTTCTGGCAAGAATGCCTTTGCCAGCAGAGAGTCCAACCTTGCCCCTATGAACTCCAAGATTTGGGATGGGAGCAAAGTGGACTTTGCGAAGTTTATGACAAACCCCAGGCTTTGAAGAAGAGCAATAGTTCTGAGGGTGGCTTGTCTGGCCTCCTGGCACGTCTGACCCCCGATGAGCCAGTCGTCCAGATAGGGGAAGACAAAGATACCCTGATTCCTCAGATAGGCCGCCACCACTGCCAGGCATTTGGTAAAGACCCTGGGAGTGGAGGTTAGGCCAAAAGGTAGTACTCTGTACTGATAATGGTTTCCTCCCACAATGAACCTGAGGTACTTTCTGTGGTCTTGATGAATGAGGATGTGAGTATACGCATCCTTTAGGTCTAAGGAGCATAGTCAATCTCCCTGCTGGAGGTAGGGCAGAAGTGTTCCAAGAGTAAGCATCTTGAACTTTTCCTTCTCTAGGAACTTGTTGAGGTTTCTGAGATCCAGAATAGGTCGAAGGCCACCGGTTCTTTTCGGTACCAGGAAATACCTGGAGTAAAACCCTCGACCTTGCAAGTGGGGAGGCACAGGCTCCACTGCCCTGTCCACCAACAGACCCTGTAGCTCCTGAAGGAGAAGATCTGTGTGCAGGGGAGGCCGTGGAGGCTCCCCTGGGAAGTATGGAGGAGGCAGTTGTTGGAAGTGTAGTAGATAGCCCCTGTGGACTATGCTTAACACCCAACTGTCTCCAGTGACGAGTGGCCACTGGTGGGCAAACAGGGCGAGATGACCTCCTGTGCAAGGCTGGGAGAGCAGGGGCGGAGAGGCTATGCCTAAGGAGTCAAAAAACCCCACCCTGCTGAGTGGGAGCAGGGGCCGGAGGCTTGGGGGTCCTCTGCCTATGGGGCCCATTACCCTGCCCCTTGGCCTGCTGACCCTGAGGAGCAGATTGGGCAGCCTGATAATGTGGGTACTGTTTGTAGGCAGTGCCCTTCCTCGGGTAAAAGGACTTCTTACCCGAGCCCTTCTTTTTGTGAGAAGGGGCAGAGGTTTTCCTAGACATCCTTGTCTTTGTAAGGTGCTCGGTCTCGAGCTGTGCGGCCTTCTCAGTCATGGGCTTGCCAAAAAGGTTCTCACCCCGGCAAGGGACATCGACCAACTTGTCCTGAACCCATGGCTCGAGTTCCGATCACTGCAGCCATGCCTGGCATCGAGCCGCGATGCCGGCTGCCGCAACTCGGGCCGAAGCCTCGAAGTCATCGTAGGCAGCGTGGGACATAAACTTAAGAGCATTCCCGGATCCCCGAGGACAAGGACTTGAACCTCTGCAAGGGTTCCCCGGAGAGACCAGCGGAGAACCCGGCCAGCTCCTTGGCCAGGTCTCGCAAGTACATGCCCATGTATAGCTGGTAAGAATGGACACGGCAAGCAAGCATCGAGCCCTGGAAGCACTTTCTACCAAAACCATCCAGGTTTCTGGCCTCCCTGCCAGAGGGCACCGCGGAGTGCATCTTCTGACTTTTCAGGCATTCTGAAAGCCAGGACTCTTCTGGAGTCGATAGATCGAATCGACCCGCTTGCTTAAAACCGGCGCCGAGGCCGGTGCCTCCCACATACGGAAGAGGAGCCATTCAGCATCGGAGGAACCGGGACAGTAAAGGCCTCCTTCGGAGGAGAGTCATACTGCAGGGCCTCGAGCTCTTCGGCTCGAGGCTCCTCCTCGGGATCCACCGGAATAGCCAAGGCAGTGGCCATATCCCGAACGAACTCCGAGAACCGGTTATCCTCCGGAGGGGATCTACTCCGGGGCTCAGACTGCGGTGAGTCCGACGGGACGCACCGAGTCTTAAAGGTGTCGGGAGACTCCTTGTCCTCCGTCTCCCATGAGGAGTCGTCCGATGAGGATGCGATCACTTGCCCCGACGCCGAGGGTACCGGCGTCGACGCCCTCGGTCCCGAACGGGAGGTCGAGGGAGACAGCGATCAAGGTCAACCTCGAGCCTTCATGGTCTCGAGTATCGGCTCGGTCTCCGGGGTCGACTTCGAGGTCGATGTCCCGGTGGTCGGGGCAGATGCGCCAGACAGCCTGGCCATCAGTGCCCGCTGCTGGTCCATGAAGGCAGACAGTCTTCTCTCCAAGGTTGTCAACCTGAGACTCAGCTCAGGAGACTCAGCAGCTCCCAACTCGGGCCCCGGTGGTGCCGGGCCCGACGTCGGCTCCCTGGGAGGAGAGTCCACGAGGACTACAGGACTTACATGTCCAGGAGACTCCGGCTCCAGTCGAGGAACTTTGGAAGGATTCTCTTGTTCCACAGGTCCGGGGCGACGGTCGAGGGTCTGAGACCGAGATCTCGAGGACCCCGGGACCTCTTCCGACGACGCCCTCACGAGCCGTTTCTTCCTCTTGGGTTCCCGGTCGGAGGACCCCCGTTCCGAGGAGCCACGACGGTGCTCGGGATCTGACTCCCGAGATTTCGAGGCCTCAGACGAAGTCCGGGCCCGGTCAGAGGCCGAGTCAGAGAAGAGCATTTCTTTCTGGTGCTGACGACTTCGCAGTGCCTTGGAAGACATCTTCCCACATGGTCCACACATCTTAGGGTCATGATCAAGACCGAGGCACCAGAGGCAGCAGTCGTGTGTGTCGGTGAGAGACATAAGTTTCTTACACCAATCACACTTCTTAAAACCACTGGAAGCCATCGGGGAAAAAAGAGTCCCTGCGAGGTCAAAGGACCAGCCTTCCAGGGAAAAAGAAAAAAGGGCGCGAACGCCAGCCACGAAGGTCAAAAACCGAAAAAAGAAGATCGGGCTCGTTACCGGTATACCAAACCCGGCGGGAGGGGAACCGGCGTCGAACCGGAGACGAAAAAAGAGCAAAATCGCCAAAAGTCAAACAATTTTCCAGGATGACGAAGACTCACGTCCGGCAGGCTTCACGGAAAACGAGAGACTGAGGTAAGATGGCACATTTAGGCGGGAAGGGAACCGTGCATGCGTGCCTGCATTCCCAAAGGCTATCATGGAAAGCTGGGGAAATGCTCCGCAAGGGCTTCATCGACGTCGATGTCACCCATATGTGAGGACTGACTTCCTGCTTGGTCCTGGAGAACACCTGTTAAAGGCGAGTAACTACACTTTCTCTGCCAACAAGTAGGAAGTCATTCCTCACATATGGGACTCCCCAGCTACAGGCTACCGAAAGCCCTTAGAGAAAAAACACAGTCTCCCTTAAGGAGAGCCACGAGCAGCAGCAATTGAGTCCGTGTCTACAGACTACAGTAGGACACCTGTGTCCGATGAGAACCAGCACTCCAGTAGCCTGAATACAGAAGTGTCGGAGGGTAGGAGTTGCCTAAACCCTGAAAAGATTACGGAGCACAGCCTGGCTGAAGGCACTGTCCCATTGGGACTCTTTTCTTAGGCAGTAATGTGCTGCAAATGTATGGACTGAAGACCAGGTAGCGGCCCGGCAGATGTCCACCACTGGGACGGAGCTCAGGTTTGCAAGAGGAGATATGATAGAAGTCTATAAATTAATGAACGGAGTGGAACGGGTAAACGTAGATCGATTGTTTACCTTATCAGAATATAGAAAGACTAGGGGACATGCAATGAAGCTACATGGTAAACTATTTAAGACTAATAAAAGAAAATATTTTTTCACTCAACGTGTAATCAACCTCTGGAATTTGTTGCCGGAGGATGTAGTAAAGACTGTAAGTGTAGCTGGGTTTAAAAAGGGTTTGGACAAGTTCCTGGAGGAAAGGTCCATAAACCATTATTAAGAAGGGACCCAGGATATCAATGCTTGAACCAATACAAGCATTGTGGAACCTGTGTCCCTTGGGGAAACTGCTAGGTACATATGACCTAGATTGGCCACTGTTGGAAACAGAATACTGGGCTTGATGGACCTTGGTCTGACCCAGTATGGCATATCTTATGTTCTTATGTTCTTAAGGACGTCATAGCCTGGACACGATGCGCCATGACTCAGCCTTCCAGCGGGAACCCCGCCTGCTCACAGGTGAAGGTGATACAGTCCACCACCCAGATAGACAGTGTGCGTTTGGTCACCGCTTCTCCCAGTCTACTAGGGTCATAAGTGATGGAAAAATGATACAACCTTGGGAAGGAATATAGGGTGCGTGCAGAGCACCACCCTGTTCTTGTAGAACCTGGTGTAGGGCGCCTCCACCACTAGGGCTCGAAGCTCGTTAACTCTGCGAGTGGAGGTGAGCGCGACCAGGAACACCACCTTCCACGAGAGGTATTGTAGGTAGCAAGTAGCCGGATATCAAAGGGCGGGCCAGTGAACTGCCCCAATACTAAATTAAGGTCCCACTCGGTCACCGGAGGATGAACCTGGGGCTTTGACAAGAGTAGACCCCTTAGAAAAAAGATTACCAGTGGCTGGATCAAGAGGGGTTTGCCATCCAATGGGTAGTGATGCACTGCCAGGGCACTAAGGTGCACCCTGACAGAGTTAGATTTGAGCCCGGACTGTGAGAGATGGAGAAGGTGCGGTAACCCCAATCCCACCGGGCAGGAGAACAAGTCAGTCCTGTGCTCGGCACACCAAGCTGAGAACCTGCACCACTTGACAGTATAAGATTTCCTAGTAGAAGCCTTACGAGAAGCTAGCAGGATCTCCTCTACCTTGTACGGGAGAGGTTGAAAGGGGATAGAGTTATCCTCTCAGCAGCCATGTTCCTGGAGGAAAGGTCCATAAACCATTATTAAGAAGTGACCGAAGATATCAATGCTTGACCCAGTACAAGCATTGTGGAACTTGTGTCTCTTGGGGAAACTGCTAGGTACATATGACCTAGATTGGCCACTGTTGGAAACAGAATACTGAATTGATGGACCTTGGTCTGACCCAGTATGGCATATCTTATGTTCTTATGACAGGGCCCATCGGGGAGGGGCAGCGGTCTTTTTGGAGAGCCTGGTCCTTATCACGAACTCGATCTCCAGCTCCGCAGCCTTGTCAGTCATAAGAACATAAGATATGCCATACTGGGTCAGACCAAGGTCCATCAAGCCCAGTATCCTGTTTCCAACAGTGGCCAATCTAGGTCATACGTATCTAGCAGTTTCCCCAAAAGACACAAGTTCCACAATGCTTGTATTGGGTCAAGCATTGATATCCTGGGTCCCTTTTTAATAATGGTTTATGGACCTTTTCCCTCCAGGAACTTGTCGAAACATTTTTAAACCCAGCTACACTAACAGCTTTTACTACATCTTCCAGTAACAAATTCCAGAGTTTGATTACATGTTGAGTGAAAAAATATTTTCTCGTATTAGTCTTAAATAGGTTACCCTGTAGCTTCATAGCATGTCCCCTAGTCTTTCTATATTCTGATAATGTAAACAATCAAACTACGTTTACCCGTTCCACTCCGTTCATTAATTTATAGACTTCTATCATATCTCCCCCTCAGCCGTCTCTTTTCCAGGTTAAAGAGCCCTAACATTTTTAGGCTTTCTTCATAGGAGTATCCTTCCATCCCCTTTACCATTTTGGTGGCTCTTCGATGAACCTTTTCTAATAATGCTATATCCTTTTTAAGATACGGCAACCAGAATTGCATGCAATATTCAAGGTGCAGTCTCACCAACAACACACTGCTGTTCTCTGCTGCAGAGCTCTCCCCCGTACTTGCAAGGAGGAGAGATCGGACACGGGAATGAACTCAATAGGAAATAAGACTACGAAAGGGTAGGCAGGAACCAGCACAAGTAAACACCCTTCTTTTTTTTTTTAAAGTGACATTAACCCAATACAAGTATTGTGGAACCTTGTCTTTTGGGGATACTGCTAGGTACGTATGACCTATATTGGCCACTGTTGGAAATAGGATACTGGGCTTGATGGACCTTCTTCTGACCCAGTATGGCATATCTTATGTTCTTATGTTCTTAACCAAATTAATGAAAATTTAAAGGAAGCCAAATAAATCATAAACCTACTCTAATGCTACTCTAACCGCTCCTTATCTGTTCCTCAAGTGAGCCCAGCACCTAGGCTCACTACGACCCCTGCTGCATGGAGACTGGACACACTGGGGCTGATGGGAAAGACCAGCAGACTACATCCAGTGATGTCACATTTTTGACATGCCCAGTCTCCAAGCTGCAGAAGGTGCACAACCTAGAGGTGGAGGACTAAACTGGAGGAACGATAAGGAATGGCAGACTAAGCTGAAGAAAAAACGCCGGCACACTTCCCGCGCTAAACCAAGCGGATCGGCCTGCACTCAGCAATGCCAGCCTGTGCACCGCAATTCCGCGATCACGAAGCCCTGCTGACCCAGAAATTGCCTCCTGCACAGAAACAGTGCCCGGATCTTACCTCAGGCCACGTTATTCCGCCGGAGACTCCTGCCTCAATCCAACTCCTGTGCTCAGCCTTACACGTGGCTTCGGCACAGGGAGAGGAGAGACGCTGCCACTCTGCAAAGATGCTCCAGATTCCAGTCAAAAGCAGGTACACCGCCCGCTGAGCCTTCTACCTGCTCCTCACCTGTAAATGCGGGATCGGGAGCAGGGAGGCTAACCCCTCCGACCCTCACTATCAATGCCCAAGTGGGGGGAGGGAGGGGGGAAAGAAAAAGAAGAGGAGAAAAACCAGAACAGAACGAAGGGGGGAGGGACAGAGGAGGCAAACCAATCCTTCTGCAGGAACTCACATTCTCCTCTCACCCCTTAAGATCCACGTCTCATTTACCCAAATTTGTCCAAATTCACTACACTAACAATCAACTAAACTCTCCTCAGTAGTTGCTAAGTGAGCCCTGACCTACAGGCTCAACACCTCTCCAGATGCTTGGAGACTGAGATTACTGGAGCGGAGAGGCGGTCCTTGGCTACTTATACCGGTGTCATCAAAACTGATGACATGCTCAGTCTCCAAAGCTACTGAAGGAGGTGCTAAACCCAGAGGTTCCGGGACTGGACTGGAGGGACGATAAGGAACTGTCAGTTTGTGTTTTGATGTTTGTTACCCCTTAAGTAATACTATGTATATTGTCATGGTTGAAGAATAAATTACAAGAATAATTAATGATATGCATATAAGTTGTGCATCTGATAAAAGAGGGGTGTCTATTAGGTCACATGCTAACTTTAATGTGATAAAGAAAAATTAAAGAATGTAAATGCAAAATAGAAGTATGTTGCAAACTAACTTGGTATACATATATTAAAATAAATTGTAATAATTTAGTGCTAGCAGTAGATGTATTGTAATTAATTAACATTAGATTAAAAACATAAGATATGCCATACTGGGTCAGACCAAGGTCCATCAAGCCCAGTATTCTGTTTCCAACAGTGGCCAATCTAGGTCATAAGTACCTAGCAGTTTCCCCAAAGGACACAGGTTCCACAATGCTTGTATTGGTTCAAGCATTGATATCCTGGGTCCCTTCTTAATAATGGTTTATGGACCTTTCCTCCAGGAACTTGTCCAAACTTTTTTTAAACCCAGCTACACTAACAGCCTTTACTACATCCTCCGGTAACAAATTCCAGAGCTTGATTACACGTTGAGTGAAAAAATATTTTCTTTTATTAGTCTTAAATAGTTTACCCTGTAGCTTCATTGCATGTCCCCTAGTCTTTCTATATTCTGATAAGGTAAACAATCGATCTACGTTTACCCATTCCACTCCGTTCTTTAATTTATAGACTTCTATCATATCTCCCCTCAGCCGTCTCTTTTCCAGGTTAAAGAGCCCTAACCTTTTTAGCTTTTCTTCATAGGAGTATCCTTCCATCCCCTTTACCATTTTGGTGGCTCTTCTCTGAACCTTTTCTAAAATCGCTATATTCTTTTTAAGATACGGCGACCAGAATTGCACACAATATTCAAGGTGCGGTCTCACCATGGAACGATATAGAGGCATTATATCTTTTGTTTATATTTTCCATTCCTTTCCTTATCATACCTAGCATTCTATTTGCTCTCTTGGCCGCTGTTCACTTCTATATTGCCATTAGCAGTGGTGCTTACTTGCAATTGAGAGGAATCAGAGGAGTTTCGTAGTAGTGAGTTTTGGTTCTGCAAATTATTTATTACATGCATTGAGTCCTATGGGTCGAAGACGATGACTACTATGAATGAAAGGAAGTCTGTAATGCTGCTGAAAGCCGAATAGAAGCAAGGATCAGCGATTCCTGCACTGCTACAGAAAGATATATATGCAGCCATGAAGCTGAGAAGACAGTCACTGAAACTTTCCGAGATGTGCATAGCGCAGCCCAGAGTGAAAAAGAGAATGCTGCTGGAGAACTTAGAGTTGTGACTAGTGTTGTGATGTGAATGTGAGCGTAGTAAACTACGAACTACTGGAAGATCTATGAAGCACAGTTGGCTATTGTCAGATATTTTGCTTGTAAAAATAATTGGTAGAACTTTACTCTCTATACACATTCTTACTGAGACCTAGCAAGGGCAAACAGTGCCATATAGTTTTAGTTAATTTGCAGAATGCTTGTATTCCTTTTTCTATATTGTCAAATGGAGCATATGTATAAAGACTTCTTCCAACCAGCAAGATGAAGTTCGCCTGTGAACCAGATGTGGTGCATAGGACTCTGAAGCACGTGAAGAGAAAGATGTTCTCTACTATGACAGAAAATTTATTTTGGACTTGGAAATGTTTGAGCTATCATTCATTTGTAGTGATTCTGTCCAGAATCTGAGGGGGGACTGTTGGAAGTAACTTGAAATGGGGTCCCAGGGCCCTCTGAAAAGGGTTAATATGGAGAATGGCTTGGAATGTTGCTGACAGTCTGAAGTCCAGCAGTCTGGAGAGAGATATGTTATAAAAACCAAGGTTTTACTTTGAGATGACATTATTTGTGAGAACGAGACAGAATGCTTTTGTTTTTAGAATGCTGGAGCAGAAATGTCTCTGCTCTGACCTAGAACATCTAGATAAACAAAGCTTGCGTAGAGTTGAATTTGCAAGAGTTTTTCCCCTAATAAAAGGAGATGTGATGCCTAGCTGAGGGGAAAAATCAAGGCAACCTGCACAAGTGTGCACAGCTATGAATTCCTCACTTAAGCTTAAGTTGTACCATTTTATATAACTCTCTGTGTCTGTGTGCTTTCTTTATTTGGAGTGGAGGAGAAGTGGCCTAGTGGTTGGGGTAAGGTACTTCAGGCCGGAAGGTCGGGGGTTCAAATCCCACTAGAGGACAGCAACCTTGGGCCGGAAGGACTGGGGTTTCTAGTCCCACAGGTGCTCCTTGTGGTCTTGGGCAAGCCACTTAACCCTCCACAGCCCATGTTCCCTGTAAAATAGTTATCTCCAAGTTATAATGCCCTGTTCAATGTAATTTCAGTTTGTTCAATGTAAACCGCACTGATGCAGAATAGCGCGGTATATAAGAGAATATAAATAAATAAAAATAAATTTGCAGTTGAATTTAGAGAACTGAATTTGAAGGATCGAGGTTCAGTTTGCTATCTGGTCAGAATTGGTCAGAAGTAGGCTATAGGCTAAGAGATCCATTCAGTTGGTGCCATCCACAGATCTTTCAGGTTCTGCTGCTGGTGAAGGGTGAAGCAGGCTGTGTATATCATTTTTATCATCTTTCACAATTAAGAAGTTGATCAATGGCTAGATAACACCAGCCTGGACAAGGTATACGATCTGGTCAATTGTTCTGCCACTTGTATAGTTTGTTACAGTCCATATTTTTTATTTTATTTTATTTTTATTTGCAAGGCTTGATATACCGCCCAAACCGGAGGGTCAGAGCGATGCACAATAAAAAACAGAGAGGAGGCTAAGATTAAAGGAGGAAAGGAATGCCATGTAATTGACAGGAAAGCACTGGAGACACACAGATAGAAAAGGAACAGAATAACACAGCTAGTCAGGCTGAACACTGAGGGGGGGGACGGGGGGGGTGGTGGTGCATGGTATCAGGACCGTCATGGGGGCCCCGGGAGATCAAAAGCCTGGGAGAAAAGATTGGTTTTAAGAACAGCTTTGAAGTGAGGGAATGAAGACTCAGTGCGGAGTGAATGAGGGAGGGAGTTCCATAAGGCGGGACCTAGAAAAAGAATGCAGAGCGACGAGTGAGTTCAAGATGAGCCTGGGACGGGGAGGGAAGGAAAAGGCGATTGCTATGGGAGAATCGGAGGAAACGGGGGGCAGGCTGGTGGTAGATAAGATCAGACAGATACTGAGGAACACCTGTGTGAAGAACTTTGTGGGTAGTGATAAGGTATTTATAAACAAATCTGAATTTAATGGGAAGCCAATGAAGAGAGAGAAGGCAAGAAGTGATGTGGTCAAAAGGGGAAGAGAAAGTGATTAAACGGGCGGCAGTGTTTTGGATGAGTTGAAGACGACTGAGTTGGTAAGAGGGAAGGCCAGCGAAGATTGAGTTACAATAGTCTAAACGGGAGATCACCAGGGCGAGAACCAGAGTGGTGAGGGAATTTGCAGAAAGGTAGGGCCAGAGGGATCTAATACGATGGAGATGAAAGAAACAATACAAACGAGGGAGGAAATATGAGGGTGGAAAGACAAAGAGGAATCAAGGGTGACACCAAGATAGCGGAGAGAGGGAACGACAGGCATGGGGAGGGAGGACATTATGGGAGGGAGATCTGCAACTGAGTATTTACTTCTGGTAATTTTCTAAAAGGAATTCTTTGTATTAAAGCTAATTAATCTGTGATCCACTATTTTTGTTAAATCAGTCAGGGCCTAGTAGCAGCAGTTTAAGTTTACATTTAAAACACAGAGGAGAACTCTCTGGTTACATTTCATACCCAGCAGAGAGCTTGTAGTCTAAATTTAATAGTCACTCAGGGCCTAGCATCAGCAAAGTACTTTTAGCTTAAATTTAAAACACAGAAGAGAGCTTTCTGGTTACATTTGGAACCCAGCAGAGAGCTTGTAGTCTAATTTTAATACTCAGGGCCTAGCATCAGCAAAGTACTTTTAGCTTAAATTTAAAACACAGAAGAGAGCTTTCTGGTTAAATTTAGAATCCAGCAGAGAGCTTGTAGTTTAAATTTCATAAGAAGTTAGAGCCTAGCAGCAGCTAAGAGCTATAATTTAAATCAAATCAGAATATAGCTTACCTCAGCAGCACAAGACAGGGTACTATGTAGCAGCCCTCTTTTAATAAGTGTTAATTCCCTCCCACCCTCCCCTGGGATAATCGTAGCTTTATAGGTACTTACACATCTTAAAAGACAGGAGGTGCTCTCAGGTGAAGCTCATTACCCAAATCAGTCATACACTAAGGACCTGAGATTAGTTAAGCTTCAGGTGAACAAGGTATATTACACGTATTAGGTTCAGTTTTATTAGTATAAATATCCATAGCAACCCTTAGTAAGTAAAGAACTTAGATCTAAACACAAACTTAAAACTAAGATGCAGACAGCAGTCCAGCAGCAAGATGGGGGCTTTCCAGTCTTTTGCATTGAGTGTCACATGTATGATTTTCTCCCAGTTGGTGAGAGGTCTTACGTGTGCACTAGGTGCAAGGAGCTCTTTGCTCTCAGGGAACGAGTCCGTTCTCTAGAGGCTAAAGTAGCAGAGTTGGAAAGCATAAGACAGACAGAGAGGTACATAGACGAGACCTACAGGGATATAGTCCTGAAGTCCCACCTCCAGTCTGGCAGCATCCCTGTTGCCATCGAGGAGAGAGGTCACGTGACAGGAGAGCATCACCCTGGTGTGGCAGGAAGTGATCCTGTAACTAGGACCTGTCCTGCAGGTGATGTAAAACCCTCTCGCACCGAGGAAGTTTCTCCAGGGCCATGTGCCCATGAGGGAAGGGTTAGGACAGCCGTTATAGTTGGTGATTCGATCATTAGGCATGTAGATAGCTGGGTGGCTGGTGGACGTGAGGATCGCCTGGTAACATGCCTGCCTGGTGCGAAGGTAGCGGACCTCACGCGCCGCCTAGATAAGGTCTTAGATAGTGCTGGGGAGGAGTCTGCTGTCTTGGTACATGTTGGTACCAATGACATAGGAAAATGTGGTAGGGAGGTTCTGGAGGCTAAATTTAGGCTTTTAGGTAGGAAGTTGAAATCCAGAACTTCCAGGGTAGCATTCTCCGAAATGCTTCCTGTTCCACGCGCAGGACCCAAAAGGCAGACAGAGCTCCGGAGTCTCAATGCGTGGATGAGACAATGGTGCAGAGATTTGGATTTGTTAGGAACTGGGGAACATTCTGGGGAAAGGAGGGGCTCTTCCGAAAGGATGGGCTTCACCTTAACCGGGATGGAACCAGGCTGCTGGCATTAACCTTTAAAAAGGAGATAGAGCAGCTTTTAAACTAGATATTAGGGGAAAGCCGACAGTCGCCCAAGAGCAGATGGTTCGGAAGAATGTATCTTTGAAGGATACTACCAAAAGCAGAGAAGTTCCACAAAAGAGTAAAGTAGTCCAAATGCCCTCAAGTATGGAGCAGACAGAGCTTAAAGATCCCAAATTACTCATGTCTAACAGACAAATTAATATGGATAAAATACATTCTCTAAAATGCTTGTATGCAAATGCTAGAAGTCTAAAAAATAAGATGGGAGAGTTAGAATATAGAGCACTAAATGAAAGGTTAGATATGATTGGAATATCAGAGACATGGTGGAAGGACGACAACCAGTGGGACACTGTGATACCTGGGTACAAACTATATCGTAATGATAGAGCTGATCAAATTGGTGGAGGGGTTGCTCTCTATGTTAGAGAGGGCATTGAGTCAGAAAGGATTAAAGTTTTGCAGGAAACAAAATCTGCTGTAGAATCTATATGGATTGAAATTCCATGTAAAAGGGGGAAGGCAATGGCAGTGGGGGTGTACTATCGAGCGCCTGGCCAGAATGACCAAATGGATGATGAAATGCTCAAAGAAATCAAGGAAGCTAACAAAAGTTACAGCACAGTAATAATAATGGGTGATTTCAACTACCCCGGTATCGACTGGGTCAGTGTCACGTCAGGACATGCTAGGGAGATAAAGTTCCTAGATGAAATAAATGACTGCTTCTTGGAGCAGCTGGTTCATGAACCGACCAGAGGGAAGCCATATTAGACCTAATCCTTAGTGAACACCAGATCTAGTGCAAGAGATAAGGTTGTTGGGGCCACTTGGCAATAGTGATCATAGCATGATCACCTTTGATTTAATTAGTGGAGGAGGGATAGTAAGGAAATCCACAGTACTACCTTTTAACTTTCGAAAGGGAGACTATGATAAAATGAGGAAAACAGTCAAGAAAAAACTAAAAGGAGCAGTTGCAAAGGTTAAAGACGTACATCAGGCTTGGCTGTTGTTGAAAAATACTATCTTGGAAGACCAGACCAGCTGTATTCCACGCTTTAAGAAAAGTGGAAAGAAGTCCAAAAAACTGCCAGCATGGTTTAAAGTTGAGGTCAGAGAGGCTGTTGTTGCCAAAAAAGCATCTTTCAGGAAATGGAAAAAAAAACAAAACGACGAAACCTGGAAACAGCACAAACACTGGCAAGTCAAATGCAAGGCATTGATAAGGCAGGCAAAGGGAGAATTTGAGAAGAAGCTTGCTGCAGAAGCAAAAACGCGAAGTAAAGACCTTTTCAAGTACATTCGTAGCAAAAAACCTGTGAGAGAGTCAGTTGGTCCATTAGATGATAAAGGGGTTAAAGGAGCACTAAGAGGAGACAAGGCGATAGCGGAGAGACTGAACAAATTCTTTGCTTCGGTCTTTACTGAGGAAGATGTAGGGATGTTACAAATGACTGAAGTGGTATTTAAAGGTGCAGAAGAATTGAAGGAAATATCGATACATCGAGAAGATGTATTACAACTATTAGATAAGCTGAAGAGTAGCAAATCACCTGGGCCGGATGGTATACATCCAAGGGTGTTGAAAGAACTGAAATATGAGATTGCAGACCTGCTATTAGCAATCTGTGAACTATCATTTAAATCATCTCTAATACCTGAAGATTGGAGTATCGCCAATGTAACACCAATTTTTAAAAAGGGTTCCAGGGGTGATCCGGGAAACTGCAGACCGGTGAGCCTGACGTCAATACCGGGAAAAATGATAGAAACCATCATAAAGAATAAAATTACTCAGCATGATAGTCATAAACTAATGAGAGACAGCCAACATGGCTTTAGACAAGGAAGATCTTGTCTTACTAATCTGTTATGTTTTTTTGAAGGAGTGAATAATCAGGTGGACAAAGGTGAGTCGGTTGATATTGTGTATCTGGACTTTCAGAAAGCCTTTGACAAGGTCCCTCATGAGAGACCTTTGGCAAAACTAAAGAGTCATGGGATAGGAGGCAGTGTACTATTGTGGATCAGGAACTGGTTAAAAGATATAAAGCAGAGGGTAGGGCTAAATGGCCTATTTTCCCAATGGAGATAGGTGAATAGTGGTGTACCCCAGGGATCTGTGCTGGGTCCGCTGCTTTTTGACATATTCATAAATGACCTGGAAAGTGGAATAACGAGTGAGGTTATCAAATTTGCAGATGACACAAAACTATTTTAAAGTTGTTAAAACCCAAGAGGATTGTGGAAAATTGCAAGAGGATCTTGATAAATTGGAAGACTGGGCATCAAAATGGCAGATGAAATTTAATGTGGACAAGTGCAAGGTTATGCACCTAGGGAAGAACAACCCAAACTATGGTTACACGATGCAAGGTTTCCACATTAGGAACCACCACCCAGGAAAAAGATTTAGGCGTCATTGTGGATACCATGTTAAAACCCTCGGCCCAGTGTGCAGCGGCGGCCAAGAGAGCAAATAGAATGCTAGGTCTGATAAGGAAAGGAATGGAAAATAAAACAAAGGATATTATAATGCCTCTATATCGTTCCATGGTGAGACCGCACCTTGAATATGTGTGCAATTCTGGTCGCCGTATCTTAAAAAGGATATAGAGTTATTAGAAAAGGTTCAGAGAAGAGCCACCAAAATGGTAAAGGGGATGGAAGGATACTCCTTTGAAGAAAGGCTAAAAAGGTTAGGGCTCTTTAACCTGGAAAAGAGACGGCTGAGGGGAGATATGATAGAAGTCTATTTATTTATTTATTTAACAGTTTTTATATACCATCTTTCTACTAGTCAAGACGGTTTACATGAAACATTGGTACAGTGTATTACAACTGTATTACAAGTCTATAAATTAATGAGCGGAGTGGAACGGGTAAACGTAGATCGATTGTTTACCTTATCAGAATATAGAAAGACTAGGGGACATGCAATGAAGCTACAGGGTAAACTATTTAAGACTAATAAAAGAAAATATTTTTTCACTCAACGTGTAATCAAACTCTGGAATTTGTTACCAGAGGATGTAGTAAAGGCTGTTAGTGTAGCTGGGTTTAAAAAAGGTTTGGACAAGTTCCTGGAGGAAAGGTCCATAAACCATTATTAAGAAGGGACCCAGGATATCAATGCTTGAACCAATACAAGCATTGTGGAACCTGTGTCCCTTGGGGAAACTGCTAGGTACATATGACCTAGATTGGCCACTGTTGGAAACAGAATACTGGGCTTGATGGACCTTGGTCTGACCCAGTATGGCATATCTTATGTTCTTATGTTCTTATGTAGAATGGGAGGAGCAGTAGCGAAGGAGAACCAAATAGCCGAAGACTTAGAAGGATTGACACAGAGAAAATTATCAGAGAACCAGATGGCGATAAGATCAAGACAGGCATTGAGAGCAGAGAGGTCCGGGGATGTAGAGCTGGTGTGGTGAATGAGGAGAATATCATCGGCATAAAAGTAGGAGGAAATACCAGACTGTTGAATGAGGAGGGCAAGAGGAGTGAGGAAGATATTAAAAAGTAGAGGGGCAAGGATGGAACCTTGTGGAACACCACAGTGCAGAGGGAAAGAGGAAGAGGTAGTGGGGCCTGAGTGAACGGTGAAGGTGCAGAGTGAAGGAAAAGACCGAAACCAATGCAACACAGTGCCTCGAATACCAAAATCAGACAGGCGGGTGAGAAGAGTATGGTGATCGACGACATCAAAGGCGGCGGAGAGGTCCATAGAGACAGCGATGGACAGGTCGCCCCGGTCGTGAGAGCAGTGGAGTTCATTAAGAAGGGCAAGAAGTATAGTTTCAGTGCTGTGACCAGTCCTAAAGCCAGCTTGACGGGGATGCCTTGTTGTTTTACCCTCTCCTTTTATTCTATCCTATTTCGTACCTTTCTTTCCTGTTACTTATGGCGTTCTTTTCCTTTTCTGCAGCCTTCTAATTTTTATTATTGTAAACCGCTCTGGTACCTTGAGTGTGAGTGGTATATAAAATGTTTTAATAAAGATAAAGATAAAAGGGTGGTGTCGAGATGTGCTGAGAGCTGGGTGAAAACCAACTTTTCAAGAACTTTGGAAAGAAAGGGGAGGTTTGAAACGGGCCGCCAGTTGGCAGGAAGGCTAGGATCGAGGGTAGGTTTCTTCAGAAGAGGGCGGACCACGGCATGTTTCCAACGAGTGGGAAAACTGCCAGAGGTAAGACTGGAGTTGATTATGGCCAGAATATATGGAAGAGGTCGGAGAGAGGGACCAAGGAGCTAGGTGGAGGGGAGGGGGTCGCGTGGACAGGTCGTTTTGTGAGACAAGGAGATTACCTGAAGAAGCTCAGCAGAGCTGACGAGGCGGAAGGAATGCCACATGTGGGGGAAAGGTACTGGATGGAGAAAGGGAGGGAATGGTGGGGGGAGCAGAAGGGGAGGGAGGGGGAATAGAGGAGGGGGACAATGGGGAAAAGAAGAATGGAGAGACTGGATCTTGTCAACTAAAAAGGAGGCGAGACTCATCGGACTAGGAGCAGTGGGAGGGAGCGCTGACGAGGGGGGATGGATCGAGGGGGGGATAATGAATGGAATACCTGATACAAACGATGGGAGGAGTTAGAGGAGGAGGCAATGAGGTCTGAGTAATAGGTCCTCTTGGCCTCAGTGATCATAGCACGATAGCGGTTAGGTTTTTTTGAAATTGCGAATAAACAGGTGAGTCAGTTGATATAGTGTATCTGGACTTTCAAAAAGCCTTTGACAAGGTCCCTCATCAAAGACTTTTGGCAAAATTAAAAAAGTCATGGGATAGGAGGCGGTGAAAAGTGAATACTGGAGTATTCCAGAAATCTGTTCTGGGTCAGCTGCTTTGTACATATTCATAAATGACCTGGAAATGGGAATAAAGAGTAGTTACTCACCTGTAACAGGTGTACTCCAGGAGCAGCAGGAATCAGTCCTCACATATGGGTGTCATGGACGCCGACGAAGCCCTAGCGGAGCATTTCCCCAGCTTTACATGAAAGCCTTTGGGAATGCAGACACGCATGCGCGGTTCCCTTCACGCCTAAAGGTGCCATCTTACCTCAGTCAAATGACATAGCTAAGAATAGCACACAAAAAAAGAAAAAACAAAGTAGGTACAACTGCAACTCCCAGGGGAGGAGGGAGGGTTGTGTGGACTGATTCCTGCTGCTCCTGGAAAAAGCACAGTTACTTACCTGTAACAGGTGATCTCTGGGAACAGCAAGAATAAGTCTTCACATATGGGTATCGTCAGTACTGACGGAGCCTGCGCAAGAACACTCCCCAGCGTCCAAAAGGAAAGCTTTTGGGAGCATCCCACAGCACCTGCGCGCTGCCTTCCCGCCTTTCCTAACCGCCTCTCTCCAGTTCGAGTTTTAAAGCTGAGACAAAGAGAGCATGAGGAAAGGAAAGAAAGATAGAGAGAAACAACTCCTAGGGGAGGTGGGTGGGTTGTGAAGACTTATTTCTGCTGTTCCCAGAGATTACCTGTTACAGGTAAGTAACTGTGCTATCTCCAGGAACAAGCAGAAATGAGTCTTCACATATGGGGACTCCCCAGCTAGAGATGCCTGGGAGATAACCCAGGTTGTGAGTCCCTGGGAAGGGCTCTACCTCCACCCATGAATCTCAGGCATCCAGCCAGGGATGGAGGGTAGGAGTTGATTAGGTATGGAACAGGTGTTTGAGAACAGCCTGACCAAAAAAGGCATCCCGGCGGGAGTCCTTGTCCAAGCAGTAATGGGCTGTAAAGGTATGAACCGAGGCCCAGGTGGCCGCTCGACAGATCTGGTCGATGGACACAGAATAGAGGCTGCCATGGCCCTCACATTGTGAGCTGTGACATGGCCCTCCAGAGAAAGGTTCTTACACTGGTAGGCAAAAGAAATACACTGAGCAATCCAATTGGACAGAGTTCTCTTAGAGACTGGAAGTCCTAAATGAGAGGGATCAAAAGAAACGAAGAGTTGAGAGGACTTTCTATGTTGCTGTGTCCTTTGTAAGTAAACAGCAAGAGCTCTCTTACAATCCAGGGTATGAAGATTCCTCTCTGCACTTGAAGCATGAGGTCCTGGAAAAAAGACAGGTAAAATAAACCTCCTGGTTCAGAAGAAAAGGTGAGACCACTTTAGGCATAAAGTGTAGATTAGTCCTGAGGACTACCTTGTCATGATGGAACCTTGTATAAGGAGGATTAGCCACCAAGGCTTGCAGCTCACTGATGCAGCGAGCTGAAGTGACTGCAATGAGAAAAATAACCTTCCAGGAAAGGAATTTCAAGGAGGTAGTGGCGAAGGGTTCAAAGGGTGGCTGCATAAGCTGGCCAAGAACCACATTCAAGTCCCATGCCACTGGAGGTGGTCTGATGGGAGGTTTAGTCAAAAGAAGGCCTCTCATGAATCTTACTATAAGAGGATGAGAGGAAATAGGCTGTCCATTGAGAGGTTTAAGGGATGCTGCAATAGCACTCAAATGGACTCTTACTGAATTCGTTTTAAGGCCTGCATGGGATAAATTCAGCAAATACTATAGTAAATAATTCAGAGGTATTGCAAGAGGGTTAAGACCCTTCTCTGCACACTGTGATAAGGAAGCTTATCATAGCTCAGGAAGGAGCTATAGAAAAGGTGAAGTGACTCTGAACAAGCAACCTGTCAGTTCTGGTAGAAATAAGAAAACAGAATTTTGCCATAAAAGACTACCAGTCCCAGAATGCACCAGGTTTTCCAACAGCCATTAGAGGAGCTGAAGTGGGGAAACGTGTGTT
This sequence comes from Ichthyophis bannanicus, assembly GCA_033557465.1. Classification (NCBI taxonomy): domain Eukaryota; kingdom Metazoa; phylum Chordata; class Amphibia; order Gymnophiona; family Ichthyophiidae; genus Ichthyophis; species Ichthyophis bannanicus. The sequence goes on from CM066033.1 coordinate 66,796,464, forward strand.
CAATCAAGAGGGCTATGAGGTAATCCCCAAGCACTCATCTCAAAGGGCAGGGCCTGATTCAGCACAGCTGCGCTGTGCTAGGGTGGAGCACTCATCTAGGCAGAATAAAGGTAGAGTTTATTCTACAGAGAATTTTCCTCATCCTCAGGATCAGCTTGGAGATCCTCATCTTGGACATCTTCATCATCGGGAGGATCATCAGAAGCAGAAGACAAACCGGACAGACAGAGAGGGCAAGAAACCCTTTGGAAGAAAGAAGAGAAAAGCCTTTGGGAGGTCTAAAGGAGTCCAGAGCAATACGTATACTGGAAGGCATTCCAAGGGCCAGCATACACCAATGGACTGGGGAAAGCCAGAGGAATGGTGCTGCAGGGCTAGGAATCTCCAGACGGTACCTGTGAGGGAGACAGCTGCACGTGGAAGGGACCCTAAGACACGTGCCAGAAGGTATGTGAAGAGAGATCCAGTGTCCAGGGATCTGGATTGGAAGGCTGGACATAAGAACTGGACTACATACTGGCCAGGCTATTTAGAGAGGAACTCTAACAGCAATGGAAGCTCAGGTATGAACACTGATCTATGCCCTAGCTATAACCTTGAAAGACAGCAGGGAAACAAGTATTCTCCTGAAAGTGCTCCATTGAGAAATTCCTCTGTGCCAATCCCTGATATTGAACCCATGATTGTTGAAGAAGGGGAAGGAGCGGTTATAGATACAGGCTGTGAATACATGGATTGCTCTCTGTCTAAACTCCTTTGGTAATTTACTGTTACAAAGTACAACAACCATCACAAAGAAATACAAACTTGTTCTTTAATCTACTCAGAAAAGCGCCTGAATAGGATTTGAGCCAAGCAGTAGAAAGTAAGCCAGCTAAGGGGTTTCAGCTGGGTAACTGCTAGCAATTGAGCCTTACCTAATTGCTTGTGAGCTCTGAGGAAATCACTTCTGAGTCTGTGTGTGAAGATATAAGAAGTTAACCTGAAAAGAACAGTTTTTCCCTACTTTGTGGGTTTTGCTTGTTGTTTGATGCACTGCTAAGAAAATATTAGCTAGAGCCTACAGAAAAGACCAGTTTGCTACCAACCAGGTCTTTATTCTTTTGCTTTGATTGCCTGACAAGTTCAGCTGTTGTTTCCTGATTTTGTTTTTCTAAGTTTAACACTGAAAGCAAGTATCCTGTTTTATGTGCTACCAAGCATATCTGTGTTGGGAGAAATAACCCCATAAATAAATATCTTATTGGCTTTACACTCAAGCACAACTAATTATTGTGAATGGCTGTGTCTGGTGTGAATGGACTGCATTTCCCACAATCCCTTGCAAATCATATTGATATATGCCTTTGCCAAGACTGTGAACATTCTCACCCAGGCACCCGTCTGACAACACCAAATGGTAAATCTTTTCCATTTAAAAGCATAGGAACGTCTAGTGGAAGGCTTTCTGGAAGCATGAAGGATATCCTTCACTTGCTGAGAAAGATGCAAATCTTGAAGGTCTAGGCCAGCGATGGCGAACCTATGGCACGCGTGCCAGCTGTGGCACGCGAAGGCCTTGCAGCTGGCACGCGGGAAGGTCCGCTAGGACAGGTGTCTGCCTCCCTTCGTCTGCGGGACAATGCTGCACGGAGCCCGTCAAGACAGGAAGGGCTCCGCAACGATTTTACAAGCACAGCCGCGGTTCCCTAACAGGCAGGGAGCCGCGGCTGCAGACGAAGGGAGGAAGACATGGGGAGAGGGGGGCTACCATCGACATGGGGAGAGGGGGGGGCTACCATCGACATGGGGAGAGGGGGGGGCTACCATCGACATGGGGAGAGGGGGGGGCTACCATCGACATGGAAGGCGGGGGGCTTAAATGGAGGGAGGGCGCTGATATGGATGGATGGAAGGAGGGGGGATTACATGGTGGGAGGGAGCTGATATGGATGGATGGAAGGAGGGGGGCTTACTTGGAGGGAGGGAGCTGATATGGATGGATGGAAGGAGGGGGCTTACATGGAGCGAGGGAGCTGATATGGATGGATGGAGGGAGGGAGCTGATATGGATGGATGGAAGGAGGGGGGCTTACATGGAAGGAGGGATAGATGGAGGGAGGGGGCTGACATGGACAGAGGGGGGACTGACATGGAGGAGGCTGACATGGACAGTGGGGCTGACAGGGAGGGAGGGAGGGAGCTGACATGGACAGATGGAAGGACGGGGCTGACATGGAGGGAGGGCGGGGGCTGGCACGCACAACGGGGAGAGACAGGGACATACTGGACAGACGGGATAAATGCTGGAGAGAGGCGAGAGACATTGCGGCTTAGGATTATAATGGGCTGATGGGGGAGCTAGCACTGGTAATGGGCAGATGGGAGGGGACTAGGACTGGTAATGGGTTGAAGGCTAGGACTGGGAATGGACTGATCAAGGGGGGGGGTTGGGACTGGTAATGGGCTGATAGGGGGGTATGACTGATAATGGACTGATGGGGGGCTAGCATTGGAAATGAGCTGATCGGTGAGGTTAGGACTGGAAATGGGGTGATGGGGGGGGGGTAGGACTGGTGGTATTGGGCTGATTAGGGGAGGCTAGCACTGGTAATGGGGTTGAGGGGGGATTAGCACTGGAAGTGAGCTGATTGGGGGGCTTTGACTGAGAATGGGCTGATTGTGGGGAGGGGAGGATAGAGCTGCTGGCCCTGGAAGAAAACTGGGGGCTAAGGCTACAAATGGGCTGATGCGAGGGGATGGGAGAATGGAACTGGAAGGGAGTGGATCTGAGAGGGGCTGCCATGGTATTTGTACTAGAAGGGACTGGTCAGTGGGGAAGGAGGGGGACTGGAAGGGAATGGACACCAGTGGCAATCATGGGAATGCAAGTTGACATTGGAAGGTACTGGGAGTGAGGACTGGAAAGGGGCTGATACTGGGGAGGGTTACTGGGACTGGAAATAGGCTGATGGAAAGAAGTGAAGAAAACGAAAGAAGAGATAAGAAATGGCAGATGGACCATAGACCACAGAAACAGAGCTAAGAGAAGACAGGAAAGCAGAAGCCTCAGATCGGGACCAGCATGATCAGAGAATAAATTGGTCAGACAACAAAGGTAGAAAAAATAATTTTATTTCATATTAGTGATTTGACTACAAAATCATCATAATTTTGAAATCAAATATTGTTACTTGTTGTGATTAATTAACCGTATTTTCCGGCGTATTTTTTTTGGTGTGCGCTGGAAGAGGGGTAGTCTTATACGGCGAGTATAGGCCAAACACCTATATTTTAACAGGAAAAGTAGGGGGTCGTCTTATACGCCCAGTCGTCTTATACGCCGGAAAATACGGTAAGTAAATTTAACGTTTTCTATGAAAAGTAGTTCTGAGGGGGGTCAAAAAAATATTAAAAGAAAAGTGACAATAATATAATAATATATTTATAATGTGGATTACATTTGGGCCCTCATATTTACCTCAGGCTATGATTGTGATTGTGATTATGATGGTACACTGTAAGAAACAATATATGCAGTGTTAGATTTGTTTTAAATGTCGCAATGGTTTTGCGGCTCCCAGTTTTTTTTTCCCTTCGGAAACGGGTCCAAGTGGCTCTTTATGTCTTAAAGGTTGCAGACCCCTGTGCTAGGAGAAAGGCCCCAGCCCGGCCCCGCGCTTCCCCTTCCGGTCGTAGCTTCTGCGCGCCTCTTGCCGAGAAGCTGCACGCTAGGGCTCGTGCGCCGTCCTCTCGCGAGATTATAGGACCCGCGCGGGAGCTGGGTTCCAAAGAAGAGCAAAACCTACCACTTTCATGATGAATGGGAAATGGACTACTTCTTCATCATGGTGAAAGACAAGTGTTGTGTAATTTGTAACGCCCCAGTATCCTTGCCCAAAATGGGTGATCTGGAACATCATTATAAGGCTCTAAAATATTGTTGTTAAGGTTTAATTGACGTGCTGGCACTTTGAGGAAATTCTTTGGTTTTGTGCGGCAGTTTGGGCACTCGGGCTCAAAAAGGTTAGCCATCACTGGTCTAGGCCTTCAGCAACCAGGCTCTGAGGTGAAGAGACTGGGGATTTGGGTGCCACAACGTTCCCTCCTCCTGGGACAGGAGGTCTGGAGCAGATCCCAAGTCCAGGGAGGGAGCTTGAGAGAGATGCAGAAGTAGAGGGTACCACACTTGGCGTGGCCAATGTGGTACTATGAGGATCATAGACCCCTTGTCTCTCTGAAGTTTGAACAGTGTCTTGGGAATTAGGGGAATGGGTGGAAAGGCATAGAGGAAGTCTTGCCCCCAATGGAGGAGGAAGGCATCCCTGGCCTGAACTCCCTGACACGGAATTCTGGAACAGAACCGGGGAAGTTTGGCATTCCACGGACTTGCAAACAAGTCTATGTCTGGGGTTTCCCAAATTCGAAAGATCCTGGCTATCTGGTCCCCATGGAGGGACCATTCGTGTGGAAGCAGAACTCGACTGAGTCTGTCTGCCCAAAAGTTTTGAACCCCTGGAAGATACACTGCCATGAGATGGATTTGATGATCTCTGGCGAAGGCCCACAATCTCAGAGCTTCGTTGCAAAGTGACAGAGAGCCAGTCCCCCCCCCTGCTTGTTCACGTAGAACATGGCTACTTGGTTGTCCGTGTGGATGAGGACTGTCTTGTAGCTGAGCAGGGTGTGGAAGACTTTGAGAGCCAGAAAGATTGCTCTGAGCTCTAAGAGGTTGATATGTAGAGATGTCTCCTTTGGAGACCAGATGCCTTGGGTGGAGAGATCTTGTAGATGAGCTCCCCAACCCTTTCGAGAGGCATCTGTTGTAAGGGTTGCTTGGGGTAACACCTGTTGAAAGGGGGGACCCCAGCAACAGATTTTGAGTGGACTTCCACCACTGGAGAGAGCAAAAGAGGCGACTGGAGGTTGCTATTTTGTCTGACAGGCAGCCTGATGCCTGGGTCCATTGGGTGGACAGAGTCCATTGAGCTGCTCTCATGTGAAGGCGAGCATAAGGAACCACATGCACAGTGGATGCCATGTGGCCTAACAGTTGTAACATCTCTCGAGCAGTTAAATGGGATTTTAACTGAATCTGTGAGGCTAACTGCACCAAGCGTAGGCAACGGTTCTGGGGAAGATAGGCCCTTGCAGTTGTGGTATCCAGCAAGGCCCCTATGAACTCTTGAGTAGGGGTGAGATGGGATTTTGGAATGTTTATTACAAGTCCCAGATACTGAAAAACGCGCCTTGTGCAGGCCAGGGAAGTCTGGGCCTCTGACTGGGATGGAGCTCGGTTGAGCCAGTCGTCCAGATATGGGAATACGAATATCCCTAGAGTGCGTAGAAATGCAGCTACTACTGCCATGCATTTTGTGAACACTCTTGGTGCAGAGGCCAGACCGAAAGGAAGCACTTTGTATTGGTAGTGCTTTCCTCGGAAAAGGAATCAAAGGAACTTTCTGTGTGTTGGATGGATGAGGACATGGGTGTACGCATCCTTGAGGTCTAGAGAACAAAGCCAATCCTGACTCTAAAGGTATGGAAGGAGAGCACCAAGAGAAATCATCTTGAACTTCTCCTTGTATAGAAACTTGTTCAATTCTCTGAGATCTAGTATGGGTCTGTAGCCCCCTGTATTCTTTGGGATAAGAAAATAGGGGGAGTAGAACCCTGAGCCCTGCTGAAGAAGGGGTACTTCTTCTATTGCCCCTTGGGCAAGAAGGGTAGTAATCTCCTGACCCAGAAGGTCGAGGAGAGATGTTGGAGAATTGAACTGTCTCACCATGGTGTGAAGAGGAAGGTTTAAGAAATGAAGCTTGTACCACTCTCTTATGATGGAGAGAGTCCATTGCTCTGCTGTGATTTGTTCCCACCTGGGAGCAAAGTGAGCTAACCTTCCTGGAATGGTGAGAGGCTCTGGTTCTTTTAGAGCCAGAAAGGCTAAGTTCTCTAGTTGAAAGTCAAAGGCCCTGAGGAGGCTGAGGCTGTTGGGACGTAGCAGTCCTAGCAGCCTTAGGCTTGGCCTGTTTTGGTTGTTGCTGTCTCTTTGTAGCAAAACGACCTGCAGAAGATGCCTGCTGACCATAGACACCTTGATTATTAAGATAAGGCGGTTTAGAAATACTGTTAAATAAATAAATAAAATAAATATCTCCCTTTTTTGGGAAAACCCCCCTTTTTGAACAACCTTTTCTTAAAAGGAGCAGAGGTAGACTTTGAGAGTCTATCTAAAGCAGAATTTTCAGCATCCATTTGGGTGGTCTTTGCTTGCCAATCTTTGCCAAAAATGTTTTCACCTGTACAAGGAAGGTTTCCTAGTCCATCCTGAACCCAGGGTTCCAAATCAAAAGCTTGTAACCAAGCAACTCTGCGTGCACGTATGGCAATAGCCGAGGCTCTGCTGGCACACTCAAAAGAGTCAAAGGCTGCACGGTTGGAAAATATGGAAACATCCTGGGCATGTTTAAGCCAGGTGAGAAACTCTTCCCTTTTATCTTCTGAAATAAAAGGAGATAAAGTTTGCAGGTGATCTGTAACTTCTTTTAGAAACATCCCCATATAGAGACTAAAGGAGTTGATTCTGGCAACAAGCATGTTGGCCTGGAAAATTCTCCTGCCAAAGGCATCTAAGGTTCTGCATTCTCTTCCTGGAGGATTAGAAGAGTGCCTTTTTGTACTCTTTAGGGAGGAGTGGCCTAGTGGTTAGGACAAGGTACTTCAGGCCGGAGGGCCGGGGGTTCAAGTCCCACCTGGGGACAGCAATCTCAGGCCGGAGGGACAGGGATTACTAGTCCTATAGGTACTCCTTGTGGTCTTGGGTAAGCCACTTAACCCTCCATTGCCCATGTTCCCTGTATGTATTAGTGTATGTGTGTCATATCCCCTCGTGTTAAATGTATCTCCCAATTGACCGCTTTGACCCGGTGAAAAGCAGGAAATAAATACAGCTAATATAAGATATATATAATATCTTCTAACCAGGGCTCCACACATCAAACAATACCTAAGCTCCACAAACAGGACAATGGCTGGGAAAAATCGTATTGCTAAAGCTGCTGCCCCCGTTACAGCTTCTGCCTCGGTCCAGACAGAGGTCCTAATGCCAGTTGAGGAACCGGTTCCATGTGCAGGGTGCCTGCATGCTGAAGCTCTGAGGAAACAAGTGGAGGAACTCAGAGAGAAGGTGGCGAGGCTGAGGAGCATTCAAGGCAGTGAGAAGTACATTGATGAGATGCTTCTTGCAGCAACCAGGCTCTCCAGCACAGGAGAAGATGGGTGCCAACAGAATGTCGATGGTTGGACAAAAGTCACCAGAGCCTGCAAAATCACCAATCCAACTTCTCCAGCCATTGAATTGAAGAACCATTATGCAGCCCTGGAAGTGGAGGAGGTGAAAGCATCCCTGGAAAGGGAAGAACCAGAGTTCAAGTACCCCATAGTTGCGGAATCAGTGACGAGAAGGAAACGAAGGGTAGAGGTGGTTGGAGACTCTCTTCTGAGGGGTACTGAGGCGTCCATCTGCCGACCAGACTTGATGTCCAGAGAGGTATGCTGTCTGCCTGGTGCCAAGATCCAAGATGTTACGGAGAGTTTGCCGAGACTCATCAAGCCCACTGACTATTACCCAATGTTGCTAATCCATGTTGGAACAAATGATACTGCCAGGTATACCTCGGAACGTATCAAAAGTGACTTCATGGCTCTGGGACAGAGGGTGAAGCAGGTAGGTGCACATGTGGTGTTCTCTTCAATCCTCCCTGTTGAGGGTAAAGGCCAAGGCAGAGGCTCGCATCCTGGAGATGAATGCATGGCTGCGTGGATGGTGTCTTCGAGAGCGTTTTGGTTTCCTAGACCATGGGATGCTGTTCCAAGGGTTGCAGAGCAGAGATGGCATCCATCTGTCCAAGAAAGGTCAACGCATCTTTGGTAGTAGACTGGCTAATCTACTGAAGAGGGCTTTAAACTAGATTCGTTGGGGATGGGTGAAGAAAGCCCCCAGGTAGGTGAAAGCCCCCAGGTAGGTGATACATTAAATACCTTTATGGAAATGGGTAACAGGGGTAACATATGGAAAGCAGTGCGTATTAATGCCCGTAGCATGGGAAATAAGATCCCTGAAGTTTAAGCTTTGGTGGGAGTGGCTGACTTGGATTTAGTGGCAGTTACAGAAACATGGTTCACAGAAAACCATGACTGGGATGTAACTATACCTGGCTATACTTTATTCAGAAAGGACAGGATAGGAAGAAGGGGAGGAGGAGTGGCACTATATGTAAAAAACTACTATTAAAGCTTTGGAATTACAGAGCTTAAAAGGGAGAGAGGAGGCATTGTGGGTTAAACTAGAAAGAGGGAAAGAGAAATCTATTTGCATTGGTGTGATATATAGACCTCCCTCACAAGAGGAAGAGGTGGACAGAGAGTTAATTGAAGACATACGCAGCATTGCTAGGAAAGGGGAAGTGCTACTGATAGGAGATTTCAATATGCCAGATGTTGATTGGCACATTCCTGCTGCAGTATCATCTAGAAGTAAGGAGATCCTGGATTCTCTACAGGGAGAACTATTCAGGCAATTGGTAACAGACCCCACACGTGAAAGGGCCATACTGGACTTGGTGCTTACCAATGGTGAAAGTGTTTCTGATGTTGTAGTGGGAGATCATTTTGCATCCAGTGATCACCAGATGGTGTGGTTCAGTATTAGGACTAGGGCTGTTAGAATCCATTCCAAGGTGAAGATCTTAGACTTTAGGAAGACTAACTTTGCGAAGATGGGCCAATACCTCAGGGAGTCGTTAGTGGGATGGGAACAGCTGGGGGATGTATAAAAAACAGTGGGCAAAACTGAAAGGGGGTATTTTAAAGGCAACAAACCTTTTTGTTAAAATGGTAAATAAAGGCAAAAGGAACAGGAGACCGCTATGGTTTTCGAAGGAAGTAGCTGAAAAGGTGAAGAAAAAGAGGGAGGCCTTCATGAAATACAAGAGACCACAGAGAGAGGAAGACAGGCATCTGTATTTGGAAAAACTTAGAGAAGCTAGCAAAGTAGTCAAGAAGGCAAAGATTCAAAAGGAGGAGGAAATAGCCAATGCAATAAAATGGGGGGATAAGACATTTTTCAGATATATTAGTGAGAAAAGGAAGGGCAAAAGTGGTATTGTCAGACTCAAGGGTACAGGGGGGGAATATGTAGAAGCTGATAAGGATAAAGCGGAATTGCTTAACAAATATTTTTGTTCTGTGTTCACAGATGAAGAACCAGGAGCAGGACCTCAGAAAACACCCACAAATAAGAACAGAAGTGAGGGACATCTTGAACAATTTTCAGAAGACTGTGTTCGTGAGAAACTAGCTCAACTTAAAGTAGACAAAGCGATGGGACCGGATGGGATACACCCTAGAATACTGAGGGAACTTGGGGACGTTCTAGCAACTCCACTGACTGACCTTTTCAATGCCTCGTTGGAGTCGGGAGTGGTGCCAAAGGACTGGAGAGAGGCTCATGTGGTGCCTTTACACAAAAGCGGAAGTAAGGATGTGGTTGAAAACTACAGGCCGGTTAGTTTAACTTCGGTGGTGAGTAAATTATTGGAAACGCTGCTGAAAGAGAAAATAGTGAGGTTTCTGGAGTCCAGCAGATTACAGGATCCGAGGCAGCATGGATTCACCAGAGGCAGGTCTTGTCAGACAAATCTGATTGATTTCTTTGACTGGGTGACCAGGGAGTTGGACCGAGGGAGAGCTCTAGATGTGGTATATTTAGATTTCAGTAAAGCCTTTGACACTGTTCCTCACAGGCGACTTATAAACAAACTGAGCACCCTAGGGATGGACCCTAAAGTTACTGCTTGGGTTAGAAATTGGTTGGGTGGGAGGCGACAAAGAGTACAGATAAATGGAGCTCACTCTGAGGAGAAGGATGTTACCAGTGGTGTGCCCCAGGGATCTGTCCTTGGTCCGATTCTTTTTAACATCTTTGTTAGTGATATAGCGGAAGGGCTGTCGGGTAAGGTTTGCCTCTTTGCGGATGATACCAAAATCTGCAATAGAGTAGACACCCAGGAAGGTGTAGATAACATGAGGAGGGATCTAGCTAAGCTTGAAGAATGGTCTAGAATTTGGCAGCTGGGATTCACCTCCCTCACACTGCAGCAGTTTCCCCCAGCAGCGGAGCTTTTACCTTCTGATTTTTCCTCACTCTCTCCCAACTCCCAAGTGACCCTCTGGTCCTCCACCCTTTCCTCCACTCTCGATCGCATAGCCCCCTGGCGCTCCCACTCCCTTCGCCGTCGCCCTTCACACCCATGGTATCACAGTGGTTTACGGCTGCTCCGTTCACATCTTAGAAGAGCGGAACGGTTGTGGCGCAAGGCCCCTTCCCCCAACACTCTAGCAGTCTTCAACTCCCATCACACCTACTACCGTTCTAAGGTGCACGCTGCCAAGCGCTCATACTTTTCTAACGCCATTTCTAATGCCCCAAACCAAACCCGACATCTTTATTCTACCTTCCAATCTCTTATTTCTCTACATGCCCCTCAGTCAGCCTCCTCGCTCCGACCCACCCCCCCTCCTGCGCATTTAGCCGCCTTCTTCAGTGACAAGGTCTCGTCCCTAAGATCATCCTTACCTTCCTGCCCTGCTCCTATCACCTCTCCCCCCCCTGTTCCTTCCCCCCCTCCCACTTCACAGCTTTCCCACTTCTGGGCCTCCTTTGACCCGATCACGGCACCAGAACTTCATCGTCTCATCTCTACTTCTAAGAAAACCTTCTGCTCCCTTGATCCCATTCCTTCCTCCTGGCTTCTCACCCCCTCCCTGGGTTTCCTTCCCTATATTCTCACCATGTTTAATTCTAGTTTGTCCACTGGGACTTTTCCTAAACCCTGGAAGCACGCCTTAATTCGCCCTATGATAAAGAACTCTTCACTCGACCCTCTAATCCCTGCCCACTATCGTCCTGTCTCCAACCTCCCCTTTCTATCTAAACTTCTCGAGAAATATGTATTTGCACAACTTTCCCATCACCTTGATACCATTAACTTTCTTCACCCACGTCAGTCCGGGTTTCGTCAGGGGCACAGCGTCGAGACTGTCCTACTGGCTTTCACAAATGCTTTACACGTGGCTCACGACCGTGGTGATGTCTCGGTGGCGGTTGCTTTGGATCTTTCTGCTGCTTTTGACCTGGTCGATCACTCTCTCCTTCTCCAACGTCTACGGGATGCGGGTCTCTGCAGCACAGTTCATCACTGGTTCCACTCTTTTCTTTCCTCTCGGTCCTGTGCAGTTCTCTCTTCTTCTTCCTCTACCCCCCCTTCTGTTCCTCACCATCTTCCTTGCGGGGTCCCTCAAGGTTCCGTTCTCGCCCCGCTCCTCTTTAACCTCTTCTTGGCCCCCCCTCGCTTCCTTAGTACAACAATTTGGTCTATCTGTTTTTCTCTACGCCGACGACATTCTTTTACTCCACCACACCTCACCTTCCTCCCCTGATCTTACAGTTCTTGACTCTTGTCTTTCAGCTGTGGCGAATTGGTTAACACTCAACTGTCTCCACCTTAATCTCACTAAGACTACTGCTATCTGGTTCTCTCATAATGGCCCCTCTCCTTCAATAGCTCCTTTCTTTTCCGGCACCCCTGTACCATTGGTCTCTACTTTTCGTTATCTTGGTGTGCACTTTGACTCTGACCTTTCCTTTCACACCCACATCTCACACATCACCAAAACATCCTTTTATTTTCTTCGCCAAATCCGCTCTGTTCGCCCCTTCCTTTCCCCCTCGGCTCTCATTACCCTAGTATTATCCCTAGTTATGTCCCGTGTAGACTTTTCCAACTCACTATTCATCGGTCTCCCTAAATACCATTTAACTCGCCTTCAACGGATCCAAAACACTGCAGCACGCCTCATCTCAAACACCTCCCTTCGAGACCATATAACCCCTCAACTGTTTCACCTTCACTGGCTGCCTGTTCCCTTCCGTGCTACCTTCAAACTTCTAGTCCTAGTTCACAAAGCCTTTCATAATAGCACTCCTCAGTACCTAACAGATCTCCTCTACTTTCACTCTCCCCGACACACCCCTCGCTCCTTTCACCTTAACCGTCTCACCTTACCCTCCCCTTCCCGCGCTCACCTGCAGTCCACCCGTTCTTCTGCTTTCTTTTTTGCTGGTCCTGCCGCCTGGAATGCCCTTCCCCCCTCCCTCCGTTTAGAACCACAACACGCAGTATTCAAATGCAATCTAAAGACCCACCTATTCTCCCAAGCATTTAATGTTCCCTCTCCCTTTGTGTGATTTCCCCCTCTCTCTGCCTTTCCTTTTGTGGTGTCCCCCTGTTTATGTTCTGTCCTGTCTTCCTCCTTCTCTCTCACTGTCCTTTTAAAAGATTGTACATTTCCTTTCCTTTTCCATGGGCCTTGGCCTCCTTTTATTGCTTTGTTTTTACTTGTACACCGCCTTGGTTCCCGGAAAGGCGGTTTTTTATCAAATACAATAAAACATAAAACATAAACATAAAACATAATGTTAAAAAATGTAAGGTCATGCATTTGGGCTGCAGCAATCCAAGGGAGCAATACAGTATAGGAGGTAAAGTACTTTTGTCCACTAAAGAAGAGCGGGACCTAGGCGTGGTTTTGTCTGATGATCTTAAAGTAGCTAAACAGGTAGAAAAGGCGACGGCAAAAGCTAGAAGAATGCTTGGGTGCATACGGAGAGGAATGGCTAGCAGAAAAAAGGAGGTGATAATGCCTCTGTATAAGTCTTTGGTGCGACCTCATTTGGAGTATGGTGTGCAATTCTGGAGACCGCACCTTCAAAAGGATGTGAACAGGATGGAGTCGGTGCAGAGGGTTGCTACTAAAATGATTAATGGGCTTCATTATAAAGCATATGAGGACAGACTTAAGGATCTTAATATGTACACCTTAGAGGAAAGGCGGGATAGAGGTGATATGATTGAGATGTTTAAATACCTCCGTGGCATAAATGTTCAGAGAGAGAGCCTCTTTCAATTGAAAGCAAGTTCTGCTACGAGGGGACATGGGATGAGGGTGAAGGGAGATAGATTCAGGAGTGATATGCGGAAATATTTCTTTACGGAAAGAGTAGTGGATCCGTGGAATAGTCTCCCAGTGGAGGTGCTAGAGATGAGGACAGTAACTGAATTCAAAAAAGCATGGGACCAACACAGAGGATCTCTAAAGGTAAAAAGTGGACTGTTGTAGTTGTTATGGAAGGACAGACTAGATGGGCCTTGTGGTCTTTTTCTGTCATCATGTTTCTATGTTTCTTCATAGCAGACTCCACCACAATGGAGTCGTGAGGAAGCTGAGTCTTATGAAAGCCAGGACAAGGAGGAACACGATACATGGTGTCCAACCTACGAGAATGAAGGGAGATGGTGAGAGGGGTCTCTCCCATATGCCCAACATGTGATCATAAAGAATCTCATGAACTGGTAAAGTGGCTGCCTCTTTAGGAGCCTTAGGATATTTTAAAATATCTAATTTTTTGGCTCTAGGCTCTGCTTCAGGGGCCACTGAAATAGAAAGGCCCCTGGCCACTTCCCTAATGAAGTCTTGAAAAGACAAGTCTTCTGGAGGAGACATTCTTCTTTTTGGAGAAGAGGGCTCCTGTGGAAGGATCACCGATGCTTCGACAGAGGCCTCTGATTCATCAGAGTCTTCAGAGGAATCGAAGTATCGCCTGTCTGGATGCTCCTGCAGAGCCCGATACGCGTATCGGGTGGTATCGACATCGGGAGTGATCGGTACCGAGTCAGTACCGATGGGCATCACAGAACAGTGTACCGCAGCAGTCGACACCGAAGCCGATGTCGATGCAATAGGTACCGGCACCGGAACCGATATCGGTACTGGTGCCGGAGTCGGTACCGCCAACGGAGTTTGTTGCAGTACCGAAGGCATCGCAGCTTGTATGAATGCCAATATGGCACGCTGCATGGTCAGGATATTCTGATCCATCGACGCCACCAATGTCTGGCTGTCGGTACCAGTGAGAACCACCGGTACCCCAGAACATGGCAACAGGTGATCAGTCGAGGCCGAGCCATCGATGTTCACCTGTGACCCCATAGATAAAGCTTTGGAAGCCGGAGCCTCCTGCCGAGGTAATTTTGCCGGTGCAGATTCCTCGAGAGCAAGCCCGGAGGCAACTCGATACTTAGAGGGAGATCTACCCTTCGAGGACCTGCTGGACAAGTTTGGTTACCTGAGATCCATGGGAGGAAGAAGCAGCCCTGGAAGACGTTGATGCAACCGAAGCTGCATCAGAGGGAAACAGGGTACTGAACATGGCTGCTCGATTCTGTAGACCTCTTTTAGACATCATGGAACAGGACTCACAAACCGCAATGGAGTGGTCAGGACCTAAACGTTTAGACACCATTCATGGGTGTCGGTGACAGAAATAGTGCCGCTGCACTTCGTGCACTTTTTAAACCCAGAGGCGGGCTTTTCCATGAGGAAAATTTTTCCTAGGCCTAAGGCCGAAGAAAGAAAAAAAAATGCACTGAAGTGAGAACAACATTAAAGCACAGTTACTTACCTGTAACAGGTGATCTCTGGGAACAACAGGAATTAGTCCTCACATATGGGTACGTCGGAACTGACGGAGCCTGCGCGGGAAAGCTCCCCAACTTCCCAGAAAGGAAGCTTTTGGGGCCTCCCACAGCGCATGCGCGCTGCCTTCCCGCCTTCCTGACCAACCCTCTTCAGTTCGAGTTTAAAGCTGAGACAATAGAGAGAGGAAAGGAAAGAGAGAGAGAGAGAGAGAGAGAGAGAGAGATACAACTCCTAGGGGAGGTGGGTGGGTTGTGAGGACTAATTCCTGCTGTTCCCAGAGATCACCTGTTACAGGTAAGTAACTGTGCTATCTCCAGGAACAAGCAGGAATGAGTCCTCACATATGGGGACTCCCTAGCTAAGATGCCGGGGAGATCCCCCCCCAAGGGTTCCTCATCTTCCTATGGATCTCAGGCATCCATTCAGGGAAGGTGGGCAGGAGTTGTTTAAGAATGGAACAGGTGTCTGAGGATAGCCTGACCAAACAAGGCATTCCGGCGGGAGTCCTTGTCCAAGCAGTAATGGGCTGTGAAGGTATGAACCGAGGCCCAGGTGGCTGCTCGACAGATCTGATCAATGGATACAGAATGAAGATGAGCCATACATGTGGCCATGGCTCTCACGTTGTGAGCTGTGACATGGCCTTCCAGAGAAAGGTTCTTACTCTGATAAGCAAAAGAAATACACTGAGCAATCCAATTGGACAGTGTTCTTTTTGAGACTGGAAGTCCTAAATGAGAAGGATCAAAAGCAACAAAAAGTTGAGAAGACTTTTGATGTTGCTGTGTCCTGTGGAGGTAAAAGGCAAGAGCTCTTTTACAGTCTAGAGTATGAAGGTTCCTCTCTGCATTTGATGCATGAGGAGCTGGAAAAAAGACAGGTAAATATACCTCTTGATTAAGATGAAAAGGTGAGACCACTTTAGGCATAAAGTGGGGATTTGTCCTAAGGACTACCTTATCATGATGGAACCTTGTATAAGGTGGATTAGCCACTAAAGCCTGCAGTTCACTGATGCGGCGAGCAGAAGTGATTTCAATAAGGAAAATGACTTTCCAGGAAAGGAATTTTAAGGAGGTAGTGGCTAAGGGTTCAAAGGGTGGCTTCATAAGCTGACCAAGAACTACGTTTAAGTCCCATGCCACCGGAGGAGGCCGAATGGGAGGTTTAGTTAAAGTTAGACCTCTCATGAATCTTGCAATAAGAGGATGAGAGGAAACAGATTGTCCATTGATAGGCTGAAGAGATGCTGCAATAGCACTCAAATGGACCCTTACAGAATTGGTTTTAAGTCCTGCATTGGAACGATGCAGGAGATATTCGAGTAAAGAATTCAAAGGTAGTGCTAGAGGGTTAAGACCTTTGTCTGCACACCAAATTGAAAATCTTTTCCATTTAAAAGCATAAGCACGCCTGGTGGAAGGTTTCCTCGATGCATGGAGGACATCCTTCACCTGTTGAGAAAGATTCAAGTCTTGAAGGTCTAGGCCTTCAGTAACCAAGCTCTGAGGTGAAGGGACTTGGGGTTTGGGTGCCACAAAGTCCCCTCCTCTTGAGACAGAAGGTCTGGAGCAGCTCCCAGATCTAGGGAGGGTGTCTGGGAGAGATGCAGAAGTAGAGGGTACCACACTTGGCGTGGCCAGAGTGGAGCTATGAGGATCATGGATCCTTGATCCCTCTGAAGTTTGAATAGAGTCTTGGGAATCAAGGGAATGGGTGGAAAGGCATATAGGAAGGCCTGACCCCAATGAAGGAGGAAGGCATCCCTGGCCTGAGCTCCCTGACACGGAATCCTGGAACAGAACCGGGGAAGTTTGGCATTGTACGGACTTGCAAAGAGGTCTATGTCCGGGGTCCCCCATTCCTGAAAGATTCTGAGTACCTGATTCATGTGCAGGGACCATTCGTGTGGAAGCAGAACTCGACTGAGTCTGTCTGCCCAAGAGTTTTGGATTCCTGGGAGGTATACTGCCAGGAGATGGATCCGATGCTCTCTGGCGAAGGCCCACAGTTTTAGAGCTTCGTTGCAAAGCGACAGAGAGCCAGTCCCTCCTTGTTTGTTTATGTAGAACATGGCTACTTGATTGTCGGTATGAACAAGGACTGTCATGCTGATGAGGAGGGTATGAAAGACCTTGAGAGCAAGGAAAATTGCTCGCAGCTCCAAAAGGTTGATATGAAGGGTGGTCTCCTGTGGAGACCAAATGCCCTGAGTGGAGAGGTCTTGGAGATGAGCTCCCCAACCTGTTTGGGAGGCATCTGTAGTGAGAGTTGCTTGGGGTAACAAAGGTTGGAAGGGGGCCCCCAACAACAGATTTTGAGTGGATATCCACCATTGGAGAGACCAAAAAAGACGTTTTGAGGTTGCTATTTGGTCTGAGAGGGCTCCTGATGCTTGGGTCCACTGGGTGGACAAGGTCCATTGAGCTGCTCTCATATGTAGGCGAGCATAAGGCACCACATGAACTGTGGATGCCATGTGGCCTAGCAGTTGTAGCATCTCTCTGGCAGTCAAGTGGCTTCTGGACTGAATTTGAGAGGCCAAGTGCACTAGACGGTGGCAACGGGCCTGAGGAAGATAGGCCCTTGCAGTGGTAGTATCTAGCCAGGCCCCTATGAATTCTAGGGACTGAGTAGGGGTGAGCTGAGACTTTGGCAGATTGATGACAAGTCCCAGATACTGCAGTATGTGTCTGGTGTGGTCCAGGGAAGTCTGAGCCTCGGACTGAGATGGAGCTCGGATGAGCCAGTCGTCCAGGTATGGGAAGACAAAGATCCCCAGAGTGCGTAGAAATGCAGCTACTATTGCTATGCATTTGGTAAATACCCTTGGAGCAGAGGCTAGACCGAAGGGGAGTACTCTGTATTGGAAATGTTTTCCCTGGAACAGAAACCGTAGGAATTTTCTGTGGGATGGATGGATGAGTATATGTGTGTACGCATCCTTGAGATCTAGAGAACAAAGCCAGTCCTGACTCTGTAGGTATGGAAGGAGAGTACCTAGAGAAAGCATTTTGAATTTCTCTTTGTATAGGAATTTGTTCAATTCTCTGAGATCCAGAATGGGTCTGTACCCCCCTGTTTTCTTGGGAATGAGAAAATAAGGGGAGTAGAAACCTGACCCTTGTTGAGGAAGAGGAACCTCTTCTATTGCCTTTTGGGCGAGAAGAGTGGTCACCTCCTGGCCCAACAGGTACAGGAGAGATGGGGGAGAATTGAATTGTCTCACCATGGTATGGGGAGGAAGGCTGGAGAAATGTAGTTTGTAGCCCTCTCTGATGATAGAGAGGGTCCACGGTTTCTGATGTGATTTGTTCCCATCTGGGAGCAAAATGAGCTAACCTTCCTGGAATGGTGAGAGGTTCTGGCTGTTGCAGAGCCAGAAAGGTTAAGTTCTCTAGAATCAAGTCAAAAACCCTGAGGAGGTTGGGACTGCTGGATTGTAGCAGCCCCTGTAGACTTTGTCCTGGGGCCTGTTTAGTTTGCTGACGCTTAGGAGCAAAGCGAACTTGGGAAGATTGCTGGCCAGTATTTGTGGAAAATCTGGTCTTTTTATAGAAAGTTTTCTTAAAAGATTTTTTCTTGGCAGGGGTAGAGGTAGACTTAGAAAGTCTATCTAAAGCAGCATTCTCTGCATCCATTTGAGTGGCTTTGATTTACCACTCTTTGCCAAACAGATTTTCACCTGTACAGGGCAGATTGCCCAAGCCTTCTTGTACCCAGGGTTCCAAATCAGAGGCCTGGAGCCAAGCAAGTCTGCGAGCAGCTATGGCAATGCCAGAGGCTCTGCTTGCCCCCTCAAAAGAGTCAAAGGCTGCTCTGTTGGAGAACTTTGAAACATCTTGAGTGTGCTTTAGCAAAAGAAGGAATTCCTCTTGTTTATCCTCTGGGATAAAGGGGAGAAACTGACGTATCTTTAATGCAATCTCTTTCAAAAACATGCCCATATAGAGGCTGTATGAATTGATTCTGGCAATAAGCATGCTAGCTTGGAAGATTTTTCTCCCAAAAGCATCCAGAGTCCTACATTCTCTTCCTGGAGGGGTAGAAGAGTGTCTTTTGGTACTCTATCTTTTTCATAGCAGACTTCACCACAATAGAGTGGTGAGGAAGCTGAGTTTTTTGAAAACCAGGAGAAGGAGGAACCCGATACATGGTGTCCAAACGTCGAGAATGTGGAGATAGGGTGAGAGGAGCCTCCCACAAATCCATCATGTGTTCTTTGGGAACCTTAGAGTATCCTAAAATATCTAATTTTTTTGCTCTAGGTTCCTTTTCAGAGGATACAGATATGGAGAGTCCTTTAGCTACTTCAATAATGAAGTCTTGAAAGGACAAATCCTCTGGAAGAGACACTCTCCTTTTTGGAGAAGAGGGCTCCTCAGGAAGAGTAAAAGAGACGTCAGCAGAATCATCTGATGTATCAGAATCTTCAGAGGATTCAAAGTATCGTCTATTTGCTTCCAGAGATCGATACGCGTACCGATCGGTACCGACATCGGAGCGGTATCGAAGAAAGCCCCAGAACCTGAGACCGGAACCGGCATGCTACTGCAAGTAGATGCTCTGGGTACCGGTATCGGTTGCGGTACAGGAATCGGAACCGATTGTCGCGGTACCGATGGCGGTGCAGCATTAATGAAAGTCAGTAAGGCCTGCTGCATGGATTGTACCGTAGTACCCATAGCCGCCACAACTGCCTGGAAGTCGGTACCGGTGTTAGCCGGTACCCCAGAGCAGTCTAACAGGAGATCGGTCGAGGCCGTGCCATCGATGTCTACCTGTAACCCCATAGGAGGAGCTTTGGAAGCCGGAGCTTCCCGCCGGGGTTGTTTGGCTGGGGCAGGGTCCTCAGGGTCAATTGCAAGGGCCTCTCGCTGCTTAGAGGGAGATTTGCCTTTTGAGGACTTGCCCGAAGAATGTTTGGTTACCTGAGATCCTTCAGGAGAAGAAGACCTGGAGGATGTTGATGCTGGAGTATCGGTAGAAAACAGCATATGAAATTTAGCTGCTCTGTTCTGTAAGCCCCTTTTGGACATGAGAGAGCAGGATGGACAATCCGGAATGGAATGGTCAGGCCCCAAACATTTAAGACACCACTCATGGGTGTCTGTAACTGAAATAGTACCGGTACACTTAGTGCATTTTTTAAAACCAGAAGCTGGTTTTTCCATGAGGGAGACCTGAGAAGGCCTAGAGGCCTCACAGAAAAAATACACCAAGTGTAGAAAAAGTAATTATATATATATATATTTTTAAATAAACGAAAAAAAGGACCGGCGGTACCGGTCTGGAATCGGGGAAGGCAGACACGCGGTCAAAGAAACAAATTAAAATAACAATTTCTTCAGCGGTGACAGGAACACGACCTGCTGGCTCCGCGGAAAAAGAAGAACTGAAGAGAGTTGGTCAGGAAGGCGGGAAGGCAGCGCGCATGCGCTGTGGGAGGCCCCAAAAGCTTCCTTTCTGGGAAGCTGGGGAGCTTTCCCGCGCAGGCTCCGTCGGTTCCGACGTACCCATATGTGAGGACTCATTCCTGCTTGTTCCTGGAGATTATATATATATTTTTTTTTTTTAAGAATAAAGAAAGACAGACCGGCGGTACCGGTCCGGTGTCGAAGAAGGCAGACACGCGACCAAAGAAATAAAAGAAAATAAAGAAATTCTTCAGCAGTGACAGGAACACGACCTGCTGGCTCCGCGGAAAAGAAGAACTGGAGAGAGGCGGTTAGGAAAGGCGGGAAGGCAGCGCGCAGGCGCTGTGGGATGCTCCCAAAAGCTTTCCTTTTGGACGCTGGGGAGCGTTCCCGCGCAAGCTCCGTCGGTACCGACGATACCCATATGTGAAGACTCATTCCTGCTTGCTCCTGGAGATCACCTGTTACAGGTGAGTAACTACTCTTTCTCCAGGACCAAGCAGGTAGTCAGTCCTCACATATGGGTGACTCCCTAGCTCTGGGCTACCGAGGAACCCAGGCTGAACAAGAGAACTCCCTCTAGTCCCAGCATCAAAGAAAGGCTTTTCACTGACACAACCTCCACCGGTAGCAAACCAGAGGGCAGGAGTTGCCTAAACCTCAAAGAGATTCCGGAGTAATGCCTGGCCAAAAGCACTGTCCCTACGGGACTCCCTCTCCAGACAGTAGTGGGCTGAGAAAGTCTGGCTTGAAGACCAAGTAGCAGCCTTGCAGATGTCTACCAACGGAACAGAGCGGAGATGAGCCACTGAGGCAGCCATTACCCTGACATGGTGGGCCGTGACCCGACCCTGCAAAGGAAGGTCAGCCGCCCTGTAAGCCCAGGTGATACAGTCAGCCACCCAGATGGACAAGGTACGCTTGGACACAGCCAACCCCAACTGATTAGGGTCTAAAGATACGAAGAGCTGAGTAGCCCTCCTGTGCCCCTGCATACGGTCAAGGAAGAAAGATAAGGCCCTCCTACAGTCCAGGGTATGCAGAACTGCTTCAGCCTGGCTTGCATGAGGCCTAGGGAAGAATGTTGGAAGAACCACCTCTTGGTTAAGGTGGAAGGAGGAGACAACTTTAGGGAGGAACTTTGGATGAGTCCTAAGGACTACCCTGTTCCTATAGAAGCGAGTGTAAGGCCTATCACAGACCAGGGCCTGAAGCTCACTCACCCGCTTGGCCGAAGTTAGGGCTACCAAGAAGAGTGTCTTCCAGGACAGGAAGCGTAGAGGGCAAGTAGCCATCGGCTCAAAAGGTGGGCGAGTCAGTTGCTGCAAGACCACATTCAACTCCCACTCAGGAGCAGGAGGACGGATGGGAGGCTTGAGCAAAAGTAAGCCTCTGAGAAAGTGGGACACCAAGGGGTGAACCGACAAAGAATGTCCTTCCACTAGTGAGTGGTGAGCTGCTAGAGCTGAGAGGTGGACCCGAACAGAATTGGACTTAAGTCCCTGATTTGATAAGTGCAGTAAGTACTGAAGCACTACTGGTACAGTACAGGAGAAGGGATCCTCTGTATATAGCTGACACCACACAGAAACCCTTTTCCATTTGAGAGCATAGGTTTTCCTAGTGGACTGTTTCCTAGAGGCTAGGACAACCTCTTCAACTTCCTGAGGTAGGCCCCAGGGAGCTAAAACTACCCTTGCAGCCTCCAGGCCATCAAATTGAGAGCTTTGAAATTGGGGTGCAGAAGGGAACCCTGATCCTGAGAGAGAAGGTCGGGTTGCAACCCCAGAGGCAGTGGGGGATCCACTGCCAGC
Organism: Ichthyophis bannanicus; assembly: GCA_033557465.1. Taxonomy (NCBI): domain Eukaryota; kingdom Metazoa; phylum Chordata; class Amphibia; order Gymnophiona; family Ichthyophiidae; genus Ichthyophis; species Ichthyophis bannanicus. The sequence continues at coordinate 66,818,272 of CM066033.1, forward strand.
TGAAGCAGAAGTGGAAACCAAGGCTGCCTGGGCCACCTGGGAGCCACCAGCAGGACCGAGGCCTTGTCCTGAAGAATCTTGAACAGAGTTCGGGCCACCAAGGGCGTGGGAGGAAACGCATACAGGAGGCCCTGAGACCAGGGAATCAGAAAAGCATCTGCTGCTATCCGCAGAGGATGCGGTTGCCTGGAGCAGAACTTTGGCAACTATTTGTTCAGGGGACTGGCAAAGAGATCTATCAAAGGAACACCCCATTTCAGGAAGATCTTCTGAACTGCCATAGGATGCAGCTGCCACTCGTGGGGCTGCAGAATTCTGCTCAATCTGTCGGCCAGGTAGTTTTCCTGGCCTGGGAGGTACACAGCCTTGAGGAGCATGTTATGCTTGAGGGCAATGAGCAAAGGTCCTGTGCCTCCTGACAAAGGAGCCTGGACCCAGTCCTGCCTTGCTTGTTCACATAAAACATGGCTACCTGGTTGTCTGTCTGAACCAGGACAGATTGATGAGCCAGGGCATGAGAGAAAGCTTTGAGTACTAACCGAATAGCCCTGAGTTCCAGGAGATTGATCTGCTGTGCGGCTTCCCAGGGAGACCACAGGCCCTGGGTGCACTTGCCTAGACAATGAGCTCCCCAGTCCTGCAGGGAGGCGTCCGTGGTCAAGACCACTGTGAACCCAGGAATCTGAAAAGGTACCCCTTGCAGCAAATTGGGTGGGTGCAGCCACCAGCTGAGGGAGTTCAGAAATTGTCTGGACACCCGTATCCTGTCTCTGAGGCTGCCTGTGGCCTGTGACCACTGAGTCTGAAGGCACCACTGTGCAGGCCTCATATGGAGCCTGGCATTGGGGGTCACATGTAGGGTCGAAGCCATGTGGCCCAGAAGCCTCAGGCAGAGTCTGGCGGAGACCAGGGACCCGCTGAGAAACTGACTTGCCAAGGCCATCAACCTGTGGGCCCTGTCTGCTGGCAAGAATGCCTTTGCCAGCAGAGAGTCCAACCTTGCCCCTATGAACTCCAAGTTATGGGAGGGGAGCAAAGTGGACTTTGCGAAGTTTATTACAAACCCCAAGCTTTGAAGAAGAGCAATAGATTGGAGGGTGGCTTGTCGGGCCTCCTGGCACGTCTGACCTCTTATGAGCCAGTCGTCCAGATAGGGAAAAACGAAGATGCCCTGATTTCTCAAGTAGGCCGCCACCACTGCCAGGCATTTGGTAAAGACTCTGGGAGCGGAGGTTAGGCCAAAAGGCAGTACTCTGTACTGATAATGGTTTCCTCCCACAATGAACCTGAGGTACTTTCTGTGGTCTGGATGAATGAGGATGTGAGTGTACGCATCCTTTAGATCTAAGGAGCATAGCCAATCTCCCTGCTGGAGGTAGGGCAGAAGTGTTCCAAGAGTAAGCATCATGAACTTTTCCTTCTCTAGGAACCTGTTGAGGTTTCGGAGATCTAGAATAGGTCTTTATCTTTATCTAAAATTTATTATACCGCCTAAACCAATTAGGCATGCAGCGGTTTACAATAAAATCAAAAACGGAACTACTGATAAAAAAAAAAGAAATGGAAAAGGAACGCCAATTCTTTTAAGATAAAGGGACAGCAAAGAAACAGTACAACAATAATATTAGAAATAAAAAGGGCAAAGGGCAGGTGAACAGTCAGGTAATTGCAGGGGGAGGGGGAAGAGGAAGATCAAAGGCTGTGCAGAAGAGGTGAGTCTTAAGATTAGCTTTGAAAGTGCGAAAAGAAGGTTCCAACCGTAGCGAGAGTGGCAATGAGTTCCAGAGACGGGGGCCTAGAAAAAAGAAAGCAGAACGACGAGTAGATTCGAGACAAGCCTGGGAGGGAGGTGGTAGAAAGAGACGATTAGCATGAAGGGATCTAAGAACTCTGGAAGAACAGTAAAGCTGAATCAGATTAGAGAGATAGAGTGGAACACCAGTGTGCAAAGACCTGTGAACGAAAATCAGAATCTTGTACTGTATACGAAAAGGGATAGGTAACCAGTGTAGACGAATAAGCAGAGGAGTAATGTGAGCGGACCGAGGAGTGTGGGTCAGAAGATGGGCTGCGGTGTGGTGAACTAGCTGAAGGCGACGAAGCTGAGTAAGTGGAAGACCGGCCAGAGAAGCGTTACAATAATCCAACCGGGAGACAACCAAAGTGAGAAGTGTGGTCAGAGAAGAGGAGGAAAGAAAAGGCCGAACTGCGCGGAGTTGTCGTAGAGTGTGAAAGGAGCGTTGTACAACACAGGAGATATGGTCTTTGAAGGTTAAAACAGAATCCAGGGTGACACCGAGATAGCGCAAAGACGTGACCACGGGAATGGGACCACCAGGAAGAGACGGAGCAAGAGAGGGAATGGAGACACCAGCAGTGAACCAGATTGCTGAAGTTTTGGACAGGTTGATGTGTAAAAAGTTATCTGAGAACCAGGAAGAGACCGCAGAAAGACAGACATCAAGAGGACCGATATCCGGCGTGAGTGAACAGGTGTGAAAAAGGAGAAGGATATCATCTGCATAGAAGTATGCAGATACCGTGCTGCTGTATAAGTAAAGCAAGGGGAGCCAAGAAAATATTGAATAGGGGGGCCAAAACAGAACCCTGGGGGACACCACAATGAAGAGGTGTCTGGGAAGAGGAGTCAGAACCGGAAAGGACAGAGAAGGAACGATTAAAGAGAAAAGAATGAAACCAATGAAGAACTGAACCAGAGAGACCGATAGAACTGAGCCTGAGCAGAAGGGTGCGGTGATCGACAACATCGAAAGCAGCGGAAAGATCAAGTGCGACAGCTACAGAAATGGAACCCTTATCGTGAGCGACATGCAACTCATTAAGAAAAGAAATAAGAATAGATTCAGTACTGTGCCCAGGACGGAAACCGGATTGACGGGGGTGAAGAACCAAAGAATCCTCTAAGTGTGCAGAAAGTTCAAAGTTCAAAGTTCTGAGAAGGGGCAGAAGTTTTCCTGGACAGCCTTGTCTGGGTAAGAGTCTCGGTCTCGAGTTCTGCAGCCTTGTCAGCCATGGGCTTGCCAAAGAGGTTTTCACCTCGGCAGGGCACATCGACCAACTTGTCCTGCACCCATGGCTCGAGGTCCGATGACTGTAGCCAGGCCTGACGGTGTGCACCGATGCCAGCCGCGGCTACTCGGGCCAAAGCCTCGAAGCCATCATAGGCTGCTTGAGAGATAAACTTCGAGCACTCACGAATACCCGAGGACAGAGCAGTGAACCTCTGCAAAGGTTCCTCGGAGAGGCCAGCAGAGAACCCGGCAATCTCCTTTGCCAGGTCTCAAAGATACATGCCCATGTACAGCTGGTAGGTCTGGACATGGCAAGCAAGTATAGAGCCCTGGAAGCACTTCTTGCCGAGGGCATCCAGGTTCCGGGCCTCCCGGCCGGGAGGCACCAAGGAGTGCATCTTCTGACTCTTCAGATGATGCATGGCCGATTCCACAACCATGGAGTGGTGCGGTAATTGTGCCTTTTGGAACCCGGGGCTCTTGCGGACTCGATAGATGAAATCGACCCGCTTGCTGAAAACCGGCATCGAGGCCGGCGCCTCCCACATGTGGAAGAGCAGCCGTTCCAGCATCGGAGGAACCGGTACAGTAAAGGCTCCTTTGGGGGAGAGTCATACTGCAGGGCCTCGAGCTCCTCAGCTCGAGTCTCCTCCTCGGGATCCGCAGGGAATGCCAAGGCCTTGGCCATATCCCGCACGAAGTCCGAGAACCGGGTATCCTCCGGTGGAGACCTTCTCCGAGGCTCGGACTCTGGTGAGTCCGATGGGACACACTGAGTCTGAAAGGTGTAGGGAGACTCCTCATCCTCTGTTTCCCAGCCGGACTCCTCGGAAGAGGAATCAAGCGGGTCCGGTCGGGCAGGCACCGATGCCATCCACCCCGACGCCGAGGGTACCGGCGTCGACAACCTCGGTTCTGAACGGGAGACCGAGGGGGACCTTGGCCGAGGATCGACTCGAGCGCGCATGGACTCGAGGATCGGTTCGGCCTCCGGGGTCAACTTGGACGTCGATGTCCCGGTGGTCGGGGCAGATACACCGGTGAGACTGGCGATCAGTGCCTGCTGCTGTTCCATGAAGGCAGCCAAGCTGCTCTCCAAGGCCGTCAACCTGAGTCCGAGCTCAGGAGACTCAGCAGTCCCCGACTCGGGCCCCACGTCAGCTCCCCTGGAGGAGAGTCCACGAGGACTACAGTACTCACGTGACCCGGGGACTCCATCTCCACACGAGGTTGTTTTGCAGGCCTCTCCAACTCCGAAGACCCGGGACGGCACTCGGGACTATGCGACTTGGCCCTCGAGGAGCCAAGTGTGTCCACTGACGCCGCCCTCGCGGGTTTTATCTTCCTGCGATGCTCCCGCGAGGAAGACCCCCTCTCAGAGGAACCTCGACGCTGCTCGGGGCCGGAGTCCCGAGACGTCGAGGACTCTGACAAAGTCCAGGCCTGTCCGGACGCGGAGTCAGAGAAGATTCTTTCCTTTTGGTGCTGCCGACTCCTCAACACCTTCGAGGACATTTTCCCACATGAATCACAGATCATCGGGTCATGATCGGGTCCGAGGCAGCGGAGGCAGCAGTCATGGGTGTCGGTGAGGGACATAAGCTTCTTGCACCGATCACACTTTTTAAACCCGCTGGCAGCCATCGTGGGAAAAAGGGCCCCTGCGAGGTCAAAAGACAGGGCTGCCAGTGAAAAAAGAAAAATGCCGCGAATGCTAGTCACTAAGGACAAAAACCGAAAAAAGAAGACCGGGCTCGATACCGGCATATCGGGCCCAGGCGGGAAGGGAAACCGGCGTCGAACCGAAGAAACGGGTCAAACACAGAACAAAATCCACTTTTTCCTTGGGTGAAAACGAAACACGTCCATCGGGCTCCGCAGAAAAAAGAAGACTGAGCAAGATGGCACCCTTGGGCGGGAAGGGACCGCGCATGCGCGCTGCATTCCCAAAGGCTTTCTTTGAAAGCTGGGGAAATGATCCACACGGGTGCTCCGTCGGCGCCGACATCACCCATATGTGAGGACTGACTTCCTGCTTGGTCTTGGAGAATAGCACGTTACCCTTTTGAAACACGACAGGTCGCAGTTGGCATTTTTTATGCACTATTTTTACTATAATTAGCTTTATGTTGGGCACACAATCACTTTAAAAAAAAAAGAAAAAAGGACTTTATATGGTAGAAGTAGCTTATCAATGGTAACTCTGCTTCAATAAGTCTGATATTCCAAATATGTATTAGGTATGAACTATATTGTATGTGTTGAATTCTTGTGCGTCATGCATCTCTTTTGAATAGAGATCTACAAAATAATGAGTGAGGTAGAATGGATAAATGTGAATCAGTTGTTTACTATTTCAAAAAGTACGAAGACAAGGGCATACATAATGAAGCTACAAGGCTAATTGAAGAAAATGTTTTTCACTAAATGTGTAACTAAGCTCTAGAACTCACTGCCAGTGAATAAAAACTGTTGGCATAGCTGGATTTAAAAAATGTTTAGACAAGTTCATGGAGAAAAAGTCCATAAACATCATTAAAGTGGACTTTGGGGAAAGCCACTGAATATGCCTGGGAAAAGCAGCATGGAATTTGTCTATCTTTTGGGATCTAGCAAGGTACATGTAACTTCAAATGGCCACTGTTGGGAAAAGGATACTGGGCTTGATGAACCTGCACACTGACCTAATATGGCATAGCTTATGTTCTTCCGTCTTGCTGGGGCAGCAGGGGCTGCTGATACAGGACAGGACCAAGACCAGGACAGAATTTCTTTAATGTAGTGCTCTTAGGCTTTGGGTAGCAAATCCCCAGCTAAAGGGCCAATCTGGAGGTCACTTACCAGAAACTGAATTTATTATGGCTGTAGGCAATGTTGCAGATCGCTGAAAGTAAAAAAGTCTTCCGATCAAGCTGTCTACAAATATTATAGAACGCTCATGAAATTACTCTATACAGCATGCTTGCTTTATTGGAAATTCAAATGCAAGGAATTCAATGTTTCTCAACTGATTTTGGACAAGTTCATGGAGGAAAGTTCCATAAACCTAATTAAAGAGGACCAGGGAAATCCACTGCTTGGCCCAGTACAAACATTGTAGAGCCTGTGTATCTTTTTGGGAAACTGCTAGGTGCTTGTGACCTGGATTGGCCACTGCTGTAAACAGGATACTGGGCTTGAAGGACCTTAGTCTAATCCAATATGGCATATCTTATGTTCTAACGCTTCACTCTCTGGTCCAGAGTTTTAGCTGCATAGCCACAATCACTCTATAAAGTAAAGCGATGTTCCTCAATTTATAGAGCTTCAGTGGATAATGATAGCCTCTGCGTGGCTCATCTGTTCTCTGTTTATTTTCAGCACAAACTAATACTATCAAACAGGTGAAATAATTATTTTACTATGAATTCAGATAGGAATGTATAAATCAAAGTATTGTGAGAATGGTTTATCATGGTGTGTGTGATTTTACTTCAGTAAACCAAAGAATGATTCTAAACACTACTATTACTGTAGAAGTTATCATTATACAGATGCACGCGCGAGACAACCCATGCTCCAGCAACATTACAATCTAGTTCAAATAAAAGACAATTAAAACTTAAGAAAATATACTTACACTAGGCCTTGACAAATTTTGTGCAGATTTAGGAGTCAGTGCTATTGACTCCTCGTCTCCCCCTCTCCCCCCTCCAGTTCTCTTGTGCTGGTCTCATATTCTTTTGAGACCATTGCTAGAGTTCCTACACCATGCATCAATCTTTAGATAAGGTGACATTTTACTTACCAGATAATGCCCTTTCCTCGAGCCCTGCTAGGCCAGTCCAGACAAGTGGGTTGTGTTCCCCTACCAGCAGATTGGTGGAGACAAAGAAGCAATGAAAAGCCCAGATTTCATTCCCATGCCTCCATTCGCCTCAGCCACCAGAGGGCTCTTCAATATCCATCCCAAGCATATGGGAGAACATTATCAAATTTGCAGATGACACAAACTATTCAAAGTTCTTAAAACCCATGAGGATTGTGGAAAATTGCAAGAGGATCTTGATAAATTGGAAGACTGGGCATCAAAATGGCAGATGAAATTTAACGTGGACAAGTGCAAAGTTATGCACCTAGGGAAGAACAACCCAAACTATGGTTACACAATGCAAGGTTCCACATTAGGAACTACCACCCAGGAAAAAGATTTAAGTGTCATTCTGGATTACATATTAAAACCCTCAGCCCAGTGTGCAGTGGCGGCCAAGAGAGCAAATAGAATGCTAGGTATCATTTATTATTTTATTTATTTATATTCTCTTATATACCGCGCTATTCTGCATCAGTGCGGTTTACACTGAACAAACTGAAATTACATTGAACAGGGCATTGAACTTGGAGATAACTATTTTACAGGGAACATGGGCTATGGAGGATTAAGTGGCTTGCCCAAGACCACAAGGAGCACCTGTGGGACTAGAAACCCCAGTCCTTCCGGCCCAAGGTTGCTGTCCTCTAGTGGGATTTGAACCCCTGACCTTCCGGCCTTAAGTACCTTGCCCCAACCACTAGGCCACTCCTCCACATCCACATCATAAGGAAAGGAATGGAAAATAAAACAAAGGATATTATAATGCCTCTGTATCGTTCCATGGTGCGACCGCACCTTGAATATTGTGTGCAATTCTGGTCGCCTTATCTTAAAAAGGATATAGCATTATTAGAAAAGGTTCAGAGAAGAGCCACCAAAATGGTTAAGGGGATGGAAGGATACCCCTATGAAGAAAGGTTAAAAAGGTTAGGGCTCTTTAACCTGGAAAAGAGACAGCTGAAGGGAGATATGATAGAAGTTTATAAATTAATGAACGGAGTAGAACGGGTAAACGTAGATCGATTGTTTATGTCATCAGAATATAGAAAGACTAGGAGACATGCAATGAAGCTACAGGGTAAACTATTCAAGACAAATAAGAGAAAATATTTTTTCACTCAACGTGTAATCAGACTCTGGAATTTGTTACCGGAGGATGTAGTAAAAGCTGTTAGTGTAACTGGGTTTAAAAAAGGTTTGGACAAGTTCCTGGAGGAAAGGCCCATAAACCATTAAAAAGGGACCCGGGATATCACTGCTTGACCCAATACAAGCATTGTGGAATCTGTGTCTCTTGGGGAAACTGCTAGGTACGTATGACCTAGATTGGCCCCTGTTGGAAACAGGATACTGGGCTTGATGGACCTTGGTCTGACCCAGTATGGCATATCTTATGTTCTTGGCAAGCCTCACACCACCTCAACGTGTGCAACAATGAAAGATCAAACAGAAGAGAACTATATACAGGAAAGCATAACCAGAAGACCATTAGTAGAATATGGACCTGCAGAGCCAAGGGTATATAACATAGTGTGCCCAAAGGTATCGCCGCAGAAGAACAGAGCAAACAGTTCCTGGACTGGTCTAGCAGGACTCAGAGAAGGACATTATCTGCTAAGTAAAATGTCAGCTTCCATATAGTCATGCTAGACCAGTCCAGTCCAGACAAGTGGGACATACCAAAGCTACATCTCTAAGCAGCAGGAAAAAGGCACAGCGCCTTGCAAAACCTTGGAGCCAGAGGCTGTGTCTGCCTGCCACTGGACACTCAAGCAGTAACGCTTGACAAAAGTGGAAAGTGATGCCCACATTGCCACCCAACAAATGTCTGCAAGGGCTAACTAGCTCCGCTCCATCCACAAGGATGCTTATGCTTGGGTAGAATGGGAGCACAAACCCTCTAGAACTGTCCAATTCCACAATAGATACGCTGAGGCAATGGCCTCCTTAATCCAGCATCCCAATGTAGACTTAGCTGCCACAACATCTTTGTACAGGCCAACAAATAGCATACACAGAAGATTTGATTTACGAAAAGAATTCATAACCTCCAAGTACCAGAGAAGTACCCTACGGATATCCACAAGGCAAAGATACTTATTCTTCCCCCGACACTGCTTCATAGAGGAGGAGGGTAGGTAAACTTCCTGGTTCACCTGAAAAGGAGAAATCAAATTAGGTAATAAGGAAGGCACAGGCCGAAAGGAAATAGCCCCATCCCTCGTGTTTCCTTACCATTCCCCCTAGATGTATTCCATGTTTACAGCTTCTGTGTTGTCTGTCTTGACTAGATTGTAAGTTCTGATGAGCAGGGACTGCCTGTCTGTGCAGTGCTGCATATGTCTTGTAGCACTAATGTTCAGTAGTAGTAGTATCTGGAAAAAACGCATAAGGATCTCGGCAAGACAGAGCCTGCAGCTCGGTAATCTGCTGTGAGGAACAAATCACGATCAAGAAAGTTGGTTTGGGCATCAATTAATTTAGAGTAGCATGCTTCAATGGCTTAAGGGCTCCAACATCATGTCTTTTTGGGAAACTGCTAGGACTTGTGACCTGGAAAGACCATTGTTGGAAAAAACAGATATAGATCCCAGGAAGGGACCACTGACTGAAGAGGATGGTGCAGGAGCTGAACCCCCTGAAGCAAGCATGCAACATCCAGGTGCAAGGCTAGTGACTTACCAGTCACTAGACCTCTGATACAAGCCAAAGCTGCCATCTGAACATTCCGTGAGCTAAGAGAAAGTCCCTTCTCCAGATCTTCCTGCATAAAGGTCAACAGAGACGACACCTCGGCTGCCTCAGGAGCTAGCTCTATGCCCTCACTACTGCTCAAAGAGGTACCAATCTCACACATATGCCAGCTTGGTAAACCTCCTCCGGGCTCTGAGCAGAGTGGAAACCATTGCAGAACAGAAGCTGTTACATGCTAGTCGTCTCCTTTCAAGAGTCAAGCTATATGCAAGTATGGAGACGGGTTTTCGAGGACGATCAGCCCCCGATACAATAGGCCCTGAGATAGAGACAAATAAAGAAGTGGCACTTGAAGGAGCCACATAAGATCTCTGAACCACGCTCTCTTCAGCCAATGGCTGTCACCAGAACATAGAAACATGACGACAGAAAAAGACCACATAGCCTATCTAGTCTGTCCTTCCATATCAACCACTACAATAGTCCCCTTTTTTCCGTTAGAGATCCTCTGTGTTTTCTTTGAATTCAGATATTGTCCTCATCTCTACCACCTCCAATGGGAGATTGTTCCACGGATCAACCACTATTTCCATAAAGAAATATTTCTGCATATCACTCCTGAATCTATCCCTTTTCACCCTCATCCCATATCCCCTCGTAGCCTCGAAAGAGGCTCTCCTCCTGTGCATTTATGCCACGAGAGTATTTAAATGTCTCAATCACCTATATCCTGCCTTTCCTCTAAGGTGTATATATTAAGATCCTTAAGTCTGTCCTCATATGCTTTATAATGAAGACCACTAACCATTTTAGTAGCCACCCTCTGTACAGACTCCAGCCTGTTTACATCTTTTTGAAGGTGCGGTCTCCAGAATTGCACACAATACTCCAAATGAGGTCGCACCAAAGACTTTTATAGAGGCACTATCGCCTCCTTTCTTCTGCTGGCCATTCCTCTCCCTATGCACCCAAGCATCTTTCTAGCTTTTGCCGTCGCCTTTTCTACCTGTTTAGCTACTTAAAGATCATCAGCAGACAGAACTGGGAGTTTCTTCTATGCCCAGGCAAACAGGAGAGCCATGTCCAGGGCTACCCCAGCACTCCTCATAGCGCCTTGCAAACTGACATAAGCCACCACCATGGCATTATCTGAAAACACTCGAGTTGCCCAATCCTTGGCCAGGGACTGGAAACGCATTAGAGTCACCCTGATGGCCCTTGCCTTTAGGCGGGTGATGGAACACACCGCCTCTCCGCTGTTCCAATGGCCCTGGGCTGTACAGTCTTGGCAATGGGCTCCCCAACTTGAGAGACTGGCATCTGTCGTCAGAAACATCCATGAGAAATTGCCCGGCAGCACGCCCTTCCTCAGGTGACTGGGGTGCCACCTTCACCACATATTGACCTGAGCCTGAGCTCAAATTCCTAAGAACTTGCGGACCACCGAGTCAGCAAGGACCATTGGAATGGCTGCATATATGCACACACCCTCAGCAGTATCTCGATTGTCATCGCCATCATTCCGAGGAGTTGAAGATAATGCCAGACTCTGGGAGCCTGTTGTGAACAGGACAATGCCAGGAAATCAATCTTTTGACACTCTCCTCTGACAAGAAGACTCTGCCCACTCAAGTATTGAAATGTGCTCCTAGGAACTCCAGGGACTGAGAAGACATCAACTGGCTCTTCTTCCAACTGATCATCCAGCCGAGGCTGTCCAAATAGGACACCACTTGGGTTGCTACCCACAATGCATCTCATAGAGAACCAGCTCAGATAAGCCAATCATCCAGATATGAGTGCTCATAAATCCCTTGGCGCCACCACCACTATGACCTTGGAGAAGGTTCTTGGGGCTGTGGCAAGTCCATATGGGAGGGTGGCAAATTGAAAGTGAGAGCCAAGCATGGCAAAACATTTGCTGATCCTCTCGGATCGGGATACGAAAATAAGCTTCAGCCAAATCTAGAGATGGCAGGAACTCCCCTCGGAGACACACGGAGGAGCTACCTCCTGCAGAGAGTCCAAGCAGACACAAGGAGCAGGAGATGTTGGAAGAGAAAGGGTCTTTATTATGCACAGGAACCCCAACGCGTTTCGGCAACGCCTTCCTCAGGGGGAGTAACACTAATAAATACAAACATATGTATACATTAATAATAAAAACAGTTAAGAAAATTAGTTTAAAAAATAGTTTAAAAACATCTAAAATATGAAAGCACCGGCAGGGTATGAGACATAAAATAATCTAATAATACAATATAAAAACACAAAACAAAGCAGGGCTGAGGAACCAAAAGAAATATCCAGAACAGTATGTAAAGGAAGAAGAGAAAGAAACTTGTGACACATGGATCATAAAAAATGGTATGAAAGCATGCTATATATACCATGTAGGTGAAGATAATATACTAATGAAATTGAAACTATGGGACTAAAATGCATCTCTTTTATAAACTGGTGAAGCCTGGAAAACGGAGGGCCCGACTAGGCCAAGCACACGGCATACAATTATAAATAATAAATGGATAAACAATAAACACTGTACAAGTATAACTGAGTGCACAAGGGCAAATGAAAACAAAATGGATAAAACAATAAATATGTGGTCATCGGTATATCTAAAGGATAATTTAAAAAACATCTATTAAAAATTAAAAAAGTTATGTTATAATAATATAAATAATTAAAATAAAATAAGAGACAAATAATACAATATAAAAAATAAATAAAGAATAAAAAATAATATAATAAAGAATAATGAATATAAAAATGGGTGAGGATAATAATAATAGTAATAATGATAATCATAATATGATAGACAAGAATAAACTGTAAATGCAATCGCAAATTTAAAATGAGCTAAGGTAATAAAACTTAAGACAATAAACGTAGATAAGTATGGCATTGATCATAACAATGATGCCCATCAAAAGCAATACAAATGTGTGAATACATATAGAATGCACATAAGTTTTGTAAATAAAAAGTTAGAACTTAAAAATTAAAACAACTAGTCAAATCTTAAAAATATCATAATAAAAAGGAGGGAGAAAAGAAAAATGCTGGACGCAATTACGTATGTGACAATACAAAATTGTGGACATTTACCCTGCTATGAAATAACTAAGAATTTCATCTGTGTATGGAGATATGAGACAGGGGAACCATGGTGTACCATAAAAAACCATGTAATAAGAAACAAGATACTCTAGAAAGATCAACTAAAAAAAATAAAAATAAAAATAATAATAATAATAATAATAATAATAATAATAAATAAATAAAATAATAAAATAAAAAATAATAATGAATAAGATAATAAAATAATAAAATAATATAATTTAAATAAATAATGATATATGATTAAAATGTGATATTATATGTGGTGATAATAAATACAATATATATCTTATAATAAGGAGGTGCTGATGTGTATGCACCAGGCAACTAATCGCAGTGTAACACAATACACACAGGGGAAGACAACTGAAGCAGAGGAAGTAAAACGCTGTACGAGAAAAAACGTTGTTTGAGAAGAAAATGCAATAGCGGCACAATTATCAATATTGCAGAGGTGGAGAAAAGCCAAGAGACAAATGAGAGTGTGCCCTGGGAGCATCTATACCGTGTGAGCAATAAACAAGCTAGGAAACAATCAAGTGCCGTGGCTGCACGGCAAAATATAAAATAATAAATAAATTAAATCAGATTATAACCTTATGAGGCCATGTCTTGAAGTGTGAATCCAAAAACCATTCAGACTACGTGAACACACATGAGGCAGCCGTGATTGTGACCGCAGGAAGATGTAAAAAGATGTGAACATGCAAAGAGTTAAAACCAGCTCACTACCCCAGCACAAATGCATGTTATTTAAGGGGAAGCCGGGAGGAATCAGGATTGAAAGAAAGGCCATGGGAAAAAGAGTACACCCACGTGGAATGCATGATCCTAAAAAGGAGGGCAGAAACAAGAAATAACAAAAGAAATTAGGAACGGGAGTAAAAAAAGCAGGCTGACGCCGCGATGTGAATTTATCTAGTATTGTAAGGCCACAACGGCTCAGATGATAGTAACAGTACAACTCAAATAAATTGATGCAAAAAATGATAAACCAGGATCAAAAAGGTGATAGGTCCTACTGATATGAGGAAAATCTGAGAACTCACCCATACGCACGTTGGTAGAAATCACACCAAACTAGTGTAAAGACTGGTCACAAATTGCTAAAAGGAAATATTATACAGTCAAACCAAGAAAAAACTCAGAGAAAACTGGAAGTTTCATGAAAGGCAGTCACCAATGGGAACACTCACGATCTGGAAGAACCTCAAAATATAAAGGCAGTCGTGTCAAACGGAGAATGTAACACTGAGAGCGCATTCAAACCAGCTGAAGGAATTAGACAGCTGAGCTGCACTGCTATTTAAACGCCGATTTTGGCGCCAACTTGCAAACATCGTGGTGTTTGGGGGAGGAGCCTCAGACATGCTGTTTCAAAAGTGATTGAAGGGAGAGAAAAAAAAAGGGGGGAAGTACTTAAATTACAAACACCATAGTGCTAGGGGAGGAATCTCAAACGTGCTGCATTTCAAAAAGAGATCGAAGGGAGAAAATAGGGAGTGATTAAGTGCAATTGCGTAATTGGAATGACAAGAATAAATAATGAAAGGAGGGAGGGGTGGTCAGCCCAAAAAAACTGATTTAAACCAAATGGTTCCAAAGTATTAAACTCATAAATGAACCGTTGCTCAAATCTTAACAGAGTTTTTTCTATGTTGCCTCCCCTCCAGTGTGGAATAATGGTTTTTAGCACTGTGAATTTGATGTCACTGATGTGATGATTCATGTCTAACCAATGGGAAACCAAAGGTTTATCCGGATGCTTCCTAGAAATGTTGCTGTGGTGCTCGATTATGCGGGTACGGACCTGTCTCAAAGTCTTGCCTATGTATAATTTCTGACATGGGCATTGTATCAAATAAATTACGTTAGCAGTTTTGCAATTAGAATATTGATGTAAGAAAAGCTTACGGCCAGTGTTATTATCCAAGAAAAAGTCTTTAACTGTGATAGCATGAATACACACGGAACAGTTGCCGCAACTGTAATGACCCTTAATGGTGGGGGAGGGCCTACTAACAGTGAGAGCAGATGGAACCAGTGAATCAGATAAATTAGAAGTACGCTTATAGGCAATCATCAATCTTTTAGTGGCAAAAGCAGGAATGGTGGAAAGAAGATGCCACTCTTGTTTTAAGATATTGACGATAGCTTTAGAACAACCCGAGAATGTTAGAGGACAGACAATTTTATCAGAATGTGTGCGTGTAGTCTTCTCAAGGAGAGAAGCACGATCGGTGGCACATGCTCTCTGGTAGGCTTTCTTAATACAGGGTGCAGGGTACACACGTTGTGCAAACCTACTCATCATGTCTGCAGCATGATGCTCAAAATCCTTGTTATCGGTGCATAATCTTTTAATCCTTAAAAATTGGCTCACTGGGAGATTATTCTTAAAAGATGGATTGTGGCTGCTATCCTATTTGAGGAATGTATTACGATCCGTAGGTTTACGGTAAAGAGTCGTTGAGAAACCTGAATTGGACTTTTTAATCAGAATGTCTAGATAGGAAATCTCTTCGCTATTATAGTTGCCTTCAAATTGTAAGTTTGAGTCTAATGTGTTGAGCCACGTATGGAAAGTCTGTAACAGTGTCTCCGTCCCATGCCATATCATGAAAACGTCATCAATGTAGCGCTTCCAATGAAGCACGTTAGATTGATATGGATGACATGTCAAGAAGGTGGTCTCAAAATTGGTGACGTACAAATTTGCTATGTCGGGCGCCATGGGAGAACCCATGGCCACCCCTTTGATCTGCTTATAGAAGATACCTCTAAAACAGAAATAATTTTCGGTCATGGCCAGTTCTGCTGTGTAAGGAAAAAGGTCGGAGTACGTACTGGTTTGGGTCTCCTAATTAAAGTGTTGGCTAATACCTCCAAGGCAGCCTGTTGGGGAATATTAGTGTATAATGAGCGGATGTCATAAGTGACTAGAAGCACATGTTCGAAGGGGCCTTGAAATGACTGTAAAATCTGTATAATATGTGTAGAGTCTCTGACATAAGAGGGTGCTTGTGTAACAAAGGGTCTCAAGTGCACATCAAGAAGTTTCGATAAGGGTTCAAAGAGTGATCCAATCGCCGACACTATAGGCCGTCCCGGTGGATTCTGTAGGGATTTGTGAATTTTGGGGAGCATATATATAGTAGGTGTGATGGGATGTGAAACTGTAAGATATGAAATCTCTTTTGTAGTGAGGTACCCTGCCTCTTTGCCAATATACAGCAAAGTGTCAACTTTTTGCCGCAATCGATCAGTAGGATCATCAAAAATCTTTAAATAGTATTCTGTGTCATTCAATTGGCGCAGAACTTCTGTTATGTATGTGTCTTTGTCTTGTATGACTATGGCTCCACCCTTATCGGCCGGCTTGATAATAATGTCATGGTTAGACTTTAAACTTTGAAGGGCTGCCTTTTGAGAACATGTCAGATTGTAAAAAGGTTTCTTGGTGTGTGTCTTATACAGATCGTCAATCCTGCTAAGGACAACCGACTCATATGCCGCAATCATAATGTTGGGTTTGCATGATGGCATCCATGTAGATGGTTTTTTTACAACCGAAGGATCAACTGTATCACTGCTAGGTGCGTCAAAAAAATGATCTATAATTTTTAATTTCCGAAAAAATTTAAACAGCTCAACATGAGTGGCAAACCTATCATGGGACTTGGTAGGTACAAAGGAAAGGCCCTTATTAAGAACTTCAAGCTCTGCCTCTGATGGTGAATATTTAGAGAGATTAATAACTGCATTTAGAGGTCCCAGTCGAGTTGTCTCTTGGCCATTAGGCCCTGACTGTGTGTTCTCATTCGTTGTGGGTATTGTCTGTTCGGTGAATGCCTGGGCTTGCATGGACGATGTTGCGGCGACTTTGGGGACAGATTTCTTTTTCCTTTTTCCCATAGTTTGTCCATCATAAAATCCCGTTTCTTAACATAATTATTCTCTCTCGGCGGAAGTCGTTCAGTAGAGAATAGGGAAGCAGAAGGGTTGACCTGTTCCCGTGAGTGATGTCTCGTCCTTTTAGTGTGTCTTTCAACTTCGGGAGTAATGGATGGGGATCTGGATCTATTCCTTACATTACCCCTAGGATTATTTCTATAAACGTGTCTAGGTGACTCCCTCCTTCTATAGGAAAAATTTCTCTTCCTATCCCTAAGGTCGGATTTATTATAGGTCCAATAGTACACCATGTTCAACCTGTAATCATCTTCATCCCGCTTTAATTTTTTAATCTTCTTCTCTTTCACACCTTTCTTATAATCCAACGTATTCTGATCAAATTTCCTTTTCTCAATATCAAATTGTACATCTTTCTTTTTGAGATGTTCTATCTTCTGTTCTATTTGTGGTTTTAAAACCTCAGCCCTGCGTTTAGATGTATTAATTAAAAGAATCATTAAGTCTAAGGAACATTTGTTCAAAATCTTAATCCAGTTAGACATAAAAGTCTCATCATCCTTGAACATGCCGGGTGCTTTCTGAACTCGTAGTCCTCTAGGTATAATCTTCTTCCTACAGTACTCAAGTAGAGAGGCTGCATGTAAACCTTCCCTGATCAAGCGCTGTGTCAACCACACACAATCTTGCCACTCATCCTCTAAATCAGGAACACCCTCTTCTTCCGTGTAGAAAGGGTCCTCTGGGAGCATAGAGCGTAATTCATCCTCTTTGAAGCTGAGGACCTCTTTCCTATTATCTTTGGAAGCGCTACATTGATGACGTTTCATGGTATGGCATGGGACGGAGACACTGTTACAGACTTTCCATACGTGGCTCAACACATTAGACTCAAACTTACAATTTGAAGGCAACTATAATAGCGAAGAGATTTCCTATCTAGACATTCTGATTAAAAAGTCCAATTCAGGTTTCTCAACGACTCTTTACCGTAAACCTACGGATCGTAATACATTCCTCAAATAGGATAGCAGCCACAATCCATCTTTTAAGAATAATCTCCCAGTGAGCCAATTTTTAAGGATTAAAAGATTATGCACCGATAACAAGGATTTTGAGCATCATGCTGCAGACATGATGAGTAGGTTCGCACAACGTGGGTACCCTGCACCCTGTATTAAGAAAGCCTACCAGAGAGCATGTGCCACCGATCGTGCTTCTCTCCTTGAGAAGACTACACGCACACATTCTGATAAAATTGTCTGTCCTCTAACATTCTCGGGTTGTTCTAAAGCTATCGTCAATATCTTAAAACAAGAGTGGCATCTTCTTTCCACCATTCCTGCTTTTGCCACTAAAAGATTGATGATTGCCTATAAGCGTACTTCTAATTTATCTGATTCACTGGTTCCATCTGCTCTCACTGTTAGTAGGCCCTCCCCCACCATTAAGGGTCATTACAGTTGCGGCAACTGTTCCGTGTGTATTCATGCTATCACAGTTAAAGACTTTTTCTTGGATAATAACACTGGCCATAAGCTTTTCTTACATCAATATTCTAATTGCAAAACTGCTAACGTAATTTATTTGATACAATGCCCATGTCAGAAATTATACATAGGCAAGACTTTGAGACAGGTCCGTACCCGCATAATCGAGCACCGCAGCAACATTTCTAGGAAGCATCCGGATAAACCTTTGGTTTCCCATTGGTTAGACATGAATCATCACATCAGTGACATCAAATTCACAGTGCTAAAAACCATTATTCCACACTGGAGGGGAGGCAACATAGAAAAAACTCTGTTAAGATTTGAGCAACGGTTCATTTATGAGTTTAATACTTTGGAACCATTTGGTTTAAATCAAGAGGCTGATTTATCAGTTTTTTTGGGCTGACCACCCCTCCCTCCTTTCATTATTTATTCTTGTCATTCCAATTACGCAATTGCACTTAATCACTCCCTATTTTCTCACTTCGATCTCTTTTTGAAATGCAGCACGTTTGAGATTCCTCCCCTAGCACTATGGTGTTTGTAATTTAAGTACTTCCCCCCTTTTTTTTCTCTCCCTTCAATCACTTTTGAAACACAGCACGTCTGAGGCTCCTCCCCCAAACACCACAATGTTTGCAAGTTGGCGCCAAAATCGGCGTTTAAATAGCAGTGCAGCTCAGCTGTCTAATTCCTTCAGCTGGTTTGAATGCGCTCTCAGTGTTACATTCTCCGTTTGACACGACTGCCTTTATATTTTGAGGTTCTTCCAGATCGTGAGTGTTCCCATTGGTGACTGCCTTTCATGAAACTTCCAGTTTTCTCTGAGTTTTTTCTTGATTTGACTGTATAATATTATTTCCTTTTAGCAATTTGTGACCAGTCTTTACACTAGTTTGGTGTGATTTCTACCAACGTGCGTATGGGTGAGTTCTCAGATTTTCCTCATATCAGTAGGACCTATCACCTTTTTGATCCTGGTTTATCATTTTTTGCATCAATTTATTTGAGTTGTACTGTTACTATCATCTGAGCCGTTGTGGCCTTACAATACTAGATAAGTTCACATCGCGGCGTCAGCCTGCTTTTTTACTCCCGTTCCTAATTTCCTTTGTTATTTCTGGTTTCTGCCCTCCCTTTTAGGATCATGCATTCCACGTGGGTGTACTCTTTTTCCCATGGCCTTTCTTTCAATCCTGATTCCTCCCGGCTTCCCCTTAAATAACATGCATTTGTGCTGGGGTAGTGAGCTGGTTTTAACTCTTTGCATGTTCACATCTTCCTGCGGTCACAATCACGGCTGCCTCATGTGTGTTCACGTAGTCTGAACGGTTTTTGCGATTCACACTTCAAGACATGGCCTCATAAGGTTATAATCTGATTTAATTTATTTATTATTTTATATTTTGCCGTGCAGCCACGGCACTTGATTGTTTCCTAGCTTGTTTATTGCTCACACGGTATAGATGCTCCCAGGGCACACTCTCATTTGTCTCTTGGCTTTTCTCCACCTCTGCAATATTGATAATTGTGCCGCTATTGCATTTTCTTCTCAAACAACGTTTTTTCTCGTACAGCGTTTTACTTCCTCTGCTTCAGTTGTCTTCCCCTGTGTGTATTGGTGTTACACTGCGATTAGTTGCCTGGTGCATACACATCAGCACCTCCTTATTATAAGATATATATTGTATTTATTATCACCACATATAATATCACATTTTAATCATATATCATTATTTATTTAAATTATATTATTTTATTATCTTATTCATTATTATTTATTATTTTTTATTTTATTATTTTATTTATTTATTTATTTATTTTTATTTTAGTTGATCTTTCTAGAGTATCTTGTTTCTTATTACATGGTTTTTTATGGTACACCATGGTTCCCCTGTCTCATATCTCCATACACAGATGAAATTCTTAGTTATTTCATAGCAGGGTAAATGTCCACAATTTTGTATTGTCACATACGTAATTGCGTCCAGCATTTTTCTTTTCTCCCTCCTTTTTATTATGATATTTTTAAGATTTGACTAGTTGTTTTAATTTTTAAATTCTAACTTTTTATTTACAAAACTTATGTGCATTCTATATGTATTCACACATTTGTATTGCTTTTGATGGGCATCATTGTTATGATCAATGCCATACTTATCTATGTTTATTGTCTTAAGTTTTATTACCTTAGCTCATTTTAAATTTGCGATTGCATTTACAGTTTATTCTTGTCTATCATATTATGATTATCATTATTACTATTATTATTATCCTCACCCATTTTTATATTCATTATTCTTGATTATATTATTTTTTATTTTTTATTCTTTATTTATTTTTTATATTGTATTATTTGTCTTTTATTTTATTTTAATTATTTATATTATTATAACATAACTTTTTAAATTTTTAATAGATGTTTTTTAAATTATCCTTTAGATATACCGATGACCACATATTTATTGTTTTATCCATTTTGTTTTCATTTGCCCTTGTGCACTCAGTTATACTTGTACAGTGTTTATTGTTTATCCATTTATTATTTATAATTGTATGCCGTGTGCTTGGCCTAGTCGGGCCCTCCGTTTTCCAGGCTTCACCAGTTTATAAAAGAGATGCATTTTAGTCCCATAGTTTCAATTTCATTAGTATATTATCTTCACCTACATGGTATATATAGCATGCTTTCATACCATTTTTTATGATCCATGTGTCACAAGTTTCTTTCTCTTCTTCCTTTACATACTGTTCTGGATATTTCTTTTGGTTCCTCAGCCCTGCTTTGTTTTGTGTTTTTATATTGTATTATTAGATTATTTTATGTCTCATACCCTGCCGGTGCTTTCATATTTTAGATGTTTTTAAACTATTTTTTAAACTAATTTTCTTAACTGTTTTTATTATTAATGTATACATATGTTTGTATTTATTAGTGTTACTCCCCCTGAGGAAGGCGTTGCCGAAACGCGTTGGGGTTCCTGTGCATAATAAAGACCCTTTCTCTTCCAACATCTCCTGCTCCTTGTGTCTGCAGGAACTCCCCTCGGCACACCACTTGAATTACAGATAGCAAAGTTTCCATCTAAAAGTACAGGATGCGCAAGTGGTCGTTGACATCTTTGAGGTCCAGAATGGGCACGAATGATAGAAACATGACAACAGTAAAAGACCACATGGCCTATCTAGTCTGCCCTTCCATATCAACTACTACAATAATCCCCTTTTTTCCTTTGTGTTTGTCCCATTCTTTTTTGAATTCAGATACTGTCCTCATCTCTACCACCTCCACTGGGAGACTATTCCACGCATCTACCACTCTTTCCGTAAAGAAATATTTCCGCATATTACTCCTGAGTCTATCCCCTTTCACCCTCATCCTATGTCCCCTCGTAGTAGAGCTTGCTTTCCATCGAAAGAGGCTCTCCTCCTGTGCATTTATGCTACAGAGGTATTTAAATGTCTCTATCATATCTCCTCTATCCCGCCTTTCCTCTGAAGTATACATATTAAGATCCTTAAGTCTGTCCTCATATGCTTTATAACAAAGACCACTAATCATTTTAGTAGCAACCCTCTGCAATGACTCCAATCTGTTTATATCCTTTTGAAAGTGCAGTCTCCAGAATTGCACACAATACTCCAAATGAGGTCACATCCTTTTTCAGCACCACAAAAGAGATGGAATATCTACCCTTGCCCCAATCATCCAGGGAACCGGCACCACAGACTTCGGGAGCAGCAACTTGTTCAAGGTGATCTGCACAGCTATTCTTTTGTTCGTGGACCCACAGGGAAGATGACGAAAGAGTCCGAGATGGGCAGGACATAGCCGTACTGAATGGTGTCTAGTACTCAGAGATACTTGGCGACTCAGGCCCATTCTTGAAAGAAAAGAAGCAGTCTGCTTCCAACCAGAGGACCAGGGAATGGGCCTCCAAATCTTCAATGAGCAGTCCGGGAGGGTTCCGGAGGGGACCGAGTCTCTGGGCCCACAAGCTCCTCAAAAGGACAGAGGACAAGTCTGAATCAAGCAGCAGAGGGGAATAAAGGCTTTCCAGGCGGATAGCAATGGGTCCTGAGATTCCTGGGAGTAAGTGTACCCACGATGAGCGGGCAGAGGCTGACGGAAAAGGGGCTCCTGGACCTGTCTTTGGAAGAATGTACGATCTTGTCTTGCCAAGATCATTCACCTTCTTCTCCAAATCAGCCCCAAAAGGGGCTTCCTTTTAAGACCAGTTGTGTCAACAGGGCTTTGGAAGATGTGTCTGCTGCCCAGCACCAGAGCCAATTCTAACATCTTGTCACAGTCAACAGGTCACTTTCCCTGGCCGTTAGACATACCAGGTTGTACATGGCATCAAAAGAAACGCTGTAGCGTCGAGTGTTGCACATGGAACGTTTGACAGCGTTACGAAGAAATCAGGGAGAGAAGCTTGATAAACAATGGCAGCTCTTGCTAACATACTTGGCTTCTGGGGGGTCTACTTAGGGGGGGGGTAGGACTTGGGGTATTAGCGGCAGGGGGTGGGGGGATGGGGGGCTTCTGGAGGGGGGGTTCTATTGCTTAGGATGTTAGTCGATGCCTATGTCTGGGGCCTGGGGACACGGTCAGAGGTGTATAGTTTGCTTATGTATTTGTTTGGATTGTTCTCTGCCTTTGATATTGTATTGGACTGTTTAATATAAAAATTAATAAACAATTTAAGTTACAAAAAAAAAAAGAAACGCTGTAGCAGACTACAAAAGAGGGTTAGCATCATCCAGTGGGAGAAACTGAATTCACTGGAGTAGAACTTGAGACGTCAGGTCTGCACATACCATCAAATGAAGAATAGCAGCCGCCATGGCAAACCTCTTTTTCAAAAACAAATCCACCTTTCGATCCACAGTATCCTTTAAGGCCAATCTGCCTTCCACAGGAATGGGGTGGTCCATCTGGTAACCACCGTGAGCTGCGCTTCCACATTGGGAATATCAACCTAAAACAACACACTCCCTCATGAGAGAGTACATCATCTACATCCTTAGTTCCTTAGGCAGGGATTCAGAGGAATCCTACTCAGATTGATCATGCCTTGAGCACCTCCAGGAAGAGGAAGACAATAGTGGATTTCTGCATCCCTTGCAGGAGTGGATGCACCTTCGACTCCTGCTCCATGTCTGGAACACCTGCCAAGTTCAAGGTGGATAAGACAAACACCACCACCAGTTCCTTGTTTCGGACCAGGCAGACAACACTGGCCTGTTCACAATCCTCTGAAGGCAAGAGAACTTCTTTGTCCATATGAGAGGCCAAAACCAAGACATTTTAATCCAAGTCGCAGTCCACATCTTGTACAGATCCCCGCTGTTCTCCATCTCCAAGAGGCTACCTTCACCAACGACACTTAGTTATAGGCAATCAAACAGGGCTTCTATTCTCAGCCTGCCCCTCACAAGACTGCGCTCAGGGGAACCCAGAAGCTGCAGAGTCTGAATTTTCATGACAGCATGACCAGGCCTGCTGTAAAAAAGAAGGAGATTTCTGGGGAGGACAATCTGGAGGCCAGAAGCTCTCCTCGCAGAAACGACCCTCCCACAGACATAGCTGCTGCCAAACCCCTAGGGGTTTGGGGGGAGGGGGGGGATCAACAGCATAGTTGTCTTAACCTCCGGCCAGCTGGTCATCCTTACCCACAGTGTCATCCACCACCTCCTGCCATGAGCAGGCAAGGCCAAACCAACTGCATCCTCTGGTTGAAAGAGGGGTAGCAAGCCCTCCAGGGATGACTCAGAAGCTATCATGCAAGAAGAGCACAGTCCAGAAGCTGGAGATGAGGCATCTCACTTGCCATAGGCCAAACAACACTTCCTGGAAGAAGACATAGAGAGTTAAGACAAGTACCACAACAGCATGCACTAAGGCCATGGAGGCCTGGAAGGTGTGCATTAACAGCGCTTACACAGCAATGCGCATTATGGGCACTTGGGTAGGAACATGTGTTGGGGGCACTCGGGTGGAATGCGCTCAAGGACTGCATGAACGCAGGTGCACAAAGATAAAAATGCTAACACCACATGCAGGAAACTCCTAACACTGCACCAACCCTCATCAGTGGTCCCCCCAGAACTGTATTCCAGATGAACAGAGTCTGGAGCCCCCAACAAGGACAATGATGAGGTCAAGCCTTGGTACTCACTCCCTGAGAACCCCAGGCAAAAGGTTTGCGCCAGGCTCACTCTACTTCCCTGAAACTGCTTCTCTGGCTTTGCAGACACTCTGGTTATTCCTCTGAGAGCCTTCTGCAATCTTCGGGAGTGAGCAGGGGGGACAGAGGAAGAGGGAGGGGGCATTGAGGTCTCTGAGACTGCTGAACTCTTCTAAATCCTTTCAATTTTCTGGCTGCTCAACAGGCTCTTATCATGATAAGAGCACGGAGTTGGACCAATTTTCCCTCTTCCTAAGGCTACGGAAAAGACTGCAATCTAGTGGAGCCTCTCAAGTCGCACTCAAGCGAGAGAGTGGTCCTCAAATCAATCTTTTCCTCTCAAATGTTCAGATTTTCTTCAGAGTGGAGGAAATCCAACCACCACCTGCTGGAGACAAATAAATACTGAAGAGTCCTCTGGTGGCTAAGTCAAATAAAGGCATGAGAGTGATGTCATTGAAACCTGGACTTTTCATTGGTTCTTAGTCTCCACCAATCTACTGGTAGGAGAACACAATCTGCTGGTCTAGCAGAACGATATGAAACAATAGTTGTAGCTTCAGATAGCAAGAGTCTCTGTGGGTGTGTGGTGCAATGGTGGTGTGCCAGTCTGTGTGTGGGATGTGGCAGTGGGTACAGGGCTACAGTGCATGTATATGTGTACTGTAGAGCAGGGGAGCCTCTGTGTGTGGCGCAGAGGTGGGTTGTCTGTGTGTGTATGTGATGTGTGGAGCGGAGGTGAGGTGTATGTATGTGTGGTGTGTGTATGGGGTGCACATTTTATTTTATTTATTTATTTAGCGTATATCTGTATACCGCTACTTCCAGCGATCAGGAGCGGTTTGATTATGCGAAACGGGGAAATGTCGGATCAATGACAAAATTTCAAGTATTACAGCGTGATTTACAAGATTATAAACTAAGGTTGACAGAACAAAAAGACATAAAAGAGATGCAAACATGGCTCCAACGAAACATGGCCATAAACCATAAAAAACCGAAGTCATGTTCATCTCAAGAAAACCAGAGTTCAACCCGCCAGCTACAATCTCCCTATGCGAAAATACCTATTAAACAAAGAATGAAATAAAGTACCTCGGAGTAACACTCGATAGTGAACTAAAGATGGTAAAACACCTCCGCTTAGTAAACAGGACCATTTTTCACAAACTTAGGGTTATACAGCCTCTAAGGAACATCATTGAAGCCACCGATTTTAGGACAGTAGCCCAAGCCCTCATCATACCCCATTTTGATTACAGTAACGCAATTTTATAGGGCCTTCCAAAGAAAACCCTAAGCATCCTCCAGATGGCACAGAACGTCGCGGCCAGAATCATCACGAAAACAGGCGTTGCTGAACACATCACTCCAGTTCTAGTCGAACTACACTGGCTCCCCATCGTAGCCCGCATAAAATACAAAACCCTAGTAACCACATTTAAACACATCCACAACCTGGCACCAACCTTCCTCGCTAACCTAATCAACTTGCAACCCGCTAACAGAAACAGGCGAACCACCAACATAAACAACCTACATGTACCAATAAGTATAAGATCAGTTAAAACAGCCACAAGCAACAGGGCATTCTCCTATACTGCCCCCACACTCTGGAACCAACTCCCTCCTGAGCTGCGCTCAATCGATGACCTGATGGTCTTCAGAAAAAAACTAAAGACGTACTTATTTCAACAGGCCTACAACATCTCCTGAACAGTAAGGCATCTCAGCCAATACCTACAAAACCAAAATGTAGTCAAGTGTAAAGTATACTTAGGTACCAAAATGTAATCAAGTGTAAATTGTATATATGTAAATCTCCCTCTCCCCCCCTCCCAACTGTGTGTTGTGCATATCCCATATCCCAACCACTCCACTTGGTCACAAAGGGTTCCCAAATCTTTTCAAATTTATTTTTAAAGGTACTGCCCCTTTAAATTTATTCGCCTCTCTCCATGTCTTTTTTTTTCTGAAAGCTCTGATCCCTTCAGCTCTCTGTTGCTTTGGGCTTTCCCTCCTCCTCACAGGTTGTCTGCTGCATCTAAGCCCCATTTGCAGCAAAGATCGCTCCAGTTCTACCCATGGGAGATCGGATCACCCGCAGGCAGACAGAAGAGGTTTTCTGCGTAAAATTTGGATGGGGGGAACAAAAAACAGGTGCCAGTTATAACTGTTTGGTCGCCATGGCGACTTGGCATCTGGGCTTGGTCGACCCCTGACTTACACTGAAGCATAGTTACTCACCTGTAACAGGTGATCTCCCGGAAACAGCAGGAATTTAGTCTTCACATACGGGTATCGTCGGTACCGACGGAGCCTGCGCGGGAATGCTCCCCAGCGTCCAATTAGGAAGCTTTTAGAAGCATCCCACAGGGCCTGCGTGCTGCCTTCCCCAACTGCCTCTCTCCAGTTGAGTTTAAAGCTGAGAGAGAGGGAAAGAGAAAGAGATAGAGAGATACAACTCCTAGGGGAGGTGGGTGGGTTGTGAAGACTAAATTCCTGCTGTTCCCGGAGATCACCTGTTACAGGTAACTATGCTATCTTCAGGAACAAGTAGGAATGTAGTCTTCACATATGGGGACTCCCTAGCTTTAGATGCCAGGGAGAGATCCCAGAAGTTGCGTCTCCCTGTGAAGGGCTCCACTTCCCCCCATGGATCTCTGGCATCCAACCTGGGATGGCGGGTAGGAGTTGATTAGGTATGGAACAGGTGTTGTAGAGCAGCCTGACCAAACAAGGCATCCCGGCAGGAGTTCTTGTCCAAGCAGTAATGGGCTGTGAAGGTATGAACCGAGGCCCAAGTGACTGCTCGACAGATGTCGTCGATAGACACAGAGTGTAGATGAGCCATTGAAGCTGCCATGGCTCTCACATTGTGAGCTGTGACATGGCCCTCCAGAGGAAGGTTCTTACTCTGATAGGCAAAGGAAATGCACTGTGCAATCCAGTTGGACAGTGTTCTCTTGGAGAAGTCCCAAATGAGAAGGATCAAAAGCAAAAAAGAGTTGAGAGGACTTTCTATGCTGCTGTGTTCTTTGCAAGTAAAAGGCTAAAGCTCTTTTACAGTCCAAAGTATGAAGATTACTTTCTGCATTTGATGCATGAGGTCTGGGAAAGAACACAGGCAGGTAGACCGCTTGATTATGATGAAAAGGCGAGACCACCTTTGGCATAAAGTGTGGATGAGTCCTAAGGGCTACCTTGTCATGATGGAACCTTGTATAAGGTGTATCAGGCTACTAGTGCCTGCAACTCACTGATGCGGCATGCTGATCTGATTGCAATGAGAAAGATATCTTTCCAAGAAAGGAATTTCAATGGGGTAGTAGCTAAGGGTTCGAAAGGTGGCTTCATGAGCTGATCAAGAACCAGGTTTAAGTCCCATGCCACCGGTGGTGGCCTAATGGGAGGCTTAGTTAGAAGAAGACCTCTCATAAATCTTGCTATAAGAGGATGGGAGGAGATAGGTTGTCCATTTAGAGGCTTGAGAGAAGCTGCAATAGCACTCAAATGGACTCTTACTGAGTTAGTTTTAAGTCCTGCATTGGATAAATGAAGGAGATACTCCAGTAATGATTCCAGAGGTATCGCAAGGGGGTTAAGACCCTTCTGCGAACACCATATGGTAAACCTTTTCCACTTGAAAGCATAAGAGCGTCTTGTGGAAGGCTTCCTGGAAGCATAAAGGACATCCTTTACTTGCTGAGGGAGGTTAAGATCATGAAGGTCTAGGCCTTCAGGAACCAAGCTCTGAGGTGCAGAGATTGGGGATTGGGATGCTATAACATTCCGTCCTCCTGAGACAGGAGATCTGGAGCAGATCCTATCTTCAGGGAGGGAGCGTGAGAGAGATGTAAAAGCAGAAGGTACCACACCTGCCGTGGCCAATGTGGAGCTATCAGAATCATATGCCCTCTGTCTCTCTGAATAGGGTTTTGGGAATTAGGGGAATGGGTGGAAAGGCATAAAGGAAGTCTTGACCACAGTGAAGGAGGAAAGCATCCCTGGCCTGAGAGCCCTGAGCCGGAATTCTGGAACAGAACCGGGGAGGTTTGGCATTCAACGGACTTGCAAAGAGGTCTATGTCCGGGGTTCCCCAAATTTGAAAAATCTTGACCACCTGATCTGTATGTAGAGACTATTCGTGTGGAAGCAGAACTCGACTGAGTCTGTCTGCCCAAGAGTTGTCTGCCTGCCCAAGAGTTTTGTATGCCTGGGAGATACACTGCCAGGAGATGAATCTGATGCTCTCTGGCGAGGGCCCATAGTCGCAAAGCATCGTTGCAAAACGACAGAGAGCCTGTTCCCCCCTGCTTGTTCACGTAGAACATGGCTACCTGATTGTCTGTATGAATGAGGACTGTCTTGTAGCTCAGCAGGGTATGGAACATTCGAAGAGCAAGGAAGATTGCTCTGAGCTCTAAGAGATTGATATGTAGATGAGTCTCCTGTGGAGTCCAGGTGACTTGGGTGGAGAGGTCTTGCAGATGAGCTCCCCAACCCATTGGTGAAGCATCTGTTGTGAGAGTTACCTGGGGTAAAGGTTGTTGAAAAGGGGACCCCAGCAACAGGTTCTGAGTGGACTGCTACCATTAGAGGGACAAAATAAGGCGATTTGTGTTTGATATTTTGTCTGACAGGCACCCTGATGCTGGGTCCACTGAGTGGATAAAGTCCACTGGGCTGCTCTCATATGGAGGCGAGCATAAGGAACCACATGCACGGTAGATGCCATGTGGCCTAGTAGTGGTAGCATTTCTCGAGCAGTGAGATGAGGTTTTAGCACTGCTTGAGAAGCTAACTGCACCACGCAAAGGCAACGGGCCTGGGGGAGACAGGCCCTTGCCTTTTTGGTATCCAGCAAAGCTCCTATGAACTCTAGAGACTGAGTGGGAGTTAGACTGGATTTTGGGATGTTTATGACCAGACTCAAATACTGAAGGATATGCATTGTGCAAGATAGAGAAGTCCTGGCCTCTGACTCTGATGGGGCTCGAATGAGCCAGTCGTCTAAGTAGGGGAAGACGAATATGCCTAGAGTGCGGAGAAATGCTGCTACCACAGCCATGCATTTCGTGAACACTCTTGGAGCTGAGGCCAGGCCAAAAGGAAGCACCCTGTATTGGTAGTGCTTTCCTTGAAAAAGGAACCGAAGGAACTATCTGTGAGTTGGATGGATGAGAACATGGGTGTACGCATCCTTGAGATCTAGAGAACAAAGCCAATCCTGATTCTGAAGGTATGGCAGCAGAGTTCCTAGAGAAATCATCTTGAATTGCTCTTTGAACAGGAATTTGTTCAATTCTCTGAGGTCCAAAATAGGTCTGTATCTCCCTGTTTTCTTTGGGATAAGGAAATGGGAGTAAAACCCTGTACCCTGTTGATGAATGGGTACTTCTTCTATTGCCCCTTCAGCAAGAAGCATAGTGACCTCTTGACCTAACAGGTTGATGAGAGAGGCCTGAGAATTGAACTGTCTTACCATTGTGGGAGGGGCATGTACAGAAAATGCAGCTTGTACCCCTCTCTTATAATGGAGAGTGTCCAATGCTCTGCTGTTATCTGCTTCCACCTGGGGGCAAAGTGACATAACCTTCCTGGAATGGTGGAAGGCTCTGGTCCATTGAGGGCCAGGAAGGCTAAGTTCTCTTGTGGAGGCTGAGACTGCTGAGATGGTTGAGGCTTAGCAGTCTTTGCTTTCCTTTGTTTATGTGGTTGCTGACCCTTCCGGGCAGGCTGACCTGCAGAACGCCCCTGCTGGGAATAAAAGGGATAAACCTCTTCTTTTTTGAGAAGAAAGAAATCTTTCAAGAAGACTTTTTTGCAGGATCAGCTGTGGCTTTGGATAGCCTATACAAAGTGGAGTTGTCAGCATCTAATTCATTGGCTTTTTCTCGCCAATTTCTGCCAAATAGATTCTCACCTGTACAAGGGATATTGCCCAGTTTGTCCTGCACCCAGAGCTCCAAATCGGATGCCTGGAGCCAGGCAATTCTACGTGCACCTATGGCAAAGGCAGAGGTTCTGCTTATGCATTCAAAACAGTCAAAAGCTGCACGGTTGACAAACTTAGACACATTCTGGGCATGTTTGACCAGTGTGAGAAAATCCTGCCTTCTATCCTCAGGAAGAAGAGGGCTCAAAACCTCTAAATCACCTGTGACTTGTTTAAGGAACATTCCCATATAAAAAATATAGGAATTGATCCTGCAGAAAGCATGGAAGCCTGGAAAGTACGACGTCCAAAGGCATCCAAAGTTCTACATTCACGTCCTGAAGGATTAGAGGCATGCCTCTTTGCACTCCTGATCCTTCTCATAGCTGATTCCACTACAATAGAGTGGTGAGGAAGCTGAGTTTTCTGGAATCCAGGACAAGGAGGGACTCGATACATGGTATTCAGTCTGCGAGAGTGAGGAGAGGTGGTGAGAGGTGTCTCCCACATTCTCAACATGAGATCATGTAAGATCTCATGGATAGGCAAGGTAGCCGCCTCCTTAGGAGCCTTGGGATATTGTAAAATCTCCAACTCCTTAGTTCTGGGCTCTGTCTCAGGAGTCACAGTAATGGACAACCCACGAGCCACCTCCCTGATGAAATCCTGAAAGGAGATATCTTCTGGAGGAGACATCCTTCGTTTAAGGGAGGAAGGCTCCTCCGGGAGAAGTATCCCTGTACCGGCAGAACTATCAGAATCCTCGGAGTCCTCCGAGGATTCTAAGTATCATCTGTCCGGATGCTCTTGAAAAGCTCGATACCTGTACCGACCGAAGTCGGTACCGGGGGTAGTTGGTACTAGTGTATCGGCACCAGAAGGCATCGCATGACTGGGTGCCGGCAAAGCCGATACCGATGTCGATGCTATCGGAACCGGTGCCGGTTAAATCGTCTGACGCGGTTCCGAGGGCGTTGATGCCGCAAGGAGAGGCGCCAGACTGCGTTCAATAGCCAGGAACCTCTGGTCTATCGACGCTGCCGATGCCTGGGTGTCGGTACCAGAAACAGCCAGTACCCCAGAGCATGGCACCAGTAGTTCTGCCAAGGTCGAGGCCTCGAGAACATCCTGGATCCCCGATAATGCTTTGGTAGCCGAAGCCTCCCGCCGGGGCTATTTTGCCGGTATGGAACCCTCAAGGGCAACGCCAGAGGCATCTCGATGCTTGTAAGGAGATCTACCCTTTGAGGACTGGCTGGACTTATGTTTAGTTACCTGAGATCCATGGGAGGAAGACGAAGCCCCGGAAGACGTTGATGCCATCGAAGCTGCATCGGAGGGAAAAAGGGCACTGAGCTTGGCAGCTCGGTTCTCTCGACCCCTTTTGGACATCATGGCACCAGCCATGCACTCGGAGATGGAATGGTCAGGACCTAAACATTTAAGACACCACTCGTGGGTGTCGGTGACGGAGATGGTACCGCCACACTTGCTGCATTTTTTAAAACCCGAGACGGGTTTCTCCATAGTGGAGAAAATTTTGGTCCTAAGGCCCAAAATAGCGCGTGCACCTGGAAAGAAAAGTTTGGAAACAAAGAATACTATATATTTCTTTTTTTTTGAAAAAGAAAGAAAGAAGAACCGGCGGTACCGGTATAGCATCGAGGAAGGCAGACGCGACCACAAAAAAGAAGAATAAGGAAAATATTTTTCTGCGGTGACAGGAACACGACCTGCTGGCTCCGCGGAAAACGAAGAACTGGAGAGAGGCAGTTGGGAAAGGTGGGAAGGCAGCATGCAGGTGCTGTGGGATGCTCCCAAAAGCTTCCTAATTGGATACTGGGGAGCGCTCCCGCGCAGGCTCCGTCGGTACCGACGATACCCATATGTGAAGACTACATTCCTGCTTGTTCCTGGAGATACACAATTATAACTGCAAGACTTTATCCAGGTAAAGACAAGATTTAAAACTTTAAAATGATCTCAATACTCTCCTCCAGCATCATAGTCCCTCATGCTCCTCCATTTGGTGCATAAGGCATTTCTTGCGCCTCACCAACCCCGAATGTATTACATACCTTATCCTTGATTTTCCGCCATGGAAGTTGACCAACTGCAAATTCAACCAGCATATAAAAGAGGGACCAGAGATCATCATGCCGGCCCATCTCCTGGAGCAAAGGAGAAAGAGAGCACAAGCCTGGTCACTGTACAAAATACAGGAAAAAATTAGGGGGCCAAGTGTGGGGTGTATAGGTTACAGGAAAGGGGAAGCTCTGGATGAACATTCTAATGGAAATTTATTTTAATGCACATTAATGTGAGTATTAGCTAATACTCATATACTACCCCAATTAGCACACATTCTTTGCAAGTCCACTGGCAGGTATTAATGCTGAATATAGGAGTTTTACTATCAGAGCCTTTAAGTAAACCACTTACCCACCCTATTCTTGTGTCTTGCCCTAGGAAAATGCAGAATATGAAATCAATATAAATAAAACAGGTATTATCTGAAGCAAGTGTTTTCTATGGACAGCAAGATAAGTCCTCACATATGGGGTGATATCATAAACGGAGCCCCACATGGGAAAACTCGCTGAGCTTCTACAAGCTTTTGGAGCGACTTCAAAACACCTACATGCCTATCCTCACCCTCTGCTGCCATGCTTCACTTTCTCAGTCAGTTACTAGTTGACAGTAAAATTCAACTCCAAGGGGAGGGAAGAAGATTTGTGAGGACTTATTCTGCTGTCCATGGAGAACACCTGCTACAGATAAATAGCTCTTTTTCTCTGTGGACAAGCAGAATAAGTCTTCACATATGGGATTTCCTAGCTATAGGCAATCTCAAAGAAAAAAGGGGGAAAAACATTTTTGTTGGCAATGGGACATTTCAAAATTTTTTATTTATTTGCTCGCAAGACTTTTTCTTTTTTGTAAAGATGATAGTCTGGAACAGAAATATCTGGACCTAGGGAAGAATGGAGCTGAATTCTGCCCAAATAGATTCTAAAAAACAGATTGGCCAAACCTTCTGTTGTATCAGAAGTCCCTTTCGAAACAATAATGAGATGAAAATGTGAGGACGTAAGTCCAGGATGTTGCTTTGCAGATATCTTCCTTGGAAGCTGATCTTAACTGGGCCACCAAACCAGCCTTGGCTCGGACATTATGAGCTGTAACATGATCCTCATGAGTTAAGCCAGCCTGGGCATAAGTGAAAGACATGCAACCCACTAGCCAATTTGAAAGCATACATTTGTTGATGGCAGCCCACAACCTGTTGGGGTCAAAAGAAACAAAACTGGATGAAATTCCTATGAACTTTAGCCCACTCCAAATAGAAAGTCAATGCTCTCTTCCAGTCCAACATATGCAATGTACTTTTCCTTTTGTGTGTATGCTGCCTTGGGAAAAAAATTGGAAGGCATGCTGACTGACTAAAGTGGAAGGCTGAGACAACTTTAGAAGGAGTTTATAACATGTACACAATCTACCTAGTAAAATTTGATATAGGGTGGATCTGTTACTAGGGCCCAAAGCTTGCTAACTTTAAATACTGAGGGAACTGCCACCAAAAATAAGATCTTTCAAATTCAGCTACTTCAGTCCGCAGATATCAAGTGACTGAAAATAATTTTTTTTTCAGCTGAATTAAGGCAAATCGAGATCTCAAGACACTGTGGGAGGCTTGTGCAGAGGTCTTGTAAGAAGCAAGGACTGCATGAAGTAAACAACTAAAGACTGTAGAGAGGGAGATATTAGACCTTACCTGCTAACTGTCTTTCCTTGAGTCCCCCCCAGGCTAGTCCAGTACATATAGATTTTATCCGCCCACCAGCGACTGAGGACTTACAATGACAGAATTCTGATGTCACCTTAGAAGAACTACCCCTTCAGCTCCAGAATCCAGTCTCCCACTGACAAAGCAGACTCCCAAAAAAAATCAGTGTTACCCAACAGAACACTGAAGAGCTTGCTGAACATTAAATAGCAGAAAATGCCTGCTTAATACAATTGAGACCCCCCCCCCACCTGAAATATGTAGGGAGAAAAAGTTGACAACGTGCTGACCAAAACTATATATATCACATGGCCACTATCTACCCCTAGGAGACACCCAAGCAAAGGAACTCCACGGGTGCTGTATCTCTGAACACAGCCAAATCGCTTAAAAGGACCTCGGATACCATAATCTGAGCTAAGGTCAAGAGACTTGCCCTAACACTGGAGCTGTGTAACCAAGAAACCTCTATAAGCCGGGCAGGTCCTGGACTGGCCTGGAGGGACTCAAGGAAAGACAATTAGCAAGTAAGGTCTAATTTCGCCTTCCACATCATCCCTCCAGGCCAGTCCAGTACGTATGGGATGTGCCAGAACAGTACCTAAGAAAGGGCGGGACCAGCGAGTCTAGCTTGAAGCACCGAGGCTCCAAAGCGTGAATTGTGCACAATTTGTACATCCAGACAATGTCAAGTAAACATTTGCAACGATGACCATGTTTATGCCCTGCAAATATCTGCCGGCGGAACCACTACTACTACTATTGAGCATTTATATAGCGCTACTAGTTGCACGCAGCGCTGTACAGATAGACATGTAAGAGACATTCCCTGCTCGTCAGAGCTTACAATCCAGACTGAACGCCGCCAAGGAAGCTGCCTGTGATCTGGCAAAATGACCTCTAAGCCCCTCTGGAACCAGTTGGCCCCGAATTGCATAGGCGACTGTGATGGTCTGCTTCACCCAGCACGCAATGGAGGTTTTAGAGGCTGCTTCTCCTGTACGAGGGCCACCAAACAATAGAAATATAGCGTTATTAAAAAAGGTTCAGAGAAGAGCCACCAAAATGGTAAAGGAGATGGAAGGATACCCCTACGAAGAAAGGCTAAAAAGGTTAGGACTCTTTAACCTGGAAAAGAGATGGCTAAGGGGAGATATGATAGAAGTCTATAAATTAATGAACGGAGTGGAATGGGTATAGCATAGTTACTCACCTGTAACAGGTGATCTCCGGGAACAGCAGGAATTTAGTCTTCACATATGGGTATCGCCGGTACCGACGGAGCCTGTGCGGGAATGCTCCCCAGCGTCCAATTAGGAAGCTTTTGGGAGCATCCCACAGCGCCTGCGTGCTGCCTTCCCGCCTTTCCCAACTGCCTCTCATCAGTTGAGTTTAAAGCTGAGACAAAGAGAGAGAGAGGGAAAGAGAAAGATAGAGAGATACATCTCCTAGGGGAGGTGGGTGGGATGTGAAGACTAAATTACTGCTGTTCCCGGAGATCACCTAACTATGCTATCTGCAGGAACAAGCAGGAATGTAGTCATCACATATGGGGACTCCCTAGCTTTAGATGCCAGGGAGAGATCCCAGAAGTTGCGTCTCCCTGTGAAGGGCTCCACTTCCCCCCATGGATCTCTGGCATCCAACCTGGGATGGCGGGTAGGAGTTGATTAGGTATGGAACAGATGTTGTAGAGCAGCCTGACCAAACAAGGCATCCCGGCAGGAGTTCTTGTCCAAGCAGTAATGGGCTGTGAAGGTATGAACCGAGGCCCAAGTGGCTGCTCGACAGATGTCGTCGATAGACACAGAGTGCAGATGAGACATTGAAGCTGCCATGGCTCTCATATTGTGAGCAGTGACATGGCCCTCCAGAGCAAGGTTCTTACTCTGATAGGCAAAGGAAATACACTGTGCAATCCAGTTGGACAGTGTTCTCTTGGAGACTGGACGTCCCAAATGAGAAGGATCAAAAGCAACAAAGAGTTGAGAGGACTTTCTATGTTGCTGTGTTCTTTGCAAGTAAAAGGCTATCTCTCTTTTACAGTCCAAAGTATGACGATTCCTTTCTGCATTTGATGCATGAGGTCTTGGAAAGAACAGAAGCAGGTAGACCGCTTGGTTAAGATGAAAGGGCGAGACCACCTTTGGCATAAAGTGTGGATGACTCCTAAGGACTACCTTGTCATGATGAAACCTCGTATAAGATGGATCAGC
Source organism: Ichthyophis bannanicus (assembly GCA_033557465.1). NCBI lineage: Eukaryota > Metazoa > Chordata > Amphibia > Gymnophiona > Ichthyophiidae > Ichthyophis > Ichthyophis bannanicus. The sequence continues at coordinate 66,854,511 of CM066033.1, forward strand.
CACCAGTGCTTGCAACTCACTGATGCGACGTGCTGAAGTGATTGCAATGAGAAAGATAACTTTCCAAGAAAGGAATTTCAATGAGGTAGTAGCTAAGGGTTCGAAAGGTGGCTTCAAGGGCTGACCAAGAACCAGGTTTAAGTCCCATGCCACCGGTGGTGGCCTAATGGGAGGCTTAGTTAGAAGAAGGCCTCTCATAAATCTTGCTATAAGAGGATGGGAGGCGATAGGTTGTACATTTAGAGACTTGAAAGAAGCTGCAATAGCACTCAAATGGACTCTTACTGAGTTAGTTTTAAGTCCTGAATTGGATAAATGAAGGAGATACTCCAGTAATAGAAACATAGAAACACAGAAACATGACGACAGAAAAAGACCACAAGGCCACATGTTTTGGTCTTGCCCTCAAGCTCAGGTTTTCTGGAGGAAGGTGATGGCCTACTTGGCCCGCTGTGTGCAGCTGCCAGTGCCTTTACATGCTGGCAATGTGGTCCTAGATATCTGGGACGAGCAATGGTTGGATGCTTTGGGCCCAGTGATGATGAGCTGGATTCGCTTGTTCTTGATGCTAGCCCGCATGACGGTTTTACAGAAATGGTTGGAAACAACTGGGCCTGGTTGCGGACTTTGGAGAGTGAAGCTCCATGAGATGTTACTCATGGCCCGGCTTCATGCTGCTGGGCATCCGCGCCGCTGGCAGCGGTTTCTGGAGGGGTGGGGACCCCATCTCTCTCTCCTGCCTTCCCGAGTTCGCTGTCGGATACTTGGTGGCCTTTAAGGGGCGCAAGGGCTTCCTCACTGGAGTCCCCCTTGCGTACTATTCAATACGCCTGCAGATAGTGTGAAGGAGGGTGTTCCAATACAGTCGGGGATAGGGAGGGTTGGGTGGGAGGAGGGGGAATAGGTAGGGATGTGGCAGGGCTATGGCTGTTGTGAATATTTGGGGGAGTGGTTGCTTGTTGCCTTGCACACGGAGGGCCTGGGAGAAGAGTCCACCCTAGGCCCGTCCGGTTTGATCGGCAAGTTATTGAAAGGGATTGCAGGGGGGGGGGAGGTACTGGGGGGGATATCCCCACCTAGGGGAGGATGCTCCATTGTGTATGGTTTTGAGTGTTTGGCTGATGTAGGTGGAATGCAGTGGAAGGAAGGGTGGGTAATTCCTGCCACTGTTAGAACTGTGGACCTCCCTGGCGGTTCCTGGCGACGGCCCCGAGGGTGGTGGGCGGGGTGGGGGTGGAGGAGCTGTCATTTATTTTCACTGGGGTTTACTAGTGTTTTAGTGCCTCTCGCCGACCTCGCTCTCATATCCTACTGGTCCTGCACTTGTTGATGATTTGTTTAATGTATACTGTTTGTAATACTTTTTGCTTCTGTGTATTCGTATGATTGTTTATTGATTGTGGTGCTGAAAACTGAATAAAACAGATTGAACATAAAAAAAGACCACAAGGCCCATCTAGTCTGTCCTTCCATAACAACAACTACAACAGTCCACTTTTTACCTTTAGTGATCCTCTGTGTTGGTCCCATGCTTTTTTGAATTCAGTTACTGTCCTCATCTCCACCACCTCCACTGGGAGACTATTCCACGGATCCACTACTCTTTCCGTAAAGAAATATTTCCGCATATCACTCCTGAATCTATCTCCCTTCACCCTCATCCCATGTCCCCTCGTAGCAGAACTTGCTTTCAATTGAAAGAGGCTCTCTCCCTGAACATTTATGCCACGGAGGTATTTAAACATCTCAATCATATCACCTCTATCCCGCCTTTCCTCTAAGGTGTACATATTAAGATCCTTAAGTCTGTCCTCATATGCTTTATAATGAAGCCCACTAATCATTTTAGTAGCCACCCTCTGCACCGACTCCATCCTGTTCACATCCTTTTGAAGGTGCGGTCTCCAGAATTGCACACTATACTCCAAATGAGGTCGCACCAAAGACTTATACAGAGGCATTATCACCTCCTTTTTTCTGCTAGCCATTCCTCTCCGTATGCACCCAAGCATCCTTCTAGCTTTTGCCGTCACCTTTTCTACCTGTTTAGCTACTTAAAGATCATCAGACACAACCACGCCTAGGTCCCGCTCTTCTTTAGTGGACAAAAGCACTTCACCTCCTATACTGTATTGCTCCCTTGGATTGCTGCAGCCCAAATGCATGACCTTACATTTTTTAACATTAAATCCCAGCTGCCAAATTCTAGACCATTCTTCAAGCTTATCTACACCTTCCTGGGTGTCTACTCTATTGCAGATTTTGGTATCATCCGCAGAGAGGCAAACCTTACCCGACAGCCCTTCCGTTATATCACTAACAAAGATGTTAAAAAGAATCGGACCAAGGACAGATCCCTGGGGCACACCACTGGTAACATCCTTCTCCTCAGAGTGAGCTCCATTTACTTGTACTCTTTGTCGCCTCCCACCCAACCAATTTCTAACCCAAGCAGTAACTTTAGGGTCCATCCCCAGGGTGCTCAGTTTGTTTATAAGTCGCCTGTGAGGAACAGTGTCAAAGGCTTTACTGAAATCTAAATACACCACATCTAGAGCTCTCCCTCGGTCCAACTCCCTGGTCACCCAGTCAAAGAAATCAATCAGATTTGTCTGACAAGACCTGCCTCTGGTGAATCCATGCTGCCTCGGATCCTGTAATCCGCCGGACTCCAGAAACCTCACTATTTTCTCTTTCAGCAGCGTTTCCAATAATTTACTCACCACTGAAGTTAAACTAACCGGCCTGTAGTTTTCAACCACATCCTTACTTCCGCTTTTGTGTAAAGGCACCACATGAGCCTCTCTCCAGTCCTTTGGCACCACTCCCGACTCCAACGAGGCATTGAAAAGGTCAGTCAGTGGAGTTGCTAGAACGTCCCCAAGTTCCCTCAGTATTCTAGGGTGTATCCCATCCGGTCCCATCGCTTTGTCTACTTTAAGTTGAGCTAGTTTCTCACGAACACAGTCTTTTGAAAATTGTTCAAGATGTCCCTCACTTCTGTTCCTATTTGTGGGTGTTTTCTGAGGTCCTGCTCCTGGTTCTTCATCTGTGAACACAGAACAAAAATATTTGTTAAGCAATTCTGCTTTATCCTTATCAGCTTCTACATATTCCCCCCCTGCACCCTTGAGTCTGACAATACCACTTTTGCCCTTCCTCTTCTCACTAACATATCTGAAAAATGTCTTATCCCACCATTTTATTGCATTGGCTATTTCCTCCTCCTTTTGAATCTTTGCCTTCTTGACTACTTTGCTAGCTTCTCTAAGTTTTTCCAAATACAGATGCCTGTCTTCCTCTCTCTGTGATCTCTTGTATTTCATGAAGGCCTCCCTCTTTTTCTTCACTTTTTCAGCTACTTCCTTCGAAAACCATAGCGGTCTCCTGTTCCTTTTGCCTTTATTTACCATTTTAACAAAAAGGTTGGTTGCCTTTAAAATACCCCCTTTCAGTTTTGCCCACTGTTTTTCTACATCCCCCAGCTGTTCCCATCCCACTAACGACTCCCTGAGGTATTGACCCATCTTTGCAAAGTTAGTTTTCCTAAAGTCTAAGATCTTCACCTTGGAATGGATTCTAATAGCCCTAGTCCTAATACTGAACCACACCATCTGGTGATCACTGGATGCAAAATGATCTCCCACTACAACATCAGAAACACTTTCACCATTGGTAAGCACCAAGTCCAGTATGGCCCCTTCACGTGTGGGGTCTGTTACCAATTGCCTGAATAGTAATGATTCCAGAGGTATCGCAAGGGGGTTAAGACCCTTTTGCGAACACCATATGGTAAACCTCTTCCACTTAAAAGCATAAGAGCGTCTAGTGGAAGGCTTCCTGGAAGCATAAAGGACATCCTTTACTTGCTGAGGGAGGTTAAGACCATGAAGATCTAGGCCTTCAGCAACCAAGCTCTGAAATGCAGAGACTGGGGAGTGGGATGTCATAACATTCCGTTCTCCTGAGACAGGAGATTTGGAGCAGACCCTAACTCCAGGGAGGGGGCTTGAGAGAGATGTAGAAGCAGAGGGTACCACACTTGCCGTGGCCAATGTGGAGCTATGAGAATCATAAGCACTCTGTCTCTCTGAAGCTTGAACAGGGTTTTGGGAATTAGGGGAATGGGTGGAAAGGCATAAAGGAAGTCCTGACCCAGGTGAAGGAGGAAGGCATCCCTGGTCTGAGAACCCTGAGCCGGAATTCTGGAACAGAACCGGGGAAGTTTGGCATTCAATGGACTTGCAAAGAGGTCTATGTCCGGGGTTCCCCAAATTTGAAAAATCTTGCCACCTCGTCTGCATGTAGAGAACATTCGTGTGGAAGCAGAACTCGACTGAGTCTGTCTGCCCAAGAGTTTTGTATGCCTGGAAGATAAACTGCCAGGAGGTGAATCTGATGCTCTCTGGAGAGGGCCCATAGTCACAAAGCTTCGTTGCAAAGCGAAAGAGAGCCTGTTCCTCCCTGCTTGTTCACGTAAAACATGGCTACTTGATTGTCTGTGTGGATGAGGACTGTCTTGTAGCTGAGCAGGGTGTGGAACACTCGAAGAGCAAGGAAGATTGCTCCGAGTTCTAGGAGATTGATATGTAGATGAGTCTCCTGTGGAGACCAAGTGCCCTGGGTGGAGAGGTCTTGCAGTTGAGCTCCCCAACCCACTGGTGAAGCATCCGTTATGAGAGTTCCCTGGGGTAAAGACTGTTGAAACAGGGACCCCAGCAACAGGGTCTCAGTGGACTGCCACCGCTGGAGAAACAAAATGAGACAATTTGTGTTTGTTATTTTGTCTGACAGGCACTCTGATGCCTGGGTCCATTGAGTGGATAAGGTCCACTGGGCCGCTCTCATATGGAGGCGAGCATAAAGGACCACATGAACTGTAGATGCCATGTGACCTAGTAGTTGTAACATTTCCCGGGCAGTGAGTTGAGGTTTTAGCACTGCTTGAGAAGCTAACTGCACCATGCGGAGGCAACGGGCCTGGGGAAGATAGGCCCTTACTTTTCTGGTATCCAGCAAAGCTCCTATGAACTCTAGCAACTGAGTGGGAGTTAGACTGGATTTTGGGATGTTTATGACCAGACCCAAATACTGAAGAATACACATTGTGCAAGATAGGGCTCGAATGAGCCAGTCATCTAAGTAGAGGAAGACGAATATTCCTAGAGTACAGAGAAATGCTGCTAACACAGACATGCAACATGCATTTCGTGAACACTCTTGGTGCTGAGGCCAAGCCAAAAGGAAGCACTCTGTATTGGTAGTGCTTTCCTTGAAAAAGGAACCGAAGGAACTTTCTGTGGGTTGGATGGATGAGAACATGAGTGTACGCATCCTTGAGATCTAGACAACAAAGCCAATCCTGAATCTGAAGGTATGGCAGCCGAGTTCCTAGAGAAATCATCTTGAATTGCTCTTTGAACAGGAATTTGTTCAATTCTCTGAGGTCCAAAATAGGTCTGTATCTCCCTGTTTTCTTTGGGATAAGGAAATGGGAGTAAATCCCTGTACCCTGTTGATGAATGGGTACATCTTCTATGCCCCTTGGGCAAGAAGCACAGTGACCTCTTGACCTAGCAGGTTGATGAGAGAGGTCTGAGAATTGAACTGTCTTACCATTGTGGGAGGGGGCATGCACACAAAGTGCAGCTTGTACCCCTTTCTTATAATGGAGAGTGTCCAATGCTCTGCCGTTATCTGCTCCCACCTGGGGGCAAAGTGACATAACCTTCCTGGAATGGTGGAAGGCTCTGGTCCATTGAGGGCCAGGAAGGCTAAGTTCTCTAGATGAAAGTCAAAGGCCTTGTGGAGGCTGAGACTGCTGAGATGGTTGAGGCTTAGCAGTCTGCTTTCCTTTGTTTAGGTGGTTGCTGACCCTTCCGGGCAGGCTGACCTGCAGAACGCCCCTGCTGGGAATAAGAGGGATAAAACCTTCTTTTTTTGAAAAGAAAGAAATCTTTCAAGAAGCCTTTTTCGCAGGATCAGCTGTGGCTTTGGATAGCCTATCCAAAGTGGCGCTGTCAGCATCTAAATCATTGGCTTTTTCTTGCCAATTTCTTCCAAATAGATTCTCACCTGTACAAGGGATATTGCCCAGTTTGTCCTGCACCCAGAGCTCCAAATCGGATGCCTGGAGCCAGGCAATTCTACGTGCATCTATGGCAATGGCAGAGGTTCTGCTTATGCACTCAAAACAGTAAAAAGCTGCACGATTGACAAACTTTGAAACATCCTGGGCATGCTTAACCAGTGTGAGATAATTCTGCCTTTTGTCCTCAGGAAGAAGAGGGCTCAAAACCTCTAAATCTCCTGTGACCTCTTTAAGGAACATTCCTGTGTATAAAATATAGGAACGGATCCTGGCAGAAAGCATGGAAGCCTGGAACGTACGACGTCCAAAGGCATCCAAAGTTCTACACTCACGTCCTGGAGGATTAGAGGCATGCCTCTTTGCACTTCTGATCCTTCTCATAGCTGACTCCACAACAATGAAGTGGTGGGGAAGCTGAGTTTTTTGGAAGCCAGGACAAGGAGGGACTCAATACACAGTATCTAGCCTGCGAGAGTGAGGAGAGGTGGTAAGAGGAGTCTCCCACATTCTCAACATGAGATCATGTAAAATCTCATGGATAGGCAAGGTAGCCGCCTCCATAGGAGCCTTGGCATATTGTAAAATCTCCAACTCCTTAGCTCTGGGCTCTGTCTCAGGAGTCAGAGTAATGGACAACCCATGAGCCACCTCTCTGATGAAATCCTAAAAGGAGATATCCTCTGGAGGAGACATCCTACGTTTAGGGGAGGAAGGCTCCTCTGGGAGAAGTATCCCGGTACCGGCAGAGCTGTCAGAATCCTCGGAGTCCTCCAAGGTTTCGAAGTACCGTCTGTCCGGATGCTCTTGAAGAGCTCGATACCCGTACCCACCGAAGTCGGTACCGGGGGTAATCGGTACTGGTGTATCGGCACCCGATGGCATTGCATGATTGGGTACCGGCAAAGCCGACACCGATGTCGATGTCAATGCTATCGGTACTGGTACCGGCATCGGTGCCGGTACCGATTGAACTGTCTGACGCGGTTCTGAAGGCGTCGATGCCACAAAAAGAGCCGCCACACTGCGCTCAATAGCCAGGAACCTCTGGTCTATCGACGGCAATTTTACCGGTATAGAACCCTCAAGGGCAACGCCAGAGGCATCTCGATGCTTGGAAGGAGATCTACCCTTTGAGGACCGGCTAGACTTATGTTTAGTTACCTGAGATCCATGGGAGGAAGGCGTCGATGCCACCGAAGCTGCATCAGAAGGAAAAAAGGTACTGAGCTTGGCAGCTCGGTTCTGTCGACCCCTTTTGGACATCATGGCACAAGCCATGCACTCGGAGATGGAGTGGTCAGGACCTAAACACTAGTGGGTGTCGGTGACGGAGATGGTACCGCCACACTTGGTGCATTTTTTAAAACCCGAGGCGGGTTTCTCCATAGTGGAGGAAAGGCCCAAAATGGCACGCACCTGGAAAAATTTGGTAAAAAAGGATTATTATTAATATTATCTTTTGAAAAGAAAGAAAGAAGAACCGGCGGTACTGGTATAGCATCGGGGAAGGCAGACGCAACCACAAAAAAACAAAGAATGAAGAAACAATTTTCTGCGGTGACTGGAAAACGACCTGCTGGCTCCGCGGAAAATGAGGAACTGGAGAGAGGCAGTTGGGAAAGGCGGGAAGGCAGTACGCAGGCGCTGTGGGATGCTCCCAAAAGCTTCCTAATTGGACGCTGTGGAGCGTTCTCGCGCAGGTTCCGTCGGTACCAACAATACCCATATGTGAAGACTACATTACTGCTTGTTCCTGGAGATACATAGATCGATTGTTTACGTTATCAGAATATAGAAAGACTAGGGGACATGCAATGAAGCTACAGGGTAAACTATTTAAGAGTAATAAAAGAAAATATTTTTTCACTCAACATGTAATCAAACTCTGGAATTTGTTACCGGAGGATGTAGTAAAGGCTGTTAGTGTAGCTGGGTTTAAAAAAGGTTTGGACAAGTTCCTAGAGGAAAGGTCCATAAACCATTATTAAAAAGGGACCCGGGATATCACTGCTTGACCCAATACAAACATTGTGGAACCTGTGTTTTTTGGGGAAACTGCTAGGTACATATGACCTAAATTGGCCACTGTTGGAAACAGGATACTGGGCTTGATGGACCTTGGTCTGATCCAGTATGGCATATCTTATGTTCTTATTAAATAAACAGTCTGCCTTGCGGAAGGACTCCAAAAGCTTAAGATAACGCCGCAACACCCTCTGCAGATTCAGAAGGTAGAGTTGACGTTGCTCCGCTGACTCATCCCGGCTGGGAAAAAACTAGTAAGGAAACCTCCTGATTTAAATTAATGTATTTATAAGGTCTTTTGATATACCGCTAGGGCCGAAGCATAAAAGCGATTTACAATAAATTAAAATAACAAGCTTTTCCAAGGATTGCTGAGCAGAGATGGTGTCCATCTGTCCAAGAAGGGTCGATGTGTCTTCAGTAGCAGACTGGCTAACCTACTGAGGAGGGCTTTAAACTAGATTCATTGGAGATGGGTGAAGAAAGACCCCAGGTAAGTGAAACATTAAATACCTTTATGGAAATGGGTAAAAGGGGCAACATATGGAAAGCAGTGTTTATAAGTGCCCGTAGCATGGAAAAGAAGTATCGTGAAGTCGGCGTCGACTCATGGCAACCCTCTAGATAGTTGTCCTAAATTGTGTTCGATCTGTTGAGTTCTGCAATTGCCTTTCTTTCTCTTCTGGCTTTAGCATCTCTACGTTTCTGGACAATTTTCATAAGAACATAAGAACATAAGATATGCCATACTGGGTCAGACCAAGGTCCATCAAGCCCAGTATTCTGTTTCCAACAGTGGCCAATCTAGGTCATACGTACCTAGCAGTTTCCCCAAGGGACACAGGTTCCACAATGCTTGTATTGGTTCAAGCATTGATATCCTGGGTCCCTTCTTAATAATGGTTTATGGACCTTTCCTCCAGGAACTTGTCCAAACCTTTTTTAAACCCAGCTACACTAACAGCCTTTACTACATCCTCCGGTAACAAATTCCAGAGTTTGATTACACGTTGAGTGAAAAAATATTTTCTTTTATTAGTCTTAAATAGTTTACCCTGTAGCTTCATTGCATGTCCCCTAGTCTTTCTATATTCTGATAAGGTAAACAATCGATCTACGTTTACCCGTTCCACTCCGTTCATTAATTTATAGACTTCTATCATATCTCCCCTCAGCCGTCTCTTTTCCAGGTTAAAGAGCCCCAACCTTTTTAGCCTTTCTTCATAGGAGTAGCCTTCCATCCCCTTTACCATTTTGGTGGCTCTTCTCTGAACCTTTTCTAAAATTGCTATATCCTTTTTAAGATATGGCGACCAGAATTGCACACAATATTCAAGGTGCGGTCTCACCATGGAACGATATAGAGGCATTATAATATCTTTTGTTTTATTTTCCATTCCTTTCCTTATCATACCTAGCATTCTATTTGCTCTCTTGGCCGCCGCTGCACACTGGGCCGAGGGTTTTAACATGGTATCCACAAGGACGCCTAAATCTTTTTCTTGGGTGGTGGTTCCTAATGTGGAACCTTGCATCGTGTAACCATAGTTTGGGTTGTTCTTCCCTAGGTGCATAACCTTGCACTTCTCCACATTAAATTTCATCTGCCATTTTGATGCCCAGTCTTCCAATTTATCAAGATCCTCTTGCAATTTTCCACAATCCTCCTGGGTTTTAACAACTTTAAAAAGTTTTGTGTCATCAGCAAATTTGATAACCTCACTCGTTATTCCACTTTCCAGGTCATTTATGAATATGTCAAAAAGCAGCGGACCCAGCACAGATCCCTGGGGTACACCACTATTCACCTTTCTCCATTGGGAAAATTGGCCATTTAGCCCTACCCTCTGCTTTCTATCTTTTAACCAGTTCCTGATCCACAGTAGTACACTGCCTCCTATCCCATGACTCTTTAGTTTTGCCAAAAGTCTCTCATGAGGGACCTTGTCAAAGGCTTTCTGAAAGTCCAGATACACAATATCAACCGACTCACCTTTGTCCACCTGTTTATTCACTCCTTCAAAAAAACATAACAGATTAGTAAGACAAGATCTTCCTTGTCTAAAGCCATGTTGGCTGTCTCCCATTAGGTCATGACTATCTATATGCTGAGTAATTTTATTCTTTATGATGGTTTCTACCATTTTTCCCGGTACTGATGTCAGGCTCACCGGTCTGTAGTTTCCCGGATCACCCCTCGAACCCTTTTTAAAAATTGGTGTTACATTGGCGATCCTCCAATCCTCAGGTATTAGAGATGATTTTAATGATAGTTCACAGATTACTGATAGCAGGTCTGCAATCTCAAATTTCAGTTCTTTCAACACCCTTGGATGTATACCATCCGGCCCAGGTGATTTGCTACTCTTCAGTTTATCTAATAGTTGTAAGACATCTTCCCGATGTATCGATATTTCCTTCAATTCTTCCACACCTTTAAATACCACTTCAGTCGTGGGTAACATCCCTACATCTTCCTCAGTAAAGACCGAAGCAAAGAATTCATTCAGTCTCTCCGCTATCGCCTTGTCGCCTCTTAGTGCTCCTTTAACCCCTTTATCATCTAATGGACCAACTGACTCTCTCACGGGTTTTTTGCTACGAATGTACTTGAAAAGGTCTTTATTTCGCGTTTTTGCTTCCGCAGCAAGCTTCTTCTCAAATTCTCTCTTTGCCTGCCTTATCAATGCCTTGCATTTGACTTGCCAGTGCTTGTGCTGTTTCCAGGTTTCATCATTTGGCTCTTTTTTCCATTTCTTGAAAGATGCTTTTTTGGCAACAACAGCCTCTCTGACCTCAGCTTTAAACCATGCTGGCAATTTTTTGGACTTCCTTCCACTTTTCTTAAAGCGTGGAATACAGCTGGTCTGGGCTTCCAAGATAGTATTTTTCAACAACACCCAAGCTTGATGTACGTCTTTAACCTTGGCAACTGCTCCTTTTAGTTTTTTCTTAACTGTTTTCCTCATTCTATCATAGTCTCCCTTTCGAAAGTTAAAGGGTAGTACTGTGGATTTCCTTACTATCCCTCCTCCACTAATTAAATCAAAGGCGATCATGCTATGATCACTATTGCCAAGTGGCCCCAACACCCTTATCTCTTGCACTACATCTGGTGTTCCACTAAGGACTAGGTCTAATATTGCTTCCCCTCTGGTCGGTTCATGAACCAGCTGCTCCAAGAAGCAGTCATTTATTTTATCTAGGAACTTTATCTCCCTAGCATGTCCTGTTGTGACACTGACCCAGTCGATGCCGGGGTAATTGAAATCACCCATTATTATTACTGCACTGTAACTTTTGCTAGCTTCCTTGATTTCTTTGAGCATTTCATCATCCATTTGTTCATTCTGGCCAGGCGGACGATAGTACACCCCCACTGCCATCGCCTTCCCCTTTTTACATGGAATTTCAATCCATAGAGATTCTACAGCAAATTTTGTTTCTTGCAAAACTTTAATCCTTTCTGACTCAATGCCCTCTCTAACATAGAGCGCAACCCCTCCACCAATTTGATCAGCTCTATCATTTCGATATAGTTTGTACCCAGGTATCACAGTGTCCCACTGGTTGTCCTCCTTCCACCATGTCTCTGATATTCCAATCATATCTAACCTCTCGTTTAGTGCTATATATTCTAACTCTCCCATCTTGTTTTGTAGACTTCTAGCATTTGCATACAAGCATTTTAGAGACTGTATTTTATTCATATTAATTTGGCTATTGGTAGACATGGGTAATTTGGGATCTTTAAGTTCTGTCTGCTCCATACTCGAGGGCATTTGGGCTACTTTACTCTTTTTTGGAACCTCTCTGCTTTTTGTAGTATCCTTCAAGGATACATTCTTCCGAACCATGCGCTCTTGGGCGACTGTCGGCTTTCCCCTATTATCTAGTTTAAAAGCTGCTCTATCTCCTTTTTAAAGGTTAATGCCAGCAGCCTGGTTCCATCCCGGTTAAGGTGAAGCCCATCCCTTCGGAAGAGCCCCTCCTTTCCCCAGAATGTTCCCCAGTTCCTAACAAATCCGAACCCCTCATCTCTGCACCATTGTCTCATCCACGCATTGAGACTCCGGAGCTCTGCCTGCCTATTGGGTCCTGCGCGTGGAACGGGAAGCATTTCGGAGAACGCTACCCTGGAAGTTCTGGATTTCAACTTCCTACCTAAAAGCCTAAATTTAGCTTCCAGAACCTCCCTACCACATTTTCCTATGTCATTGGTACCAACATGTACCAAGACAGCAGACTCCTCCCCAGCACTATCTAAGACCTTATCTAGGTGGCGTGTGAGGTCCGCTACCTTCGCACCAGGCAGGCATGTTACCAGGCGATCCTCACGTCCACCAGCCACCCAGCTATCTACATGCCTAATGATCGAATCACCAACTATAACTGCTGTCCTAACCCTTCCCGCATGGGCACTTGGCCCTGGAGAAACCTCCTCGGTGCGAGAGGGGTTTACATCACCTGGAGGACAGGTCCTAGTTACAGGATCACTTCCTGCCACACCAGGGTGATGCTCTCCTGTCACGTGACCTCTCTCCTCCATGGCAACAGGGATGCTGCCAGACTGGAGGTGGGACTTCAGGACTATATCCCTGTAGGTCTCGTCTATGTACCTCTCTGTCTGTCTTATGTTTTCCAAGTCTGCTACTCTAGCCTCTAGAGAATGGACTCGTTCCCTGAGAGCAGAGAGCTCCTTGCACCTAGTGCACACGTAAGACCTCTCACCAGCTGGGAGAAAATCATACATGTGACACTCAATGCAAAAGACTGGAAAGCCCACATCCCGCTGCTGGACTGCTGTCTGCATCTTAGTTTTAAGTTTGTGTTTAGATCTTTAAGTTCTATATGTACTAAAGGGTGCAATGGATATTTATACCACTAAAACTGTACCTAAGAAGTTTAATATACCTTGTTCACCTGAAGCTTAATTAATCTCAGGTCCTTGGTGTATGACTGATTTGGGTAATGAGCTTCACCTGAGAGCACCTCCTGTCTTTTAAGTTGTGCAAGTACCTATAAAGCTGTGATTTTCCCAGGGGAGGGTGGGTGTGGGGAGGGAGGGAGGGATATAACACTTATTAAAAAAGGGCTGCTACACAGTACCTTGTCCTGTGCTGCTGAGGAAAACTATATTCTGATTTGATTTAAATTATAGCTCTTTGCTGCTACTAGGCTCTAACCTATTATGAAATTTAAACTACAAGCTCTCTGCTGGATTCTAAATTTAACCAGAAAGCTCTCTTCTGTGTTTTAATTTGAAACTAAAAGTACTTTGCTGATGCTAGGCCCTGAGTGACTATGAAATTTAAACTACAGCTGTCTACTGGGTATGAAAGGTAACCAGAAAGTTCTCTTCTGTGTTTTTAAATTGAATCTTAAACTGTTGCTACTAGGCCCTGACTGATTTAACAAAAAAAAATAGTGGGTTCACAGATTAATTAGCTTTTTAATAAAAAAAAATTCCTTTCAGAAAAATTCCCAGAAGTATATACTCACAATTTCAGATTTCTCTCCAGAAGTAACAGCCCCCCTTTCCAGTCCTTCAAGAGCTTCTTCAGTCATCAATTTTAGCCGTTTTTGCTTTTTCACCTTATGTAGAGACTTATCGCTTTCTTCTAATACAACCTTCTTGATGTCACCCCATAACTCTTCTGGAACTTTGTCATTTGTATCTAAAGCAGTAAATCGATTTCTCAGGCAGTCTTTAAATTTCAGTGGTATATTCTCAAGGTCATATTTTGCTACATTCATGAATGGCTTGCTCTTTTTCAACTTTCGCTTGAGTTTGCAAATTAGTAGTTGGTGATTTCTACCACAGTCAGCTCCAGGTTTTCTCTTTATTGGTGTTATCAAGCTTTTCCATCATTGTCTTCCACAGATGTAGTCAATTTGATTTCTGTATAATCCATTGGGTAAAGTCCATGTGAACAGTCGGCACTTGTGTTGCTGGAAGAAGGTATTTGAGATGAATAGCTCATTGGTCTTGCAGAATTATATCAGTCTTTCTCCAGCTTTGTTTCTGTTGCCAAGTCCATATTTTCCAACCACTTTGTCTTCTTTGTTGCCAACTTTTGCGTTCCAATCACCCATGACTATCAGGATATCCTGTTTGCATGTTCTGTCAATTTCAGCTTGTAACTGTTCATAGAACGCATCGTCTTCCTCTTCTGCAGCTGTTGTTGGGGCATATACCTGAATTATAGTTGTGTTGATGGGCTTTCCTCGTAGATGAATAGAAATTAAGCGTTCACTGACTGCATTGTATTTCATAATAGTTCTTGCAAGTTTCTTCTTAACTATAAACACAACACCATTTCTTCTTTGTCTTTCATTTCCAGCATAATAAACCATATGATCATCAGATGCAAAGTGCCCAAAGACAGTCCATTTCAGTTCACTGACACCCAACAGACTGAGTTGTACACGTTCCATTTCATTACTGACCACGTCCAAATTCCCTTGCTTCATGCTTCATACGTTCCATGTCCCAATATATAAGATATCTTTGCAAACTCTGACTCTCTTTTCATGCACAGCTACATCAGCAGATCCAGCCACATCACAAATGCTGGCTTTACTCTGAGAATTCTTTTAAACTAGATAATAGGGGAGAGCCGACAGTCGCCGAAGAGCACATGGTTTGGAACAATGTATCCTTGAAGGATACTACCAAAAGAATGAAGTTACGGCAGGTTTCAATAAAGTCAAAAGTAGCCCAAATGCCCTTAAGTATGGAGCAGACAGAGCTTAAAGATTCCAAATTACCCCTGCCTACCGATAGCCAGATTAATATGAATAAAATACAGTCTCTAAAATGCTTGCATGCAAATGCTAGAAGTCTAAAAAATAAGATGGGAGAATTAGAATATATAGCACTAAATGAGAGGTTAGATATGATTCGTATGTCAGAGACATGGTGGAAGGAGGACAACCAGTGGGACACTGTGATACCTGGGTACAAATTATAACGTAATGATAGAGCTGATCAAATTTGTGGAGGGGTTGCGCTCTATGCTAGAGAGGGCAATGAGTCAGAAAGGATTAAAGTTCTGAAGGAAAAATCTTTTTCTGTAGAATCTCTACGGATTGAAATTCCATGTAAAAAGGGGACAGCGATGGCAGTGGGGGTGTATTATCGACCGTCTGGCCAGAATGAACCAATGGATGATGAAATGCTCAAAGAAATCAGGGAAGCTAACAAAAGTTACAGAACAGCAATAACAACACAGGTCAGCAAAAAAAAATTTTCGAGAGCTGTTTTGGTTATTCCACGTAATCTTTATGTTTTTTGGTGCGCTAAATCCGAAAATGACCTCCATTTTGTCATAGAACATCACGTTTCCTGACAATTTAGGTAGCTATGTTAAATAAGGCAATACCTCAAAATAAATGGAAATAGACTTATAAAATTAAAGTTTTACTACAATATTTTCATGAAAATCCTTTTTTGAACTGAAATGAGCTCACCTACACACACTAAACTCAATTCTTCTTCCTTGTGAGGCTCCTCTTGGTGCATTTATGCTTGTGAGTAGCATCTGAAATGTCTCTCTGAAGCATCCAACAGTAGTCTGCCATCATTGTAATGCTCCATTTTCCCTGGTATCTCCTTTCCATCTCTTTAACGCCTTGGTGGAATCGTTCACCTTCTCCCTCACTCACAGCTCCCAAATTTTCAGGAAAGTAGTCAAGGTGGGATTTGAGGAAATGCACTTTCAAACTCATTAGGCAACCTAAAGCTTGAAATGCTTTCAGCATTCGTCCAATGATCTTTTTGTAGTGAGGATCTTTGTTATTGCCTAAAATATTCGGTACGACTGCTTTAAATACAATCCACCCTTCTTTTTGAGGATCCGTCATGGCATTGACAAACTCTTGATCAACTATAAGCCTTCTAATGTCTGGTCCGACAAACACACCTTCCTTCAATTTTGCCTCCAACAGGCCTGGAAACTTGGTGACCAAGTATTTGAAGCATTCTCCATCTCTTGGAAGTGATTTTACGAATTGCTTCATCAATCCCAATTTTATGTGGAGAGGTGGTAGAAGAACTTTATGGGAAGGTACCAAAGTTTCTTGGAGGACATTTTTTTCACCGACTGTTAGCACCCTCGGCTGCCAACTCTTCTTGGTCCAGTGATTTTGTCGATCTCGACTGTCCCATAGACACAGAAAATAAGGATATTTGGTATATCCAGCTTGTTGCCCGAGCAGCATGCACAAGACCTTCAAGTCCCCACACACTTGCCAACCATGGTCTTCATATTTAAGTTTACAAAGAACCAATTCCAAGTTCTCGTAGGTTTCCTTCAAGTGTATGGAATGACCTACAGGTATGGAAGCGTAAAAACCATTATGGAGTAAAACTGCTTTGAGACTTCTTTTTGAAGAATCTATAAAAAGACGCCATTGCTCTGAATCATATTGGATTTTAAATTGACCCATCAGACCTTCAACATCAATGCAATAAACCAACTTGTCTTCCTGGGCAAAGTAAGGAACGAACTCCTTTTCACGATGTCTGAACCATGAAGATGACACTCTTGGCAACAATAAATTCCTGCTTTTCAGCCTTGATCCGAGTAACTCAGCAGCATCTTTGGGAAGATTCAAGCCTCTTACCAAATCATTCATCTCCTCCTGAGAAAACAATTTTGGTCTTGTATTATCTTCAAAGTCAGAACTTGATTCGTCATCTGGTTCAGGTATGACTTCACCTTCATCGGAGCTAGGTATCTCTTCCAAGGTAGCAGGGGGCTTGGGTACTGGTATATCTGTGCCATGGGGGATGGGACAAATTGCCGAGTGAAGATTGGGGTATGAAATGGAATGCTTCCATTTGGAATTAAACCCTTTCACATCGCATGAACAAAAGTAACAGTCGTCACTATGGTTCTTTTGCTCTCGCCATACCATAGGAATCCCATAACGGAAAGATTTTTTCTTACCCTTGAACCAGTTTCGGAGGTCCTCAACACACCGTTGCACACTTTATGAGGCGCCCAGACTTTATCTTGATCTCCAATTTTTAGTCCAAAGTATGCAAAGTATACTTTTTTCACAAAGTCTGTAATATTCTGCTGTTGCTTCAACACTGTATATTCACCACAGATGAAACAGAAACTGTCTGGCGAATTAATACACTTTCTCGGAGCCATAACATAATGGTTGAAGAATGACAAGCTAACACGAATTGCTATGAAAAAGTGTGAACAGCCTAGAACCAAGAACCTGATGATGATTCGTGCACAAGTGTGGCATGCAGGAGAGAGAGAGCAGCTCTGTGTCTGTACACGAAACATCACAGTGCTGGCCACGTCCCCCTGCACTGACCGGAGCTGCTGCTATCTAACCTGTGTCTCCCTCCCACTGGATTCTTCAGGAAAGATTAACCCCTTCTACCATTAGAAGCACGGACTTAAAACTTGCTTAGCTTATATATATATTGCTGACCATCAGATTTACAGTGCTTTTTTTTTTTTTACATAACTCGGACAGCCCCTTTAAGGTTTTTTTGGCATTTTATATCTTAAATGCACTTATGTGAATTAATAGTAATTTGAATTAATTAATAGTAATATGAAAACATTTGATAAATTTGAAGACAATTTTGCATGTTGTGGCAAATCATGACTTCTAGGAGTTTTTTCAATATTTTATTTGTTTTCAGCACACCAAAATACATGGAAATTAGATGAAAATAATCAAACAGCTTTTTAGTCGCAGACCTGTGTAATGGGTGATTTCAATTACCCCAGTATTGACTGGGTCTGTGTCAGGGCAGGACATGCTAGGAAGGTAAAGTTTCTAGATGAAATAAATGACTGCTTCTTGGAGCATCTGGCTCTTGAACCGACCAGAGGGGAAGCCAATTTGGACCTAGTCCTTTGTGGAACATCAGATCTGGTGTAAGAGATAAGTGTGTTGGGGCCACTTGGCAATAGTGATCATAGCATGATTGCGTTTGATTTAATTAATGGAGGAGGGATGGTAAACATAGTTACTCACCTGTAACAGGAGTTCTCCAGGGACAGCAGGAATCGGTCCTCACTTATGAGGAGACATCGGCACCGATGGAGCCCGCGCGGAGCTATTCCCCAGCTTTCAAAGAAAGCCTTTGGGATTGATGCCATGCATGCATGGCCCTCTTCTTACCCAAGCGTGCAATCTTGCTCAGTCAGGTCCCTTAACTCAAGCCCTACCAAGGAGATGGCAAGGGAAGGATAAAAATCTAGCAACTCATCAGGGGAGATGGGAGGGTAGTGAGTACTGATTCCTGCTGTCCCTGGAGAACACCTGTTACAGGAGAGTAACTATGCTTTCTCCAGGAACAAGCAGGAAGTCAGTCCTCATCTAGGTACGTATGACCTAGATTGGCCACTGTTGGAAACAGGATACTGGGCTTGATAGACCTTGGTCTGACCCAGTATGGCATATCTTATGTTCTTATGTTCTCACTTATGGGATTCCCCAGTTACAGACTACCGAACCTGTAACCAAAAAACACCTCCGCGAGGCCGTGAGCAGAAGCCGATGCCCAGAGGAGCCAGTCTTCGGGTTCCCAGGGCGAAATAATCGGTAGCCATCGAGGGCAGGAGTTGCTTACACCTCGAACAGATTACGGAGTACAGCTTAGCCGAAGGCACTGTCCCGGCAGGACTCCCTATCCAGGCAGTAGTGCAAGGCGGAAGTGTTCGCTGAAGTCCATGTCACAACCTGGCAGATGTCCGATAGTGGCACTGAGCGCAGCGAAGCCACCAAAGCTGCCCTGGCTCAGATGCTGTGTGCGGTGACCCATCGATCTAGCGGTGTGCCCGCCTTCGCGTTAGCGAAGGTGATGCAGTCCACCACCCAAATGGATAGGGTACACTTTGTGACTGCCTGCCCCAAGCGATTGGGATCGTAGGTCACGAAAAGTCAGCCAGACTAGCGATGAGAATGGGTGCGCTGCAGATAGAGGGCAAGAGCCCTCTTGTAGTTGAATGTATGCAAAACCGCCGATGCCTGGTCGGCATGGGGTCTCGGGAAGAAGGTCGGCAAGACTATCTCCTGATTGAGATGAAAATCCAAGACAACCTTCGGCAGAAACATGGGGTGGGTACGGAGGACCAACCTGTTCCTATAGAACCTGGTGTAAGGGGCTTCAGCCATGAGAGGCTGGATTTCACTGACTCGGCGGGCAGAGGACAAAGCCCCCAGGAAGACAACCTTCCAGGATAGGTGCCGAAGCGAGCACATCACGATCGGCTAGAAGGGTGAACCTGTAAGCTGCATGAGCACTAAATTCAAATCCCATTGCGGAGAAGTCCGGATGGGAGGTTTGGACAGCAAGAGGCCCTGCATGAATTGGGAGACCAAGGGCTGTTCAGAGAGGGGTTTTCTCTCTATGTGGAAGCGATGCGTCGAGATGGCGCTCAGGAGTACGCTGAAAGAGTTTGACTTCAGCCCTTCCTTCGAGAGACAGAGAAGGTACTGGAGGACCCACCGAATGGGACACTAGAAAGGGTCGATCTGGAGCTCGGAGCACCAGACCGAGAAGCATCGCCACTTGAAGGCGTAAACTCGTCTCGTCGAGTCCTTCCTCAACGTGAGGACCACCTCCTCGACCTCCTCTGGGAGGTCTAGCGTGGCTAGGGTGACCCGTTCAGCTGCCAGGCTGCGAGTGACAATGAGATCAGGTTGGGGTACAGCACCCGCCGGTCCTCCTGCGTTAGCAAGCCCGGGCACAGCACAGGGGAATCGGAGGCTCGGATGTGAGCCAAAGCAGGCGTGGGAAGCACAGTTGCTGAGGCCACGAGAGGGCGATGAGTATCATCGACACACTTTCCTACTGAGTTTTGTGGAATGTCCTCGCAATGAGAGGAGTGGGAAGGAATGCATAGAGAAGTCCGGAGGCCCAGCTCAGAAGGAACGCATCCCGTGACTCCCTGCTCGGATGCGAGACTGGGCCGCAAAAGCAGGGGAGCTGAGTGTTCGCCGGGCTGGAGAACAGGTCCATAGTCGAGGTCCCCCCATTTGTGAGGGTGGAGGATCCTGCTGAGTTTGTCTGCGAGAATGTTCTCATGGTCTGGGAGATAGACCGCTCGTAGGTTCATCCCTCGACGGAAGGCGAAGGAGTAGATGAGGACCACTTTCCGGCAGAGGCGGCATGATCCTCTGCCCCCTCCTTGTTGATGTAGAACATCGCTACTCGATTGTTGGTCTGCACAAGTACCAACATTCCTTGGAGGTGGTCCTCGAAGGCCCTCAGTGCCCATCGGACTGCCAGAAGCTCGAGCAACTTGATCTGCTGTTGAGACTCTTTGGGTGATCATAGCCCCCTGCATGTACAGTTCACCGCAGTGAGCTCCCCATCCTAGTAGGGAAGCATCCATTGTCAGCACTAGTTCGTGCTGTGGAGATTGGAAGGGCAGTCCCCAGAGATGGTTGCGGGGGTTCTGCCACCAGTCTAAGGACCTGTGAAGGTCGTGGGAAACCTGAATGGGGTCCCTGAGGAGACCAGAGGCTGGGCTCCACTGAGTGCTGAGGCACCACTGGGCCATCTGCATGTGCATGCGGGCATGTGGAACTACATGGACGGTGGAGGCCATGTGCCCCAGTAGGTGCAACATAGTTCACGCCGTGACCCAAGAGTTGCCCTGGACTTGGGCCGCCAATGCTCGGAGGCAAGCTGCACAGTCTGCCGGTAGAAAGGCGATTGCCAGCTAAGTGTCGAGGCGTGTGCCGATAAATTCCAAGGCCTGTGCCGGCTCGAGGTGGGACTTGGGGTAGTTGACCAAAAAACCCAGGCGCTTGAGGAGAATCGTGTGAGATGCCGCAGGGCGAACTTCCCCAGCTGAGGGCCCCTTGATGAGCCAGTCACCAAGGTAAAGGAAGACCGGCACACCCTGCCGTCAGAGAAGAGGCGGCGGTGGAGAGGCACTTTGTAAAGACCCGTGGAGCAAATGCGAGTCTGAAGGGAAGCACACTGTATTGGTAATGCTCCCCTTGCACACTGAAGCGCAGGAACTTCCTGTGCTGGGGCTGAATTAGAATGTGGGCGCAAGCATCCCTGAGATCCAAGGAGTATAGCCAGTTGCCTGCTGGAGGAAGGGCAGCAGGACGCCAAAAGATAGCAATTTGAATTTCTCCCGCACTGGAAACTTCTTTAGCTTCTGGAGGTCGAGGATAGGCCGAAGACCCCTCGTCTTCTTCGGGACAAGGAAGAACCAGGAATAGAAGCCCCGACCTTGGAGATGCATCAGTACCCTCTGACAGCTCGCTGGGCGAGGAGATTGTCTAACTCCTGCTGTAGGAAGGTCTGGTGCGCGGGGAGTTGAAAAGGCTCCACTAGGGAGAAGGAGGGGGGAACCCTGTCCAGCCAGAGATGGTAGCCGTAATGGATTACTCGGAGGAACCAAGTGTCCGACGTGATGGATGCCCACTTAGGGGCAAAGGAGGACAGGTGTCCCCCCCACCGGCTGCAGCACTGCCAGGGGGCGAAAGGCTATGCTGCTGACGTCAAAACCCCTGGGCAGGCTGAGGCGGACCCGGGGTTTAGGCCTTGGGCCCTTTTGGTTTGTGATGATCGTGTGGCCCAGACTTTCCATGCGTCAAAGTGGTCGGCGTGGGAGTAGGTGGGTACAGTGGGTAGGCCCTTCCGCGGAAAGTACGGCTTCTTAGCCTGCTGTTTCTTCCAAGGAAGGGAGGTGGTCTTGTGTGAGAGGCGGGTACGGGTGATGAATTCTGTAACATTCTCAGCGGCCTTATCTTCCATCGGTTTACCAAAAAGCTGTTCACCAAGGCAGGGTACGTCTAGGAGTTGTTCATGGACCCACTGCTCCAAGTCCTAGGATTGGAGCCATGCCTGGTGCCGGGCCCCAATGCCAGCGGCCGCCACTCGATCCGAAGACTCAAATCCTTCGTAGGCAGCAAGGGAGAGGTATTTTGAGCACTATGCAATGGACTTCAGAAGGGTCCGGAACTTATTAAGGGGATCCCCAGAGAAGCCCACAAGTTCCTTGGCAAGGTCACGTAAAAACATGCATGTGTACAATTCATATGCCTGAAGGGTCCATGAGAGCATGGACCCTTGAAAGGCTTTGAGGCCTGGGGCTTAGAAGGCTCTTAACTCGTTGCCCAGCGGATCTGAAGAATAAGACTTCAGGCTCTTGTTTTATCATGCCTGACTCCATTACCATGAAGGTGTGGGGGATTTGGGTTTTAATGAACCTAGAGCAGCGCTGGACCCTGTACATAGCATCGAGGTGCTTGCTCACTATGGTGACCAACACAGGGGTCTCCCACATGCGGAGTAGCAGCCTGGAAAAAATGGGAGGAACCGGGACAGCGAGAGATTCACGAGGAGGTGACTCGTACTGTACGATATCGAGCTCTTCAGCTCGAGGTTCCTCCTCCCCCTGGATAGCCAGGTTGATAGCCCGTGCCATATCCCGCACAAACAGCAAAAAGGAGGTGTTCTCAGATGGCGAACGCCGCTGAAAAGCGGGTGGGGACGGATCCAATGGGAGGTCCCGATGGGTACGGGTATCAGGGCAGGGATCCCCATCCGATTCCCAGCCCGAAAAATTGGAGGAAGAGTCGCTTTTGGAGCTAGAGGCCCTGGAAGATCTCGCCCCCGGGAAGGCAAGCGAGACAGATGCCGAGGACCCTCAGAGGCCCATGGCTCTCGGTTGTTTCCAGGGTGGATTTTGGTGTTCCTCTCAAGGGAACCTCGCTGTCTAGACACGGACCAGCAAAGCTAGATACGAGCGCCTGCTGGGAAGCAATGTACGCAGAAAGGCTGCATTCTAGAGCCAGCATACGGGACACCCACATGGGCGTGGGGTGCTATGATGCCGACACTGGGGTCAACAGGTCGGGCGTCAAGGAGGAGAGGGGGTTCTCGTCGGAACAACCCTCGGAAAACCTGGTGCCATTGCCCAGGGTCTCCGTTCGAGGTACCTTACGAGGTCACTCTTTGTCCGACTCTCAGGAATGCCGAAGGGAGCTAAGCGACTGCGTGCAGGAGCGATCATGCTTGTCGGGAGTCCCCGATAGTGACTTTGAGGCCTTCTTCTTCTTACAACGCTCCACTTCAGGGGACCCCTGATCGGAGTGTCGTCTTAAGCGACGAGCCGAGGTAGGGGACACCACCGACAGAGAGACGGCCGAGGGTGCCACCGGGGATTCCGAGGCAGCCTTCCAGAAAAAGTTTTTGGACTTCCGCTTACGACTGATGTCTTTGGAAGACATTTTCTTGCAAAGCAAACAAAGCACTGTATCAAGCTCGGCTCCAAGACACCATAAAGATTAAGCAACATGTTCTTGGAGCATCGATCGTATTTTTTTAAACCAGTGGACATCAAGGCAAAAAGGGCCCCCATGAGGTCAAAAACCCATGCAGCCAGCGGTTAGTGCAAAAAAGGGCACGAAGCCCACCATCAAAAAAAAATGAGGGAAAAAAAGTCCCCTTTGCTCAAAAGAGATAGGAGCAAGGGGAAGGATGGGTAGAGGACTGGTGCAACCGGAAAACAGTAGGCCAGAGACTGGAAAACAAAACACTTTTGCCGAGGGATGAGGACATGCATCTGAAGAGCTCTGTGGAAAAAGAGAGATTGAGCAAGATGGCACCCATGGGCGGGAAGAGGACCACGCATGCGTGGCAGCAATCCCAAAGGCTTTCTTTGAAAGCTGGGGAATTGCCCCGCGCGGGCTCCGTCGGTGCCGATGTCACCCATAAGTGAGAACTGACTTCCTGCTTCTTCCTGGAGAAAGGAAATCTACAATACTACATTTTAACTTTCGAAAGGGAGACTAATAAAATAAGGAAAATAGTTAAGAAAAAACTAAAAGAGCAGCTGTAAAGGTTAAAGACTTACATCAAGCTTGGGTGTTTAAAAATACTATCTTGGAAGCCCAGACCAACTATATTCCACAATTCAAGAAAAGTGGAAGGAAGTCCAAAAAACTGTCAGCATGGTTTAAAGGTGAGGTCAGAGAAACTGTTGTTTCCAAAAACGCATCTTTCAGGAAATGGAAAAAAGAGCCAAATGACGAAAACGGGAAACAGCACAAGAACTAGAAAGATAAATGCAAGGCATTGAAAAGGCAGGCAAAGAGAGAACTTGAGAAGAAACTTGCTGTGGAAGCAAAAACACGTAATAAAGACTTTTTCAAGTACATTTGTAGCAAAAAACCTGTGAGAGAGTCAGTTGGACCATTAGATAATAGAGGGGTAAAAGGGGCACTAAGACGGGAGAAGGCCATAATGGAGAGACTGAATGAATTCTTTGCTTCCGTCTTTACTGAGGAAAATGTAGGGATGTAACCCATGACTGAAGTGTTTTTTAAAGGTGATACTGCAGACGAATTGAAAGAAATATCGAAACACCGGGAAGATGTATTACAACTATTTGATAAACTGAAGAGTAGCAAATTACCTGGACCGGATGCTATACATCCAAGGGTGTTGAAAAAACTGAAATATGAGATTGCAGACCTGCTATTAGTAATCTGTGAACTATCATTAAAATCATTTGTAATACCTGAAAATTAGACGATGGTCAATGTAAAGGCAATTTTTAAAAAGGGTTCCAGGGGAGATCCGGGAAACTACAGACCAGTGAGCCCGACGTCAGCCCTGGGAAAAATGGAAGAAACCATCATAAAGAAGAAAATTACTTCTAGCATTTGCATATATGCATTTTAGAGACTGTATTTTATTCATATTAATCTGGTTATTGGTAGGCAGAAGTAATTTGGAATCTTTAAGCTCTGTCTGCTCCTTATTTAAGGGCATTTGGGCTACCTTTGTCTTTATTGGAACTCTCTGCTGATGTGCCCTAACTTAATTTTTTTGGAAGTATCCTTCAAGAATACATTGTTCCAAACCATGTGCCCAGATTGTCGGCTCTCCCCTATTATCTAGTTTAAAAGCTGCTGTATCTCCTTTTTAAAGGTTAATGCCAGCAGCCTGGCTCCATCCCAGTTAAGGTGAAGCCCCAGGGATCTATCTTTGGTCCGATTCTTTTAACATCTTTGTTAGTGATATTGCGGAAGGGCTGTCGGGTAAATTTTGCCTCTTTGTGGATGATACCAAAAGCTGCAATAGAGAAGACACCCAGGAAGGTGTGGATAACAGGAGGAGGGATCTATCTACTTGAAGAGAGAGAGAGAGAGAAAGAGAGAGAGAGGCAACTCCTAGGGGAGGTGGATGGGTTGTGAAGGCTCAATTCCTGCTGTTCCCGGAGATCACCTGTTACAGGTGAGTAACTACGCTATCTCCAGGAACAAGCAGGAATGTAGTCTTCACATATGGGGACTCTCCAGCTGAAAGATACCACGGAGATAACTCCGGAAAGCTGCAAAACCCAGGCTGAGATGGGTCATGTTTCCTCCCATGGATCTCTGGCATCGAAACCTGGGACAGCGGGTAGGAGGTGTTCTAAGTCTGAAAGAGATGCTGGAGAACAGCTTGACCAAACAAGGCATTCCGACAGGAGTCCTTGTCTAAGCAGTAGTGGGCTGCAAAGGTGTGTACCGAAGCCCAAGTGCCTGCTTTACAGATGTCGTCAATGGACGCTGAGCGAAAGTTAGCCATTGAGGATGCCATTGCTCTCAGTGTGAACTGTGAAATGACCTTCAAGAGAAAGTTCCTTACTCTCATAGGCAAAAGATATGCAGTCTCAAATCCATTTAGATAATGTCCTCTTGGAAACCGGAAATCCAAGATGACTAGAGTCAAAAGCAACAAAAAGCTGGGAAGCCTTTCTATGTTGCTTAGTTCTCTGAAGGTAAAAAGTCAAGGCTCTTTTACAGTCTAGAGTATGAAGATTTCTTTCTGCATTGGAGGCATGAGGCCTAGGAAAAAATACAGGAAGGTAAACCGATAGGTTTAAATGAAAGGGTGAAATCACCTTTGCCATAAAGTGAGGATGAGTCCTAAGAACTACTTTATCATGGTGGAACCTTATATAAGAAGGATCAGCCACTAAAGCTTGGAGCTCACTGATGCGTCTTGCAGAAGTGAGAGCAATTAGAAAGATTACTTTCCAGAAAGAAACTTTAGAGATGTAGTGGCTAAGGGTTCGAAGGGTGGTTTCATGAGTTGCCCAAGGACAAGATTCAAATCCCATTCCACGTGTGGTGGCATAATGGGAGGTTTTGTTAAGAATATACCTCTCATAAACCTTGCTACAAGTGGTTGAGAGGAAACAGGTTGTCCATCCAAGGGCTTGTGGAAAGCTGCAATGGCAATAAGGTGGACTCTTACTGAATTGGTTTTAAGACCAGAGGATAACAAATGGAGTAGATACTCCAGTTACGTCTCCACTGGCACTGAAAAGGAATTAAGGTCCATTTTTGAACATCAGATGGAAAGAGTAGTTACTCACCTGTAACAGGTGTTCTCCAGGAGCAGCAGGAATCAGTCCTCACATATGGGTGACGTCGGCGCCGACAGAGCCCCCATGCGGAGCATTTCCCTACCTTTCAAAGAAAGCCTTTGGGAATGCAGCACGCATGCGCAGTCCCCTTCCCACCCAAGGGTGCCATCTTGCTCAGTCTGATGACAAAGCAAAAGACAGCAAAAAACAAAATGAAGTATATGACTGCAACTCCAGGGGAGGAGGGAGGGTCCTGAGGACTGATTCCTGCTGCTTCGGGAGAACACCTGTTACAGGTGAGTAACTACTCTTTCTCCAGGACCAAGCAGGAAGTCAGTCCTCACATATGGGACTCCCCAGCTCTAGGCTACCGGGAACCCAAAGCCGAAAAAATGGCTCCCTCTCAAGAGCCTCAGCATCCATGATAAGAATATTCTCTGAGAACGCCCCCGTACGGTAGCCCAACACAAGGGCAGGAGGGTAGGAGCTGCCTAAACCTCAAAGAGATTACTGAGTACCGCCTGCCCGAAAGCACTGTCCCTTCGGGACTCTCTCTCGAGGCAGTAATGGGCTGCAAAAGTCTGGCTTGAAGACCAAGCAGCGGCCCAGCAGATGTCTGCCAACGGAACAGATCGGAGATGAGCTACTGACGCGGCTTTCGCCCTGACACGGTGGGCCGTGACTCAACCCTGCAAGGAGAGGCCGGCTGCCCTGTAAGCCCAGGGGATACAATCTGCTACCCAAGTGGACAACATACGCTTGGAGACAGGTAACCCAATCCTATTAGGGTCAAGAGAGACGAAGAGCTGAGTGGCCCTTCGATGCCCCTGCATACGTTCTATGTAAAAGTACAACGCCCTCCTACAGTCCAGGGTATGCAAGACTCTCTCAGCCCGGCTGGTATGCGACCTGGGAAAGAATGTCGGAAGAACCACCTCCTGGTTGAGGTGGAAAGAGACAACAACTTTTGGAAGGAACTTTGGATGAGTCCGTAGGACCACCCTGTTCTTATAGAACCGTGTGTACGGTCTATCAAAAACCAGAACTTGAAGTTCACTCACATGTCTGGCAGAGGTAAGAGCTACCAGGAAGAGCACCTTCCAAGAGAGGAAGCGTAAATGACACATAACAATCGGCTCAAATGGTGGGCAAGTAAGTTGCTGCAAGACCACGTTCAAATCCCACTCAGTGGCTGGTGGATGAATCGGAGGCTTGAGCAGAAGCAGGCCTCTGAGGAAGCGGGACACCAAAGGGTGAACCGACAGAGACTGTCCCTCCACCGGTGAGTGGTGTACTGATAGAGCACTGAGGTGGACCCAAACATAGTTGGACTTAAGGCCTAGGTCTTACAGGTGAAGCAGGTACTGTAGTACTACTGGCACAAGGCAAGAGAAAGGATCTTCATTGCGCTGAGCACACCATATTGAGAACCTACGCCACTTGAGGGCATAGGACTTTCTGGTGGACTGCCTCCTAGAGGCCAAGACCACCTCCCTCAACCTCCTTACGGAGAATTAAGGGAGTTAGCACTATCCTTTCAGCAGCCAGGCCATCAGATTGAGGGATCTGAGATTGGGGTGCAGAAGGGAACCCTGATCCTGAGACAGGAGATCGGGTTGCAACCCCAGAGAGAATGGAGTTTCCACCGCCAACTGCAGAAGAAGTGGAAACTACAGTTGCCTTGGCCATCTGGGGACTACCAGAATCACCGAGGCCTTGTCCCGTAGAATCCTGAACAGAGTTCAGGCCACCAGGGAAGTGGGAGGAAACGCATACAGTAGGCCCGTATAACAAGAGATCAGAAACGTATCTGCTGCCATTCTGAGGGGATGCGGCTGTCTGGAGCAAAACCTGGGCAGCTGACGGTTCAGTGGACTCGCAAAGATATCGATGGATGGAAGTCCCCATCGTAGAAAGATCCGCTGGACCACAAGTGGATTCAACTGCCATTCGTGAGGCTGCAGAATCCTGCTTAGTTTGTCTGCCAAGAAGTTCTCCTGACCAGGTAGATAACCTGCTTTGAGAAACATGCCTTGTTTGACTGCAAAGAGCCTGTGCCTCCTGACATAGGAGTCTGGACCCTGTGCCCCCTTGCTTGTTCACATAGAGCATTGCTACCTGATTGTCTGTCTGCACTAAGACAGACTGATGAGAGAGAGCATGAGAAAAAGTCTGTAGAGCCAAGCGGATTACTTGCAGCTCTAAAAGATTGATCTGCTGTGTGGCCTCCCGAGGAGACCAGAGGCCTTGAGTGCACGTGCCCTGGAAATGTGCACCTTAGCCCTTTAAGGAACCATCAGTCGTCAGCACCCTTGTGTGTGCTGGGGCCTGAAAGGGTACCCCCCTGAGAAGGTTTGGGAGATGTAGCCACCACTGCAAGGATTCCAAGAGTGATTTGGACACCTTTACTGTGTCTCGGAGGTCACCTGTGGTTTGCGCCCACTGAGCTCTGAGGCACCACTGAGCCGCCCGCCATGTGCAGGCGGGCATTCGGGGTCACATGTACCGTGGATGCCATATGGCCCAGGAGCTGCAAGAAGTGTCTGGCGGAGACCTGAGAATTGCTTTGGAACTGGCTGGCCAAGTCCATCAGCCTGTGGGCCCTGTCCACGGGCAAGTAGGCTCTTGCCTGCAGGGTGTCTAATCTTGCCCCTATAAACTCTAGGTTCTGTGAGGGGAGCAAAGTGGACTTTGCGTAATTTATGACAAAGCCCAGATGCTGAAGAAGAGAGACAGTGTGAAGAGTGGCTTGTCTGGCCTCTTGGAGAAACGTCACCCTGATGAGCCAGTTGTCCAGGTATGGGAAGACAAAAATTCCCTGATTTCTGAGATAGGCCGCCACCACCGCCAGGCACTTGGTGAAAACCCTGGGGGCGGAAGTTAGGCCAAAGGGAGTACTCTGTACTGAAAATGGTTTCCACCCACCACAAATCTGAGATATTGTCTGTGGTCTGGATGGATGAGGATGTGAGTATAAGCATCCTTTAGATCTAAGGAGTATAGCCAATCTCCCTGCTGGAGGTAGGGCAGCAGTATCCCAAGGGTAAGCATCTTGAACTTTTCCCTCTCCAGAAACTTGTTTAGGTTTAGCAAATCTAGGATAGGCCTGAGGCCTCCTGTCCTTTTCGGTACAAGGAAGTACCTGGAGTAGAAGCCTTGCCCTTCCAGGTGGTGAGGCACCGCTTCCATAGCCTGTTCCTTTAGAAGACTTGCCAACTCCTGAAGGAGGAGGTTTCTGTGCAGAGGGGGTCTTGGAGGCTACCCTGGAAAGTAGGAGGGGGGTATCTGGTGGAAGTGGAGCAAGTAGCCCTTCTGGACTATGCTGAGGACCCAGGTATCACCTGTGATGGCTGGCCACCTGTAGGCGTACAGGGTCAGCCGACCTCCTGTGCTGAGTGGAGCCAGCTGTGGAGAAGAGGCTATGCTGTGGGAGTCAAAACCCCGCTCCCTGCTGTGCAGGAGCCGGAGCTGGCGGCTTGGGGGTCTTCTGCCTACGGGGCCCATGCCCCTGCCCCTTGGCCTGCTGGCCCTGTTGGGGAGCTGGAGAGGCCTGGTATTGAGGGTAGGTTTTGTAGGCAGCACCCTTCCTCGTGAAAAAGGGCTTCTTTCCCGAGCCCTTCTTTTTCTGAGAAGGGGCAGAGGTTTTCCTGGACAGTCTTGTCCTGGTGAGAATCTCAGTCTCGATTTCCGCATCCTTTTCAGCCATGGGCTTACCGAAAAGGTTTTCACCTCGGCAAGGGACATCGACCAACTTGTCCTGCACCCATGGCTCCAGGTCTGATGACTGTAGCCAGGCCTGACGGTGTGCACCTATGCCGGCCGCGGCTACCCGGGCCGAAGCCTCGAAGCCATCATAGGCTGCTCGAAAGATAAACTTCGAGCACTTTCGAATCCCTGTTGACAAAGCCTTGAACCTCTGCAAAGGTTCCTCGGAGAGGCCAGGTGAGAACCCGGCAATCTCCTTTGCCAGGTCTCGTAGGTACATGCCCATGTACAGCTGGTAAGTCTGGACACGGCAAGATAGCCTAGAGCCCCGGAAGCACTTTCTACCGAGGACATCCAGGTTCCGGGCCTCCTGGCTGGGGGGCACCGAGGAGTGCATCTTCTGACTTTCAGACGGTGCATGGCCGATTCCACAACCATGGAGTGGTGCGGTAGCTGCACCTTCTGGAACCCAGGGCTCTTACGGACTCGGAATGGAATCGACCCATTTGCTAAGAACCGGCATCAAGGCCGGTGCCTCAAACATATGGAAAAGCAGCCGTTCCAGCATCGGAGGAACCGGTACAGTAAAGGCTTCCTTCGGAGGAAAGTCATACTGGAGGGCATCGAGCTCCTCGGCTCGAGGCTCCTCCTTGGCGACCGCAGGGAAGGCCAAGGCTTTGGCCATGTCCCTCACGAAGTCCGAGAACCAGGTATCCTCCGGGGGGGGGGGGGGGGAGAACCTTCTTTGAGGCTCGGACTCTGGTGAGTCCGAAGGGACGCACCTGGTCTAGAAGGTGTCCGGGGGACTCCTCGTCCTCCGTCTCCCACTCCGACTCCTCCGAGGAGGAATCAAGCGGCTCCGGCCGTGTGGGCCTCAGTGCCACTCGCCCCGAAGCCGAGGGTATCAGAGTCGACGACCTCGGCCCCGAACGGGAGGTCAAGGGGGACCATGACCGAGGATCAACTCGAGACTTCATCGACTCGAGGATCGGCACGGTCTCCGGGGTCGACTTAGACGTCGAGGTCCCGATGGTCCGGGCAGATGAACCGGTCAGACCGGCGATCAGCACCCGCTGCTGTTCCATGAAGGCAGCCAACCTGCTCTCCAAGGCCGTCAACCTCAGTCCAAGCTCATGAGACTCAGCAGCACCCGACTCGGGCCCCAACAGCGTTAGGCCCGATATCAGCTCCCCTGGAGGAGAGTCCATGAGAACAACTGCACTTACGTGACTCGGGGACTACGGCTCCACACAAAGTAGCTTGGAAGGCCTCTCCGACTCCAAGGGCCTGGGGCGGCGGTCAGGGCTACGCGACCTAGCCCTCGAGGAACCAGGAGCCTCCACCGACGCCACCCTCGCAAGCTTTTTCTTCTGTCTGTGCTCCCGGGAGGGAGACTCCCTTTCAGAGGAACCCTGACGGCGCTCGGGGTCGGACTCCCGAGATGTCGAGGCCTCTGACGAAGTCCGGGCCCGGTCAGAAGCAGAGTCAGAGAAAATTCGCTCACGTTGATGCTGGCGGCTCCAAAGCGCCTTTGACGACATTTTGCTGCACGGGCCACAGGCCAGCGGGTCATGGTCAGGCCCCAGGCATCGGAGGCAGCAGTCATGTGTGTCGGTGAGACACATAAGTTTCTTGCACCGATCACACTTTTTAAACCTGCTGGCAGTCATTGGGGGAAAAAGGGCCCCTGCAAGGTCAAAAGACCGGGCTGCAAGTGAAAACACAAAAAGAGCGCGAACGCTAGTCACGAAGGACAAAAACCGAAAAATCAAACTCCGGACTCGATACCAGTGTACCGAGCCCAGGTGAGGAGGGGAACCGAGTCGAACCGGACAAGAGAACGTGAAAAATGCCAAAAAAAAAAATCAACCTTTTACCAGGTGACACGAACTGACGTCCATCGGGCTCCATGGAAAAAGAAAGACTGAGCAAGATGGCACCCTTGGGCGGGAAGGGGACCGCACATGCGCGCTGCATTCCAAAGCTTTCTATGAAAGCTGGGGAAATGCTCCACACGGGGGATCCGTCGGTGCCGATGTCACCCATATGTGAGGACTGACTTCCTGCTTGGTCCTGGAGAAAACCTTTTCCACTTAAAGGCGTAGGCTCGCCTTGTGGAAGGTTATCTTGAAGCCAACAGGATATCCTTAACGGGAAAGATTGATATCCTGGAATTCTAGGCTCTCAGCAGCCATAAACTGAGATGTAGAGACTGAAGATTCGGGTGCAATAATGTCCCGTTCTGCTGAGAAAGAAGATTTGGAGCACATCCCAACTCCAGAGGCCTGGCTTGAGAGAGACATAGAAGCAGATGATATCACATTTGCCGTGGTCATTGTGGGGCTATGAGGATCATATGGCCCGTGTCTCTCTGAAGCTTGATTAAAGTTTTGGGAATGAGGGGAGTGGGTGGGAAGGCATAGAGGAAGTCCTGACCCCAGTGGAGGTGAAAGGCATCCCTTGCCTGACAGTTCTGAGCTGGAACTGTGGAACAGAACCGGGGAAGTTTGGCATTCCTAAGACTTGCAAATAGGTCTATATCTGGAGTTCCCCAGATCTGAAAAATTTGAGCAATCTGCTCTGGATGAAGAGACCATTTGTGTGGCAGCAAGACTCGACTGAACTTGTCTGCCAAGAGATTTTGTGTGCCTGGTAAATACACCACTAGAAGGTGGATTTGAAGATCTCTGGCGAAGGCCCAGAGGCATAGAGCTTCGTTGCACAACGCCCGAGATCCTGTTCCCCCCTGCTTGTTCACACAGAACATGGCTACTTGATTGTTGGTCTGTACCAGTACCATCTTGTAGCTCAGGTGGGTCTGAAAAACTTGAAGAGCATAGAAGATGGCTCTGAGTTCTAGGAGATTTATATGAAGATAAGTCTCTTGCTCGGTAAAAAGACCCTGAGTGGAGAGATTGTCCAAGTGAACTCCCCAGCCTAACTTGGATGCATCCGTCGTTAAGGTGGCTTGATGCAGTGGCTGCTAGAAAGGGGACCCTAGTAGGAGGTTTTCCAGCGATTGCCACCATTGTAGGGATGAAATGAGATGTGATGAGATTCTGATTTTGTCCCTTAGGCGATCCGAGGCCTGTATCCACTGAGAGGTTAGGGTCCACTGGGCTGCTCGCATGTGAAGGCGAGTGTAGGGAAAGCACAGTTACTTACCTGTAACAGGTGATCTCTGGGAACAGCAGGAATTAGTCTTCACATATGGGTACGTCGGTACCGACGGAGCCTGCACGGGAATGCTGCCCAGCTTCCAATCAGAAAGCTTTTGGCAGCATCCCTCGTGCCTGCGCGCTGACTTCCCGCCTTCTCCAGAGCCTCTCTTCAGTTGAGTTTCAAAGCTGAGACAAAGGCGAGGAGAGAAAGGAAGAAGATAAAGAGATGCAACTCCCAGGGGAGGTGGGAGGGTTGTGAAGACTAATTCCTGCTGTTCCCAGAGATCACCTGTTACAGGTAAGTAACTGTGCTATCTCCAGGAACAAGCAGGAATGAGTCTTCACATATTGGGACTCCCTAGCTAGGGATGCCAGGGGGAGATCCCATAAAAATGCAGAGGCCTCGGCCAGGGAAGCATTTTGTCTCCAGGAATTCCCGGCATCCTTCGTGGGATGGAGGGTAGGAGTTGACAATAAAAGAGCTGTGAGGAAAGAAACAGCATAGCCAAGGACTATAGGGGAGAAGTCCTTGGTATATATGAGAAGTAACATTAAACACATTTAATGTACACTTAAAATATGCAGCATACCTACTGAATCGTAGGAAGTCGAGAGCATGATGGAGTCTACTGGATAAGCAGTGGCGGAATCTTCAAAGTGACCTCACAGCAGTGAGGATGAAGGTCCAGACCTGGAGGTAGCAGACGATCCAGGTGTCAACTGGGTAGGATTAGACGTCAGGTCTTCAATGGAAAGCTTTATGGGAAAAAGCTGAAAACTCCTTTAGGCATAAAGTCATTAACAATGAAGGCTAAAGGAAGAAGACTGACGGAGGTAGAGAACTAACCCAGTCCTGGCGGGAAGAAGGGGAGTGGAAAAAACCCCTATTCCCAAGGAGAACAGTTGTCTACTCAAGATAAAGATGTACACTATTTTTCCTAGCTGGCGAGAGATAGGAAAAAATATTGAAGCTTGATGCTTCAAGGACTTAAAGAAAAAATGGAAGATGTTAGCACCACAGTAGTTATTGGTGCCTAACAGTACCTGCATCATATTATGGTACGCAAGTAGGGCGATAGACTGTCTAAACCCTCTAGAAGGTAAAACATTTAGTATAGACAGTAAGGGTTATAGTGTGTAAGACATATCAACCCTTGAGAAGCCCTCCAACAGACACATATATATACAGATATATATATATACATATATATATATATATATATATATATATATATATGTGGATGGAATATATATATATGTATAGAAATATATATATGTCCATATGTGTATGTTAGGATATGGGTGGAGAAATGTATCGAAATATATATATATATATATATATATGATATACGGAAATATATATACATTGGTGGGGCATGGAATTGCACCACCAGGGTAATGAGATAGGTATGTAGACATATATGGAGATGCTACATTTATTTATTTTTATTTTATTTAACATCTCTTATATACCGCACTATTGTCATCAGCGCGGTTTACATGAAACAAACATATACATACAGAGAACTGTAATGCATTTACAAGTAACAGGGGTTTTTGAACTTGGATTAAAAAGGTAAACTATGTAAACTAGTTAACTATTTACAATATCTATACACATTAGTCACATTGGTTATCATTTGGGTTGTCTTGGTCATAAGAAGTGTCGGTAGAATTTTCATGAGAAAAGATTAGATTGGGAAATAGCTTAAGAAGAGGTGGTGTTTGAGGCTTTTTCTGAATTGTGTTAGGCTGGCTATAGCTCTCAATTCTGGAGGGAGAGCATTCCAGGCTGTTGGGGCATGGATACTGAAGGCTCTTACATACAAGATAGAGATTGAAGATACATATCTACCACCCAGCCCCATAGTTGTATATGGGGAATATAAAAGAAAAGATTCTCTGCTCCACAAGAGGGTGGACCCACTTGGGATATGTGTAAAGAATCTATTTCCGTGGATTGAGGGAATCCAGTAAGATAATTTGACGTTTGCGTGAGAACAGATGATGATATCAGTCTGTAAAGAACAAGGCGGGAGTTGCAAAGAACACTGACATGGCAGATGTTCAGCAACGCAAGAAGATACCAGAGGGACCTGCTGGAGCGACCCAGAGGGAGCATGCGTAAACATCAGCCTTGGATTTTCACGCAGAAGAACTTATATATCATACCAACAGCCCAGACCAGTGGGTTTGGAGAACCCTCATAGGCATGGGAAGGAATTAAGCTTTTCCCTACTGATAGCTTCAGAGATAAGGTCAATGCTCTAAAAAAAGGCCCTCATAGTAGAAAGCTTCTCTGAGAGTGCAGAGAGCATTGTGCAGGAGAAAGAGGAGATAAACTGACTGAAGTCAGTGGTATTGCCATATCCTAAGAGAGGAGATGGAGGAAGATTGTGAAAAAGCCAAAAAGTAGGAGGATCCAAGATAGCTGAGGAGCAGCCTGGAATCACTACTGAGGCTAGATAAACCTTGGAACAAGGGACTGGAACTAGAAAGTACCAGTAACACAATCATTGTAACTCCTGCAGGCACAGCTGGTGATAGAAACCAGCAGAGAGATTGTACTGTGCCCATTTAAGAATAAGAGACAAGGAAGGAGAGGAGGCATCTCCTGTCTCTTTCTGAGGAATAAGCGTGCTAAGAAGCTTCTCAGTATGGTACCCCTCAACCAGGAAGAAGTCCTGTAGAGAGGGTAGGCCAGTAAGTGGAGGGTGACGTACCCTCAGGGTAAGTGCAACTTGAAGGAAAAAAATGTTCAAAGTGGGACAGAACTATCAGGGGATAGTAGTAACTGCTCCTCTAGAGAGTAAAGGAGGAGAAGTGCGTAGTCCCTGAACAAGAATGTTCCGACATCTTAGTACACTGAGAAAGAAAAGCACAGTGAAGCAACTTCTAATAGGTAGAAGTGAACTGCAGACTATAATTCTCAGTCCCTATGGTTGTTGGGAATGCTGAGAGTGGCCAGAGCTGGAGGACTTCAGACTAGGCTGAGGTGTCCCTTGTTTAGATACCTCTGAATGATGGGCAGGAGAGGAATGAAACTTTCTTTTCTTAGGGAAAGAAGGTTTGGTAGGACATTTCCTACCCCTCGAAGAATGGGATGGCTTAGAATGGTCTGTAGTGGAAGGAGAGTCAGTGGAGCATTGAGCAACCTGACGTAAAGCCTCCTTACCAAAAAGACCGTCTCCTGTACAAGGAGAATGAGCCAGTATAATTTGTGCCCGTCTATTCAAGTCTGAAGCTTCGAGCCAGGCTCTGCGACGTGCTGCAATGGCAATAGCAGAGGATCTGCTAACAGACTCAAAAGAGTCTATAGAAGCACAAGACAGAAAGCAGGATATATTCCGGCTATGATTGATGAGCAAGGAATAATCAGTAGCCTTCGGCTCTGGCAAAAAAGGGGTCAAGAGAGACAATTTCTCTGTGACCTCCTGGAGTGTTAGACTCATGTGGAAAATATATGAAAGAATTCTGGAGGCCAGCATAGATGTTTGGAAGGCTTGACGACCAAAAGCATCGAGTGTTCTTGAAGAACGACCTGGCGGATAAGAAGAATGCTTCTTCTTGCTCTTAGCCTTCCTCAGTGCTGATTCTACTACCAGGGAACGATGAGGAAATTGCGGCTTCTGAAATCCTGGAGAGGGAGGCACTCGGTACCGAACCTCAGTAGCTGTGGAAGCTAGAGGAAGCGGTAAGGGTGATTTTCAAACCCTCAGAAGGAGATCCTGCAGAGCAGGATGTAAAGGAAGCATGATATTTTCCATTTGTGCCGGTGGGCTATGAGTATCAGCACAACCAGGGATAGAGATATTAAGAAAGGTTGCCATGTCTCGGAGAAAAGTCTGAAAAGACTGATCCCCTATGGGAACCATCCCTGGTAAGGCCAAAGAAAGAGAATGAGCACCAGAGGACGTACCATGGTGTGAAGCAAGAGACGTAGTAGATGGACCGGGATACTGGCGTGTTAACTCAGAGGCAGTAGGTACTGCATCAGCAATGCCAGGTATCGGTTCCAACGGAGGCATCGACATCGATTGTGATACAGGACCAGCGGTCAAAGTTGTCATCGGGGACTGCTGCAGTGGTACCGAGATCATGAGTTTAGAGTTATAGCTAGGATCCGCGGAACTGCTTATCTGGAAGCGAGCGGAGTCGGGTCCAGGACGCGTCGGTACCCAGTCCTCGAGACTAGAAATCGATTCAAGACTCGGCATCGATGGAAGCGAGTCTATCGATGCATGCCTCGAGGGTACCAACGTCAGTGGCAGTATCGGCGATGCCGATACCGATAAAGCAGTCTGGGTTACATCGATCGGTCCCGAAGGTACCGAGGATACCCGATGATACCCACCTGCGAGAAACAGGTTACTGCATTCCGATGTCGTAGCCAGGGCATCGGAACCGCTCGACGGCGGTACCGTCTCCGAGCATGGCTGGGATATAGAAATGTCCATGCGTAGCGTATCGATCGGCCCCGAAGGTACCGAGGACGCTTGAGGACGATCCCTGGTGGCGAGTGGAACACTCGACACCGGTGCCGATGCCGGGGTATCGGTACCGCTCGAAGCGGATACCACCACCGGACACGGTGGGGATCAAGGGAAGTCAATCTGAAGCGTATCGATCGGCCCCGAAGGTACCGAGGACGCCAGAT
Source organism: Ichthyophis bannanicus (assembly GCA_033557465.1). Lineage (NCBI taxonomy): Eukaryota > Metazoa > Chordata > Amphibia > Gymnophiona > Ichthyophiidae > Ichthyophis > Ichthyophis bannanicus. The sequence goes on from CM066033.1 coordinate 66,892,521, forward strand.
GACGATCCCTGGTGAAGAGTGGAACACTCGACACCGGTGCCGATGCCGGGGGATCGGTACCGCTCGAAGCGGATACCACCCCCGAGCATGGCTCAGGTATGTTCTGTGAGGGGTGAGCCCCAGGAACAACCTGAAACCCCTTTAACGCTTTGGAGCCCATAGACTCCCGCAGGGGTAATGCCAATGGATTCTTGAGGGTAAGGCCGGAGCCGTCACCATGCTGGGCATGGGACATACCACTCAAGCATTGACTAGTCTTAACAGACTGTTTGTGGGTTACCTGATCCTGTGAAATGGAGAATCCGGGTACCCTCACTGCCGAGGAAAAAACGGCATCGAGGGAAACTTTAAAAACTGAAGGTTTCCTCACAAAAATATCTCCTGACATGTAAGGGGAAAAAGGGTCAGGACCCACACAGTTGAGACACCAGTTATTGGAGTCTAAAAGGAAACAAGTGTTTCCACATCGAATGCACTTCTTAGGGAAAGAAGGCTCCATGAGGCCTGGTAGGCCTAACAAGTTAAGGCAGAAAAAACTGAAGAAAAAGTTTCTCAGAATTTAGGCAAAAATCCACCGGCGGTACCGGTGGCGGCGGGAAATACAGCCGCGACCACAAGAAAACAAAAAACTAAAGAAATTAAGTAAGTAAAAAGAAAAGTTTCTGCGGTGACAGGAAGGACATCCTGCCAGCTCTGCGGAAAAACGAAAACTGAAGAGAGGCTCTGGAGAAGGCGGGAAGTCAGCGCGCAGGCGCGAGGGATGCTGCCAAAAGCTTTCTGATTGGAAGCTGGGCAGCATTCCCGTGCAGGCTCCGTCGGTACCGACGTACCCATATGTGAAGACTCATTCCTGCTTGTTCCTGGAGATCAACATGTACAGTGGATGCCATATGCCCCAACAGCTGAAGCATTTCTCGAGCAGTTAGCCAAGTCTTTATAACTGCTTGAGAGGCCAGCAGGAGTATTCAAAGACAATATGATTATGGCAGGAAAGCCTTTGACTGCCTTGTGTCTAGAAGAGCCCCTATGAATTCTAGGGACTGAGAATGGGTGTGATGAGATTTTGGGAGGTTTTTGACCAGTCCCAGGTATTGCAGGATTTATACTGTGCAGGAGAGAGTGGAGCTGGTTTCTGGAGTTGTTGATGCTCGGATGAGCCAGTCGTCAAAGTAGGGGAAGACGAATATCCCCAGAGTTCTCAGGAATGCAGTTATTACTGCCATGCATTTTGTGAAAACTCTTGGGGCAGAGCCAGTCCGAAGGATAGAACCCTGTACTGGTAATGTCTTCCTTGAAAGAGGAAACGAAGAAACCACCTGTGATCTGAATGGATGAGAATATGTGTATATGCATCCTTTAGATCTAGAGAACATAGCCAATCCTGACTCTGAATGTAAGGAAGAAGTGTTCCGAGGGAGATCATCTTGAATTTTTCTCGGAACAGATACTTGTTCAACTCTCTGAGGTCCAGTATGGGTCGGTATCCCCCTGTCTTCTTTGGAATGAGGAAGTAGGGGGAGTAGAAACCCATGCCCTGTTGGGATATAGGTTCCTCTTCTATTGCTCCTTGAGCAAGTAGTGAGGTGACGTCTTGAGACAAGAGAGTGGTGAAAGGGCCCTGAGAATTGAACTTTTTCGGTATGGTGGAAGGGGGCATACTGTGAAAATGGAGTTTGTACCCTCTGTTACAATAGAGAGCGTCCAGTGCTCTGATGTTATCTGTTGCCATCTTTCGGCAAAGTGACAGAGTCTGCCTGGGGTGGTGAGAGGCTCTGGACCTTTCAGGGGCAGGATAATCTCTAGGAAGGAGTCGAAGCCCCTGAGGAGGCTGTGTCTACTGAGCTGGTTGAGCTCTGGGGACTTGGGCCTTCCTTTGCCGTCTGGGTTGTTGCTGCCCCTTTTGGGGAGCATGAACTGGGCAATGGACAGCCTGGGTGAAAGATGGGTAGAATTTATTTTTCTTATTGAAAAAGGGTTTCTTAGTTGTCTTTTTCTTAGCTGGATTGGCTGTGGTCCTTGATAATCTGTTCAAGGTGGTGTTTTCGGACTCAAGCTGATTAGCTTTGCCCTACCAATCCTTGCCAGAGGTTTTCTCCTGTGCAAGGAATGTTCCCCAGCTTGTCTTGCACCCATTGTTCTAAATCAGATACCTGAAGCCAGGCAATGCGATGTGCACCGATGGAAATAGAGGTTCTGATAATGCATTCAAAGGTTGTACGGTTCATAAACCTAGACACATTCTGGGCATGTTTAACCAGAGTAAGTCTGTTCTTTTATCATCGGGGAGAAGTGGAGCCATCAGCTCCAGATCTCTTGTAACCTCTTTAAGGAACATTCCCATATAAAGAATGTAAAAGCTGATATTGGCTGATAGCATCGAGGCTTGAAAGCATCGATGCCTCGCTTCACGGCCTGGAGGGTTGGAAGAATGCGTCTTAGCACTCTTGATCCTATGTATCACCGATTCCACTATCATTGAATGGTGTGGTAATTGTGTTTTCTGAAAACCAGGTCACTGTGGAACTCGGTACATGGTATTGAGCCTCCGAGAGTGTGGAGACACCGTTAAAGGTGTTTCCCACATCCTTAGCATGAGGTCATGTAAGATTCAGTGAATGGGAAGGGTAGCCACCTCCTTAGGCGCTGCCGTGAACTGAAGACTTTCTAATTCTTCTGCCCTTGATTCCTTTTCAGAGGTTACCGTGATTGAGAGTCCCCTTGCCACATCACGTATGACATCCTGAAAAGACATGTCCTCAGGAGGAGACATCCTATACTGAGGAGAAGAAGAGGGATCCTCCGGAAGAATCACTCTGGTACCGATGGAGTCCTTGGAGTCGTCGGAATCGGAGGACTCGAAAAATCTGCGAGTTGGGTGTTCTTGCATTGCATGATGCCTGTATCGATCGAACTCGTCATCAGACTGTCTCGATACCGGACACAAATTCCAGGGCCGGCATGGGAGGAAGCAAGGAACGGGGTGCATTGGTTAAAGTGGGTGCGGTCGGTACCGGTATCGATGACTGCGGAACCATCTGGAGCGGCCTTAGCGGTACCGATGCTGCTAAGAGAGCCGCAAGGCTGCGCTCAATGGCTAGGGTACACTGATCCATGGCCTCTGCCGATGCCTGTGTGTCAGTACTGGCGGAGCCCGCGACGACACCTGAACGTGGCACCAAAGGTTCTCCGGAGGTGGAAGCTTCAGGAACATCCTGGAGCCCCATTAATGCTTTGGAGGCCTGGACCTCCCGCTGGGGCTGTTTTGCTGGTATGTTTTCCTCGAGGGCAACACTATTAACATCTGAATGCTTTGAAGGAGATCTACCCTTTGAGGACAGGTCGGTCTTAGAAGACATGGGTTTAGTTACCTGAGATCCATGGGACGAAAATGAAGCCCTGGAAGACGTTGATGCAACGGACATTGCATCTGTAGCAAAGAGGGTGCTGATTTTTGCAGCTCTATTCTGCAGGCCTCTCTTGGTCATCTTTCTACATTCCGATGGTAAATGGTCAGGACCTAAACATTTGAGACACCAGTCATGGGTGTCGGTAGCAGAAATGGTACTGCTACACTTTGAACATTTTTTGAAACCACTAGATGGTTTCTCCATTTTGGAAGAAAAGAGGGCCTAGTACCCAAAATGGCGCCTGGCACCAAGAGGGGACACACCCTCCAAGAATTAAAGATTTTTTTTTAAAAAGAAGTTAAGAAAATAAAGAAGACTGGTGGAACCGGTATGGGCGTCGACGGTGAAGGCAGACGTGACCACAAAAAGAAGATTTTCTGCGGTGACAGGGTTTGCTTCCTGTCGGTTCCGCGGAAAACGAAAAACTGAAGAGGGAGAGTTGGAAAGGTGGGACGGCAGCGATGCAGACGCAGTGGGATGCTCCCAAAAGCTTTCCTATTGGACGCTGGGGAGCGTTCCCGTGCAGGCTCCGTTGGTACCGACGATACCCATATGTGAAGACTACATTCCTTCTTGTTCCTGGAGATAAGGGGATAGACTCAGGAGTAATATGCAGATATATTTGTTTATGGAAAGAGTGGTAGATGCATGGAATAGTCTCCCAGTGGAGGTGGTAGAGATAAGTCCAGTGTCTGAATTCAAAAAGGCATGGGACAAACACAGAAGATCAAAAAAAGAAAAAAAGGGGACTGTTGTAGTGGTTGATATGGAAGGGCAGACTAGATAGGCCATGTGGTCTCTTTCTGCCGTCATGTTTCTATGTTTCTATGCAAAGAAAGAAAAAGGAAAGAAACTCCAATCAAATGATAGGACAGAGTAGTAAAAGGACAGAAAGGGAAAGGTAGAGATAAATGACAGAGGAAAGGGGACAGGTCAACAGACAGACATAGCTGCTCAAACTAACAGAAATCCCAGGGGGCGAACTACTGAGGAGGGTGAGGGGATATGTTAAAAGCTAGCTGGAAGAGTTGTGCTTTCAAGGCGGTTTTAAACTAAGGGAAGGAAGGCTCTAAAAGGAGAGTAGAGGAAAGAATTCCACAGGACGGAGCCCAAGAAGAAAAAGGCAGCACATCGAGTGTGTTCCAGATGCGCCTATGAGACAGAGGGGAGGGCTAAATGTTGAGTGTGAATGGACCGGAGGAGATGGAAGGGGTAATGGAAATGAAGGTGGTCAGCCAAATAATGGCAGGTGGAGGTGTTAGATACCACTTTTGGCAGGAAGGAAAGCACCGGACGCAATACTACCTTCTTGAATGACAAGTGCAAAAAAGGTTCCCTGCAAGAGAGGACTTTACAGTTCCGAAATTCTCCTGGCCGAACAAGCTGCTACCATAAACATCGTCATTAGCATAAGGTCCTTGAGTGAGAGTGGCTCAAACGGGTGCCCCTGTCAGATCAGACAACACTATATTAAGGTTTCAAGGAGATATTAAAGGAGGCTGAACCTGTTTCACTTCCTTAAGGTAAAAAATTACACCTGGATGGACCGACAGGGACTGCCCCTACAGTCGTCCTCTGTAACAAGAAAGGGTGGCCAGCTGAACCTTCAAGGAAAAGAGCCAAGCCCTTCTCGGCGCTATGCTGTAAGAACAAGATGTCTGGAAAAGAGCTTGAGAATGGACGAATGCCCCTCAATGAACACCAATCTTCAAACATGTGCCAGACAAGCACCTAAACCAAAGACGTCAAATTTCTCCTTGCCATGGTAGAAATGACTGCTGAGGCATAAACTCTCTGCCTCAAGCACGCTCGCTCAAGAGCCAAGCCGTAAACAAGGATTGATCCACCTACGGCATTATTATCGGCCCTTATGACAACAGGCTGATTCTGTCAGGCAGCTGCCATGGCTTCTTGATCAGAAGGCAAATGAGGTCCGCATACCAGGGCCTTGGTGGCCAGTCTGGAGTGATAAGGATAACCGGACCATTGTGAGCCTCAATCCATTGCAGGATCTGGCCGATGAGTGCCCATGGCAGAAAGACAGGAGACAAAAATGGCAGGTGCACCGACAAGTGTCAAAGGCAGTTTATTTATTAAACAACCCCAACGCGTTTCAGCCAAACAGGCCTTCTTCAGGGTAATAAAGTTGCATAAGTAAGTACATTCTAAACAAACACAGTATTAATAAATAAAACACAAGATAAAACCATATGACATAAGTATAAAATCAAAAAACAATAAGAAATCGTCAATAAATAAGTCCTAATTGAAATACAATACAACCTAAAAAACGTGTGCAAGGCTGACAACAATAAAAAGTATAAAACACTTAGTTATTTCTCAATCCTATGCGGATGTTAGGGAGAGGAGGACTACTAAAGACAGAGCTATGTCATATAGTCATAAGAACATAAGATATGCCATACTGGGTCAGACCAAGGTCCATCAAGCCCAGTATTCTGTTTCCAACAGTGGCCAATCTAGGTCACATGTACCTAGCAGTTTCCCCAAGAGAAACAAGTTCCACAATGCTTGTACTGGGTCAAGCATTGATATCTTCGGTCACTTCTTAATAATGGTTTATGGACCTTTCCTCCAGGAACTTGTCCAAACCTTTTTTAAAACCCAGCTACACTAACAGCCTTTACTACATCCTCCGGTAACAAATTCCAGAGTTTGATTACACGTTGAGTGAAAAAATATTTTCTTTTATTAGTCTTAAATAGTTTACCCTGTAGCTTCATTGCATGTCCCCTAGTCTTTCTATATTCTGATAACGTAAACAATCGATCTACGTTTACCCGTTCCACTCCGTTCATTAATTTATAGACTTCTATCATATCTCCCCTCAGCCGTCTCTTTTCCAAGTTAAAGAGCCCTAACCTTTTTAGCCTTTCTTCATAGGAGTATCCTTCCATCCCCTTTACCATTTTGGTGGCTCTTCTCTGTACCTTTTCTAAAATCGCTATATCCTTTTTAAGATACGGCGACCAGAATTGCACACAATATTCAAGGTGCGGTCTCACCATGGAACGATATATAGTCTATATTTTTGACTAAGCAATCTTGACATGGAGGACAAAAAACGCAAAAAAGGCCATCTTATGGAAGGGTAGAAAACTTAAGGTACCTGGTTATCAAAAGTGTCACCTCACCAAGCACCAGTCATAAATGAATATCGCACTTCAAAAACTCGCCTATTGGGAATTGTATTCAGAATCAAAGATGAGAGCGATATTGAACAGTACAAATATTTATGTACTTACTACAATCAAGGTGGTGGGGGGAAGGAAGTGGAAGGGAAGGGAGGCAAGGGGAAGGGGGAGGGTAGAAGGGAAGAAACATACTATATGTACTTTATGCTTTTGAGCAAATGGTAATATAAAATGCCAAAAGCATAAATGTGGTACTGTAACAATCCATTAAGCACAGTTACTTACCTGTAACAGGTGATCTCCGGAACAGCAGGAATTAGTCTTCACATGTGGGTACATCGGCGCCGACGGAGCCCGCACGGGAATGCTCCCCAGCATCCAATCAGAAGGCTTTTGGGAGCATCCCTCGTGCCTGCGCGGTGACTTCCCGCCTTTCCCCCTGCCTCTCCCCAGTTGGGTTTCATAGCTGAGACAGAAGGAGAGGAGAGGAAAGGAGATAGGTAGATTCAACTCCTAGGGGAGGTGGGAGGGTTGTGAAGACTAATTCCTGCTGTTCCGGAGATCACCTGTTACAGGTAAGTAACTGTGCTATCTCCAGGAACAAGCAGGAATGAGTCTTCACATGTGGGGACTCCCTAGCTGTGGGTGCCAGGGGAGATCCCCTGAAAAGCGCGCCCCTGGGAAGACGCATTTCCCCAGCCTGGATCCCCGGCATCCCATGAGGGACGGGGGGTAGGAGTTGAGAAGAGAAGAGGAACAGCAAGAACTAAAGACTACAGGGGAGGTGAGTCTTTAGAATGCATGCCAGTTATCATTAAGTACTTAATGCACTAGTACAATAGAGAGCTTACCTACTGGATTGTAGAAGTAGAGCTGTGACGGAGGTAACTGTAGACGCAGTAGCGGGACCTCCAAGGGAACTTCACAACAGTGAGGATGAAGCCCCAAAGCCGGGATGGGCAGGTGACCCAGGTGACACCTGGTGCAGGAGAAGAACGACAGGTCTTCAATGGAAAGCTTTATGTGGAAAAGCTGAGAACTCTTTCAGGTACAGCGCTAGTAACACTGAAGACTAAAAGAGGAAGACTGACCGAACCAGAGTTTAGCCCAGTCCTGAAGGGAAGAGAGGGTGTAGAAGGAAACCCCTTCCCAGGGAGAACAGAAGTGTGCTCCGGCATACTGAAGTAGTACACTGTCATTCCTAGCCGGTAAGAGATAGGGAGACATGGAAGTAGACACCTCATAGGTAGGGAGGTGTATACTCTAAAAATAGAAGCGGTAGGGAGTATAACCCGACCCAGTTACCGAGCCGTATAAAATTAGGTAAGCGGACTGTCTGGACCTCTTAAGATAGTAAAAACTTTAATGCCGACAGTCAGGGAGATAGCGGCAAAACACAGTGTGCTTTGACTTCCTCCAATATGCGCATACCATACGGCATACATATAACCATATTGACATAGAATTGCAGACATATCTATACAGGCCTGAAGAGATATGTCCCGTCAAGTTCGGCATATATATATATATATATATATGTAGATATATATATATACGGAGATGTATACATATACAGAGATAGTATAGATGGGCAGGGCTTATGCCCACCCAGGGTACAAAAACATGTATGCATCAGTACATGAAAAATAATACTGAGAATCCAGGCCTGCCACTGGGCCACAGAAGAAACACCCTCACGGGGATGTGACGGAGAAAGATTCGTCTAATACGGGGGGGGGGGGGGGGTAAAACCCACCAGAAGAATTATCGCGAATCTATTTCTGCGGTGCAGGAGGCAGAGCAGTGGAAAGAGCAGCATGTTTGCGTGAAGAACAGACGATGACATCAATCTGGTAAGAGCACGCCAGGAATACTTTAGGCTTCTGATGCGTCCCAGGACAAGAAAGCGCACCGACCAAGATACCGGGAAGACCCAGCCAAGGGACTCAGGGGTATCATGCCCAGTAGAAGAGCATGCGCTGTCCAAGTGGGGTAGAAACAGAATGCCAAGCTGCAAGGAAAAAGGGGGTAGATTCCTGCCAGATTGGGAGCTCCTTGGACATTCACGCAGAAAAACTTGACCTCGGTATCCCAAGGAGAGACCAGAGGGCATAATTAGCTATATAGCCCTGAAAGGGCTATACAAGCCGCTTCTATGAAGAGGACCCTCAGAGACGAAGTCCCCCCATAGTGGGAAGCTTCTCTGACGGTTGCAGAGATCATAGAGGAGAATCATGGGATAAAACTGTCAGAAGTCAGGCATGACGCCACATCCTAAAAAGGATATGGCCCAAAAAAGATAGCCTGCAGTGAGTGCTTGCAGAGCAGAAAGTACTCACCAGACTCCTGCACGCCCAGCCACTGAACCAATGGCCGAGGGGATTCCACCGTATTAAAACAGGGAGAACACCGACAAAGGGAGCGGGGATACTCCGGCCCTGTCAGATGTCCAGAACATGCGTTAAAGGATAACAGGAAATCTACCCTGGAAGAGAGAGAGAGATGTTCCAGTATTGTACCAGCTCCAGCAGAGGAACCCTGAGAGATTGGGATTGGGGGTGACGTACCACTAGGTAAGTCAGCTGAAGGAAGAATGTCCACAGTGGCGATCTCCCTTCGAGTAATAAGAAAGGGAGGGTACTGCAGCCCATGGGCAAAGTATCCTGGGCATACTGAAAGAAACACCACAGCGTAGAGTTGGAAGAACAAACTTCCGGTAATAAGAAGTTAAATTGTAGCCTGCAGCATACAGGGCCTATGGTTGCTGGTTCTGAGTAGCCTGGTGGGAGCCTTGGAACTTCAGACCAGGACAGAATGCCCCAGGCTGGGGCACAGCTGGAGGATGGGCCGAAGGAGGATGACACTTTCTTTCCTTAGGGAAAGAAGGTTTGGTAGGACATTTCCTCCATCCTGGGGAAGGCGGCGGCTTTGGACGGTTTCCAGACTTAGGAGAGTCAGTGGAGCACTGAGCAACCTGACGTAAAGCCTCTCTATTGAAAAGATTTTCCCCAGTACACGGAGAGTTACCCAGTGTATGTTGTGCCCATCTGTTCAAGTCTGAAGCCTGCAGCCAGGCTGTACGACGTGCTCCAATGGCAATAGCCGAGGACCTGCTAACAGACTCGAAAGAGTCTAGAGCAGCACGGGAGAGAAACCAAGCGATATTCCTGCTATGATTAAGAAGCAAGGAATAGTCAGAGGCCTTAGGTTCTGACAAAAAGGGAGACATAAGAGATAACTTCTCCGTGACCTCCCGAAGCGTTAGACTCATATAAAAAATATATGAGATAATCCTTGAAGCCAGCATCAAAGTCTGGAAGGTTTGACGTCCAAAGGCATCCAGTGTCTTGGATGCACGACCTGGAGGGTAGGAAGAATGCTTCTTCTTACTCCTGACTTTCCTCATCGCTGACTCCACTACAATAGAATGATGTGGGAGTTGGTTTTTCTGAAACCCCGGAGAGGGGGGCACCTGATACAGAGCATGCCTGGCTGCGGAAGGCGCTGGAACCCTCAGGGGTGGAACCCTCAGGGGTGACTGCCAAATCCCTAGAAGAAGATCCTGCAAGGAAGGATGCAAAGGAAGCATAATGCTTTCTTTTTCTGCAGGACCCTGGGTAAGAGTAGGACCAGGGATAGGAATGGCAAGAAAGGCTGCCATGGCAAGGAGAAATTCCTGAAAGGAAGGATCTCCCAGCTGAACCATTCCTGGGCATGCTGATGTGGCTTCAGCAGCCTGAGCGCCAGAAGGAAGCCCGCTAGAGGGAGAGAGATACCGACCACTCCGGTTCGAGGCAGTGAGTACTGCATCGTCGGTTCCCGGTATCGATTCCAAGCTAGGCATAGAACGGATCGACGACACCGATGGGACAGCGGGAGTCGACCTCGATACTGGCGCCGGGGACGGTAAGGCCCTCATAGCAGGCAGCGGGGATTGCCGAGGCGGTACCGAGGCCACCAGGGAGCTTCGGTGATTATCCTTGGCACTGTGTAGCCGGAAGGGACATGGATCGGATCCGAAGCGTGTCGGAACCCAGTCATCCAGACTGGACAATGATTCTAGACTGGGCATCGAACCAAGCGAGGTTACCGATGCCCGCCTGGAGTTCACTGGCGCCCGAGGAGGCGCCGGCGATGCCGGCCCCTGAAGGTCCAGTGGAATCACATCGATCGGCGCCGAAGGCGCCGAGGACGTCCACAGACGACGCCCGGCGAAGAGAGGAATACTCGACACCGACGCCGAGGTCGGGGTATCGGTACCGCCCGAGGCCGGTACCGCCTCTGAGCATGGGGGGAAACCCATCCGAGGCGTATCGATCGGCCCCGAGGCCCAGGACACCCGACAACGAGCCCCGGTGGAGAATGGGACACTTGACACCGACGCCGATGCCAGGGCATCGGCGCCGCTCGAAGCCGGAACCCACCCTGCGACTGGTCCGGACAGCGGGAACCCAGTCTGGGTCATATCGACCGAGGGCCCCGAGGACCCCGGATGACGGCCCCTAGTGACGAGCGGAGCGCTCGACACTGGCCTCGACGCCGGGGAATCGGCACCGCCCGAAGCAGGCACCAACCCCGCTCCTGGGTGGGTTGCAGGAGAGGCCGTTCGGGTCGGATTGATCGGCCCCGAAGGAACCGAGGACACCCGACGCCGATCCCCGGTGACGAGCAAGTCACTCGACACCGACGCCGGGGAATCGGCACCGCTCGAAGCCGGTACCAACCCCGTGCATGGCCGGGATGCAGGAAAGCCAGTTTGGGTAGAGTCGATCGGCCCCGAAGGCACCGAGGACACCAGTTGACGATCCTTGGCGAAGAGTGGAGCACTCGACGCCAATGCCGGGGAATCGGTACCGCTCGAAGCGGATACCACCCCCGAGCATGGCTCAGGTATGTTCTGTGAGGAGTGAACCCCAGGAACAACCTGAAACCCCGTGAATGCTTTGGAGCCCGAAGACTCCCACCGGGGTTTTCTTGCCAATGGAGTCTTGAGGGGAAGGCCGGAGCCGTCGTCATGCCGGGCATGAGACTTACCCCTCAAGGATTGGCTAATCTTAACAGACTGTTTGTGGGTTACCTGATCCCGGAGAGAAGAATAAAGCGGTATCCGCACCTCAGGAGGAAAGACGGCGTCGAGGGACACCCGAAAGAGAGAAGGTCTTCTCCCGACACTAAAGCCCAATGAATTGGGGGAACAAGGGTCAGGCCCCAAACAGGTTAGACACCAGGCGTTGGAGTCTAAAACGAAAACTAAGTTTCCACAGTGAAGGCACTTCTTAGGGGAAGAAGGATCCATGTTGGAAGGACCTGTAGGCCTCTAAAGAGAAAACAAAACTAGTTCTTTGTTGGAAAGAAAAAAGAAAGGATAAAGAAAAATTAGAGCACCGGCGAGGCCGGTATCGGCGGGAAAAAGCCGCGACCACAAGAAAACAAAAACAAAAGGATATTTGAGAAAAAAAAAAGTTTCTGCGGTGACAGGAGGTACGTCCTGCCGGCTCCGCGGAAAAACGAAAACTGGGGAGAGGCAGGGGGAAAGGCGGGAAGTCACCGCGCAGGCGCGAGGGATGCTCCCAAAAGCCTTCTGATTGGATGCTGGGGAGCATTCCCGTGCGGGCTCCGTCGGCGCCGACGTACCCACATGTGAAGACTCATTCCTGCTTGTTCCTGGAGATCAGGGAAAATGCTCAGACTGTAACAAAAATGAAACTTCAGTCACACCATGAAACGAATATTCAAAAGCAACTATATCATTCCCCTTATCATATAAAATATAAAATTATAGTACACATCCAAACGAACCCTATCAACATGCGGGTAAATGCTGTAAAACTACTCACGTAGTCATGAGAGAAGCTGAAAACAGCCCAGACAGCATCCAGTTCTTGGCAACATTGAATACTCAATACTAGGAGTGGCTTTATTTAAGGAGACCGATTCCTGCCAAAGCAGAGGTCAAAGTGCATACTGTCAAGGGCTGTCAAAAATACTGACGTCACAAGGCATACCCGATAACATCAGTCTAGCCCTGTGTGTCTCATTCAAGCACCCTTGAGCCATCCTCAATGTATCAAAAATAGGGAGAAAAATATAATGAGGTGAATATAACGAGGTGATCCAGCCTCCGATTTATGTAATTATACGTGGACATCCTCACACGGTCAAGTGTCCAAAAAAAAAGTTAAGTTGGCAGCTTGTTTCACAAGTCGACCAATAGCAAGGGGAATCCTACATGAAGGGGCCAGGCTGAATGAGGAACTGTGAAAGAGTGAAGAGAATGACCGCATCCTTCACTGCCATAGTGCCGCAGGACAAAAAAATGCTTCACTTCTGTAATCCACATCTTTCATCATTTATGCGAAGAATTACCAGGGAAAGCGTAGTTACTGCTAGGTACGTATGACCTAGATTGGCCACTGTTGGAAACAGAATGCTGGGCTTGATGGACCTTGGTCTGACCCAGTATGGCATATCTTATGTTCTTATGTTCTTACTCATCTGTAACAGGTGCTCTCCGGGGACAGCAGAAATCAGTCCTCACATATGGGTGACGTCGACACCAACGGAGCCCACATGGAGCAAATCCTCAGCTTTCAAAGAAAGCCTTTGGGAATTGCTACCATGCATGCGTGGTCCCCTTCCCGCCCAAGGGTGCCATCTTGCTCAGTCAAATGACATAGCTAAAAAGATGGCAAAACAAATGAAAATAATTGGACTGCAATGCCAAGGGGAGGAGGGAGGGTTGTGAGAACTGATTCCTGCTGTCTCCAGAGAACACGTTACAGGTGAGTAACTACACTTTCTCCGGGAACAAGCAGGAAGTCAGTCCTCACATATGGGACTCCCCAGCTACAGGCTACCCTGAACCTATAGTCAAAAAAGGCTCCCTCATTGAGAGCCGCAAGCTGCCACAATGAAAACCCTAACCAAGGAAGTAGCACTCTGGTAGCCTGAACAAAGAAGGGTCGTTGCCTAAACCCCGAAAAGGTTACGGAGTACAGCCTGGCCGAAGGCACTGTCCCATCGGAACTCCCTATCCAGGCAGTAATGAGCTGCGAAGGTATGAACCGAAGACCAGGTGAGAGACTTTTCGGTGACCTTGAGTACTCTGAATGTAGGAGGACAGAGCCCTCTTACAGTCCAGGGTATGGAGGACTGCCTCTACCCGACTGGCATGCAGCCTGGGGAAGAAGGTAGGAAGAACCACCTCCTAATTGAGGTGGAACGAGACCACCACCTTCGGAAGGAACTTAGGGTGCGCGTGTGAAGCACCACCCTATTCTTGTAGAACCTGGTGTAAGGTCTCTCTGCCATGAGTGCCTGGAGCTCACTCACCCTCCGGGCAGAAATGAGCGCAACCAAGAAAACCACCTTCCAGGAGAGATAACGGAGGTGGCACGTGGCCAACGGCTCGAAGGGTGGCTGGGTGAGCTGCCCCAACACTACATTGAGATCCCATTCGGTAACCAGGGGGTGGATCGGGGGCTTTGACAGGAGTAGTCCATTTATTTATTTATTGGGTTTTATATCCCGCTTTATCATTTCAATCAAAGCGGTTTACACTGAAACTTAAAACTTGGTAATATACATTAAACAGGGGCATTGATAACTTGGATTTTTCTGAGGCAATGGAGGGTTAAGTGTCTTGCTCAAGGCCACAAAGAGTGCTAGTGGGAATCAAACCCTGGTCTCTGGGTTCCCAAGTCAGTGGTCTTAACCATTAGGCTACTCCTCCATTTAGAAACCGGGACACCATTGGGTGAACTGAGAGGGGCTTCCTGTCCACGGGATAGTGGTTCGCTGCTAGGCCACTGAGATGCACTGACGGAGTTAGATTTAAGCCCCATCTCGGAGAGGTGGAGAAGGTATTGCAATACCACAACCACCGGGCAAGAGAAGGGGGTCTACCCCTCGTTCAGCGCACCAAAGCACAAATCTGCGCCACTTAAAGGTGTACGCCCGTCTGGTAGACGTTCTGCGCAAAGCCAGCAAGACCTCCTCTACGTCCTTCAGACGGAGGAGCGGAGCGAGAGTCACCCTCTCAGCGGCCACACCATCAGCAAAAGGGAGCTGAGGTTGGGAGGCAAAAGAGAACACCCCTCCTGGGAAAGGAGCTGTGGAGACAATCCCAAAGGAATGGGGGTCTCCACCGCTAGCTGCAGGAGAAACGGGAACCACTGTTGCCTGGGCTGCCGTGGGGCTATCAGAATGACTGAGGCTCTGTTGTGAAGGATTTTGAACTGAATCTTGGCGAACAGAGGTGCTGGGGGAAAAGCATACAGAAGACCCACTGACCATGAGAGTAGAAAAGCGTCGGCTGCCACCCTGGCTGGGTGTGGCTGCCTTGAGCAGAAACGGGGTAAACTTGTGATTGTCCGGGCTTGCATACAGGTCCATCACTGGTTCCCCCCAGGTCTGGAAAAGCCTGCTGGCTACTACCCGGTCCAGCTGCCGCTCGTGCGGCTGAAGCATTCTGCTGAGTCTGTCGGCCAGCCAGATGTCCTGGCCCAGCAGATATACCGCCCTGAGGAGAATTCCCTGCCGGACTGCATAAGAGCACAGATCTAGGGCTTCCTGACAAAGGGTACCTTGTGCCTCCCCCCCATTTGTTCACATAGAACATGGCAACTTGGTTGTCCGTTTGTACTAGAACAGTCCTGAGGCCCAGGCACTGCCTGAAAGCCCTCAGGGCGAGACAGACTGCATGCAACTCCAACAGGTTGATCTGTTGGGCACTCTCGTCCGGAGACCAAACTCCCTGTGTGCAGTACCCCTGGCAATGGGCTCCCCAGCCCAGCAGGGAGGCATCTGTGTTGAGGACCCTCGAGTGGTGAGGGGCCTGGAAAGGCATCCCCACCTCCAGGTGATAGGGTGAGAGCCACCAGGTCAGGGAATGTACCAGGTGCCTGGTCACTCTGACCCTGTCCTGGAGATGTCCTGGGACCAATGGTCCCTGAAGCACCACTGCGTTGATCGCATGTGGAGGAGGGCATCTGGAGTGACATGAACCATGGAGGCCATGTGCCCGAAGAGGCGCAGCAGATGCCTTGCTGGCACTGAGGAGCGGTGCTTTATGTCCTTGGCTAGGGCCATGAGTCTGCTTGCCCTGTCTGCAGGCAGGAAGGCCTTCGACTGAAGGGTGTAGATCCTTGCCCCAGTGAATTCTAGCTCTTGTGCCGGGCAAAGGTTGGACTTGGGGTAGTTGATAACAAACCCCAAGTGCTGCAGGATCTGGGTGGTGCGAGTTGTGTCCTGCTGCACCTCGGGGAAATAAAATGCCGGAACCCAAAGACTCAAAACAACCACTAATGCCAAGCAAACATCCAAAAAAAGGTTGCATGATCCACAGGCAAAAATTTGTAATGTATTTTCATAGAATACTTTTCCCTATATGCACAATGACTGGTCTAACCGCTCTCTTTTGTCGGGTGCAGCTCAGCAGGGGAGAAAAGAAATGCTTGTACTCCCCAATGCGAGCCAAACCCATTTTTATCGAAGTGGTTTTGTGTCACCAAATGTAATTAAAAGAGCTAAACTCAGCTTTTCCCTCTGTGCAGAATTCTCGCTTCCACCACCACGACACACGTGTTTCGGACCAACAAAGGCCCTGCTTCAAATGTGAACCTGCTCAGGATACAGAATCTGCCAAAAAACGCCAATGACTATGACGTATTTATCACAATGCCTGCAGATAAATTTAATTGGCTGTCACAAGTTGACCTCATTCTTCGAAGGGAGGAGCCCCAACAAAGGCACCCTCCCCACAATGTAAAACCTGAATGAACGCTCCTACAAACTCCCCCACTCTATTTCCAAATTTAAGCCATTAGGAATCAGCGTACTGAGATGGAAAATCCACTGCTGCTCAAGCCACTGCAATCGCTGGAGCCGATTGCCAGCCCTCGGATCCACCGGGACCATGTCAATCACCCTCCACTTGAAATCCAGGAAGGTGTGACCTTCGGAAATGCAATGCTCTACTAAGGGGGCCGATAACGTAGAAGTGCGAATGCGGGAGGCATGTTCAGATAAACGTGTCTTCACTGCACGACTCGTGCGACCGATATATAACAAATCACAGGGGCAGCACAACAAATATTCTACATAACTGCTGATGCAGGTACTATCCCCCGAAATTTGTATAAACGGCCCGTAGCCGGATCGTGCCAATCCACTCCCTTCAGAGTGGTACTACAATATTGGCATGACCAACATGCCACATGACCGCCTCCCACCACAGCTGGTATTGGGCGATCTATTGGCATGGCTGAATGCACTAAGTGATCGCGAAGATTTCGCCCCCTAGAAAAGGCAAAGCGTGCCGGAGTCTGAAAACAATGATGAAGCTGAAGGATGTCCCAATGACTTCGAAGAATGTTCACTACCTGTGAAGTGTTTATCATAAAGGGAAGAACCCCTACCAAATGATCCTCCTCAACTGACTTCCACCAGACATCCGCGCCATAAACAACCTCCCCCAATTCAGGAAGAAACTCAATCATCACCTCTTCCAGCAACATTTCACCAATCCTGATACTACCACCTAGCCATCCATATCCCGTCCCACAGCAGCTCTCATAATGCATCAGCCCCCGCACCACAATCTGTACACCTAAACTATCCTCCCCCGACAACCCTGCTCCTTGCCAACCTTGGAACAACAATAACAAATATGTATATGTATATAGCCACCCAGCGCATTCTGTTACCCTTATACCATCTTGTATATAGTGTATATAGTTCACCTGTTCACCATGTTTTAATTTCCCTGTTCATTATAAGTGCAATGTTAGACTGTACTACACTGCACATTTCTTGTTACATGTGAACCGCGCTGATGATAAATAGTGTGGTATAGAAAAACAATAAATAAATAAATAAATGATAAAACTGTCACACAAGGTTGAAAGAGCCATTCCCTATGAGTGTATCTGGTGCGAATGTATGCTCGCTTGATAACCAAACGGGGGTATCCCCTCTCAGATAAACAGGACCATAAATCCTTTGCCTGACCTTTAAATTCCTCTAACGTGGAACAAATCTGGCACAACCTTAAAAATTGGCCAAACGGCAAACCCTCCTCAGAGGGGCTGGAGGATGACTATGAAAGCGAAGTAGACTGTTTCGTTGAGAGGGGGTCAACCTTGGGGAAAGACAAAGATCCCCTGAAGTCTGAGCAAGGCGGCGACTACCGTCAGGCACTTTGTAAATACCCTGGGGGCTGAGGCAAGGCCAAAGGGTAGCACTCTGCATTGGCCCCCTACTACAAAGCGTAGGTATTGCCTGTGACTTCGGTGGATTAGGATGTGTGTGTAGGCGTCCTTTAAGTCCAAGGAGCACAGCCAGTCTTCCCTGGCAGAGGTAAGGCAGCAATATTCCAAGAGAGAGCATCTTGAACTTCTCCCTCAGCAGGAATTTTTTGAGGTTGCGCAGGTCAAGGAGGGGCCTTAGGCCCCCCTGTCCTCTTTGGCACTAGGAAGTACCTGGAGTAGAACCCTTTGCCATTGAGGTGGTGGGGCACCGGTTCCACCGCCTGATTCTCGAGAAGACCTGATAACTCCTTCAAAAGGTGGTCCCGGTGAAGGGGAGACCTGATAGGATCTCCTGGGAAGTAGTGTGGAGGCACTTGGGCTAGATGGAGGAGGTATCCCTCCCTGACCACTTGTAATGCCCATGAATCGGCGGTGATGGTTCCCCACCTTTGGGCATAGAAGGCGAGCCAACCTCCTGTGGGCTGCCCAGCTCCGGCTGGGAGAGGGGCCATGCTGCAGGAGTCAAAAAACCCCATCAGGCTGGGCCGGAGACGGAGCCTGAGGTTTGGGGGCCTTTTGATTATGTGGGCCATGCCCCTGTCCCTTGGCCTGATGACCCTGTTGGGGAGCTGGGGAGGACTAGTAAGGGGGGTAGTTTCGGTAAGCAGTGGACTTCCTTGGGTAAAAGGGCTTTTTACCCAAGCCCATCTTACAAGAAGGGGAAGAGGTCTTCTTAGAGAGCCGTGTCCTCATCATGAACCCAGTCTCCAGCTCTGCAGACTTGTCGGTCTTGGGCTTTCTGAAGAGGTTCTCCCCTTGGCATGGGACATTGACCAACTTGTCCTGAACCCATTGCTCGAGGTCGAACGACTGCAGCCAAGCTTGGCGGCATGCACTGATGCCAGCCGCAGCTACCCGTGCCGACTCGAACCCGTCATAGGCCGTCCGAGACATGAACTTGGAGCATTCACGGACAGCTTTGGACAGGCCCTTGATGCGCTGCAAAGCCTCCACAAAGAGACCAGCCGAGAACCCGGCAATTTCTTTTGCCAGGTCTCTCAGGTACATGTCCATGTACAGCTGGTATTCCTGGATCCGACAATTCAGCATTGCGCCCTGCAAACACTTCCTGCCGAGGGCATCCAAGGTGCAGGCATCCCTACCGGGGGACACCGAGGAGTGTGTCTTCTGACTCTTCATTCGATGCATGGCCGACGCCACAACCATGGAGTTGTGCGGCAGTTGTGATTTTTGGAACACAAGGCTCTGGCGGACTTGATACATCGAGTCGAGCCGCAGGCTGATTACCAGCATCGTTGCTGGTGTCTCCCACATGCGGAGCATAAGTTGTTCCAGGATAGGAGGAATGGGCACCGTGAGGGCTTCTTGAGGAGGAACCTTGTACTGGAGGATCTCGAGCTTGTCGGCTCAATGATACTGCTCGGACTCCATCGGGAAAGCCAAAGTCTTGGACATATCACACACGAAGTCCAAAAAACCCATATCCTCCAGTGGGGATCTTCTCCGAGGTTCAGATACCGGAGAATGAGAGGGGACATCATGATGATGCCGAGTGGCCGGGGACTGCTCGTCCTCGGTCTCCCAAGCGGAGGCTTCCAAGGAAGACTCGTGGAGCTCCTCGGGCATCGAGGGTCCCGGCACCATCCGTCCCGACGCCTGCAGGCTCGGTGGTGACTACCTCGGTCCCGACGAGTGGGAGGCCGAAAGCAACCTCAGCCGAGGATTGACTCAAGCCCGGAAGGCCTCAAGGATCGGCTCGGCCTCCGGGGTCGACTTCAACTTTGAGATCCCGATGGTCGGGGCAGAGGAACCGGACGTGCCGGACATCAGCACCTGCTGCTGTTCCATGAAGGCAGTAAAACTGCGCTCCAAGGCTGCCATCCTGCACACCAGACCCGGAGGCTCCACAGCTTCCGGCTCAGGTGCCGACATGCTCGGGCCCGAAACCGGTAACTCTGGAGTGGAGTCCTCGACTAGGACAGTATTTACTTGCCTAGGTCAATTCGCATCTGTATCCCTGCGAGGAACCTTGGCTGGGCGCTCTTTCACCAACGCCCTGGGTAGGCGCTCGGTGTTCCGCGACCGGCACCGAGAGGAGCCAGGCTGCTCGGAACCGTCCAGAGATGCCGCATTCAAGGGTTTTTTCTTTCTTTTCTGTTCCCTCGAGGGAACCCCCCCCTCTCCGAGGAACCCCAATGACACTCGGGTTCGGAGTGCTCCTCCCGAGTCGTGGATGTCTCAGACAAGGTCCTGGCTCTCGGAGGCATGGGGGAGTCAGGAAAAATCTTATCATGCTGCTAATGGTGGTTCCTCAAGGCCTTTGAGGACATCTTTTTACATAGACCACAGACTGCTAGGGTTGTGGTCCGGGCTGAGGCATAAGAGGCAGCAGTCATGCGTATCGGTGAAGGACATAATTTTCCTGCACCGATCGCACTTTTTGAACCCGCTGGTAGCCATGGGGGGGGGGGGGAAGGACCCCAGCAAGGTTGAAGACCATTTGGGATGACAGCAAGGGAAAAATGGGCGCAAAAACCCACCAAGAAAGAAAAATCAAAACTAGAGGAACCAACCCGATACCAAGATTCCGAGGCAGGAGGGTAACGGTGTCGAACAGGTGGAAGTCAAAAGACACAAAAAAAAATCAACTTTTCTCGGAACACTACAGTCTACGTCTGATGGACTCCGCGGAAAAAAAGGAGACTGAGCAAGATGGCATTCTTGGGCGGGAAGGGGACCACACATGCGTGGTATCAATTCCCAAAGGTTTTCTTTGAAAGCTGGGGATTTGCTCTGCACAGGCTCCATTGGCGTCGTCACCCATATGTGAGGACTGACTTCCTGCTTGGTCCCAGAGAAAAACAGAGTATTTAATATAGGAACCATCCCAGTCGGCAGCCCCTAACACCTCCAAACCTTCAAAACGATTGAACTGGAATGATACATATAAAATCATCCCAAAAAGACAGGAGTCTAATTGCCAAATAAGTGTAATCCTAAAAGGTGAAGAAATGAAAACTAACCTCATTAAACCAGCTCTGAACCATTAACTAACCCTATTAAACTACCTCTGAATCAAATTGTCACTGCACTGCATATTAAAATCCAACCTTTTATGTAAAAGAACACCAACAGGATGATTGTACAAAGTAACACTCAGAGGCATACTATATCTGGCATACCCTGCTGCCCAGACAAAACAGTCCCCATAAAGACAACTCCATCAGGTATGCCAATAAAGTCTTTATGAAAATGATTTTTATTATTTCCATATGAACCACTTCAAACAATTCACAACCGCTATACAATTCCACCTAATATTGTAGAAATAAGAAAGATCCAGTCATAAAAAGTAAATTACAAATGCACACAGCTTGGAAGCAACTAAAGGAACCAAAAGTGAATGTATGATGAATGGTTAAACCATTAAAAAGCAGATAAAAAAAGGGGGGGGGGGATAAAAAGTAAGAAACAGCAAGGGGATGGCCATGGTGCAATATGGCTCAAAAAGCATGTGGCCCATTGAAGGTAACAAGAATCAGTAGCTACATTGATGAAAATACAGTTCTCGAGTAGGTGCAGTGTAAAATGAATAATAAATAAATAAATACATATATAAATGGTAAAATAGGTAAAAGGATAAAAACAATGGTAATGTACTAATATAAATAAATAAATGAATGCATAAAAGAATAAAAAAGCAGAGGGAAGGGGGGAAGAAAGAGGAACATTGGTGGGAGGGGAAAGGGGTGGGGAGGGAGGGAAATGGGGAAGGGGAGGAAAACTGGGAGGGAAGAGGGGAGGGGACAGGAGTGAATGGGGAAGGGGGAGGGAAAGAGACAGTAGGGGGAAGGGGAATGGTGGGGAAAAGAGTGAGGGAGGTGAGGGGGGCAGGGGGAGAGAGGGGGAAGGGGAGGGGAAGGCGGGGAAGGGGGAAGGGGAGGGGAAGGCGGGGAAGGCAAGGGAGGGGAAGGGGCAGGGGAAGGGAGAGGAAGGGGCAAGGGAAGGGTGGGAGAGGGGGAGGGAGGGGGAAGGGGCAGGCAGGGGCGGGGTGGGGAGGGAGGGGGGAAGGGTCGGGGGCATGGAGGGGGAGGGGGGGAGGGAGGAGGCAGGGGCAGGGGAGGGGGGAAGGGTCGGGGGCATGGAGGAGGAGGAGGGGAGGAGGGAGGAGGGAGGAGGCAGGGGCAGGGGAGGAGGGAGGGGCAAGGGCCGAGGCAGGGGGAGGGGCAGGGGCAGGGGCAGGGAAAAAGGAAAATAAATATAAGAACATAAGAACATAAGATATGCCATACTGAGTCAGATCAAGGTCCGTCAAGCCCAGTATCCTGTTTCCAACAGTGGCCAATCTAGGTCATACGGTACCTAGCAGTTTCCCCAAAAGACGCAGGTTCCACAATGCTTGTACTGGGTCAAGCATTGATATCCTGGGTACCTTCTTAATAATGGTTTATGGACCTTTCCTCCAGGAACTTGTCCAAACCTTTTTTAAACCCAGCTACACTAACAGCCTTTACTACATCCTCCGGTAACAAATTCCAGAGTTTGATTACACGTTGAGTGAAAAAATATTTTCTTTTATTAGTCTTAAATAGTTTACCCTGTAGCTTCATTGCATGTCCCCTAGTCTTTCTATATTCTGATAACGTAAACAATTGATCTACGTTTACTCGTTCCACTCCGTTCATTAATTTATAGACTTCTATCATATCTCCCCTCAGCCGTCTCTTTTCCAGGTTAAAAAGCCCTAACCTTTTTAGCCTTTCTTCATAGGAGTATCCTTCCATCCCCTTTACCATTTTGGTGGCTTTTCTCTGAACCTTTTCTAATAACACTATATCCTTTTTAAGATACGGCGACCAGAATTGCACACAATATTCAAGGTGCGGTCTCACCATGGAACGATATAGAGGTATTGTAATATCTTTTGTTTTATTTTCCATTCCTTTCCTTATGATACCTAGCATTCTATTTGATCTCTTGGCCGCTGCTGCACACTGGGCCGAGGGTTTTAACATGTTATCCACAATCACACCTAAAACCTTTTCCTGGGTGGTGGTTCCTATTGTGGAAACTTGCATCGTGTAACTATAGTTTGGGTTGATCTTTCCTAGGTGCATAACTTTGCACTTGTCCACATTAAATTTCATCTGCCATTTTGATGCCCAGTCTTCCAATTTATCAAGATCCTCTTGCAGTTTTCCACAATCCTCTTGGGTTTTAACAACTTTAAATAGTTTTGTGTCATCTGCAAATATGATAACCTCACTAGTTATTCCACTTTCCAGGTCATTTATGAATATGTCAAAAAGCAGCGGACCCAGCACAGATCCCTGGGGTACACCACTATTCACCTTTCTCCATTGGGAAAATTAGCCATTTAGCCCTACCCTCTGCTTTCTATCTTTTAACCAGTTCCTGATCCACAGTAGT
This sequence comes from Ichthyophis bannanicus, assembly GCA_033557465.1. Classification (NCBI taxonomy): domain Eukaryota; kingdom Metazoa; phylum Chordata; class Amphibia; order Gymnophiona; family Ichthyophiidae; genus Ichthyophis; species Ichthyophis bannanicus. Next base: position 66,915,783 of record CM066033.1, read on the forward strand.
ACACTGCCTTCTATCCCATGACTCTTTAGTTTTGACAAAAGTCTCTGATGAGGGACCTTGTCAAAGGCTTTCTGAAAGTCCAGATACACTATATCAACCGACTCACCTTTGTCCACCTGATATTCACACCTTCAAAAAAACATAAAAGATTAGAAAGACAAGATCCTCCTTGTCTAAAGACATGTTGGCTGTCTCCCATTAGGCCATGACTATCTACATGCTGAGTAATTTTATTCTTTATGATGGTTTCAAACATTTTTCCCGGTACTGACGTCTGTAGTTTCCCGGATCACCCCTGGAACCCTTTCTAAAAATTGGTGCTACATTGGCAATCCTCCAATCTTCAGGTATTATTGATGATTTTAATGAAAATTCACAGATTACTAATAGCAGGTCTGCAATCTCATATTTCAGTTCTTTCAACACCCTTGGATGTATACCATCCGGCCCAGGTGATTTGCTACTCTTCAGTTTATCTAATAGTTGTAATACATCTTTCCGATGTATCGATATTTCCTTCAATTCTTCCACACCTTTAAATACCACTTCAGTCATGTGTAACATCCCTACATCTTCCTCAGTAAAGACTGAAGCAAAGAATTCATTCAATCTCTCCGCTATCGCCTTGTCGCCTCTTAGTGCCCCTTTAACCCTTCTATCATCTAATGGACCAACTGACTCTCTCAAAGGTTTTTTGCTATGAATGTACTTGAAAAAGTCTTTATTTTGCGTTTTTGCTTCCACTGCAAGCTTCTTCTCAAATTCTGCCTTTGCCTGCCTTATCAATGCCTTGCATTTGACTTGCCAGTGCTTGTGCTGTTTCCAGGTTTCATCTCTTGGCTCTTTTTTCCATTTCCTGAAAGATGCTTTTTTGGCAACAACAGCCTCTCTGACCTCCCCTTTAAACCATGCTGGCAGTTTTTTGGACTTCCTTCCACTTTTGTTAAAGCGTGGAATACAGCTGGTCTGGGATTCTAAGATAGTAGTTTTCAACAACACCCAAGCTTGATGTAAGTCTTTAACCTTTGAAACTGCTCCTTTTAGTTTTTTCTTAACTATTTTCCTCATTTTATCATATCTTTATCTTTATCTTTCACCAGCACCTTACTTCCCTCATACGTCGTTCCTTTGCTGCCCTGCGACAGATCAGGGCTGTCCGTTCCCTTCTCCCCTTTTCTTCCTTAGTCACCCTTGTGTTGGCCTTAGTCATAAGCCGCTTAGACTATTGTAATGTTTTTCTTGCTAACCTCCCAAAATCTCAGCTTTTACGTCTTCAGCACATCCAAAATGCCGCTGCCCGTCTCGTCACATTCTCACACCGTTTTGACCATATCACTCCTATTCTTCTCCGCTTGCACTGGTTACCTCTTGGTTTTCGTTTCCATTATAAGTTCCTTATTCTGATTCATCGTGCTCTTTACACCAATACTCCCCTGTATCTTGCAGATCGGATCTCTCTTCACACCCCCTACCGTCAGCTTCGTTCTCTCCATGCTAACCGTCTGTCCCTCCCTTCCCCGTCACAAGCACATCTTGAGCAAACCCGTCATGCAGCTTTTTTCTTTCTAGGCCCAGTACTGTGGAATGCATTACCTCCGTTTCTCCGTTTGGAACCTTCATATTCTCAATTCAAAACACTGCTCAAAACCCATCTGTTTCAGCAAGCCTTTCACCTCTCTCCCGATGATCCTCCCTGATGTTCTCAGTTGACTTGTTGTTCCTGTTTGTTCGTATATTTGTCTTGTCGTGCACTTTGTCTACCCATAGTTTGTTTTTGTCTTCCCCTCTACGGGCCTTTTATCTTGTTTGTACTCTTATATTTTAGTAACCTTATGTTTTAAAATATTGGCCCTTTTGTTTTGTTTATGTCTATTGTATTTGTCTATGCTTTTATGCCTTACTTTTCTATTTTACTTTGGCGTTCCTTTTCCTTGTCTTTGCATTGCCAACCTTTTATTGTACACTTCTTTATGTTCTTGACGAAAAGCGGTTTATCAAATTTTAAATAAAGATAAAGATAAAGATTTTATCATAGTCTCCCTTTCGAAAGTTAAAAGGTAGTACTGTGGATTTCCTTACTATCCCTCCTCCATTAATTAAATCAAAGGTGATCATGCTATGATCACTATTGCCAAGTGGCCCCAACACCCTTATCTCTTGCATTAGATCTGGTGTTCCACTAAGGACTAGGTCTAATATGGCTTCCCCTCTGGTCGGTTCATGAACCAGCTACTCCAAGAAGCAGTCATTTATTTCATCTAGGAACTTTATCTCCCTAGCATGTCCTGCCGTGACACTGACCCAGTCGATACCGGGGTAATTGAAATCACCCATTATCATTATTGCGCTGTAACTTTTGTTAGCTTCCTTGATTTCTTTGAGCATTTCATCATCCATTTGTTCATTCTGGTCAGGCGGTCGATATAACACCCCCTCTGCCATCGCCTTCCCCTTTTTACATGGAATTTCAATCCATAGATATTCTACAGCAGATTTTGTTTCCTGCAAAACTTTAATCCTTTCTGACTCAATGCCCTCTCTAACATAGAGTGCAACTTCTCCACCAATTTGATCAACTCTATCATTACGATATAGTTTGTACCCAGGTATCACAGTGTCCCACTGGTTGTCCTCCTTCCACCATGTCTCTGATATTCCAATCATATCTAACCTCTCATTTAGTGCTATATATTCTAACTCTCCCATCTTATTTTTTAGACTTCTAGCATTTGCATACAAGCATTTTAGAGACTGTTTTTTATTCATTTTAATTTGGCTATTGGTAGACATGGGTAATTTGAGATCTTTAAGCTCTGTCTGCTCCATACTCGAGGGCATTTGGGCTACTTTACTCTTTTTTGGAACCTCTCTGCTTTTGGTAGTATCCTTCAAGGATACATTCTTCCGAACTATCCGCTCTTGGGCGACTGTCGGCTTTCCCCTATTATCTAGTTTAAAAGCTGCTCTATCTCCTTTTTAAAGGTTAATGCCAGCAGCCTGGTTCCATCCCAGTTAAGGTGAAGCCCATCCCTTCGGAAGAGCCCCTCCTTTCCCAGAGTGTTCCCCAGTCTCTGCACCATTGTCTCATCCACGCATTGAGACTCCGGAGCTCTGCCTGCCTTTTGGGTCCTGCGCGTGGAATGGGAAGCATTTCGGAGAAAGCTATCCTGGAAGTTCTTGATTTCAACTTCCTACCTAAAAGCCTATATTTAGCCTCCAGAACCTCCCTACCACATTTCCCTACGTCACTGGTACTGACATGTACCAAGACAGCAGACTCCTCCTCAGCACTATCTAAGACCTTATCTAGGTGGCGCATGAGGTCCGCTACCTTAGCACCAGGCAGGCATGTTACCAGGTGATCCTCACGTCCACCAGCCACCCAGCTATCTACATGCCTAATGATCGAATCACCAACTATAAAGGCTGTCCTAACCCTTTCCTCATGGGCACATGGCCCTGGAGAAACTTCCTCGATGCGAGAGGGTTTTACATCACCTGGAGGACAGGTCCTAGTTACAGGATCACTTCCTGCCACACCAGGATGATGCTCTCCTGTCACGTGACCTCTCTCCTCCATGGCAACAGGGATGCTGCCAGACTGGAGGTGGGACTTCAGGACTATATCCCTCTAGGTCTCGTCTATGTACCTCTCTGTCTTTCTTATGTTTTCCAAGTCTGCTACTCTAGCCTCTAGAGAACGGACTGGTTCCCTGAGAGCAAAGAGCTCCTTGTACCTAATGCACATGTAAGACCTCTCACCAACTGGGTGAAAATCATACATGTGACACTCAATGCAAAAGACTGGAAAGCCCCCATCTCGCTTCTGGACTGCTGTCTGCATCTTAGTTTTAGGTTTGTGTTTATATCTTTAAGTTCTTTACTTACTAAGGGTTGCTGTGAATATTTATACTAATAAAACTGTATCTAATATGTTTAATATACCTTGTTCACCTGAAGCTTAATTAATCTCAGGTCCTTAGTGTATGACTGATTTGGGTAACGAGCTTCACCTGAGAGCACCTCCTGTCTTTTAAGATGTGTAAGTACCTATAAAGCTACGATTATCCCACGGGTGGGTGGGTGTTGGGGAGGGAGGGAGGGAGGGAAATAACACTTATTAAAAGAGGGCTGCTTCACAGTACCCTGTCCTGTGCTGCTGAGGTAAGCTATATTCTGATTTGATTTAAATTATAGCGCTTTGCTGCTGCTAGGCTCTCTTATTATGAAATTTAAACTACAAGCTCTCTGCTGGGTTCCAAATTTAACCAGAAAGCTCTCTTCTGTGTTTTAAATTTAAACTAAAAGTACTTTGCTGATGCTAAACTACAAGCTCTCTGCTAGGTATGAAATGTAACCAGAAAGTTCTCGTCTGTGTTTTAAATTTAAACAAACTGCTGCTACTAGGCCCTCAAATAAATACAATCTAGAAACAAAAGCAAAACCATAAAAATGAATAAAATCAATCTGTGAGTATAAACATGTTAAAACCAGTCCATTGCAGCAATATTACAAAAACCCAGAAAAGTCAATTTCCTGATTCAAGCCATGTGGCTTCAGTGTCCTTAATAGAAAAATGTACCTTTGTTCTAAATGAAACCTTCAACATCACCCCCTCCAATACGGTCTAACAACCTTAATCACCATATATTTCAATCTGAGATAGTATGTTTTGCGAAAATCCAATGATCTACTATCGGCTTATTCGTGACCTTATTTATTTATTTAGATAGTTTTGTATACCACCTTATCCTTCAGTCAAAGTGGTCACAACACAATTGGGGGATACATTTAACACGAGGGAATATGAGACACATACACTAATACTTACAGGGAACATGTTTGATGCAACTCTTCTATTCTGTAATGCGGGTTCAAATACTCCGCTTGGTTTTACCTACATAACACGTATTACATGGGCATATGATTAAATAACATGTTGTGTTTCACAGATAGAGAAGTCATTCATCCTAATGGTCTACAAACCTGAAGGATGTTTGAACTCATCCTTTATGACCAAAGCATGGGGACAGGTAGAACACCGACCACAACGAAAATGGCCCTTCACTCTTGGAGTAATATGAAGTTTAGCCAATGCTGAGGGGACTAAACTATTAGCTAGACTCAGATTTCTTTTATAAGCTACTGTGAGATGTACAGTTTTTAATGAAAAGACTGATGACAAAAGCCACCATTCCTCTTTAATGATACATGCAATGCCATGTGCATAGTTTGAAAAGATAAGTCTTTCTTATTGAATGTGTTTTCTACTTTGAAGGAGCGGAGTTCTACTGGACGTACAAGCTCAGTAGGCCTTTCTAATACAATCTTCTGGGTAACCCCTCACCTCAAACCATCATCTCATGTCCTTTGCTTGAACTTCAAAATCAGTATTCGAGGTGCAGAGGTGGCAAATTCTTAAAAATTGACTCGTCAGAAGGTTAACCTTAAGCAATCTTTTATGAAAGCTTGTAAAATGTAATAAGGGTTTACGTTATAGACTGGTGACAAAACCTTCTGGACCTTTGGAGGCCAAAATGTCCAGAAGGAAATCTGGTTAGTACTGTAATGATGCTAGAAATCCAAATTATTTTTTGTCCTCCGTGTCAAGATTGCTCAGTCAAAAACATAAGCTATATGGCATAGCTCTGTCTTTAGTGTCCTCCTCTCCCTAATATCCGCATAGGATTGAGAAAAAACTAAGTGTTTCAACCCTTTTATTGTTGTCAGCCTTGCACAACTTTTTTTAGGTTTTATTATAGTTTAAGTAGGACCTATGTATTGATTTCTTTTTGTTTTTTGATTTTATACTTATGTCATATGGTTTTAACTGTTTTTATCTTTTATTTATTTATTAATGCTATAAGTGTTTTGTTTGCAATATACTAATTTATGCAACTTTATTACTGTATTTTTATTGTTTGTTTTCAAGGTTGTACCCCCTGAAGGCAACCTGTTTGACCAAAATATGTCGGAGTTGTTTGATAAATAAAGTGCCTTTGACACCTGTCGGTGCACCTGCTGTTTTTGTCTCCTTGCTCCCTTGTGGGTGGGTTGATCTCCGTTGGACTTCACGGTGAAAAGAGATACAGCAGACCTTCCAATAGCCAAGCCTGTGCCAGAGAGTCAAGATCTTCTGAGAAATGCTCCCTGCACCAGCTGTAAAACTGGCTCACCTTGGCATTGACTAGAGAAGCCATGATGTCCATCACTGGTTCTCTCCAGTGGACTATGATCTTGTGATTGAGTGCCGCATTCAGCTCCCATTCTCCCGGATCCAAGCAATGTCAGCTGAGTAAATCCGCCTGCACATTATCCTTTCCTGCTACATGCGCTGTGGAGAGAGCCATCAGATGCCTCTCCGCCCACAGCAGGAGGAGACGAATCTCATCCGCCAGGGTTGCACTGCTCATGCTCCCCTGCCTGTTGATATACGCCAATGTGATTGCGTTGTTTGAGCACACCCTCACTGCTTTCTAGACTAACAAGAGTTGGAAGTATTGTAGGGCCAGAAAGACCGCTTGCACCTCTAACCAATTGATAGACCAAGCTCTTTCCTGTGGGAATTACAGGTTTGCACCTGCGATAGGCAATGAAAACCCCACCCAGTGAGGCTGGTATCTGCCGTTACATGGATCCATTGTGGCTGTTCAAACGGAACTCCGGCCTTGAGGTGCTCGGTCTGCTTCTACCAGACAAGACTCCTCCTGACCTCTGCCAGACACTGTAATCTTCAAGACAAGGAATGATGCTGTGGGGACCAGTGCAAGAGGAGCACCTGCTGTAGAGATCTCATGTGGGCCCTGGCCCATGGCACGAGGTCCAGGGCTGCCACCATTGACCCCCAAAACTGGAGATAGTACCATACTGTTGGTGACTGCATGTCCAGAAACCTCTGCACCTATCCCTGAAACTTTTGTACCCCGTCCACTGGAAGTGACACTACCCCTTTCCATGTGTTGAATAGTGCTCTAAGATAGACCAGACTTTGGACCAGCTGCAGCTTGATTTTGGCTGGGTTGACCATCAATCCCAGCTCTTGCAGAAACTCCACCATCCACTGCATGGTGGACTCTCAGCTGCTGATTCTGCTCTGAGGAGCCAGTCATCCAGATAGGGATGCACCAGAATGTCATCTTGGTGCAGGGCCACCGCCACCGCTGCCGCCACCACCACCATGACCTTGGTAAAGGTGCAGGGGAACGTTGCCATATCAAAAGGCAGTGCCCAGAACTGAAAATATCCCATAGGCACAGCAAAACGCAGGAAATACTGATGCTCCGGCCGGATAGGAATACGTAGTTAAGCTTCCATGAGATCAAGGGTGGACAGAAATTCACCCAGGCATACCACCTTGATGACCAAGCGTAAGATTTCCATGCGAAAATGCGGAACCCTGAGGGTGCGGCTAACCTGTTTGAGGTCGAGGATAGGTTGAAAAGTTCCTTCTTCCTTGGGCTCCACAAAATAGATGGAGTATCAACCTAATCCACACTGGTCTTGTGGTACTTAGACCACCGCTTTGAGATGCAACAACCGCTCCAGTGTCTCCTTGGCTGCTCACACTTTCTCCAGGCCCTTGCAGGATGAATGGACGAAAGCATCGGCAAGGAGCCATGCAAACTCCAGCGCATATCCTTCCCATATTATCTCTAGTACTCACTGGTCGGTTGAGATACTGGCCCAGGCGGAATAGAACTGTTGTAACCGACCGCCGACTGCCACCATTTCCGCGTGAGCTATCCTGACATCATTGAGTTCTTTTGGCGGGGACTTGCAGGGCTGAGTATGAACCCTGACTCGAACCCCTGTAGCCCCGAAAGGGTTGCCCCCAACTATCATAATCTCTTCTTTGGTATGGAGCGAACCAGCTGGCCCGAAACCGCCGAAAATCCTTAGATTGAGTCCGTGACAGAGCCCCCTGTTTCAGGCCCTTTGGACAATCCTCAGGTAAGCGGCCTCCCTTTCAATCACCTAGAACTTTGACTAACTTATCCAGCCCACTCCAAACAGAAACTTACCCTTGAAGGGGAGTTTACTGAGCCTGGACTTCGAGAAGGAACCGCTGACCAACTGCGCAGCCACAGAAAATGGTGGGCCGCAACAATCAAAGCCATGGTTTTAGACGGGGACTGCACCAAGTCGTAGAAAGCATCCCTTAACACTATTAGTAGTTCCAAACCCAATCCTGTTCCCTCACATACTAACTTAAACTGTGCACTCATCAACGCTCGCTCAGTACGTAAAAAGTGGCCAGCCATTACAGATCTCATCACAAAGCTGAAGCTAGACATCCTCCTGGTCACAGAATCATGGCTAGCAGACACAATGTCCTCATAAACCAACTCATTCCCCCAGAATACTCAATAAACACATGTCACAGAACAGACCGAAGAGGAGGTGGAGTCCTCATTCTTTCAAGAACTAACCTTCAATTTAGTCTACTTTCCGCTAAAAGTACCACACACATGGACCTAGTTACTATAGCTAACAAACATATCATCCTAAATCTCATATACAGAGCCCCATCCTCACCACCAGAAGATTTATCTAGTATAATAAAGCTTGCATGCAACCCAGAAAGCCCACACAAATCCAACTGGTTAATGGGTGACTTTAACCTCTCCTCACTTCACCATAGCCATTCTACCACATTCCTTGATGCCATGGCTCACCTCAACTACTCACAGCTAGTTAGCTCCCCTACACACCTCAAGGGTAACATCCTTGACCTCATTTTTGCACCTCAGTCTACAGCAATCACCAACTTTAACCTATCCCATACCCCTGTCCCATGGTCTGATCATAATTTGTTATCCTTCCAAGTCCCATATCAGCAAAACAGTATCCCAGCAAGACAGACAAATATGGTCTCATCAGGATCAACAACCCGTTTCAAAACGCTCAACAAGGATGACTTCATCAGCTGTACTCTTCCAACTCTTCGTCTACCAACCAATGACCTTGATGAGCTGATCAACAATTGGTACACCACTCTGAACTCCTCTTCACAGCTACCTTCCTCGAGTAGACCACCAGCATCCAGCACATCACTAAAAAGTAGAAGCCCAAAACCATGGTTCTCCACTGAACTACGACTATCCCTCCAGAATCTAAGAAAACAGGAGAGAAAATGGCGCAGATCACGTTCTCCAATTGACCAGATGGATTACGAAAATGCCCTAAAGAAACACCGGGAGAAAATGGCTGAAAAGATGAGGGAACACCATACAGAAATCCTTCTACGATCACTAAACAAACCACGAGACCTCTTTAACATAGCTAAATCCTTAACCAAGGCACCATCCTCCAACCAAACAATATCAATTCAGCCTCAGTCTTTTGCCGACTACCTTCAATCTAAAACCATTAACACGAAATCCACACCAAGTTGTATACCCAACCCCATCTCAATTACTCAGCCTCTAAAAAATTTTGTCGCTCCCACGGTGAAATCCATCACTGACCTTATTGCTACCTTGAATACTACCACAGCCCCAAACGATCCATGTCCTGCCTACTGGATCAGAGCAATGCATGCTGAACTGAGCCCCACACTTGCCCTTATCATGCAACTTTCCTTCACAACCGGATCATTCCCATCATCTCTCAAGCAAACTTCAATATGCCCTCTCCTGAAAAACAATAAACTCGACCCAGCAAAAACTGATTCATATCGTCCAATTTCAAGTATACCCCTTCTAGCCAAAATCATCGAGAAGGTGGTACAAATCCAATTGCAGCAGCACATAGATATTTCAGCCCCTCTTGATCCCTGCCAACAAGGGTTCCGTGAATCCCACGGCATAGTGACCCTACTCACATTACTTATCAACACCTTATCAAGAGGGATTGACAAAATTGAAAATGGGTTCATCCTCATCTTCCTCGACATCTCGGCAGCTTTCGACTCGGTTAACCATGTACAACTTCTTCACCGTCTTCAAGAAAAGGGAGTCCAGGGATCAGCTTGGGAATGGTGTAGATCCTACCTAACTAACCGCTGGCAACAGATGCGGATAGGATCCTCAACTTCTGATCCCTTCCAGCAACAACAGGGTGTACCCCAGGGATCCTCATTATCAGCTCTTCTATTTAACATATATATGCAACCAATCTGTGAAATCATCAGAACATTCAACGCCTCCAGCTTGATCTATGCAGATGACGTACTGATATTCACTCCAATAAAAATCAATGCCCCCGACTTCTCCCCAATAATCGATTGCTTCAACGCGATTACAGACTGGCTCTTAACCCAGAACTTGTGAATAAACTTCAAGAAAACGGAAGTCCTATTCGTAACCAGGAATAAGAAATTCCCCCCCCCCCCCCCCGCAACATTGAAGGTGAGAGACGCGGAACTACCATGTAAATCATCAATTCGCTACCTGGGAGTCACCATCGATCAAGAACTGACCTTCAAAGATCACATAAAGCAGACCGTCAAATCCATTTACTATAAATTAAGAACGCTGAAACCCTTAAGACCTCTACTCGCCCCTAATGACTTCCAAACAATCTTCCAAGCCCTTGTAACACCACATTTTGACTACGCTAACGTCATCCTGCATGGTCTACCCAAGAGCACCCTCAACCCACTCCAATTGGCGATGAACTCAGCAGCCCGCATCCTCTGCGGTACCTCCAGTAGAGACCACATCACCCCCATACTAACAGCTTCACTGGCTACCCCTACAAGCCAGGATAACTTACAAAGCACTACTGCTGTCCTTTAAAGCAATCAATCAAATAGCCCCACCTTCCCTCTCCTCACTTATTATTAACACCCCCACGAACAGATTGAGAAGATCCGCAGCCGCTAATACCCTTGTCGTACCAAAGGAGTACACTAAATGTAACCAAGCAACCAGAGACAGGGCCTTTACCTTACTCGCTCCAACTTGCTGGAACAATCTCCCTCCTCATATCCGATCAATAAAAGACCTCTCTCAATTTAGAAAGATCCTTAAACACTACCTATTCTGTCATCACCTTTTAGGCCCTAACTCTACACCTCCTCCCCCCATCTCGCAAATCACCCACACAGCCTCTGACACTCCAATAACATAGTCATAACAGAACACGAACCAGATTCTCTGCACACCCAAAGTTATGATCCTAACTTGAACTGTAAATTATCCAGAGGCGATATATCTTTCTGTATATAGTTTGTATATAGTTTCCCCTGTTATCTCCAATTTACTGGCCCTGTTATAATGTAAGCAAAGGATTGTTCTAATGCGAAAATTTGTTATCTGTAAACCGCGCTGATACCAAAGAGCGCGGTATATAAAAACTATAAAATAAATAAATAAATAAATCTGCTAAGTTGCCGAAGCCAACTCTAGCTTCTTGCCCTCCAATGCCGCCTGTCACTCCAGATCAGGTGGCGCTAACCCCTGAATCCAGTGGATTGAAGCCCTAGACACATAAGCCTTGAAGATAGTGGCTTGCAGAGTCAAGGCACTGGTATCAAAAGCCTGCTTTAGAAGCAACTCTAGCTTACGGCCCATGAAATCCTTGAGGACAGCGCCACCCTCCACTGGAATGGTGGTTTTCTTTGTTACTACTGAGACCACGGCATCCACCTTTGACATGCACAGGAGGTCTCTCTCATCCTGCAGTATAGGGTTATAAGCGGCCCATTGTCCTGCTATCCCATAGCTTAGCGCAGCCTCAGGAAATTCCCATTACGAATCAATCATCTTTCTGATGACCCTATGGACTGGAAGGCATACCTGGACCCCCTTGAAGCCCTGAAGCAAAAGATTTTCCAGGGGCTCGTTCAGCACTGTAAGTGGGGACACAATCTTTAATGTCACCAAAGAATGTTTAATGAGAGCTGACAATACCTCCCTGTGAAACAACCTAACTAAATTGGATCTTCTCCTGAAGGAATTTCGCCCTTCTCAAAAGCTGTGCCCCCCAGTTCATCCCAGAGGTACAAGGAACCCTCTCCGAGCTCTTCCAAAGTCTGGGACGGCAGAGAGTCCTGACCCAGCCAGGTATCAGGATCCTCTCTAGCTCTCTTAACCGGAGACGCCCTATCTTCAGGGTCACCCTCCTGCAGGGAATCCAAAGCCGAGCTCTGAGATGTTTTCTCCCCTGAAACCTCAGTTTGCTTGCATTTGAGACAGTAAGCCTTATGCAAGGCTTAAATCTGGTGAAAAAAGAGGCTCCCATACCTGAGGAATATTTGTTGTAGGCTCTGGAGAAGCTAGCGTGTGAGTTTCTTCTTGCCTTACTTTCCTAAGTGAGACAATGAAATGGACACTGTTCCCACCAAAACCATGGTCTCCTCCAGATGTCCCAAAATGACCTCTGGCCCCGTCCAATGCACAACTACTTCTCTTGCTTCTGAACGGCTCAACTAGAACTAAGGAGAAAAAGAACTGCGTAGAGGCCAAGGACTGCGTCGAGGAGCTACACACTCCAAGGTGAGCAAGGGACCAGCCAGGCCGAGGAACCCTGGTGTAGAGAGGAGGATGCGATGGACGAACTACCCCATAAAAACTCACCACCAGACTTGAGCCTACACTGCCGCTGTTGCTGCTTCACCGGTGCTTGGCTCTGTTTTTGTTTTTTTTTTGTTTTTCTTTTCTTTGATTTATTAGATGAACTGCTCAACCATACAGCACCAACAGAGCTCAGAGACGTCCAACAAGCTGTGGCTCACAGGTATCTGGACCACACCACTCGTAGGAATGGACAGATAATGGGGTACCAGAATCCCCAATATGTAACTGAAGATAGATGAATTTCTTGATTGTTGATGATACTGTAAGTGCCGTCGAGTCGGTGTACACTCATGGCGACACTCTGGATAGTTATCTTAAATTGTGTTTGGCCTTCAGTCAGGCGGCTCATTGTTGACAGATTGGCACCCATAGTTGCTGTTATTGTATCGATCCATCTCATTGCTGGCCTTCCTCTTTTGTATTGACCTTCTATCTTGCCAAGCATGATGTCTTTCACTAATGATCTCTCTCTTCGCAAGATGTGTCCAAAGTATGAAAGTCTTGTCATCTGAGCTTCTAAAAAAAGCTTAGGTTTGATCTCTAGTACTGACTGGTTTGTTCTTCGGTCAATCCATGGTATACGCAGTATTCGCCGCCAGCACCATAATTCAAAGGCATCAATTTTCTTCCTATCTTGAATTTCTTTATACAGATCTTTCAAATGTGCTGATATGATAAACTGTGATACCAATGACCTTCACTCACAAGTTTAGCTTTTCATTTACTTCTTTTTAAATAGAATAAGATATCATGATCATTAGAACTATGTAACTGTTCTTAAATAGCTGAAAGAACATTGTTGGTGAAAGCATAAAGTATAAACATAGGCTATGAACTGTACAACCACAGATCAATGTACAACCAACTATAGGTCACACTGCTGGCAGAGTGCAATTTCTGCAATTCTGCAGTTATAAATAACACAGGTACACTACCAAAAAACTGCCTCCAGTTTTGCAACTGATTCCTATAGATTTTGGGGTGCTGAATCCAGGAAAAATAGCCAAAATGTTCCATCACGTCACGTTTTCTTGCAAAATTAGATTTCTTACCCATATAAGGAATGTTCACATAATTTCTTTTTAGCCGACTGCAGTTTATTTTCTTGGCCCAAAATAGAGGTTGTAATGGTTAACTAACTAGAAACACTCCCTCATGATATTTTAGAGTGTTTTGTATTCATTTTATACATTAACAGGACAATTGGGAGGCGGGGGGCTAAATCCAGTACTCGCGCTGGCGCATGTTCTTTCCTGTTCGCCTCGCCTCGCTCGCTCGCTCAAACACGGTGGTTGCGACATGAACGTTCCTGTCAAATTTCAGTTTCTTGCAAGTTCATTATTACCTTTTGTTTGCTCAGTCGTAATCCAGCTTTATTCCGAAGTGGTTCACTACAGTTGTAGTTTGAAGTGCTGTGTATTTGTGATGGCTCACAGAGCCAGAGGTTGCGTCAACTCTCCGGACAGTTTTTGTTTTATTTGTGGGGAATATACCGTGAAAAAGCGGCAGAGGAACATTTCTGCATTTATTAAAAAAGTATATTTCGCCTATTTCGGTTTGAAGTTAGGCGATCAAGACAAACCGTGGGCTCCTCACAAAGTGTGCAAGACATGTGAGGAAGATCTACGCTTATGGATGAAAGGTAAAAAACAAGCATTTCGTTTCGGAATACCTATGATGTGGCGTGAACAAAGAGACCACAGCAGTGACTGCTATTTTTGCTCTTGCATTGTGAAGGGATACAACTTAAAAAATAAGAACGTAATAAGTTACCCCAACCTTCCCTCAGCAATTAGGCCTATGCCTCATAGCAACGAAGTACCTGTGCCTGAACCACCAAAATCTTTGGATCATATTTGTGTGGACGGTTCTGATCATGATGAGACTCATCAGATGGCTTTTCCCGATGAGTCCAGTACTTCCGAGTTTGAAACTGAACCAGATCCGAAACCTGAACTTTTCTCTCAAGCTGAATTGAATGATTTAGTCCGGGATTTAGGACTCCCAAAAGATGCTGCCCAACTGCTAGGTTCTCGGCTTAAACAGAAAAATCTATCTTTTTATTGGTACCGCAACCGCGAGACACAATTTTTGAAGTATTTCAGCAAAGAGGAAGATTTGGTATTTTGCAACGATATATACGGAGTGATGGAAAAGTTTAAACTCAAGTATGATCCTGCTGAATGGCGGCTGTTCATTGATTCGTCAAAAGACAGCATAAAAGGTGTTCTTCTTCATAATGGCAACACATTCGCTTCAGTTCCTATTGCTCACTCTGTTATTGTCCAAGAAAAATACGAGAATTTGGCCCTGATTCTTCAGAAGATTCGTTATGATGAGCATAAGTGGATGATTTGTGGAGACTTTAAAATTCTATCCATGCTATTAGGGCAGCAATCCGGTTTCACCAAATATCCCTGCTTCCTTTGCTTGTGGGATAGCCGGGCCCGCGACCTATACTTCGGGAAAAAAGACTGGCCAATTCGGGAGTATTTGAGACCCGGTGAGAAAAATGTTCTTCATGAGAGCTTGGTACCTCGTGATAAAATTCTATTACCACCTCTCCACATTAAGTTGGGTCTCATTAAGCAATTCATCAAGTCCCTTCCAAAAGATGGTGAGTGCTTTCGGTACCTTTGCTCAAAGTTCCCCCGACTTTCTGAAGCAAAGCTAAAGGAAGGAGTGTTTGTTGGCCCTGATATAAGGAAACTCATTTCAGATGGAGCATTCCCTGAAACGATGTCTGAGAAGGAAAAAGAAGCCTGGGATTCCTTCAAGGATGTTGTTCTCAAATTCTTGGGGAACAGGCGGGATGAGAACTATAAGGATATTGTTGCCAGGATGCTCAAAGCCTTCAAAGAACAAGGCTGTAACATGAGCCTGAAAGTCCATTTCTTGCACTCCCATGTGAACTACTTTCCCGAAAACTTGGGGGCGTACAGTGAAGAACAAGGTGAAAGGTTTCACCAGGACATCAAGGACGCAGAGAAGGTACCAAGGAAGATGGAACACCACTATGATGGCTGATTTCTGCTGGTTGCTGCTGCGGGAAACCCCAGATGAAAAATACGTCAAGCAGCGCACCAAGAGAAGCATTCGGGGGAAGAAGAAACGGGCCCACCAGGAGATTGATTGACCCAAGAATGACTTTAAAATCTAAACTGTGTTGACAAATATCGTGTTTTTACTAAACTTTGAAATAAAAATTTGCTCGTTATTACCACAGTGTCGGATCTCATTTATTAGAATTTTATTTTCACACCATCGGGTGTTTGTCTTCATGTATTGCAATGGTGCGGTTTGCGTTTTCTATTCTTACATACATACCTGTACAACATTTTTTGCACATTTCTTTGCTTTGCTTTGTGTCTAACCTCGCTCTTATATGCTCAATGTTTGTGCACATGTATGTGGCTGTTTTAAGTGCAGACCATTTTGCTACCATCACAGTGTGTTTTGTTGACATTACTCTATTCTTATGTGCTGCCTTGTTACAATTTTCTTTATTCTTATTTGAATAACTACTAAACAATTAGTATAAAGAATTCATCCAAGAAACTTTTATCTCGATCGCACTCAATCTGAAACGTTCACCTCAAACTGCTAACCCAATGTAGCAAAGAATCTGTACGTGATGGAGCAAATTGGTTACCAGATTTGGATTCAGCGCACCAAAAAACGTAAAAATCAATCGAAACATTAGAGGCAGTTTAAAAAAAAAAAATTTTTAGTGTACCTGTGTAATTTTATCAAAATCAAGAAAATTTCATCTAATAAATTGTAATCAGTTCTTACTCTGTAAAAGAATTCTAGAGACACCCTGTGCAATTTCATGTTTGTGATTAATGACTCTGTTACTTACCCTTTCTACTACAATAAAAAGGGCTTCAACGGAGGAAGACTTTGGATCCAACAGAACAGGAACTGTGCTGTGCTGTTAGCTTCCCTTTGAACTCAAAGATAAAGGAAACTTTGGTTTTGTCTCTTTGTACTTTTATCTTTATCTTTATTTTTTTTATCTTTATTTACATTTAATATACCGCCCTTGTCGAAACGTGAGGGCGGTTTACAATAAAATAATAAATAAAAGCATTAAAAGAAAGGAAATCCATTAAAATAAGGAAAAGATGGACCAAAGAGGTCACAACACAGGACAAACACTAGACAAACCAGACAAACCATACATAAACAAGAGCAGACAAAAACGATTGGACAGGGCTACTGGGAGGGGAGATCAAATGCCTGCTGAAACAAATGAGTTTTGAGTAGACTTTTGAAATGTTGGTAGGAAGATTCAAGACGAAGAGAGGAAGGTAGAGAATTCCAGAGTGAGGGGCCCAAGAAGAAAAAAGCGGCATGACGTGTCTGCTCAAGGTGAGCTCGAGAAGGGGGGGGGAAGAAACAAGCGGTTAGCATGCAATGACCGGAGCTGCCGATAGGGAGTGTGAAGAGAGACCAAATTTGCTAAGTACTGAGGATTAGAAGTGTGAATTACTCTATGTAGCATTATAAGCACCTTGTATTTAAACCAAAAGTGCAGAGGGAGCCAGTGTAGTCGAAACAAAAGGGGAGTGACATGGTCTGATTTCCGGGCAAAAGTGACAAGACGAGCGGCTGTATTCTGCAGGAGTTGAAGGCGTTTAAGTTGATAGGCGGGGAGATTGGCATAAATTACATTACAATAGTCCAACCTGGACATGACTAGAGCAAGTATCAGAGTGGTAAGGGAATCCGGGGACAGAATTGAACGGACTGAGCGTATTTGATGTAAAGTAAGAAAGGTACGACGAGATAAGGTATATATGTGTTTGTGAAAGGACAATGATGAGTCAAGGATCACCCCTAAATACCGGAGGGAGGAAGTGAGAGGGATAGGAGTAGAATTTATTTGGGGTGCAATAGCCGGGCAAGAAGAACTCAAAGATATCCACATGGCTGAAGACTTAGAAGGATTCAGGTGTAGAAAATTAGACGAGAGCCAGGTGGCAATGTGAGAGAGACAGTCATTGAGGGGAGTGATATTAATTGCAACTGGAGAGGTGTGAAAGAGAAAGACAATATCGTCGGCGTAAATGTAAGTGGAAACTGGAAATTGTTGGGTCAGAAGGGGAAGTGGAGCAAGAAAAATATTGAAAAGCAGAGGGGATAAAACTGATCCTTGGGGGACTCCACAGACCAATGGAATAGATGATGAGGTTTGGTGAGCGGCATGGACAACATAGGAACGAGTGGTGAGAAAGGAATGGAACCAGCGTAACACCATACCCCGTAAACCAATATCAAAGAGACGTGACAGAAGAGTCCGATGATCAATTAAATCAAATGCGGCGGATAGATCTAATGAAACCAAAAGAGTAATATCACCCCGTTCATGTGCTACGTGAATTTCATTTAACAGAGCAAGAAGGATAGTTTCGGTGCTATGTCCTGGTCTAAAACCAGCCTGACGGGGATGTAGAACGTTGGTAGCCTCAACATGAGAGGAGAGTTGCAGGAAGACTAGACGCTCCAACATTTTAGCAAGGAAGGGGAGGTTAGAAACTGGGCGGCAATGAGATAACACAGAGGGGTCGAGGGAGGGCTGCTTCAACAAGGGATGGACTATGGCAGATCTCCAAACCAGAGGAAAATGACCTGAAGATAAACTGGCTTTAAATAAAGTGGTGATAAAAGGTATAAGCTGAAGAGAAGGTTCTACCAGCCAGGTGGAAGGGACTGGATCCAAAGGGCAGGTGGTCTTCCTTGACCGGGATAAAGTGAGTAATACCTCCACGTGGTAAGGGGATGAAAAGAGGACCATGTGTGAGATAAAGCCCTGTTAGGAGAATTAGCCACACAAGGGCTGTTAGTAGCAGAGGATACAATAATGGTTGGCTCATCAATGGTGAGGGACAAAAGAGATGCTGAAGAGATATCGGATGGTGACAGAGGAGGAGGAGGAGGAGTAACATGGAAAGAAGAACGTAAGTTCTGAACTTTGTCGGAGAAAAAAGATGCTAGGGATGCGGGGGGCTGGTACGGCAACTCGAGAGGCAAAGGGAGAAACAGTAGAAGAAAGCTGCCGCAAAATCAAGTGCAGTTGTCTAGAAGAATTGGCAGCTTGTGAAATCCCTAAGGCATAGAAGGCGCGCTTAGCAGATTGAACTGCGGAGCGGTATTCCAGAAATAATAGCTTAAAGTGTGCCAAAGTAGATGGAGACGGGTGAGAGCGCCAATGTCGTTGGGCTTGGCGTAATTGAGTACGTTGTAATCGTAAGCCCTGGTGAAACCAGGGTGAATGAGTCTGGGATGGGGCACTGGAGGGACGAAGTGGGGCTACTTTATCTAAAGCATGCGAAAGAACTGAGTTCCAGAGAGAGGCCTGGGCATCAGGATCTAGCATCGAAAAGTCAGCTGGAAATAATGAGTGGGCTGAAGGAAAAGCGGCAAGAGTAGAGGGAGTAAGATGACGCCGGAGACGTACGGGGGACTGAGGAACAGAGGAGTCACTGGAATGAGACACCGGAAGGGAAACAGAGAGAGAGATGCAGTAATGATCGGACCATGGGACGCTAAAGGACATAGGTGCTGATAACACAGAACAGATGTTAGGAGAGGAGGTAAGGACCAAATCTAGGGTATGGCCCAGAGAATGGGTAGGACCAGAAACATGCTGTTGAAGCGATAAATCGTGAAGAAGATTCATGAAGACTCGGTCTTTAGGCCTAGAAGGAGCGTCCACGTGGATGTTAAAATCACCCAGAATCATAGTATTTGGATATTGCAAAACCGTTTCGGAAAGAGTTAACAAAAATGCCTCCCAACGGTCAGAGGAGACTGAAGGGGGAAGATAAAGTAAAAGAAAATGAAATGGTGGAGAAGAATGGAAACGCAAGAGCAAAGACTCCGAGGAATGAACCGTGGTAGATGTGACTTCAGTGATAGGGAGCGTAGACCGATACAAAAGGGCTACACCACCCCCTCCCCTGCCCAACCTAGGTGTCGAGAAGGCTGAATAGCCGGGAGGAAGGGCGCTAGAGAGGAGAGGAGTATCCCCTTCCTTGAGCCAGGTCTCGGTGAGAAAGCACAGGTCGAATGAGTGCTGTTGAACAAGATCCTGAACCAACAAGGACTTGGAGCGAAGAGACCTACAATTAAGTAGGGCTAGGCCCAAAGTCACACTAGCTGCCAGAGAAAGTGCAATAGGAAGAGCTGTACGACTGGGGGGAGAGGGTGCGGTCCTATTACAAATTATGAGGTTGGAGAGGGAGCGACGGCGCAACCACTTAGTAGACCCGAGGGTAGCATGGGGGCGCCTACCCCATAAAACAGGGATAAGAGACATGAGGAACGTTAGTAAGGTACTAAGCAAGGAGATAAGAAGAAGTAGCTCAAGCCAAGGCTTACCTGATGGAAAGAGGAGAGCAAGGCCTGAAGAAACGGGAGCTGTTGAGTAACTCAGCTGCGGAATAGCTTCAGGCAGATCTACCCGAAGAGTTAGGAAACAGAGACAAAAATGCCCAGAGCTCGCCCCAAGGAGCTCGTCCAAGGAGCAGGACCTGCTCCTTGGTTGCGCTCCTTCGGCGCGCGCCGCGACGGCGCGGGCCACCGTCGAGTACTTCTTTAAATGGATGGTGGATACCTGGAGGGGTCGCGATCACGGGAGCGAGATCGCGTCACTTCCGGGAGGCGGGAGAAGCGTTCAGCAAGCTTGATCCAGGGATAACAGGTAACACAGAGAACCCTTCTACAAATAACAGAGCAAATAACAGCACAGAGTAAGCACAGGCAGCAAATAAGCAGGAGAAGCAAAACACAGGTGAACGCCGTCGAGTACTTCTTTAAATGGATGGTGGATACCTGGAGGGGTCGCGTCACTTCCGGGAGGCGGGAGAAGCGTTCAGCAAGCTTGATCCAGGGATAACAGGTAACACAGAGAACCCTTCTGGAGGGGTCGCGATCACGGGAGCGAGATCGCGTCACTTCCGGGAGGCGGGAGAAGCGTTCAGCAAGCTTGATCCAGGGATAACAGGTAACACAGAGAACCCTTCTGGAGGGGTCGCGATTGTATATTTCTCTCTCTCTCTCTCTCACTGTCTGGAGGAGCAGGTGAAACCAAGTACCCGTAAGAAAAACCTGACCGGATTAAAGGAAACTTTTCAGTTGGTGCTCTGTGCCTCGGATCACTGCGTCCTTCAGCAGTTGAGAAACAGCAGACAAGTGTCAAGGATACAAGTGGGTAGATTGTTATGGGTAATCTTGTTTGTAAAAGGCAGAAAGATCCTATGTTAGATGAATGGAATGTAAAAGCTGCGAAGATTGGGCAGAAGAAAGGTACCCCTTACTATGAGATGCATTCTAGATATGGTGATAGAGCTCTGGATTATCTTGTAAAATAGCACTACATGACTACCAGTAACCCTAGTTTGCAGTTTCTGCTTGGTGGAACTTTTCAGAAGCAAGGAGCAAGGAGCTCTTTGCTCTCAGGGAACAAGTCCGTTCTCTAGAGGCTAGAGAAGCAGACTTGGAAAGCATAAGAAAGACAGAGAGGTAAATAGACAAGACCTACTGGGATATAGTCCTGAAGTCCCATCTCCAGTCTGGCAGCATCCCTGTTGCCATGGAGGAGAGAGGTCATGTGACAGGACAAAATGGCAGATGAAATTTAATGTGGACAAGTACAAAGTTATGCACCTAGGGAAGAACAACCCAAACTATGGTTACACGATGCAAGGTTCCACATTAGGAACCACCACCCAGGAAAAAGATTTAGGCGTCATTGTGGATAACATGTTAAAACCCTCGGCCCAGTGTGCAGCGGCAGCCAAGAGAGCAAATAGAGTGCTAGGTATCATAAGGAAAGGAATGGAAAATAAAACAAAAGATATTATAATGCCTCTATATCGTTCCATGGTGAGACCGCACCTTGAATAGTGTGTGCAATTCTGGTCACCGTATCTTAAAAAGGATATAGCGTTATTAGAAAAGGTTCAGAGAAGAGCCACCAAAATGGTAAAGCGGATGGAAGGATACTCCTATGAAGAAAGGCTAAAAAGGTTAGGGCTCTTTAACCTGGAAAAGAGACGGCTGAGGAGAGATATGATAGAAGTCTATAAATTAATGAACGGAGTGGAACGGGTAAACGTAGACCGACTGTTTACGTTATCAGAATATAGAAAGACTAGGGGACATGCAATGAAGCTACAGGGTAAACTAAGACTAGTAAAAGAAAATATTTTTTCACTCAACGTGTAATCAAACTATGGAATTTGTTACCGGAGGATGTAGTAAAGGCTGTTAGTGTAGCTGGGTTTAAAAAAGGTTTGGACAAGTTCCTGGAGGAAAGGTCCATAAACCCTTATTAAGAAGGGACCCAGGATATCAATGCTTGACCTAGTACAAGCATTGCAGAACCTGTGTCTTTTGGGGAAACTGCTAGGTACGTATGACCTAGATTGGCCACTGTTGGAAACAGGATACTGGGCTTGATGGACCTTGGTCTGACCCAGTATGGCATATCTTATGTTCTTAGAGCATCACCCTGGTCTGGTGTGGCAGGAAGTGATCCTGTAACTAGGACCTGTCCTCCAGGTGATGTAAAACCCTCTCGCACCAAGGAAGTTTCTCCAGGGCCATGTGCCCATGAGGGAAGGGTTAGGACAGCCGTTATAGTTGGTGATTCGATCATTAGGCATGTAGATAGCTGTGTGGCTGGTGGACGTGAGGATCGCCTGGTAACATGCCTGCCTGGTGCGAAGGTAGCGGACCTCACGTGCCACCTAGGTAAGGTCTTAGATAGTGCTGGGGAGGAGTCTGCTGTCTTGGTACATGTCGGTACCAATGACATAGGAAAATGTGGTAGGGAGGTTCGGGAGGCTAAATTTAGGCTTTTAGGTAGGAAGTTGAAATCCAGAACTTTCAGGGTAGCGTTCTCCGAAATGCTTCCCATTCCACGTGCAGGACCCAAAAGGCAGGCAGAGCTCTGGAGTCTCAATGCGTGGATGAGACAATGGTGCAGAGATGAGTGTTTTGGATTTGTTAGGAACTGGGGAACATACTGGGGAAAGGAGGGGCTCTTCCGAAGGGATGGGCTTCACCTTAACCGGGATGGAACCAGGCTGCTGGCATTAACCTTTAAAAAAAGAGATAGAGCAGCTTTTAAACTAGATAATAGGGGAAAGCCGACAGTCGCCCAAGAGCGCATGGTTCGTAAGAATGTATCCTTGAAGGATACTACCAAGGATACTTTGCTTGTCCTGTTTGTTAAACTGCTTGCCTATTTTGCTACGTGTTGCTGCTTTCCAACTTGTACCCCTTTTATCCCCTGCAGCTTACTGTGCAGTCTCTCATCTCCCTGGACTTCCTGTAACCGGCAGAGAACGCTGAAACTCTAATCCAATCCCCTGCAGCTTACTGTGCAGTCTCTCATTTCCCTGGACTCCCTGTAACCGGCAGAGAATGCTGAAACTCTAATCCAATACCCTGCAGCTTACTGTGCAGTCTCTCATCTCCCTGGACTCCCTGTAACCGGCAGAGAACGCTGAAACTCTAATCCAATCCCTGCAGGTGACGTCAGTCCTTCACTTGCTTATATTTTGCACCCTGGCGGTGCTCATCGCCGCAGCGGCGCGCGGTGTGGGCGCGCTCCTTGGGGCGCCGACGAGGGCAGCCTTTTCCGCATTCTGACTTTATACTTATACCTTCTTCAGAAGACAGGATACCAGGACTCTGCTCGAACTACAATATTCTCGGGACGTAGGAAACCTTCTTTCCTCTTTCTCAGGTATTTGCTTTTCTTCGTTATTCTTTGGTTGTTCCTCATGGCCGCCATTCCGGTGGTCTAGGGCCACCGGCCCCTTAAGCCCTTCTCTAGCTCTTACCGGCATTCTGTGCTCTCTCCGGTTGGTCGCCACCTTCCTCTCTCTGAATTACCTCCAAATGCATCTACATCTCTGCGATTAGGCCTGCTCAACTGCCAGTCTCTTCGGACCAAGACTACGTTAATTCACGACTTAATTGAACGAGAATCCCTTGACGCCTTGTTCCTGGTAGAGACATGGCTCAAAGATGGAGAGGATCCCCTTCTAGCACGCTGTCTCCCACCGAACTATGAAGCCATTTCAGTCCCGCGCGCTGCAAGAACCGGTGTTGGAGTTGCAATTATATATCGCTCCACAGTCCCTTTCTCTCAAATTTCCTCTCCTTCCTTATGCTATCCGGAAGCCCTTCTCCTTCAGCTTTCTTTCCAACCGGCTCTTCAATTCCTGTTGGTCTATTCCCCACCATCAGTCTCTCCCTCTCTTTGGGATACTCTCCTGGCTTCTGTTTCAGATTTAATTCTTCAATTCCCGCAGCTACTCGTACTTGGTGATTTTAATGTACATTTTGATCTTCCTGTTTCAGCTAAGGATACAGCATTTGCTACACTTCTTAGAGATCTTTCATTGTTTCAGCATGTGAATCTCCCCACCCACATTGCGGATCACATTTTAGATCTGATTATCTCCCTGCCAAATTTCTCTAATCAGATCTCCTCACCCATTCCTACGTTTGTTCCCTGGTCTGATCATTCCTATCTTATTTTCACCCTCTGTTCCATATCTCCCCCTTTAGTCTCTTCCTCACTCTCCGTTCGCACATCTCGTCTTATCAATTCTGCAACCTTTCAGACGTTTCTTGCAGCCTATCATCCTCCCTCTTTTGATTTCCTGTCCCTTTCACCCTCCTCCCAGGTTACGTTCTGGAATACAGAATTGTCCCATGCATTAGATCAGGTTGCTCCTTGGCGCACCTGTTATCCCCGGACCGTTATTCATCATCCGTGGTTTCACGCAGGACTTCGCCTGCAACGGTCCCAATTGCGAAGATCTGAACATCTTTGGAGGAAATCCCCCTCTCCTACCACTTATCAGAAATTCAAGACCTGTCATGCACAATACCGTGCTAACATTCATATGGCTAAACAGTCCTTCTACTCAGATTCAATTGTTTCGGCCCCAAATAGATCCCGCCATCTTTTTACTACCTTTAATACACTCTCTCGTATACAGTCACGTTCCAACTGTAATTCATCCCTCTCCACATCAACTCCCAGTCCCACTAAATTGGCTGTCTTTTTCTCCTCCAAAGTCCAAGATCTACGCCTGTCGCTTCCCTCCTATTCCCGGGCTTTATCTTCGCTCCCTCCTATTTCACCCCCCTCCTCCCCTTCGCTTTCACATATCTGGTCTAGCTTCCATACTATTACCTCTTCAGAACTTATCAAACTTCTGTCTACCTCCCATAAAACCACCAGCCCATTAGATCCTATCCCATCCAGTTGGTTTTCAAACCCCTCTCCCGAGCTACTTCACCCGCTTCTCACCATCATTAATTCCAGTCTTTCCTCAGGTTCATTTCCCCATTCATGGAAACATGCTGTGGTTCTTCCTTTGCTTAAAAACTCTTCCTTGGATCCATCAGTGCTAGCAAACTACAGGCCTGTTTCCAACCTCTCCTACGCTTCTAAGCTTTTGGAAAAGACCGTTTTTGCCCAGCTCTCACATCACTTGGACACCACACAATTCTTGCATCCTCGGCAATCTGGTTTTCAGCCCTGCCACAGCGTCGAAACCATTATTACAGTTGTCATGAATGAAATCCACTCTTCCCATGATCGTGGTGACATCACGGTGGCGGTTTCTTTAGATCTTTCAGCTGCCTTCGACTTAGTAGATCACTCTCTTTTTCTTTCTAGATTACGGGATGCGGGTCTTCGAGGGACTGTTTATCACTGGTTCCATTCTTTTCTGCACTCTAGGTCATTCGCAGTCACTAATGCTACTACTGATAGCTTCCCCCTCACCTGTGGTGTCCCCCAGAGTTCAATACTGGCTCCTCTCTTATTTAATTTATTTCTGACCCCTTTAGCTTTACTAATTCAGCAATCAGGTGTTTCAGGCTATTATTATGCAGACGACATCTTCCTTTTGTACCATACATCATCTTCCCACCCTGATATCACTCCTCTCAATAATTGCTTATCTCTGGTTTCTTCTTGGCTTTCTATGAACTGTCTTGTTCTGAATAATTCTAAAACCGCATCTATTTGGTTTCCTCACAGTTCCACCACTCCATCACTCGTCCCCTCTTTCTCAGGCGCCCCGATTTCTTTCGTCTCTAAGCTTCGTTATCTGGGTGTCTTTCTCAATAGCAACCTTTCCTTTCGTGACCACATTTCTCAAGTCTCTCGGCGTTCCTTCTATTGCCTTAGATAGATTCGTGCCATTAGACCATTTCTCTCTCTTCAGGTTCTCTCCACTCTTCTTCTTTCTTTAGTTATCACACGGTTGGATTTCTGTAACTCGGTTTATGCTGGCATTCCCCAATCTCAACGTCACCGGTTACAACTCTTGCAGAACACCGCAGCCCGGATGATCCTGCATGCTTCCCCTTGTGATCATATTACTCCTCCCCTTCAGCACCTCCATTGGCTACCAGTAAATTTTCTGTTTCAATTCAAATTTCTTACTCTCGTACATCGGGCCGTCTATCTTCATACTCTCAGTACCTATCTGATTTGCTAACTTTTCACACTCCCACTCGCAGCTTACGATCAGTTCATATCAATCGCTTACACCTTCCCTCCCCCTCCCAGGCTCATCTTCACTCAACTCAACGATTGGCATTCTTTTACCTTGGTCCAGCCCTCTGGAACTCCCTTCCAACTGAACTCAGACTAGAACAGTCCCCTGCCAAGTTCCATTCTCTTCTCAAGACGCATCTCTTTTCCTCTGCCTTTAACCTTCGCTCGTGATCCCTGTTCTATTATTTTATTGCTTATAGTCTGTCCTTTTGCCTTTAACCTTCCCTCATGACCCCTGTTCTATTATTTTACTGTTTATAGTCTGTCCTTTTCTTCCTGTCCTTTTCCTTATCTTTTTTTTTTTAATTATTGTCACTTTCTTTTTCCTTTCTTAATTTATATATTTTATATATCTTTATTTAAACTTTTTTTATTGTAAACCACCCCGATGTAATGGGGGGCAGTATATCAAGTGTTTTTAAACAATAAACGATAAACAATAAAAGCAGATAGGTTCCAAAAAAGAGTAAAGTAGCCCAAAGGCCATCGAGTATGGAACAGACAGAGTTTAAAGATCCCAAGTTACCCATGTCTATCAATAGCCAGATTAATATGAATAAAATACAGTCTCTAAAAAGCTTGTATGCAAATGCTAGAAGTCTAAAAAATAAGATGGGAGCGTTAAAATACATAGCACTAAATGCGAGGTTAGATATGACTGGAATATCAGAGACATGGTGGAAGGAAGACAACCAGTGGGACACTGTGATACCTGGGTACAAACTATATCGCAATGATAGAGCTGATCAAATGGGTGGAGGGGATGAGCTCTAGTGTTAGAGAGGGCATTGAGTCAGAAAGGATTAAAGTTTTTCAGGAAACAAAATTTGCTGTAAAATCTCTATGGATTGAAATTCCATGTAAAAAGGGGAAGGTTATGGCAGTAGGGGTGTACTATCAACCGCCTGGCCAGAATGAACAAATGGATGATGAAATGCTCAAAGAAATCAAGGAAGCTAACAAAAGTTACAGCACAGTAATAGTAATGGGTGATTTCAATTACCCCGGTATCAACTGGGTCAGTGTCACGGCAGGACATGCTAGGGAACATTTAGATGACATAAATGACTGCTTCTTGGAGCAGCTGGTTCATGAACCGACCAGAAGGGAAGCCATATTAGACCTAGTCCTTAGTGGAACACCAGATCTAGTGCAAGAGATAAGGGTGTTGGGGCCACTTGGCAATAGTAATCATAGCATGATCGACTTTGATTTAATTAGTGGAGGTGGGATAGTAAGGAAATCCATAGTACTACCTTTTAACTTTCGAAAGGGAGACTATGATAAAATGAGGAAAATAGTTAAGAAAAAACTAAAAGGAGCAGTTGCAAAGGTTAAAGACTTACATCAAGCTTGGCTGTTGTTGAAAAATACTATCTTGGAAGCCCAGACCAGCTGTATTCCACGCTTTAAGAAAAGTGGAAGGAAGTCCAAAAAACTGCCAGCATGGTTTAAATGTGAGGTTAGAGAGGCTGTTGTTGCCAAAAAGCAACTTTCAGGAAATGGAAAAAAGAGCCAAACGACGAAACCTGGAAAAAGCACAAGCACTGGCAAGTCAAATGCAAGGCATTGATAAGGCAGGCAAAGGGAGAATTTGAGAAGAAGCTTGCTGAGGAAGCAAAAACACGAAATAAAGACTTTTTAAAGTACATTCAAAAAAACATGTGAGAGAGTCAGTTGGTCCATTAGATGATAGAAGGGTTAAAGGGGCACTAAGAGGCGACAAGGCGATAGCGGAGAGACTGAATGAATTCTTTGCTTCGGTCTTTAATGAGGAAGATGTAGGGATGCTGGTTTCACTCTTTTCTGTCTAGTCGCACTTTCTCAGTTCACACTGGCTCAGGGTCTTCACCCTCAGCTCCCCTTCCGTGCGGTGTTCCCCAGGGTTCTGTTCTTGCTCCTCTTCTCTTCAATGTGTTTCTGGCTCCCCTTGCGCTTCTTATTCAACAGCACGGTGTCTCTGCTCATTTCTATGCTGATGACATCTTTCTCCTCTTCCACACTAACTCTGCTGCGCCTGACATCACCGCCTTCAACATCTCTCTCTCTCCGTCGCCTCCTGGCTCTCGACCAACTTTCTGCACATTAATCTCTCAAATACTTCGGCTATCTGGTTCACCTTCGGTAATCCCCCTGCTAACCTCTCTCCGATATTCTCCTCTTCACCCATCCCACTGTCTCCTCTTTGCGGTACTTGGGTGTAACTCTTGATTCTTCCCCTTCCTTTAAAGAACATATCTCTTCTGTTGTCCAGTGTTCCTTCTTTACTTTAAGACAACTTCGTGCTGTACGTCCTTTCCTTACCCCTTCCTCTATGGCCACCCTGCTTATCTCTCTTGTCATGTTTCGTCTCGACTATTGCAGTGTCTGTCTCGCTGGGCTTCCCCAATCACAAATTTGTCGTCTTCAACGGGTCCAAAACACTGCCGTCCGCGTTCTCTCTCACGTTTCACGTTTCGATCACGTCACCCCTTTGTTAATACACTATCACTGGCTTCCTGTTTCTTTTCGTGTTCAGTTTAAAGTCCTTATCTTTGTCCACAGGGTGATCCACTCAGGTATCCCCCTGTATCTTGCAGATCAAGTCCGCCTCCATACCCCTCACCGTTCCTTACGTTCCATCCACGCTAACCGTATGTTTCTTCCCCCTCCCTCCCAAGCACACTTAGAATCAAACTCAGTCTTCAGCTTTCCTTTTTCTCGGTCCAAGGCTTTGGAATTCACTTCCCCACTCCTTACGTTTAGAAACCTCCTACCAATCCTTTAAAGCTAAGCTGAAAACCCATAGTTTTTGTTCTGCCTTCAACCTCCCCCTTCCAGCTCCGTCCTCTTCCCCTTCATAGCATTAATCATGTTAGTTCCTTAATTCCTC
Organism: Ichthyophis bannanicus; assembly: GCA_033557465.1. Taxonomy (NCBI): domain Eukaryota; kingdom Metazoa; phylum Chordata; class Amphibia; order Gymnophiona; family Ichthyophiidae; genus Ichthyophis; species Ichthyophis bannanicus. Next base: position 66,944,779 of record CM066033.1, read on the forward strand.
CTTCCTGCGCCTTTCTGTATTGTCAGTGTGTTCCCTCTCTCCCTTCATGTCTGCCTCAACCTCCCCCTTCCAGCTCCGACCTCTTCTCCTCCATAGCATTAATCATGTTAGTTCCTTAATTCCTCCTTCCTGCGCCTTTCTGTATTGTCAATGTGTTCCCTCTCTCCCTTCATGTCTGCCTTCTGTATTCCCCGACTGCTATCTGCTTCTATCTCTTTTCTCATGATTTTATGGCGTTCCTTTTTCCGTTTCTCTTTCCGCAGCCCTCTCTCTTTTTAATTGCTTTTATGTATTGTGAACCACCCAGATGCTAATTGTATTGGGCGATATATAAAGTTTTAACAAACATAAACATAAACATGTTACCCATGACTGAAGTGGTATTTAAAGGTGCGGAAGAATTGAAGGAAATATCGATACATTGGGCAGATGTATTACAACTATTAGATAAACTGAAGAGTAGCAAATCACCTGGGCCAGATGGTATACATCCAAGGGTGTTGAAAGAACTGAAATATGAGATAGCAGACCTGTAATCTGTGAATTTTCATTCAAATCATCTGTAATACCTGAAGATTGGAGGATCGCCAATGTAACGCCAATTTTTAAAAAGGGTTCCAGGGGTGATCGGGGAAACTACAGACCTGTGAAGCCTGATGTCATTACCGGGAAAAATGGTAGAAAACATCATAAAGAACAAAATTAATCAGCATGTAGATCGTCCTAATGGGAGACAGCCAACATGGCTTTAGACAAGGAAGATCTTTTGTCTTAATAATCTGTTATGTTTTTTTGAAGGTGTGAATAAACAGGTGGACAAAGGTGAGTCGGTTGATATAGTGTATCTGGACTTTCAGAAAGCCTTTGACAAGGTCCCTCATCAGAGACTTTTGGCAAAACTAAAGAGTCATGGGATAGGAGGCAGTGTACTATTGTGGATCAGGAACTAGTTAAAAGATAGAAAACAGAGGGTAGGGCTAAATGGCCAATTTTCCCAATGGAGAAAAGTGAATAGTGGTGTACCCCAGAGATCTGTGCTGGGTCCGCTGCTTTTTGACCTATTTATAAATGACCTGGAAAAGGGAATAACGAGTGAGGTTAACAAATTTGCAGATGACACAAAACTATTTAAAGTTGTTAAAACCCAAGAGGATTGTGAAAAATTGCAAGAGGATCTTGATAAATTGGAAGACTAGGCATCAAAATGGCAGATGAAATTTAATGTGGACAAGTGCAAAGTTATGCACCTAGGGAAGAACAACCCAAACTATGGTTACAAGATGCAAGGTTCCACATTAGAACCACCACCCAGGAAAAAGATTTAGGCATCATTGTGGATAACATGTTAAAACCCTCAGCCCAGTGTGCAGCGGCGGCCAAGAGAGCAAATAGAATGCTAGGTATCATAAGGAAAGGATTGGAAAATAAAACAAAAGATATTATAATGCCTCTATATCGTTCCATGGTGAGACCGCACCTTGAATATTGTGTGCAATTCTGGTCGCCGTATCTTAAAAAGGATATAGCGTTATTAGAAAAGGTTCAGAGAAGAGCCACCAAAATGGTAAAGGCGATGGAAGGATATCCCTATGAAGAAAGGCTAAAAAGGTTAGGGCTCTTTAACCTGGAAAAGAGACGGCTGAGGAGAGATATGATAGAAGTCTATAAATTAATGAACAGAGTGGAACGGGTAAACGTAGATCGATTGTTTACATTATCAGAATATATAAATACTAGGGGACATGCAATGAAGCTACAGGGTAAACTATTGAAGACTAATAAAATAAAATATTTTTTTCACTCAACGTGTAATCAAACTCTGGAATTTGTTAACAGAGGAAGTAGTAAAGGCTGTTAGTGTAGCTGGGTTTAAAAAAGGTTTGGACAAGTTCCTGGAGGAAAGGTCCATAAACCATTATTAAGAAGGGACCCAGGATATCAATGCTTGACCCATTGTGGAACCTGTGTCTTTTAGGGAAACTGCTAGGTACATATGACCTAGATTGGCCACTGTTGGAAACAGGATACTAGGCTTGATGGACCTTGGTCTGATCCAGTATGGCATATCTTATGTTCTTATAGGAGGATAAAACTGAGATGGTTACTGTATGAGATAACCCTTAAGGACCTAGTATTTGGCTGGTAGCAAGCTAAGGTTGCAGAAAAGAGGAAGCAGACAGAGGTTTCTGCTTTGAAAGAATCATGTAATCAGGTTTTTAGAATAGAAACACAAAGAAAATGTTAAAGAGTAGGACAAGTCCTGGGACAGGGACCAGGGGGAGCCCTGTAATCTTCCCACAGTCCCTTCTACATATGGAGTTGATTTCCATGTATTGGCCATAACACTGAGTCAGATGAAAAATGATCTGTTTTCCAACAAGGGAAGCATTCCCAGGCAGAAGGGCAATAAATGAATGATTCCAAAGTAAAGCTTGGAGTCACTTCACCAGAAAGAAGTGTCTCTGAGGGGGAATGGTCATTGTCACGTCCAAATTTATCACATACATTTTTAGGTGAAGAATATGGAGACCCGTGGATAATATCAGCTAAGGCTGAGGGCAGAGATTTAAGATTTTGAGTTTTGATTAGGGACTAGTATAAGTGGCTGGAAGGATAATGCAAATATAACAGAGATGGACACTTACAGGAAGAAACTCAAATCATTGCTCTATGACAAAATAGAATTAAATCAAACAGGTTTTTGATGGCATTACTAAAAAGGTATTTCAGGTTGAAGTTGAAGGTGTGCAAAGAAAGGAGGCAGAAGAGAAGCTAGATGAAGCTAGTGGGGCTATATAGAAAGGAATAAACTTCAGGTTTTCAGGTGACATAGATCACTGCTTGCAATTGTTGTGTATGCTGGAGGAAAGTTTACAAAAAGTCATAATTAATTTTTCTATAAAAAAAGACAAAGCCTGTAAAGACAAAAAGACAAATCTGATTGATTTCTTTGACTGGTGACCAGGGAGTTGGACCGAGGGAGAGCTCTAGATGTGATGTATTTAGATTTCAGTAAAGCCTTTGACACTGTTCCTCACAGGCGACTTATAAACAAACTGAGCACCCTAGGGATAGACCCTAAAGTTACTGCTTGGGTTAGAAATTGGTTGGGTGGGAGGCGACAAAGAGTACAAGTAAATGGAGCTCACTCTGAGGAGAAGGATGTTACCAGTGGTGTGCCCCAGGGATCTGTCCTTGGTCCGATTCTTTTTAACATCTTTGTTAGTGATATAGCGGAAGGGCTGTCGGGTAAGGTTTGCCTCTTTGCAGGTGATACCAAAATCTGCAATAGAGTAGACACCCAGGAAGGTGTAGATAACATGAGGAGGGATCTAGCTAAGCTTGAAGAATGAGTAAACTTGGTCTTCTCGGAGTATAATAATATTATAAAAAATGAAAGAATACTCCACTCTAACATGCATAAATGTTTGAGATATCCAGCGATATATCTTAATCTTTTAAAACTTTTTAAATGTATTAAAAATCCCAGATGTAGTCTCAGACCACAGAAGCGCTCTTACCCACTATCTCAGTGGAGAACAAAATAGTGCTTTGATTGCATCAATGACTACTGGGAGCAATTTTTTTTAAATAAGTTTTTCTTTGAATAAATATCACCAGTATTAACAGTGAGTAGTATTCTCTAGGGAGATTAGGAGAGGGGCTTTATTGATTGTTAGAGTTAAGCTAACTTTAGATTTTAAATATACCATTTACAGAAAGCCATAATGTACCACAATGATTCTATTGAAAGGTCAGAGCGCCATGGTTCTATTTTATTCTCGTTTTTAGATCCTCCTGAAGAAACTCCGATGAGGAGTGAAACGCTCAAAGAGGCGCCTGTGGGAGGCGTAGAGAATTCTGATAGAGATGAGAACAACCTAGAGAATTTTGATTAAGATAAGCTTGTTCCATAGATTTTTGAAACACAACGGTGGTGGAATACTGGTGATATTTATTCAAAGAAAAACTAATTTAAAAAAATTGCTCCCAGTAGTCATTGATGCAATCAAAGCACTATTTTGTTCTCCACTGAGATAGTGGGTAAGAGCGCTGCTGTGGTCTGAGCCTACATCTGGGATTTTTAATACATTTAAAAAGTTTAAAAAGATTAAGATATATCGCTGGATATCTCAAACATTGATGCATGTTAGAGTGGAGTATTCTTTCATTTTTTTATAATAAGCTTGAAGAATGGTCTAGAATTTGGCAGCTGGGATTTAATGTTAAAAAATGTAAGGTCATGCATTTGGGCTGCAGCAATCCAAGGGAGCAATACAGTATGGTTATGGTTATGGTTATGGTAGTTTTATTTGATAAACCGCCTTTCTGAAACAAGCAAAGCGGTGTACAATATACAAAATTAAAGAGGGCGGCTCGAGGCCATAGAAATGGAAAAGAAATTACAATGGTTTCAAGAGAAAAGAAACAGAGAAAGAAAAAACAGGACAAGACAGGAAGAGGATGCATACAAAAGGGATAAGATCTAGGACAAGTCACACAAGGGGGAGGGAAGACCGAATGCTGTAGAGAAAAGGTGAGTTTTTAGGTCTTTCTTGAAGGTGCTATGATTAGGTTCAAGACGGAGGGATGAGGGAAGTGAATTCCACAAGGCAGGTCCTATGAAAAAGAAAGCAGAGGATCGTGTAAATTGTAGATGGGCAAGGGAGGGTGAAGGGAGAGTGAGGCGATTGAGATGGAAGGAGCGGGGTGTATGCCTGGGGGAGTGGAAAGATATGAGGTCAGCTAGGTACTGTGGAGTATTGGTGTGGAGGATGTTGTGCACTTGGGAGAGCAATTTGTATTGAGAGCGGAAGGGAACAGGTAGCCAGTGGAGGTGAAGGAGTAGAGGTGTGATGTGGTCCCGGGGAGAGGAGAGGAGTGAGTAAGAAGACGGGCAGCAGTATTTTGGATCCTCTGGAGGCGGGCAAGCTGGGATTTGGAGAGGCCTATGAGAACCGAGTTGGAGAAATCCACCCGTGACATGACCAGTGACAGAAGTAAAGTAGTAAGGGCTGCTGGGGAAAGGAAAGGACGTATTGCTCGAATTTGGCGGAGGAAAAGAAGGAAGTTTTAGTAAGGTGAGAGACGTGGGCTTTAAAAGAGAGATCTGAGTCGAAGTGGACTCCAAGATACCGAAAGGTAGAGACTAGGGGAACGGGGGTGCCGGAGAAAGAAGGTGCTAGTGAGGGAGGTGGGTTACCGTAAGAGAACCAAATTGCGATAGTTTTGGTGAGATTAAGGTGAAGGCAGTTTTGTGTCAACCAGGAGGCTACTGTGGTGAGGCAGGAGTTCAATGGGGAAAGATCTGGACAGGAGGGGGAAGTGTGGTGAAGGAGGACGATGTCATCGGCATAGTAGAATGCCGATATTCCGGATTGCTGAATTAACAGAGCAAGGGGGGCCAGGAAAAGGTTAAAAAGCAGAGGTACTAAGAGTGAACCTTGGGGAACACCACAGGTGAGCGGAAATGGGTCAGAGGAGGGGGTTGAAGGGGAAGAGGAGAGAACAGTGCAAGACCGGGAGGAAAGAAAAGAGTGAAACCAGCGGTAAACAACACTACAAAGACCTGCTTCCCGTAGGCGAAGAAGAAGAAGGGAGTGGTCCACTAAGTCAAATGCAGCAGATAGATCGAGTGCTACAGCTACTGAGATATCCCCGTGCTCATGGGCAACGTGCAGTGCGTTGGTGAAGGCAAGTAAGGTGGTTTCTACACTGTGACCAGTACGAAATCCTGACTGTCGGGGGTGAAGAAAGTGGATGGAGTCAAGGTGGTGAGTAAGCTGTGCAAAGACTAGTTTTTCAAGAAGCTTAGAGAGGAAAGGGAGATTGGAGACTGGGCGATAATGTGCGGGGACCAGAGGATCCAAGGAGGGCTTTTTTAGGATGGGACGTATTAGGGCGTGTTTCCAGGGACGGGGAAAGGTCCCAGTGGAAAGACTGGAGTGAAAAATAGAGAGAATATAGGGGAGAAGTGAAAGGGAGGGAGTTAGTAACCAGAAGGAAGGAATAGGGTCAAGAGAACAGGTAGTTTTCCTGGAGGAGGAGATAAGATGATGCAATTCTGAGGTGGTAGGCAAAGAGAAAGAAGCCCAGGTATGAGAAAGGTGAAAGGTGGGGGGAGGCGATGCAGCAGGGGGGGGGGGGTGAGTGGACAGGAGCGGGACAGTGAGGTAAAGAAGCTCGCAAGTTTGAGATTTTGTCATTGAAAAAGGATGCCAGATGGGAGGGAGGAGGAGAGGGCTGGGATGTAGTAGCGGGAGTTGTGGCATGTATAGAGGAGAGGGATTTGAGGGTAGCATAAAGGTGTCGAGTCTGGTTTGGGGCCTTAGCAATGGAATTGGAGAAGTATGAAAGTTTGGCTAAATGAACCTGTGATCGATAGTATGATGAGTTCACTTTGAAGAGAGCGAGAGAGGTTGGGGAGGGAGCCTTGCGCCATGATCGCTCTGCCTTACGAAGATGGGTGCGAAGGAGATGCAATCCACTGTGGTACCAGGGATGCGCCGGACGATGATGTGGTGGACGGGGATGCAAGGGAGCAAGATGGTCAAGGGTGGCAGAGAGGGTAGAAGACCAAATAGAGGCTTGAGAGCTGGGGGAGAGGGAAGTAAAGTCGGTAGGCAGTAGTTGTGCAGCAGGAGGGAATTGCTGGAGAGTGAGTGGAGTTATAAGATGCGAGTAACGAAGGGGAGGGGACTTAGGTGGGAAGGGGGGGGGATGAGGCCCCAGGAAAGGCACAGGAGGCAGAGAGACAATAATGATCGGACCAAGGCAATGGCCGTGAGCAGAGATCATGGAGGGTGAGAGGAAGAGGTAAGAAGTAGGTCTAAAGTATGACCGGCAAGATGAGTGGGAAAGGGAATATGTTGCGATAAAGATACGTCCTGCAGGAAGGAGATGAAGGCGTGATCTCTGGAGGAAACAGGGGAATCTAGGCAGATATTGAAATCTCCAGCTATGATTAGGTGTGGGAAAGCAAGGGAAAGATCAGAAACAGTTAAAAGAAGGGATTCCCATAAATCAGAACGGAGCGCTGGAGGAGAGTAAACAAGAAGAATGTAGATAGAGGGTGAAGTATGCAAGTGAAGCAGAAGGGATTCAGGGTAGTGTAGAAGAGGGGAGGAAACCTGGGTGAAAGAGAGGGATGGGTGCAATATGGCAGCCACACCACCGCCTGAGCGGCCTGGGCGGGAGACAGAAGTGGCAGAGAAACCATCAGGAAGGCAACGGGCAAGGAGAGCATCCTCTCCCTCCTTCAGCCAAGTTTCGGTGAGGAGGAAGACATCGAGAGACAACTGGAGGATGAGATCCTGTACAAGCAGGGTTTTTGATCTCAAGGAGCGACAGTTCAGGAGGCCGAGCTAGAAAGAGAAGGCGTTGGGATGGGTGGAGAAAATAGAGGAGGCTGGAGCAGGAGGAGAAGGGGGCATTAGAGGTACGCAGAGACGAAGGTTAGCAGAACAACGAGAGCGAGGGGGGAAAGGTTTGTCTGGACGTCTGCCCCACCAGACGGGGATCGAAGCCATAAGGCAATAAAGAGGTGAGGTGGAGGGAGCAAAGGTGGGGGGAGCAAAGGTGCAGAGGGAAAGACGTACCTCAGGCAATGTGTGTGAAATCCTGTCAGATGAAGAGAGCAGGGGAGACCAGTGATCCGTCCCAGGAGACGCGGAAGTGAAAAGTGCCAAGACTAGAAGGGAAAAAAGATTAAATTTAATGATGTGGCCTCCGCTGCCGGAGCGGCCCCAAGTATAGGAGGTGAAGTACTTTTGTCCACTAAAGAAGAGCGGGACCTAGGCGTGGTTGTGTCTGATGATCTTAAAGTAGCTAAACAGGTAGAAAAGGCGACGGCAAAAGCTAGAAGGATGCTTGGGTGCATACGGAGAGGAATGGCTAGCAGAAAAAAGGAGGTGATAATGCCTCTGTATAAGTCTTTGGTGCGACCTCATTTGGAGTATAGTGTGCAATTCTGGAGACCTCACCTTCAAAAGGATGTGAACAGGATGGAGTCGGTGCAGAGGGTTGCTACTAAAATGATTAGTGGGCTTCATTATAAAGCATATGAGGACAGACTTAAGGATCTTAATATGTACACCTTAGAGGAAAGGCGGGATAGAGGTGATATGATTGAGATGTTTAAATACCTCTGTGGCATAAATGTACAGGGGGAGAGCCTCTTTCAATTGAAAGCAAGTTCTGCTACGAGGGGACATGGGATGAGGGTGAAGGTTGATAGATTCAGGAGTGATATGCGGAAATATTTCTTTATGGAAAGAGTAGTGGATCCATGGAATAGTCTCCCAGTGGAGGTGGTAGAGATAAGGACAGTAACTGAATTCAAAAAAGCATGGGACCAACACAGAAGATCTCTAAAGGTAAAAAGTGGACTGTTGTAGTTGTTGATATGGAAGGACAGTCTAGATAGGCCATGTGGACTTTTTCTGTCATTATGTTTCTATGTAACAAATTATCCTTTCAGAGTAGTTCCACAAGCGGGTGGTGGGGCTGGTCACAATTGCTGCAAACTGGTCTCCAGCTAAAGTTTTTCAAATGGCATGATCCTCATGAAAAACCTGGCTAATGCATTGATTACAGGCACCAGTAGATAGGTACTTATTCCACATGAGCAGATTTGCAAAGTTTATTAAAAGCTGTATTTTTAAACCCAATATATTTGCATGCAATTACACATCCTAATTTCCATGATGATTTACGAGGTGTGACAAAAAAGAAACGAGACTGTCCCATAAATGTTTTATTACAAAATCTACAGAGAAATTATACATTGTCCCCTTCAAAGCAATCCCCCCCAAGAGTTAATGCACTTCTGCATTTGCTTCTGCCACATATGGAAGCACTCGGTAAAGTCCTACTCCTTGAGGTCCCTCAGCTCCCTCGTCACAATGGCCTTGATCTCTCCTATGGAGGCGAAATGAGTTCATTTGAGCACAATCTTCAGCCTGGCGAAGAGCCAGAATGCGAGATCTGGAGAATAAGGATGGTGGTCGAGAGCTGTGATCTCTTTGTTTGCCAAGAACTGCCTCACACTGAGCATGGTGTGTGTGCGGACGCGTTGACGTGGTGGAGCAGCCATGACTTGTCTCTCCACAGAGCACGCCTGCTGCGCCGAACCCGGTCATGGAGGCGATTGAGGACCTGCTGGTTGAAGTGCTGGTTGACTGTCTGAACCTCAGGCACAAACTCATTATGGACCACTCCCTTCCGGAGGAAGAATGCGATCAGCATGACCTTGACCAGGACATGCGTGTCTTCTTGGGTCTGGGTGACATTCAAGTATTCCACTGCAGGCTCTGTATCTTGCTTTCGGGTCGTACTGGAAGACCCAAGTCTCGTCTCCTGTGATGACTTGGCCAACAAACTCTGGATCTTCTCTAGCAAGTCTCGACAAACAGGGACCTGGTGCTCCTTCTTGTCATCTGATAAAAGCTTCGGCACCATCTTGGCGCACACTTTTTGCATCCCCAGCTCCTTCACAAAGAGGGTACAAAATGACTCCCTGTTCAGGCTGAGCTCCGTCAATCTGCGATCACTAGTAATTACCAATCTGTGAAATATCATTAAAATCAACTGTAATACCTGAAGAATGGAGGATCGCCAATATAACGCCAATTTTTAAAAAGTGTTCCAGAGGTGATCTGGGAAACTACAAACCGGTGAGCCTGACGTCAGTACCGGGAAAAAGGGTAGAAAACAATAATAAAGAACAAAATTACTCAGCATGTAGACAGACATGGCTTAATGGGAGACAGCCAACATGGCTTTAGACAAGGAAGATCTTGTTTTAGTAATCTATTTTTTTGAAGGTGTGAATAAACAGATAGACAAAGGTGAGTCGGTTGATAAAGTGTATCTGGACTTTCAGAAAGCCTTTGACAAGGTCCCTCATGAGAGACTTTTGGCAAAACTAGAGTCATGGGATAGGAGGCAGTGTACTATTGTGGATCAGGAACTGGTTAAAAGATAGAAAGCAGAGGGTAGGGCTAAATGGCCAATTTTCCCAATGGAGAAAGGTGAATAGTGGATTACGCCAGGCATCTGTGCTGGGTCCGCTGTTTTTGACATATTCATAAATGACCTTGAAAAGGGAATAACGAATGAGGTTATCAAATTTGCAGATGACACAAAACTATTTAAAGTTGTTAAAACCCAAGAGGATTAGGGAAAATTGCAAGAGGATCTTGATAAATTGGAACTCTGAGCATCCAAATGGCAGATGAAATTTAATGTGGACAAGTGCAAAGTTATGCACCTAGGAAAGATCAACCCAAACTATAGTTACACGATTCAAGATTCCACAATAGGAACCACAATGCAGGAAAAAGATTTAGGCGTCATCGTGGATAACATGTTAAGCATAGTTACTCAACTGTAACAGGTGATCTCCGAGAACAGCACGAATTTAGTCTTCACATATGGGTATCGTCGGTACCGACGGAGCCTGCGCGGGAACGCTCCCCAGCGTCCAATTAGAACGCTTTTGGGAGCATCCCACAGCACCTGCGTACTGCCTTCCCGCCTTTCCCAACTGCTTCTCTCCAGTTGAGTTTAAAGCTGAGACAGGAGAGAGAGGGGGAAAAAGAAAGAGATAGATAGAAAGATACAACTCCTAGGGGAGGTGGGTGGGATGTGAAGACTAAATTCCTGCTGTTTCCGGAGATCACCTGTTACAGGTGAGTAACTATGCTATCTCCAGGAACAAGCAGAAATGTAGTCCTCACATATGGGGACTCCCTAGCTTTAGATGCCAGGGAGAGACCCCAGAAGTTGTGAGTCCCTGTGAAAGGGCACTACTTCCCCTCATGGATGTCTGGCATCCTACCAGGGATGGTGAGTAGGAGTTGATTAGGTATGGAACAGATGTTGGAGAACAGCCTGACCAAACAAGGCATCCCGGCGGGAGTCCTTGTCCGAGCAGTAATGGACTGTGAAGGTATGAACCGAGGCCCAAGTGGCGGCTCGACAGATGTCGTCGATAGACAGAGTATAGATGAGCCATTGAAGCTGCCATGGCTCTCACATTGTGAGCTGTGACATGGCCCTCCAGAGGAAGATTCTTACTCTGATAGGCAAAAGAAATACACTGTGCAATACAGTTGGACAGTGTTCTCTTGGAGACTGGAAGTCCCAAATGAGAAGGAACAGAAGCAACAAAGAGTTGAGAGGACTTTCTATGTTGCTGTGTTCTTTGCAAGTAAAACGCTAAAGCTCTTTTACAGTCCAAAGTATGAAGATTCCTTTCTGAATTTGATGCATGAGGCCTTGGAAAAACACAGGTAGGTAGACCGCTTGGTTAAGATGAAAAGGCGAGACCACCTTTGGCATAAAGTGTGGATGAGTCCTAAGTACTACCTTGTCATGATGGAACCTTGTATAAGGTGGATCAGCCACCAGTGCCTGCAACTCACTGATGCGACATGCTGATGTGATTGCAATGAGAAAGATAACCTTCCAAGAAAGGAATTTCAATGAGGAAGTAGTTAAGGGTTAGAAAGGTGGCTTCATGAGCTGACCAAGAACCAGGTTTAAGTCCCATGCCACCGGTGGTGGCCTAATGGGAGGTTTAGTTAGAAGAAGGCTTCTCATAAATCTTGCTATAAGAGGATGGGAGGAAATAGGTTGTCCACTTAGAAGACTAGAAAGAAGCTGCAATAGCACTCAAATGGACTCTTACTGAGTTAGTTTTAAGTCCTGCATTGGATAAATGAAGGAGATACTCCAGTAATAATTCCCGAAGTATCGCAAGGGGGTTAAGACCCTTCTGCGAACACCATATGGTAAACCTTTCCACTTGAAAGCATAAGAGCGTCTTGTGGAAGGCTTCCTGGAAGCATAAAGGATATCCTTTACTTGCTGATCATTTATTTATTTTATTTATTTACATTTTTTATATACCGCACTATTCGGCATCAGCGCGGTTTACAGAGAACAAAACAAAAACCAGAACAACAAGCTGTTCGGTGTTACATATAACAGGAGCATAAACTTGGAAAAAACAAATTTAAAATGGGAGAACTATCTACATTGCCTTCATGCAGAGACTGGGGATTGGGATGCCATAACATTTTGTCCTCCTGAGACAGGAGATCTGGAGCAGATCCTAACTCCAGGGAGGGAGCATGTGAGAGATGTAGAAGCAGAGGGTACCACACTTGCCATGGCCAATGTGGAGCTATGAGAATCATACAGCCTCTATCTCTCTGAAACTTGAACAGGGTTTTGGGAATTAGGGAAATGGGTGGAAAGGCATAAAGGAAGTCTTGACCCCAGTGAAGGAGGAAAGCATCCCTGGCCTGAGAACCCTGAGCCGGAATTCTGGAACAGAACAGGGGAAGATTGGCATTCAACGGACTTGCAAAGAGGTCTATGTCCGGGGTTCCCCAAATTTGAAAAATCTTGGCCATCTGGTCTGCATGTAGAGACCATTCATATGGAAGCAGAACTCGACTGAGTCTCTCTGCCCAAGAGTTTTGTATGCCTGGAAGATACACTGCCAGGAGATGAATCTGATGCTCTCTGGCGAGGGCCCATAGTTGCAAAGCTTCGTTACAAAGCTACAGAGAGCCTGTTCCCCCCTGCTTGTTCACGTAGAACATGGCTACAGTGTAGTTACTCACCTGTAACAGGTGTTCTCCAGGAGCAGCAAGAATCAGTCCTCACTTATGGGTAACATCGGCGCCGATGGAGCCCCCGTGCGGAGCATTTCCCCAGCTTTCTATGAAAGCCTTTGGGAATGCTACACGCATGCGCGGTCCCCTTCCCACCTAAAGGTGCCATCTTGATCAGTCCAATGACATAGCTAAAAAACAGCACACAAAAATGTAAAAATGAACTATGTACAACTGCAACTCCCAGGGGAGGAGGGAGGGTTGTGAAGACTGATTCCTGCTGCTCCTGGAGAAGACCTGTTACAGGTGAGTAACTACTCTTTCTCCAGGACCAAGCAGGAAGTCAGTCCTCACTTATGGGACTCCCCAGCTTCAGGCTACCGGGGACCCAGAGCTGAAAAATGAGCTCCCTCTAGCCTCAGCATCAGAGAAAAGATTTCACTGAAAACATACCTCCACCGGTAGCCCAACCAGAGGGCTGGAGGGTAGGAGTTGCCTAAACCTCAAAGAGATTCTGGAGCACTGCCTGACCGAAAGCACTGTCCCTGCGGGACTCCCTCTCCAGGCAGTAATGGGCCGCAAAAGTCTGGCTTGAGGACCAAGTTGCAGCCCTGCAGATGTCTGCCAATGGTACAGAGCGGAGATGAGCCACTGAGGCAGCCATTTCCCTGACACGGTGGGCCGTGACCCGACCCTGCAAAGGAAGGTCAGCTGCCCTGTAAGCCCAGGTGATACAGTCAGCCACCCAGATGGACAAGGTACGCTTGGAGACAGGAACCCCCAAGTTATTGGGGTCAAAAGATACGAAGAGCTGAGTAGCTCTTCTATGTCCCTGCGTACGCTCAAGGTAGAAGGACAAGGCCCTCCTACAGTCCAGGGTATGCAGGACTGTTTCAGCCCGGCTTGCATGGGGCCTAGGGAAGAATGTTGGAAGAACCACCGCTTGGTTGAGATGGAAAGAGGAGACAACCTTGGGGAGGAACTTAGGATGAGTCCTAAGGACTACCCTGTTTCTATAGAAGCGAGTGTACGGCCTGTCAAAGACCAGGGCTTGAAGTTCACTCACTCGCCTGGCCGAGGTGAAGGCCACTAGGAACAGAGTCTTACAGGATAGGAAGCGTAAAGGACATGTAGCCATAGGCTCAAAAGGTGGGCGAGTAAGTTGCTGCAAGACCACATTAAACTCCCACTCAGGGGCTGGTGGACGGAGAGGAGGCTTGAGCAGTAGTCAGCCTCTGAGAAATCTGGACACCAAGGAGTGAACTGACAAAGAATGTCCCTCCACCAGAGAGTGATGAGCTGCCAAAGCAGAGAGGTGGACCCGAACAGAACTGGACTTAAGGCCCTGATTGGACAAGCGCAGTAGGTACTGGAGCACTACTGGCACAGTACAGGTGAAAGGATCTTCCTTGCGATGCTGACACCACAAGGAGAACCTTCTCCACTTTAGGGCATATGTCTTTCTGGTGTATTGCTTTCTAGAGGCCAAGACCACCTCTTCCACTTCCTGAGGTAGGCCCCAGGGAGCCAAGACTACCCTTTGCAGCCTCCATGCCATCAGGGAGCCATGCCATCAGGGAGCCATGCCATCAGGGAGCCAAGACTACCCTTGCAGCCTCCATGCCATCAGATGTTCTTTTTAACATCTTTGTTAGTGATATAGCGGAAGGGCTGTCGGGTAAGGTTTGCCTCTTTGCAGATGATACCAAAATCTGCAATAGAGTAGACACCCAGGAAGGTGTAGATAACATGAGGAGGGATCTAGCTAAGCTTGAAGAATGGTCTAGAATTTGGCAGCTGGGATTTAATGTTAAAAAATGTAAGGTCATGCATTTGGGCTGCAGCAATCCAAGGGAGCAATACAGTATAGGAGGTGAAGTACTTTTGTCCACTAAAGAAGAGCGGGACCTAGGCGTGGTTGTGTCTGATGATCTTAAAGTAGCTAAACAGGTAGAAAAGGCGACGGCAAAAGCTAGAAGGATGCTTGGGTGCATACGGAGAGGAATGGCTAGCAGGAAAAAAGGAGGTGATAATGCCTCTGTATAAGTCTTTGGTGCGACCTCATTTGGAGTATGGTGTGCAATTCTGGAGACCGCACCTTCAAAAGGATATGAACAGAATGGAGTCAGTGCAGAGGGTGGCTACTAAAATGATTAGTGGGCTTCATTATAAAGCATATGAGGACAGACTTAAGGATCTTAATATGTACACCTTAGAGGAAAGGCGGGATAGAGGTGATATGATTGAGATGTTTAAATACCTCCGTGGCATAAATGTTCAGGGAGAGAGCCTCTTTCATTTGAAAGCAAGTTCTGCTACGAGGGGACATGGGATGAGGGTGAAGGGTGATAGATTCAGGAGTGATATGCGGAAATATTTATTTACGGAAAGAGCAGTGGATCCATGGAATAGTCTCCCAGTGGAGGTGGTAGAGATGAGGACAGTAACTGAATTCAAAAAAGCATGGGACCAACACAGAGGATCTCTAAAGGTAAAAAGTGGACTGTTGTAGTTGTTGATATGGAAGGATAGACTAGATAGGCCATGTGGTCTTTTTCTGTCATCATGTTTCTATGTTTCTATGTAGAGATTTGAGATTGGGATGCAGAAGGGAACCCTGATCCTGAGATATAAGGTTGGGTTGGAATGCCAGAGGCATGGGTATCTCCACTGCCAGCTGGAGTAGCAGGGGGAACCAGGGCTGTCTTGGCCACCTGGGAGCAACCAGAAGTACTGAGGCCTTGTCCCTGAGAATCTTGAAAAAGGTTCGGGTCACCAGAGGTGTGGGAGGAAACGCATAGAGCAGGCCCTGGGACCAAGAAATCAGGAAGGCATCCGCCGCCACCCTTAGGGGATGCGGTTGCCTGGAACAAAACCTAGGCAGTTGGTGATTAAGGGGACTGGCAAAGAGATCCATGGATGGAAGTCCCCATATTAGGAAAATCTATTGAACCACCAAAGGGTACAGCTTCCACTCGTGGGGCTGCAGAATTCTGCCAGAAAGTTCTGCTGGCCAGGAAGATAAACAGCCCTCAGCAACATCTGGTGCCTGAGGGCAAAAGAGCAAAGGGCCTGTGCTTCCAGGCATAGAGGCCTAGACCCAGTGCCGCCCTGTTTGTTCACATAGAACATGGCCACTTGGTTGTCTGCCTGAACTAGAACAGACTGGTGGGCCAAGGTGTGAGAAAAAGCCTTGAGGGCTAAGCGAATAGCCTGCAGTTCCAGTAGGTTGATCTGTTGCGTGGCTTCCCATGGGGACCAGAGGCCTTGGGTGCAGCTCTCTTGACAGTGTGCACCCCAGTCTTGTAAAGAGGCATTGGTTTTCAATACCACCGTGGGGGCAGGCACCTGAAAAGGCACCCCCTGCAGCAAGTTGGGGGGGTGTAGCCACCACTGAAGAGACTTCAGGAGAGGCTCTGATACCCTTACTTTGTCTGCTAGGCTTCCTGTGGCCTGCTTCCATTGAGTTCAGAGGCACCACTGTGCAGGACTCATGTGGAGGCGGGCATTGGGGGTCACATGCACAGTCGATACCATGTGTCCCAGGAGCTGCAGACAGAGCCTGGCAGGAAGCGATGGCAGACTGAGAAACCGGGATGCCAACTCCATTAGCCTCTGAGCTCGGCCCTTGCTTGCAGAGAGCCCAGCCGTGCCCCTATGAACTCGAGGTTCTGGGAGGAGAGCAAAGTGGACTTTGCGAAGTTTATTACAAGGCCTAGGTCTTGAAGGAGTGTGAAAGTCCTGAAGGTGGCCTGCCTGGCCTCCTGGTAGGTCTGACCCCGGATGAGCCAGTCGTCCAGATAGGGGAAGACAAATATCCCTTGAGTCCTCAAGTAAGCTGCCACCACAGCTAGGCACTTTGTAAACACCCGTGGGGCGGAGGTGAGGCCAAAAGGCAGTACCCTGTACTGGTAATGGTTTCCTCCCACCACGAACCTGAGGTACTTTCTGTGCTCTGGATGAATGAGGATGTGAGTGTACGCATCCTTTAGATCTAAGGAGCACAGCCAATCTCCCTGCTGGAGGTAGGGCAGAAGTGTTCCAAGAGTAAGCATCTTGAACTTCTCTTTCTCCAAGAACTTGTTGAGGTTTCTGAGGTCTAGGATAGGCCTTAGGCCTCCTGTCCTTTTTGGCACAAGAAAATACCTGAAGTAGAACCCGTGCCCCTGTAGGCGAGGAAGTACTGGTTCCACCGCCTTGTCCAGAAGCAGACCCTGAGGTTCTTGGAGGAGGAGGGCGGTGTGCAGGAGAGGCCTCAGAGGTTCTCCAGGAAAATAGACAGGAGGTAGTTGTTGGAAATGAAGCATATAGCCTCGGTGAATGATGCTTAAAACCCAAGCATCCCCTGTAATGGGTGGTCACCGGTGGGCAAACACGGCATAAACAACCTCCTGTGCAGGGATGGGACACAGGGACGGAGAGGCTATGCCTTGAGAGTCAAAAAACCCCTCCCTGCTGGGTAGGAGCAGGAGCCGGAGGCCTGTAGGTCTTCTGCCTATGGGGCCCATGTCCCTGCCCCTTGGCCTGCTGCCCCTGAGGGGGAGCTGGGGAGGCCTTATATTGAGGGAAAGGTTTGTAGGCAGACACCTTTCTCGGGTAGAAGGACTTTTTACCCGAGCCCTTCTTTTTGTGAGAAGGGGCAGAAGTCTTTCTGGACAGCCTAGTACTGGTCAGGTGCTCAGTCTCGAGCTCAGCAGCCTTCTCGGGCATGGGTTTGCCAAAAAAGTTCTCACCTCGGCAAGGGACATCGACCAACTTGTCATGAACCCAAGGCTCGAGGTCCGATGACTGCAGCCATGCGTGGCGTCGGGCCCCGATGCTGGCGGCCGCCACACGAGCCGAAGACTCGAAGCCATCATAGGCCGCTTGGGACATGAATTTGGAACAGTCCAGGATCCCTGAAGACAAAGACTGGAACCTCTGCAAAGGTTCACCGGAGAGACCAGCAGAGAACCCGGCAAGCTCCTTTGCCAGGTCTCAGAGGAACATGCCCATGTACAGCTGGTATGACTGGACACGGCAAGAAAGCATCGAGCCCTGGAAGCACTTTCTGCTGAAAGCATCCAGGTTCCGGGCCTCCCTACCGGGGGGCACCATGGAGTGCATATTCTGGCTCTTCAGTCGATGCATGACTGATTCCACCACCATGGAATGGTGCGGCAGCTGCGCCTTTTGGAAGCCAGGGCTCTTACGGAGTCGATAAATGGAATCGACTCGCTTGCTCAAGACCAGCACCGAGGCCGGTGCCTCCCACATCCGGACGAGCCGCTGTTCCAGCATCGGAGGAACCGGCACAGTAAAGGCCTCCTTCGGAGGAGAGTCATACTGGAGGGCCTCGAGCTCCTCGGCTCGAGGCTCCTCCTCGGGGTCGGTGGGAATCGCCAAGGCCTTGGCCGTGTCCCGCACGAACTCAGAGAACCGGGTGTCCTCCAGAGGGGACCTACTCCGGGGATCGGACTGCGGTGAGTCCGACGGGACGCACCGAGTCCGGAAGGTATCGGGGGACTCCTCATCCTCCGTCTCCCAGGCTGACTCATCGGAAGAGGAGTCGAGGGGTTCCGACCACGCGGGTCGAGGTGGCACCCGCCCCGACACCGAAGGCAATAGCGTCGACACCCTCTGTTCCGAGCGGGAGGTCGAGGGAGACCTTGACCGAGGACGACCTCGAGCCTTCATGGTCTCGAGAATCGGCTCGGTCTCCGGGGTCGACTTCGATGTCGATGTCCCGGTGGTCGGGGCAGATGCACCAGCGAGGCTGGCCATCAGTACCCGCTGCTGTTTCATGAAGGCAGACTATCTGCACTCCAAGGCTGTCAGCCTGAGTCCAAGCTCAGGAGACTCAGCAGCCACCGACTCGGGCCCCTGCGGCGTCGGGCCCGACGTCGGCTCCCTCGGAGGAGAGTCCACGAGGACTACAGGAATTACGTGTACGACGGTCTCCGGCTCTACACGAGGTACTTTGGACGGATTGTCCTGCTCCAAAGGACCGGGACGGCGGTTGGGGGTCTTAGACCTGGCCCTCGAGAAACCAGGGACCTCTTCCGACGCCGCCCTCGTGAGCCGTTTCTTCCTCTTGCGTTCCCGGTCGGGGGACCCCCTGTCCAAGGAACCCCGGTGATGCTCGGGATCAGATTCCCGAGACGTCGAGGCCTGAGCTCTAAGAGATTGATATGTAGATGAGTCTCCTGTGGAGTCCAAGTGCCTTGGGTGGAGAGGTCCTGCAGATGAGCTCCCCAACCCATTGGTGAAGCATCTGTTGTGAGAGTTGCCTGGTGCAAAGGTTGTTGAAATGGAGTCCCCAGCAACAGGTTCAGAGTGGACTGCCACCATTGGAGAGACAAAATAAGGCGATTTGTGTTTGCTATTTTGTCTGACAGGCACCCCGATGCCTGGGTCCATTGAGTGAGAGTAGTTACTCACCTGTAACAGGTGGACTTTAGCTTCTCCAGGACCAAGCAGGAAGTCAGTCCTCACTTATGGGTGACATCGACGTCGATGCAGCCCTTGCGGAGCATTTCCCCAGCTTTCCAAGAAAGTCTTTGGGAATGCAGGCACGCATGCGCGGTTCCCTTCCCGCCTAAAGGTGCCATCTTGCTCAGTCAAATAACATAGCTAAAACAGCACACAAAAATGTAAAAATAAACTATGTACAACTGCAACTCCCAGGGGAGGAGGGAGGGTTATGAGGACTGATTCCTGCTGCTCCTGGAGAACACCTGTTACAGGTGATTAACTACTCTTTCTCCAGGACCAAGCAGGAAGTCAGTCCTCACATATGGGTGACTCCCTAGCTCTGGGCTACCAAGGAACCCAGGCTGAACAAGAGAACTCCCTTTAGTCCCAGCATCAAAGAAAGGCTTTTCACTGACAGAACCTCCACCGGTAGCCCAACAGAGGGCTGGAGGGCAGGAGTTGCCGAAACCTCAAAGAGATTCCGGAGTACTGCCTGGCCAAAAGCACTGTCCCTACGGGACTCCCTCTCCAGACAGTAATGGGCCGCAAAGGTCTGGCTTGAGGACCAAGTTGAAGCCCTGCAGATGTCCACCAATGGTACAGAGCAGAGGTGAGCCGCTGAGGCAGCCATTGCCCTGACACGATGGGCCGTGACCCGACCCTGCAAAGGAAGGTCAGCCGCCCTGTAAACCCAGGTGATACAGTCAGCTACCCAGGTGGACAAGGTATGCTTGGACACAGCTAACCCCAAATTATTAGGGTCAAAAGATACAAAGAGCTGAGTAGCCCTTCTATGCCCCTGCGTACGGTCAAGGTAGAAGGATAAAGCCCTCCTACAGTCCAGGGTATGCAGAACTGCCTCCGCCTAGCTTGCATGAGGCCTAGGGAAGAATGTTGGAAGAACCACCTCTTGGTTAAGGTGGAAAGAGGAGACAACTCTGGGGAGGAACTTTGGATGAGTCCTAAGGACTACCCTGTTCCTATAGAAGCGGGTGTAAGGCCTATCACAGACCAGGGCCTAAAGCTCACTCACTCTCCTGGCCGAGGTTAAGGCTATCAAGAAGAGTGTCTTCCAGGACAGGAAGCGGAGTGGACAAGTAGCCATCGGCTCAAAAGGTGGGCGAGTCAGTTGCTGCAAGACCACATTCAACTCCCACTCAGGAGCAGGAGGACAGATTGGAGGCTTGAGCAAGAGCAAGCCTCTGAGAAACCAGGACACCAAGGGGTGAACCGACAAAGAATGTCCTTCCACCAGTGAGTGGTGAGCTGCTAGAGCTGAGAGGTGGACCCGAACAGAATTGGACTTAAGTCCCTGATTTGATAAGTGCAGTAAGTACTGAAGCACTACTGGTACAGTACAGGAGAAAGGATCATCTGTACGTAGCTGACACCACACAGAAAACCTTTTCCACTTCAGAGCATAGGTTTTCCTAGTGGACTGTTTCCTAGAGGCTAGAACAACCTCCTCAATTTCCTGAGGTAGGCACCAGAGAGCCAAAACTACCCTTGCAGCCTCCAGGCCATCAAATCGAGAGCTTTGAGATTGGGGTGAAGAAGGGAACCCTGATCCTGAAAGAGAAGGTCGGGTTGCAACCCCAGAGGCAGTGGGGGATCCACTGCCAGCTGAAGAAGTGGAAACCAAGGCTGTCTTGGCCACCTGGGAGCCACCAGCAGGACCAAGGCCTTGTCCTGAAGAATTTTGAAGAGAGTTCGGGCCACCAAGGGTGTGGGAGGAAACGCATAGAGGAGGCCAGGAGTCCAGGGAATCAGAAAAGCATCTGCTGCTATCCGCAGAGGATGTGGTTGTCTGGAGCAGAAGCTTGGCAGCTGTTTTTTCAGTGGAAGTTCCCATTTCAGGAAAATCTTCTGAACCACCAAAGGATGGAGCTGCCACTCGTGGGGCTGCAGAATCCTGCTCAACCTGTCGGCTAGGTAGTTTTCCTGGCCAGGTAGATACACAGCCTTGAGGAGCATGTTGTGCCTGAGAGCAAACAAGCAAAGTTCCTGTGCTTCCTGACAAAGGAGCCTGGACGCAGTTCCGCCCCGCTTGTTCACATAAAACATGGCTACTTGGTTGTCTGTTTGAACTAGGACAGACTGATGAGCCAGTGTTTGAGAGAAAGTCTTGAGGGCTAACTGAATAGCCCTGAGTTCCAGTACATTGATTTGCTGTTCGGCTTCCAAGGGTGACCACAAGCCCTGGGTGCACTTGTCCAGACAATGAGTTCCCCAGCCCTGCAGGGAGGCATCCGTGGTCAACACCACTGTGAACCCAGGAACCTGAAAAGGTACGCCTTGCAGCAGATTGGGTGGGTGCAGCCACCAGTGGAGGGAGTTCAGAAATTGTCTGGACACCCTTATCCTGTCTCTGAGGCAGCCTATGGCCTGTGACCACTGAGACCGAAGGCACCACTGTGCAGGCCTCATATGGAGCCTGGCATTGGGGGTCACATGTACTGTTGAAGCAATGTGGCCAAGAAGCCTCAGGCAGAGTCTGGCGGAGACCAGAGACCTGCTGAGAAACTGGTTTGCTAAGTTGATCAGTCTTTGGGCTCTGTCTTCTGGCAAGAACACCTTTGCCAACAGAGTCCAGCCTTGCCCCTATGAACTCCAAGTTCTGGGAGGGGAGCAAAATGGACTTTGCGAAGTTTATTACAAACCCCAGGCTTTGAAGAAGAGCAATAGTTCTGAGGGTGGGATGACGGGCCTCCTGGCACGTCTGACCCCTGATGAGCCAGTCGTCCAGAAAGGGGAAGACTAAGATTCCCTGAGTTCTCAGGTAGGCCGCCACCACTACCAGGCATTTGGTAAAGACCCTGGGAGCGGAGGTGAGGCCAAAAGGTAGTACTCTGTACTGATAATGGTTTCCTCCCACAATGAACCTGAGGTACTTTCTGTGGTCTGGATGAATGAGGATGTGAGTGTACGCATCCTTTAGATCTAAGGAGCATAGCCAATCTCCCTGCTGGAGGTAGGGCAGAAGTGTTCCAAGAGTAAGCATCTTGAACTTTTCCTTCTCTAGGAATTTGCTGAGATTTCGGAGGTCTAGAATAGGCCGAAGGCCACCGGTTCTT
Organism: Ichthyophis bannanicus; assembly: GCA_033557465.1. Taxonomy (NCBI): domain Eukaryota; kingdom Metazoa; phylum Chordata; class Amphibia; order Gymnophiona; family Ichthyophiidae; genus Ichthyophis; species Ichthyophis bannanicus. The sequence goes on from CM066033.1 coordinate 66,966,932, forward strand.
TTGGGTACCAGGAAATACCTGGAGTAGAACCCTTGACCCTGTAAGTGGGGAGGCACAGGCTCCACAGCCCTGTCCACTAACAGACCTTGGAGCTCCTGAAGGAGAAGATCTGTGTGCAGGGGAGGCCTTGGAGGTTCCCCTGGAAAGTATGTAGGAGGCAGCTGTTGGAAGTGTAACAGATAGCCCTTGTGGACTATGCTTAACACCCAACTGTCTCCAGTGATGAGTGGCCACTTGTGGGCAAACAGGGCAAGGCGACCTCCTGTGCAGGGTTGGCAGAGCAGGGACGGAGAAGCTATGCTCAAGGGGTCAAAAAACCCCACCCTTCTGAGTGGGAGCAGGGGCCGGAGGCTTGGGAGTCCTCTGCCTACGGGGCCCATTACCCTGCCCCTTGGCCTGCTGACCCTGAGGGGCAGCTTGGGCGGCCTGGTACTGTGGGTACTGTTTGTAGGCAGAGCCCTTCCTCGGGTAAAAGGGCTTTTTATCCGAGCCCTTCTTTTTGTGAGAAGGGGAAGAAGTCTTTCTAGACAGCCTTGTCCTCGTGAGGTGCTCGGTTTCGAGCTGTGCAGCCTTCTCGGTCATTGGCTTGCCAAAAAGGTTCTCATCTCGGCAAGGGACATCGACCAACTTACCTTGAACCCATGGCTCGAGGTCCAATGACTGCAGCCATGCCTAGCGTCGAGCTGCGATGCCAGCTGCCGCAACACGGGCCGAAGCATCGAAGCCATCGTAGGCAGCGCGGGACATAAACTTGGAGCATTCCCGGATCCCCGAGGACAATGACTTGAACCTCTGCAAGAGTTCCCCGGAGAGACCAGCAGAGAACTTGGCCAGCTCCTTGGCCAGGTCCCGCAAGTACATGCCCATGTACAGCTGGCAAGACTGGACACGGCAAGCAAGCATCGAGCCCTGGAAGCACTTTCTACCAAAATCATTGAGGTTTCGGGCCTCCCTGCCGGGGGGCACCGCAGAGTGCATCTTCTGACTTTTCAGGCAATGCATGGTCGATTCCACCACCATGGAATGGTGTGGTAGCTGCGCCTTCTGAAAAACAGGGCTCTTCCGGAGTCGATAGATAGAGTCAACCCACTTGCTTAGAACCGGCGCCGAGGCCGGTGACTCCCACATCCGGAAGAGGAGCAGTTCCAGCATCGGAGGAACCGGAACAGTAAAGGCCTCCTTCGGAGGAGAGTCATAATGTAGGGCCTCAAGCTCCTCGGCTCGAGGCTCCTCCTCGGGGTCCGCAGGGATAGCCAATGCAGTGGCCATATCCCGGACGAACTCCGAGAACCAGGTATCCTCCGGGGGGGGGGGATCTACTCCGGGGCTCAGACTGCGGTGAGACCGACGGGACGCACCGAGTCCTGAAGGTATCAGGGGACTCCTCGTCCTCCATCTCCCAGGCGGACTCGTCCGATGAGGAATCGGAGTCCGACAGCGTGGGGCCTGTGAGCACCCGCCCCAACGCCGAAGGCACCTGCGTCAACGCCCTCGGTCCTGAACGGGAGGTCGAGGGAGACTGCGACCGAGGACGACCTCGAGCCTTCATGGTCTCGAGTGTCGGCTCGGTCTCCGGGGTCAACTTCGACGTCGATGTCCCGGTGGTCGGGGCAGATGCGCCAGACAGGCTGGCCATCAGTGCCCGCTGCTGTTCCATGAAGGCAGACAGTCTGCTCTCCAAGGCTGTCAGCCTGAGACCCAGCTCAGGAGACTCAGCAGCCACCGACTCGGGCCCCGGCGGCGTCGGGTCCGACGTCGGCTCTCTGGGAGGAGAGTCCACGAGGACTACAGGACTTACGTGTCCAGCAGAATCCGGCTACACTCAAGGTACAGTCAAACCTCGGTTTTCGTATGCCCTGGTTTTCGTACGATTCGGTTTTCGTTGATTTTTTTCATCAAGATTGTGTTTCGGTTTTCGTACGTTGTCTCGGTTTTCGTACAGCATTTTACCCCCCCCCCCCCCCGTACCTGCCATGGATTAGCGTGAGCCAGCGATCTCCCACGGAGCTTGAGCCAGCGATTCTGCGGGACCTCTGGGGAGCCGAGGAGTTCAACGCTCCAGCGTGGCCTGCCCGAAACTGCTTCCTGCCCCGGACTCTCCCCCGATTGACGTCTGCCTGCTGCCTCTTCCCCTGCACATCCCTTGAACCGGGACAGGAGCTGGTGACCGAATCTGCTTCTCCTTGGCGGCCCAGTCTCCCGCCGGGGCCCCTGCCCTCCCGATTGGATTCTGGGTGTCCTGCAGGCCTGCACACGCGGCCTCTCCTTGAAACCTTGCAGTCTGCAGCTGCAGGCTCCTGCTGGCACAGCCCCACGCTGTTCTCTGACTCTCACCTGTGTCAGGCTGCTACCTTAGGGGGGCCGGAGGCAGCCTAAGACTCTCTGTCCCACTGTTTCTCAACTGCCTGCTGCTTGGCTGACACTGCCTCTCCACCTCTCCCGACACTGTGTATGCCAACAAAAGTCTTCAATAAAGGTAAAAGTGATGTTACATGCTCATTTATCCATTTCATTAGTCATTTATATGTATTTCTCATTGTTTTCTGTATGTAAAAAGATAGTTATTCTCTATAAAATGTATTTTTTGTCAATATTTTTGGGTGTCTGGAACGGATTAATTGAATTTACATTATTTCTTATGGGAAATCTTGCTTCGGTTTTAGTCCGTTTCGGTTATAGTCAGACTTTTTTGAACGGATTAATCATGAAAACCGAGGTTTGACTGTACTTTTGGAGGCTTCTCCTGTTCCACGGGCCCGGGGCGACGGTCGGGGGTCTGAGACCTAGCTCACGAGGAGCCAGGGACCTCTTCCGACGACGCCCTCGCGAGCCGCTTCTTCCTCTTTCGTTCCCGGTCGGGAGACCCCCTTTCTGAGGAGCCACGACGGTGCACGGGATCCGATTCCCGAGATGTCGAGGCCTCAGATGAGGTCCAGACCCGGCCGGAGGCCAAGTCGGAGAAAAGCCTTTCCTTTTGGTGCTGACGACTTCAAAGCGCCTTGGAAGACATTTTTCCACATGGTCCACAGGTCTTAGGATCGTGGTCAGGACCGAGGAACCGAAGGCAGCAGTCAAGTGTGTCGGTGAGAGACATTAGTTTCTTGCACCGATCACACATTTTGAAACCACTGGAAGCCATCGGGGAAAAAAAGAGTCCCCGCAAGGTCAAAGGACTGGCCTTCCAGGGAAAAAGAAAATAAAGGCGCAAACGCCAGCCACGAAGGCCAAAAAACGAAAAAATAAGATCGGGCTCGAAACCGGTGTACCGAACCCGGCGGGAGGGGAACCGGCGTCGAACCGGAGAAAAAACAGCGAAGGAATCGCGAAAAAATCTAACTATTTTCCGGAAGGACTAGGACACACGTCCGATGGGCTTCACCTTTAGGTGGGAAGGGAACCGCGCATGCGTGCCTGCATTCCCAAAGGCTTTTTTGGAAAGCTGGGGAAATGCTCCGCAAGGGCTCCATCGACGTCTATGTCACCCATATTTGAGGGCTGACTTCCTGCTTGGTCCTGGAGAAGATAAAGTCCACTGGGCTGCTCTCATATGGAGGCGAGCATAAGGAACCAAATGCACTGTAGATGCCATGTGGCCTAGTAGTTGTAACATTTCTCGGGCAGTGAGATGAGGCTTTAGCACTGCTTGAGAAGCTAACTGCACCATGCAAAGGCAATGGGTCTAACGAAGATAGGCCCTTGCTTTTCTGGTATCCAGCAAAGCTCCTATGAACTCTAGAGACTGGATTTTGGGATGTTTATGACCAGACCGAAATACTGAAGGACACGCATTGTGCAAGATAGAGAAATCCTGGCCTCTGACCCTGATGGGGCTCGAATGAGCCACTCGTCTAAGTAGGGAAGACGAATATTCCTAAATTGGGAAGAAATGCTGCTACTACAGCCATGCATTTCGTAAACACCCTTGGTGTGGAGGCCAAGCCAAAAGGAAGCACCGTGTACTGATAGTGCTTTCCTTGAAAAAGGAACCGAAGGAACTTTTTGTGAGATGGATGAATGAGAATATGAGTGTACGCATCCTTGAGATCTAGAGAACAAAACCAATCCTGACTCTGAAGGTATGGCAGCAGAGATGCCAGAGAAATCATCTTGAATTTCTTCTTGAATAGGAATTTGTTCAATTCTCTGAGGTCCAAAATAGGTCTGCCCCCCCTGTTTTCTTTGAGATAAGGAAGAAGGGGGAGTAAAACCCTGTACCCTGTTGATGAATGGGTACTTCTTCTACTGCCCCTTGGCCAAGAAGCATGGTGACCTCTTGATCTAACAAGTTGATGAGAGAGGTCTGAGAATTTTACTGTCTTACCATTGTGGGAGGGGGCATGCACAGAAAGTGAAGCTTGTACCCCTCTTTTATAATGGAGAGTGTCCAATGTTCTGCTGTTATCTGCCCCCATCTGGGGACAAAGTGACACAACCTTCCTGGAATGGTGGAAGGCTCTGGTCCATTGAGGGCCAGGAAGGCTCAGTTCTCTAGATGAAAGTCAATTTTGGTCGCCGTATCTTAAAAAGGATATAGCGATTTTAGAAAAGGTTCAGAGAAGAGCCACCAAAATGGTAAAGGGGATGGAAGGCTACTCCTATGAAGAAAGGCTAAAAAGGTTGGGGCTCTTTAACCTGGAAAAGAGACGGCTGAGGGGAGATATGATAGAAGTCTATAAATTAATGAACGGAGTGGAACGGGTAAACGTAGATCGATTGTTTACCTTATCAGACTATAGAAAGACTAGGGGACATGCAATGAAGCTACAGGGTAAACTATTTAAGACTAATAAAAGAAAATATTTTTTCACTCAACGTGTAATCAAACTCTGGAATTTGTTACCGGAGGATGTAGTAAAGGCTGTTAGTGTAGCTGGGTTTAAAAAAGGTTTGGACAAGTTCCTGGAGGAAAGGTCCATAAACCATTATTAAGAAGGGACCCAGGATATCAATGCTTGAACCAATACAAGCATTGTGGAACCTGTGTCCCTTGGGGAAACTGCTAGGTACGTATGACCTAGATTGGCCACTGTTGGAAACAGAATACTGGGCTTGATGGACCTTGGTCTGACCCAGTATGGCAAATCTTATGTTCTTATGTTCTTAAGGCCTTGTGGAGGCTGAGACTGCTGAGACGGTTGAGGCTTAGCAGCCTTTGCTTTCCTTTGTTTAGGTGGTTGCTGACTCTTTCGGGCAGGCTGACCTGCAGAACGTCCCTGCTGGGAATAAGAGGGATAAAACCTCTTCTTTTTTGAGAAGAATGGTTTCTTGAAAGATTTCTTTCTTGCAGGATCAGCTGTGGCTTTGGATAACCTATCCAAAGTGGAGTTGTCAGCATCCAACTCATTGGCTTTCTCTTGCCAATTTTTACCGAATAGATTCTCACATGTACAAGGGATATTGCCCAGTTTGTCCTGCACCCAGAGCTCCAAATCGGATGCCTGGAGCCAGGCAATTCCATGTGCAGCTATGGCAATGGCAGAGGTTCTGCTTATGCACTCAAAACAGTCAAAAGCTGCACGATTGACAAACTTAGAAAAATCCTGGGCATGTTTAACCAGTGTGAGAAAATCCTGCCTCTTGTCATCAGAAAGGAGAGGGCTTAAAATCTCCAAGTCTCCTACAGGTGACTTCTTTAAGGAACATTCCCATATGTAAAATATAGGAACTGATCCTAGCAGAAAGCATGGAAGCCTGGAAAGTACGATGTCCAAAGGCATCCAAAGTTCTACACTCACGTCCTGGAGGATTAGAGGCATGCCTCTTTGCACTCCTGATTCTTCTCATAGCTGATTCCACTACAATAGAGTGGTGAGGAAGCTGAGTTTTCTGGAAATCAGGATAAGGAGGGACTCGGTACATGGTATCCAGTCTGCGAGAGTGAAGAGAGGTGGTAAGAGGTGTCTCCCACATTCTCAACATGAGATCATGTAAGATCTCATGGATAGGCAAGGTAGCTGCCTCCTTAGCAGCTTTGGGATATTGTAAAATCTCCAACTCCTTAGCCCTGGGCTCTGTTTCAGGAGTCACAGTAATGGACAGACCTCGAGCCACCTCCCTGATGAAATCCTAAAAGGAGATATCTTCTGGAGGAGACATCCTACGTTTAGGAGAGGAAGGCTCCTCCGGGAGAAGTATTCCGGTACCGACAGAGCTGTCAGAATCCTCAGACTCCTCCGAGGATTCGAAGTACATAAGAACATAAGATATGCCATACTGGGTCAGACCAAGGTCCATCAAGCCCAGTATTCTGTTTCCAACAGTGGCCAATCTAGGTCATATGTACCTAGCAGTTTCCCCAAGAGACACAAGTTCCACAATGCTTGTACTGGGTCAAGCATTGATATCTTCGGTCACTTCTTAATAATGGTTTATGGACCTTTCCTCCAGGAACTTGTCCAAACCTTTTTTAAACCCAGCTACACTAACATCCTCCGGTAACAAATTCCAGAGTTTGATTACACGTTGAGTGAAAAAATATTTTCTTTTATTAGTCTTAAATAGTTTACCCTGTAGCTTCATTGCATGTCCCCTAGTCTTTCTATATTCTGATAAGGTAAACAATCGATCTACGTTTACCCGTTCCACTCCGTTCATTAATTTATAGACTTCTATCATATCTCCCCTCAGCCGTCTCTTTTCCAGGTTAACGAGCCCTAACCTTTTTAGCCTTTCTTCATAGGAGTATCCTTCCATCCCCTTTACCATTTTGGTGGCTCTTCTCTGTACCTTTTCTAAAATCGCTATATCCTTTTTAAGATACGGCGACCAGAATTGCACACAATATTCAAGGTGCGGTCTCACCATGGAACGATATAGAGGCATTATAATATCTTTTGTTTTATTTTCCATTCCTTTCCTTATCATACCTAGCATTCTATTTGCTCCCTTGGCCGCCGCTGCACACTGGGCTGAGGGTTTTAACATGGTATCCTCAATGACGCCTAAATCATTTTCCTGGGTGGTGGTTCCTAATGTGGAACCTTGCATCGTGTAACCATAGTTTGGGTTGTTCTTCCCTAGGTGCATAACCTTGCACTTGTCCACATTAAATTTCAACTGCCATTTTGATGCCCAGTCTTCCAATTTATCAAGATCCTCTTGCAATTTTTCACAATCCTCTTGGGTTTTAACAACTTTAAATAGTTTTGTGTCATCTGCAAATTTGATAACCTCACTCGTTATTCCACTTTCCAGGTCATTTATGAATATGTCAAAAAGCAGCGGACCCAGTACAGATCCCTGGGTTACACCACTATTCACCTTTCTCCATTAGGAAAATTGGCCATTTAGCCCTACCCTCTGCTTTCTATCTTTTAACCAGTTCCTGATCCACAATAGTACACTGCCTCCTATCCCATGACTCTTTAGTTTTGCCAAAAGTCTCTGATGAGGGACCTTGTCAAAGGCTTTCTGAAAGTCCAGATACACAATATCAACCGACTCACCTTTGTCCAACTGTTTATTCACTCCTTCAAAAAAACATAACAGATTAGTAAGACAAGATCTTCCTTGTCTAAAGCCATGTTGGCTGTCTCCCATTAGGTTGTGACTATCTACATGCTGAGTAATTTTATTCTTTATGATGGTTTCTACCATTTTTCCCGGTACTGACGTCAGGCTCACCGGTCTGTAGTTTCCCGGATCACCCCCGGAACCCTTTTTAAAAATTGGTGTTACATTGGCGATCCTCCAATCTTCAGATATTAGAGATGATTTTAATGATAGTTCACAGATTACTGATAGCAGTTCTGCAATCTCATATTTTAGTTCTTTCAACACCCTTGGATGTATACCATCCGGCCCAGGTGATTTGCTACTCTTCAGTTTATCTAATAGTTGTAATACATCTTCCCGATGTACCGATATTTCCTTCAATTCTTCCGCACCTTTAAATACCACTTCAGTCATGGGTAACATCCCTACATCTTCCTCAGTAAAGACCAAAGCAAAGAATTCATTCAGTCTCTCCGCTATCGCCTTGTCGCCTCTTAGTGCTCCTTTAACCCCTATATCATCTAATGGACCAACTGACTCTCTCACAGGTTTTTTGCTACGAATGTACTTGAAAAGGTCTTTATTTCGCGTTTTTGCTTCCACAGCAAGCTTCTTCTCAAATTCTCTCTTTGCCTGCCTTATCAATGCCTTGCATTTGACTTGCCAGTGCTTGTGCTGTTTCCAGGTTTTGTCATTTGGCTCTTTTTTCCATTTCCTGAAAGATGCTTTTTTGGCAACAACAGCCTCTCTGACCTCACCTTTAAACCATGTTGGCAGTTTTTTGGACTTCCTTCCACTTAAAGCGTGGAATACAGCTGGTCTGGGCTTCCAAGATAGTATTTTTCAACAACACCCAAGCTTGATGTACGTCTTTAACCTTCGCAACTGCTCCTTTTAGTTTTTTCTTAACTGTTTTCCTCATTTTATCATAGTCTCCCTTTCGAAAGTTAAAAGGTAGTACTGTGGATTTCCTTACTATCCCTCCTCCACTAATTAAATCAAAGGTGATCATGCTATGATCACTATTGCCAAGTGGCCCCAACACCCTTATCTCTTGCACTAAATCTGGTGTTCCACTAAGGACTAGGTCTAATATGGCTTCCCCTCTGGTCGGTTCATGAACCAGCTGCTCCAAGAAGCAGTCATTTATTTCATCTAGGAACTTTATCTCCCTAGCATGTCCTGACGTGACACTGACCCAGTCGATACCGGGGTAATTGAAATCACCCATTATTATTACTGCGCTGTAACTTTTGTTAGCTTCCTTGATTTCTTTGAGCATTTCATCATCCATTTGGTCATTCTGGCCAGGTGCTCGATAGTACACCCCCACTGCCATCGCCTTCCCCCTTTTATATGGAATTTCAATCCATATAGATTCTACAGCAGATTTTGTTTCCTGCAAAACTTTAATCCTTTCTGAGTCAATGCCCTCTCTAACATAGAGCGCAACCCCTCCACCAATTTGATCAGCTCTATCATTACGATATAGTTTGTACCCAGGTATCACAGTGTCCCACTGGTTGTCCTCCTTCCACCATGTGTCTGATATTCCAATCATATCTAACCTTTCATTTAGTGCTATATATTCTAACTCTCCCATCTTATTCTTTAGACTTCTTGCATTTGCATACAAGCATTTTAGAGAATGTATTTTATTCATGTTAATTTGGCTATTGTTAGACATGGGTAAATTGGGATCTTTAAGCTCTGTCTGCTCCATACTCGAGGGCATTTGGGCTACTTTACTCTTTTGTGGAACCTCTCTGCTTTTGGTAGTATCCTTCAAGGATACATTCTTCCGAACCACCGCTCTTGGGCGACTGTCGGCTTTCCCCTAATATCTAGTTTAAAAGCTGCTCTATCTCCTTTTTAAAGGTTAATGCCAGCAGCCTGGTTCCATCCCGGTTAAGGTGAAGCCCATCCCTTCGGAAGAGCCCCTCCTTTCCCCAGGATGTTTCCCAGTTCCTAACAAATCCAAAACCCTCATCTCTGCACCATTGTCTCATCCACGCATTGAGTACCTTCTGTCCGGATGCTCTTGAAGAGCCCGATACCCGTACCGACCGAAGTCGGTACCGGGGGGAATCGGTACCAGTGTATCGGTACCAGAATGCGTCGCATGACTGGGTGCCGGCAAAGCAGACACCGATGTCGACGCCGATGCTGTCGGTACCAGTACTGGTGTCGGTGCCGGTACTGGTTGAACTGTCTGACATGGTTCAGAGGGTGTCGATGCCCCAAGGAGAGCCGCCAGACTGCGTTCAATAGCCAGTAACCTCTGATCTATCGATGCTGCCGATGCCTGGATGTCGGTACCAGAGTAAGCAGCCGGTACCCCAGAGCATGGCACCAGTAGTTCTGCCGAGGTCGAGGCCTCGAGAACATCCTGGAGCCCTGATAATGCTTTGGAAGCCGAAGCCTCCCGCCGGGGCAATTTTGCCGGTACAGAACCCTCAAAGGCAACGCCAGAGGCATCTCGATGCTTGGAAGGAGATCTACCCTTTGAGGATCATCCAGACTTATGCTTAGTTACCTGAGATCCATGGGAGGAAGACGAAGCCCTGGAAGACGTCAATGCCACAGAGGCTGCATCGGAGGGAAAAAGGGCACTGAGCTTAGCAGCTCGGTTTTGTCAACCCCTCTTGGACATCATGGCACAAGCCATACACTCGGAGATGGAGTAGTCAGGACCTAAACATTTAAGACACCACTCATGGTTGTCGGTGACTGAGATGGTACCGCCACACTTGGTGCACTTTTTGAAACCCGAAGCGGGTTTTTCCATAGTGGAGGAAATCTTGGGCCTAAGGACCAAAATGGCGCATGCACCTGGAAAATTAAAGTTTGGAAAAGAATAGTATATATATTTTTTTTTTTTTAAAGAAAGAAAGAAGAACCGGCGGTACCGGTATAGCGTCGAGGAAGGCAGACGTGACCACAAAAAAGGAAGAATAAGGAAAATATTTTCTGCGGTGACAAGAACGACGACCTGCTGGCTCCGCGGAAAATGAAGAACTGGAGAGAGGCAGTTGGGAAAGGCGGGAAGGCAGCACACAGACGCTGTGGGATGCTTCCAAAAGCTTGCTAATTGGACGCTGGGGAGCGTTCCCACGCAGGCTCCGTCGGTACCGACGATACCCATATGTGAGGACTACATTCCTGCTTGTTCCTGGAGATAAACCCTCTGCCCAGTGTGCAGCAGCGGCAAAGAGAACAAATAGAATGCTAGGTATCATAAGGAAAGGAATGGAAAATAAAACAAAGGATATTATAATGCGACCGCAACTTGAATATTGTGTGCAATTCTGGTCGCCGTATCTTTTAAAGGATATAGCATTATTAGAAAAGGTACAGATAAGAGCTACCAAAATGGTAAAGGGGATGGAAGGATACTCCTATGAAGAAAGGCTAAAAAGGTTAGGGCTCTTCAGCCTGGAAAAGAGACGGCTGAGGGGAGATATGGTAGAGGTTTATAAATTAATGAATGAAATGGAACGGGTAAACATAGATCAATTGTTTATGTCATCAGAATATAAAAAGACTAGGGGACATGCAATGAAGCTACAGGATAACCTATTTAAGACTAATAAGAGAAAATATTTTTTCAATCAACGTGTAAACAAACTCTGGAATTGTTACTGGAGGATGTAGTAAAAGCTGTTAGTGTAGCTGGGTTTAAAAAAAGGTTTGGACAAGTTCCTGAAGGAAAAGGTCCATAAACCATTATTAAAAGGGATCCAGGATATCACTTCTTGACCCAATACAAGCATTGAGGAACCTGTGTCTTTTGGGGAGACTGCTAGGTACTTATGACCTATATTGGCCACTGTTGGAAAGAGGATACTGGGCTTGATTGACCTTGGTCTGACCCAGTATGGCATATCTTATGTTCTTATGTTCACTCCGCACCAGCTGGTTCACTCCGTCAATGTTCTCAGACGTCTTTATCGTGGAAGGCCGTCCTGACTTGGGGTCATCCTCCACCTCCTCGCAGCCAGTCTTGAAGCGTTTTTGCCACTCGAAGACTCGTGGCCTTGACATTGCATATTCTCCTAAGCCTTTTGGAGAAGTTAGAAACACTCTGTTGGGCCCTTCTCCAACTTAACCAGAAATTTCAAGTTGATTCTTTGCTCCATATTTCTGCCACTTCCAGTTGGTGACCAAGCGATGGAGCAGTGTGCTACAAAAAAAACTGAAAAAGAAAAACAGAGTGAGAGAGATGAAAAATATTATAGCAGAATAGTGGCGAGATGTTGCACAACTCAGTGACATAAATAGCCAATTGGCAATGAGTCATGGGTGTGGTTTCTTTTTTGTCACACCTCCTACAATGGGTATGGCCTCAAGAAAATCCTATTAAAGATCCTACTAGTTCTAATCAGATGACCACATTCGAGGAAGACTATGACAAATTACTTAGGGATACTGAAAAGAAATATTTCTGTAAAGGATTTGTCTAGGTTAATATCTTTGAAGCAGAACAGGGATGAAACTGTCTCTCAGTTTCATACTCATAGTAGTTTAGCCTTCTGTGATTTTTCTTCTCAAAATGAGGAAATGAAAGGGTTTAGCTCAATTTTTGTAAATCGCTTACTTCCAGAGGTTAAGAATATTTTAGAGAATGCTTTGCTTGGTTTGTGTGTGAACGTTGGATATGTCTGGGGGATACTTCTTCCTAATAAAATTGCAGTTATAAAATGTTTTGAAGGAACAATTTTCATGTATATTGAATGCTTAATGCTAATTAGGACATATGTAGAGAGTTGCTATTTGGAATATACAGAAATAAATCTATACTTTTCCCTGCATTTCACTTAAAAGTAGGAGTAAGTTTTAATAGTTGTTTGAAAGTCTATGTATAAAGTAGGGGGCATAAGCAAGTGAGAAATAAATGAAAAGGATTTTTGATGGACAGTAAATTGGTGATTTGTCAGTTTAATAAATAAGTAAAGGGAGACAGGACACATACAAGTATATACAGCAGTAATGTGGCTTTATAGCTAATATTTTTCTTCTGCTATGTGGGTTAACTGTATTATGAAGCGGATTCTCTGATTCAGAGGATTAGAAAGAGGAATATGCTGTACACTGCAGCAACAGCTTGGAGGTTTCCGGCACAGATAACAGCTTGGCATAACTGTATGTTTATAGCGGGGAGAAAGTCTTGAGAAACTGCGGCAAGACTTTCTTGTTAGACTAACCATAAGCCTTATTGGGCAAGTTAATTTTAAAAAAAAAAAAGGAGTTTCCAGGAAGAGAGAAGGTCAGTGTTAAAGCATATATAAAAAGAGAACAACTTCCGATTACAATTGGCAGGTATTATTGAGAAAATAAATCTTTATGATCATGATTTTATTAAATTATGTTTAAGATTATTTTGTAGAGAGCATGGATTCAACAATCGTGATGGAGAGGAGAAAAAAAAACCCCAAAAGTGATTAACCATTCTTTTACTTGTGTTCATATAGTAAATAAGTGTTTTCTAGGTCATGAATCTGAACTTATATCGGTTAAGAGAATTTATCTGCTGATTTCAGTCTATGTGCAAGAACGCAAATGGTGAAAAGTATTGTTAGAAATAGCACTCCTCTGGGCTTCTTATATCTCCAGATACTCGGAAAAAAATGTTTAAGGATATATTCTCCTGATTGTATTTTTAGTTGTAATTGATGTGAATGAATGGGAAGATCTTCCATGCTTTGATGTATTTAGATATTTGATAAATTGTGTGGATTTGTGTGATGTCACAAAGGTTAAGAAAAATTAAGTGTTTAAAGGAAAGATACAAGTGAATAACTTTACTGGGGGAAAAAAGAAAAATTGAATTGCTTATCTAAGCCAAAGCAAGTTTGTTTGATTAAAGGAAAAACAAAGGATGAACCAAGAATAGTGACTGATACAAACTTCATTCAAACTAGTGAATTAAGTAATTGTAAACATGTGTATATTATTTTCTTTTTTTTGTGATAGTAGACAAATTTAAAAATCCTGGTACATACCACATCTATGAAAGTGTAAAAGTAAATGTCTGCAGAAAAAATGCTGACATTTCTCCATCTGTTTTAAACTAGCCCACAAGAGTCGATCGGAGGAGTAATCTTAAATTCTTATGTTGTGTGTGTTTTAGTTATTATGAAAGACCTCTGTAGAACCGATGTTATTGATTCCAATGTGAAGCAAATGCCTTGTAGCTAGTGCACTAGTTCTAAATTAGTATCACTGATTGAGGTAGATTCAATATGTAAATAAATTTACCTTGTGCAAGAGATTAATTGATCCTTTACTACTATGCTGTTTTGTTCTGAAAACACTGTAACAACAATAGAAATGTTAAGCCGCTAAGCAGCGGTAACTGAATTTCTAATTGGTTTAAAATTTCTGCTTAAATAAAAAAGTTGTGTAGTTATGAATGCATATACCCTTATGTACATGTCCCTTCCTTTGTGAGATAAGATATCTATGCTAATTAGATTGGAGTGTAGTAGCAGCTTAATGGTTGGAGCACTGGCACTTCTTGTGACTTTGAACAAGTCGCTTAACCCCTCAATGCCTTACAAGAAAAAAAAATCCAAGTTATCAATGTTCCTGTTTACTGTGCAGTACCAAGTTTTAGTTGCAATGTGAACTGCTGTGACTAAAATGATAAAACGGTATTAAAATAAAAACACGTTAGATACATTTAAAAAAGTATATTACTGACAATGTTTAAAGTAATGTGAGTTAAATCATTACCTAAAATAATGCAGCCTTACTAATAATTTTTGACAAACAACTGAAATGAGCCTACACTGAAATGAGTTTAATTTATTTGTCAAACTGCTAGCTATGTTTAATGTTTGTTACCCCTTGAGTAAAGCGTAGTTACTCACCTGCAAAAGATGATCTCTGGGAACAGCAGGAATAAGTCTTCACATATGGGTATTGTCGGTACCGACGGAGCCTGCGCGGGAACGCTCCCCAGTGTCCAATAGAAAAGCTTTTGGGAGCATCCCACAGCGCCTGCGTGCTGCCTTCCCGCCTTTCCAACTCTCCCTCTATAGTTGAGTTTATAGCTGAGACCAAAGGAGAGTGTGTGCTTTCTTGTCACCCATTGTAACTTCTTTTCCTTTCTGCCTGATTGGCTTTCTTGTATTTTAAACTTTGTAAACCGCTATGTTATTATTTGAATAGCGGTAAATCAAGACAATAAACATAAACAATGACAAAGAGAGAGAGATAGATAGAGACAACTCCTAGGGGAGGTGGGTGGGTTGTGAAGACTTATTCCTGCTGTTCGCGGAGATCACCTGTTACAGGTGAGTAACTATGCTATCTCCAGGAACAAGCAGGAATGTAGTCTTCACATATGGGGACTCCTCAGCTGAGAGACGCCAGGGGGATGACCCCAGCAAACTGCGAATCCCAGGTCAGATGGGTCATGCTTCCTCCCATGGATCCCTGGCATCGAAACCCAGGACGGCGGGTAGGAGTTGTACTAAGTCTTAAAGAGATGCTAGAACACAGCCTGGCCAAACGAGGCATCCCAACTGGAGTCCTTGTCTAAGCAATAATGGGCTGTGTAAAGGTATTTACCTAAGCCCAAGTGGCTGCTCAACAGATGTCATCAATGGACACAGAATGAAGATTAGCCATTGAGACTGCCATTGCTCTCACATTGTGAGCTGTGGCCTTTGAGAGAAAGTCCCTTACTCTCATATGCAAAGGATATGCAATTTGCAATCCACCTAGAGAGAGTTCTTTTGGAAACTGGAAGTCCCAAATGACTAGAATCAAAAGCAACAAAAAGCTGAGAAGATTTTATATGTTGCTTAGTTCTTTGAAGGTAAAAAGCTAAAGCTCTTTTACAATCTAAGGTATGAAGATTCCTTTCTGCATTAGAGGCAAGAGGCCTAGGGAAGAATACAGGAAGGTAAACCGCTTGGTTTAAATGAAAAGGCAAAACCACTTTTGGCAAGTGAGGATGAGTCCTAAGAACTACCTTATCATGGTGAAATCTTGTATAAGGAGGATCTGCCACTAAAGCCTGTAACTCACTGATGAGTCTTGCAGAAGTGAGGTCAACTAGGAAGATGAACTTCCAAGAAAGAAACTTTAGAGCTGTAGTGGCTAAAGGCTCAAAGGGTGATTTCATGAGCTGCCCGAGAACAAGAATCAAATCCCATGCCACCCGCGGTGGCTTAATGGGAGGTTTTGTTAAAAGTAAACCTCTCATAAATCTCGCTACGAGTGATTGAGAGGAAATAGGTTGTCCATTCAGAGGTTAGTGAAAAGTAGCAGTGGCACTAAGATGGACCCTTACTGAATGATCTTAAGACCAGAATCTAATAGATGGAGTAAATACTACAGAAGCGATTTGACAGGCACTGTATGGGGGTTAAGTCCCCTTTGAGAACACCATACAGAGAATCTCTTCCACTTAAAGGCATAGGATCACCTTGTGGAAGGCTTCCTGGAAGCCACAAGGATATCCTTTACCTGTTGAGATAGGTTGATATCCGGGAATCCTAGGCTTTCAGTAACCAGGCCGTGAGGTGCAGGGACTGGGGATTCGAGTGTAATAGCGCCCGTTTTCCTGAGAAAGAAGATCTGGAGCACATCCCAACTCCAGAGGTGTGGCTTGAGAGAGACACAGAAGCAGAGGATACCACGTCTGCCGTGTCCAACGTGGAGCTATGAGTATCATATGACCTCTGTCTCTCTGAAGCTTGAACAAAGTTTTGGGAATGAGGGGAATTACATAAAACAATAAAATGGTCGGAGAACATTACATAAAACAATGTCTGAACTAAATTACTATGAACTATTAGCTACTGCGATTTTGGTGAATCCTGTGTCAAAACTGGATCGAGATTATCCAATATGCACACATTATTTCTGACCAATCAGGAGGCTGGTTTCACTAACCAATCACAAGGCAGATATCTAGCCAGCAGTACAGCTATAAAATCGTGCAGAATTTTTGAATTTCATATGCTTTCTGGGTTGACAATGAAGATGACTCGGACCCCGACGTTGGAGGACCATGTTCGTGTGTCCTTTATGAGTGAGGAAGGATTTTCAAGCCGTCAGATAGCCAGGAAAGTTGGCTGCAGTCAGAGCGCTGTTGTTAAGATTGTACAGAAGAAGAAAGAAACGGATTCAGTGGTGGAAAGCCTCGTTCAGGTCGTCCACGTGCATCAACATCACGCCAGGACCACGCACTATGATGCATTTCACTGACTAATCGCAAGTTGACCTCGCCTCAACTACTTTGAGAGTGGTCAGACAAGAGTGAGGTCAGTGTCAGCTCATCAACAGTTCGTCGCCGGTGCCTGCAGTTTGGTCTCCGGGGCTGCAAAGCACGGAATAAGCCACTGATGACTGACATACAAAGGTGCAACCGGATCGTATGGGCGAGAAAGCACTCAACCTGGTCGACTGAAATGTGGGAAAAGGTGCTATTCAGCGATGAAAGCACCTTCTGCCTGTTTGGTAACCAGACCCACACCTATGTGAGGAGATTTCCTGGAGTGGAATTCAAGCCTGAGTGTCTCAATCTCACTGTGAAGCATCCTTTGAAGGTCATGGTCTGGGGCTGCATGGCTGCCAGTGGCATTGGACGTCTTCACATCGTCAATGGAATGGTCAACGGGGCCAAGTACATCACCGTACTGCAAAAGTGCATGGTGCCATCAGCACACCAGCTGTTTCCTGGCCAGTTCCTGTACCAAGATGACAATGCACACTGCCATCACTCCAGACAGGTGATCAGCATGAAGCAGCAGAACAACATGAAGTCAATGGATTGGCCTGCCCAATCTCCAGATCTGAATCCAATCGAGAACCTGTGGCACAAGGTGGCCTTGGACATACCCAAGAGGCATCAGACTTCAAAGCGAGAACTGATTGAGTAACTCATTGCAGCTTGGAACCACGTTGTCACCAACGATCACCTTGTCAGACTGGTTTATTCAATGCCGACAAGGTGCAGTCAGGTGATCAAGGACAAAGGGTGGCCAATCAAATACTGAGCCATCACTGACACATAAAAATGGAGTTTTTCAAGGTCACATACATTAATTTGAAGGAAACCTGGCGTGCGTCCATAAAGAGTAGTTACTCACCTGTAACAGGTGTTCTCCAGGAGCAGCAGGAATCAGTCCTCACATATGGGTGACGTCGGCGCCGACGGAGCCCTCGTGCGGAGCATTTCCCCAGCTTTCACAGAAAGCCTTTGGGAATTGCAGCGCGCATGCGCGGTCCCCTTCCCTCCCAAGGGTGCCATCTTGCTCAGTCTGATGACATTTATTTATTTATTTATTTAACAGTATTTCTAAACCGTCTTATCGTAAAATCAAGGCGGTATCACAACAATACAATCAAAGGGTGTGAGGGGAAGTTCATGCAGTGCAGGAGGATATAATGTGCGTGTGGGGGGAAGTTCATGCAGTGGCTGTATTGTTTAAAATGTGCGTATGTGGGAGGTGTATAGATTATGGTGGGCTATGTACAATGTGCGCTATGATACAGCATGTTCTATATTACAAGGTGCAGTCCAGATAGGGCTTGAGTTAAATCCTGTGCCGTTGTGCAATCTCTCGTCAGGGTTGAGGGGGCCTTTGTTGGTTAGTCCTTGTGGATTAAGTGACGTGTCCATAATGTTCTATGAACAGCGTTGTCTTCAGCTGTTTGCGGAAGTCTTTGAGGTCCGTTGTCGATCTCAGTTCGTCTGGGAGGAAGTTCCAGATTGTTGGGGCTGCCAGGGAGAGGACTCTCGCTGTTGTGACCTTTCGTGTTTTTCTGAAGTCTCTCGGGTGTTGACTCTGTTGGAGGTTCCTTTTCTTCTTGGGCGGGTGCTGGTGTCTGGATGAATGAGGGTGTGCAGGCTGTTGGCTGAAATGTGGTGCTTGATTTTGAATATGTTTATTATTGTTTTGTATTTGATGCATGAGCTGATCGGGAGCCAGTGTAGTTCTTTGAGAACTGGGGTAATGTGTTCATGTCTTGCTAAGCCTGAGATTATGCGTGCTGCGGTGTTTTGGGCTAGTTGAAGGGGTTTGAGGGTTTGTTTTGGTAGGCCAAGGTAGATGGGGTTGCAGAAGTCCATTAATGGTGTGATGAGAGCTTGGCATACAGTGCGGAAGTGTCCTGTGGCGAGGAGGGGTTTAAGCCGTCTGATGATTCTCATTCTGTGATATGCAGTCTTGACCGTTTTGTTAACGTGTGACTTGAGATTTAGTTCGTTGTCCAGGGTTACTCCAAGGTATTTTACTTCGGATTTTATTGGAATGGTTGTGTCTGTTATTCTGATGTCCGGTGGTTGGATGAAGTCTGGGTTGCGAGTGATTATTAGTGCCTTAGTCTTGCTGTAGTTGATTGAGAGGTTGTTGTTTGTACACCAGTTTGTCATTTGTGTTAGGCAGTCGGTTATTTTCTTGTAGTCTGGGTTGTTGGTTGAGATAGGTGTGTATATCATGATATCGTCTGCATAGATTGTGTAATGGATGTTGTTCTCTTTCAGGATGTCGCATATTGGCTGGATATAAATGTTGAACAGTAGTGCAGAGAGGGCGGACCCTTGAGGTACTCCTTGGCGGACTTTTATGGGTTGAGAGGTGTTGTGTCCTATCTTGACTTGGATCTGCCTGTCAGTGAGGTAGGATTGGAACCATTTTAGCGTGGTACCATGAAGTCCAATTTTCCTTAGTCTTTCCAGGAGGGTTAGGTGATCAACTGTGTCGAAGGCGGAGGAGATGTCAACGAAGATCATTAGGATACCTTTAGTGTTGTTGTCTATGACTTTGAGGATGTTGTCCATGAGGTAAATCAGCAGCGTTTCGACTCCATGTTGTGGGCGGAAGCCATGCTGGTTATCGTCTAGAGGAGCATTGTTGTCAATATGTTCCTGCAGTTGTTGTTGCACTGCTTTTGCAATGATTTTTGCCAAAAAGGGTATGCTGGATATTGGTCTGTATGCTGCTGGGTTGCTCTTGTCGAGGGTTGTTTTCTTCGGTATTGGGCGTACTGTGGCTTGTTTTAGTTGAGCTGGCAGGAGACCCTGGGTAAGTGAATTGCGCACAATGTCGTGTATGATGTGGATGAAGCTTGCTTTGGTGGCCTTGATCCATGATACTGGGCAAGGGTCCGTGGGAGCGGTGCTTGTTCTGATTGCTGAGATGATGTGGGAGAGCTGTTCTGTTGAAGGAGGGCGGAAGGTGTCCCAAGTCTTGGGGTGTGAATCCAGCTGGGTTGAAGAGCTGGTTGTAGTTGGGTCTGTGGAGTGAAATTTGTCTTTGATGTGATCCGCAAATTTTTGCGGGTCTATTTGTATTTCCTCCTCTGTTTTCTGTTCCTTTGTGAGGATTTTCACTATTTCGAAAAGCTCTCTGGGTTTGTTTATGGAGGTGTTTATCAAGTTCGTATGGTATTCTTTCTTGGATTGGTAGATGTGTTCGGTGTATTGTCTCTGGTTTGTTAGGTATATCTGCTGGTTTTCGGGTGTCTTGTATTTTCTCCATCTCCGTTCCATTTTTCTGAGATCTCTTTTTTCTTGTCGTATGGTTGTGGAGTACCAGGGCTTGTGAGGTCTCTTGTTGTTGCAGTGTTTCTTTGGTCTGGTAGCTGTAGCTGTGGCTGCGTTGGATAGTGTGTTGTTCTAGTTGGTTATTTGAGTCTCCAGGTTGTCTGTTTCTGTTGACAGTTGATTTAACGTGTCTAGTAGGAAGGCGTCTCTGTCGAAGTTCTTGAATCGCCTTTGTGTGGGGGGATTGCTGGTTTGGTCGTTGCGCTTGTCTTTTTGAAGTTGCAAAATGATCTTGATTATGTGGTGATCTGACCAGGGGACTGGGGTGATGGACGGTGTTGAGATTAGACCTCTTGAAGTTAGGGAGTTGGTTGCGAATATGAGGTCTGGTGTAGAGCCGAGTCTGTGTGTAGGGGCGTTGATGATTTGGGTGTATTGAAGTGATGTCATTGCTTGGAGGAAGGCATCTGCATCTTTGTTGTTGGTGGACTTGAGGTTGAAGTCCCCAAGCAGTAGCGTGGGTTTGTTAGTTGCGGTGAGAGCACATGCTGTTTCGAGCGTGGCTGCTAGTTCATCAGGTGGTGCTCGGGGAGCTCGGTAGGTCAGGCCGAGTGCCACATGTTTGTTCATGATGCTGAGTGTGTTGCTTTGTGTTGTATTGGCGGAGCTGTGCGTTTTGAACTTCAGGTTTTTCTTTGCCATTATGAGAACCCCTCCTCCGCGTTTGTGGGTGCGTGGGCAGTTGTAGGCTGTGTAGGTGTCTGGTACCAATTGATTGAGTAGGACTGTGTCGGTGGGATTGAGCCAGGTTTCTGTAATGCAGAGTATGTCTGGTTGGTGGTCTTCTATGTGGTCTGCTATTGTGTGTATCTTGTTGCATATGGACCTTGCGTTTATGAGCTCTATGGTGGTTTGCTCCGTTGTGTTGTGTGACTCCGTGGAAAATTGTGCGAGGGGGTGTGATTTGTGTGTTTTTTCTTCTTGTTGTTGATGTGCTGTGTGTGGCATGGTGATTGCATTGTGGAACTATATATTGCCAGGTGGTGGGTGGGTGCCATTGGAGGTTATGGTGAAGGTAGTGGAGGTGGGGGTCTGGTGTCAGGATATGTGTAAGGAGAAGGCTGAATGGTAGAAACCATGTTGTGATCATGGTGGTATGCTGTGCTGTTCTGTGTGAAGTCTGCTTGCGGTTTTGGATGTCTGGTGAAGTGTGCACAGTTTTCGTATAGTTCCCTGACCCTGGTGAATGAGTTTCCTAAACTCACCTGGTCGGTTTTGTTGGTGTTGCTGTTCAATGTTGGTCAGCTCGACCTGTCTTGTGGAGCTCGAGGAGCGTGGGGGTCGTTGTTGGCGAGCTCAAAACCAGCCTGGGGCGCTCAAGCCGTAGTTGCCTTTAACACGCGTGTTCAGCGCGGTGGGGGGTACGTCCCTGGGTTTGGTGGAAGCGGTGCGGTTTTCTCGTCGTAGTGTACTCCTGTGGTTTTCGTGTTGGTGGGGAGGGACTCCTTTCTTTCCGCCTTAATGACCACCGCCTAACGGCCACGCCAAAGGGCCCTCTGGCACGCCGCTTTTAAGCGGTTCGGGTTAGCGCAGCTCCTCTGCTCCCACTGCCCGGATTGGGCAGGAGCTCTCCCACTGCTCCCAATTGGGCAGGAGTTCGTTGCAAGGACGCCAGGGCTGTTAGTGGCACAAGCGGCTCCCTCGGGGTAGGGACGCCGCTTTTAAGCGGTTCGGGTTAGCGCGGCTCCTCTGCTCCCACTGCCCGGATTGGGCAGGAGCTCTCCCACTGCTCCCGATTGGGCAGGAGTTCGTTGCAAGGACGCCGGGGCTGTTAGCGGCACAAGCGGCTCCCTCGGGGTAGGGACGCCGCTTTTAAGCGGTTCGGGTTAGCGCGGCTCCTCTGCTCCCACTGCCCGGATTGGGCAGGAGCTCTCCCACTGCTCCCGATTGGGCAGGAGTTTCGTTGCAAGGACGCCGGGGCTGTTAGCGGCACAAGCGGCTCCCTCGGGGTAGGGACGCCGCTTTTAAGCGGTTCGGGTTAGCGCGGCTCCTCTGCTCCCACTGTCCGGATTGGGCAGGAGCTCTCCCACTGCTCCCGATTGGGCAGGAGTTCGTTGCAAGGACGCCGGGGCTGTTAGCGGCACAAGCGGCTCCCTCGGGGTAGGGACGCCGCTTTTAAGCGGTTCGGGTTAGCGCGGCTCCTCTGCTCCCACTGCCCGGATTGGGCAGGAGCTCTCCCACTGCTCCCGATTGGGCAGGAGTTCGTTGCAAGGACGCCGGGGCTGTTAGCGGCACAAGCGGCTCCCTCGGGGTAGGGACGCCGCTTTTAAGCGGTTCGGGTTAGCGCTGCTCCTCTGCTCCCACTGCCCGGATTGGGCAGGAGCTCTCCCACTGCTCCCGATTGGGCAGGAGTTCGTTGCAAGGACGCCGGGGCTGTTAGCGGCACAAGCTAAAACGGCACCTAAAGCGGCACCTCGCTAAAACACAGCAAAAAAATTAGCAAAAAAGAAATCATAGGATTGCAACTCCAAGGGGAGGAGGGAGGGTTGTGAGGACTGATTCCTGCTGCTCCTGGAGAACACCTGTTACAGGTGAGTAACTACTCTTTCTCCAGGACCAAGCAAGAAGTCAGTCCTCACATATGGGACTCCCCAGCTTAAGGCTACCGGAGACCCCAAGCGGAAAACAAAGCTCCCTCAAGCTCGACAGCACAGAAGGAAGGAATCTTCTCTGAGAGTGCCCCACACCAGGGTCGGAGGGTAGGAGTTGCCTAAACCTCAAAGAGATTATGGAGTACTGCCTGTCCGAAAGCACTGTCCCTGCGGGACTCCCTCTCAAGGCAGTAATGGGCTGCAAAAGTCTGGCTTGAAGACCAAGTAGCGGCCCGGCAGATGTCTGCCAACGGAACAGAGCGGAGATGAGCCACTGACGCAGCCTTCGCCCTGACACGATGAGCCGTGACTCGACCCTCCAACGAGAGGCCGGCTGCCCCATAAGCCCAGGCGATACAGTCAGCGACCCATATGGACAACGTATGCTTGGAGACAGGGAGCCCCAACTTATTGGGGTCAAAAGAAACGAAAAGCTGAACAGCCTTCCGATGCTCCCGCGTACGGTCAAGGTAGAAGGATAACGCCCTCCTACAGTCCAGGGTATGCAAGACCATCTCAGCCCGGTTGGCATGCGGCCTGGGAAAGAAGGTCAGAAGAACCACCTCCTGATTGAGGTGAAAAGGTGAGACAACTTTAGGAAGAAACTTAGGGTGAGTCCGTAGGACTACCCTATTCCGGTAGAACCTAGTGTAAGGAGGATCAGACACTAGTGCCTGCAGTTCACTCACTCGCCTAGCAGAGGTGAGAGCTACCAGAAATAAAGTTTTCCAGGAGAGAAAATGGAGAGGGCAGATAGCCATAGGTTCAAAAGGCGGACAAGTAAGCCGCTGTAAGACCACATTCAGATCCCACTAAGGGGCCGGTGGACGCAAAGAAGGCTTAAGCAGAAGAAGGCCTCTGAGGAAACGAGCCACCAAAGGGTGGTTAGAAAGAGGCCTGCCGTCCACCGGCGAGTGGTGCGCTGAGAGAGCACTAAGGTGAACTCGGACAGAGTTAGAGTTAAGGCCCAGATTGGAGAGGTAGAGCAAATACTGCAACACTACCGCTACCAAGCACGAGAAGGGATTCTCACTGTGCTGAGCACACCATGCGGAGAATCTACGCCACTTAAGAGCGCAGGATTTCCTGGTGGATTGACGACGAGAGGCCAAGACTACATCTTCCACCTCTCGAGGTAGTAGTAAGGGAGCTAGGACTACTCTTTCAGCAGCCAGGCCATCAGATGAAGGGACTGGAGGTTGGGGTGCAAGAGAGTCCCCTGATCCTGAGACAGGAGATCATGTTGAAACCCCAGAGGAAGAGGGGTGTCCACCGCCAACTGTAGCAGAAGCGGGAACCACGGTTGCCTCGGCCACCTGGGGGCTATGAGAATCAAGGAAACCCCGTCCCTGAGGACCTTGAATAGCATCCTGGACACTAGTGGTGTGGGAGGAAATGCATACAGTAGGCCTGTGGACCACGAGATCAGAAACGCATCCGCTGCTACTCTAAGAGGATGCGGTTGTCTGGAGCAAAATCTCGGGAGTTTCCGGTTCAGAGGACTGGCAAAAAGATCTATGGTGGGGAGCCCCCACTTGAGAAAGACCTGCTGAACCACCAATGGGTTCAATCTCCATTCGTGTGGTTGCAGGATCCGGCTCAGTCTGTCTGCCAGGTAATTTTCCTGTCCTGGGAGGTAGACAGCCTTGAGAAGGATTCTGTGATTGACAGCCCAAGAGCACAGTCGTTGTGCCTCCTGACAAAGAAGAAAGGAGCCTGTGCCTCCTTGTTTGTTTACATAGAACATGGCAACTTGATTGTCCGTCTGGACCAGTACAGACTGGTGAGAAGCGAGGTGGGAGAAGGCTCTCAGAGCTAGGCGTATCGCCCGTAGCTCCAGGAAGTTTATCTGCTGAGTAGCCTCCCAAGGGGTCCAGAGACCCTGAGTACATGTCCCTTGGCAATGTGCTCCCCAACCGAGAAGAGAGGCATCGGTTGTCAGCACCTGAGTATGCGGAGGGGATTGAAAACCCACCCCGAGCACCAGATTTGGAAGATGAAGCCACCATTGCAGAGAGGAGACCAGGAGGTCGGAGATCATCACTGAGTCCGCTAGGCCCCCTGAGGCTTTATGCCACTGAGTGCGAAGGCTCCACTGAGCAGGTCGCATGTGCAGGCGGGCATTGGGGGTGACATGGACCGTGGAAGCCATATGGCCTAGTCTCAGGAATTGCCTGGCAGAGACCAG
Organism: Ichthyophis bannanicus; assembly: GCA_033557465.1. NCBI lineage: Eukaryota > Metazoa > Chordata > Amphibia > Gymnophiona > Ichthyophiidae > Ichthyophis > Ichthyophis bannanicus. The sequence goes on from CM066033.1 coordinate 66,991,770, forward strand.
GGAATTGCTGCGAAACTGGCCGGCCAGATCCATTAGCCTGTGGGCCCTGTCCAGAGGCAGAAAAGCCTTTGCTTGAAGAGTGTCCAGTCTGGCCCCTATGAACTCTAAGTGCTGGGACGGGAGCAAAGTGGACTTTGCGAAGTTTATGGCAAACCCCAAGTGCTGAAGCAGAGCCACAGTGCGAAGGGTGGCCTGGTTGGCCTCCTGGGAAGATTGGCCTCTCATGAGCCAGTCGTCCTGGTACGGAAACACAAAAAGACCCTGAAGCCTCAGGTAGGCCGCCACCACTGCCAGGCACTTGGTGAACACCCTGGGAGTGGATGATAGGCCAAAGGGAAGTACTCTGTACTGATAGTGGTTTCCTCCCACAACAAACCTGAGATATTGTCTGTGATCTGGATGAATAAGGATGTGAGTATACGCATCCTTTAGATCCAAGGAGCATAGCCAGTCTCCCTGCTGGAGGTAGGGCAGCAGGATTCCAAGGGTAAGCATCTTGAACTTTTCCCTCTGCAGGAACTTGTTGAGGTTTCGCAAGTCTAGGATGGGTCTGAGGCCTCCTGTTCTTTTTGGTACCAGAAAGTACCTTGAATAAAAGCCTTGACCTCTCAGGTGGTGGGGCACCGGTTCCACAGCCTGATCCTTTAGCAGACCTGTCAACTCCTGAAGGAGTAGGTCCCTGTGCAGAGGGAGTCTTGGAGGTTCCCCTGGAAAATAGGAGGGAGGTGCCTGGTGAAAATGGAGAAGATAGCCCTTTTGGACTATATGAAGAACCCAGGTATCTGATGTGATGGCTGACCACCTGTGGGCAAAGTGGGCCAGCCGGCCTCCTGTGCTGAGAGAAGCCAGCTGAGGAGAAGAGGCTATGCTGTTTGAGTCAAAAAACCCCACCCTACTGAGCAGGGGCCGGTGTTGTTGGCTTGGGGGTCTTCGGCCTATGGGGCCCTTGACCCTGCCCCTTGGCCTGCTGACCCTGTTGGGGAACTGCAGAGGCCTGATAATGAGGGTACTGTTTGTAGGCAGATGACTTCCTCGGGTAAAAGGACTTTTTTCCCGAGCCCTTCTTTTTCTGAGAAGGGGCAGAGGTTTTCCTGGAAAGCCTAGTCCTGGTCAGAGTCTCGGTCTCGAGTTCCCCAGCCTTTTCAGCCATGGGTTTGCCAAAGAGGTTTTCACCTCGGCAGGGGACATTGACCAACTTGTCCTGGACCCATGGCTCGAGGTCGGATGACTGTAGCCAAGCCTGTCGGCGGGCACCGATGCCGGCCCCGGCTACTCGGGCCGAAGCCTCGAAGCCATCGTAGGCTGCTCGAGAGATAAACTTCGAGCACTCTCGAATACCGGTGGACAAGGCCTGGAACCTCTGCAAAGGTTCCTCAGAGAGACCAGCAGAGAACCCGGCAATCTCCTTTGCCAGGTCTCGGAGGTACATGCCCATGTAGAGCTGGTAAGTCTGGACACGGCAAGCAAGCATAGAGCCCTGGAAGCACTTCCTACCGAGGGCATCCAGGTTCCGGGCTTCCCGGCCGGGAGGCACCGAGAAGTGCATCTTCTGACTTTTCAGTCGATGCATGGCCGATTCCACAACCATGGAGTGGTGCGGTAATTGTGCCTTTTGGAACCCGGGGCTCTTGCGGACTCGATAAATGGAATCGACCCGCTTGCTTAACACCGGCGTCGAGGCCGGGGTCTCCCACATGCGGAAGAGCAGCAGCTCCAGCATCGGAGGAACTGGAACAGTAAAGGCCTCCTTCGGGGGTGAGTCATACTGGAGGGCCTCGAGCTCTTCAGCTCAGGGCTCCTCCTCGGGATCCGCGGGGAAGGCCAAGGCCTTGGCCATATCCCGCACGAAGTCCGAGAACCGGGTATCCTCCGGTGGGGACCGTCTCCGAGGTTCTGACTCGGGTGAGTCCGAGGGGACACACCGAGTTCGATGGGTGTCGGGTGACTCTTCGTCCTCCATCTCCCAGCCCGACTCCTTGGAAGAGGAATCGAGCGGCTCTGGTCGGGCGGGCACCGATGATCTCCGCCCCGACGCCGAGGGAATCAGCGTCGACGACCTCGGCCCCGAACGGGAGGTCGAGGGAGACCGTGGCCGAGGATAGACTCGAGCATGCATGGACTCGAGGATCGGCTCGGCCTCCGGGGTCGACTTGGACGTCGAGGTCCCGGTGGTCGGGGCAGATGCACTGGTGAGACCGGCGATCAATGCCCGCTGCTGTTCCATGAAGGCAGCAAAGCTGCTCTCCAAGGCCGTCAACCTGAGTCCGAGGTCAGGAGACCCAGCAGCCCCCGACTCGGGCCCCGACGGTGTCGGGCCCGACGTCGGCTCCCTCGGAGGAGAGTCAACGAGGACAACAGCACTTACGTGTCCAGGAGACTCCATCTCGACACAAGGATGCTTCGCAGGCCTCTCCGACTCCGAAGACCCGGGGCGGCTATCGGGGCTAAGCAACCTGGCCCTCGAGGAACCAGGAGCATCCACCAACGCCGCCCTCGCGGGTTTCTTCTTCCTGCGATGTTCCCGCGAAGGAGACCCCCACTCAGAGGAACCCCGACGCTGCTCGGGGCCGGAGTCCCGAGACGTTGAGGCCTCTGACGAGGTCCGGGCCCAGCCAGATGCAAAGTCAGAAAAAATTCTATCCCTCTGGTGTTGCCGACTCCTCAACGCCTTTGAGGACATTTTGCCACACGGACCACAGATCATCGGGTCATGATCGGGTCCGAGGCAACCGAGGCAGCAGTCATGTGTGTCGGTAAGAAACATAAGTTTCTTACACCGATCACATTTCTTAAACCCGCTGGCAGCCATCGGGGAAAAAAGGGCCCCTGCTAGGTCAAAAGACAGGTCTGCCAGGGAAAAAAGAAAAAAGGCGCGACCGCCAGTCACAAAGGACAAAAACCGAAAAAGAGAGAAAAGGACTCGATACCGGCGTATCGGTCCGAGCGAGAAAGGGATCCGGCGTCGAACCGGAGAAAAAATAGAAAAATAGAGAAAATCAACTTTTTCCTCGGGGAAAAACGAACTACGTCCGTCGGGCTCCGCGGAAAAAAGAAGACTGAGCAAGATGGCACCCTTGGGTGGGAAGGGGACCGCGCATGCGCGCTGCAATTCCCAAAGGCTTTCTGTGAAAGCTGGGGAAATGCTCCGCACGAGGGCTCCGTCGGTGCCGACGTCACCCATATGTGAGGACTGACTTCCTGCTTGGTCCTGGAGAATATTTTAAAGCATACTTACAATAATATATCGATGGCCAACGATGTACATTACGCGATTTTCACAGAAAATCTATCAACAGGACAACTATGGAGAACAAATTCAGAAAATAACCAATAAATAACCAATAAAAGTTGGCCCTAATAGCCAAATCTATCACTTATCATGAGATGCACAGAAAAAGCCACTGGGAGGAAAAAGAAATTCAGATATAAGGTCACGAAGTTGAAAAAACGTCAAATTTACAAGTGATTCCAGACTTTTGCACACCACTATACCTGCCTGATGCGAAGGTAGCGGACCTCACATGCCACCTAGACAATGTCTTAGATAATGCTGGGGAGGAGTCTGCTGTCTTGGCACATGTCGGTACCAATGACATAGGAAAATGTGGTAAGGAAGTTCTGGAGGGTAAATATAGGCTTTTAGGAAAGAAGTTGAAATCCAGAACTTCCAGGGTAGCGTTCTCCGAAATGCTTCCCGTTACACGCACAGGACCCAAAAGGCAGGCAGAGCTTCAGAGTCTCAATGTGTGGATGAGACGATGGTGCAAGGATGAGGGTTTTGGATTTGTTAGTTACTGGGGAACATTCTGGGGAAAGGAGGGGCTCTTCCGAAGGGATGCGCTCCACCTTAACTGGGACAGAACAGGCTGCTGGCATTAACCTTTAAAAAGGAGATAGAGCAGCTTTTAAACTAGATAATAGGCAAAAGCCGACAGCTGCCCAAAAGAGCATGGTTTGGAACAATGTATCCTTGAAGGATATTAGTAAAAGATTAAAGTTAGAGCATACTGTGGGAGGTCTTATCCGCACGCTTGAAAAAGCGCCGCCGGCAGGAAGCAGCCCTCTCAGATCCGGCGATCACACCTGGAAGCTCCCCAGTCGGGGTTGAGCACGAGTCAGCCATCTAACAAGCAGCTTTCCCGCTCCTGCAACTCCAGCCCTATCGGGGCTGTGGGAGGTCTTATCCGCACGCTTGAAAAAGCGCCGCCGGCAGGAAGCAGCCCTCTCAGATCCGGCGATCACACCTGGAAGCTCCCCAGTCGGGGTTGAGCACGAGTCAGCCATCTAACAAGCAGCTTTCCCGCTCCTGCAACTCCAGCCCTATCGGGGCTGTGGGAGGTCTTATCCGCACGCTTGAAAAAGCGCCGCCGGCAGGAAGCAGCCCTCTCAGATCCGGCGATCACACCTGGAAGCTCCCCAGTCGGGGTTGAGCACGAGTCAGCCATCTAACAAGCAGCTTTCCCGCTCCTGCAACTCCAGCCCTATCGGGGCTGTGGGAGGTCTTATCCGCACGCTTGAAAAAGCGCCGCCGGCAGGAAGCAGCCCTCTCAGATCCGGCGATCACACCTGGAAGCTCCCCAGTCGGGGTTGAGCACGAGTTAGCCATCTAACAAGCAGCTTTCCCGCTCCTGCAACTCCAGCCCTATCGGGGCTGTGGGAGGTCTTATCCGCACGCTTGAAAAAGCGCCGCCGGCAGGCGTGCCCACGCCTTGCGGGCCCGCGCCTGAGGGCCTCGCAAGAGGGCCCTTTGGCGTGGCCCTTAGGCGAGGCACGACAGGCGAAAAAGAACCGTAATCTAACGCCTCAACAACGCACAAGGTACCTTAAACTACAAGCAAGATCAAGCAGCTTGAGTTCCCCCACGGTTGAGCTCGCTCTCTCTCTCAACTGGTTCCTCATTGAGCACAGCAAGTATACTACACGTAAATGAACTATACAGAACTGAGGTTTTTGCACATCTCTCATAAAGCCTGTATACTGTTGTCAGAAATCATTAAGTATTCCAAGCAGCTATATTGCATCTATTGTTCCCATTAGTGAGATATACTGTTGCCAGTACTCATCAGTTACAAATACTGTTCTCAGTAGCTAGATATACTGTTGCCAGTACCCATTAATTGCAAATACTGTTCTCAGTAGCTAGATATACTGTTGTTTCTCTGTATTTTCACCACAGATAAGGTTCCATTGCTACAAAACCTCAACCCCAACATCACCAGTCCTCAATCACTTGCAGCCAGCAACGTTATCGTTTCTCCTAACACACAATGTCCCATATAAAGATGCATACATTAGTAACCCTCATCATTACTTACCTACTCACCGCACTAGCTGGACAATCAAATGCCTTTAATGGCGACCAAAAATCCATACCAATATTACGAAATAATTGGAAGAGATGGTCAAACAAGACTCAAACAAACCAAACAAACCCTATTTACAACCACCACTCACATCTACTTCATATTGCCCTTCAAACTACCAAAAAAACTCAACCTAAACAACAGTACCACCCACCATTGCACTGCGCCCTTATCAATATAAGGTCCATTCGCACAAAGTGGCCTTTGATACCTAATCTCATAACAACATATAACATTGACATCTTGATGATCACAGAAACCTGGCTAACTGACTCTGACAATGTCATTCTTAACCAGATGCTACCCCCAGGCTTCTCAATCCACACATGTCATAGGAATCAACAAAGAGGAGGTGGAGTACTCATTATCTCTAAAAACCAACTACAATTTCAGATGGACAACAGTATTAGTTCAACACACCTAAACATACTAAATATATCAAACAGTGAGCACTCAATTAACCTAGTCTATAGAGCTCCAACATCATCAGCTGCTGATCTGCCAACAATAGTTGATAGAGCTTGCAACACTGAAAAACCACGACTATCTAATTGGATATTGGGAGATTTCAACCTCCCTTCCCTACATGACTCACAAACCGCAGCATTTATAGAAGCAATTGACAACCTCGGATACGACCAACTAGTCAAAGATCCCACTCATACTATGGGAAATATACTTGACCTGATATTCGTTCCACAAGCTACCTCAGACATCAACCACAATTACGACCTCTCCATACTACCAGTACCATGGTCCGACCACAGTCTCATTTTATTCCAAATTCCCAACTCCTCCAATCCCACTAACTCCAAACCCACTCATGCTAAACCAACAGCTAGGAGGTTCCGCCCCTTTGTCAAAGAGGAAGTACTCAATAATCTTCTCCCAGCACTACACTCCTCTGAACCAGACTTGGACAGTCTAATCAACACCTGGAACTTCACTCTCAGAGCCAATTCTCAACCATCAAACTTGACAAGAAAAACTAACCACCGCACACATGTAGCTTGGTATTCCAACGAGCTAAGAACATCCCTCCTCCATCTTCGGAGACTTGAAAAACACTGGAGAAGATCACGCTCTACTGAAGCCTACACAACCTACTGCAATTACCTAGAAAAGCATCGCCAGGAAATTGCAGATCGAAGGAAACAATACCATACTAATCTCCTGAAGCAATCATTAAATAAACATCATGATCTCTTCAACATTGTAAGAACAATGGCAAAGGAACCAACACCCCAACAGACGCAAACAATACTCCCTCAGGACTATGCTAACTACCTAAAATCAAAGATGACAAAAACATCCAACATTTGCACCTCTGGACCAACAAAGATTGACATACCTTCACAGTCAACCACATTAACCAAGTTTAATACATTAACAATCAAAGAAATCGAAAACACTATTGCATCAATAAATGCTACCACCGCTGCAAGTGATCCATGTCCAGCAGCCTGGATAAAAGACCTTAGACATGAAGTAAGCTCCTTCATACAGAACATACTGGAACAATCTTTTTCAACTGGAACCTTCCCCCAATGCCTCAAGCAAACCTCAATTAGACCATTATTGAAAAACAGCAAATTAGACCCCCTAAAAGTAGAATCCTACAGGCCAATATCCAGTATCCCACTCCTAGCGAAAATAATCGAGAAAGTGGTTCAACGTCAAATACAACAACACATTGACACTGCAGTTCCACTTGACTCTGCACAACACGGCTTTAGAGAAGCTCATGGAGTGGAGACCCTCCTCATCACCCTATTCAATACACTAATCACAGGAATAGATAACATTCACCAAGGATTCATCCTTATATTCATGGACATCTCAGCTGCGTTCGACTCAGTAAGCCACCAAATACTTATCGATCGCCTTAAAGAAAAAGGAATACTTGATGCTGCACTTGACTGGTGTATATCCTATCTAACTAACCGCTGGCAACAAGTACGAATTGGTGAAACAGCATCTGAACCATTTCTCCAAGATCAAGGAGTACCGCAGGGATCCTCTCTATCAGCATTGATGTTTAATATATATATGCAACCTATCTGCGACCTCATTCGTTCCTTTAATGTCACCTGTTTAGCATATGCAGACGACATTCTACTATACATGCCATTCTCCATCGACCACCCTGATTTTACACCATTGACAAAATGCTTTGAATCAGTAGAAGATTGGCTCGCCTCACAAAACCTAAGAATCAACCACAGTAAGACTGATGTGATGTTTATAACAAAGAACCAAAGCTTCATACCTCCTACTTCCTTAAGGATAAAGGACAAGGAATTAACAGTAAAACCTACAATACGATACCTAGGTATCACCCTCGACCAGCGTCTCAGTATGAAAGTCCACATAAAAAACATAACAAAACTAATATATCACAAGATACGCACACTACGCCACCTTCGACCCTTATTGGAACCCTCAGACTTCAGAACCGTCTATCAAGCTTTGATAATGCCTCACATCGACTTTGCAAATGCAATTCTATACGGGCTCCCTCAAGCATCATTAAATCCTCTCCAACTGGCGATGAACACCGCTGCCAGAGTACTTGAAGGTATATCAAAGACAGATCACATAACTCCAGTCCTAAAAAGACTCCACTGGCTACCAACCAATGCGAGAATTCACTACAAGATCCTGATCACTACATTCAAAGCCCTAAACAACCAAGCACCATCAACCATCATCATCCTCGTACATCTACAAACCCCCAATAGATCCAGAAGATCAACTGCTATAAATACATTAACAATCCCGAAACAAGCAGTCAGATACACTAAGGAAACAACTAAAAGAGCCTTCAGTATCCATGCCCCAATAGCCTGGAATGCCCTCCCACCAGAATTGAGAGCTATAGTCAGCCTAACACAATTCAGAAAAAGCCTCAAACACCACCTCTTCTTAAGCTATTTCCCAATCTAATCCTTGCATATGAAAATACTACCGACACGTTTCTGACCAAGATAATCCCAAATGATAACCAAATATGACTAATGTGTATAGATTTTTTTGTAAATAGTTACTTAGTCTATATAGGTTACCTTTAATCCCAAGTTCAAAAACCCCTGTTATTTGTAAAATACATTACAGTTCTCTGTATGTATATGTTTGTTCCATGTAAACCGCGCTGATGACAATAGTGCGGTATATAAGAGATGTTAAATAAATAAATAAATAAATAAATACCGGCAGAGAGGTTCCAATAAAAACAAAAGTAGCCCAAATGCCCTTTAGTAGAGCAAATAGAGCTTAAAGTTCCAAATTACCCTTTCCTACCAATAGACAGATTGATATGAATAAAATACAGCCTCTAAAATGCTTGTATGCAAATGCTAGTAGTCTAAAAAATAAGATGGAAGAGTTAAAATATATAGCACTAAATGAGTGATTAGATATGATTGGTATCTCAGAGACATGGTGGAAAGATGACAACCAGTGGGACACTGTGATACCTGGGTACAAACTATATCGTAATGATACAGCAGATCAAATTGGTAGAGGGGTTGCGCTTTATGTTAGAGAGGGCATTGAGTCATAAAGGATTAAAGTTCTGCAGAAAACAAAATTCACTGTAGAATCTCTACAGATTGAAATTCCATGCAAAAAGGGAAAGGGGAAGGGGAAGGCGTTGGCAGTGCGGATGTACTATCGACAGCCTGGCCAGATTGAACAAATGGATAGTGAAATGCTCAAAGAAATCACGAAAGCTAATAAAAATTACAGCACAGTAATAATAATGGGCGATTTCAATTACCCCGGTATCAACTGGGTCAGAGTCACGGCAGGACATGCTAGGGAGATAAAGTTTCTAGATGAAATAAATGACTGCTTCTTGAAGCAGCTGGTTCATGAACCGACCAGAGGGGAAGCCATTTTGGACCTAGTCCTTAGTGGAATACAAGATATGGTGCAAGAAATAAGGGTTTTGGGGCCACTTGACAATAGTGATCATAGCATGATCACGTTTGATTTAATAAACGAAGGAGGGAGGGTAAGAAAATCCAAAGTACCAGCTTTTAACTTTCAAAAGGGAGACTATGATAAAATGAGTGAAATAGTTAAGAAAAAAAATGGAGCAGTTGCAAAGGTTAAAGATTTACATTAAGCTCTTCACTGAAGTTTCTATCTTGTAAGGTGATCTTCCTCATTGTACTTATGTCAGCTCGCCGCATCAGTACCTAGCAGTTTCCCTAAAAGACACAGGTTCCACAATGCTTGTACTGGGGCAAGCAGTGGATATTCTGGGTCCACTTTAATTATGGTTTATGGAGCTTTCCTTTTTTAAACCTGGCTTCACTAACACCTTTTACTACATCCTCCGGTAACAAATTCCAGAGTTTGATTACACATTAAGTGAAAAAATATTTTCTCTTATTAGTCTTAAATAGATTACATCTATAGCTTCATTTCATGTCCCCTAGTCTTTCTATATTATGATGGCGTAAACAATCAATCTACGTTTACCCAGTTCCACTCCATTCATAAATTTATAGACCTCTATATCATCTCCCCTCAGCCGTTTCTTTTCCAGATTGAAGAGCCCTAACTTTTTTAGCCTCTCTTCATAGGGGTATGCTTCCATCCCCTTTACCATTTTGATGGCTCTTCTCTGTATCTTTTCTAATAATGCCATATCCTTTTTAAGATACGGCGACCAGAATTGCATACAATAGTCAAGGTGCGGTCGCACCATCGAACGATACAGAGGCATTATAATAGCCTTTATTTTATTCTCCATTCCTTTCCTTATGATTCCTAGCATTCTATTTACTTTCTTGGCCACAGTTATACACTGGGCAGAGGGCTTCAAGACGTTATCCACAATGACGTCTAAATCTTTTTCCTGGGTGGTGGTTCCTAATACAAGCATTGTGGAACCTGTGTCTTTTGGGGATACTGCTAGGTACGTATGACCTAGATTGGCCACTGCTGGAAACAGGATACTAGGCTTGATGGACCTTGGTCTGACCCAGTATAGCATATCTTATGTTCTTACATCTTCCCGATGTATCGATATTTCTTTCAATTCTTCTGCAGCATCAGAAAATTATAGCAACACTTAGTAAATGATGGTAAATATCAAGCAGCACTTACTCTGTTTTTGTGTGCATTCACTGATGCATAGCGAACAGTTCCTCGAAAGCCGGCCACATTACGAGGCTAGGAAGGAGAAAAAAAAGAATTATCACAGAGAATCCAGTTTTACAAGTCAGAAAACTGATGCAGGTCGATGGGCCGTCAAAGCCAACCTGCAGCATTATGATCTGTGATGTCTAGACTTATAAGTTACCTCTAAGGTCTGCTAAATACAACAGAACACTTCCCTCTCTTTATAAACATGTAGGAACTTAGAAGGACTGGCATGCAAATACTGTAGGCCGGACACAAATTGTGCATTAAGGGCTAAGTCTTACTAATTAGTGACATTTGTCTAAACATCTCTGCAATCACTATGATTTAAAGCAAATCAGTCAGTGTGATAGATGGTGTCCTCTTATTGATCAGGTCTGTCTGTGGCAGCCTGGCCCATGGGGGCAGGCTGCTTGTTCAGTGCTTCTTTGGGCCTAGGGTAGAAAGACATCTTCATTCTGTGTTTATGATTATTAAAATACTTACTATACCACCTTTCACATCTTATCAAAAAAGCAGTTTACATGAAAAACCTTCAAATAAATAAATAAAGACAACTTTGTATTTCTATAAACTCTTTATGGCTTTAGAGGAGGTGGCCATGGAGAGATCAATTTTCAAAACCATTTACATGGATAAAGCAATTAATACATGCAAACTGGGTGTCAAAGTGGTCCTCCCTCAATATAGATAAGAGAATGAGGGCTTTTTCACAATGCATGTAGTTTTAGCTACACTTCCAGAGGCCCACTTAGACAAGGGAAGAAAAACACAATGGACATTTTTCATGAGAGAAGTACCCACACAAGAGTGGTGCAAAAATCCACAAGTAGTTTGTGCCCGTGACAAGTTTCAAAACGAAGGCAAGCGCAAACTTTCTTTTTGAAAACTGGTACAAAGAGTGTACGTAAAACGTATCTACTGATGTCATTCCAATGTGCTCCTCCCTTTGGGAAACCTTCGAGGAGTGCTCACATGGACCCCCATCACTCTCAACGTCATGCCTCGATGGACTCGATGGACAGAAATGAATAGCAGTATGTCTTTTTCAATAAAATTTCAAGTCTTGCCAGTCATACAAAAGAGCTTAATCTGAGGAAACAAGTTGTTTGAGGCTTTCTATATAGGCAGGGGAAGGTCAAAGAAGAAGCACACCCTCAGCATGTACAAATGTGCAGAATACATAAGAACATAAGAACATAAGATATGCCATACTGGGTCAGACCAAGGTCCATCAAGCCCAGTATTCTGTTTCCAACAGTGGCCAATCTAGGTCATACGTACCTAGCAGTTTCCCCAAGGGACACAGGTTCCACAATGCTTGTATTGGTTCAAGCATTGATATCCTGGGTCCCTTCTTAATAATGGTTTATGGACCTTTCCTCCAGGAACTTGTCCAAACCTTTTTTAAACCCAGCTACACTAACAGCCTTTACTACATCCTCCGGTAACAAATTCCAGAGTTTGATTACACGTTGAGTGAAAAAATATTTTCTTTTATTAGTCTTAAATAGTTTACCCTGTAGCTTCATTGCATGTCCCCTAGTCTTTCTATATTCTGATAAGGTAAACAATCGATCTACGTTTACCCGTTCCACTCCGTTCATTAATTTATAGACTTCTATCATATCTCCCCTCAGCCGTCTCTTTTCCAGGTTAAAGAGCCCCAACCTTTTTAGCCTTTCTTCATAGGAGTAGCCTTCCATCCCCTTTACCATTTTGGTGGCTCTTCTCTGAACCTTTTCTAAAATTGCTATATCCTTTTTAAGATATGGCGACCAGAATTGCACACAATATTCAAGGTGCGGTCTCACCATGGAACGATATAGAGGCATTATAATATCTTTTGTTTTATTTTCCATTCCTTTCCTTATCATACCTAGCATTCTATTTGCTCTCTTGGCCGCCGCTGCACACTGGGCCGAGGGTTTTAACATGGTATCCACAAGGACGCCTAAATCTTTTTCTTGGGTGGTGGTTCCTAATGTGGAACCTTGCATCGTGTAACCATAGTTTGGGTTGTTCTTCCCTAGGTGCATAACCTTGCACTTCTCCACATTAAATTTCATCTGCCATTTTGATGCCCAGTCTTCCAATTTATCAAGATCCTCTTGCAATTTTCCACAATCCTCCTGGGTTTTAACAACTTTAAATAGTTTTGTGTCATCAGCAAATTTGATAACCTCACTCGTTATTCCACTTTCCAGGTCATTTATGAATATGTCAAAAAGCAGCGGACCCAGCACAGATCCCTGGGGTACACCACTATTCACCTTTCTCCATTGGGAAAATTGGCCATTTAGCCCTACCCTCTGCTTTCTATCTTTTAACCAGTTCCTGATCCACAGTAGTACACTGCCTCCTATCCCATGACTCTTTAGTTTTGCCAAAAGTCTCTCATGAGGGACCTTGTCAAAGGCTTTCTGAAAGTCCAGATACACAATATCAACCGACTCACCTTTGTCCACCTGTTTATTCACTCCTTCAAAAAAACATAACAGATTAGTAAGACAAGATCTTCCTTGTCTAAAGCCATGTTGGCTGTCTCCCATTAGGTCATGACTATCTATATGCTGAGTAATTTTATTCTTTATGATGGTTTCTACCATTTTTCCCGGTACTGATGTCAGGCTCACCGGTCTGTAGTTTCCCGGATCACCCCTCGAACCCTTTTTAAAAATTGGTGTTACATTGGCGATCCTCCAATCCTCAGGTATTAGAGATGATTTTAATGATAGTTCACAGATTACTGATAGCAGGTCTGCAATCTCAAATTTCAGTTCTTTCAACACCCTTGGATGTATACCATCCGGCCCAGGTGATTTGCTACTCTTCAGTTTATCTAATAGTTGTAGGACATCTTCCCGATGTATCGATATTTCCTTCAATTCTTCCACACCTTTAAATACCACTTCAGTCGTGGGTAACATCCCTACATCTTCCTCAGTAAAGACCGAAGCAAAGAATTCATTCATTCAGTCTCTCCGCTATCGCCTTGTCGCCTCTTAGTGCTCCTTTAACCCCTTTATCATCTAATGGACCAACTGACTCTCTCACGGGTTTTTTGCTACGAATGTACTTGAAAAGGTCTTTATGTTATCCATATACTTATGTTATCCATGTAGGTCTGATGCTTGGACCTGGTATCAGCGATGGGGAAAACTCAAAGACCTCACTGGTGACACTGTGATAATGAGGGTGGGAAGACACACAGACATCACACACAGACTAATACGTGTTCAAATAGACCAGGAAGTATCAGAAACCTTCCCCCAAGGACAAGGAATACCCCAGGGATCTGCCCTTTCTGCCCTCCTTTTCAACCTGTACCTCCAACCCATTACAAAAATATTCAGAAAACACAAGATTAGTCACTTTATCTATGCTGACGACATCATGCTTGCTCTCCCCATAACCACCAAAAACCCTACCTACGATGCCCTATCCGAATGCATGGCTGAGACCACCTCTTGGATGGAATCTAACTACCTCAGCATCAACCTCAAAAAAACCGAAGCAATGTTCGTAACAAGATCACCCGTGACCGAGGACACTTATCCAACATCAATCTCAATCAACAATACGACTATACCTGTCAAAAAAGAGGTAAAATACCTAGGTGTAATAATAGACCATACACTCACCATGCTACCACACATAAAACAGACAGTAAAAACCATATTCTACAAACTCAAAACCATACAACATCTAAGGCCCCTTCTTGACACCCATGACTTTAGATCAGTTGTTAACACACTCATCACCCCACACTTTGACTATTGTAATAGTCTCTTAATTGGCCTACCACAAAAAAGTACATACCTACTTCAAAAAGCCCAGAACATCTGTGCAAAAGTAGTCACTAAAGCCCGCCTAGTAGACCATGCTACCCCTATAATGCTAGAACTGCATTGGCTCCCTATAAACAGCAGAATCAGATACAAAATTCTCCTAACCACATTCAAGCTCCTGAACGACATCGCCCCCTCATATCTATCCACACTATTACACGCCCCATCTGAATCAAGAGCTCGCAGACTAAACGCAGCACACTCACTTGAAATACCAAAATCATTCAAGAAAACTAAAAAATCCACCAGCACCAGGGCCTTCACATTCACTGCCCCCATGCTCTGGAATGATCTCCCAATAAACCTTCGGATCATAAAAGACCTCACCCAATTTAGGAAGGAACTCAAAACATACCTTTTCTCCGAACACTTTGAAATCCCATACCCCCAAGTCCAACCACACAGCATCCCCAGACACACAAACACAAAGCCCTAAAATCACACTCAACTAACCACACACAGACACCCACCACAGACACCCCAAAAAACTCACGAATAAAAAAAATGGAAATAAATTCCACCACACACACATGACTAATGAATGCTTCACCCTGTAATTCATTATATATAACCTTTTGGTAAATAACCATTGTAAATAGTTCGGCAGTTCCTCACCTCACTACCTGTAAAAAGTTAGAAAATTCTGATCAATATTATGATACAGAAATTTATAAAAGTATACAAAATGTAAATAGTTCCGACAGTTTAATACACTGTTATCTGTATAAAGTTATAAATCTCTGTTCCATGTAATATATTAACTATTATCTGTATAAAGTTAGAAATCTCTGTTCCATGTAATGTATACAGTAGTATACAAATTTGTTTACTTGTCCCATGTAAACCGCCCCTGATCTCTGGAAGGGGCGGTATAGAAGAAATAGATAAATAAATAAAATAAATAAAGACACTAACCTCAACCCTTTTGAGGATAGCTTGTTGGTGAGGCCAATATGAGAAATGTAATCTCAGTTCCACAGATTCATGTTTTACAAATCTGACACATGCATATACAAAAAATTAACATTTCTTCATAGTATGCCATAATACTAGAATAATCCCAAGATTGACTTATGCCATACGCTTATCCCTTCCTTCCTAGTTGGCATGAAGGGGCGTCTTCAGAAGTGAAGAAATGTGAGGCATCTCATTTCCCACTTAAAAAAAAAAAAAAAAAAAAAAGTTTAATGATCCTGATTTGGCAATGGTCAAAGCATAATCATTAATCATATCTCTATAGACCAAACCTGTAATGGGGTTCACCAAAGACACATGGGTGACATCACTAACAGAGTTCTGGATGCAAAAAAATAAGGTAAATACTTCTCCAGAGTAGTGAACTATGCATGTACATCAGCTCTCATGTCTGCATAGTCATACAGGGCTCCTTCAGTTTTTTATGAAGCTTTAAAATCTCTAGATTAGTAGAAGCTATTCCTAGGAGAGGCAAGAGGATTTTGTAAAAATTATGTAATCTACTGTCCTTGGAAAAGCCCTCCTAAAAGATAAAGCACAGTTACTTACCTGTAACAGGTGATCTCTGGGAACAGCAGGAATAAGTCTTCACATATGGGTACGTCGGTACCGACGGAGTCTGCGCAGGAACGCTTCCCAGCGTCCAATCAAAGAGCTTTTGGAAGCATCCCACCATGCCTGCGTGCTGCCTTCCCGCCTTTCCCAACTGCCTCTCCTCAGTTAAGTTTTAAAGCTGAGACAAAGAGAGAGAGAGAGAGGAAAGGAAAGATAGATAGAGATACAACTCCTGGGGAGGTGGGTGGGTTGTGAAGACTTATTCCTGCTGTTCCCAGAGATCACCTGTTACAGGTAAGTAACTGTGCTATCTCCAGGAACAAGCAGGAATGAGTCTTCACATATGGGGACTCCCAAGCTGAGATGCCTGGAGTCCCAGCATGTTATAGGTTGGAACATGCTATCCTGCACAACACCAGGCATCCTGAGGATGGAAGGTAGGAGTTGAAGAAAGAAAGGTGCTGTGGAACAGTTAACCTAGCATAGGACTGCAGAAAAGGAGTCCATGTGTGGATGATAAATGTCATCAATGATATTGCAAAGAAATAAATTGCAATAGGGACCTCCCCTAACAGGACTTTAGAGAAGTATGGAGGTTCATGGGATCTACTGGGGAACCCAGTAGAGGAACCTCAAGAAGGACCTCGCTATAGTGGAGATAGTAAACCTGTAGGAAAAATAATGGAGGTCAGAATCCTGAAAGGGAACAGGGAACCCCAGTAGGAAAACCTGGGGTAGTACAAAAAATGGTGGGCCTTCAGCGGAAGGCTTTATGATAAAAACCGAACTATTTTGGCAAAAGAGTGGCTCACTCTTAGGAACAAAAGAGAAAAGCTAACCGATTTGGACAAACAGGCTCAGTCCTTGTGGGGAGAAAGGATATGGGAACCTCTTGTATCCCAAAAGAAAGGACAACGCCGGAGGTGTTAGCCTGAGAGTAACTGAAGATCCGCAATATCTCTCCTAACTAAAGTCAGCTGGGAGACATATTGGACATGGAGAGCTTCAGAGGTAGCTAAACCTTAGGGTTATGGTAGGTGTTAACTATCACCAAGTGGTTGTGACTGTAGGATCCCAAAACATGCTGGATAGCATAGTATGGGTAAAACCCTTCTGTCAGAATCAGATGGCTATATGAGCCTGGACAGTCAGGTAGATAAAGCAGAATACATATCTACCGATAGTAGAATATCTCAACATATAGATATACATATATATATAGATATACATACATATAACATATAGATATATGGGAATATATCTATAGTGAGATATGAAGGGTATAAATACTCACACATGATAGATATAGACATCTGTAAGATGTGTGCTATAGGTATGAATAAATATATATATATATATATATATATATATACACACCTGTATATGGAAGTCTGCAAGAAGCAGACAGACATATGTCCACAAGGCATTCACATAGGAAAAATGTGGAGAGGAAAGATTCATCTAAGAACAAGAAGGTGGAACCTACTTGAGAAGACATCTAGAGAATCAATTCCAACTGGTTATGGCTACAGGGATGCTAGGTAGTAGAATAACCAGGATGGTTACGTGAAAAGCAGAGGATGATATCAGTCAGCAGCCTGCAAGTCCTGAGTATTTTAGAACTCTAGCATGGTAAGTGAACAGAAGACGCATAGGAATGAGATACCACGGTGACCTGCTTAAGGGCAAAAAGGTATCATGCGTTCTTACCATGAGGACGAGCTGGAAGGAGGAAACATATTCCCTATTGGAAATACTATGAACCAAAGAAGGGAATTAGCAACTCCTTAAGCTTTCATGTAAGAGTAGGCCTATGTGCGTTATAGTAAAAAAGGAGAACTTTTCCAGTCATGGCAGATATGACTGAAAAAAGCCTTTTTCAACCATCTAGTATAGCTGTTGGAGAAAAAAAAACCCATGCTCTCTAACAAGGGCCCATAGTGGAGAGCTGCTTTGTAGAATTGCAGACAGCATTATGCAGGAGAATGAGGAGATAGAACTGGCTACAGAAAAGCCAGTAGCTATGTCAACTATGCTGCCAAACCCATGGGAATGGAGATGGTAGAAAGAGAAGACAATCCAACAAATTTGTAGTGAAACATTTTCCAAGACAGATGACAGCACTGACTTGGAGTCACTACTAAAACTAGACAGAATATTATTGGAGGACAAATCTGGTTGCTGGTGGACAAGAACCAGTGGTGGAAACATGAAGACTCCTGCATTGGTAGCTGCTTGCCAGACAGCAGAAGAATGGTACTGTTGAAAAACAGAAAGGACAGACAAAACAAGAGTAGAAACTCTGGAGGTCTCTGATGAACTGCTGCAAAACAAGATTGAAAAAGAGGAGTGACTCAGAAAGAGAACTCCGCACTAGAAAAGAAAGAAAATTAGAGAGACTGAAGAAAAGCCCTCCAGTGAGCAATACCACTCTTACAGAGGAAAAACCCTGGTAAGAGGGTAAAGAAAATGGAGCTGAAGAAAACTTACAATATAGTAAGTTAATAGAAAGGAAAGGAGACATGCAGGCACAGGAAACTATCATTTGATAGTGGATGGACCTCTTTCCCTAGAAAGGAAAAGAGGAGAAGCCTGTGACCTAGAAGCATGAACATCCTGACAGCTCATAGAGAAAAGATGGATGTCTTTCGGGAAGAAATCCATGGTTAAGATTTAGAATGACAGCAGTGGATTGTCTCTAAGGAGAAGAAACAACTGCAGATTGTAATTCCCAGAGTCACAAGCATCTGATGGGTTGATTAGAAACCCTGTGGTTGCTGGGTTTGCTGAGCCTGGTGAGAGCTACAGGGTAAACTATTTAAGACAAATAGGAGAAAATATTTCTTCTCTCAACGTGTAATCAAACTCTGGAATCTGTTACCGGAGGATGTAGTAAGGGCTGTTAGTATAGCTGGGTTTAAAAAAGGTTTGGACAAGTTCCTGGAGGAAAGGTCCATAAACCACTATTAAAAAGGGACCCAGGATATCAATGCTTGGCCTAGTACAAGCACTGCAGAACCTGTGTCTTTTGGTGAAACTGCTAGGTACGTATGACCTAGATTGGCCACTGTTGGAAACAGGATGCTGGGCTTGATGGACCTCGGTCTGACCCAGTATGGCATTTCTTATGTTCTTATGTTCTTATGTTCTTATGAGGTTGAACCCTGCAGACCAGGACGATGCTTCCCCTGTTTGGGAACATCTGTAGGATGGGCAGATGATGCATAAAACCTTCTTCTGCTATGGGAAGAAGGTTTGGCAGGACATTTCCTACCTACTGGGACAGAAGAAGGTGCAGAAGAGCCCCTAGGAACAGGTAAGTCAGCGGAAAACTGAGTAACCTGACGTAAAGACTTCTTGTTGAAAAGATTATCTCCACTGCAAGGAGTATGTCCCAGTCTGTGTTGTGCCCATTTGTTCAAGCCTGAAGCTTGGAGCCAGGCTCTACGTCATGCCCCTATAGTTATAGCAGAAGTCCTGCTAACAGACTCAAAAGAGTCTAGGGAAGCACGAGTAAGAAACCAAGAGATATTCTGGAGATGCTTGAGTAGTGAAGAGTAGTCTGCACTCCTGGATTCTGGAAGGGAAGGAGTCAAAAGATGTAATTGCTTTGTGACCTCCTTAAGAGATAGACTCATATAGAAAATATATGAGAGAATTCTTGCAGAAAGCATAGATGTTTGGAAGGCTTGACGTCCAAAGTGATCAAGCATCCTAGAATCACGACCTGGCGGATAAGAAGAGTGCTTTTTCTTGCTCTTTACCCGCCTCAATGCTGATTCCACAACTATGGAATGATGAGGAAGTTGAGTCTTTTGAAACCCTGGAGAGGGGGGCACCTGATATAAGAGATCAGTTGCTCTGGAAGGTGGGGGTACCCTTAAAGGTGTTTCCCACATTCCTAGAAGGAGATCCTGTAAGGAATGATGCAAAGGAAGCATTATGTTCTCCTTTGCTTCCGTAGAAAGAGAGGTCTGTTCAGGATCATGTCCTGGGATAGGAATGGCAAGAGATCTTGCTATATCCCGGAGGAAACTCTGAAAAGAGGGTTCCCCAAATAGGAATTTCCCTTGGACAGGTTAGATTCGAAGAATTAGCCTGAGCACCGACAGAGCTATCCAGATATATAGGAATAGAAGATCCTGCACAGTGCAATGTGGAATGCTTAAAGGATGGTCGCCGGTACTGACTGCCAGGAGCAGCGACCGACATTACCACATTGTCCATGCCAGGTATCGACTCCAAGCTTGGCATAGAAGGGAGCGATCCTGTTGAAAAAAGCATGGCAGGAGTTGACCACAATGGTACTGTGGATACTGGTACCGATGTCAATACCGTTACCGATGTCAGAGTCGAGCCCGACAAAGACATCGGAGCAGTCATCGCAGACCGTTCAATCGGTACCGAGGCAACCAAAAACGTCCGGGTGCTATCCTTAGTACCGAGCCACCGGTATCGGTCGGTGTCGGTACCAAATGATATTAGTACCGAGTCTTCCAGACTAGAGAGCGATTCTAAACTGGGCATCGAAGACATCGACCGTAAGGGTAATGAGGACATCGGCACCGACTTCGGTACCGTGCCTGATACCGGTGAATGAAGGTCAACCAGTGGCAACTCAGTGGGCCTTGAGGGAACCGAGAGTTGCGGATCCGAATCATCGGAACCGAGCCTTCGGTACCGAGAGCCGGTACCAAGGCGAGTCGGTACCCAGTCCTCCAGACTGGAGATCGATTCCAGACTAGGCATCGAAGGAAGCGAGGCTATCGATGCACATCTTGAGGGTACCGACGTCGGTGGTAGTATCGGTGTTGGTACCGATAATGGAAGGTCAGTATGGAGCGTATCCACCGGTCCCGAAGGCACCGAGGACGCCAGATGACCATCCCTGGTGAGGAATGTTTCATCCAACACCAGTGCCGATGTTGGGGTATCGGTACCGCTCGAAGCGGATGCCACCACCAGACACGGCTCAGGTATGTTCTGTGAGGGGTGAACCCCAGGAACAACCTGAAACCCCTCAAACGCTTTGGAGACCGAAGACTCCCGCTGGGGCTTTGAAGCCAGTGGGCCCTCGAGGGCAAGGCCGGAGCAGTCTACATGCTGTGCATGAGACCTACCACTCGAGGGCTGGCTAGTCTTAATAGACTGTTTATGGGTTACCTGATGCTGTGTAGAAGAAGACAGGGACGGTGCCCCGAATCTGGAGGGAAACCGTGTATCGAGGGAACCTCGATATTGAAAACTTCTTCTCACCAAACTGTTGTCAAGACCCAAACATGTTAGACACCGATTTCGAGGGTCTAAAAATAAAGTTGTACCGCCACAGTGTGAACATTTCTTGGAGAAAGTGGCTGGCGGTTCCATGAAGGAAAAAGAAGAGGCCTAAAAGGCCTAAGATACCGTGAGACACTATGAAGAAATATATTCCTTGAAGAAGGAAGATTTTACAAGAAAAGAAAAGAAAACACCGGCGGTACCGGTGGCGTCGGGAAGACAGCCGCGACCACAAGAAAAATAAAGAAATAAAACAAGAATTTTCTGCGGTGACAGGACGACGTCCGGCCGGCTCCGCGGAAAACGAAAACTGAGGAGAGGCAGTTGGGAAAGGCAGCACGCAGACGTGGTGGGATGCTTCCAAAAGCTCTTTGATTGGACGCTGGGAAGCGTTCCCGCGCAGACTCCGTCGGTACCAACATACCCATATGTGAAGACTCATTCCTGCTTGTTCCTGGAGATGCAACTTTTATTTCCTAGAGGACAAGCAGCAGGTTATGTAGTCCTGACACATGGAAATACCTAGTTAAAGGGTGCCTTTAACACAAAAAAAGGGAATAAAATGAAGTTGTACTAATGGGCAACAAATAGTATGTTTATAATGGCTACTGGCCCTTGTTTTTAAAAAATGCAGCTTGAAATTATATTAAAAAGAGCCCTAAGGAGGCCCAAAGAAATTCCACAGCACAGACTTACTAACTTACTATTGACTCGCGAATCCTTTTGCAAACTGTTTATGTGAATATGTATACACAAGTACAAGTTGCAGCTTTGAAATTCTCTTTCATGGAGACTGACCTCAAGTGATCCACAGTTGCTGCCATGGCTCCGACACTGAGAATTTGACATGCCCTTGGAGGGTCAAGCCTCCTGTGCATAAGCGAGAGAGATATAATTTGCTATCCAATTTGAAGTATGTACTTGGCTATGGCTGTTCCAATCAAATTGAGGTCAAAAATAAAAAGCTGGGTGGATATTTTTAATCCATTCCAAAAGGCTCTTTTACAATCCAGCACATCCGAGGTCCTCAAGGGCATTTCACATGAGGAAGAATGTTGGAAGATGATTCACTGATTAACACGGAAATATGAACTTACCTTTGGCAGGCACTTAGAATGCATGCATGGAATCATCCTTCTGTGGAAAAATTGTGTAGGGAGGATCTATCACTAAAATCTGGATTTCTTTCATTACACGTTGACGTGATCGTCACCAAAAGTAAGAGCTTCCAGGTCTCGAACCTTAGCTTAGAGAGGTTCAGTAGCTCACAGGGAGTTTTCATCAATTGGGACAATAGCATGCTGAAGCCCCACAAATCAGTAGAAGTCTTGCCTTCAGAAGAAGCAAGCTCCATACAAAACTTACAACTATTGGCTGCACAGAGATGTGCTTATCTTCTATGGGATGGTAATAGGTGATAATTGCATAGAAGTGATCACTAAGGGTGGGTTTATAAAGTCCATCCGACAGCTATGGAAACCATTCAAGCAGTTTTTATGTAGGAAAATAAAGAGAGTCATGGGAGAGGAGGCAGTGTACTACTGTGGATCAGGAACTGGTTAAAAGATAGAAAGCAGAGGGTTGGGCTAAATGGCCAATTTTCCCAATAGAGAAAGGTGAATAGTGGTGTACCCCAGGGATTTGTGCTGGGTCCGCTGCTTTTTGACATATTCATAAATGACCTGGAAAGTGGAATAACGAGTGAGGTTATCAAATTTGCAGATGACACAATACTATTTAAAGTTGTTAAAACACAAGAGGATTGTGGAAAATTACAAGAGGATCTTGATAAATTGGAAGACTGGGCATCAAAATGGCAGATGAAATTTAATGTGGACAAGTGCAAAATTATGCACCTAGGGAAGAACAACCCAAACTATGGTTACACGATGCAAGGTTCCACATTAGGAACCACCACCCAGGAAAAAGATTTAGGCGTCATTGTGGATAACATGTTAAAACCCTCGGCCCAGTGTGCAGCGGCAGCCAAGAGAGCAAATAGAATGCTAGGTAACATAAGGAAAGGAATGGAAAATAAAACAAAAGGGGAGGAGTGGTCTAGTGGTTAGGACAAGGTACTTCAGGCCGGAGGGCCAGGGGTTCAAGTCCCACCTGGGGACAGCAATCTCAGGCCGGAGGGACTGGGATTTCTAGTCCTATAGGCACTCCTTGTGGTCTTGGGCAAGCCACTTAACCCTCCATTGCCCATGTTCCCTGTAAGTATTAGCGTATGTGTCTCATATCCCCTCGTGTTAAATGTATCCCCCAATTGACCGCTTTGACCCGGTGAAAAGCGGGATATAAATACAGCTAAATAAATATATAAATAAATAAATTATAATGCCTCTATACCGTTCCATGGTGAGACCGCATCTTGAATATTGTGTGCAATTCTGGTCGCCGTATCTTAAAAAGGATATAGCGTTATTAGAAAAGGTTCAGAGAAGAGCCACCAAAATGGTAAAGGGGAAGGAAGGATACTCCTATGAAGAAAGGCTAAAAAGGTTAGGGCTCTTTAACCTGGAAAAGAGACGGCTGAGGGGAGATATGATAGAAGTCTATAAATTAATGAACGGAGTGGAACGGGTAAACGTAGATCGACTGTTTACGTTATCAGAATATAGAAAGACTAGGGGACATGCAATGAAGCTACAGGGTAAACTATTTAAGACTAATAAAAGAAAATATTTTTTCACTCAACGTGTAATCAAACTCTGGAATTTGTTACCGGAGGATGTAGTAAAGACTGTTAGTGTAGCTGGGTTTAAAAAAGGTTTGGACAAGTTCCTGGAGGAAAGGTCCATAAACCATTATTAAGAAGGGACCCAGGATATCAATGCTTTACCTAGTACAAGCATTGCAGAACCTGTGTCTTTTGGGGAAACTGCTAACTACGTATGACCTAGATTGGCCACTGTTGGAAACAGGATACTGGGCTTGATGGACCTTGTTCTGACCCAGTATGGCATATCTTATGTTCTTATTAAAGGATCTAAGGCCTGTTTGTCACACCAAATGGCAAACTTCTTCCATTTAAAACCATTATACCTTCTTCTAGGAGCCAGAAGAATTTGAGAAATATTTTCAGGCCAATTCAGAGAACTGACCAGTACCCTTCCAACATTCAGACTGTGGGGGTCCAAAACCTAATACTGGAATATAACAGAGTTCATCTAAACAGCTCCAATCCCATCCCTATCTAACATGATACTTTTTCAAGTAATATTACTATCATATGTATATAGTTCAAGTTCTATTATCCATTGTTACTATTACCCCTGTTTTCCAAGTTTTTCTTCCTGTTACATGTAAAAACAGATATATGTATCTTATCTTATCTGATGTTTTGTAGTTCTATGTAAACCGCGCTGATGATGAATAGTGCGGTATATAAAAATGTTAAATAAATAAATAAAAATAAATAAATTCCCTGATTTGATATGAAGGTTGAAAATGTCTTTAAACGTAGTGGTTCTCTGATGGGTAACTCCCACAGGGGCAGAAACCAGATCTGTCTCAACTAAAATGCAGCTACATAGAACATAGAAACATGATGGCAGAAAAAGACCATATGGCTTTATCTAGTCTGCCCTTCCATATAAACTACTATAGTCCCTTTTTTCCCTTTAGAGATCTTCGGTGTTTGTCCCATGCTTTCTTGACTAAAGATATAGTCCTTGTTTCCACTACATAGAAACATCATGGCAGAAAAAGACCACGTGGCCTATCTAGTTTGCCCTTCCATATCAACTACTACAATAGCTCCATTTTTTCCTTTAGAAATCTTCTGCGTTTATCCCATGCCTTTTTGAATTCAGATACTATCCTCATTTCTACCACCTCGGCTGGGAGACTATTCCATGCATCTACCACTCTTTCCGTAAAGAAAAAGTTCCACATATTAGAACATGAGAACATAATAACATAAGATATGCCATACTGGGTCAGACCAAGGTCCATCAAGCCCAGTATCCTGTTTCCAACAGTGGACAATCTAGGTCATATATACATTGCAGTTTCCCCAAAAGACACAGGTTCCGCAATGCTTGTACTGGGTCAAGCATTGATATCCTGGGTCCCTTCTTAGTAATGGTTTATGGACCTTTCCTCCAGGAACTTGTCCAAACCTTTTTTAAACCCAGCTACACTAACAGCCTTTACTACATCCTCCGGTAACAAATTCCAGAGTTTGATTACACGTTGAGTGAAAAAATATTTTCTTTTATTAGTCTTAAATAGTTTACCCTGTAGCTTCATTACATGTCCCCTAGTCTTTCTATATTATGATAACGTAAACAATCGATCTACGTTTACCCGTTCCACTCCGTTCATTAATTTATAGACTTCCATCATATCTCCCCTCAGCCGTCTCTTTTCCAGGTTAAAGAGCCCTAACCTTTTTAGCCTTTCTTCATAGGAGTAACCTTCCATCCCCTTTACCATTTTGGTGGCTCTTCTCCGAACCTTTTCTAATAACGCTATATCCTTTTTAAGATAGGACGACCAGAATTGCACACAATATTCAAGATGTGGTCTCACCATGGAACGATATAGAGGCATTATAATATCTTTTGTTTTATTTTCCATTCCTTTCCTTATGATACCTAGCATTCTATTTGCTCTCTTGGCTGCCGCTGCACACTGGGCCAAGGGTTTTTTTGTTTTTTTTTAACATCTTTAACATAAGATATGCCATACTGGATCAGACCAAGGTCCATCAAGCCCAGTATCCTGTTTCCAACAGTGGCCAATCTAGGTCATACATACCTAGCAGTATCCCCAAGAGAGACAGGTCCCACAATGTTTGTATTGGGTCAAGCATTGATATCCTGGGTCCCTTTTTAATAATGGTTTATGGACCTTTCCTCCAGGAACTTGTCCAAACCTTTTTTAAACCCAGTTACACTAACAGCCTTTACCACATCCTCTGGCAACAAATTCCAGAGTTTGATTACACGTTGAGTGAAAAAATATTTTCTCTTATTTGTCTTAAATAGATCACCTTGTAGCTTCATTACATGTCCTCTAGTCTTTCTATATTCTGATAATGTAAACAATCGATCTACGTTTACCTGTTCCACTCCATTCATTAATTTAAAGACCTCTATCATATCTCCCCTCAGCCGTCTCTTTTCCAGGCTGAAGAGCCCCAACCTTTGTAGCCTTTCTTTATTAAGCTTTTCATCAAACAATACAATAACCCAAACACAAAACACAAAAGCCAACCAAAAAAAGAAACAACAACAATATAGCTGAACACTCCTCCCCCCACCACCTCCCCATCCCTGTGCCCACCAGCAAAACAATATGAAGAAACATTCCCAGTACTCCCACTTCAAATTAACGACAATACTGAAAGTAAGCTAGTCTGTACAGGGCTGTGTATACGGCTAGGGTACTCAACAATATAATACTAGCCCTAAGAAAGAGTTAATACCATTCAGAGCTTTTTACTCAGTAACATCCTTGACAGACTCTGTTAGGATAATTAGGTGAAAGGTTCCTAGTAATATAAACACTAGTCTATGTTTATATAAGATAAGTAAAGGGCAAGTTGTCTCCCAGTCTCGGGTTAGAGATATCAAACTGTTAGTATTAGAATTAATTAGAATTAATGCCTACATAGTTATGTCTGAGAATATGTGTATGTCTCCTCATGATGACCCATGCTAATGAGAACTGAACTATGATGGTATGGATACGTAATGTTAGACGTAGAACAATAAAATGAGAATTATGCTGTATAATCAAATATTAACCTATAAATAAAGTGGCCTAAAGCTATTATGGCAGAGTAAACAAAGGCAGTAGCCCAGTTTGCTCTCCCAAAGCTTTGGTTGTTTTTATAATACAAGTGTGTTGTGTATTATTTACTGATTTTTATAGATTCCCTTCTCATTGCTTTGTGTGTGGATTTCCGTTACCCAAGAGCCCTGGTATGTTGCCGGTGAGGGGAGGTGCAGAGTACACTTTCAAATATTAATAATGGCTACACCCACCACCCCATCAACATTGGGCCACCTCCCCAAAAACTATCAGAGCTTCCCATTTCTTTCTACTGCGAGAGGATTGTGACCATACCTTTCGGGGCATAAGTTCCAATTTACTATACAAACAGACTAGGTTCCACCACGCCTGCCAATGGAGGTCCGTTACTACCTTCCAGTTTCACACGCGACAGCAAATCGCAAGTCCCAATAAAAAGTCTAGAAGGAAAGTATCATTGCGACTATTTGGAGGAACAAGCAAAGCTGAGCGGTAAACTAAAATATCCCATGAAAGGGGGCATCTGAATCCCAGGACTGACTGAATTCGCTCCCAGACTCCCACCCAAAAGCTATGGATATTAGAACAATCATAGACCATATGTCTAAAAGTACCAGTATCCAAATGGCAGATCCAACACTTATTGCTTGCCGCCTTATCCCACTTACTAACTCGCACTGGGGTAATATAAGCCCTGTGAGCAAAGAAAAATAGCGTTTGAGTAACGGAAGCTGACTTGGTAACCCTTATGTGAGTAGACCAAAGGTTCTGCCAGCTCTTTTGTGGCAGCTCAATACCAGTGTCTCTCACCCACGCTCCTTCTAAACTTATTAAGTAAGCTGGGCTAATTTGTTTACCTTCCTTACATAGGAAAGAAGCCCTCCACGCAACCTCCTGCGCCCGTTTGATTATGGCATTCAATCTCCCTTCCGACTTCAGGCCCTGAACATCCCCAAGAGCCCTCGTGACACAGTGCCTCAATTGAACCCACTGAAAAAATAACGATCCTGGGAGACTAAATTCCAATTGTAATTTCTTGAAACTCTTCCATTTACAATTCTCTAACAGTTGCTCAACAGCCCAAACATTCCTGCTATACCATGGCTCCCAAGCAAACGTTTTATGCTGTATCTTAAAGAGGGGATTATACCACAAAGGCTGAGGCAAAGAGTACTCATCATTGGGCTTGCCTTTTTGCCTGAATTCCTGGAAAGCCCTTTGCGTATCCACCATCATTTGCGGCCTTGGACATGCCTCACCAAAGACCATGCTTGGAATTAGATGTAATGGGAAGGGGGCCGCCATTCTCTCCTCAAGATGTAACCAAACCGGGCTTTGGTCAGTCAGCTGTTCCAACCATCTGACCCCTTGCTTCATCAAAAAGGCACTATGGTAAAGATAAAAGTCCGGAAAGTTAACTCCCCCATTTTCTTTGTTAGCCTTGAGCTTTTTAAGCGCTATTCTCGGGGGCTTATTGTTCCATAAAAAAAAGAGATAATAACCTTTCCATTTGCCGATACACTTGCGCCGGTAGATACAATGGCAACATTTCCAGAATGTAATTTACTTTAGGAACCACTGCCATTTTAATTGCCTCCAACCGTCCCCACCACGAAAGTACCAAAGGAGACCATTTAAGAGTCAAGGCCTGTATTGTAGACAGTAACATTTTAACATTAAAACTAATTGTTTCTACCAAGGAGTGACAATAATATACTCCAAGATATTTCACCGGTTTAGATTCCCAAACAAAAGGAAACCTGGACAATTCATCCCTGAAAACTCGAGAATTAAGTGGAAAAGCTACCGATTTAGACCAGTTGATCTTATATCCCGAGAGCTTTGAATACTGATCTATCTGGTCCTGGGCCGAGGATTTTAACATGTTATCCACAATGACGCCTACATCTTTTTCCTGGGTGGTGGTTCCTAATGTGGAACCTTGCATTGTGGAACCATAGTTTGAGTTGTTCTTCCCTAGGTGCATAACTTTGCACTTGTCCACATTAAATTTCATCTGCCATTTTGATGCCCAGTCTTCCAATTTATCAAGATCCTCTTGCAATTGTCCACAATCCTCTTGGTTTTTAACAACTTTAAATAGTTTTGTGTCATCTGCAAATTTGATAACCTCACTCGTTTTTCCACTTTCCAGGTCATTTATGAATATGTCAAAAAGCAGCGGACCAAGCACAGATCCCTGGGGTATACCACTATTCACCTTTCTCCATTGGGAAAATTGGCCATTTAGCCCTATCCTCTGCTTCCTATCATTTAACCAGTTCCTGATCCACAGTAGTACACTCCCATGACTCTTTAGTTTTGCCAAAAGTCTCTGATGAGGGACCTTGTCAAAGGCTTTCTGAAAGTCCAGATACACTATATCAACCGACTCACCTTTGTTTATTCACACTTTCCTAAAAACATAACAGATTAGTAAGACAAGATCTTCCTTGTCTAAAGCCATGTTGGCTGTCTCCCATTAGGCCATGACTATCTACATGCTGAGAAATTTTATTCTTTATGATGGTTTCTACCATTTTTCCCGGTACTGACGTGAGGCTCACCGGTCTGTAGTTTCCTGGATCACCCCTGGAACCCTTTTTAAAAATTGGTGTTACATTGGCGATCCTCAAATCTTCAGGTATTAGAGATGATTTTAATGAAAGTTCACAGATTACTAATAGCAGGTCTACAATCTCATATTTCAGTTCTTTCAACACCCTTGGATGTATAACATCCGGCCCAGGTGATTTGCTACTCTTCAGTTTATCTAATAGTTGTAATACATCTTCCCGATGTATCAATATTTCCTTCAATTCTTCTGCAACTTTAAATACCACTTCAGTCATGGGTAACATCCCATCTTCCTCAGTAAAGACCGAAGCAAAGAATTCATTCAGTCTCTCCGCTATCGCCTTGTCGCCTCTTAGTGCCCCTTTAACTCCTCTATCATCTAATGGACCAACTGACTCTCTCACAGGTTTTTTGCTACGAATGTACTTGAAAAAAATCTTTATTTCGCATTTTTGCGTCCACAGCAAGCTTCTTCTCAAATTCTCCCTTTGCCTGCTTTATCAATGCCTTGCATTTGACTTACCAGTGCTTGTGCTGTTTCCTGGTTTTGTCGTTTGGATCTTTTTTTCCATTTCCTGAAAGATGCTTTTTTGGTAACAGCCGCCTCTCTGACCTCACTTTTAAACCATGCTGGCAGTTTTTTGGACTTCCTTCCACTTTTCTTAAAGCGTGGAATACAGCTGGTCTGGGCTTCCAAGATAGTATTTCTCAACAACACCCAAGCTTGATGTAAGTCTTTAACCTTTGCAACTGCTCCTTTTAGTTTTTTCTTAACTATTTTCCTCATTTTATCATAGTCTCCCTTTCGAAAGTTAAAAGGTAGTACTGTGGATTTCCTTACTATCCATCCTCCACTAATTAAATCAAAGGCGATCATGCTATGATCACTATTGCCAAGTGGCCCCAACACCCTTATCTCTTGCACTAGATCTGGTGTTCCACTAAGGACTAGGTCTAATATGGCTTCCCCTTTGGTTGATTCATGAACCAGTTGCTCCAAGAAGCAGTCATTTATGTCATCTAGGAACTTTATCTCCCTAGCATGTCCTGCCGTGACACTGACCCAGTCGATACTGGGGTAATTGAAATCACCCATTATTATTACTGCGCTGTAACTTTTGTTAGCTTCCTTGATTTCTTTGAGCATTTCATCATCCATTTGTTCATTCTGGCCAGGCGGTCGATAGTACACCCCCACTGCCATCGCCTTCCCCTTATTACTCCTGAGTCTATCCCCTTTCACCCTCATCCTATGTCCCCTTGTAACAGAGCTTTCTTTCAATAAAAAGAGGCTCTTCTGCTGTGCATTAATGCCATGGAGGTATTTAAATAACTGTCATATCTCCTCTATCCTGCCTTTCCTCTAAAGTATACATATTAAGATCCTTAAGTCTGTCCTCATATGCTTTATAATAAAGACCACTAACCATTTTAGCAGCCACCCTCTGCACGGACTCCAACCTGCTTATATCCTTTTGCTGTCTCCAGAACTGCACACAATACGCCAAATGAGGTTGCACCAAAGACTTATACAGAGGCACTATCACCTCCTTTTTTCTGCTGTCCATTCCTCTCCCTATGCACCCAAGCATCCTTCTAGCTTTCTCCATTGCCTTTTCTACCTGCTTAGCTACATTAAGAACATCAGACACAATCACACCCAGGTCCCGCTCTTGTTTTGTGGACAGAAGTACTTCACCCTTATACTTTACAAATCCTTTGGATTTTTGCAGCCCAAATGCATGACAGCATTCTACAAGGATTTCCCAAAAAATCTACCCACCAACTTCAACTAGCACAAAACCTAGCTGCTTGTATAGCCTCCAGCTCAACATACAAGGATCACATCACCCCCATACTCCGTGATCTTCACTGGTTTCCAAAAACCTCAAGGGTAAAATATAAATATTTAATGATCATATTCAAACATCATTGTAACCTTGCCTCGACCACCCTATCCTCCCTCCTTCGTAATAACACCAAACACGTCAAGAACAAGAAGAAACAACTCAAAGAATACATACATAACTCCCCCACACCAGGGGCGGCCCAAGGGGGGTGCGGGGCCACGTGCGGAGACTCAGCGTGGGGTCTCTTTTGCATAAGGGGCCTCATTTGCATAAATATTTGCATAATGTACCATACACTAACTTTTAGTAAACATGCCTCTTAATGAGTGTATGGATAAAGAAAGACTAAAAGATTTCTACATTACTATAATCCAGTGCCAACCGCCAGGCACATTAGGAACTACTACAAACACTGCCCATTTAGAACCCATAGCAAACCCGCCGTATCGTAACAGCACTACCAGGACCCACAAAGCACCATACTCTACCTATCAAAAGGCAACACTGCAAATATTAAACCAATACATTTCAGAGAATAACAATACATGACCTACTGGGGAAAGAGAACAAGTGGCAATGTCAAATAGGAATTACATAAACAGAATACCTCAGCTCAGTTACACCTGCATAACATAGACCATCACCAAACAAGGAATCACAATTTAGAAACAGGAAGACAATAATTAAACTGGGAACCCCAAAAGCCAAACTTGGAATGTACAACACCACTGTAGAAATAAAACTATAAATTAATTTCCTCTTATACTAAACAAAGCGCAGACGTCAATGATGCACATTTCCCAGAGCTGACATATTCCAGTTAATAAATTCAAAATAAAGAGATATTTTTCTACCTTTTGTGCATTTCTTTTTCAATTGCAATTGCTCCAGCCACTTTCTTCTGGTTTCTTCGTGTCTTCTGCTAACTCTCCATCGTCTGCTGTCCATTTGTCCTTTCTTCTCTCTTCTAGTTTTTTTCCATTCTCTCTCTCTACATCTGCTTTAACATACTAATCTTTCTCCTTTTGCTCTTTCCTCATTCCTTTTTCATCCACTCAAATTTTATCCCTCCATCCTTAATCCCCACTTACTTTCCCAGTACCCAGCCAATTGTAGATTTTTCTTCCCTCCCACACAAAATATTTTTCCCCTCTCCATTTCACTCTCCCAGCTCCATCCCATTCTAATCCTCCCCAACATCAGCTCCCTGCTAGTTCCAGCCCCAACCAGCATTCACTCCCTTCTAATCCCCGCATCAGCCCATTTCCAGTCCTAGCCCCCCCCCCCCATCAGCCCATTTCCAATCCTATGCTAGCCCCATCATCAGCCCATTTCCAATCCTATGCTAGCCCCATCATCAGCCTATTTCCAGTCCTATCAGAGTCCCTCCATCACCTCAATTCCAATCCCAGCCCCCCCATCAGCCCATGTCAAATCCTAGCTCCCCTCCACTCAGCCCATTTCCAATCCAAGCCCCCCATGAGTCTACTTCCAGTTCTAGCCCCTCCATGAGTCCATTTCAATCCAAGCCCCCACCACAACCCATTTCCAATCTTAGCTCCCCCCCTCATCCCATTTCCAGTCCTATCCTAGCCCCTCCATCAGCCCATTTCCTGTCCTAGCTCTACCCCACCACTCAGCCCATTTCCAGTCCTAGCTCCCTCCCCTCACAGCCCATTTCCATTCAAAGTCCTCCTCCCCATCAGCTACTTGCAGTTCAAGCCCCCCCTTCCACTCAGCCCATTTCCATTCGAAGTCCCCCTCCCCATCAGCTATTTGCAGTTCAAGCCCCCCTTCCACTCAGTCCATTTCCATTCCAAGCCCCCATCCCCATCAGCTATTCACAGTTCCCCCCTTCCACTCACCCCATTTCCAGTACTAGCAACCCCCCCAGCCCATTACCAGTCCTAGCCCCCCAAAGTCCATTACCAGGCCTAAGCCCCCCATCACCCCATTTTCAGTCTTAGCCCCCCATAGCCCATTACCAGTCCTAATCACTATTTCATTGTCTCATTGTTGTTTGCTTGCTGCTACATTGTTTCATTGTTTGCTGGCTACTATATTGTTTCAAATACCAGCACACTGGCAAGAAGTGAGTTGATACATAGCATAGACCTACTCCGCAACGGTATCCATTGTTCATCGTTTAGTTACACCTAGCTAGACCTATTACTACACACTATAACAACTATTTCTGCCTTAGGATCCTAATTATCAAATACATAACCTAGTAAATTCTAACTCCTGCCCCAATAGTGCACAATCCACTATCTTTCTTCAACCATAGCACAGAGAGCAGCATTCAATATATAGTAAAAAAGACTCATCAACTAAAAGAAATAAAAATGGCACTAATAAATACCTTTTGCCTAAGGATGCTATACATCAGCATCATAATAATCATGTTAACTACCCTGACTCATAGTTTAAATAACATTAATCACAAACCAATACCAATAATTCTAAGATCAATCAGACCTGATCCTCCCTTAGGACATTTAAATACTGCTTTCAACACAAAAGCAAACCACTACAGGCTAATTCATATAAAGCCCACCCTAATACCACAAAAAGATATCCAACAAAACACAAGGAACACAATCTCATTGTCGTGTATCCTAATAAATGCAAAATCTATGAAGAACAAACTCACTATCTTCACAGACTTACTAAATGATCTAAAACCTGATATATTATGCGTAACTGAAACCTGGTTAACCGACACTGATAATGTTTACTTAAACCAATTAAAAAACAATGAATATATCATCTCATATTCACACAGAAACCATAAAAAAGGAGGTGGTGTACTCATGATGACAAAAAAAGTTTTAAAAGCAAAACCACAATCCTCAGACCTCCACAACAACATTGACACGCTCACCATGAAAATTGGTCACCTAAGAATATGTCTAGTATACAGACCACCTGATCAAAAATCAGAAAATTTAGATACACTTATAGAACTCCTTAGCTCATCCACAGATCTAAACCCATTGATAATTCTAGGAGATTTCAACCTCCCATCACTACCCTCCTCACACTCAGCCCACTTCCTTGAATCAATAGCAGATATGGATTTCCATCAAATTATTAACACAAAAACCCATATTAAAGGAGGAACATTTGACCTTATCATTCTCCCAGAAGTACTTCATAAACTCTTCAACTCAGCCTCATTGGAAAGTACCCCAATCCCATGGTCAGACCACCACCTAATCAAATTTAGTCTTACATACACTGAAACAAATAATAAAAACAGATCTTTACTGTCTCCTAAACCCAGATTCAAGAGATTCAATGAGGAAGAATTCCTCGACCTAACGATCCCCCATCTATCATTATCATCCTCTGACCTAGATGAAGCGGTTGAAATCTGGCATAAAACAATCTCCAAGGCAGCAGCTAATAAACAACATATTAAAAGGAATGACCGCCCCAGAAACAGTGATGCCCCTTGGTTCAGCAGCACTTTAAAATCAATGAAAAGAGAACTAAGGAAAATAGAAGTAAAATGGCGCAAAATTAATCCACAACACACTATGAGAAATATCATTACCACCTCAAAAAGTATAAAGATGCTACGGACCGTGCTAAGAAAAACTTCCACTCCACCATCCTAACTAAATCTATAAACAGACCAAGAGAACTATTTTCAATAGTCCAAAACTTAACTAACAATACACATAACTCTAGCAATGACATCACAGATATAACGGCCCAGAACTTAGCTAATCACTATATAAACAAAACAAAACTTAATACATTCTCACCAATGCCACTTACCAATACCAACCATCATCAAACTGACGACTGGGCTAACTTCCACCCTGTTACCAAAGAATCCCTCAAAAACATTATATTAACATTAAACATTATATTAAAAACATTAATCAAACACTCGGCCTCCCGCAAGGCTCTGCCCTATTAGCCCTCCTCTTCAATATTTATATCCAACCAATCTGCAACATCTTTAAAAAATTCAATGTACTCTATCATATATACGCAGACGATATAATGATGTACATTTCTTTCACAATCCCCATACTCCCACTCCAATTATTAACTGACTGTTTCGACGAACTAGCTACATGGCTAAAAGATCACAATCTTCATATTAACCACTCTAAAACTGACATACTAATTGTAACAAAAAAACAATCTTTCATTCCCCCAACACACATTACACTTCAAAATCATGACATCCATATAAAGAATGAAGTGAAATACCTAGGCGTGATCCTAGATACACACCTCAGTATGAATACCCAGACTAGAAACATAACAAAAAAAGTATATTTTAAGCTCAAAATCCTAAAACAATTACGCCCACTTGTACATTTACACGACTTTATAAGTATAATTCAGGCCATAATTACTCCGCACTTTGATTTTGCCAACCTAACTCTTATTGGGGCAACTAAACACAAAACATAAAAAGACTCCAACTTGCTCAAAATGCAGTAGCTAGAACTATAATGAAAGTGCACCCTTTTGAGCATATAACACCCATATTAGCAAACTTACACTGGCTTCCAATCCAAACCAGAATTAACTACAAAATGATAATAACCACATTTAAGGCACTAAATAATATGGCACCTGCTTCTCTAAACAAGCTTATCACTAAAGAATCAAATAAAACTATACAAAGGAGTGGCAACTCAAATAAAATAAGGATGTCTAAAGATTTCATAAAAGCCAAAAAGCTAACTAACAAAAAAGCTTTCTCCCATGCAGCTCCCATTCTCTGGAACTCCCTCCCTGAAGCAATAAGAACATTAACTGAACTTAAAGAGCTCCGCAAGAATGTAAAAACACATCTGTTCAGCCTTCACTATGGACCAAACATAATCCAATTATCTCAGACAGAAAATGGATAACAGATGTTAGATGGATATAAGTTATATCGACCCAATACTTACAAGAGCTCAATTTTTTCACATTGTCCCATCACTGACCTAAGCCCAGAATGAATGGCTCATCCTTCGGTTCAATCTAACCATAACATTACTCACCCTACACTCTCACTAATACCTTCCTTCCTATTCTCTTTCTCCATTCAGTTTCTTCTACCTTGCTTGTCCCACTCTAACTCAAGTTAAGAATTGCCTACGGGACTCATTTCCATTGTATATAGTTACCTATATGAACCATACATTTGTAAATAGTTTTATAATGTTCTTACTATAACCAAATGTTTAATGTAATTAACAGTATATTGTACATAGTTCACTGAAGTTCCATGTAAAAACAGCTCTGTTCACTGTTTCCTAAATTGTTCATTGTAAACCGCACCTGATCTTTGGAAGGTTGCGGTATATAAGCAACTGTTAAAATAAAATAAATAAAATAAATCCCTCATCAGCCCACTTCCAGTCCTAACCCTCCCCATCAGCCCATTACCAGTCTTAGCACCCCCCATAGCCCATTACCAGTCCTATCCCCGATCACCCTATTTCCAGTCCTAGCTCCCCCCCCATAGCCCATTACCAGTCCTAACCCCCATCACCCCATTTCCAGTCCTAGCCCCCCATAGCCCATTTCCTTTCCAAGCCCCCGTCCCCATCAGCTATTTGCAGTTCAAGTCCCCCCTTCCACTCAGCCCATTTCCAGTACCAGCAATCCCCCCCAGCCCATTACCAGTCCTAGCCCCGCATAGCCCATTACCAGTCCTAAGCCCCCATCAGTCCACCTCCAGTCCTAACCCCATCAGCCCATTACCAGTCTTAGCCCCCCATCACCCTATTTCCAGTCCTAACCCCCCATCACCCTATTTCTAGTCCTAGCCCCTCCCCATAGCCCATTACCAGTCCTAATCCCCCTCCCCCCCCCCATCAGCCCAGGGAAACCTTAAAAGAAAAAAAACTTGCTGCTGCCGCCGTGGCAGCAACAGAATGAAGTGTCTCCCGCGATCAAGTGTCTCTCGCGGGGACCCCCCCCCCCCACCCCCACCTCCGGCTGCCCGGCAGAGCCCGCCTCAATCACTCTCCTCGGCGCGGCTTTCAAAGCCACGAAGGGAGTTTTTCCCTCTCGCGGTTCTGTTAAGCCTACCGGGGCTGATGGGAAAATTCCCATCAGCCCCAGCGAGCTTAACAAACAGAGCCGCGAGGAGAGGGAAACTCTCCCTTCGCGGCTCTGAAAGCTGCGCCGAGGAGAGTGATTGAGGCGGGCTCTGCCGGGCAGCCGGAGGTGGGGGGCCCCCACGGGAGACACTTGATTCTGCCGCTGCCATGGCAGCGGCAAGTTTCTTTTTTCTTTTAAAGTGACCGATGGGCAGAATGTTGTTTGCGTGGGGCCCCCTGAAATGCAGGGCCCTGTGCAAACAACATTCTTGCTCAATGGACGGGACGGTCCTGCCCCACACATCCGAAACACAATGTACCAATACCAGAGCCTTCTCCTACGTGGCCCCAACACTATGGAACTCACTCCCTATTGATATAAGAGCAATAAAAGACCTCCAGCAATTCCGCAAGAACCTAAAAACACATCTTTTTATAAAACACTTTGGTGACCCAAGCACCTTTATCAGCTCCCAAAAGCCTAACAGCATCCCCTCCCCCACCATCTAACAACTTAAAACATCATAATTGCCCCAATTCAACACTAAATACAATCAAAATGTATACAATCACCTTCTCTCTTTTAATTGCTAATTGTATATAGCTCCAAAATTAAATGTACATAGTTCCGATGTTCATATGTTAATTGTACATATGTTTAATGTAAAACATGTTTTGATGTTCCATATTACCGCCCCTGATGTTCCATATTACCGCCCCTGATCTCAGGAAGGGGTGGTATATAAGCTTTGTTAAATAAATAAATAAACCTGCAATTTTTAGTATTAAATATAATGCCAAATCCGCAACCATTCATCAAGCTTAGCTAGATCCCTCCTCGTGTTATCTACTCCTTCCTGGGTGTATATTCTATAGCAGATTTTGGTTTCATCTGCAAAAAGGCAAACCTTACTCTACAGACTTTCTACAATATCACTAACAAAAATGTTAAAAAGAATCAGACGAAGGACAGATCCCAGAAACACACCACTGGTAACATCCTTCTCCTCAGAGTGAGCTCCATTTAGCAGTACCTTTGTTGTCTCCCACTCAACCAATTTCAAACCCAGTCAGTCACTTTAGGGTCCATCCCTAGGGTGCTCAATTTATTTATGTCACCTGTGCGGAACAGTGTCAAAGTCCCATTCCAAATTTTAGAAGACTTTTCTATTAGAGGAGGATATGCATTCTGAAGGCTTTTTCCTTAAGTCATCTGAGGCAATTTGCCATATCTCCCGATCCTCAGATAGAATTGAGGGAGCTTCCTGTTCATAGGAGATGAAAAAAGATCTATCCCAAGTATTGCCCACTTGTAGAATCTATTTACTATGGAACACTCTCCCACCAGCACTAAGAGGATCCCAAGACATTGCAGACTTCCGGAAAAAAATTAAAACATACCTTTTCCAGGATTACTTTCAAACCAATCTAAATCATATGCATAAGATGACACTTAACCAATGCCTATGAGCATCTAACACAACAAGATGTACGCCCTGCCATGGACAACCTTGCATGTGACTAAACTTTCCACATATATACACACCTTCAATGTAAATAGTTATTGTGCCACACTCCAATGTAAACAGTTATTATATTTTAAGTATCACTGTTCCTACTTTACAACTGTTTTTGTAAATTATTTAATTTTGTTCTATGTAAACGAGATGCAATGTGCTCTGTACATTACTGGTTCAATGTAAACCGCTTTGAATTATAGAAAAGCTGTATAAAAACAAATTTAAAATAAATTTACTGTAGTGTCATCCCATGAGCAGACCTTTTACCTTGTTCAGAATATTTTGCATGTATTGATTCATGAAGAAATCTAAAATGCCAGGCAGGGGATGATCAAAGCATTCTGGAACTTCATTCTCCAAAGTAGGTCCCGGGTAGAAGCGTCCCTCCCGGGAGTACAGAGGAGTAGATTCTACCACCGATTGATGTAAATGCTGTTTTTCAAATCTAGGATCTTCTAAGTCTACACATTGAATCCAATTTCTTCTTGTAAGGTTACACAGTTTCCCAAGCTCACATCTGTGTATTCTTAAAGATTATGTGAACAGGTGCCCATCATTTCTGCCCTGGGATCTTCCTCCAACTGAAATGTCCTTTATGAAATCTTCCTTTATGAAATTTCCTTTAGAAAATTTCCTTTATGAAATCTGCTATTTCCTTTATAAAATCAGTGGCGAGGTCCTCTGGCAAGGACCTCTTCATTTCCTGTGGAGGAGAGAGCAGCAAAGGCCAACTGACTCCTCCTGAGCAGAGGAACTTTCTGATCTGAAAGCTGAAACCACAAGACTGCTCAGATCCTGCATCAGAAAAACACTCTTTTGCAGATGCGTGAGCATAAACCTGGTTAGCAGGCCACAGCTCTGAAAGGGTCTTCTCTTGCCTGATGGATTCTAGGCCGCCATGTTGATTGTTGCCTTGGTGAAGATTCCTTCCCCAATGCAGTGGATATCGACATCAGGACATCCAGTACAGATGCAGATACTCCTCAGGACTTTGTCATCAACATGGGAGGAGTGGCCTAGTGGTAAGGACATGGTACCCCAGGCAAGAGGAATGGGGGTTCAAGTCCCACCTGGGGACAACAATCTTAGGTCGGAGGGACTGAGCTTTCTAGTTCTATAGGGACTCCTTGTGGCCTCGGGCAAGCCACTTAACCCTCTGTTGCAGCCAGTCCCAATGTCCTCTATTGAACATAATTGATTGAAGCATCCTTGATGTTGATGCATCCCCAGAAACTGGCACAGCTCCATGGTCCTTTATGGTCGTTTCCAATGCTAGTGTACTTGGGCTGGACTTAGATGTACTGAAGAGTCTGTCTTTGTGTTTTTATCAACCACAAAGACTCCTAGGTACTATCCTTCAAAACAGCTAGTGATGTCGCATTTGAGCCCAAGACACATCAAGCACGGACTATCTTACAGCAGCATCAGCACTTTCTGAAGCTTCTAGGGGATTGGCAGAAACACAATATCAGGTGAAATATAATCACAGTGGGGGGGACCTGGGGCAGTGTCAAGATGGCAGTTTGCTGAATTTGCCAGATTGGCAGCTTTTTCTTCATGGGGAGAAAGCATAAGACGAAGGGGGGTGGCGATGCCTGCTCATACTCCCGCAGCCTCTACACCTTTACCTGCGACGATCTTCGGGCCTTTGGACACTTATTTTCGGCAGCTACAGCAACCGACATTTAAAGGGGAGGTAAGCCCGGCTGCAGGTGCGCTGGGGCCAGAGGACTCAGCATCTGCATTGAGACTGTCATCTCTCTCCCCTGACTAGCGGTAGGTTTCCAAGGTTTGGTGCTTCCAACAAAACTCTGAATATGGTCTATGGCGAAGTGCTTCCTGGTCTGGAAATAGTGCGAAGCCACGACGGTCAGACGCTAGAGGTCAGGACGTTGGAGTGGAGTTGCCGATGTCTTCTCAGCACACAACCTTTGGGAGTGCATCAGCAGAGCCGGCAGCAGTGGGAGTGGATGTTTTGGTACAGAGAGGCAAGACGCCGAGTGATAGGGAGTAGGGAGTTGCTGCAGGGGTCGATTGGCAGATTTACCCCAGTAATCCCGGAAAATTTTACGTTGGAGACTATTTAGGATACTATAGTCT
This sequence comes from Ichthyophis bannanicus, assembly GCA_033557465.1. Lineage (NCBI taxonomy): Eukaryota > Metazoa > Chordata > Amphibia > Gymnophiona > Ichthyophiidae > Ichthyophis > Ichthyophis bannanicus. The sequence continues at coordinate 67,032,823 of CM066033.1, forward strand.
CTCTGGACAATGCTTTACTGCCACAAATGTTTACTTTGGCTGCTAAAGTTGCTTCTGATTCTAGTGCAGTTGAAGATATTAATGCTCATGTCACTTCAATGCAGACTTCTGTTACTGAGTTACAACAACAAACTGAAGTCTTGGAGAACCAGGTTCAAGCCAGTATCAAGAGTTCATTGGCTGTACATGCTAAAATTGAACATTTGGAAAATGTTTCAAAAGTGGCAAATTTGAGGATAATTAATTTTCTCCAGTGTGCAATGACATCAAAACATGAAATGTTCAGGGAATATCTTACTAAAGCTTTGGTGATTCCGGAGGAATCACTTCTGCCGCTGGTAAAACTGTATTATTTACCTTCAGGAAAGAAGAAACCATTGCCTGATGATGTTGGGAAACAGCTTTTAGATGTTTTAAATGTTACAGATTTCTTGGAATTGTCTGGCTCAGAGGTCGTAACACCATCTTAGATAGTGCTCGGGAGGAGTCTGCTCTCTTGATACATGTCGGTACCAATGACATAGGAAAATGTGGTAGGGAGGATCTGGAGGCTAAATTTAGACTTTTAGGTAGGAAGTTGAAATCCAGAACTTCCAGGATAGCGCTCTCCAAAAATGCTTCCTGCTCCACGCGCAGGATCCAAAAGGCAGGCAGAGCTCCAGAGTTTCAATGCGTGGATGAGACAATGGTGCAAGGATGACAGTTTTGGATTTGTTAGGAACTGGGGAATATTCAAGGGAAAGGAGGGGCTCTTCCGAAGGGATGAGCTTCACCTTAACTGAGATGGAACCAGGCGGCTGGCATTAACCTTTAAAAAGGAGATAGAGCAGCTTTTAAACTAGATAATAGGGGAAAGCCGACAGTCGCAAGAATGTATCCTTGAAGGATACTATAAAAAAAGCAGAGAGGTTCCAAAAAAAGATTAAAGTAGCCCAAATGCCCTCGAGTATGGAGCAAACAGAGCTTAAAGATCCCCAAATTACCCATGCCTACCAATAGCCAAATTAATATGAATAAAATACAGTCTCTAAAATGCTTGCATAAAAATGCTAGAAGGTAAAAACTAAGATGGGAGAGTTAGTATATATAGCACTAAATGACAGGTTATATATGATTGGAATCTCAGAGACATGGTGGAAGGAAGACAACAAGTGGGACACTGTGATACCTGGGTACAAACTATATTGTAATGATAGAGCTGATCAAATTGGTGGAGGGGTTGCGCTCTATGTTAGAGAGGGCATTGAGTCAGAAAGAATTAAACTTTTGCAAGAAATACAATTTGCTGTAGAATCCCTATGGATTGAAATTCCAAGTAAAAAGGGGAAGGCGATGGCAGTGGGGGTGTACTATCAACCGCCTGGCAAGAATGAACAAATGGATGATGAAATGCTCAAAGAAATCAAGGAAGCTAACAAAAATTACAGCACAGTAATAATAATGGGTGATTTCAATTACCCCGGTATCGACTGGATCAGTGTGACGGCAGGACACGCTAGGGAGATAAAGTTCCTAGATGAAATAAATGACTGCTTCTTGGAGCAGCTGGTTCATGAACCGACCAGAGGGGAAGCCATATTGGACCTAGTCCTTAGTGGAACACCAGATCTGGTGCAAGAGATAAGGGTGTTGGGGCCACTTGGCAATAGTGATCAAAGCATGATCGCATTTGATTTAATTAGTGGAGGAGGGATAGTAAGGAAATCCACAGTACTACCTTTTAACGTTCAAAAGAGAGACTATCATAAAATGAGGAAAATAGTTAAGAAAAAACTAAAAGGAGCAGTTGCAAAGGTTAAGGACATACATGAAGCTTGGGTGTTGTTGAAAAATACTATCTTGGAAGACCAGAACAGCTGTATTCCACGCTTTAAGAAAAGCGGAAGGAAGTCCAAAAAACTGCCAGCATGGTTTAAAGGTGAGGTCAGAGAGGCTGTTGTTGCCAAAAAGGCATCTTTCAGGAAAGCAAAGTTACTCACCTGTAACAGGTGATCTCCAGGAACAGCAGGAATTTAGTCTTCACATATGGGTATCGTCTGTACCGACGGAGCCTCCGCGGGTATGCTCCCCAGCGTCCAATAGGAAAGCTTTTGGGAGCATCCCACAGCGCCTGCGTGCTGCCTTCCTGCCATTCCTAACTGTCCCTCTCCAGTTGAGTTTAAAGCTGAGACAAAAGAGAGAGGGAAAGAGAAAAAAGAGAGATAGAGAGATACAACTCCTAGGGGAGGTGGGTGGGTTGTGAAGACTAAATTCCTGCTGTTCCCGGAGATCACCTGTTACAGGTGAGCAACTATGCTATCTCCAGGAACAAGCAGGAATGTAGTCTTTACATATGGGGACTCCCTAGCTGCAGATACCGGGGAGAAAACCCCAGATGTTGTGTGCCCTAGTGAAAGGGCTCCACTTCCCCCCATGGATCTCTGGCATCCTATCAGGGATGGTGGGTAGGAGTTGATTAGGTATGGAACAGATGTTGAAGAACAGCCTGACCAAACAAGGCATCCCAGCGGGAGTCCTTGTCTAAGCAGTAATGGGCTGTGAAGGTATGAACCGAAGCCCAAGTAGCTGCTTGGCAGATGTTGTCAATAGACACAGAGTGAAGATGTGCCATAGAGGCTGCCATGGCTCTCACATTGTGAGCTGTGTCAAGGCCTTCCACAAGAAGGTTCTTACTCTCATAGGCAAAAGATATACACTGTGCAATCCAGTTGGACAGTGTTCTTTAGGAAACTGGAAGTCCCAAATGGCTAGGATCAAAAGTAACAAAGAGTTGAGAGGACTTCCTATGTTGCTCTGTCCTTTGTAAGTAAAAGGCCAGAGCCCTTTTACAGTCCAAAGTATGAAGATTCCTTTCTGCATTTGAGGCATGAGGCCTTGGGAAGAATACAGGAAGGTAAACTGCTTGGTTTAAATGAAAAGGTGACACCACCTTTGGCATAAAATGTAGATGAGTCCTAAGGACTACCTTATCATGATGGAACCTTGTATAAGGAGGATCAGCCACCAATGCTTGCAATTCACTGACGCGACATGCTGATGTGATTGCAATAAGAAAAATGACCTTCCAGGAAAGGAATTTCAAGGAGGTAGTGGCTAATGGTTCAAAAGGCGGTTTCATAAGCTGCCCAAGAACCAAATTTAAGTCCCATGCCACCACTGGTAGCTTAATGGGAGGCTTAGTTAAAAGAAGGCCTCTCATAAAGCTCACTATGAGAGGATGAGAGGAAATAGGTTGCCAATTTAGAGGCTTGAAAGAAGCTGCAATAGCACTCAAATGAACTCTCACTGAATTGGTCTTAAGCTCTGCATTAGTGAGGACTGATTCCTACTGTTCCTGGAGAACACCTGTTACAGGTGAGTAACTACTCTTTCCCAACTGTTCCTCTCCAGTTCTTCGTTTTCCGCGGTGCCGACAGGTCACCGCAGAAAGTAATTCCTTCTATTCTTCTTTTTTGTGGTCGCGTCTGCCTTCCTTCGACGCTATACCGGTACCGCCGGTTCTTTTTTCTTTTTCTTTCTAAAAGAACCCCCACCTTTCTTCTGGAGTCTTTTCCAGCTATTTTCTCCTCAGGTGCCACGTGCCATTTTGGGCACTAGGCCTAACCTTTTCCTTAAAATGGAAAAACCCGCTTCGGGTTTTAAAAAGTGTTCCAAGTGTGGCGGTACCATTTCCGTCACGACACCCATGAGTGGTGCCTCAAATGTTTAGGTCCTGACCACTCTATTTCGGAGTGTGTTGCCTGTGGGATGATGTTGAAGAGGGGCCGGCAGATACGAGCTGCTAAACATAGCACCCTTTTTCCCTCCGATGCAGGCTCTGTGGCATCGACGTCTTCCAGGGCTTCGTCTTCCTTCCATGGATCACAGGTAACTAAACATAAATCAAACTGGTTCTCAAAGGGTAGATCTCCCTCTAAGCATCGAGATGCCTCTGGCATTGCCCTTGAGGGACTTTCACCAGCAAAATTGCCCCAGCAGGAGGCTTCGGCTTCTAAAGCACTAACGGGGCTCCAGGATGTTCTCGAGACTTCAACCTCGGCAGAACTACTGGTGCCAAGCTCTGCAGTACCGGCGGCATCATCCGGTACTGATACCCAAGCATCAGCAGCGTCGATAGACCAGAGATTCTTGGCTATTGAACGCAGTCTGTCGGCTCTTCTCACGGCCTCGATGCCCCTAAACCGCTTCAGATAATTCAACCGGTATCGGCACCGACTCCGGTACCGGTATCAACTGCATCGACATCGGCAGGTATTCTACTGGGACAGAGTCATGCTTATCCATCCGGTATCGACAAGTTGGTACTGGACCCCTCCGATGCCAACTTCGATCGGTACTGGTACCGGTACCGTGCCTTGCACGATCACCCGGATCAGAGATACTTTGAATCCTCGGATGAGTCTGAAGACTCTGAAAGCTCTGCCGATACCAGAGTACTTCTTTCTGAGGATTCTTCTTCTCCTCAGCGTAGGATGTCTCCACCAAAGTATATGTCCTTTCAGGATTTTATCCGAGATGTGGCTCGAGGTCTTTCCATCACAGTAGCTCCTGAAAAAGAGCCTAGGGCAAAAGAATTAGAAATCCTACAATATCCTAAAGCTCCCAAGGAGGCAGCTACCTGACCTATTCATGACATCTTGCATGATCTCATGTTAAGTATGTGGGAAACACCTCTAACTACATCTCCTCACTCTTGAAGACTCGACACCATGTATCGAGTTCCTCCTTGTCCTGGGTTTCAGAAGACTTAGCTACCACACCACTCCATGGTGGTGGAATCAGCTATGAGACGGATCAAGAGGGCAAAAAGGCATGCATCTAAACCTCCAGGACATGAGTGTAGGACTCCTGACGCCTTTGGACGTCGTACCTTTGAGGCTTCCATGCTATCTGCTAGGATCAGTTCCTATATATTATAGATAGGAATGTTCCTTATGGAGGTCTCAGGAGTTTTAGAGCTTATGAGCCCTCTCCTTCCTGATGATAAGTGGCAGGATTACCTCGCCCTTGTCAAACATGCTCAGGATGTTTCCAAGTTTGTGAATCGTGCAGCCTTTGACTGCTTTGAGTGCATAAGCAGAACCTCTGCTATTGCCATAGGTGCACATAGGATTGACTGGCTCCAGGCATCTGACTTGGAGCTTTGGGTACAGGATAAACTAGGGAATATTCCTTGCACAGGAGAGCATCTCTTTGGCAAGAATTGGCAGGAAAAAGCTAGATAGATTGTCTAAATCTACAGCTGATCCTGCAAGGAAAAAATCCTACAAGAAACCATTCTTCAGTAAGAAGAAGAAATTGTATCCCTCCTATACACCCAGCAGGGGCATCTTTTGGGTCAGTCTGCCCAAAAGGGACAGCAGCAACAACCTAGGCAAAGAAAAACAACAGCTGCTAAGCCTCAACCGGCTCAGCCTCCACAGGGGCTTTGACTACTGTAGGCGGGATCTTACCTACAAAAGCATCCCTAATATTTATCAAGATTGTCTGGGCACATGGGACCCGTGCACCAGAAGAAATAAAACAAAAGAAACTCAGATCCTCGGGGGAGCGGCCTTCTCTCTCCCCGATGGGAGGGAGAATGTTGCTCGCCCTCAGATCTCTAAGACAGACTTTTTTCCTGTGCTTATGGAGTTTGCATGTACTAAATAAAAACAGAATTTTTGCTGACAAGTAACTGTGATCTGAGTTTCTTTTGTTTTGTTTCTTCTGGTGCACGGGTCCCATGTGCCCAGACAATCTTGATAAAAATTAGGGATGCTTTTGTAGGTAAGAACCCGCCTACACTCCTAACTAGAGAACTTTGCCTTCCTGGCTCTGAACGGTCCAGAACCCTCCACCATTCCAGGAAGGTTATGTCATTTTGCCCCCAGATGGGGTCATATAACAGCAGAAAATTGGACTCTGTCTATTGTAAGAGAGGGGTACAAGTTTCATTTCCTCAGCATGAATGGCTATGAATGCTGCGGCCCGCATCTTATACGGAGCTTCAAAGAGAGATCATATAACTCCGATACTAATGGACTTACACTGGCTCCCGATAAACTGCAGAATACTATACAAAACCCTCCTCATCACTTTTAAGGCCATTAATAAAATTTCCCCTGCATCAATATCAATGCTCCTCACCAATGCACCAAACAGATCCAGAAGATTAGTATCCGAAAATACACTAGCTACTCCCAGCAACTCCACAAAATGGACCCCGTTACCACTAACAGAGCTTTTGTATCTCCCCCCCCCCCCCCCCCCCCCCCCCCCAGTATTAGATCAATTAGGGACATCAGTCAATTCAGAAAGGCCATTAAGCACCACTTATTCACTCTGCACTTCCACCTACCTTAGCACCACAGCTATTTCTATCAATGCACTCTCTATGAACATCCTTAATCTGCATTATTGTAAATAATAATTTGTGTAAATGTATATAGTTTTCCCCAGTTCAAACCTAGTTCATACTTCCTGTTATCTGTAAACCTATTTCAGTTTTTCTGTCTAGGTAATTTATGTTCAATGTAAACCGCACTGATGATAAATAGCGCGGTATATAAAAACTGTTAAATAAATAAATAAATAAAGGCCCCCTCCTACAATGGTAAGACAGTTCAATTCTCAGACCTCTCTCAACAACCAGTTAGGTCAAGAGGTCATTGTGCTTCTTGCCCAAGGGGCGATAGTAGAAGTACCCATTCTCCAACAGGGTTCAGGGTTTTACTCTCCCTATTTCCTTATTCCAAAGAAAACAGGAGGACACAGACCCATTTTAGACCTCAGAGAATTGGAACAAATTCCTGTTCAAAGATAAATTCAAAATGATTTCTCTAGGAACACTGCTGCCATACCTTCAGAGTCAGGATTGGCTTTGTTCTCTAGATCTCAAGGATACGTACACTCATGTTCTCATCCATCCAACTCATCGAAAGTTCCTTAGCTTCCTATTTCAAGCACTAACAATACAGGGTTCTTCCTTTTGACCTGGCCTTGGCACCAAGGGTGTTCACAAAATGCATGGCTGTGGTGGCAGCATTTCTTCGCACTCTAGGAATATTCGTCTTCCGTTACTTAGACGACTGGCTCATTCGAGCCCCTTCAGAGCCAGAGGCCAGGGTTGCTCTGTCTCGCACAATGCGCATCCTTCAGTATTTGGGACTTGTCATAAACTTCCCAAAATCCAACCTTGCTCCCACTCAGTCTCTAGAGTTTATAGGAGCTCTGCTGGATACCAAACAGACAAGGGTCTACCTTCCACAGGCCCGCTGCCTTCGCATTGTGCAGTTAGCTTCCCAGGCAGTGTTAAAACCTCACCTCACTGCTTGAGAAATGTTACAGTTGCTAGGCCACATGGCATCCACCGTGCATGTGGTTCCTTATGGTCGCCTCCATATGAGAGCAGCCCAGTGGACTTTATCCACTCAGTGGGCTCAGGCGTCAGGTTGCCTGTCAGACAAAATAGCAAACTCAGATCACCTTATTTTGTCCCTCCAATGGTGGCAGTCACCCCAGAATCTTTTCGTGGGGTCTCCTTTTCAGCAACCCCCATCCCAAGCCACTCTGACAACAGATGCTTCACAGGTGGGTTGGGGAGCCCACCTGCAAGGCCTCTCTACCCAGGGTACCTGGACTCCATAGGAGACCTATCTCCACATCAATCGCCTGGAACTCAGAGCAATCTTACTTGGTCTTCGAGTATTCCACACCCAGCTAAGCTACAAGACAGTCCTAGTTCAAACGGACAATCAATTAGCCATGTTCTATGTAAACAAGTAGGGCGGAACAGGCTCTATGTCGCTATGCGACTATGGGCCCTCGCCAGAGAGCATCAGATTCATCTCCTTGCGGTGTATCTTCCAGGCATTCAAAACTCTTGGGCAGACAGAGGACTGACTTCCTGCTTGGTCCTGGAGAAAGGCAGCACGCAGGCACTGTGGGATGCTCCCAAAAGCTTTCCTATTGGACGCTGGGGAGCATTCCCGCGCAGGTTCTGTCGGTACCGACGATACCCATATGTGGAGACTACATTCTTGCTTGTTCCTGGAGATATGGAAAAAAGAGCCAAATGACGAAACCTGGAAACAGCACAAGCACTGGCAAGTTAAATGCAAGGCATTGATAAGGCAAGCAAAGGGAGAATTTGAGAAGAAGCTTGCTGCGGAAGCAAAAACACGAAATAAAGACTTTTTCAAGTACATTCGTAGCAAAAAACCTGTGAGAGAGTCAGTTGGTCCATTAGATGATAGAGGGGTTAAAGGGGCATTTAAAGGCGACAAGGCGATAGCGGAGACACTGAATGAATTCTTTGCTTCGGTCTTTACTGAGGAAGATGTAGGGATATTACCCATGACTGAAGTGGTATTTAAAGGTGCGGAAGAATTGAAGGAAATATCGACACATCGGGAAGATGTATTACAACTATTTGATAAACTGAAGAGTAGCAAATCACCTGGACAGGATGATATAACATCCAAGGGTGTTGAAAGAACTGAAATATGAGATTGCAGACCTGCTATTAGTAATCTGTGAACTATCATTAAAATCATCTGTAATACCTGAAGATTGCAGAATGGCGAATGTAACACCAATTTTTAAAAAGGGTTCAAGGGGTGATCCGGAAAATTACAGACCGGTGAGCCTGACGTCAGTACCGGGAAAAATGGTAGAATCCATCATAAAGAACAAAATAGCTGAACATGTAGATAGTCATGGCTTAATGGAAGACAGCCAACATGGCTTTAGACAAGGAAGATCTTATCTTACTAATCTGTTATGTTTTTTTGAAGATGTGAATAAACAGGTAGAGAAAGGTGGGTTGGTTGATATAGTGTATTTGGACTTTCAGAAAGCCTTTGACTAGGTCCCTCATCAGAGACTTTTGGCAAAACTAAAGAGTCATGGGATAGGAGGCAGAGTACTATTGTGGATCAGCAACTGGTTAAAAGCAGAGGGTAGGGCTAAATGGACAATTTTCCCAATGGAGAAAGGTGAATAGTGGTATACCCCAGGGATCTGTGCTGGGTCCACTGCTTTTTGACATATTCATAAATGACTTGGAAAAGGGAATAACGAGTGAGGTTATCAAATTTTCAGATGACACAAAACTATTGAAAGTTTATTTATTTAACAGTATTTCTATACCGCCTTATCCTATAATCAAGGCGGTGTAACAGCAATACAATCAAAAGTAGTGGACGTGTATTTCATGCAGTGAAAGAAGTGTCATGATCTGCATGTAGAAAGTTAGTGTATTAGATTAGGTTGAGCTATGTACATTGTGCACTATTGTACAGCATTGTTCTATACAATTAGGGTTTAAGATATATCATGTGCCGTTGTACAATTTCTTATCAGGGTTGGAAGTGGTAAGTTGGTAGTTCCTGTTAGTACGGTTAAGTGACGTGTCCATAGTGTTCTATGAACAGTGTTGTCTTCAGCTGTTTGCGAAAGTCTTTGAGGTCCGTTGTCGATCTCAGTTCGTCTGGGAGGGAGTTCCATATTGTTGTTAAAAGTTGTTGAAAGTTGTTAAAACCCATGAGGATTCTGGAAAATTGCAAGAGGATTTGATCATTGGAAGATGCGGTATATAAGAAACTGTTAATTAAATTAAATTAAAATTAAATCTTGATAAATTGGAAGACTGGGCATCAAAATAGCAGATGAAATTTAATGTGGACAAGTGCAAAGGTATGCACCTAGGGAAGAACAACCCAAACTGTGGTTATAAGATGCAAGGTTCCACATTAGGGACCACCACCCAGGAAAAAGATTTAGGCGTCATCGTGGATAATATGTTAAAATCCTCGGCCCAGTGTGCAGCGGCGGCCAAGAGAACACAAAGAATGCTAGGTATCATAAGCAAAGGAATAGAAAATAAAACAAAGGATATTATAATGCCTATATATCGTTCCATGGTGAGACAACAGCTCGAATATTGTGTGCAATTCTGGTCGCCGTATCATAAGAAGGATATAGTGTTATTAGAAAAGGTTCAGAGAAGAGCCACCAAAATGTTAAAGGGGATGGAAGGATACCCCTATGAAGAAAGGCTAAAAAGGTTAGGGCTCTTTAACCTGGAAAAGAGACGGCTAAGGGTAGATATGATAGAAATCTATAAATTAATGAACGGAGTGGAACGGGTAAAGCATAGTTACTCACCTTTAACAGGTGATCTCCGGGAACAGCAGGAATTTAGCCTTCACATATGGGTATCATTAGTACCGACGGAGCCTGCGTGGGAACGCTTCCCAGTGTCCAATAGGAAAGCTTTTCGGAGCATCCCACAGCGCCTGCGTGCTGCCTTCCCACCTTTCCCAACTGTCCCTCTCCAGTTCTTTGTTTTCCACAGAACCGACAGGTCGCACATCCTGTCACCGCAGAAAATTTCCCTTCTTATTCTTCTTTTTTGTGGTCGTATCTGCCTTCGACACTATACCGGTACCGACGGTGGTTCTTTTCTTTTTTCTAAAAAAACCCCCCTTTGTTTATGGAGTCTTTCTCCAGTAATTTTTTTCTTGGGTGCCACGCGCCATAGTGTTGTAAGTGTGGCGGTACCATCTCCATTACCGACACCCATGAGTGGTGTCTCAAATGTTTAGGTCCTGACCACTCTATTTCAGAGTGTGTTGCCTGTGGGATGACGTCGAAAAGGGGCCGGCAAAACCGAGCTGCTATACTTAGCACCCTTTTTCGCTCCAATGCAGCCTCCGTTGCATCGACGTCTTCCAGGGCTTTATCTTCCTCCCATGGATCTCAGGTAACTAAACATAAATCTAGCCAGTCCTCAAAGGGTAGATCTCCTAATAAACATTGAGATGCCTCTGGCGTTGCCCTTGAGGGACTTTCACCGGCAAAATTGCGCAGGCGAGAAGCTTCGGCTTCCAAAGCACTAACAGGGCTCCAGGATGTTCTCAAGGCTTCAACCTTGGCAGAACTACTGGTGTCATGCTCTGGGGTTCCGGCCACTTCATCCGGCACAGATACCCAAGCATCGGGAGCATCGATAGACCAGAGGTTTTTGGCTATTGAACGCAGTCTGGCGGCTCTTCTCACGGCCTCGATGCCCCTGAAATGGCTTCAGACAATTCAACAGGTACCGGCACCGACTCCGGTACTGGCACCGACTGCATCAACATCGGCAGGTATTCTACCGGAATCGAGTCATGCGCAGGCTCCGTCGGTACCGACGATACCCATATGTGAAGACTACATTCCTGCTTGTTCCTGGAGATATGAAGATCGATTGTTTACATTATCAGAGTATAAAAAGACTAGGGGACATGCAATGAAGCTACAGGGTAAACTATTTAAGACTAATAAAAGAAAATATTTTTTCACTCAACATGTAATCAAACTCTGGAATTTGTTAACGGAGGATGTAGTAAAGGCTGTTGGTGTAGCTGGGTTTAAAAAAGGTTTGGACAAGTTCCTGGTGCAAAGGTCCATAAACCATTATTAAGAAGGGACCCAGGATATCAATGCTTGACCCAATAGAAGCATTGTGGAACCTGTCTCTTTTGGGAAAACTGCTAGGTACGTAAGACCTAGATTGGCCACTGTTGGAAAAAGGATACTGGGCTTGATGGACCTTGGTCTGACCCAGTATGGCATATCTTATGTTCATCTACATTGTTGGTGACTTTTGCATTAGTTTCAGACAAAGAATAGTTATTAAATTTATTTTATAAAAAGAAGAATGTATTGTTTTGTGGATTAATGATTAGAATTTATCCTGATTTGTCTAAAGAGACATAAAAGAGGCGACGTGAATTTCTTTTCCTTCGACCGGGGGTCCAACAGCTGATAGGCCTTTTTTTTCTCAAACATCCTTGCAAATGTCTGATTAAGTTTCAGTCTATTTCTTATGTTTTTTTATGAACCCTCTCAGCTGCTGGCCTTCATGAAACTTAGTAATGTTTTCTTGCATATATCGTTTCTGGAAGTTAAAAAATTTCCTTGACACTGACTCTTTAGATTTATGGGCTAGAGAGTATTACTTTTTCACAGAAAGGGTGGTGGATGCTTGGAATGCCCTCTCGATGGAAGTGGTGGGGGCAAACACGGTGACGGAATTCAAAATGGCATGGGTCAGACAGAGTGGATCCCTTTACAGCAACAGGATAAAATCAAAATAAACTGAACCATCTAATTTCTCAACAAATAGGGGGTGTCCTACATGGAGCGGTGTGTTCACCCCTAAACAAAGACATGGGGAGGGGTGGCCTGCACAGAGCGGCAGGTGCACCTACTCTTGCCGTCGTACTGGGCAGACTAGATGGACCATACTGGTCTTTATCTGCCGTCATTTACTATGTTACTTTAAATAGTGCCTGAGGGAATATTTTGCTATTTTCACAGTATTTCTGCATAAGTTCTGCAATATACTCATTTTCTGTACAAGATTAATTTCTTGGTTTATTTTGTTTAAATTGCATAAATATAATATAAAAAAATAAATATAATCACAGTGAAATTAAATGAGTCAAAACAACTAATGCCGTTTGATCACAGCTACATCATAAATTAAGAAAACTGGAAAAATGATTGGAAATCCTATACAGAGCTTTCTAAATTGGGGGGGGAGGGGAGGGGAGTAAGAACAAAAGTGACAACCCATTAAAAACAAAAAAAGTTACCTTATTGCAGAAAGTAGGACATCCTCCAGGTTCCACGGAAGAAAAGAAAAAAAGAATTGAGTTGGCCCTGTACAATAAGGCAGATCCAGGAATCACTGTACATGTACAGTTTGATTGCTCTGGAAAGCTTTTAAGCTCTGAAAGCTAATTATCACAATGTTTTCCATCCTGGGTTCCAACGGTGATGTCAACAATATGGTGAAATTAGATCTTACTTGCTAATTTTCTTTCCTTGAGTCTCTCCAGTCCAGTGTAGATGCATGGGGTTTAAGCCCCATCACCAGCAGATGGAGACTGAGCAGCACAGATTTTGATGATGTCACTCTATAAGGGTTCTGTGCACATCCTCTCACACCAGTATTCTAATAGCAAAGCAAACCCCACATGAGACATGTTGTGAAATGCATACAATATCTATATAATCACATAATTCATAACTACTACTACTGAACATTTGGTATAGTGCTACAAAACATACGGAGCGCTGCACAGACATATGCAAGAGACCCTGCTCATCAGAGCTTACGATCTAGTCAAGACAGACAACACAGCAGCTGTAGACATGGGATGCATCTAGGGAGAATGGTAAGGAAACACAAGGAGATCATATGAGTCAAGATTTGAAAGCGGCAGCGAAGAGGTGAGTTTTTAGCCTGTATTTGAAAACGGTCAGACAAAGTGCCTGATGTACAGACTCAGGAAGTTTGTACCAGGCATAAGGAGCAGCAAGGTGAAAGGAGCAAAGTCTGGAGTTAGAAATATGATATGGCATGTGATATCTTCCCTGTATATAGTTTATATTTTGCTCAATGTAACTCTATTCGTTCAATGTAAACTGCCCCTGATCGTTGGAAGGGGTGATATAAAAAACAGTTCAAATAAAATTAATTAATTAATTAATTGATTGAAGAGAAGGGTACAGATAGAAGCGATTTTCCAGAAGAGTGGAATTCCCAAGGAGAGGTTTAGGGAGAGATAAGAGAGGAAATGTAGTGAGGAGCCGCAGAGTGAATGCACTTATAGGTCAACAGGACAAGTTTGAACAGGATGCGCAAATGGATAGGGAGCCAATGAAGTGACGAGAAGAGGGGTAATATGAGCAAGACAAGGCTGGCGGAAGATTAGCCACACAGCAGAGTGTTGAACAGATTGAAGAAGAGAGAGACGATTCAGAGGGAGATCAGCAAGGAGTAGGTTACAATAGTCAAGACGAGATATAACAAAGGAGTAGATAAGTGTCTTAGTAGTGTGCTCACAAAGGAATGGGCAAATTTTGCTTATGTTGTAGAGAAAGAAATGGCAAGTTTTAGCTATCAGTTGAATGTGTGTGGAGGAGTCAAAGACGACCCCAAAGTTGAGAGCTGAGGAGACAGGGACGAGTAGAGAGTTATCCACAGAGATCGGGAGAGTTTAGGGGGAAAAATTAGATAACAAACGAGAGTAACGTTTCTACAGAGAACCAAGAACGATCAAGTCAACAAGTCTGAAACTTGCCTATTATCCTCTGATCCTAATGTAGGGAGGAAACAAAACCAAAGTTCCGGAAACAAACCACTCATCGCTGCTCTCCTTACCTATCCGGCGGGAAAATGGGTGGGTTCATGCCTGAATTGGAGAGACTCAAGGAAAGCGTAGTTACTCACCTGTAACAGGTGTTCTCGAGGGACAGCAGGAATCAGTCCTCACTTATGGGTGAGAAAGGCACCGAAGGAGCCCGTGCAGAGCAAATCCCCAGCTTTCAAAGAAAGCCTTTGGGATTCCTACCACACATGCATGGTTCTCTTCCCCAAACACGGTGCACCGTGACCCAGCCTTCCAATGCAATTCTCGCTTCCTCATAGGCCCGGGCAATACAGTCCGCCACCCATTTGGACAGCGTACGCTTGGAAACCGCCTCCCCCAGCTACTAGGGTCATAGGAGACTAAAAGCTTAGAGACTTTTCGGTGGCCTTGAGTGCGTTGGATATAGGTTAAGGCCCTCTTACAGTCCAAGGTGTGGAGGACCGTCTCTGCCCGACTGGCTTGAGATCTGGGAAAGAAGGTAGGGAGGACCACCTCCTGGTTGAGGTGGAAAGAGGACACTACCTTCAGAAGTAATTTGAGATGCGTGCAAAGCACCACCCTATTCTTGTAAAACCTGGTGTAAGGCGCCTGAACCATGAGGGCCTGGAGCTCGCTTACCCTACGGCAGAAGCAAGCGCGACTAGGAAAAGCACCTTCCAGGAGAGAAAGTGAAGGTGGCAAATTACCAGCGGCTCGAATGGTGGAAAGGTGAGCTGTCCCAACATCACACTGATAACCCATTAAGACACTGGGGCAAACTGGGGGCTTAGACAGTAGTAGGCCCCGTAGGCATTGGGACAACACTGGATGGGCCGAGAGGTGTTTCCCGTCCACCTGATAGTAGTTCGCCGCTAGGGCACTGAGGTGTACCCTAACAGAGTTAGACTTGAAACCTGCATGAGCCCACCATGGCCACTGGGCAAGAGAAGGGGTCAGACTGCACCACTTAAAGACATAGGCCCGTCTGGTAGACACCTTACATGAGGCTAGCAGAACATCCTCCACCTCTGTAGGGAGGTGGAGCAGGGCCAAAGTCACCGCATCAGCAGCCACACCGTTAGCGAGAGGGAGCTGAGTTTGGGATGCAGGAAAGAGTCCCCCTCCTAGGAAAGAAGTCAGGGGGCAGACCCCAGGGGTATGGGATCCTCAACCGCCAGTTGCAGAAGCAGTGGAAACCATGGTTGCCTGAGGCACCTTGGAGCAACCAAGATGACCGAGGCCTTGTCGTGGAGAGTCTTGAACAGAGTCCTGGCGATCAGTGGCATCAGAGGGAAAGCATACAGAAGTCCCTCTGACCATGAGATCAGGATCCATTCAAAAGTGAGGGTCTTAGACTTTAAGAAAACTAACTTTGCCAAGATGGGACAATACCTCAGGGAGTCGTTAGCGGGATGGGAACAGCTGGGGGATGTAGAAAAACAGTGGGCAAAACTGAAAGGGGATATTTTAAGGGCAACCAAACTTTTTGTTAAAATGGTAAATAAAGGTAAAAGGAAAAAGAGACCGCTATGGCTCTCGAAAGAAGTAGCTGAAAAGGTGAAGAAAAAGAGGGAGGTCTTCATGAAATACAAGAGATCACAGAGAGAGGAAGAAAGGCATCTATATTTGGAAAAACTTAGAGAAGCTAGCAAAGTAGTCAGGAAAGCAAAGATACAAAATTGTTCCACTGTCTTTGTTCTTGTTATCTCAGGTTCTATGTAAAATGTTTGGTTGTTTATGTTATGTGTAAACCGCACTGATTGAAAAAAGTACGGTATATAAAAGCAAATAAATAAATAATAATAAAAAGAGGAGGAAATAGCCAATGCAATAAAATGGGGGGATAAGACATTCTTCAGATATGCTAGTGAGAAGAAGGAGGGCAAAAATGGTATTATCAGACTCAAGGGTGAAGGGGAGGAATATGTAGAAGCTGATGAAGATACAGCGGAATTGCTTAACAAATATTTCTGCTCTGTGTTCACAGATGAAGAACTAGGAACAGGACCTCAGAAAACACCCACAAACAGGAACAGAAGCGAGGGGCATCGAACAATTTTCAGAAGACACTGTTCGTGGGGGACCGGATGGGATACACCCTAGAATACTGAGGGAACTTGTGGATGATCTAGCAGCTCCACTGACTGACCTTTTTGAATGCCTCATTGGAGTCTGGAGTGGTGCCAAAGGACTGGAGAGAGGCTCATGTGGTGCCTTTACACAAAAGCGGAAGTAAGGATGTGGTTGAAAACTACAGGCTGTTTAGTTTAACTTCGGTGGTGAGTAAATTATTGGAAATGCTGCTGAAAGAGAAAACAGTGAGGTTTCTGGAGTCCAGCGGATTACAGGATCCGAGGCAGCATGGAATCACCAGAGGTAGGTCTTGTCAGACAAATCTGATTGATTTCTTTGACTGGGTGACCAAGGAGTTGGACCGAGGGAGAGCCCTAGATGTGGTGTATTTAGATTTCAGTAAAGCCTTTGACAACGTTCCTCACAGGTGACTTATAGACAAATTGAGCACCCTAGGGATGGACCCTAAAGTTACTGCTTGGGTTAGAAATTGGTTGAGTGGGAGGAGACAAAGAGTACAGGTAAATGGAGCTCACTCTGAGGAGAAGGAAGTTACCAGTGGTGTGCCCCAGGGATCTGTCCTTGGTCCGATTCTTTTTAACATCTTTGTTAGTGATATAGCGGAAGGGCTGTCGGGTAAGGTTTGCCTCTTTGCGTATGATACCAAAATCCTCAATAGAGTAGACACCCAGGAAGGTGTAGATAACATGAGGAGGGATCTAGCTAAGCTTGAAGAATGGTCTAGAATTTGGCAGCTGGGATTGAATGTTAAATAAATCATACATTTGGGCTGCAGCAATCCAAGGGAGCAATATAGTATAGGGGGTGAAGTACTTTTGTCCACTAAAGAAGAGCGGGATCTAGGAGTGGTTATGTCTGATGATCTTAAAGTAGCTAAACAGGTAGAAAAGGCGACGGCAAAAGCTAGAAGGATGCTTGGGTGCATACGGAGAGGAATGGCTAGCAGAAAAAAGGAGGTGATAGTGCCTCTGTATAAGACTTTGGTGTGACCCCATTTGGAGTATTGTGTGCAATTATGGAGACCACACTTTCAAAAGGATATAAAAAGGATGGAGTCAGTACAGAGGGTGGCTACTAAAATGGTTAGTGGTCTTCATTATAAAGCATATGAGGACAGACTTATGGATCTTAATATGTACACCTTAGAGGAAAGGCGGGATAGAGGTGATATGATTGAGATGTTTAAATACCTCCATGGCATAAATGCACAGGGGGAGAGCCTCTTTCAATTGAAAGCAAGTTCTGCTATGAGGGGCCATGGGATGAGGGTGAAAGGGGATAGATTCAGGCGTGATATGCAGAAATATTTCTTTACGGAAAGAGTGGTAGATCCGTGGAATAGTCTCCCAGTAGAGGTAGTAGAGATGAGGACAGTATCTGAATTCAAAAAAGCATGGGACAAACACAGAGGATCTCTAAAGGAAAAAAGGGGACTGTAGTAGTTGTTGATATGGAAGGACAGACTAGATAGGCCATGTGATCTTTTTCTGTCATTTTTCTATGTTTCTAGGAAGGCATCGGCGGCCACCCTAGCGGGGTGAGGCTGCCAGGAGCAGAAGCGGGGTAACTGGTGATTGTCCGGGCTTGCAAACAGGTCCATCACCGGTTTCCCCCAGGTCTGGAAATCCTGCTTGCTACCCATGGGTCCAGCTGCCACTCGTGTGGCTGGAGAATCCTGCTGAGTCTGTTGGCCAGAAAGCTGTCTTGGCCCAGCAGTTATACCGCTCTGAGGAGGATGCCCTGTTGGACTACATAAGAGCACAGAACTAGGGCTTCTTGGCAGAGGGCATGGGACCCTGTGCCTCCTTGCTTGTTCACATAGAACATGGTCACCTGGTTGTCCGTCTGAACTAGGACTGACTGGTGGCCTAGGCGATGATGAAAAGCCTTCAGTGCGTGATGAATAGCTCGCAGCTCCAGGAGGTTGATCTGCTGAACACTCTTGTCTGGGGACCAAGTACCCTGGGTGCGGAAGACGTCGCAGTGGGCTCCCCAGCCCAGCATGGAGGCATCTATGGTGAGGACCCTCGAGTGGTTGGGGGTCTGGAAAGGCATGCCCGCTTCTAAGTGCTAGGGCGACAGCCACCAGATTAGGGACTTTACCAGCTGGCGGGTCACTCGGACTCTGTCCTGGAGGTGACCTGGGGCCTGGGACCATTGGTTCCTGAGGCACCACTGTGCTATTCGCATATGGAGGCGGGCATCTGGAGTGACATGTGCCCGAGAAGGCAAAGAAGGTGCCTGGCTGGCACCGAGGGACGGTGCTGCATATCCTTGGCTAGCGCCATGAGTCTGGCTGCCCTGTCTGTGGGAAGGAAGGCCTTCGACCGAAGGGTATCGATTCTTGCCCCAATGAATTCCAGCCCTTGCGTCGGGCAAAGGTTCGACTTGGGGAAGTTTATAACAAAGCCCAAGTGTTGCAGGACCTCGGTGGTGCGTGTCGTGGTCTGCTGCACCTCGGGGGCCGTAGTGCCCTTGATGAGCCCATCATCGAGATAGGGGAAGACAAATATCTCCTGGAGCCTGAGAAAGGCAGCGACCATTAGCAGACACTTTGTGAATACCCTAGGGGGCAGAGGCTAGGCCGAAGGGAAGCACCCTGTATTGGAAATGATTGCTTTCCACCACAAAGCACAGGTATTGCCTGTGGTTTGGGTGGATTAGGATGTGAGTATAGGCATCCTTTAGGTCTAAGGAGCACAGCCAGTCTCCCTGGCAGAAGTAAGGCAGCAATGTTCCAAGGGAGAGCATCTTGAACTTCTCCTTCACTAGGAATTTGTTGAGGTAGCGCAGGTCGAGTACGGGCCTTAGGCCCCCTGTCTTCTTTGGTACGAGGAAGTACCTGGAGTAGAACCCCTTGCCCTTTAGATGGTGGGGCACCGGTTCCACTGGGAAGACCTGCCAACTCCTTCAGAAGATGATCCCAGTAAAGACATCCAATGAAGAAGACACTAAACCCTTCCCCGCGTCATTGGCAAGAGGGTAAGAGGCCTCCGCAGAAGACACCAAAGGAATATAATAAATCAAAGAAAACTTTATTGAATTATCATCATCAATCAATAAGACCTCCTTGAAATATTTATATAACAAAATAGAAGGAGAAAGGTAATGAGTCTGAGGAAAATTTATGAATCTTAAATTTTTTAAACGTGCAACATTTTCAAGAGACTCAATCTGATGATGTATATTAATATTATCCCGAATAGAAGAAGAAGCAACAGCCTGCATAGCAGAAACCTGACCCCCTAATTTATTTAAAGCAGCATTATATTTCACCAAAGATTCATCATGTACACCTAGCTTCCGTACCACGTCCTTGGAAAATTGAGAGACCTGAGAAAGGGAGACACGTAAAGACATCTCCATACGCGTCACCACCTCAAACACATCTCTCAAAGAAACATCAATAGGAGAAACCACAGAGGGGACAGTAGTAGGAAACTCCAGTGGAGACGGAAGAGCAGACAATAAGCATTTATCATCCTCAACTGCAAAAGAAGTAATAACGTCTTCATTAACTGATGAGATCACCAGACGTGCCACTCTGTTTCTTTTGTTTCTTTGTTAGATAAAAATTTAATATTGCGGTTGTATTTTTCCAAAAAGAATCAATTGTTTTGTGGTGGCACGATACAGGTTTTCCCGGATGTGTGTCGACTCACTCAGAAACGTAGGAAGGCTTTTTTGGCATTATAATCCCGTGCTTTGGCAATAGGGGCCTCTTTTTTCCTTAAATATCCTTGCAAGTGTATTCTGATTTATGAACAGACAAAATATGTGTTTATGGAATCTGATCAATTGAATGTGTTTCTAGATAGCAAAGAATGTGGATAGAAGTTTCTTTCCTTTACTTCCTTTCTTAGTTATAGGGTTAGTAGTTTTTTTGATTTCAGGCCCGGTTCTGTTAATTATGGTTGTGTGTTATATGTTGTTATTGATCCTCTCGCTCCCTTGATGTGGATTTGATTGTAATGCCTTTTTCTTGTTTGAAATAAAGAATGTTAAATGGAAAAAAAAAAAAAGAAGATGATCCCAGTAGAGGGGAGACCTGAGGGGCTTTCCTGGGAAGTAGTGTGGAGGTACTTGACTCAGATGGAGGAGGTAACCCTCCCTGACCACTTTTAATGCCCAGGAGTCAGTGATTATAACTCCCCACCTGTGGCCATAAAGGGTGAGGTGACCCTCTGTAGGCTGCTGATCTCCACATGGGAGAGGGACTATGTTGTTGGAGTCAAAAACTCCCTCCTGGCTGGGGCAGAACTGGAGCTGGGGTTTAGGAGCCTTCTGCTTACGCGGGCCATGCCCCTGTCCCTTGGCCTGCTGCCCTTGCTGGGGAGCCAGGGAGGCCTGGTAAGGTGGGCAGTTTCGGTAAGCAGTGGACTTCCTTGGGTAAAAGGGCTTTTAACCCGAGCCCTTCCATTGGGGAGAGGCAGTGGTCTTCTTGGAGAGCCTAGCCCTCGTCATGAACTCAGTCTCCAACTCTGCGGCCTTGTCGGTCATGGGCTTGCCGAAGAGGTTCTCCCACTGACACGGGACATCTACTACTACTACTACTGAGCATTTGTATAGCGCTACCAGTCGTACGCAGCGCTGTACAGACATGTAAGAGACAGTCCCTGCTCATCAGAGCTTACAATCTAGTCAAGACAAAACACAGAAGTTGTAGGCAGGGATAAAACTAGGGGAAAAAGGGAGATCAGGTGAGTCAAGATCGACCAACTTGTCCTGTACCCATTGCTCGAGGTCGGACGACTGGAGCCAAGCTTGGAAGCATGCACCGATGCCTGCCGTGGCTACCCGGGCCGCCGACTCGAAACCATCATAGGCCACCCGAGACATAAATTTGGAGCACTCACGGACGGCCGCCATCCTGGATGCCAGTCCTTGTGGCTCCGCAGCCTTCGGCGCAGGCACCGAGGGACTCTGGCCTGACGCCAGCTCCCCAGGAGGGGAATCCTCAACAAGGACTGTGTCTACCTGCCGATGCCGGTCCACCGCAGGATCCTTCCGAGGGATCTTGGCCGGCTGCTCCCTCTCTGATGACTCGAGCAGACGTCCGGGGCTTTGCGACCGGGCCGGGAGGATCCTGGCTAATCATAGCCATCCAAAGATGCTGCCTTCAAGAGCTTCTTATTCCTCTTTGGTTTCCTCGAGGGAGACCCCCTCTCCTAGGACCCACGAAGATGCTTGGTTCGGAGTGCTCCTCCCGAGGTGTCGAGGCCTCAGATGAGGTCCTGGCTCTTAGAGGCATCGGGGAGTCGGGAAAGATTTTGCCATGCTGCTGCTGGCGGTTCCTCAAGGCCTTGGAAGACATTTTCTTACAAAGGACACAGACGGGTCATGGTCTGGGCCAAGGCACCGGAGGCAGCAGTCATGCGTGTCGGTTAGGGACAATCTTACCACACTGATCACACTTTTTGAAGCCGTTGGTAGCCATGGAGGGAAAAAGAACCCCAGAAAGGTTGAAGACCCTTTGGGCTGCCAGCGGAGAAAAAGGGTGCGAAGATGCCAAAAGAAAGTAAAACAAAGTAAAAAGAATTGACCCCGATACCGAGGCACCAAGGTCGGGATGGGAAAGATACCGGTGCAAGACTGATGATGAGTAAAACACTAAAAAATCAACTTTTTCCAGAGGCTCCACGGAAAAAAGGAGACTAAGCAAGATGGCACCCTTGGACGGGAAGGGGACCACACATGCATGGTAGCAATCCCAAAGGCATTCTTTGAAAGCTGTGGATTTGCTCCGAAAGGGCTCCATCGGCGCTGATGTCACCCATATGTGAGGACTGACTTCCTGCTTGTTCCCAGAAAAAGAAAATTATCAGGTAAGGTCTAATTTCACCTTTCACCTTCCTTATCTTCTCTCCAGTCCAGTCCAGTCCAGATATATGGGATGTACCAGAGCAGTATTCAAGATAGGGAGAGACTCGGTAAGCCCAGCCTGTAGCACTCATGTCCTGAATTCCGCATCCCATCTGGTCTGAACATCATTGCGATAATACTGCACAAACGTATTTTGATGAAGCTGAAGCCATTGAAGCTATAGACTTAGGGAAAAACACTGTTTATTATAAAGCAACTGACTCACAGAGGGTGCAGTTACCTAAAAGTGCAGCTAGAGGGAGCAGGCACGAGGCTGCAGAAGCTAAACTGACACACCCAGGTTTTGAGAATGCAGCAGCTAATCAGGTACACCTGAGTAGAGAGCCCGGAAGCTCAGTGGAGAAACGGCCTTATAAACAGTGCTCGGAAGAAAGCAGAGAGGATCTCGAGTTCAGAGAGGAACTGAGAGAGGATCTCGAGTTCAG
Source organism: Ichthyophis bannanicus (assembly GCA_033557465.1). NCBI lineage: Eukaryota > Metazoa > Chordata > Amphibia > Gymnophiona > Ichthyophiidae > Ichthyophis > Ichthyophis bannanicus. Next base: position 67,055,393 of record CM066033.1, read on the forward strand.
AGAGGAACTGAGAGAGGATCTCGAGTTCAGAGAGGAACTGAGAGAGGATCTCGAGTTCAGAGAGGAACTGAGAGAGGATCTCGAGTTCAGAGAGGAACTGAGAGAGGATCTCGAGTTCAGAGAGGAACTGAGAGAGGATCTCGAGTTCAGAGAGGAACTGAGAGAGGATCTCGAGTTCAGAGAGGAACTGAGAGAGGACGAGGAGCTGAGAGAGGACCTCAAGCTCAGAGAGGACCACAAGTTTGGAGAGGAACTGAGAGGGGACCTGAGAGAGGAACCTCACATACTGAAAGGCAGAGAAGCTTGGAGTACTTACAAGGAAGAGCTAAGTTCCAGGGAGGACAAGCCCGTTCCAGAAAGCTCCAGGAGCCAGTCTTCAGGGAAGACGGTGATAGAAGGAGACTGCCTGGTAGAGCAAATACCAGCAGAGCACGTCTCAAAGATCCAAGGTACAGTTATATTTCCTTTCCAAGATGTGAGCCAGCTCCTAGAAAAGCTTATAACCCAGAGAGCCGTAATGATAGGAAAGAAAGCTGGGAAGGGCTTGTGAAACCTTTACAAAGAGGCATAGTAAAAAGCCACAGCAGTTATTTGCCAAACCAGGACCAGCAAGGCTGGGGAATATTGGAGAGATCTATTGAACTACAAGTACAACCTGCCTTATCCAGGGAAAGCTCAGGACTAGCTGACAACACGGTTGAACAGGAACCTATGCAAATAGAAGTGATAGAGCCAGAGCCGTTGCAGTTAGAGCACCCGATGGACTGCTCACTCTGTGTTTCCAAGAGTCTAGAGTCTCTCACAGAATTGAACCAGCAGGACCTGCTTTAACATATCTTTTTGCTTTTGCTAAGCTGAAAGAAGAAGTTTTGTGCTTGTTTTTCCTCTTGGTGTTGAAAACCTGTTTGAACGCAAAGAACTGTGAAGCGCCTGTAACAGTTACTGACTTTGTAAATATTTTGGCATAAACCCTGAAGTAAGGTACATTCTGTTTTTGTCTTCCTGGAGAACCTTTGCGCAACAAAGGGAATAAAAACCATTTAAGTTTAACCCTGCACAAGGCTCACAACTATTTCTTTATGAAGTGGGACTACAAAGACCATGATGCACCTGGTCTAGAAAAGCTTTTCCTTCAACAAACAATAAGTGTCCTCTCTCTCCTTTCTGCACGCTGCCACTAGGAGGGGCTGTGACAGTATGCAGCGAAGACCACATTACTGCCCATTGGAGGTGAACGAGACTATACTCGGCCCAAGATGCTGCTTGAGCTCGTGTCAAGTGAGCATGCAAACTGAATGGCAGAGCTCGCCTTTGAAGCAGGTAGGCCGACTCAATTGTCTCTTTCAACCATTGGGCAATAGAAGCTTCCGACGCTGCCTCCCCTTTACGAAGCCCCCCGAACAGAACAAATAGGTGATCCAACCTTCTAAAAGGCTCAATACATTTTAGATAATGGCGAAGGACTCACCGAATGTTCAGCAAACTGAGCTGGTGAGCATCTGTTTCATCCTCCGAGCCTGAAAACACTGGGAGTGTCACTGCCTGATTAAGATGGAACATGGACACCACTTTGGGCAAGAAGAATGGCATCAGTCACAAGACAACTCCTTTTGAAATTAGGAGGAAAGGCGACCTACAAGATAAAGCTTGCAATTTGGAAATCCCCCCAAGTTGAACAAACGGCTACAAGGAAAACCACTGTCAAAGTGAGATCTAATATCGGCTCAAAAGGAGACCCCGAAAGAGCTGACAAGACCACATTAAGGTCCTACAAGGGAACCACTTGCTGCACCAGTGGACGAGCCTGCTTGATGGCTATGAGAAACCTGAGCACATCCGGATGCATAGCCAATGAAAGGCCCTGCACTCACCCTCTAACAGGCTAAGTGACTACCTGAACCCACAATGAGTTTAAGGCTAGCCCTTTCTCTAGACCAGCCTGAAGAAACACCAGAACATCAGGCACCGTGGCTGAAAGAACACTTAAGTCCTTCTCCTTACACCACACATCAAACACTCACAAACTCTCATATATGATAAGGAAGTGGACCACTTTCGAGTCTGAAGCAAAGTTGAAATCACCTGCACCAAGTAGCCTTTCTTTCTTAACCTAGCCCTTTCATGAGTCAGGCTCTGAGCGAGAATCATTCCAACTGAGGCATGAGAATTAGATCCTGGAAGAGTAGGTTGGGCACCATCTGGAGGCGACACGGCTTGTCAACCAACAACCTGACCAGATCCACATACTACGGCCTCTGAGGCCAGTCCAGTGCCATTAGAACAACCAGACCCTGATGTGTCTCTATTTTCTGAAGAAGTCGGCCGATCAGCCATGGGGGGGAAGACGTACAATAGATCATTGCGTGGCCATGACTGTGCTAACGCACGGAGGCCTTCAGACATCGGCTCCCGCCTGCAGCTCAAGAATCGGTCCACTTTAGCATTTGTGGAGGATGCCATCAGGTCCATCATCGGTTGACCCCACTGCCGAACAATGCCAAAAACACCGATCCCTCTAGAGTTCATTCCTCCAGATCCAAGTGATGTCAGTTGAGAAAGTCGGCCTGAAGGGTGTCTTTTCCTGCCACATGAGCTGCCGACAATGCCTGCGTTGCACTCCGCCCATCAAAGATGTGGAGCTATCTCCTTCGCCAGAGCCATATTGAAGATTTATGTACGCCACCGTAGTTGCGTTGTCAAAGAAGATTCTGACTGGTTTGTGTTTTAGCATCAGAAGGGAGACTTGAAGTGCCAGAAAGACTGCTCTCATCTCCAAGCGGTTTATGGAGCGATTTCTCTCCTCTAATAACTACTGCCCCTGAGCTGCTTGGGCCGGACAATGAACACCCCCCATCCTGGCATCAGTTGTAACTATCATCCATTCGGTCGGCTCGAAAGGCATTCCCGACTGCAGCTGCCAAGCATCTAACCACCATTGCAAGCTGACAGTCATCTGCTGCATACACAGCAATCCTTTTGAGAGTGAATGCTCCTGAGGAGACCACCAAGTCAACAGCGCTCCTTGCAGAAGTCGCACATGAGCTCTGACTCAAGGCACGAGATATGAAGTCGCCACATGGATCCCAGGAGTTTCAAGTAATGCCACGCAGATGGGGATTGCCTTTGAGAGAACTGCCGTATCTGCCCCTGAACCTTCTGGACCCGATCTCTTGGTAAGGGACACTTTTTGGTGTTGAAACGAGACCCTAGATAAGTCAGATCCTGGGTCGGTATCAGACTGCTTTTGCTGAAGTTGATCAGCTGAGGCTCTGCAAGGAGAATATAATAATTCATTCTGTCACCTGTCAACTCTCTTGCATGGACTTTGCCCTGATCAACCAATCGTCAAGGAAAGAATGGAACAATATCCCCTGGTGTCGGAGCTGCCACCACCATGACCATCACTTTGTAAATGTTTAAGGGGTGGTGGCAAGACTGAACAGTGCACAAAACTGGAAATGGCTCATCGGCACTGCAAAGTGGAGGTAGCGCTGGTACTCAAGAAGAATGGGAATATGCAGGTAGGACTCTGTGAGATCCAAGAAGGTCAGAAACTCGCCATTTCAAACAGCCACTATAACAGAGGATATGGTATCCATACTAAAGTGGGATCGAGAACTAGGTGAAATAACCCTCCCTTTTTGGGAACTACAAAGTAAATAAACTATCACCCGCATCACAGAGGATAGGATCTCCTGCTCCCCACCCAGCGCAAATCGCTGTGATGATACCCAGCCCAGAACAGACAATGCAGCAGCAGATGCAGCCAAGTGGTAAGCTCCATCCTCTGCTCTGACGTGCATTCTGTGCACCCCGGCACCTGCTCTTTAAACTCCCATGCACCGCAGGCATGCCCACGCCTAAGAGCTACGCCAAAGGAACCTTAAATGTGGCCCTTTGAAGTGGGACAACACCACCAGCAACTGAGAAGTGACTGCACATCCACACCAGCTTCTTCCAACATCAGTCTTCAAATCATCTAGCTCTACACCTGAACAACATTACAACCAGACCTCTGCCTCTTTGACCACTTAGCCTGCATGTGAGCCCTAGTAAAGAAGCTGAATTTAACCTTCTTATACAAACAGGAGTACGTCATCCACCATCCACCTTGGTAGCAGTCTTAAGAATTTAAAAAGTAGTGTGCATTGCAAGCTCTACCTACCCATTCTAAACACAGCTTAATTGGTCTCTCTAGCACCTACATACATTCACTCAGCACAATCCTTCAGAAACTACTAAGTCTAAGTATGCCTTCCTTCTCTTCATTCATCTCCTGGCTGTAATAATCACTGCTCAGGCCACTGCACTCACCACTTCTACTTTCATCCCTATCATACGCTACAGTTCCTTACCCACAGACCAAGGAACAGAGACACATGTAACCTCATAAAGACACAGCCTCTCCCCAATGTTGTCTCTAAAGCACCCAGCATCCAAAATCTTAAATGTGCACTGATCAATTCACGCTCAATCAATAACAAAATTCCATTAGTAGTCTACTACATCATAGACAACCACATTGCTGATATGTGAATAACTGAATCATGGCTCATGAAACCAATATGGTTCTCATTAACCAGCTCACCATTCCTTCAAACCAACTCTTCAATTGTCCCAGATCATCTAAAAGAGGCAGGATACTAATTATTGTGAGGGACAACCTTCAGTTCAAAGTGGTCAAATCTAGTCCAACCTTGACTACACATCCATATCAAACCCACATCTTTTGTTCTGCCTATCTAACAGATCTCCAAACTGCAGCCTCCTGTGACCTTTAACCTCTACTCCAAAAAGCATGCAGCAACAATCACTTTAATAAATGGTTTACTCTCTTAAGCGATCTCAACCTACCCTACACATTCCTACCAATCTTCATCTTTCATTGATGCCGTTGAAGCCTCCAGCTTAAATACATAGTCTCAGATTCAATGAATATCAGAGGAGTTCTAGACCTCATCTTCACCCCTACCAACTGGCCTTACCAACACCTCACCTCTGGAATTCAAAACTACAATACCATGGTCAGATCACCACATGATCACATTTTTCTTACCTCACCTTTCTAGCACAACCAATTCCATTTTTTTCATATCATTCACGCAGATTTCAACTATTCAACAAGAACTCATTCCTCAAGAAAATCCTCTCACTAGCCCACTCTGACCCAACTGACCTTGATTATAACCACTAATAGGAACAATTGCATATCATATTATGCGATTACATCTAACAAGTCAAACCCCACCAAGAGACACCACCAGGTTTCATGGTACACACCTGAATTAAGAGAAGTTCAAGGGTCAACTCCGACAACTGGAACACAAATGGCAGCATTCTAAAGACACAGTCCACAACTTCTTATACACCAATGCTCAAAGAGATTACTGCATACTTACCTATGCACAAAAAAGGAGTACCACACTAAGTTGATCAGTTCCTCTCTAAATTTCCCGAGAGAGCTATTTGATATAGCATAAAATCTACTAAAATGCATACTCACCTGTAACAGGTGTTCTCCAGGGACAACGGAAATCATTCCTCACATATGGCTGGGGTCGGTGCTGATGGAGCCTGCGTAGATCCAATCCTCAGCTTTCAAAAAAAGCTTGTGGGACCAATACCATGCATACACAGTCACCGTCCCGCCCAAATGTTCCATCTTATCTCAGTATGATAACATAGCTCAAAAAAGCATAAAAAGAAAAACTCCACGGGGAGGAGGGGGGCTTGTGAAGACTGATTCCTGTTGTCCTCGGAGAAAGCACAGTTACTTACCTGTAACAGGTGATCTCTGGGAACAGCAGGAATAAGTCTTCACATATGGGTATCGTCGGTACCGACAGAGCCTGCGCGGGAACGCTCCCCAGCGTCCAAAAGGAAAGCTTTTGGGAGCATCCCACAGCGCCTGCGCGCTGCCTTCCCGCCTTTCCTAATCGCCTCTCTCCAGTTCGAGTTTTAAAGCTGAGACAAAGAGAGAGAGAGGAAAGGAAAGATAGATAGAGAGATACAACTCCTAGGGGAGGTGGGTGGGTTGTGAAGACTTATTCCTGCTGTTCCCAGAGATCACCTGTTACAGGTAAGTAACTGTGCTATCTCCAGGAACAAGCAGGAATGAGTCTTCACATATGGGGACTCCCCAGCTAGAGATGCCTGGGAGATCACCCAGGTTGTGAGTCCCTGGGAAGGGCTCTACCTCCACCTATGAATCTCAGGCATCCAGTCAGGGATGGAGGGTAGGAGTTGATTAGGTATGGAACAGGTGTTTGAGAACAGCCTGACCAAACAAGGCATCCCGGCGGGAGTCCTTGTCCAAGCAGTAATGGGCTGTAAAGGTATGAACCGAGGCCCAGGTGGCCGCTCGACAGATTTCGTAGATGGACACAGAGTCTACATGAGCCATAGAGGCTGCCATGGCTCTCACATTGTGAGCTGTGACATGGCCCTCCAGAGAAAGGTTCTTACTCTGGTAGGCAAAAGAAATACACTGAGCAATCCAATTGGACAGAGTTCTCTTAAAGACTGGAAGTCCTAAATGAGAGGGATCAAAAGCAACAAAAAGTTGAGAGGACTTTCTATGTTGCTGTGTCCTTTGTAAGTAGAAAGCAACTGCTCTCTTACAATCCAGGGTATGAAGATTCCTCTCTGCACTTGATGCGTGAGGTCCTGGAAAAAAAACTGGTAAATACACCTCCTGGTTCAGATGAAAAGGTGAGACCACTTTAGGCATAAAGTGTGGATTAGTTCTGAGGACTACCTTGGCAGGATGGAACCTTGTATAAGGAGGATTAGCCACTAAGGCTTGCAACTCACTGATACGGCGAGCTGAGGTGACTGCAATGAGAAAAATAACCTTCCAGGAAAGGAATTTCAAGGAGGTAGTGGCTAAGGGTTCAAACGGTGGCTTCATAAGCTGGCCAAGAACCAGATTCAAGTTCCATGCCACTGGAAGTGGTCTAATGGGAGGTTTAGTCAAAAGAAGGCCTCTCATGAATCTTGCTATAAGAGGATGAGAGGAAATAGGCTGTCCATTGAGGGGTTTAAGGGATGCTGCAATAGCACTCAAATGGACTCTGATTGAATTCGTCTTAAGGCCTGCATGGGATAAATGCAGCAAATACTCCAGTAAAGAATTCAGAGGTATTGCAAGAGGGTTAAGACCCTTCTCTGCACACCAAATGGTAAACCTCTTCCATTTAAAAGCATAGGAACGTCTGGTGGAAGGCTTTCTGGAAGCATGAAGGATATCCTTCACCTGCTGAGAAAGAGGTAATTCTTGAAGGTCTAGGCCTTCAGCAACCAGGCCCTAAGATGAAGAGACTCGGGATTTGGGTGCCACAACGTTCCTTCCTCCTGGGAGAGGAGATCTGGAGCAGACCCCAAGTCCAGGGAGGGAGCTTCAGAGATGCAGAAGTAGAGGGTACCACACTTGGCGTGGCCAACGTGGTGCTATGAGGATCATAGACCCCTTGTCTCTCTGAAGCTTGAACAGTGTCTTGGGAATGAGGAGAATAGGAGGAAAGGCATAGAGGAAATCTTGCCCCAATGAAGGAGGAAGGCATCCCTGGCCTGAACTCCCTGACACGGAATCCTGGAACAGAACCGGGGAAGTTTGGCATTCCACAGACTTGCAAACAGGTCTATGTCTGGGGTTCCCCAAATTCGAAAGATCCTGGCTATCTGGTCCCCATGGAGGGACCATTCGTGTGGAAGCAGAACTCGACTGAGTCTGTCTGCCCAAGAGTTTTGAACCCCTGGAAGATACACTGCCATGAGATGGATTTGATGCTCTCTGGCAAAGGCCCACAATCTCAGAGCTTCGTTGCAAAGCGACAGAGAGCCAGTCCCCCCCTGCTTGTTCACATAGAACATGGCTACTTGGTTGTCCGTGTGGATGAGGACTGTCTTGTAGCTGAGCAGGGTGTGGAAGACTCTGAGAGCCAGAAAGATTGCTCTGAGCTCTAAGAGGTTGATATGTAGAGATGTCTCCTGTGGAGACCAGATGCCTTGGGTGGAGAGATCTTGAAGATGAGCTCCCCAACCCTTTGGAGAGGCATCTGTGGTAAGGGTTGCTTGGAGTAACACCTGTTGAAAGGGGGACCCCAGCAACAGATTTTGAGTGGACTTCCACCAATGGAGCGAGGAAAAGAGGCGACTGGAGGTCGCTATCTTGTCTGACAGGCACCCTGATGCCTGCGTTCATTGGGTGGACAAAGTCCATTGAGCTGCTCTCATGTGAAGGCGAGCATAAGGAACCACATGCACGGTAGATGCCATGTGGCCTAAGAGTTGTAACATCTCTTGAGCAGTTAAATGGGATTTTAACTGAATCTGTGAGGCTAACTGCACCAAGTGTAGGCAACAGACCTGGGGGAGATAGGCCCTTTCAGTTGTGGTATCCAGCAAGGCCCCTATGAATAGAGATTGAGTAGGGGTGAGATGGGATTTTGGAATGTTTATTACCAGTCCCAGATACTGAAGAACACGCCTTGTGCAGGCCAGGGAAGCCAGGGCCTCTGACTGGGATGGAGCTCGGATGAGCCAGTCATCCAGATATGGGAATACAAATATCCCTAGAGTGCGCAGAAATGCAGCTACTATTGCCATGCATTTGGTGAACACTCTTGGTGCAGATGCCAGACCAAAAGGAAGCACTTTGTATTGGTAGCGCTTTCCTTGGTAAAGGAACCGAAGGAACCTTCTGTGTGTTGGATGGATGAGGACATGGGTGTATGCATCCTTGAGATCTAGAGAACAAAGCCAGTCCTGACTCTGGAGGTATGGAAGGAGAGTTCCGAGAGAAGTCATCTTGAATTTCTCCTTGCACAGAAACTTGTTCAATTCTCTGAGATCTACAATGGGTCTGTAGCCCCCTGTTTTCTTTGGAATGAGAAAATAGGGGGAGTAGAACCCTGAGCCCTGTTGAAGAAGGGGTACTTCTTCTATTGCGCCTTGGGCAAGAAGGGTGGCAATCTCTTGACCTAGAAGGTTGAGGAGAGATGTTGGAGAATTGAACTGTTTCACCAGAGTGTGAGGAGGAAGGTTTAAGAAGTGAAGCTTGTATCCGTCTCTTATGATAGAGAGGGTCCATTGCTCTGCTGTGATTTGTTCCCATCTGGGAGCAAAATGAGCTAACCTTCCTGGGATTTATTTATTTATTTATTTAACATTCATTTATATACCGCATCTTCCAGAGATCAGTTGCGGTTCACAATAAACAACAATTAACAAAGCAAGGTTTGTTTTACATGGAACGTCTTATAATAAACAATGTATTAACTAAACAGCATATGTAAATATAGAACATAGTAATAACTAAACAGAATATATTATCTAAACAGCGTAAGGCAATACAGAACAGAATGGTGGTGGTGAGAGGCTCTGGACGCTCTAGAGCCAGAAAGGCTAAGTTCTCTAGTGGTAAGTCAAAGGCCCTGAGGAGGCTGAGGCTGTTGGGCCGTAGCAGTCCTCGCAGCCTTAGGCTTGGGCTGTTTTGGTTGTTGTTGCCTCTTTGTAGCAAAACGACCTGCAGAAGAGGCCTGACCATAAACAGAAGAATATTTCCCTTTTTTTGGGAAAAATCCTTTTTTGAACAATCTCTTTTTAAAAGGAGCAGAAGTAGACTTTGAAAGTCTATCTAAAGCAGAATTTTCAGCATCCATCTGGTTGGCCTTTGCTTGCCAATCTTTGCCAAACAGGTTTTCACCTGTACAAGGAAGGTTACCTAGTCCATCCTGAACCCAGGATTCCAAATCAGAGGCTTGTAACCAAGCAACTCTGTGTGCACCTATGGCAATAGCTGAGGCTCTGCTGGCACCTTCAAAAGAGTCAAAGGCTGCACGGTTGGAAAACTTGGAAATATTCTGGGCATGTTTAAGCCAGGTGAGAAACTCTTCCCTTTTATTTTCTGACATAAAAGGAGATAAGGTTTGCAGATGATCTGTAACTTCCTTTATAAACATCCCCATATAGAGACTATAGGAGTTGATTCTGGCTACAAGCATACTGGCCTGGAAAATTCTCCTGCCAAAGGCATCTAAGGTTCTGCATTCTCTTCCTGGAGGAGTAGAAGAGCGCCTCTTTGTACTCTTGATCTTTTTCATAGCAGACTCCACCACAATGGAGTGGTGAGGAAGCTGAGTCTTATGAAAACCAGGACAAGGAGGAACACGATACATGGTGTCCAACCTACGAGAATGAGGGGAGGTGGTAAGAGGAGTCTCTCATATGCCCAACATGTGATCATAGAGAATCTCATGTATTGGTAAAGTGGCTGCCTCTTTGGGAGCCTTAGGATATTGTAAAATATCTAATTTTTTGGCTCTAGGCTCTGTCTCAGAGGCCACTGAGATGGAAAGGCCCCTGGCCACCTCCCTGATAAAGTCTTGAAAAGACAAGTCCTCTGGAGGAGACATTCTCCTTTTTGGAGAAGAGGGTTCCTGAGGAAGGATCCTCGATGCTTCGATAGAGGCCTCTGATTCATCAGAGTCCTCAGAGGAATCGAAGTATCGCCTGTCTGGATGCTCTCGCAGAGCCCGATACGCATAACAGATCGGTACCGGATCGGTACCGATGGGCATCACAGGATAGTGTACCGCTGCCGTCGATGTCGATGCAATTGGTACCCGGCAGCGGAACTGGTATCGGGTCCGGTACCGGAATCGGTACCGAAAACGGAGTTTGTTGCGGTACCGAAGGCGTTGCAGCTTGTATGAATGCCGTGATGGCACGTTGCATGGTCAGAATATTCTGATCCATCGACGCCACCAATGTCTGGATGTCGGTACCGGTGTGAACCGCCGGTACCCCAGAACATTGTAACAGGTGATCGGTCGAGGCCGAGCCATCGATGTCAACCTGTGACCCCATAGATAAAGCTTTGGAAGCCGGAGCCTCCCGCCGGGGTAATTTTGCCGGTGTGGATTCCTCGAGAGCAAGCCCAGGGGCATCTCGATACTTAGAGGGAGATGTACTCTTCGAGGACTGGCCAGATTTAAGTTTGGTTACCTGAGATCCATGGGAGGAAGAAGCAGCCCTGGAAGACGTCGATGCCACAGAAGCTGCATCAGAGGGAAACAGGGTACTGAGCTTGGCTGCTCGATTCTGTAAACCTCTTTTAGACATCATGGAACAGGACTCACAGTCCGCGATGGAATGGTCAGGACCTAAACATTTAAGACACCAGTCGTGGGTGTCGGTGACAGAAATAGTGCTACTGCACTTCGTGCACTTTTTGAACCCGGAGGCGGGCTTTTCCATGAGGAAAAATTTTCTGCAGGCCTAAGGCCACAGAAAGAAAAAATGCACTGAAGTAGAAGAGAGTAGTTTTTTGTTTTTTGTTTTTTAAAGAAAGAAATAACCGGCGGTACCAGTCCGGAGTCGAGAAGGCAGACACGCGACTAAAGAAATAAAAGAAAAAATAAGAACTTCTTCAGCGGTGTCAGGAAACACGACCTGCTGGCTCCGCGGAAAAAGAAGAACTGGAGAGAGGCGGTTAGGAAAGGCGGGAAGGCAGCACGCAGGCGCTGTGGGATGCTCCCAAAAGCTTCCCTTTTGGACGCTGGGGAGCGTTCCCGCACAGGCTCCGTCGGTACCAACGATACCCATATGTGAAGACTCATTCCTGCTTGTTCCTGGAGATCACCTGTTACAGGTGAGTAACTACGCTTTCTCCAGGAACAAGCAGGAAGTCAGTCTTCACATATGGGACTCCCAAACTACAGGCTACCAAAAAAAACTGTAAAAGCCACAGGCAACCCAAAAGGTGGAACGTAAGGGCGCTGTTTGGCTAGAAGACTGACACTGCAGCAGCAGCATCGAGGATGCAATCCCCACCGCGGTAGCCTGGACATCACGGGTTAGAGGGCAGGAGTTGCATCATTCCCCGAAGAGGTGAAGGAGTACTATCTGGCCGAAGGTGCTGTCCATCCGGGAAGTCCATTCCAGACAGTAGTATGCAGCGAAGGTGTGCACCGAAGACCAGGTGGCGGCCTGGCATATCTCCAGTAAGGGCACCAAGTGTATGCTCGCCACCACCATGGCATACACATTGTGAGCTGTTACATGATGCTCCAGAGAGAGCCCCGCCTGCTGATAGGTGAAGGAGATGCAGTTGGCCACCCAGCGTGAGAGGGTGCACTTGGAGACTGCATGCCCCAGTCGACTGGAGTCAAAAGAGAAAAACAGCTATATTGAGCAGCGATGGGGCTGCATCCTCTGAATGTAAAAGGACAATGCACGCTTATAATTGAGCATGTCCAGTAAGACTTCCACCTTAGAAGAATGAGGCCTAGGGAAGATGGTGGGCAGTAGAGTCCCATTCTCATGCAATGGCAGGTCTGGGAAGCTCTCTAGTGGTAGCGGGTCCCTTCGGGACAGCTGCAGAAGTAGGGGGAATCAGACTGCCTAGGCCACTAGGGCACAATGAGAATTACTGAGGCTGCTTCTGCTTGGATCTTGAAGAGGGCCCGCGGCACCAAGGGCATGGGCGGGAACGCATACAGGAAGCCTCTGGACCAGGGAGGGAGAAAAGCATCCACCACCTTCCAGACCCGGGTCAACTTCTGTGAGCAGAATCAAGGCAGCTGTGCATTGTCCAGACTGGCAAAGAGGTCTATCTCTGGGGTCCCCCCAACACCAGAAAATCTCTCCCAGCATGGCTGGGTTCAGTCTCCACTCGTGGGGCTGGAGTACACAGCTCAGGCAGTCAGCTAGCACGCTGTCCAGGCCCGGCAAGTACTCTACTTTGAGGGAGATGTTCTTCCCTATCACAAAATTCCAGAGGCACAATGCCTGCCAACAGAGGTGGTATGACCCCCATGTCACCTTGCTTCTTAATGTAGAACATCGATACATGGTGGAGGGGTTGCACTCTATGTTAGAGAGGGCATTGAGTCACAAAGGATTAAAGTTTTGCAAGAAACAAAATTTGCTGTAGAATCTCTATGGACTGAAATTCCATATAAAAAGGGGAAAGGGATGGGGAAAGCAATAGCAGTGGGGGTGTACTATTGACCGCCTAGCCAGAATGAACAAATGGATGATATAATGCTCAAAGAAATCAGGGAAGCTAACCAAAGTTACAGCACAGTAATAATAATGGGTGATTTCAATTATCCCCGGTATCAACTAGGTCAGCGTCATGGCAGGACATGCTAGGGAGATAAAGTTTCTAGATGAAATAAATAACTGCTTTTTGGAGCAGCTTGTTCATGAACTGACCAGATAGGAAGCCATTTTGGACCTAGTCCTTAGTGGAATACAAGATCTGGTGCAAGAGATAAGGGTGCTGGGGCCACTTGGCAATAGTGATCATAGCATGATCGCGTTTGATTTAATAAATGGAGAAGGGAGGGTAAGAAAATCCACAGTACCAGCTTTTAACGCTCAAAAGGGAGACTATGATAAAATGAGGAAAATAGTTAAGAAAAAACTAAAAGGAGCAGCTGCAAAGGTTAAAGACTTACATCAAGCAAGGGTGGTGTTTAAAAATACTATCTTGGAAGCCACGGCACAGCATCAGGGGTTCAGTGGAGGCAGAAGCCTCGGGAACCTCTCGAATCCTCACTGATGCTTTGGAGGACAAATCCTCCCTGCCAGGGATGCCTGGACTGATGACTGAAGTCGGACGAAGTCTGTGATGACTCCTGGTGTGAGCGGGAACGTTCACAGGATCGCTCCCTCGATGTCCTAGGCTTACCGGGAGGGTCTTTCTGACTTGGATCCTTTGCAATCTCCAAGGACTCTCGAGGAAGAAACTTGTCCTTTTTTGGGCGTGAAGGAGAGGGGTTTTTGGATCTCTTCTCTCCGTGCTTGGATTCTTTAGAGTGCTTAGAGGTTGGAGAACTCAATGACGTCCTTGAAGAGGTTGAGGCCAAGAAAAAGGTGTCTGAGGGGAAGAGTTCCCAAAACCTTTTGGCTCGGATCCAGATGCCCCTTTTAGTCATTTGTTTACAGAGGGCACACTTGGTAGGGATGTGATCTAGGCCGAAGCATTCGAGGCACCAGTCGTGCTTGTCAGTTATTGAAATGGTGCCAGCACACTTCGTGCACATCTTAAAGCCACTGGTGGGTTTCTCCATGTTGAGGGAAAGTATAGGCCCCAAGGGGCAGGGAAGGTCCTAAGAGAAAAGACCTCTTTTTGTAAAAAAAAAAAATTCATATTCTCTTGAAGAGAGGTAGGAAAAGAAAATAAAGAGTAGACAGAAGCAATCAGAAATATCAAGCAATATGCGGTAAAGGCAAAGGTTTCTTCAGCGGTGGCAGGAGTTAAACCTGTCAGCACCGCGGAAAAAGAAGAACTGAGGCGAGTCAGTCAGAAGAGCGGGAGGGCACCAGTGCAAGCACAGAGGACTGCTCCCAAACGCTTTCCTATTGGTAGCTGCGAAGCTGCCCACGCGGGCTCAGTCGGTATCCGATGTCACCCATATGTGAGGACTATATTCCTGCTTGTTCCTGGAGCTAGAGAGAATTTCAGAAGAAGCTTCCTCTGGAAGCAAAAATGCGTAATAAAGACTTTTTCAAGTGCATTTGTAGCAAAAAAAACTTCTAACTGAATCAGATCGACCATTAGATGATAGAGGGGTAAAAGGGGCACTAAGAAGGGACAAGACCATAGCGGAGAGATTGAATGAATTCTTTGCTTCGGCCTTTATTGAGGAAGATGTAGGAATGTTACCTATGACTTAAATGGTATTTAATGGTGATGCCGCAGAAGAATTGAAAGAAATATCAATACACCGGGAAGATGTATTACAACTATTTGATAAACTGAAGAGTAGCAAATCACCTGAACTGGATGGTATACTCCAAAAGTGTTGAAGGAAACTGAAATATGAGATTGAAGACCTACTACTGTGAACTATCATTAAAATCATCTGTAATATCTAAAGATTGGAGGATGGCCAATGTAATACCAATTTTTAAAAAGGGTTCTGGGGGTGATCCCGGAAACTACAGACCAGTGAGCCTGACGTCAGTATCGGGAAAAATGATAGAAACCATTATAAGGAACAAAATTACTGAACATGTAAATTGTCACGGCTTAATGGGAGACAGTCAACATGGCTTTAGATAAGAAAGATCTTGTCTTACTAATCTGTTATGTTTTTTTGAAGGTGTGAATAAACAGGTAGACAAAGGTAAGTCAGTTAATATAGTGTATTTGGATTTTCAGAAAGGCTCTGGCAAGGTCCCTCATGAGAGACTCTTGGCGAAACTAAAACGTTATTCGATAGCAGGCAGTGTACCACTGTAGATCAGGAACTGGTTAAAAGATGGAAAGCAGGGGGTAGGGCTAAATGGCCAATTTTCCAAATGGAGAAAGTTGAGTAGTGGAGTATCCCCAGGGATCTGTGCATGATCTGCTGCTTTAACATATTCATAAATGACCAGGAAATGGGAATAACGAGTGAGTTAATCAAATTTGCAGATGACACAAAATTATTCAAGTTGTTAAAATCAATGAGGATTGTGAAAAACTGCAAGAGGACCTTAACAGAAGACTGGGCATCCAAATGGCAGATGAAATTTAATGTGGACAAGTGCAAAGTTATGCACCTAAGAAAGAACAACCCAAACTATAGTTACACAATGCAAGATTCCACATTAGGAACCACCACCAAGAAAAAAGATTTAGGCTTCATCGTGGATAATACATTGAAATCCTCCACCCAGTATGAAGCAGCAGCCAAGAGAGCAAATAGAATGCTAAGTATCATAAGGAAAGGAATGGAGAATAAAACAAAGGATATTATAATGCCTCTGTATTGTTCTATGGTGCGACCACTCCTTGAATATTGTGTGCAATTCTGGTCGCCGTATCTTAAAAAGGATATAGCGTTATTAGAAAAGGTACAGAGAAGAGCCACCAAAATGTTAAAGGGGATGGAAGGATACCCCTATGAAGAGAGGCTAAAAAGGTAAGGGCTCTTCAACCTGGACAAGAGACGGCTGAAGGGAGATAAGATAGAAGTCTACAAATTAATGAATGGAGTGGAGCAGGTAAACGTAGATCAATTGTTTATGCCATCAAAATATAGAAAGACTAGAGGACATATAATGAAGGTACAGGGTAACGTATTTAAGACTAATAAGAGAAAATATTTTTTCACTCAAAGTGTAATCAAACTCTGGAATTTAACAGAGGATGCAGTAAAAGCTGTTAGTGGTGCCGAGTTTAAAAAAGGTTTGGACAAATTCCTGGAGGAAAGCTCCATAAACCATTATTAAAGTGGACCCAGAATATCCACTGCTTGCCCCAATAAAAGCATTGTGGAACCTGTGTCTTTTGGGGAAACTGCTAGGTACTTGTGACCTAGATTGGCCACTGTTGGAAACAGGATACTGTGCTTGATGGACCTTGGTCTGACCCAGTATGGTATCTCTTATGTTCTTATGTTGTGCATCTGGACCTGAACCACCTGCCCTTCCAGATGATCCTGGAAGACGCGCAGTGCATAATAGACAGCTCTGCGTTACAGCAGGTTGATCTGTGAGGCACTCTCCTCTGTGGACCAAGGACCCTGTAATTACAGATGATTGCACTGGGCCCCCAGACAAGCTTGATGCATCCGTTGTGAGGGTGCAGTGTGCTGGAGAAGCCTGGAAGGTCAGGCCGGCTCCGAGGTTTAGGCGGTTCTACCACCAGGCGAAGGTGGTTTTCAGGTCCTACCACCAGGCTAGGGAGGTTTTCAGGGCATGGTAGCTGACTGCTTGAGCTGCCAGGATATGGTCCTCCAGACTGCCAGACGCCTCTGTCCACTGGTTGCTGAGGGCCCACAGCACCTGCCTTATGCAGAGGCGGGCAAATGGGGTGACGTGGATGGTGGAGGACATGTGCTACAGGAGACGGAGTTATTTGTCTGGCCTTGAACATCCCTGGCCAGGGCTGATGGCTGCTGAGCTCGATCGAGAGGTAGGAACACTTTTGCATGAGTGGAATCGAGGAGGGCGCCGATGATCTCCAGTTGCTGGGTGGACCGAAGGTGAGACTTTGGGAAGATTACCACAAAGTCCAGGCTCTACAGCAGCCCGATGGCACATTGCGTTGCACTGCAGGCTTCCCCCAGCATGGTGGCTTGAATGAGCCAATAGTTTAAATAATGGAAAACGAATACCCACAGAAGTTGAAGGTGAGTGGCCACAATCGCCAGGCATTTTGTGAATACTCTGGGAGCCGAGATGAAACTGAAGGGGAGTACCTATTACTGGAAATGTCGTCCACCCATGACAAACTGGAGGTACTGACGGTGCCTTGGGTGGATCAGGATGTGGATGTAGGCATCTTTGAGATCAAAGGAGCATAGTGAATCTCCCTGCAGGAGGTAGGGCAGCAAGATTCCAAGGGATGCCATCTTGAATTTTTCCTTGACTAGGAGGTGGTTTAGGTCCCATAGATCCAGGTTAGGCCAGAATCCCACGGTCTTCTAGAGGACAAAGAAGTAGCGGGAGTAGAACCTATGCCCTGGAGGTGCAGGGGATGGGTTCAACAGTTTGATCTTCAAGTAAATCCTTGAGCTCCTTCAGCAGAAGCTCACTGTGAAAAGGGTCTATTGGTAATTCTCCAGGGAAGAAGAGAGGAGGCAGCTGGGCAAATTGGAGGAGATAACCTTCTACGACCACCTGCAGCACACCCAAGAATCTGTGGTGATGCTTGACCACCGGTGAGCAAAGTAGACCTGATGTCCTCCTGTGAACCCTGGACACTGTATATTCTGGGGGAGTGAGGCTATGTCCAAGGAGTCAAACCCCCCCCCCCCCAGGCTGTGGCGCTGTTTGGGGTTTTGGCTTATGGGGGCCATGCCCCTGGCCCTTGGCCTGCTGCCCCACAGGAAAGTATGATAAGCCTAAAAATTGGGGCAGTTTCCTTAAGCCTTCTTGGTTTTCAAGTGGAAGGACTTTTTCCCCGAAGCCTTCTTACAAGAAGGTTCAGACATTTTCTTGGACAGCCTCGTTCTGGTCATGAATTCCTTCTCCAGCTCGTCCACCTTCTCTTGTAATACTATAAAAAACACTCGGTCTGTTTTCAGAGTGACAAAATTGTGTCCAAAATCAAGTACTAATCACGCCACTCTAACTCTAGTAAAACATGAAATCTTATTTTTTATTTTATCTTACTGTAGGGATTCTTCGAGCCTATCGTGCCGTTATTCAAACCTTATATACTCCAAATTTTATCTTTCTTAAAGCTCTACATCTGGTGCATAAAAGGTCTCAGACTCATTGGCACTCTATTATCGATACTGAGACTTATCTATCGTAGTACTTATTAGTATCAATGACCTTATCCGCACCTTTAAAAACCCACAGGTTAAATATTTTGACTTTTTTCTCTGTCATGGGTTTGCCGATGAGGTTCTCCCCCAGCACGGAATATTGGTTAATTTGTCCTGAATCTACTGCTCCAAGTCAGAGGACAGTAGCCAGATAAAGTGTCGGGCACTAACCCCCACCTCAGCTACCCGAGCCATCGACTCGAAGCCATCAAAGGCTGCTTGAATTTGAAACTTGGAACACACTCTGACCGATAACACCAGGGTCCTGAAGTGCTCAAGGCCTACCAACCCAGCGATTTCCTTCACCAGGTTCCCCAGGTATATGCCCATGTACAGCTGGTATGCCTGGATCTGAGCTGTGAGCATGGAGCCCTGGAAACACTTATTGCCAAAAGCATCCATGGTGCGCATCTCCCTGCTTGGAGGCACCGAGAAATGTCTCTTCTGGCTTTTAATGCAACGCATAGCCGACGCCACGAACATGGAGTTATGTGGCAGCTGTGTTTTCTGGAAGCCGGAGCTCCAGCCGACTCAATACTGTGAATCGATGGTTCTGTGGGGGCCAGAGGAGAAAGAGTTAACACAAAAAATCTAAATGTTGTCTAAAGGCTGGAATTGTACTGAGATACGTACGTGAAGTTTTATGTGACATCATATGGAAACAATGCGAAAACACATTTATCAGTAAGTGGACAGAGAAAGGGTAAAAAGGCAACCATGACATATAAATATGCCAGCTTAGTATGAAGAGAACAAATGGAGTCCTAATGCAGGATGGGGAGCTAACAAGCTATATTTCTTGGGAACTAAAGGGTGGTGGGAGAACCAAGCAAAAAGAACTGAGTGAGTGGGGGAAATGTCAGATAACAATATAAATCTGACAAGGCCTAGATAAACATGGACCCAAGAAAGGTCAACAGAAAGGGGTACAGACATGAGTAGAACAACAAGGCAAAACACACAAGTGAGAGCCCCAGACAGCTGGAACAAAAATTAGGTAATTTGAGAAAAATGCCCTGAACAGCAAATATGATCCTGAAGGAACTTCTGGCTACCAAAAATAAACATGAGATCATTAATGAAGAACCTCTACCCTACAATGTTTGCTTAATTGATGTTCCTAAGCACTCCATTGTTGGTGGAATAGCCCTGTTTTTAGATGCAGATGCCGTTTCTACTGAAATGCAGGTGCTGCTTGTGTTTTGAGGCAATGACATTAACTGCACTGAAGCCTTGAACTACCTACTGGACTATAAGTACTCTCATACCGTTGAACTGTCCATTGACCAGGAGAGCCTTGATATCACTGATTACAACTTTGATTCGCATGATGTGGACATTGTGCCTGTCTTTGCCCTTCTCTTGGCAATTAAATTCTTGATTTCCTTATATCATCAAAGACAGATGTGTACCCTGCGTCATCGTGTACACCATGGACCTCCACTACCTACCATGCATCTGCAGGATTTGATAGAACATCACCTCATTGACTAGTGACGCCATTAACCTTTCAGTTATGCATTACTTTTAACTGAATTGGTTCATTCATCAATGAAAGCTTGTGTTTTGTTTACTAACCCATGTATGTATTTAGGTGATCAGTTGAAGTTACACTAACACATTATATATACCAAGTTATACATTGAGTAGGTTAAGTTCACTGTACTACTAAGTTTGAAATTATACTCATTACGTTGATTGAGTTGATTTGTATTAACTTATTTTACAGTATTAACTTATTTTACAGCTTTTGTGTATGCACAGTATAATTACTCAGGCAGTATTGCTTCCAATGCAACTATTATGCTTAGAGTAACCTTTAGTTAAGCATGTGATTTGGTTCTGACCTGCACAGTAGACTGCTAGTTAGCTAGGTTTTAAGAGGGAATATAGTGCCTAGCTATTTCCATCTTAAAAGAAGGGACAATGTAGGGCTGGGTACCTGTTCAGAAACTAATGTCTGAACCAATACCATGGCTTCCTGTTATAAGATGGGGCTTGCTCTGAACCAAAGATTGTATTAAACAAGATGGATTCATGTTTTGTTATAACTCAGCATTAAAACTTGCAGATCAAGCAATTCTGCAAGTTTATGTACTTCACAGCAAAAGTATTATTCCAGCTGACTATGTGCAGAAGAACACTGCTGAGACCTTCACTTTGCTACTGCAACTAGTATTAGCAACAATGTATGGACTAGCGTCCTAGAAACTTTTGCATCATGGACCTTTGTTCACAGAAGGACCACCTATTAGCTATTACCGGATTTGCTGAACTTGACATACAGGATTTGAGAACAGCCAATCACCGGGCCGTCACGACAAAGAATTATACGCTGGACACAGAGGGTCAGAACACAGACGCAGCCCAGAAAACACCTGCAGCACTCTGGATCATTCACAGAGGCTGGCAAAATACCTGGAAACTTTAACTTCTGTTTTGCTTGCCTGTTTCTCTGGTTGGAAAGTCAGATAGCGTTCAAGGGCGGAACGGAGTGAATCTCTCCCACAGACCTGCAGCTCGGTGTGACCACACAATTCATCTCAGCTGATGTTGGACCTCTGCCATACTTCGACTTCGTGCCATTCCAGAGATAATTTCTTGGACCCAGCAAAACTGTTCTGGCAAAAGCTAAGGTACTGATCTTTAATTCCACCCTCCCCCCCCCCCACCCCCAGGTTGGGGCTAGCTTAGACAGACAGATAATGTACTGTACGTCTGAGTGCAGAGCAAACCAGTGACGTTGGTCCCTAAAACAGAGATTAGGTCTCTTGGTAAATGTAACACAGAGTTGCATAACATTCTACCTCAGAAAAGCGTAGTTACTCACCTGTAACAGCTGTTCTCAGGGGACAACAGGAATCAGTCCTCACATATGGGTGACATTGGCTCCGATGGAGCCCTCATGTGGAACAAATACCGAGCTTTCAGAGAAAGCCTTTGGGAGTTGCCATCACGCATGCGCGGTCCCCCTCCCCTCCAAGGATGCCATCTTGCTCCAATGCTCCTGTCGATGCTTGGGTGTCGGTACCGGTGGAAGCGGCCACGACCCCAGAACATAAAACCAGTAGTTCTGCAGAGGTGGAAGCCTCTGGAACATCCTCGAGCCCGTTAATGCTTTGGAGCCCGAAGACCTTTGCTGGTGAACTATCCTCGAGGGCAATGCCAGTGGCATCTCGATACTTAGAAGGAGATCTACCCTTTGAGGTCCGGCCAATCTTGGAAGACTTAAACTTAGTTACCTGAGATCCATGGGAGGAAGATGAGACCCCTGGACGACATCGATGCAACTGACATCATGTCCGCGGCAAAGAGGGTACCGAGTTTTGCAGATCTATTCTGCAGGCCCCTCTTGATCATCTTTCTGCAGGAGAGAGACTCCGTTGGACAATATTCGGGACCTAAATATTTTAGACACCAGTCATGGGTGTCGGTGATGGATATGGTACCGCCACAGTTAGAGCATTTTTGGAAACCACTAGCTGGTTTCTCCATGACTAAATAAAAAATGGGCCTAGTTCCCAAAATGACGCCTAGCACCAAAATATAAAAGTAGCATTTTTTTTTAAAGAGAAAAGAAGAACAGGAGGTACCAGTAGGCATCGAAGGAAGACAGACACGACCACAAAAAACAAAGAATAAAACGAAAATTTTCTGCGGTGACAGGGAACACGTCCTGTCTGCTCCGCAGAAAACGAAGAACTGAAGTGACAGAGGTACAGAGGCGGGAAGGCAGCAGGCAGGCGCTGTGGGATGCTCCCAAAAGCTTTCCTATTGGACGCTGGGGAGCATTCCCGCGCGTGGGCTCCATCGGTACCGACGATAGCCATATGTGAAGACTACATTCCTACTTCTTCCTGGAGATCTACGCTTTCTCCGGGAACAAGCGGGAAGTCCGTCCCCACATATGGGACTCCCCAGCTATGGGCTACACAAAAACTATAGCTAAAAAAAGGTCCCCTCTATGAGAACCGCAAGCAGCCGCAATACCAATGTAAACTAAGGGAAAAGCACTCTGGTAGACTGAACACAGAAGGGTCGGAGGGCAGGAGTTGCCTAGACTTCGAAAAGGTTACGGAGTACAGCCTGGCCGAAGGCACTGTCCCGCCAGGACTCCCTGTCCAGGCAGTAATGGGTTGTCTGCCAAAGGAACAGAGCGCAAATGAGCCACTGATGCTGTCATGGCCCTAACCCTATACTACTACTACTGAGCATTTGAATAGCGCTACAAGACGAAAGCAGCGCTGCACAGACAAATAAGAGACAGTCCCTGCTCATCAGAGCTTACAATCTAGTCAAGAAAAAACACAGAAGGTGTAGGGCAGGGATAAAGCAAGGGAAGGAAAGAGGATGTGTGTGGAGAAAGAGAGAGAGGAGTCAAAGACAACCCCCAGATTGCAGGCTGAGGAAACAGGAAGGAGTACAGAGTTATCCACAGAGACTGAGAAAGGAGGAAGAGGAGAGGAGGTTTTAGGGGGAAGGATGAGAAGTTCAGTCTTGGCTATGTTCAATTTCAAGTGGCGGTGAGACATCCAGGCAGCAATGTCAGAAAGGCAGGCAGAGATCCAGCTCTGGATAGCCGGAGAAATTTCAGGTGTAGAGAGGTAGATCTGGGAGTCATCAGCATACAGATGGTACTGAAAGCCATGGGAAGAGATAAGCGCACCAAGGGACTGGGTGTAGACAGAGAAAAGGAGCAGACCCAAGACAGATCCTTGGGGTAACACCAACTGGGAGCGGGGTAGCAGAGGAGGAGAAGCCACCAGAACACACACTGAAAGAGCGATGGGAGAGATAGGAGGAGAACCGGAATAGTAGAGAGCCCCTAAAACCAAGCGAGGACAGGGTATCAAGGAGAAGGTTGTGGTCAACAGTGTCAAAAGCAGCAGAGAGGTCAAAAAGGATGAGGACAGAATTAAGGCCCTTTGATTTTGCCAGGAACAAGTCGCTGAAGACTTTGGCAAGAGCCGTTTCAATAGAGTGTAAAGGACGAAAGCCAGACTGTAAGGGATCCAGGAGGGCATGAGAAGAGAGGACGTCGAGGCAGCGGTGGTGAACCGCACATTCAAGTAGTTTAGAAATGAAGGGAAGGATAGAGATGGGTCGATAATTAGAAGGACAGGTCGGGTCAGGTGAGGGTTTCTTGAGGAGAGGTGTGACCACAGCATGTTTGAAGTCTGCAGGGACTGTTGTAGTAGAGAGCGATAGGTTGAGAATATGAGAGATGGAAGGGACAACGGTGGAGGAAGCACAGTTAACTTACCTGTAACAGGTGATCTCTGGGAACAGCAGGAATAAGTCTTCACATATGGGTACGTCGGTACCGACAGAGCCTGCGCGGGAAAGCTCCCCAGTGTCCCAAAAAGGAAAGCTTTTGGGAGCATCCCACAGCGCCTGCGCGCTGCCTTCCCGCCTTTCCCAACCGCCTCTCTCCAGTTCGAGTTTTAAAGCTGAGACAAAGAGAGAGAGGAAAGGAAAGATAGATAGAGAGATACAACTCCTAGGGGAGGTGGGTGGGTTGTGAAGGACTTATTCCTGCTGTTCCCAGAGATCACCTGTTACAGGTAAGTAACTGTGCTATCTCCAGGAACAAGCAGGAATGAGTCTTCACATATGGGGAATCCCCAGCTAGAGATGCCCGGGAGATCCCCAAGGTTGCGAGACCCTGAGAAGGGTTCTACCTCCTCCCATGGATCTCAGGCATCCAACCAGGGATGGAGGGTAGGAGTTGATTAAGCATGGAACAGGTGTTTGAGAACAGCCTGACCAAACAAGGCATCCCGGCGGGAGTCCTTGTCCAAGCAGTAATGGGCTGTGAAGGTATGAACCGAGGCCCAGGTGGCCGCTCGACAGATCTGGTCGATGGACACAGAATTTAGATGAGCCATAGATGTTGCCATGGCCCTCACATTGTGAGCTGTGACATGGCCCTCCAGAGAAAGGTTCTTACTTTGGTAGGCGAAAGAAATACACTGAGCAATCCAATTTGACAGTGTCCTCTTAGAGACTGGAAGTCCCAAATGAGAGGGATCAAAGGCAAAAAAGAGTTGAGAAGACTTTCTATGTTGCTGTGTCCTTTGTAAGTAAAAGGCAAGAGCTCTCTTACAATCCAGGGTATGAAGATTCCTCTCTGCACTTGATGCATGAGGACCTGAAAAAAGACAGGTAAATATACCTCTTGGTTAAGATGAAAAGGCAAGACCACTTTAGGCATAAAGTGTGGATTGGTCCTAAGGACTACCTTATCATGATGGAACCTTGTATAAGGTGGATTAGCCACTAAGGCCTGCAGTTCACTGATGCGGCGAGCTGAGGTGACTGCAATAAGAAAGATAACCTTCCAGGAAAGACATTTCAAGGAGGTAGTGGCTAAGGGTTCAAAGGGTGGCTTCATGAGCTGACCAAGAACCAGATTCAAGTCCCATGCCACTGGAGGTGGTCTAATGGGAGGTTTAGTTAAAAGAAGGCCTCTCATGAATCTTGCAATAAGAGGATGAGAGGAAACAGGTTGTCCATTGAGAGGCTTGAGAGATGCTGCAATAGCACTCAAATGGACCCTTACTGAATTTGTTTTGAGGCCTGCATGGGAAAGATGAAGGAGAAACTCTAGTAAAGAATTCAAAGGTATTGCTAGAGGGTTAATACCCTTCTCAGCACACCAAATGGTAAACCTTTTCCATTTAAAAGCATAGGAACGTCTAGTAGAAGGCTTTCTGGAAGCATGAAGGATATCTCTTACTTGCTGAGAGAGATGCCAATCTTGAAGGTCTAAGCCTTCAGCAACCAAGCCCTGAGATGGAGAGATTGGGGGTTTGGGTGCCACAACGTTCCCCCCTCCTGAGACAGGAGATCTGGAGCAGACCCCAAGTCCAGAGAGGGAGCTTGAGAGAGATGCAGAAGCAGAGGGTACCACACTTGGCGTGGCCAACGTGGAGCTATGAGGATCATAGTCCCTCGATCTCTCTGAAGCTTGAACAGGGTCTTGGGAATTAGGGAAATGGGTGGAAAGGCGTACAGGAAGTCTTGACCCCAGTGAAGGAGGAAGGCATCCTTGGCCTGAACTCCCTGACACGGAAATCTGGAACAGAATCAGGGAAGTTTGGCATTCCACGGACTTGCAAAGAGGTCTATGTCCGGGGTTCCCCAAATTTGAAAGACTCTGACTATTTGGTCCATATGAAGGGACCATTCGCGTGGAAGCACAACTCGACTGAGTCTGTCTGCCCAAGAGTTTTGAACTCCTGGAAGGTATACTGCCAGAAGATGAATTTGATGCTCTCTGGCGAAGGCCCACAATCTCAGAGCTTCGTTGCAAAGCGACAGAGAGCCAGTCCCTCCCTGCTTGTTCACATAGAACATGGCTACTTGGTTGTCCGTGTGAATGAGGACTGTCTTGTAGCTGAGCAGGGAATGGAAGACTCTGAGAGCCAGGAAGATTGCTCTGAGCTCTAAGATGTTGATATGTAGAGAGGCCTCCTGTGGGGACCAAGTGCCCTGGGTGGAGAGGTCTTGGAGATGAGCTCCCCAACCCTTTGGAGAGGCATCTGTTGTAAGGATTGCTTGGGGTAACAGCTGTTGGAAGGGGGACCCCAGCAAGAGATTTTGAGTGGACTTCCACAACTGGAGAGACCAAAAGAGGCGCCTGGAGGTTGCTATTTTGTCTGACAGACCCCCTGATGCCTGGGTCCACTGGGTGGACAAAGTCCATTGAGCTGCCCTCATGTGAAGGCGAGCATAAGGGACCACATGCATAGTGGATGCCATGTGGCCTAGTAGTTGTAACATCTCTCGAGCAGTTAAATGGGTTTTTAACTGAATCTGGGAGGCTAACTGCACCAAGCGTAGGCAACGGGCCTGGGGAAGATAGGCCCTTGCAGTTGTAGTATCCAGCAAGGCCCCTATGAACTCTAGAGACTGAGTAGGGGTGAGTTGGGACTTTGGAATGTTTATCACCAGTCCCAGATACTGTAGAACACGCATTGTGCAGGTTAGGGAAGTCTGGGCCTCTGATTGGGATGGAGCTCGGCTGAGCCAGTCATCCAGATATGGGAATACGAATATTCCTAGAGTGCGTAGAAATGCAGCTACTACTGCCATGCATTTTGTGAACACTCTTGGAGCAGAGGCCAGACCAAAAGGAAGCACCCTGTATTGGTAGTGCTTTCCTTGATAAAGGAACCGAAGGAACCTTCTGTGTGTTGGATGGATGAGTATATGGGTATACACATCCTTGAGATCTAGAGAACAAAGCCAATCCTGACTCTGAAGGAATGGAAGAAGAGTACCTAGAGAAATCATCTTGAATTTCTCCTTGCATAGGAATTTGTTCAATTCTCTGAGATCTAATATGGGTCTGTAGCCCCCTGTTTTCTTTGGAATTAGAAAGTAGGGGGAGTAGAACCCTGAGCCCTGTTGAAGAAGAGGTACTTCTTCTATTGCCCCTTGGGCAAGAAGGGTAGAAATCTCCTGACCCAGAAGGTCGAGGAGAGATGTTGGAGAATTGAACTGTCTCACCATGGTGTAAGGAGGAAGGTTTGAGAAATGAAGTTTGTACCCTTCCCTTATGATGGAAAGGGTCCACTGCTCTGCTGTGATTTACTCCCTTCTGGGAGCAAAGTGAGCTAACCTTCCTGGAATGGTGAGAGGCTCTGTTTCTTCTAGAGCCAGAAAGGCTAAGTTCTCTAGCTGCAAGTCAAAGGCCCTGAGGAGGCTGAGGCTGTTGGGCTACAGTAGTCCTTGCAGCCTTAGGCTTGGCCTGTTTAGGTTGTTGACGCTTTACAGCAAAACGACCTGCAGAAGATGTCTGTTGACCATAAACAGGATAACATCTTCCCTTCTTGGGAAAATATGCCTTTTTGAATAACCTCTTCTTGACAGGATTAGAGGTAGACTTTGAAAGCCTATCCAAAGCAGAATTTTCTGCATCCTTTTGTGTGGCCTTTGCTTGCCAATCCTTGCCAAACAGGTTTTCACCTGTACAAGGAAGATTTCCTAATCCATCTTGGACCCAAGGTTCCAAATCAGAAGCTTGTAACCAAGCAATTCTGCGTGCACCTATGGCAATGGCCGAGGCTCTGCTGGCCCCCTCAAAAGAGTCAAAGGCTGCACGGTTAGAAAATTTGGAAACATCCTGGGCACGCTTAAGCCAGGTAAGAAAGTCTTCCCTTTTATCTTCTGGAAGAAAAGGGAGGAAAGTTTGCAGATGATCTGTAACTTCCTTCAGAAACATCCCCATATAGAGACTATAGGAGTTGATTCTGGCAACAAGCATATTAGCTTGGAAAATTTTCCTGCCAAAAGCATCTAAGGTTCTACATTCTCTTCCTGGAGGAGTAGAGGAGTGCCTCTTTGCACTCTAACTTTTTCATAGCAGACTCCACCACAATAGAATGGTGAGGAAGCTGAGTTTTATGAAATCCAGGACAAGGAGGGACACGATACATGGTATCCAACCTACGAGAATGAGAAGAGATGGTGAGAGGAGTCTCCCATATGCCCATCATGTGGTCATAAAGGATCTCATGAATGGGCAAAGTGGCTGCCTCTTTAGGGGCCTTAGGATATTGCAAAATATCCAATTTTTTGGCTCTAGGCTCTGACTCAGGGGCTACTGAGATAGAAAGCCCCTTGGCCACTTCCCTTATGAAGTCCTGAAAAGACAAGTCTTCTGGAGGGGACATTCTTCTTTTTGGAGAAGGCAGCTCCTGAGGAAGGAGTACCGATGCTTCGACAGAGGCCTCCGATGCATCAGAGTCTTCGGAGGAATCGAAGTATCGCCTGTCTGGATGCTCCTGTAAAGCCCGATACACGTACCGAGTGGTATCGACATCGGGAGTCATCGGTACCGATAGGCATCATCGGACAGGGTACCGCTGCAGTCGACACCGAAGCCGATGTCGATGCAATCGGTACCGGCACCGGAACCGATATCGGAGCCGGTACCGACAACGAAGCTTATTGCGGTAGCAGCGGCGTCGCAGCTTGTATGAATGCCATAATGGCACGCTGCATGGTCAGAACATTCTGATCCATCGACGCCATGAATGTCTGGAGGTCGGTACCGGCAGATTCCACCGGTACCCCAGAACATTGCAACAGGTGATCGGTCGAGGCCGTGCCATCGATGTCAACCTGTGACCCCATAGGAGGAGCTTTGGAAGCCGGAGCTTTGGAAGCCGGAGCTTACCGCCGGGGTACTTTTGCCGGTGCAGGATCCTCGAGGGCAAGCCCGGAGGCATCTCGATGCTTAAAGGGAGATCTACCCTTCGAGGACCGGCTGGACTTATGTTTGGTTACCTGAGATCCATAGGAGGAAGAAGCAGCCCTGGAAGACGTTGATGCCACCGAAGCTGC
The DNA here is from genome assembly GCA_033557465.1 of Ichthyophis bannanicus. Classification (NCBI taxonomy): domain Eukaryota; kingdom Metazoa; phylum Chordata; class Amphibia; order Gymnophiona; family Ichthyophiidae; genus Ichthyophis; species Ichthyophis bannanicus. The sequence continues at coordinate 67,084,021 of CM066033.1, forward strand.
ATCAGAGGGAAACAGGGTATTGAGCTTGGCTGCTCGGTTCTGTAAACCTCTTTTAGACATCATGAAACAGGACGCACAATCCGTGATGGAATGGTCAGGACCCAAACACTTAAGACACCAGTCATGGGTGTCGGTAACAGAGATGGTACCGCTGCACTTAGTGCATTTTTTAAACCCGGAGGCGGGCTTTTCCATGAGGAATTTTTCTGTTAGGCCCAAGGCCCAAAGAAGAAAAAATACACTGAAGTGGAACGGAAAGTATCCTTTTTTTTTTTTAAAGAAAAAGAAAGAAAAGACCGGCGGTACCGGTCCGACGTCGAAGGCAGCAGACGCGCGACCAAAGAAATAAAATAAAATAAAATAAAGAACTTCTTCAGCGGTGACAGGAACACGACCTGCTGGCTCCGCGGAAAAGAAGAACTGGAGAGAGGTGGTTGGGAAAAACAGGAAGGCAGCGCGCATGCGCTGTGGGATGCTCCCAAAAGCTTTCCTTTTTGGGATGCTGTGGAGCGTTCCCGCGCAGGCTCCGTCGGTACCGACGTACCCATATGTGAAGACTCATTCCTGCTTGTTCCTGGATATGATGGGGCTTAGGAGAAGGGTGTGGATAGGATCAGAGGAGCAGGTGGTGAGTTTGGAGAAAGAAAGAAGGTGTGCAGTTTCCTCTTCAGAAATCAGAGGAAAGGAAGAGAGGGAAACAGAGGTAGGGGGGAGAGTTGAGAGTGAAAGTAGGGGAAATAATGACTTTGTGGGGAACTGGAGGGTGATCTTCTGGATTTTGTCATAGAAATAGTCAGCCAGGGTTTGGGCAGAGAGGGAGGGAGGGATCAGAGGCGGAGGCACCTTGAGGAGAGAGTAGGGAGTAGTGAAGAGATGGTGAGGATTAGAAGTAAGAGAGTTAGTCAGATGGACATAATAGTCTTGTTTGGCAAGAGCTTTGGTTGACTGGAAAGAGACAAGCCTGAATTTGAAGTGTAGAAGGTCTGCAGGGGAGCGGGATTTGAGCCAAGCGCGCTCCGCAGAACGGGCACAGGAATGTAGATAGCGGGTAGTGGATGAAAGCCAGGGCTGGAGTGCAGAACATCTCACAGGACGTGGTATGGGTGAAGCGAGAGCATCCAGAGCCGAGGAGAGTGCAGCATTATAGGAAGTTACTGCCTCGTCAACAGACTCAGATGACATAGTGGCAGAAAGAGATGAAGAAATAGTGGAAGAGAGAACCAAGGTATCAAAGACTTCTAAATAGGTTGGAGGAGACAGGACGAGGCTGAGGCAGCGGGAGATGAAGATTAAAGCTTAAAAGGTGATGGTCAGATAAGAGAAGAACTGAGCTATAGAAGTTCGAAGGTAGGATGGAAATAGCTTATAAATGGAAGGATACTGGAGGACCTAATGTGGAACCGGTGCTGAAAAGATTAGAATTCATTAGTGAAATGGCTGAGCTACATGCACGTCTGACCCACAAATTGTATGTGTTCCATCGTAGATGGTACCCATATGTTCGATGGAAAAGGGGTCTGGAGGCATAAAGGGGGTAATTTCGTGGGGTGCACAAGCTATGGAGCATCTCGGGGATTTGGATGTTGATCTCAGGTTTCTGTTATGGAGATGGGTTGGAGGAGTTTCATTGTTGGGGGTGCAGTACTGTTTCATAGAAATCATTGGGCGGAGAGGTAGCTGGGGTAGTGAAAGGAGGTGGGGGGTTGTGAAGGTGTAGAGGGATGAGTTGGGGGGGCGTTACGGGTGGTATACAGTTTAGTTTAGAGAAGTAATATGATACAGGAGGGTGGTTGGGGGGGTATGGGGAATACATGTAGTCATGTAATGACTATGATTTTGTTTATTTATAGACATGTTGCTATGTATGATGTCTGATTAGTTGAAGCAAATAATATGGGAAGTTTGGTAAGACTTAGGTTCACCTGATCTTCTTTGAAGGTTGATGTATGATGGAAAATGTATGAATCAGTTTGTGTTCTATCTTTGAGAATAGCTTTGTTAAACGGAACAGGCTTAAATAAAAAAACACTTAAATATTTAAAAAAGAAGAAGTTTGAGGCTAGGCAACTAGAGAAAAACATCAGGTCCAGGCAGTGGCCATGCTGGTGAGTGGGGACAGTGGAACAGAGTAGGAGGTCAAACAAGGAGGTGAGGGAGAGGAGCTTTAAAACATAAGGATCAGAGGGGTTATCGACATGAATGTTAAAATCCCCAAGAATAAGAGTGGGGGAAGAGGAATCCAGAAAGAAGGAAAGCCATGAGTCAAAGTCAGTGAGGAAGGTAGAGGCACACTTGTCAGGAGGTCAATAAATAACAGCTACCCGGAGAGGAAGTGGAGTGAAAAGGCGGATGGAGTGGACTTCAAAAGAGAGAAAGGAGTGAGACTGAGGCAGCAGGAGGGGTTGGAATCGGCAAGAGGGAGAAAGTAGAAGCCCAACACCACCACCACAGCCAGTGGGAAGAGGCGTGTGGGAGAACCGATAGCCCCCATAGCAGAGAGCAGCAGTAGATGCGGTATCATCTGGGAGGAGCCAGGACTCAGTTAGGGCAAGGAGAGGAAGAACATTAGAGATAAAGAGATCATGAGTAAAGCGTAGTTACTCACCTGTAACAGGTGATTTCCGGAAACAGCAGGAATTAAGTCTTCACATATGGGTATCGTTGGTACCGACGGAACCGGCGCAGGAACGCTCCCCAGCATCCAATAGGAAAGCTTTTCGGAGCATCCCACAGCGCCTGCGTGCTGCCTTCCCGCCTTTCCAACTGTCCTTCTCCAGTTGTGTTTATAGCTGAGACAAAAAAGAGAGGGAGAGAGAGGAAGAAAGATACAACTCCTAGGGGAGGTGGGTGGGTTGTGAAGACTAAATTCCTGCTGTTCCCGGAGATCACCTGTTACAGGTGAGTAACCACGCTATCTCAAGGAACAAGCAGGAATATAGTCCACATATGGGGACTCCCTAGCTGCAGATGCCAGGGAGATGGCCCCAGGAAGTTGTCAGCCCTTGTGAAAGGGCCCCACTTCCCCCCATGGATCTCTGGCATCCCACCAGGGACGGTGGGTAGGAATTGATTAAGTCTGAAAAAGGTGTTGAAGAACAGCTTGAACAAACAAGGCATCCCTGCGGGAGTCCTTGTCTAAGCAGTAGTGGGCTGTGAAGGTATGTAACGAAGCCAAAGTAGCTGCTCGACAGATGTCGTCGATAGACACAGAGTGAAGATGAGCCATTGAGGCTGCCATGGCTCTCACCTTTTGAGCAGTGACATGGCCTTCAAGAGGAAGGTACTTACTCTCATAGGCAAAGGATATGAACTGTGCGATCCAATTGGACAGTGTTCTTTTGGAAACTGGAAGTCCCAAATGACTAGGATCAAAAGTAACAAAGAGTTGAGAAGATTTTCTATGTAGCTGTGTCCTTTGCAGGTAAAGCATAGTTACTCACCTATAACAGGTGATCTCCGGGAACAGCAGGAATTTAGTCCTCACATATGGGTATCGTTGGTACGGACGGAGCCTGCGCAGGAACGCTCCCCAGTGTCCAATTAGAAAGCTTTTGGGAGCATCCCACAGCGCCTGCGTACTGCCTTCCTGCCTTTCCCAACTGCCTCTCTCCAGTTGAGTTTTAAAGCTGAGACAAAGAGAGAGAGAGAGGGAAAGGGAAAGAGATAGATAGAGAGATACAACTCCTAGGGAAGGTGGGTGGGTTGTGAGGACTAAATTCCTGCTGTTCCCGGAGATCACCTGTTACAGGTGAGTAACTATGCTATCTCCAAGAAAAAGCAGGAATGTAGTCATCACATATGGGGGACTCCCTAGCTTTAGAAGCCAGGGAGAGACCCCAGACGTTGTGCATCCCTGAGAAGGGCTCCACTTCCCCCCATGGATCTCTGGCATCCTACCAGGGATGGTGGGTAGGAGTTGATTAGGTATGGAACAGATGTTGGAGAACAGCCTGACCAAACAAGGCATCCCGGCGGGAGTCCTTGTCCAAGCAGTAATGGGCTGTGAAGGTATGAACCGAGGCCCAGGTGGCTGCTCGACAGATGTCATCGATAAACACAGGGTGTAGATGAGCCATTGAAGTTGCCATGGCTCTCACATTGTGAGCTGTGACATGGCCCTCCAGAGGAAGATTCTTACTCTGATAGGCAAAGAAATACACTGAGCAATCCAGTTAGATAGTGTTCTCTTGGAGACTGGAAGTCCCAAATGAGAAGGATCAAAAGCAACAAAGAGTTGAGAGGACTTTCTATGTTGCTGTGTTCTTTGTAAGTAAAAGGCTAAAGCTCTTTTACAGTCCAAAGTATGAAGGTTCCTTTCTGCATTTGATGCATGCGGCCTTGGAAAGAACACAGGTAGGTAGACCGCTTGGTTTAGATGAAAAGGCGAGACCACCTTTGGCATAAAGCGTGGATGAGTCCTAAGGACTATCTTGTCATGATGAAACCTTGTATAAGGTGGATCAGCTACTGGTGCTTGCAACTCACTGATGCGACGTGCTGATGTGATTGCAATGAGAAAGATAACCTTCCAAGAAAGGAATTTCAATGAGGTAGTAGCTAAGGGTTCGAAAGGTGGCTTCATGAGCTGACCAAGAACCAAATTTAAGTCCCATGCCACAGGTGGTGGCTTTATGGGAGGCTTAGTTAGCAGAAGGCCTCTCATAAATCTTGCTATAAGAGGATGGGAGGAGATAGGCTGTCCATTTAGGGGCTTGAAGGAAGCTGCAATAGCACTCAAATGGACCCTCACTGAGTTAGTCTTAAGTCCTGCATTGGATAAATGAAGGAGATACTCCAGTAATGATTCCAGAGGTATGGCAATGGGGTTAAGACCCTTCTGCGAACACCATATGGTAAACCTTTTCCACTTGAAAGTATAAGAGCGTCTTGTGGAAGGCTTCCTGGAAGCATAAAGGATATCCTTTATTTGCTGAGGAAGGTTAAGATCATGGAGATCTAGGCCTTCAGCAACCAAGCCCTGAGATGCAGAGACTGGGGATTGGGATACCATAACATTCCATCCTCCTGAGATAGGAGATCTGGAGCAGACCCTAACTCCAGGGAGGGAGCTTGAGAGAGATGTAGAAGCAGAGGGTACCACATTTGCCGTGGCCAATGTGGAACTATGAGAATCATTCGGCCTCTGTCTCTCTGAAGCTTGAACAGGGTTTTGGGAATTAGGGGAATGCGTGGAAAGGCATACAGGAAAGTCTTGACCCCAGTAAAGGAGGAAAGCATCCCTGGCCTGAGTTCCCTGAGCCGGGGAAGTCTGGCATTCAACGGACTTGAAAAAGAGGTCTATGTCCGGGGTTCCCCAAATTTGAAAAATCTTGGCTACCTGGTCTGCATGCAGAGACCACTCGTGTGGAAGCAGAACTCGACTGAGTCTGTCTGCCCAAGAGTTTTGTATGCCTGGAAGATACACTGCCAGAAGATGAATCTGACGCTCTCTGGCGAGGGCCCATAGTCGCAAAGCTTCGTTGCAAAGCGACAGAGAGCCTATTCCTCCCTGCTTGTTCACGTAGAACATGTCTACTTGATTGTCCGTATGAATGAGGACTGTCTTGTAGCTGAGCAGGGTGTGGAACACTCGCAGAGCAAGGAAGATTGCTCTGAGCTCCAAGAGATTGATATGTAGATGAGTCTCCTGTGGAGGGCAGGTGCCTTGGGTGGAGAGGTCTTGCAGATGAGCTCCCCAACCCATCGGAGAAGCATCTGTTGTGAGAGTTGCCTTTGGTAAGGGCTGTTGAAAAGGGGACCCCAGCGACAGGTTTTGAGTGGACTTCCACCACTGGAGGGACAAAATAAGGCGACTTGTGTTTGCTATTTTGTCTGACAGGCATCCTGATGCCTGGGTCCATTGAGTGGATAAAGTCCACTGGGCTTCCCTCATGTGGAGGCGAGCATAGGGAACCACATGCACGGTAGATGCCATGTGGCCTAGTAGTTTTAACATTTCTCGGGCAGTGAGATGAGGTTTTAGCACTGCTTGAGACTGGACGGAGGAATCGGACAGGCCGGCTATCAGCGCCCGCTGCTGCTCCATTAAGGCATGAAACTGTGCTCCAAGGCTGCCATTCTGGACTCAATTCCGGAGGGCTCCGCAGCCACCAGATCGCTGGTTCCTCGGAGGGGAGGCCTCGACGAGGACAGTTGGTACTTGCCTCGGCTGCTCTGGTTCTCGACGAGGCATCTTCGTCGGGTGCTCGGGGCTCCGCGAGCGGCCCCGGGAGGAGCCGGGTCGCTGAGAGCCATCCAGAGACGCCGCCTTTGGGGATTTCTTCTTCCTCTTGTGCTCCCTCGAGGGAGACCCCCTTTCCGAGGAACCTCGACGCTGCTCGGGCTCGGAGTACTCCCCCCGAGATGTGGAGGCCTCGGATGAGGTCCTGGCTCTTGGAGGCACGGAAAAAATCCTATCATGCTGCTGCTGGCAGCTCTTCAGGGCCTTTGAGGACATTTTCCTACATGGGCCACAGACCGACGGGTCATGGTCAGGCCCAAAGCAGCAGAGACAACAGTCATGCGTATCGGTGAGAGACATCAGCTTCACACACCGATCGCATTTTTTAAACCCGCTGGTAGCTATCAGGGGAAAAAGGGCCCTGCAAGGTTGAAGACTCGGGCTGCCAGTGAAAGAGAGAAAAAGGCGCAAACGCCAGTCACGAAGGACAAAAAACGAAAAACAGAGACAGACTCTGTACCAACATACCGAGGGAACAGGTTCCGGTGTCAACCGGTCGAGAAAGAGACAACCCCCCCCCCCCCCCCATTTTTTATGGGGACACAAGGACTACATCCGAAGGGCTCTGCGGAAAAAAGGAGACTGAGCAAGATGGCACCCTTGGGTGGGAAGGGGATCGCACATGCGTGATGGCAACACCCAAAGGCTTTCTCTGAAAGCTGGGTATTTGCTCTGCACGAGGGCTCCGTCGGCGCCGACGTCACCCATATGTGAGGACTGACTTCCTGCTTGTTCCCGGAGAAAGCGTAGTTACTCACCTGTAACAGGTGATCCCCGGGAACAGCAGGAATAAGTCTTCACATATGGGTATCGTCGGTACCGACAGAGCCCGCGCGGGAACGCTCCCCAGCATCCAATAGGAACGCTTTTGGGAGCGTGCATCCATGCATGCGCCCTGCCTTCCCGCCTATCTACCTCCCTCTCTTCAGTTGAGTTGAAAGCTGAGACCGAAGGAGAGAAGTAGATAAAAATAGAGAAAGAGAGGGAAAAAGACAACTCCTAGGGGAGGCAGGTGGGTTGTGAAGACTTATTCCTGCTGTTCCCGGAGATCACCTGTTACAGGTGAATAACTACGCTATCTCCAGGAACAAGCAGGAATGAGTCTTCATATATGAGGACTCCCCAGCTGAAAGATGCCTAGGGAAGACCCAGCATGTAGCAAATCTATGTAGATGGACCATGCTTCCCCCAGGGACCTCAGGCATCCAAGTGGATGGAGGGTAGGAGTTGAACTATGAGTGGAAAAGGTGCTGCAGAACAGCTTGACCAAACAAGGCATCCCAGCGGGAGTCCTTGTCCAGACAATAATGGGCAGTGAAAGTATGTACTGAGGCCCAAGTTGCTGCTTTGCAGATTTCATCAACAGCCACTGAACGAAGGTTAGCTGTTGAGGCTGCCATGGCTCTGACATTATGAGCTGTGACATGGCCTTCAAGAGGTATTCCTTTGATATGTATAGGAAATACAATCTGCAATCCATTTAGAGAGGGTTCTTTTAGTGACAGGAAGTCCTAAATGGCTAGAGTCAAAAGCCACAAAAAGCTGAGAAGACTTTCTGTGAGGCTGGGTCCTTTGGAGATAAAAAGCTAGAGCTCTTTTACAGTCCAAAGTATGAAGTTTCCTTTCTGCAGAGGAGGAATGAGGCCTAGGAAAGAAAACGGGAAGATAAACTGACTGGTTTAGATGAAAAGGTGAAACCACCTTTGGAAGAAAATGAGGATGGGTCCTAAGAACCACCTTATCATGATGAAACCTTGTATAAGGCGGATCAGCCATTAAAGCCTGAAGTTCACTAATGCGTCTAGCAGAAGTGATGGCAATTAGGAAAATAACTTTCCATGAAAGAAACTTTAGATCCAAAATAGCCAAAGGCTCAAAAGGTGGCTCCATGAATACACCTAGAACAAGGTTAAGATCCCATGCCACTGGAGGTGGTTTAATGGGAGGTTTCGTTAGAAGAAGTCCTCTCCAATGTTCCCTCTAATTTTCTATAGGCTGTGTGTGCATAAAATATCAGCTGTGCAGCTTTTGAAGGTAGGTTACATTTTTGTGCGCCACATAACGACACTCGGAGTTATATACTTTAAAATTTGACTACACATCAGAATACAGTATGTACGCCACATTGATTGCACTAGAAAACATTGTAGAACTTGTGAAAACCGTAAATACATAAGAACTTTTAAATTTTAAGACGTCTGTATTGTTTTCTATCAGTATCAGAACCATAATTTTTGTGCGCTCTGTTGTAAAGTATGTGTGCTTGCTCGGTGAGGTGTGTGCGCACGCACACGCACACAGCTTAGAGGGAACAGTGGTCCTCTCATAAATCTAGAAATAAGTGGATGAAAGGAAATGGGTTGTCCATCTAAGAGCTTATGAGATGCAGCAATAGCACTAAGACAGACTCTAACAGAATTGGTCTGAAGACCAGAAGTCGACAAATGAAGGAGATACTCTAGAAGAGCGTCTACTGGTACGAAAGAGGGATTAAGTCCTCTCTGATAACACCAGGAAGAAAACCTTTTCCACTTAAAAGCGTAAGAGCGTCTTGTGGAAGGTTTCCTGGAGGCCAGAAGAATGTCCTTCACTTGTTGAGACAGGTCTAGATCTTGAAAGTCTAGGCCTTGAGTAAACAGGCCTTGAGATGTAGGGACTGGGGTGCAGTAGAGATACGTTGTCCTGGGACAGAAGATCTGGAGCACTGCCTAACTCCAGAGGGGTGGCTTGAGAGAGACGCAAGAGAAGAGGATACCATGTTTGCCTTGGCCAGGAAGGCGCTATGAGGATCATGTGTCCTTTGTCCCTCTGGAGCTTGAATAAGGTCTTGGGGATTAGAGGGACTGGAGGAAATGCATATAGGTAATCCTGACCCCAGTGAAGCAGGAATGCATCCCTGGTTTGACAGTTCTGTGCTGGAAGTCTGGAACAAAACTGGGGAAATTTGGCATTCTGTGGACTTGCAAAGAGGTCTATGTCTGGTGTTCCCCAGGCATGAAAAACCCGAGCAAGATGGTAGGAGTGGAGTGACCACTCGTGTGGCAGGAGTACTCGACTGAGTCTGTCTGCCCAAACGTTTTGAACGCCTGGAAGATAGACTGCCAGCAGATGAATCTGATGCTCTCTGGCAAAGGCCCATAGTTGCAGAGCTTCATTGCATAGTTGCAGAGAGCCTGTTCCGCCTTGTTTGTTGAGGTAAAACATGGTTACTTGATTGTCTGTTTGCACCAGTTTATGAGCTGGGTGCAAAAAACTTGAATAGCATTGGAGATGGCTCGGAGTTCTAGGAGGTTTATATGAAGGAGAGCCTCTTGTGAGGACCAAAGGCCCTGCATTGATAGATTGCCCAAGTGGGTTCCCCAACCCATCTTGGAGGCATCTGTGGTTAGGATAGCCTGAGGTGGTGGTTTCTGGAAAGGAGAGCCTATTAAAAGGTTTTCTAGAGATTGCCACCAACGGAGAGACAGAATCAGGCGTGTGGTAACTCTGATCTTGTCTGACAGGCTTCCTGAGGCCTGGGACCATTGGGAAGCTAAGGTCCACTGGGCCGCTCTCATGTGAAGACGAGCGTAAGGTATTACATGGACCGTAGATGCCATGTGACCTAGTAGGCAAAGCATCTGTCGAGCAGTAAGGAAGGTCTGCAGTACTGCTTGAGATGCTAGCTCGATGATTCGTAGACAGCGTGGTTGGGGCAGGAAAGCCCTTGCAAGCTGTGTGTCCAAGCGAGCCCCTATAAACTCGAGGGATTGAGATGGGGGTGAGCTGGGACTTTTGAAGATTTATGACCCATCCCAAATACTGGAGTATTTGTTTTTGCTCGCAATAGGGCCTGATGAGCTTCTTGAGCTGACTGCACCCGGATGAGCCAATCGTCCAAGTAAGGGAAGACAAAAATCCCCAGGGTCCTCATGAATGCTGTTACTACTGCCATGCATTTTGTGAAGACCCTTGGAGCAGAGGCCAGCCCAAAGGGAAGGACTCTGTATTGGAAATGTCTCCCCTGGACTAGGAACCGAAGGAATTTCCTGTGATCTACATGAATAAGGATATGCATGTAGACATCTTTTAAATCTAGAGAACATAGCCAATCTTGCCTGTGAAGGTATGGCAGAAGAGAGCCGAGGGAAAGCATTTTGAACTTCTCTCGGACCAGATATTTGTTCAGCTCTCTGAGATCTAGGATTGGTCTTAAACCCCATGTATTTTTTGGAATGAGAAAATAGGGGGAGTAAAACCCTGTACCTTGTTGGCATAGGGGAACCTCTTCTATAGCTCCTTGAGCTAGAAGAGTAGAGACCTCTTGTAACAAGAGGTCTATGCCTAGAGGATGAGAGTTGAACTGTTTTACTAGTGGTGGCAAGCTGAGGAAACTAAGCTTGTACTCCAGACTCACTATGGACAAAGTCCAGGCTTCTGATTTGATTTGTTGCCATCTTTTGACAAAATGGCAGATACGGCCTGGAATATTTATAGGTTTTGGGCCTAACACAGGAAGAATGATTAAGTTCTCTAGACAAAAGTCAAAAACCCTGAGGAGGCTGAGTCTGTTGAGCCTGCTGAGGTTTGGGTTTCCTTTGTCTCGTCTGTTGTTGCCCTTTTTGGGGAACATATGCCTGTTGGGTAGAAGATGGATAGAACATTTTCTTCTTAGAGAAAAAGGATTTCTTAAAGGACTTTTTCTTAGCTGGGTTAGCAGAAACTTTTGACAATATATTTAAAGTGGCATTATCAGTGTCAAGCTGATTAGCCTTAGATTGTCAATCCTTGCCAAAAAGAATTTCTCCAGTGCAAGGAATATTTCCCAGCTTTTCCTGCACCCATTCTTCCAAGTCTGAAGCTTAGAGCCAGGCAATACGTCGTGCTCCTATAGCTATAGCAGACGTTCTGCTAATACATTCAAAACAGTCAAAGGTAGCACGATTCATGAACTTAGAGACATTCTGAGCATGTCTGACTAGTGATGAATGGTCTGCTCTTTTATCCTCTTGAAGGAAAGGGTTCAAAAGCTCTAAGTTTTTGGTAACCTCCTCAAGGAACATTCCCATGTATAAAATATAGGAACTAATCCTTGATGAAAGCATGGAGGCTTGAAAACATCTATGCCCAAAGGCATCCAGGGTTCTAGATTCACGACCTGGCGGATTAGAAGAGTGTCTCTTTGTACTCTTAATCCGTCTCATGGCCAACTCCACCATCATAGAATGGTGTGGTAGTTGAGTCTTTTGAAAACCTGGTCAAGGTGGCACTCTATACATGGTATCAAGGCGTTTAGAATGTGGGAATACTTTTAAAGGAGTTTCCCACATCCGCAACATTAGATCATGCAAGATCTGATGTATAGGGAGCATAGCTGCTTCCTTTGGAGCCAAGGGGTATTGCAGAATTCTTAATTCTTCTGCTCTAGGCTCCTTTTCAGGAACCACTGTAATGGCAAGAGTCCTTGCCATATCATGCACAAAATCGTGAAAAGACATGTCCTCAGGAGGGGACATTCTGCGTTGAGGAGAAGGAGATGAATCTTGTAAAAGTTCAGCTCAGGTACCGGTGGAGTCATCTGAGTCATCGGAATCGGAAGACTCAAAGGGATGAAGCACCGGGTTCTCCTTCAAAAGCACAGTTACTTACCTGTAACAGGTGATCTCTGGGAACAGCAGGAATAAGTCTTCACATATGGGTACATCGGTACCGATGGAGCCTGCGCGGGAACGCTCCCCAGCGTCCAATCAAAAAGCTTCTGGGAGCATCCCACGGCGCCTGCGTGCTGCCTTCCCGCCTTTCCAACTGTCTCTCCTCAGTTGAGTTTTATAGCTGAGACAAAGAGGGAGAGAGGGAAAGGGAGAGAGATAGAGAGAGAGAGACAACTCCTAGGGGAGGTGGGTGGGTTGTGAAAACTTATTCCTGCTGTTCCCAGAGATCACCTGTTACAGGTAAGTAACAGTGCTATCTCCAGGAACAAGCAGGAATGAATCTTCACATATGGGGACTCCCTAGCTTTTGATGCCAGGGAGAACGCCCAAAGGTTGTGTGGCCCTGGGACAGGGCTGCACTTCCCCACCTGGATCTCTGGCATCCCCTGAGGGATGGTGGGTAGGAGTTGATTAAGTATGGAACAGGTGTTTGAGAACAGCCTGACCAAACAAGGCATCCCGGCGGGAGTCCTTGTCTAAGCAGTAATGGGCTGTGAAGGTATGAACCGAGGCCCAAGTGGCTGCTCGACAGATGTCGTCGATAGACACAGAGTTCAGATGAGCCATTGAAGCTGCCATGGCTCTCACATTGTGAGCTGTGACATGGCCCTCCAGAGAAATGTTCTTGCTCTGATAGGCGAAAGAAATACATTGGGCAATCCAGTTGGAAGGAGTTCTCTTGGAGACTGGGTGTCCCAAATGAGAAGGATCAAAAGCAACAAAGAGTTGGGAAGACTTTCTATGTTGCTGTGTCCTCTGCAAGTAAAAAGCCAGAGCTCTTTTACAGTCCAGGGTATGAAGATTCCTCTCTGCAGGTGATGCATGAGGTCCTGGAAAAAAGACAGGTAAGTAGACCTCTTGGTTGAGGTGAAAAGGCGAGACCACCTTAGGCATAAAATGTGGATTAGTCCTAAGGACCACCTTGTCATGATGGAATCTTGTATAAGGTGGATTAGCTACTAGTGCTTGCAATTAACTGATGCGGCATGCTGATGTGATTGCAATGAGAAAGATAACCTTCCAAGAAAGGTATTTCAAGGAGGTAGTAGCTAAAGGTTCAAAAGGCAGCTTCATAAGCTGACCAAGAACCAAATTTAAGTCCAATGCTACCGGTGGTGGTCTAATGGGAGGCTTTGTTAAAAGGAGGCCTCTCATGCACCTTGCTATAAGGGGATGAGAGGAAACAGGTTGTCCATTTAGAGGCTTGAGTGAAGCTGCAATAGCACTCAGATGGACTCTTACTGAATTTGTCTTAAGGCCTGCATTAGACAAAGATGCAGGAGATACTCCAGCAACGATTCCAGAGGTATGGCACGGGGGTTAAGACCCTTTTCAGAACACCAGATGGTAAACCTTTTCCACTTGAAGGAGTACTAGTGGAAGGTTTTCTGGAAGCTTGAAGAACATCTTTCACTTGCTGAAAAAGAGGAAGATCCTGGAGATCTAGGCCTTCAGCAACCAAGCCCTGAGATGCAGAGACTGGGGATTGGGATACCACAACTTTCCGTCCTCCTGAGAGAGGAGGTCTGGAGCAGACCCTCTCTAGGGAGGGAGCTTGAGAGAGATGTAGAAGCAGAGGGTACCACACTTGCCGTGGCCAATGTGGAGCTATGAGAATCATGTGTCCTCTGTCTCTCTGAAGCTTGAACAAGGTTTTGGGAATTAGGGGAATGGGTGGAAAGGCATACAGGAAGTCTGGACCCCAGTGAAGGAGGAAAGCATCCCTTGCCTGAGCCCCCTGAGCCGGAGTTCTGGAACAGAACTGGGGAAGTTTGGCATTCCACGGACTTGCAAAGAGGTCTATGTCCGGGGTTCCCCAAATTTGAAAAAATTTTGGATACCTGGTGCATATGTAGGGACCACTCGTGTGGAAGCAGAACTTGACTGAGTCTGTCTGCCCAAGAGTTTTGAACCCCTGGAAGATAGACTGCCAGAAGATGAATGTGATGCTCTCTGGCGAGGGCCCACAGTCGCCGAGCTTCGTTGCAAAGCGACAGAGAGTCAGTTCCTCCCTGCTTGTTTACGTAGAACATGGCTACCTGATTGTCCGTGTGGACAAGGACTGTCTTGTGGCTGAGCAGGGTGTGGAAAACTCGTAGAGCAAGGAAGATTGCTCTGAGTTCCAAGAGATTGATGTGGAGACAAGTCTCCTGTGGGGACCAGATGCCCTGGGTGGAGAGGTCCTGAAGATGAGCTCTCCAGCCCATTGGAGAAGCATCTGTTGTAAGAGTTGCCTGGGGTAGAGGCTGTTGAAGAGGACACCCCAGCAAGAGGTTCAGAGGGGACTTCCACCACTGGAGGGACAAAATGAGGCGACTTGTGTTTGCTATTTTGTCTGACAGGCAGCCTAATGCCTGGGTCCATTGAGTGGATAAAGTCCACTGAGCTGCTCTCATGTGAAGGCGGCATATAGTACCACATGAACGGTGGAAGCCATGTGGCCTAGCAACTGTATCTTCTCTCAAGCAGTGAGTACGGGTTTCAACTCTGCTTGAGAAGCTAACTGTATCAAGCAAAGACAACGGGTCTGGGAAAGAAAGGCCCTTGCCTTTGTGGTATCCAGCAGTGCCCCTATAAACTCCAGGGACAGAGTAGGGATCAAATTGGATTTTGGGATGTTTATTACCAGCCCTAAGTATTGAAGGATACGCATTGTGCAGGTTAGAGCAGTCCTGGCCTCTGATTGAGTGGGAGCTCGAATGAGCCAGTCGTCCAGGTAGGGGAAGACAAATATTCCCAGGGTGCGCAGAAAAGCAGCAACCACTGCCATGCATTTCGTGAACACCCTTGGTGCAGAGGCCAGGCCAAAGGGGAGCACTCTGTATTGATAGTGCTTCTCCTGGAAAAGGAACCAAAGGAACCTTCTGTGAGTTGGATGGATGAGAACATGAGTGTACGCATCCTTGAGATCTAGAGAACAAAGCCAATCCTGACTCTGAAGGTATGGCAGCAGAGTTCCTAGAGAAACCATCTTGAATTTTTCTTTGACTAGGAATCTGTTCAATTCTCTGAGATCTAAAATGGGTCTGAAGCCCCCTGTTTTCTTTGGGATAAGAAAATAGGGGGAGTAGAACCCTGTGCCCTGTTGTTGAGAAGGCACTTCCTCTACTGCCCCTTGGGCTAGAAGAGTGGCAACCTCCTGCTCTAATTGCAAATGGTCAGTGACTTCTTTTAAGAACATGGCCATGTAGAGACTGTAAGAATTAATTCTCGCAGCAAGCATGGAAGCTTGGAAGACTCTTCTACCAAAAGCATCCAGGGTTCTACATTCACGTCCCGGAGGATTAGAGGCATGTCTCTTGGCACTTCTAATCTTTTTCATTGCAGACTCAACCACAATAGAGTGGTGAGGAAGCTGAGTTTTATGGAAACCAGGACAAGGAGGGACACGATACATGGTGTCCAACCTGCGAGAATGAGGAGAGGTGGTTAGAGGTGCTTCCCACATCCTTAACATGAGATCATACAGAATCTCATGAATAGGCAAGGTAGCTGCCTCTTTAGGAGTTTTAGGATATTGTAGAATATCTAACTCCTTAGCTCTAGGCTCTGACTCTGGGGCTACTGTAATAGAGAGACCCCGAGCCACCTCTCTGATAAAGTCCTGAAAAGACAAGTCTTCTGGAGGAGACATCCTTCGTTTAGGAGAGGACTCCTCCTGTGGAAGAAGCATCGCTGCATCGACAGACTCTTCAGAATCCTCAGAGTCATCAGAGGAATCGAAGTATCGTCTGTCGGGATGCTCTTGCAAAGCCCGATACCCGTACCGACCGAGGTCAGTATCGGGAATCATCGGTACCGGAAGGCTGCAGAGGGCAGGGTACTGGCATGGCTGACACCGATGCCGATGTCGATGCCACTGGTACCGGGATCGGTACCGATGGCGATACTGGAGCCGGTACCTGCGGAGTAGTCTGTTGCGGTACCACGGGCGTCGATGCCACAAGGAAAGCCGCCAGACTGCGTTCCATGGACAGAATTCTCTGATCCATCGACGCTGCCAATGCCTGGAAGTCAGTACCGGTGGAAGCCACCGGTACCCCAGAGCATGGCACCAGGAGATCTGTTGAGGCCACGCCATCTAGATCGTCCTGGAACCCCGATGATGATGCTTTAGACGCTGAAGCCTCCCGCCGGGGTAATTTTGCCGGTGCAGAATCCTCGAGGGCAAGGCCAGAGGCATCTCGATGCTTAGAAGGAGATTTGCCCTTCGAGGACCGGCTGGATTTATGTTTAGTTACCTGAGATCCATGTGAGGAAGAAGCAGCCCTGGAAGACGTCGATGCCACCGAAGCCGCATCAGAGGGAAACAGGGTACTGAGCTTGGCAGCTCGGTTCTGTCGACCTCTCTTAGACATCATGGAACAGGACACACAATCTTTAATGGAATGGTCAGGGCCTAAACATTTGAGATACCAGTCATGGGTGTCGGTGACGGATATAGTACCGCCACATTTTGTGCACTTCTTAAAACCTGAGGCAGGTTTTTCCATATTTAAGGAAAAAGGTTTTGGGCCTAAGGCCCAAAACTGAAGTACACCTGAAGGAAAAATAGAAGGTCTTTTTTTTTTTTAAGAAAGAAATAAGAACCAGCGGTACCGGTATAGTGTCGAGGAAGGCAGATGCGTACAGAAAAGAAATAAAGAAAAAAATAAGGAAATTCTTCTGCGGTGACAGGAACACGACCTGCTGTCTCCGCGGAAAAGGAACAACTGAGGAGAGACAGTTGGAAAGGCGGGAAGGCAGCACGCAGGCGCTGTGGGATGCTCCCAAAAGCTTTCTGATTGGACGCTGGGGAGCGTTCCCACGCAGGCTCCGTCGGTACAGACATACCCATATGTGAAGACTCATTCCTGCTTGTTCCTGGAGATAGATGTCTTCGGTACCGCTCGAGGTCGGTACCGAAACGAGTCTGTACCTGATCCCCCATGCTTGAGAGTGATTCTAAACTCGGCATCGGGGGAAGTAAACCTGCGGAAGCAGGTACCGAGGGTACCGGCACCGACAGCGATACCGGTGCCCGTGGAACGGTCTGCAGCGACTTTAGCGGTACCGAAGTAGCCAAAAGATTTGCCAGACTGCGTTCAATGGCAAGGATTCTTTTATCTAGTACCATTTCCGATGCCGGGGTGTCGGTACCGATCGAAGTGGCCACAACCCCCGAGAATGGAACAGGAATGTCCATCGAGGTCGAAGCCTCGAGAACATCCTGGAGCCCCGATAATGCTTTGGAGCCCAAAGACTCCCGCCGGGGCTGTTTTACCGGTGCAGGTTCCTCGAGGGCAACACCAGAGGCATCGCGATACTTAGAGGGAGATCAACCTCTCGAGGACCGGCTAGACTTAGATTTATGTTTAGTTACCTGAGATCCCTGGGAAGAAGTCGAAGCCCTGGAGGACAGTGATGCTACCGACATCGTGTCCGATGCAAAGAGGGCACAGAGTTGATTTGCTCGATTCTGAAGACTTCTTTTAGTCAGCTTCCTGCAGGAGAGACTCTCTGCTGGGCAATGGACAGGAACTAAACATTTAAGACACCAGTCGTGGGTGTCTGTGACAGAAATTGTGCTGCCACACTTTGAACATTTTTTGAACCCAGTAGCCGGTTTCTCCATGTTAAAGTAAAGAGGCCTAGTGGCCAAAATGGCGCCAAGCACCGAGCAGGGGAAAACCCCTGACTGAAAAACATGTTCTGTGTCTTTCTTTTTTTTTTTTTGAAGAAAGAAAAAACACTGGTGATAGCGGTGGGCATCGAAGTAAGGCAGGCGCGACCACAAAAAATAAAATAAAAGTAGAATTTTCTGCGGTGACAGGGTTCACGTCCTGTCGGCTCCGCGGAAAGCGAAAAACTGAAGAGAGGGAGGTAGATAGGCGGGAAGGCAGCGCACATGCGTGGATGCACGCTCCCAAAAGCATTCCCATTGGACGCTGGGGAGCGTTCCCGCGCGAGCTCCGTCGGTACCAATGATACCCATATGTGAAGACTCATTCCTGCTTGTTCCTGGAGATACTAATTTATGCTAATATTTATACTATTTTTGCTATCAGAAATAAAGTCTAATTTATATACAAACACAGGGTTGATTCTGATTTTATCACCTGGTTTGTTGCCAGGTAGTCCTATGGAATCCTGGGAGAAAGGGGGGTAGCAGTTTTCCCTAGACATACTGAGTATTTATACATGTGTATTTATCTGCTACTAACTATATCTTCTACATTTCTAGGCAGTAAAAACCACACAGACGTTTCTCATTATCGTATGTGTCTTCTGACCAGTTTGACTTGTGTAAAATTGTTCTTGTGTCGTGTCTGTAATACTGATTTTTTTTTGTCCAGAATGCCTGTCACACATTCTCTCATTTGCTGTTACATAGGACAGAAGTATGAACTTTTGTTTGCTATTTCTGAATAAGGAAATAAAACAGAATCATGCAGGGAGGAGCAGACATTCATGCTTTTAGCTGTTAGGGGATCTGCACCAAGATAAGAACAGAATGATCTTGTTTGCTTGCTGTGAGAGTGGCAAGATGTGTAATTTCACTAGAGTGCTTGTTCTTTGCTCCTAGTCTGTTCTGCTTCTGTAAGATAGGGAATAAAGGAAACTTTTGCAAAGAAAAGTCTGTGAGATAGTAATTCCAAGTACAAGCGTACAGTCCTGCATGAAGGAGTATTACTGGGAAGTGGTAAGTCTTCCCTGTGTCCTTGTTGCCCTTTTGGATGGAGGGAGGGTCTGTTTGGAAGCCATTTGGCCCATAGTCCAACTGACCCTTCGTCCCATACAGTCCACAATAGGCACCGTCACGGGGTCTCCCATATCCTGAAGAGCAGCCATTCCAGGACGGGAGGCATGGGCACCGTCAGGGCCTCCCGAGGAGGAGCCTTGTACTAGAGGATCTCGAAATCCTCGAAACACAGCTCATCCTCGGGCACCACCATGAAAGCGAGTGTTTGGGACATCTTCTGTACAAACTCCAGGAAAGCCAAGTCCTCTGGAGGTAACTACCACCAATGGTGTGGCGGGAACAGTCAGAGGGGATATCTCGGTGGAGAACGGTTTCGGGAGACTCTTCATCCGTCTCCCATGCTGATTCAGAACCAGGGCTCCGATGCGGCTGCATCAGATGATGTGCCGACCTGCAACTCGGATGCCAACGAACTTGACACCAAACAGGTTAACTTCTCCAGGACAGGAAGAGCATCCTCCAGGGATGTCCAGGACGAGGATGGTCCTGTCAAGAGTGCCAATGAACCAAAGTGACCGAGAGTCGGGCCCCTGTGAGCCTTGACAAATGCAATGAAGCTGCGTTCAAGGACCAGCATCTTAGCATCGATGCCCGACAGTGCCGCGGAGCAGGCACCAACCTTGAGGGTTCCGAAGCCGGAGCCAGGTCAGAGCAGCGTGAGTCCCGGATGGTGATGGCTTCGGGGAAACCAGTGTGATCCCCTAACTCCGAGGTCAGCGGCTCCCTCCAAGATTGTTTGGAGGGGCGGAGGTGCTTTCTGTCATCCGGTCTACCCTCCGGTCCAGTGTTGGACCTCGACTTCGGCTTTTATGTCTTCGGCCAGGAAAGATCTCCGAGGATGACTCAGATGCCCGTCAATCCCGTGGCTCGGACTGAGCCTGGGAGCACGACAGAGTTGCCTGACACTGGCTTCGAAGGCAGGGATTCCACCCCCGATGCCGATCCTGAGGCCAACTTGCTGAACAGCTCCACCTACTGCCTTTCACGTTCCTTCCGGGTATTAACTGACATCAAAAGGCACAGTGGCCAGTAAGACGTGTCATGGTCCGCTCCGAGGCAATAAATGCAGGAACTGTGGTGGTCTATATGGGACATAGCGCAGTTGCAATTGTCACACTGTTTGAAACCACTGGTCAAAGTCATAGCGGGAAAAATGAACCACGCAAGGTTAAACTCAGATGTCTCGACCAGTTAGGACGTGAGTGAAAAACCTGCAGGCCAAAAATAAAGAAAAAAGGGTACTCGAGCGAAAAGCACGACACCGAGGCATTGGACTCGGGCAGCAGAAAGGTGATCGATACCAAAAAAGAAGAAAATATCACCTATACTGGTGGGAGAAAATCATACCACAGTCTATCTGAATGTATCAGAGAGGCTAAATCCTAGCTAGAAAGCAAGGTTACTTACCTGTAACGGGAGTTCTCCGTGGACAGCAGCATAAGTCAGCCACACCTGGTGACGTCCTCTGGGCGGCGCCGTACATACGGAAGTGCTCTCCAGAGCTCAGAAAGGTAAACCTTTTGAGCATGCCCAGGTAGCCCATCCTACCGGTCCGCCCCCTAGCCCGGTCAGTGAGTTCCTAGCTAGACAGTTCCTGGGTAGGGAGCGGATCCGGCGGGCGGGATTGTGTGGCTGACTTATCCTGCTGTCCACAGAGAACTCCCGTTACAGGTAAGTAACCTCGCTTTCTCCATGGACTAGCAGGATTGCGTCAGCCACACCTGGTGCCTCCCTAGCTGGCAGTGTACGCTGAGGTGGAGGGGGAAGCTTCACCAGATCATCAAGGAGAAGACAGGCATAATCGTTCAACACAACAACGTTTTAATGCAGTAAGGTGCAAAAACGAACAAGGTGCAAAACAAATGCAGTAAGCATTGAGCATACAGTGGTTGTGCAAGTAGTGCAATCACAGTGAAAGCAGTGCAAAGAACTGTAGTAGTGCAATCAAACAGGGTCAACAACATGGGTAGGTACAATAGGATGTGATCAACAGTGCGAGTAGAGCACAGAACTGTAGTAGTGCAATCAAGCAGAGTCAATAACATGGCCCGATACAATAGGATTGGAGTCCATAGTTATCGGGATTGGGCGTTCTCCTGCTTCTCTGTTGCAGTGGAGAGGACGGCAGTTCCGAGGGCGTAGTCTTCTTGTGCCCGGAGGTCGAGGCAGTAGTGTCTCTGGAATGTGTGCGGGGAGGACCAAGTGGCCGCTCTGCAGACGTCCCACAGAGGGACCGAGCGAAGGTTGGCAATTGAGGTGGCCATCGCTCGTAGATTGTGAGGGCCCACTTTAGGCAGGTTTTGTAGGCCTTCAGGGTCTAGGCAGTAGGAGACGCAGGAGGCTACCCAGTGGGAAAGAGTCCTCTTGTTGACAGGCCTGGCTTGGTCGAATGAAATGAAAAGTTGGTCACCTTTGCGGATGGGCTGCGTTCTGAGCAGGTAGATCCGGAGGGCCCGGAGACAGTCTAGAGTGTGCAGGCGTCTCTCGTCCTCTGATGCGTGAGGCTCCGGGAAGAAGGAGGGGAGCTCGATGGATTGATTGACATGGAAAACCGAGGCCACTTTGGGCACGAACCTGGGGTTGGTTCTCAAAGACGCGCGATCTTGTAGCAACTGTGTATAAGGAGGGTGAGTCACGAGGGCTTGCAATTCACTGATCCTCCTGGCTGAAGTGATTGCGACGAGAAACAGAGTTTTCCAGGAGACATACTTCATTTCTGCTTCATGCATTGGCTCGAAGGGTTCCTGGGTCAGGCGCAGGAGAACTGTGGAGAGGTCCCAGGATGGAACGGGCTTCCTGATTGGGGGCTTCAGATTCGCCAGCCCCTTCATAAAGCGCGTTGTTAAGGGCAGCGCTGCAATGGAGCTTGCTCCCTGAGGTTGAGCATGGAAGGCCGCAATCGCAGAGAGGTGTACCTTGATGGATTGTGTTTTAAGGCCAAGGTTGGATAAAGAGCTAAGGTACTGTAGGATGTTAGGAAGCGGGCAAGTGGCGGGCTCGAACCCTTGTGTCGCGCACCAGATAATGAACCTCTTCCACTTGAGACCATAGGATTTTCTGGTGGAGGGTCTTCTGGCCGCCAGTACCACGTTTTGTACTTCTGACGGCAGCCGGAGTGCAGTGAGGGTTAGCCGCTCAACCTCCAAGCAGTGAGAGCTAGGGCTTTGAGGTTGGGGTGTCTGGTTTTGCCCTCGTCCTGCGTGAGTAGGTCTGGTCTGAACGGTAGGTGTTGTGGACTCTCCCTCGCTAGGCGGTGAAGAAGCGCAAACCACATCTGGCGGGGCCAGTAGGGAATCACCAGGATGGCGTGAGCCTTGTCGCGAATGATCCGTTGGAGTGTGGCAGCGATGAGGGGGGTCGGTGGGAACGCATACACTAGAGACCACTCCCCCCAGCACACGTCGAATGCATCCGCTGCCAACCTCCTGCTGGACGGGTGTCTGGAGCAGAACAGGGGGCATTTTGAATTCTGCTCCGTGGCAAAGAGGTCGATGCTCGGGTGACCCCATCGCTTGAAGAGGCTCTGGGCGATTTCCGGGAGAAGAGTCCACTCGTGCGACTGTAGCTGTCTGCTGAGCTTGTCTGCTAAGGTGTTCTGGACTCCCGGTAGATAGGAAGCCCGGAGGTTGCACCCGTTTCTCAAGGCCAGGGACCATATCTGTAGCGCTTCCTTGCAGATGGAGCGCGAGGCGGTTCCTCCTTGCTTGTTGATGTAGAACATGGCTATCTGGTTGTCCGTCTGGATGAGGACGGATTTCCCTTGCACGTGTGTTAGGAACGCTTTGAGAGCGTATTTGATGGCTCTTAACTCTAGGAGGTTGATGTGCAGGAGTCTCTCCTGTGGGGACCAGGCTCCTTGTGTGCTGAGTTGGAGAAGGTGGGCACCTCAGCCTGAGTTGGAGGCGTCTGTGGTCAAGGTCACTTGGTGCTCTTGTGGATGCATGTCCTTCCCTCCCGAGAGGTTTTTCGGGACTGTCTACCAGCGCAGCTGGGTCTTGGTCATGGGGGACATTGGGACTCGGGTGGAGAGGGGCTGCGAATGCTGGTTCCAGTGTGTGCGCAGGTGTCACTGGAGTGTGCGCATCTGAAGTTTCGAAAACGTGATGACTGATGTCGTGGCGGACATGTGACCCAAAAGACGCAGGATGGACCTCGCGGAGGAGGTCTTCGCAGAAGCTACGCTGGACGCCAGGTTGGTGAGGGCAACCAGCCTGCGGTGGGGAAGGAACGCCTTCGATAGGTTGGTGTCGATCACCGCTCTGATGAATTCCAGCCTCTGGGAAGGTGTGCGGTGCGACTTGGTGAAGTTGATGACAAACCCGAGGGAGCACATCAGGGACTCGGCTATCCGCAGTGATTCCTGAAGTTGTATTTCTGAGGGTGCTGTGAGGAGCCAGTCGTCCAGGTACGGGAAGATGGATACGTTCTGTTTGCGGAGGTGTGCTGCCGCTACGGCCACACATTTGGTGAAGACCCGCGGTGCTGGCGATAGGCCGAATGGAAGGACTTTGTACTGGAGTGTTGGCCCAGCACGTTGAAGCGGAGGTACTTCCTGTGTGACGGATGGATGCGGATGTGGGTGTAGGCATCCTGCAGGTCCAGGGACGCCATCCAATCGCCGGGTTGGATCAGGGGTAGGATGGAGTTGAGGGAGTACATTCTGAACTTCTCCGCGATGATGAATTTGTTTAGCTTGCGGAGGTCGAGGATGGGGCGAACACCGCCAGTTTTCTTTGGAATGAGGAAGTATCTTGAGTAGAAGCCGGAGTTTACTTCGTTCGAAGGCACCTGCTCTATGGCGTTGGATGAGAGAAGGCATAGCAGCTCTGCGGCCATGATGATGCACAGATGTTGAGGGGTGTCGCTGGCGGGATGCGTGCGTTGATGAGGAGTCATGAGAAAACGCATGCGGTAGCCTTCTTGGATGATCTTTAGAACCCAGGAGTCCGAGGAGATGCGCTGCCGTTCTGATAGAAAGTGCGTCAGGCGACCCCCGATCCGAGTTCTCGCCGGTGAATAACTGTCAAAAGGAGGGTCCACCTTTGGCAGAGGGTGGATTGTTGCTGTTCTTTTTCTGCTTGCGGTCCCGCTGTGAGTTGCGTTGGTAGGAGGGACCGTGGTAGGAGTTGGACTTATATTTGTTGTACTGCCATCTCCTATTAGAGGAGTACTTCTTGTTGACGGCGTAGTAAGGCTTTTTCTGGAAATTGCTCTTATGGGTTCCGTAATGACGCGCGAACCCTTCCTCTGCCAGGGTTTGTAGGGTGGTGCAATGTTCTTTCATGTCATTGACCGTGTCCTTGACCTTGTCCCCAAAGAGTGATTCACCCATGCAGGGTGCATCCGCGATACCATCGTGGGTGTCTTCTCTCAGGCCTGAGGCCCTCAACCACGCCCATCGTCTTGCGGATATGGCCGTGCCGGCCGTTCGCAGGGCTATGTCGAAAGAGTCAAAAGCTGCGCTGGCCAGGTGTTTGCTGCACTCTGACATGTTCAATAGGGTGCTGGCTATCGGCGTCTGTGATTCCTTGGGAAGGGATGTGAGGGCTGTCTTGAAGGCCGCCATGCAGTTGTCGAGGAAAAGAACCTGCTGGAATTGATGCGCTGCGATCCTGGCGCTGTGCATGGTCCCTTGGAACACTTTCTTCCCGATGTCATCAAGCAGCTTGTGGTCCCGTCCTGGTGGACTATTGGCATGAGTGCGTGAGGATTTGACGCGCTTGAGCACTGAAGATACAACGATGGATTTGTGAGGCAGTTGGGATTGCGAGAAACCCGGTGCTGGCTTTACCTGGTACTTGCTGTCGAGCCGCCTAGGGAACGGTCTGCCTGAAGCTGGTGTCTGCCACAGCCTGTGCTGATTGTCCAGGAGCGTCTGGTGGATGGGCAGCGCAAAGACCCGTTTCGGTTTAGCGAGGTATTTTAAAACCTCAGGGACCGAATCACCTTTGTCTTCCAGGGTGTTAAGTGCTAAGGTAGAGGCAAGCTTGTCCAGGAACTTGGGGTTTGTGAGATCCTCCGGGGGGGGGGGGGTGGATCCTCTGTTCCCGCAGGTTGGCTTTGGTCTGGGTTTGATTGTTCAGGGGAAGCCGACCCCACCACTGCTGCTTCTATGTCGTGCTCCTCAGCGGTGCTATCCGGAGATGGAAGTTCCGGGTCTGGACCGGGTGAGGGGTCCTTGTCCCGCTCTTTGAGCTTTTTGCGTTTGAGACGGTTCTGAAGAGCGAGACGGACACGCTACAGGTATTAAAGAGGCAGACTGTCTGACCAGCTGGGTTAAGAGACTGATGATTGCAGATGAGCTGCTGCGCATGGAGTTGTTGGAGCCGCTGCGATGGCATTTGGCAGGGCTGTAAGAACTTGAAGGACTGCGGTGCCTGCCTTTGTGGTTGTTACGGTGTCTCTCGTGGCTCCTACAGTGTCTGGAGCGGTGCCCGTGCTGCTGGGGGCGATGGCTGCGTCTGGGGGGGGCTGCCTCTGTGACTGGAGTTGCTGTTGCTGTCAGTGGAACTGCTGTGTCTTGTTTTCTTGCTCCGTTTTCTGCCGTGGTGCTCCATGCAGCCTGAGGCAGTTTCCCTCCGTATAGCAGTGTCTGCTCCGGGGCCTGAAGAGTTGATCGCGCTGCTTGGACCCGGGTTGGACCGCTGGGGCTGTGGGTGTGCTCCGGTGTGCGAGCCCTGCTCCATGAGCATGTTCGCGCTGTAGCGGCGCCCTCCTGCGCCGTTGAGATCGCCGGCGCCAATGCTGTCCGCTGGGCTGGCCCGCTGAAGGGGTGGAGCTAGCGGAGGAGAGGGTTGGCGCCGGGAGCTGGTTTCTTCACCTCTGCGCTGGTGGGAGCCCCGAGAGGTATTTGCCACGCCCCCTGAGTGGGAGGAGTCGGAGGACCGAAGCAGGATCCTGGAGGACTGAGGACCGTCGCCATTTTTTGAAGCGTGGCTGCTTTCTCCGGCGTGATGGGGCCGGTTTGTAGTAATCATAGGAATAAGCCCTGAGGGGTTTGTGGCTGTCGGGGTGTTAGCGACGCGAGTCTGAGGCATCGAGGGGGACCCCGTGGCACAGCAGGGGATGGAGGCCGCAGCGGGCGCATCCGGAGCTGGCACAAACGCAACAGTTTCAGAGGTACTTGCGGTTGCAGAAAGGTACTCTTGAAGATTTTGCTTTCTGATTTTCAGTGCTCTTGGGGACATCCGGCCACAGGGAGAGCAGCCATTGATGTCGTGATGAGGGCCCAGGCAGCGCAGGCAGATGTCGTGGGTGTCTGCGCTGCTCATTTTCCTCTTGCAGTGGAGGCATTTCTTGAAGCCAGGCTTTGGCATGATGCTCGGTTGATGAGTAATTCGTTCAAAGATGTCTTGATAAGTTGATTTTTAGAAGAATATGGTGTAGGAGAGCAGGGTCCGTCTTGCTGGCAAGGCGGAAGGATGAATACTGACCGGGCTAGGGGGCGGACCGGTAGGATGGGCTACCTGGGCATGCTCAAAAGGTTTACCTTTCTGAGCTCTGGAGAGCACTTCCGTATGTACGGCGCCGCCCGGAGGACGTCACCAGGTGTGGCTGACGCAATCCTGCTAGTCCATGGAGAAACCAACTACCTAAGCATTAACCTTAAAAAAAACAGAAGCTACGTTTGTATCAAGAAAACCCGATGCTACCTACCCAAAAACTATCATAATCAACACCACCACTATCCCTGTCAAACAAGAGGTAAAATACCTAGGGATAATATTAGATCACACACTCAGTATGCTCCCCCACATAAAACAAACAGTAAAAACTGTATTCTATAAACTAAAGACCACACAACACCTAAGACCGCTCCTCGACACCCATGATTTTAGATCTGTAATCAACTCACTAATTACCCCCACTTCGACTATTGTAATAGTCTACTAAATGGCCTACCACTTAAAAATACAAATATACTCCAAAGAGCCCAGAACATCTGTGCCAGGGTAATAGCAAAAGCACGTCTAACCGACCACATAACCCCCATTCTACTTGAACTACACTGGCTCCCTATAAATAGCCGGATAAAACATAAAATAATCTTAACAACATTCAAACTCCTCAATGACATCTCCCCCTCACACTTAACCACTCTCCTACACACTCCCCACCAGAATCCAGAACACGCAGACAAAATGCAACCCACTCACTTGACATACACAAAACCATCTGCAAGACAAAGAAAACTACTAAAAGGGGCAGCACTCCCCTACTATAAAAGTCAGCGCTATCGGGCGCGATCAGCATCCCCACCATCATCAGCTCTCCCTGGGCAGGGATCGAGCCTCCAGCGGGGAGCCGCGGCGGGAAAGCAGCCATCTTCGAGAAGTGCTGTCCAATCGGGGCAGCACTTCCCTGCTATAAAAGTCAGCACTATTGGGCGCGATCAGCATCCCCACCATCATCAGCTCTCCCTGGGCAGGGATCGAGCCTCCAGCGGGGAGCCGCGGCGGGAAAGCAGCCATCTTCGAGAAGTGCTGTCCAATCGGGGCAGCACTCCCCTGCTATAAAAGTCAGCGCTATCAGGCGCGCCCGCGCCTGAGGGCCTCGCCAGAGGGCCCTTTGGCATGGCCCTTAGGCGTGGACCGTGAAAATAAGACCGTGCATTTGAGACTCCCGTTTTGCAAGTACAAATCTCAGTTACGCCCGTGTGACAATAGATCAGGTACCTCATACTGTGTTTAACAATGTTCCACACCCAGTATTGCTTGCATGTAGTTAAATATGTTCCAACAGTGTAAAGCTAATATCTATACTAGATCTGACTAGCCAGAAAAGTGTGGTTCACCAGGATTTTCACGTAGTATATGTATGCAACAGTGAAAACAAATATCTGTACCAGAACAGACTAGCCAGTAAAGTATTATTCACCGAGTTTCATCAACCATATTTATGTAACAATGTATTCTGCTATAACTCATACCTAAGAGAGGACATTTCCAATTTGTTACCTTGCATGACAAAAAGAGACGGCCGCCTGATTGCAAAACATCTTAGCCAGGAGCCACACCAATTCACTCCCCCAACACAAGCCCCCTGTTTCACCGAGCTGGCACAGAAGAGCTCAAAAGGGAACACACGATCATCACAGTAATGAGCCTCTACTTTCTCCTCATAATCTGGCCATCCAGCTCACTAGCCCTAAATACATCACACAATCACATCCCTATAGTACTGACTGGTGGGAGAAAATGGTCAGGTGATTTCTACTACAATTCTCATGGGGCTAACTATCCGCACCACCACCACCTATTTACACATCCCACTACAACACACTTCGAAAGCCAAACAAGGTAAAAGCCTCTACCCTAGTAGCCTAAAGTGTGCACTCATAAATGCTCGCTCACTTCGCAAAAAGTGGCCAGCAATCACAGAAACAATAACATCCCATAACCTGGATATCATTATGG
Source organism: Ichthyophis bannanicus (assembly GCA_033557465.1). NCBI lineage: Eukaryota > Metazoa > Chordata > Amphibia > Gymnophiona > Ichthyophiidae > Ichthyophis > Ichthyophis bannanicus. The sequence goes on from CM066033.1 coordinate 67,112,110, forward strand.
TCACTGAAACGTGGCTTTCCCCGGAAGACAATACCATCCTCAACCAGCTACTACCATCTAATTTTGTTGCTTTCACCAGCCACAGGCAGAAAAAAAGAGGTGGAGGAGTGGTCACCACCACCAGAACGGACCTCCAGTTCAAAATGGTTGAATCCAACAGTATCAACAACATGGAAACGGTATCAATCTCCAACAACATATGCTCCATAAACCTAATTTATAGAGCTCCATCAGCGGATCCAGACGACCTGTCAACCATCATAAACCTAGCATCCAACATCCATGGTCCAAATAAAACCAATTGGATCTTAGGTGACATCAATCTTCCATCTTTACAGGACAATCAAGCATCTGCATTTATAGAAGCCCTAGAGATCATGGGATACACACAACTGGTGCAGGAACCTACTCACGCAAAAGGTAACATTCTAGACCTCATATTCGCCCCGCAGGTAGTTCTTGATCAACCACAAAACATCATGCTATCAGTGACAGCAGTCCCATGGTCTGATCATAAGATCATCACTTTTCAGATGCCTACCCTCAACAAGCCAACAAGGCACAAAATGGATACAAGCAAGACCTCTAACCCAGCGGCCAGAAGTTTCCACCCGTTTAATAGAGAATGCATCCTCGCCGAAACGGGCACGCTCATGGATGAGACTTCCCTAGACCTAGATGAGCTGATCAATGCCTGGAACAGCAAACTCAGCACAATCGCAATCCGTTCTCCAACAAACAAGGCCCCAAAGAAAAGATCATCTGCCCCATGGTTCACAGCCGACCTAAGGGCATCACTAACCCTTCTAAGGAGGCTGGAAAAGCGCTGGAGGAAGTCACGCACCAGCAGTGACCAAGCAGCATACATCCAACACCTGACTGCACATCGCAAAGCCATCACAGACAAGATGAGACAACACCATACAGACAGCCTGAGACGGGTCACTGAACAAGCCGCATGACCTGTTTAACTTAGTCAAAACTCTTGCTAAAGAACCAACCCCTGAGCACCTGGGCGGTATACACCTGCAGGACTATGCTGTCTTCATGCAATCCAAAATGTGTAAGACCGGCAAAATAGTGATACCTGACACCCCCCCCCCCCCCGACGAGCAAGAGTACCCAGCATCACTAACATCCTTCTCTACACCTTCAAAGAGAATCATCGAAGATACCATCTTAGCCCTAAACACCACAACTGCACACACAGATCCTTATCCAGCATTCTTATTTATTTAAACGGATTTGGTATACCGCTTTCTCATGAAATCAGGATAAAAGATCTGAGATGTGACCTCGCTCCAATCATAGCCAACATGATAAACCAATCCTTTAACACTGGGTCATTCCCCTCTACTCTTAAGCAGACCTCCGTCACACCTCTTTTAAAAAACGCCAAGCTAGACCCCCAAAAGGTGGAGTCGTACAGGCCCATATCCAGTATTCCTATGCTCGCAAAAATCATTGAAAAGATAGTGTACAGGCAATTACAGGATCATATCGACACTACTGCCCCACTAGATCCATCCCAACATGGATTCAGAGAGTCACATGGAGTGGAAACACTACTCACAGCCCTTTTCAACAATATAATTTCAGGCGTTGACAACATACGACATGGTTTTGCACTCATCTTTTTAGATATAGCAGCGGCTTTCGACTCTGTATGCCACGAGATTCTCCTATGCCAGCTAAGAGAAAAAGGTATCAGCGGAACAGCACTTGAGTGGTGCAGATCCTATCTGTCTGGAAGATGGCAGCATGTTCGAGCAGACGGGGCTACATCGGAACCATTTCAACAAAGTCAAGGAGTGCCTCAAGGATCCTCCCTATCATCCTTGATGTTTAATATATACATCCAACCCATCTGCAACATCATTAGATCTTTCAATGTTAGTTGCATGATATATGCTGATGATGTGCTGTTATATATGCCAGTATCATTGGATAGTCTAGACCAGTGATGGCTAACCTTTTTGAGCCCGAGTGCCCAAACTGCCGCACAAAACCAAAGAATTTCCTCAAAGTGCCAGCACGTCCATTAAAGCCTCATTTGCATAAGGTGCCTCATTTGCATAAATATTTGCATAATGTTACCATACACTAACTTTTAGTAAACATGCCTCTTAATGAGTATATGGATAAAGAAAGACTAAAAGGTTTCTACATTACTATAATCCAGTACCAACCGCCAGGCACATTAGGAACTACTACAAACGCTGCCCATTTAGAACCCATAGCAAACCCGCCGTATCCTAACAGTACTACCAGGACTCACAAAGCACCATACCATAACTATCAAAAGGCAACACTGCAAATATTAAACCAATACATTTCAGAGAACAACAATACATGACCTACTGGGGAAAGAACAAGTGGCAATGTCAAATAGGAATTATATAAACAGAATACCTCAGCTCAGTTACACATGCAGAACAGACCATCACCAAACAAGGAATCACAATTTAAAAACAGGAAGACAATAATTAAACTGGGAACCCCAAAAGCCAAACTTGGAATATACAACAACACTGTAGAAATAAAACTATAAATTAATTTCCTCTTGTACTAAACAAAGCGCAAAAATTAATGATGCACATTTCCCAGAGCTGACATATTCCAGTTAATAAATTCAAAATAAAGAGATATTTTTCTACCTTTTGTGCATTTTTTTTCAGTTGCAATTGCTCCAGCCACTTTCTTCTGGTTTCTTCGTGTCTTCTCCTAACTCTCCATCTGCTGTCCATTTGTCCTTTCTTCTGTCTTCTTGGTTTTTTTTTCCATTCTCTCTCTACATCTGCTTTAACATACTAATCTTTCTCCTTTTGCTCTTTCCTCATTCCTATTTCATCTACTCAAAATTTACCCCTCCATCCTCAATCCCCACTTATTCTCCCAATACCCGGCCAATTGTAGATTTTTTATCCCTCCCACACAAAATATTTTTCCCCTCTCCATTTTACTCTCCCAGCCCCATCCCATTCTAATCCTCCCCCAACACCAGCTCCCTTCTAGTTCCAGCCTCACCCAGCATCCATTCCCTTCTAGTCCCTGCATCAGCCCATTTCCAGTCCTAGCAGCCCCCCAACCCATTTCCAGTCCTAGCAACCTCCCAACCCAATACCAGTCCTAGCCCCCCTCATCAACCCACTTCCAGTCCTAACCCCCCATAAGCCCATTTCCAGTCCTAGCTCCCCCATCTATTTGCAGTCCCATCCGAGTCCCTCCATCAGCTCATTTCCAAACCCAGCCCCCCATGAGCCCATTTCTAGTCCTTTCCTAGCCCCACCATCAGCCCATGTCAAATCCTAGCTCCCCTCCACTCAGCCCATTTCCAATCCAAGCCCCCCATGAGCCTACTTCCAGTTCTAGCCCCTTCATGAGTCCATTTCAATCCAAACCCCCACCACAGCCCATTTCCAATCTTAGCACCCCCCCAACAGCCAATTTCCAGTCCTATTCTAGCCCCTCCATCAGCCCATTTCCTGTCCTAGCCCCCCCTCACCCATTTCCAGTCCTAGCTCCTTCCCCCTCACAACCCATTTCCATTCCAAGCCCCAATCCCATCAGCTATTTGCAGTTCAAGCCCTCCTTCCACTCAGCCCATTTCCAGTCTTAGCCCCCCCATAGCCCATTACCAGTCCTAACCCCCCCATCAGCCCATTACCAGTCCTAACCCCCCCATCAGCCCATTTCCAGTCTTAGCCCCCCCCATAGCCCATTACTAGTCCTACCCCCCCCCAAATCACCATCACCATCACCATCACCAGCCCACTTCCAGCCTTAGCACCCCCCATGGCCCATTACTAGTCCTAACCCCCCCCCCCCATCAGCCCATTTCCAGTCTTAGCCCCCCCCATGGCCAATTACCAGTCCTAACCCCGGCCAATTACCAGTCCTAACCCCCCCCCCCCTGGCCAATTACCAGTCCTACCCCCCCCCCATTGCCAATTACCAGTCCTACCCCCCCCCTGGCCAATTACCAGTCCTAACCCCCCCCATCAGCCCCTTTCCAGTCTTAGCGCCCCCCCCCATGGCCAATTACCAGTCATACCCCCCCCCCCTGGCCAATTACCTGTCCTACCCCCCCCATGCCAATTACCAGTCCTAACCCCCCCCCGGGCAAATTACCAGTCCTAACCCCCCCATCAGCCCCTTTCCAGTCTTAGCCCCCCCCCCCATGGCCAATTACCAGTCCTAACCCCCCCCCCATCAGCCCATTTCCAGTCTTAGCCTCCCCACCATAGCCCATTACCAGTCCTAAACCCCCTTCCCCCCTATCATCCCAAATTTAAAAAAAAAACCCAAACAAAGCGGCTGCTTCTGCCGCGGCAGCCTCCACAGCTCTGCCGCGGCAGCCTCAAGAGCTCTGCCGCGGGGCCCCCCCCCCGGCCCGGCAGAGCCTCCCAGCAACATCTACCTTCAACGCGCAAAACGCGGGCTTCTTTCCGAGCCGCGAGAGTTTCCTTTCTCGCGGGAGAGCCGCAAGAAAGGAAACTCTCGCGGCTCTGAAAGAAGCCCGCGTTTTGCGACTTGAAGGTAGATGATGCAGGGAGGCTCTGCCGGGCAGGGGGGGGGGCCCCGCGGCAGAGCTCTTGAGGCTGCCGCGGCAGAGCTCTTGAGGCTGCCGCGGCAGAAGCAGCCGGTTTGTTTGTTTTTTTTTTTTTTAAATTTGGGACCTTTTAAATGCGGACCTTCCCGCGTGCCAGCTGCAAGGCCTTCGCGTGCCACAGCTGGCACGCGTGCCATAGGTTCGCCATCGCTGGTCTAGACCTTACCCCTCTGACCAATTGCTTCAACATCATATCTGAGTGGCTCCTATCACAAAATCTGTGAATCCAACACAAGAAGACTGAGTTCTTTTCATCTCGAGTAATCCCAGTTTCATACCACCCAGCTGTGTGAAAGTAAATGATGCCGAACTACAAGTGAAACCGGCTATACATTACCTTGGGGTGACGTTGGACCAAAATCTCGACATGAAGAAACACATAGTTAATACCGTAAGAGCGATCTACTTTTAAAATCAGATCCCTCAGACACCTACGTCCGTTACTCGAACCAGATGATTTCCGCACCATTTACCAAGCCCTTATCATTCCTCATTTCGATTATTCAAACTCCATACTACAAGGACTCCCCCGATCCACCCTGAACCCCCTGCAACTTGCTATGAACAGTGCAGCGCGGGTACTCTTTGGAGCATCCAGGAGAGATCATGTGACACCCCTCCTGAAACAGCTACACTGGCTCCCCATTCAAGCCAGGATCAGTTTTAAGACCTTGCTGATGACTTTCAAAGCTGCCAAGGGGCTCTCCTCCTCCTCTCTATCTGACCTCATCCAACCACTTGCACCCAACAGACTAAGGAGAACCGTAGAGTCCAACATGCTATCAATACCAAAGGAAATGACAAGCTGCACCAAAACAACAGCTAACAGAGCCTTCCGACTCTGCGCCCCAAGTCTATGGAATAACTTACCACCACATATCAGAGCAATCCCCAACTTGACCCAGTTCAGGAAGGCCCTTAAACATTTCCTCTTTATCAAATATCTCACTGACAGCTCCGAACCACAGTCACACTCGAATAGCGTGCTCCTCAACATTATTAGTAGCCAACCAGACAAGATCTTGCAACAGGCGTCCCCAACAATGTGAAACACCAAACAGTATCCGTTCTCATTCAACTTCTTATGTATATAGTTTACCTTGTTCTCCAAGTTCCATTTCCTGTTAAATGTAATGACCAGACATATGTATATTGTTGGATGTTTATGTTCTATGTAAACCGCGCTGATGGCAAATAGTGTGGTATATAAGAAATGTTAATAATAATAATAATAATAATACTAGCTCCAGAGCCTTTTCATTTGCTGCCCCTACCCTCTGGAATGAACTTCCACTGACCCTCCGCATGACAAAAGACCAACTATTCAGAAAAGGACTTAAAACACACCTTTTCACTGAACACTTCGAAAACCCAACTGAAATCCCTTACTTCCCACGAGCTACCTCCCTACAAACGCAGAAACAACCTACTAACCTCCAGAACCCACAGCCTACTAAACCCCCCCTACATACCTTACCTAAACAACCCCAGAGCCTCGCCCCACCCTAACCAAATGAAGAAGATAACTTAAGAAGAGACCGACTCCTGTTTTTAATTATGTAATTACAAAGATTGACACAAGGTTGTTTGTACAATATGTTCATTGTAAATAGTTAATACCACAGTTTCATTATCATCTCTATGTGGACAAAAGTTTGTAAATAGTTATAACTGCTGTTCCATGTAAAAGTTGTTCATTTGTTCTCTGTAAACCGCCCTTGATCTCTGGAAGGGGCAGTATAGAAGAAAAGTATAAATAAATAAATAAATAAAACTTTAACCAGATGCACAGACAGCACGTCTGCAGGGCTCCGCAGAAAAAGACGACTGAGGTAAGATGGCACCTTTAGCTGGGAAAGTAACCACGCATGCACGGTGTAGGTTCTAAAGGCTTTCTTTGAAAGTTGGGGATTGGATCTGCGCAGGCTCCATCAGCACCAAAGTCACCCATATGTGAGGACTGACTTCCTGCTTGTTCCCGGAGAAAATCCCATCTCCAAGCAGCCCGATCTTTATCTTTATTTAGTGCTTGATATACCGCCCAAGCGTATGCGTCAGGGCGGTGTACAATAAAATCAATTAGAAAAAGAAAAGAACACCATTATTTGGATAGGAAAGAGAGGGATAGGAAGAGACAGAAAAGGACAGTTAGACAGGGAAGGGGAGAGAGAAGAAATAGCCTGATGGAGAGGGGAGCTGATGGAGCGAGATAACCTTAGGGATCAGGGAGGTCGAATGCCTGCTGAAAGAGGTGAGTTTTGAGCGAGCTTTTGAAGCGGTGATAGGACAGTTCAGTACGGAGAATAAGGGGAAGGGAGTTCCAGAGGGCCAGAGCCAGGAAGAAGAAAGCAGAGTGACGTGTAGATTCCAAGTCAGCTGAGGAGGGGGAAGGAAGAAAGACGGTATCTGTGTGCTGATCATAGGAGAGGGGGAGAAGGCTGCAGAACGATAGAGTCAGCCAGATATTGGGGGAAGCCAGTGTGTAGTGCTTTATGGGTAAGAATAAGAATCTTATAGAGGAAACAAAAGTTGAGAGGGAGCCAGATGCCACCTTATCCCCAGCTGAAATGGCGCAATACTTCCAATCCAAGCCTGCCCCCTCCAACACAACTAACCTCTCAACCACATCCCCATTCAACATTCCTTCAGAGCAAGCATGGTCAACTCAATACAAGTATTGTGAAACCTGTGTCTTTCGGGGAAACTGTTAGGTGCTTATTACCTAGATTGGCCACTGTTGGAAACAGGATACTGGGCTTGATGAACCTTAGTCTGACCCAGTATCGCATTATCTTATGTTCTTATGTACTTTACCTTCTCCATCATCACAACAGAACAAGTAGAAAATATTATCACAAACCTTAACACTTCGACCTTCCCCCTCAATCCCTGCCCAGTCTTCTAGATTAAGTTCACTAGGCATGAACTCTCTCCAATTCTATAAAAGATAGTTCAATCATCCTTATCTCAAGGACACATGCCTAACAGCCTTAAACATGTCACCATCAGACCATTTTTAAAAAACCCCACTGCTGATCCAAACTCACCCTTGTCCTACAGACCTCTTTCTAGCATTCAGTTTGTAGCAAAAATCATTGAGACAACAGTGCAGTTACAGCTATAGGATTTCACTGATGCTCATGCTCCTTGTGACCAGCAGCAAACATGGCTTCAGACTGCTCTAGTGTCGAAACATTACTCACCTCTCTATTGGACACCTTAATCAAAGGCACGGAAAAGACTGCACAAGGCATTTTACTTATCTTCTTTGACATCACTGCAGCATTTGATTTCATATACTGCAAACAGTTCTTAGCACATCCCCACTTAAATGGTATAAACAGAATTACACTACAATGGTTCCAAGTCCTACCTCGAGGACCGCTATCAACAAGTAAAAGTGGGTCTAGCCAACTTGCTCCCTTATAAACAGCACTGCGGTCTACCACAACGCTCTGCACGGTCCTCACTATTATTTAACATCTTTATTCAGCCTGCATATTCCATAACCCAGAACCATAACACTCATTATCATCTCTATGTGGACAATATCTTAATATCACTCCTCAACCAAAATCACTTTCGATCGGTATGTCAAGCCATTATAACCCCCATCCTAGACTAGCTCCACTCTCCCTCTCAAGCTCACCTTCACTCTACCCGGCAATCAGCCTTTTTTTACATTGGTCCGGCTCTTTGGAACTCCCTCCCCACTGACCTCCGTTTAGAACAGTCCATGCCTACTTTCCGCTCCCATCTTAAAACACATTTTTTTCTCTACTGCTTTTAATCTTCTCTACTGATTTCTGCTTCCCCTATGATTTGCTCCTATTTGCAATCTATCTTCTCTATCCTGGCCTTCTTTTTCTCCTATCCTTTAAAAAAAAAAAAAAAAAAAAAAAAGAGTATTTTTTTAAAGTATTGTTATTTTCCTTTTCTTTTTTTAACCATTTTATGTATTTTATAGTTTTATTGTAAACCGCCTCGATGTAATGGGAGGCGGTATATCAAGTGATTATAAACAATACTGCAACGGCCTATATCTAGGACTTCCAAAGCAGGCCACACGATCACTACAACTGGTCCAAAACAACGTCGCTAGAACCATCACCGGATCAAGCAAGCAAGAGCACATAACACCCATCTTACACAGCTGCATTGGCTCCCAATTATTGCCCGTTCTAAATACAAATCTGCCGTGACCATCTTTTAAGATCAGAAATAGCATGTCAGATGCAGCCCTAGAAGAATTACTTTGCACCAGTCCCAACAGCAGACCAAAGAGACAGAGTAGTTACTCACCTGTAACAGGTGTTCTCCAGGAGCAGCAGGAATCAGTCCTCAAATATGGGTGACATCGATGTCGATGGAGCCCCCATGCGGAGCATTTCCCCAGCTTTCTAAGAAAGCCTTTGGGAATACACCCACACATGCGCGGTCCCCTTCCCGCCCAAAGTTGCCATCTTGCTCAGTCAGATGACATAGCTAAAAGACAGCACAAAAACAAATGAACTATGTACAACTGCAACTTCCAGTAAAGGAGGGAGGGTTGTGAGAACTGATTCCTGCTGCTCCTAGAGAACACCTGTTACAGGTGAGTAACTACTCTTTCTCCAGGACCAAGCAGGAAGTCAGTCCTCACATATGGGTGACTCCCTAGCTCTGGGCTACCAGGAACCCAGGCTGAAAAAGAAACTCCCTCTGTGAAGCTGTAGCATGAAGGAAAGAATTTCACTGAGACCAGAACCCCTTGGTAGCCCAACAAGAGGGCAGGAGGGTAGGAGTTACCTAAACCTCAAAGAGATTCCGGAGTACTGCCTGACCAAAAGCACTGTCCCTACGGGACTCCCTCTCCAGGCAGTAATGGGCTGTAAAGGTCTGGCTTGAGGACCAAGTTGCAGCCCTACAGATGTCTGCCAACGGTACAGAGCGGAGATGAGCTACTGATGCAGCCATGGCCCGGACACGGTGGGCTGTAACCCGACCCCGCAAGGGAAGGTCTGCTGCCCTGTAAGCCCAGGTGATACAGACCGCCACCCATATGGACACGGTACGCTTGGAGACAGGAACCCCCAAGTTGTTTGGGTCAAAGGAGACGAAAAGCTGAGTAGCCCTTCTATGACCCTTAGTACGCTCAAGGTAGAAAGACAAGGCCCTTCTACACTCCAGGGTGTGGAGGACTTCTTCAGCCCTGCTTGCATGGGGCCTAGGGAAGAATGTGGGAAGAACCACCTCCTGGTTGAGGTGGAAGGAGGAGACCACCTTTGGTGGGAACTTAGGATGAGTCCTAAGGACCACTCTGTTCTTATAGAAACGAGTGTATGGCCTGTCACAGACCAGGGCCTGAAGTTCACTCACTCGCCTGACCGAAGTCACTGCCACTAGGAAGAGAGTCTTCCAAGAAAGGAAGCGAAAAGGGCACATAGCCATAGGCTCATAGGGTGGGCGAGTAAGCTGTTGAAAAACCACATTCAACTCCCACTCAGGGGCAGGTGGACAGCGAGGAGGCTTTAGCAGGAGCAAGCCTCTGAGGAACCTGGTCACCAGGGGGTGAACCGACAAAGAGTGCCCCTCCTCCACCATTGAGTGGTGGGCTGCCAGAGCAGAGAGGTGTACCCGAACCGAATTGGACTTAAGACCCTGATTAGACAAGTGCAGCAGGTACTGAAGCACTACTGGCACAGGACAGGAGAAGGGGTTTTCCTGGCACTGATTACACCACAGGGAGAACCTCCTCCAATTCAGGGCATAGGTCTTTCGGGTGGATTGCTTCCTTGAAGCCAAGACAACCTCTTCGACTTCCTGAGGCAAGCCCCAGGGAACCAGCACTACCCTTGCAGCTTCCAGGCCATCAAATTGAGAGCTTTGAGATTGGGGTGCAGAAGGAAACCCTGATCCTGAGAAAGAAGATCGGGTTGAAACCCCAGAGGAAGAGGGGTGTCCACCGCCAGTTGCAACAGGAGGGGACACCAGGGTTGCCTTGGCCATCTGGGGGCCACCAGGATGACTGAGGCCCTGTCCCTCAGAATCTTGAACAAGGCCCGAGCCACCAGGGGTGTGGGAGGAAACGCATACAGTAGGCCCTGGGACCATGAGATCAGGAAGGCATCCGCCGCCAATCTTTTGGGATGCGGTTGCCTGGAGCAGAACTGGGGCAGCTGCCGGTTCAGGGGACTGGCAAAAAGGTTGATAGATGGAAGTCCCCACCTCAGAAAAATGGTCTGGACCACTAAGGGGTGCAGTTGCCACTCGTGAGTTTGTAGAACCCTGCTCAATCTGTCTGCCAGAACGTTTTCCTGGTCAGGAAGATAGACAGCCCTCAGCAGCATGTTGTGTTGAAGGGCAAAGGAGCAGAGGGCCTGAGTCTCTCGACACAGGAGCCTTGACCCTGTGCCCCCATGCTTGCTGACATAAAACATTGCCACTTGGTTGTCGGTCTGCACCAAGACAGCCTGGCGGGCCAGGGTATGGGCGAAGGTCTTGAGGGCTAAACGTATCGTCCTGAGTTCTAGCAGGTTGATCTGCTGAGTGGCCTCCCATGGGGACCACAGGCCCTGTGTGCACTTGTCCAGGCAATGTGCACCCCAGCCCTGCAAGGAGGCATCGGTTGTGAGCACCACAGTGGGAACAGGTACCTGAAAAGGAATCCCCTGTAGCAGGTTGCGGGAGTGTAGCCACCACTGCAGGGAGTTCAGGAAGGGTTTGGACACCCTTACTTTGTCTCTTAGGCTTCCTGTAGCCTGCTTCCACTGAGTCCTGAGACACCACTGTGTAGGCCTCATATTCAGGCGAGCATTGGGGTCACATGCACTGTCGATGCCATATGGCCTAGGAGCCGTAGGCAAAGCCTGGCAGAAACCAGTGGGTTGCTTATGAACCAGCTGGCCAAACTCATCAGCCTTTCCGCCCTTTCCTCTGGCAAGTAAGCCTTCGCTTGCAGGGAGTCCAACCTTGCCTCTATGAACTCCAGGTTCTGGGAGGGGAGCAAAGTGGACTTTGCGAAGTTTATGACAAAGCCTAATTGCTGAAGGACAGAGAGAGTACGGAGGGTGGCTTGCCTGGCCTCCTGGAGAGTCTGACCCCTGATGAGCCAGTCGTCCAGGTAGGGGAAGACAAATATACCCTGGTTTCTCAAGTAGGCCGCCACCACAGCTAGGCACTTTGTGAAAACGCGTGGGGCGGAGGTTAGGCCAAAGGGCAGTACCCTGTACTGAAAATGGCTTCCTGCCACCACGAACCTGAGGTACTTTCTGTGGTCTGGATGAATGAGGATGTGAGTGTACGCATCCTTTAGATCTAAGGAGCATAGCCAATCTCCCTGCTGGAGGTAGGGCAGCAGTGTTCCAAGAGTTAGCATCTTGAACTTCTCTTTTTCCAAGAACTTGTTGAGATTTCTCAGGTCCAGAATGGGCTGGAGACCTCCAGTCCGCTTTGGCACAAGAAAGTACCGGGAGTAGAAGCCCTGACCCCACAGATTTGGAGGTACAGGCTCTACCGCCCTGTCTTGAAGCAGACCTAGCATTTCCTGGAGAAGGAGTTCCTGATAAAGAGGAGGCCTTGGAGGTTCCCTTGGGAAGTAGGTAGGGGGTACCTGATTGAAATGGAGCAGATAGCCCTGTTGGACTATGCTCAGTACCCAAGCATCCCTTGTGATGGGTGGCCACTGGTGGGCAAACAGGACCAAGCGACCCCCCCCCCCCCCCATGCTGAGGTTTGCCAGCAGGGGTTGAGAGGCTATGCAGAGGGAGTCAAAAAACCCCTCCCTGCTGAGTAGGAGCAGGAGCTGGAGGCTTGGGGGTTTTCTGCCTACGGGGCCCATGTCCCTGCCCCTTGGCCTGCTGACCCTGCTGGGGAGGCCTGATAATGAGGGAAAGGTTTGTAGGCAGGCACCTTCCTCGGGTAAAAGGTCTTTTTCCCCGAGCCCTTCATCTTATAAGAAGGGGCAGAAGTTTTCCTAGACAATCTTGTCCTCGTTAGAGTCTCAGTCTCGAGCTCAGAGGCCTTTTCAGCCATGGGCTTGCCGAAGAGGTTTTCACCCCGGCATGGGACATCGACCAACTTGTCCTGCACCCACGGCTCGAAGTCAGATGACTGTAGCCATGCCTGGCGTCGAGCAGCGATGCCGGCCGCCGCTACAAGGGCCGAAGCCTCGAAGCCATCGTAGGCCGCCCGGGAGATGAATTTAGAACATTCCCGGACCCCCGAGGACAAGGATTGGAACCTCTGCAAAGGTTCCCCGGAGAGACCAGCCGAGAACCGGGCTACCTCTTTAGCCAGGTCCCGCAAGTACATGCCCATGTACAGCTGGTAGGCTTGGACACGGCAAGCAAGCATCGAGCCCTGGAAGCACTTTCAGCCGATGGCATCTAGGCTTCGGGCCTCCCTGCCGGGGGGGCACCGCAGAGTGCATCTTCTGGCTCTTCAGACGATGCATGGCCGATTCCACAACCATAGAATGGTGCGGCAGCTGCGCCTTCTGAAAACCAGGGCTCTTCCGGACTCGATACATGGAATCGATCCGCTTGCTCAAAACCGGCACCGAGGCCAGAGCCTCCCACATTCGGAAGAGGAGCCGTTCCAGCATCGGAGGAACTGGCACAGTAAAGGCCTTCCTCGGGGGAGAGTCATACTGGAGGGCATCGAGCTCCTCGGCTCGAGGCTCCTCCTCGGGGTGGGCAGGAACATTCAAGGCCTTGGCCATGTCCTTAACGAACTCCGAGAACCGGGTATCCTCCGGAGGGGACCTACTCCGGGGTTTGGACTGCGGCGAGTCCGAAGGGACACACTGAGTCCAAAAAGTATCGGGGGACTCCTCGTCCTCCGTCTCCCATGCAGACTCATCCGAAGAAGAGTCGAGGGGCTCCGACTGCGCGGGTTCCGGCAACACCCGCCCCAACACCGGGGCCATCAGCGTCGACGCCCTCGGTCCCGAACGGGAGGTCGAGGGAGACCGTGACCGAGACCGGACTCGGGCCTTCATGGCTTTGAGAACCGCCTCTGTCTCCAGGGTCGACTTAGACGACGACGTCCCGGTGGTCGGGGCAAATGCACCAGTCAGGCTGGCCATCAGCACCCGCTGCTGATCCATGAAAGCAGACAATCTGCACTCCAAGGCTGTCAGCCTGAGTCCAAGCTCAGGAGACTCAGCAGCCACTGACTCGGGCCCCGGCAGCGCCGGGCCCGACTTCGGCTCCCTAGGAGGAGAGTCCTCGAGGACAACAGAACTTACGTGCTCGACAAACTCCGGCTCTACACGGGATACCTTAGTTGGCTTCTCCAGCTCCAAGGACCCGGGGCGGCGGTCAGGGGTCCGAGATCTGGCCTTCGAGGAACCAGAAGCTTCCTCCGACGCCGCCCTCATGAGCTTTCTCTTCCTCTTATGCTCCTGACTGGGGGACCCCCTTTCAGAGGAACCCCGACGAAGCTCGGGGTCCGACTCCCGAGACGTCCAGGCCTCTGACGAGGTCTGGGCCCGTCCAGAGGTGGAGTCCGAGAAAATCCTCTCCTTCTGATGCTGCCGGCTCCTGAGTGCCCTGGTGGACATTTTGCCACATGGGACACAGACCTTGGGATCATGGTCAGGCCCGAGGCAGTGCAGGCAGCAGTCATGTGTGTCGGTAAGAGACATGAGATTCTTACAGCGATCACACTTCTTAAAACCACTGGAGGCCATCAGGGAAAAATGGGCCCCCGCTAGGTCAAAGGTCCGGCCCTCCAGGGAAAAGAAAAAAGAGCGCGAACGCATGCCACGAAGGGCAAAAAAACGAAAAATAGAGATAGGGTCAATACCGGCATACCGATCCCGGGCGGGAAGGGGAACCGGCGTCGAACCGGACAAAAAGAGGTGCGAGAATCGCAGAAAAAATCCAAATTTTTCCAGGTGACGTCTGCTGGGCTCCACGGAAAAAGAAAGACTGAGCAAGATGGCACCTTTGGGCGGTAAGGGGACTGCGCATGCGTGGGTATATTCCCAAAGGCTTTCTTAGAAAGCTGGGGAAATGCTCCGCATGGGGGCTCCATCGACATCGATGTCACCCGTGAGGGCTGACTTCCTGCTTGGTCCTGGAGAAAGAGCACTACTGAGAAAATACCAATACCCCGCACATACATAAGAGCTAACGAATCCACCACCAGGAGGGCATTCTCCCTTGCTGCGCCTGCCATCTGGAACGCCCTCCCTGGAACTTTGAGGACCACCACTGATATGAAGGACTTTAGAAAGCAACTAAAAACCTTCCTGTTTATTGACTGTTTCAATGAATTCACAAATCACCAGATTAGCTAGAAATTCCACCATATTCTGTCTGTACCCAGATTTAATTGTATGTAAGTTATGCTACAAAGCATCTCCTGCATGATTCCCTGCCATATGTTTCCAGAATAAGTTCATCTGTAAGTGTGCAAGTTCAACAACTTCCATTTAAAAGTGTAAGTTATAATGTAAACCGCTTTGATTTTAAGAGAAAGCAGTCTTATAAAAACAGTTAAATAAATAAAATAAATATACACAATTCTGCACAGAAAACCCAGATTATTCCTTGATAGGAAAATGCTTCAAATCAGTCTCTCAATGGCTTCACCATCAAACTTGAATATTTAATTTATTTATTTAATAAGTTTTCTATACCGCCTTTAAGTCAAAATGGTTTACAGAGAACAAGGGTGATACAAACTTGGAACTAACAAATGGGGTAATTCCATATGTCTGCTGGCTAAGGTGGAAGTTGTTTTATATGGGGTCATGTGGTATCATTAGGGCCATAGTGTTCAATGAAAATATGTGTCTTTAATAATTTCTAAACTCAATCACCAAATTAAGGTTACAATAATAGTATAACCATTCAGCTAACAATGTAATCCCACACCTATAAGGCAATAGCTTTCTAACTAAATTATCAACCTACTGGATTATTTAAATATGACAATTTATTCTTCAAATATAAAAGCTTTTGCACAAACACATTATACAATATTTTTATATATCCACACCCAAATTATATTGCATAGTATTTATGTAAAAATAAAAATTCTTTTAATGCTTGTTAAGCTTTTATATATTACACATATTACACATCCAAACCAACTTTACTATCCATTCATACATACTAATACATATAGCAGAGGTTATTCTAACAGCATGTCCATTTCCCATTATATAAAAGCCCAGACTACATTCCTTATGCGTCCAAGAATCCCAAAGGGACATCTGATGATTTCTCCACTACCAAACAACTCATCACTTTGTTCCAGTGAAGTAAGTGAGGAACGTGAAAGTATCCAACTACAATTTACATATCTCACCACTCTCTTCACTTGGCTTTACCTTAGATTCGGTGAAGTAAGTGAAAACCGGAGCAAAGTAAAAGTGTCCAACTGTAATTTACATAGAATCTCAAAATGACTCATTCCACTCACTCTTGTTCTTACAATAAAGCATAGTTACTCACCTGTAACAGGTGATCTCCGGAAACAGCAGGAATTTAGTCTTCACATATGGGTATCGCCGGTACCGACGGAGCCTGCGCGGGAACGCTCCCCAGCGTCCAATAGGAAAGCTTTTGGGAGCATCCCACAGCGCCTGTGTGCTGCCTTCCCGCCTTTCCCAACTGTCCCTCTTCAGTTGAGTTTAAAGCTGAGAAAAAAAGAGAGAGAGAGAGAGAGAAAGAAAGAGAGATACAACTCCTAAGGGAGGTGGGTGGGATGTGAAGACTAAATTCCTGTTATTCCCGGAGATCACCTGTTACAGGTGAGTAACTATGCTATCTCCAGGAACAAGCAGGAATGTAGTCTTCACATATGGGGACTCCCTAGCTGCAGATGCCAGGGAGAAGGCCCCAGAAGCTGTGTGCCCTTGTGAAAGGGCTCCACTTCCCCCCATGGATCTCTGGCATCCTACCAGGGATGGTGGGTAGGAGTTGATTAGGTATGGAACAGGTGTTGGAGAACAGCCTGACCAAACAAGGCATCCCGGCGGGAGTCCTTGTCTAAGCAGTAATGGGCTGTGAAGGTATGAACCGAAGCCCAAGTAGCTGCTCGACATAGAGGCTGCCATGGCTCTCACATTGTGAGCTGTGACATGGCCTTCAAGAGGAAGGTTTTTACTCTCATAGGCAAAAGATATACACTGTGCAAGACAGCTGGACAGTGTTCTCTTGGAGACTGGAAGTCCCAAATGACTAGGATCAAACGCAACAAAGAGTTAAGAGGACTTTCTATGTTGCTGTGTCCTTTTCAAGTAAAAGGCCAAAGCTCTTTTACAATACAAAGTATGAAGATTCCTTTCTGCATTTGAGGCGTGAGGCCTTGGAAAGAATACAGGAAGGTAAACAGCTTGGTTTAAATGAAAAGGTGACACCACCTTTGGCATAAAGTGTGGATGAGTCCTAAGGACTACCTTATGATGGAACCTTGTATAAAGAGGATCAGCCCCCAACGCTTGCAATTCACTGATGCGACGTGCTGATGTGATTGCAATGAGAAAGATGACCTTCCAGGAAAGGAATTTCAAAGAGGTAGTGGCTAATGGTTCAAAGGGCGGTTACATGAGCTGCCCAAGAACCAGATTTAAGTCCCAATATAAGCCACCGGTGGTGGCTTAATGGGAGGCTTAGTTAAAAGAAGGCCTCTCATAAATCTTGCTATGAGAGGACGAGAGGAAATAGGTTGTCCATTTAGAGGCTTGAAAGAAGCTGCAATAGCACTCATATGAACTCTCACTGAATTGGTCTTAAGCCCTGCATTTGATAAATGAAGGAGATACTTCAGTAATGATTCCAGAAGTATCGCAAGAGGGTTAAGACCCTTCTGTGAGCTCCATATGGTAAAACCTTTCGACTTAAATGCATAAGAGCGTCTTGCGGAAGGCTTCCTGGAAGCATAAAGGATATCCTTTACCTCCTGGGAAAGGATAAGACCGTGAAGTTCTATGCTTTCAACAACCAGGCCCTGAGATGCAGAGACTGGGGATTGGGACGCCACAGCATCCCGTCCTCTTGAGAAAGGAGATCTGGAGCAGATCCTAACTCCAGAGGCGGAGCTTGAGAGAGATGGAGGAGCAGAGGGTACCACATTTGCCGTGGCCAATTTGGAGCTATGAGAATCATATGACCTCTGTCTCTCTGAAGCTTGAATAGCATTTTGGGAATTAGGGGAATGGGTGGAAAGGCATACAGGAAGTCCTGACCACAATGGAGGAGGAAAGCATCCCTGGCCTGACAACCCTAAGCCGGAATTTGGCATTCAGCGGACTTGCAAAGAGGTCTATGTCCGGGGTTCCCCAAATTTGAAACATTTTGGCCACCTGGTCTGCATGAAAAGACCATTCGTGTGGAAGCAGAACTCGACTGAGTCTGTCTGCCCAAGAGTTTTGAATACCTGGAAGATACACCGCAAGGAGATGAATCTGATGCTCTCTGGCAAGGGCCCATAGTTGCAAAGCTTCGTTGCAGAGCGACAGAGAGCCTGTTCCGCCCTGCTTGTTCACAGAGAACATGGCTACTTGATTGTCCGTTTGAACTAGGACTGTCTTGTGGCTGAGCTGGGTGTGGAATACTCGAAGAGCAAGGAAGATTGCTCTGAGTTCCAGGAGATTGATGTGGAGATAGGCCTCCTGTGGAGTTCAGGTACCCTGGGTAGAGAGGCCTTGCAGGTGGGATCCCCAACCCACCTGTGAAGCATCTGTTGTTAGAGTGGCTTGGGGTGGGGGTTGCTGAAACGGAGACCCCACCAAAAGGTTTTGGGGTGACTGCCACCATTGGAGGGACAAAATAAGGCAATCTGAGTTTGCTATTTTGTCTGACAGGCAACCTGATGCGTGAGTCCACTGAGTGGATAAAGTCCACTGGGCTGCCCTCATATGGAGGCGACCATAAGGAATCACATGCATGGTGGATGCCATGTGGCCTAGCAACTGTAACATTTCCCGAGCAGTGAGGTGAGACTTTAGCACTGCTTGGGAAGCTAACTGCACAATGCAAAGGCAGCGGGACTGTGGAAGGAAAGCCCTTGTCTGTCTGGTATCCAGCAGAGCTCCTATACACTCTAGGGATTGAGTGGAAGCAAGGTTGGACTTTGGAAAGTTTATGACAAGTCCCAAATACTGAAGGATGCGCTTTGTGCGAGACAGAGCAACCCTGGCCTCTGGCTCTGAAGGGACTCGAATGAGCCAGTCGTCTAAGTAAGGGAAGACGAATATTCCCAGGGTGCGGAGAAATGCTGCCACAACAGCCATGCATTTTGTGAACACCCTTGGTGCAGAGGCCAGGCCGAAAGGAAGAACCCTGTATTGGTAGTGCTTCCCTTGAAACAGAAAGCGAAGGAACCTTCGGTGAGTTGGATGGATGAGAACATGAGTGTACGCATCCTTGAGATATAGAGAACAAAGCCAATCCTGACTCTGAAAGTATGGCAGCAGAGTTCCTAGAGAAATCATTTTGAACTTCTCTTTGAACAGGTATTTGATCAATTCTCTGAGGTCTAGAATGGGTCTGTGTCCTCCTGTTTTCTTTGGAATAAGGAAATAGGGGGAGTAAAACCCTGTACCCCATTGGGGAATGGGTACCTCTTCTATTGCCCTTTGAGCAAGAAGTACAGTGACCTCTTGACCTAACTGATCGTTGAGAAAGGTCTGAGAATTGAACTGTCTTACCATTGTAGGAGGGGGCATGCTGAGGAAATGAAGCTTGTACCCCTCTCTTACAATAGACAGAGTCCAATTTTCTGCTGTTATCTGACACCATCTGGGGGCAAAATGACATAACCTTCCTGGGATGGTGGAGGGTTCTGGGCTGTTCTGGGCCAAGAAGGCAAAGTTCTCTAGATAGGCGTCAAAGCCCCTGTGGAGGCTGAGTCTGCTGAGCCTGTTGAGGATTAGCTGCTTTTGTCTTTCTTTGCCTAGGTGGTTGCTGTTGTCCCTTTTGAGCAGACTGACCTAAACGATGCCCCTGCTGGGAATAGGAGGAATAAAACTTCTTCTTACTGAAGAATGGTTTTTTAGAGGATTTTTTCCTCGCAGGATCAGCTGTAGATTTAGACAATCTATCCAAGGTGATATTGTCAGCACGTATCTCATTAGCTTTTTCCTGCCAATTCTTGCCAAAGAGATTCTCTCCTGTGCAAGGAATATTCCCTAGTTTATCCTGTACCCAAATTTCCAAGTCAGATGCGTGGAGCCAGGCAATCCTATGTGCACCTATGGCAATGGCAGAGCCTTTGCTTATGCACTCAAAGCAGTCAAAGGCTGCACGATTCACAAACTTGGAAACATCCTGAGCATGTTTGACAAGGGCGAGGTAATCTTGCCTCTTATCATCAGGAAGGAGAGGGCTCATAAGCTCTAAATCTCCTGTGACCTCTTTAAGGAACATTCCCATATACAAGATATAGAAACTGATCCTAGCAGAAAGCATGGAAGCCTGGAAGGTTCGACGTCCAAAGGCATCAAGAGTCCTACACTCACGTCCTGGAGGATTAGATGCATGCCTTTTTGCACTCTTCATCCGTCTCATGGCTGATTCCACCACCATAGAATGGTGTGGTAATTGAGTCTTCTGAAACCCAGGACAAGGAGGAACCCGATACATGGTGTCAAGTCTTCGAGAGTGAGGAGATGTGGTTAGAGGTGCTCCCCACATCCTTAACATGAGATCATGTAAGATCTCATGAAGAGGTAAGGTAGCTGCCTCCTTGGGAGCTTTAGGGTATTGTAGGATTTCTAATTCCTTTGCCCTAGGCTCTTTTTCAGGAGCCACTGTGATGGAAAGACCTTGGGATACATCTCGAATAAAATACTGAAAGGACATATCCTCTGGTGAAGACATCCTACGCTGAGGAGAAGAATCATCTTCAGGAAGAAGTACTCTGGTATCAGCAGAGCTTTTAGAGTCTTCAGACTCATCCGAGGATTCGAAGTATCTCCGATCTGGGTGATCGTGCAAGGAACGGTACCGGTACTGATCGAAGTCGGCATCAGAGTGGTCCTGTACCAACTTGTCGATGCCGGATAGAGACGCATGACTCGGTCCCGGTAGAATACCTGCCGATGTCGATGCAGTCGGTGCTGACAGCGGAGTCGGTACCGGTACCGGTTGAATTGTCTGAAGCGGTTTCAGGGGCATCGAGGCCGTGAGAAGAGCCGCCAGACTGCGTTCAATATCCAAGAATCTCTGGTCTATCAACGCTGCCGATGCTTGGGTATCGGTACCGGATGAAGCGGCCGGCACCCCAGAGCATGGCACCAGTAGTTCTGCCGAGGTTGAAGCCTCGATAACATCCTGGAGCCCTGTTAGTGCTCTGGAAGCTGAAGCCTCCCGCCGGGGAAATTTTTCCAGTGAAAGTCCCTCAAGGGCAATGCCAGAGGCATCTCGATGTCTAGAAGGAGATATACTCTTTGAGGACTGGCTAGATTTATGTTTAGTTACCTGAGATCCATGGGAGGAAGTCGAAGCCCTGGAAGACGTCGATGCCATGGAGGCTGCATCGGAGGGAAAAAGAGTGCTAAGTTTAGCAGCTCGGTTTTGCCGGCCCCTTTTCGACATCATCCCACAGGCAACACACTCTGAAGTAGAGTGGTCAGGAATGGTTAGGACTAAAACATTTGAGGCACCACTCATGGGTGTCAGTGATGGAGATGGTACCGCCACACTTAGAACACTTTTTAAAACCCGAAGCGGGTTTTTCCATTTTGAAGGAAAAGTTGGGCCTAGTGCCCAAAATGGCGCGTGGCACCTGAAGAGAAAATTACTGGAAAAAACTCCAGAAAGAAAGTTGTTTTGGTTTTTGGGGGGTTTTTTTAGAAAAAAAGAAAGAAGAACCGGCGGTACCGGTGTAGCGTCGAGGGAAGGCAGACGCGACCACAAAAAAGAATAATAGAAGGGATTTTTTTCTGCGGTGACAGGATGTGCGACCTGTCGGCTCCACGGAAAACGAAGAACTGGAGAGGGACAGTTGGGGAAGGCAGCACGCAGGTGCTGTGGTATGCTCCCAAAACCGTTCCTATTGGACACTGGGGAGCGTTCCCGCGCAGGCTCCATCGGTACCGACGATACCCATATGTGAAGACTACATTCCATATGTGAAGACTACATTCCTGCTTGTTCCTGGAGATATGGGTGAATAGGGAAATGAGAAAGCGTTCTATAAGTGAAAGAAGAGAAAGGGGCCGATCATCAAAGTTGCAGTAATATGCTGCAAGAGCACTCAGGTGCATCCTGACAGAGTTAGACTTTTAGTCCTGAGTTGGAGAGGTGAAGCAAGTAAGTCAGCACTGTCTCCATGAAGCAAGTAAAGGGGTTGAGGGCCTGGTCCACACACAAGACTGAAAATCTGTCACTTGAAGGCATATGCCCTCCTGGTGGAATCCTTGCAAGACACCAGGAGAATGTTCTCGACATCTATGGGCAGATGGAACTCTGCCAGAGCTACTCACTCAACAGCCAAGCTGTGAGCGATAGGGAGCGGAGGATGGGGTGTAGTACAGTGCTCTCCTACGAGAGGAAATCTGAGGCAGTCCAGGCGAAGGGACGGTGCCCGAGACAGCTGTAGTAACAAGGGGTACCATGATTGCTGGGGCCAACATGGTGTAATGAGTATCACTTGGACCTTGAAGAGGGTCTTGGTCATCAGGAGAGTCAGTGGGTAAGTGTAGAGTAGGCCCTTGCTCCAATCCAGGAAAAAGGCATTGGATGCCACCTGATTGGGACAAGGTATCCTGGAGCAAAACTGCAGTAGCTGGGCACTGAAGAAGATGCAAAGAAATCTATGGTTGGGATGTCTTACATCTGAAAGATCCTGCGGACCACCTTGGGATTGAGAGCCCACTTGTGCGGCTGCAGGACTGCTGAGCATCTCCCGGGAGATACACTGCATGGAGAAGCACAGCAAATTTCCAGAACTGGAATGTCCCCAACAGAGGAGGTAGAGCCCATGCCCCCTTGCTTGTTGATGTAGAACATCGCTACTTGGTTGTCAGTTTGTATGAGAACGACTTGACCTGCCAGCTGTGTCCGGACAGCCAGCAGTGCATTTGTAATGGCTCTAATTTTGAGGAAGTTTATCTGGTGAAGGCTCTCACCCTCCGACCAGAGGCCTTGCGTGCCACGGAGATGAGCTCCCCAGCCGAATTTGGAGGCATCCGTCATCAGAATTTGCTGGTGTGGGGGCGCTTGGAAGGGTAGCCCTGCTAGAAGATGTACCAACTACTGCCACCATGGGAGGGAGTCGAGTGGTGGTGAGGTTACACACCCCCTGAGTGCAGAGTGTCCAATGCACTTGCCGCATATGCAGGCGGACGAAGGTGGTGACATGGACTGTGGAATCCATGTAGTCCAGGAGATGAAGCATCTGGTAAGTGGACATCATCAAGCAGTACTGAACCTGGTACGCGAGAGAGACGAAGCGGTGGGCCCGGTCTGTCGGGAAATATGCCCTGGCCACCGAAGTATCAAGGAGAGCTCCAATGAAAATGAGGCACTGAGCGGGTTGCAGGTCAGATTTGGGTAGCTGATAACGAAGCCCAGTTGCTCCAGGACCTGGATGCTATGCTGTGCGGCCTAGCGAACTTCGTCTGGAGAACCGCCACTTACCAACCAGTCGTCCACCTAAGGGAAGATGAAAATCCCCTGCAAGCGAAGAAAAGCAGCTAAGGCTGCAAGGCACTTTCTGAAAACTCAGGAAGCGGACACGAGAGCAAAGAAGGTGAAATTAGACTTACCTGCTAATTGTTGTTCCTTTAGGAATGCCAGTCTAGTCCTGAACCTCTGGGGTCTTGCTCCTCCTACAGCAGCTTGGAGACTTGAGAAACGTCTTCCTTTTGATGACACCAGTATAAAGACACAGGATCCGCCTCCTGACTCCAGTAACCTATTGACAAAGCAGACTCACCGAAGCAACAATTAAGTAGCAAACTCTACTAACAATCTCTACATAACTGAACTGGTAACTTAATAAATCAGGAGAACACAGTTTAAAGGCTTCTGTGCTCCCATTAAGCTTCACTAAGCTTCTTTGAAATGCTGAGATCCCTATTCCCTGTCAGGAAGGAGATAGTCTGGACCTAAACCCCCCCTTAATACAATCCCTCCTATCACAGGACAAAACCTGTACAGATACTGATTTATCTTACCTGTTATACAACATTTGCTTCAGGCTATAGTCCAAGAAAAAACTAGGGAGGGATACAGGACTAGACTGGAGTTTCTGAAGGAACAACAATTAGCAGGTAAGTCTAATTTCATCTTCCTTAGCGTCTCTCCAGTCTAGTCCTGAACCTCTGGGGATGTAACAGAGCAGTGAAAAAAGTCAACGGGAGGGCCTGAAGCACCACCGCTCCAAAACAGGTATCCCTTTCCACCTGCAAGTCCAGACGATAATTTCTGACAAAGGAATGTAAAGACGACCAAGTAGCCACCCTACTCCGCCGCCGGTACCAAACTGCACTCTACCCATGATGTCACTTGCGCCCTAGTCTAATGAGCCCTAAGCCCTTCCGGAACGGATTTACCTTTCAAAATATATACGGACGCAATCGCTTCTTTCAGCCATCTGGCAATGGAAGCCTTCGACGCTGCTTCCCCTTTCTTCGGACCTTCAAACAAAACAAACAATCTGATCTACAGAAAAACGCTGTACCTTTTAAATATCTCTTTAGTGCTCTACGAACATTCAGCTGATGCAACTGCTTTGAAGATGTACCTGCAGTACCTTCCGAAAACACTGGTAGTGACACTACCTGATTAACATGAAAGGGTGAAACCACCTTGGGCAAAAAGGACGGCACTGGCCTCAAGAACACTTTTGTCTCCGTAAAAAACAGAAAAGGCTCCCTACAGGACAACGCTTGTAACTCAGATATTCTTCTGGCTGAAGAAATAGCCACCAGAAACACCACCTTGAGGGTAAGATCTTCCAATGATGCCTTAGACAAAGGTACGAAAGGCTCTCGCAATAAAGCTTCCAAGACTAAATGCAGATCCCACGTCGGAACAATCTGCCGACACAGCGGCCGCAACAGCGAAATTGCCCTCAAAAAACATTTGATAGCCGGATGTCCACACCTTTTATCTTACCTCTATAATAGGAGAGGGCCGCCAACTGCACTCTTAGGGATGCAGCCGCTAACCCTTTGTCAAATCCATCTTGTAAAAAAGGCCAATATCTGAGGTACCTTAGCTTTTAAAGCATTAACCTGCTTGTCCACACACCATGCTTCGAAGACACGCCAGATACGAATATACGCCAAGTAAGTTGATCTCTTCAGAGCCCTTCAACAAAGTTGCTACCACTGCCACAGAATAACCTCTCGCTGTCAACCTTGCCCTTTCAATAGCCAAGCCATAAGCGAGAACCGATCCACCTGAGGCATAAGCAGAGGCCCCTGAGTTAACAGGTCCCTGCGAATCGGAAGCCGCCACGGCCTGTCTACCAGGAGTCTCATCAGGTCTGCATACCAAGGACGCCATGGCCAGTCCGGCGCAATTAGGATCACCTGCCTCCTGTGATGTTCTATACGCTGCAGCACCTGACCTATTAACACCCAAGGTGGGAAAACGTACAGGAGCCGTTCCACCAGCCAGGGCTGAATTAGCACATCCAGACCTTCGAACATTCCTTCCCGTCTTCTGCCGAAGAACTGACTGGCCTTCGTGGATTGAAAAGTTGCCATGAGATCCATTACTGGCGGGCCCCAGTGACGCACCACCATTTCGAACACTTGAGGATGGAGAACCCACTCTCCTGGGTCCACTCGCACCCAACTCAGAAAATCAGCCTCTACGTTTTCCACTCCAGCGACATGCGCCGCCGACAGTGGGAGCAGATGTAGTTATGCCAACTCTAACAACTGATCGGCCTCGGTTTCCAGCGGAACACTGCTGGTACCCCCTGTCGATTGATATACGCCACCGTTGTCGCATTGTCGGAGAACACTTGCACGGCCTTCCCCTGAAGACAACCCCGAAACACTTGCAGTTCAAGAGTCACCGCCCGCAATTCCAACCTGTTAATCGACCAGGCCTTTTCTTGATCGGTCCAAAGCCCCTGCGCAAACCAACCCTGGACATGAGCCCCCCCCAACCTGAGAGACTGGCATCCGTTGTTAGGAGAATCCAATCTGGTGCTTCTAAGGGCATTCCCTTCTCCAGATTTTCTGGTCGTAACCACCAAAGAAGAGCGTGACGCATCTCCTGTAGACAGGATAATATGTGAGACAAGACTGTCTTCCTGGTGCGACCACTGTCTGAGAAATGCTCTCTGTAATGGTCTCATGTGGGCTCTCGCCCACGGCACTAACTCAAGGGTCGCTGCCATCGTCCCTAGCAACTGCAGATAGTGCCAGGCCATGGGATGTCTGTTGAGTAGAAATCGGTGGACTAATCTTCTCAAACCTTGCACCCGTTGCTGCGGCAGAAACACCTTTCCGACACTCGTATCGAAACAAGCCCCCAGGTATTCCAGCCTTTGTGATGGACTCAGTCTGCTCTTGGATACATTGACTACCCATCCGAGACTCTGCAAGAAGGCAACCACTCTGGCAGTAGCCGCCTTGCTCTCCCCTTTGGACTTTGCTCAAATCAACCAATTGTCCAGATAGGGATGTACGAGGACTCCATCCTTCCTCAATGCAGCAGCCACTACAACAATCACCTTGGTGAAGGTTTGTGGAGCCGTAGCTAGACCAAAAGGTAACACTTGGAATTGAAAATGCCCCATCGAGACGGCAAACCTTAAAAACCTCTGATGTTCCAGATGAATGGGAATGTGGAGATAAGCTTCTGACAAAGCGAGGGACGTAAGAAACTCTCCCTGTCTTACTGCTACAATGACCGATCTCAAAGTCTCCATCCGAAAATGGGACACTCGAAAACAGCGATTTACCTTTTTGAGATCTAAAATCGGTCGATAGGTTTCTTCTTTCTTCGGCACCATGAAATAAATGGACTACCTACCGCAGCCGCATTGGTCTGGAGGCACCGGTACCACCACCTTGAGGGAGAGCAGCCTTTCTAAGGTCTCTTGCACCACTGCGTATTTGGAGTGCGCTTTGCACGGGGATTGCACGAAAGAATCGGTCACTGGACATTGATGTTCCAACGCATAACCCTCGCAGATGACCTCCAACACCCACTGATCGGATGTGATTTGGGCCCAGTGTGGTGAGGCA
The DNA here is from genome assembly GCA_033557465.1 of Ichthyophis bannanicus. Classification (NCBI taxonomy): domain Eukaryota; kingdom Metazoa; phylum Chordata; class Amphibia; order Gymnophiona; family Ichthyophiidae; genus Ichthyophis; species Ichthyophis bannanicus. Next base: position 67,138,878 of record CM066033.1, read on the forward strand.
GGTGCAGCACAGACCTGGGAAAGAGAAAAAAAAGAAGGTTTTTCTCCTAAGAAGGGGATGGGCTCACCTATGTACAGGTCCCAAAATGAAAGTAATACTGAAACACACACTTGCAAGGCTAGCCTGAAGCCACACCCAGTCTCCAGGGCAACAGCAGGGAGAGAGAGGGTGGGGTCAGAAAGGGAAGCACGCTGGCAAACATTTAAACGTGGTCAGTCAGCAAGTGAAGAGAGAGAGCACAGCAGAGCTGAGAGAACTGGGGAAACCAGGAGAAGCAGACAGAACTGCCAAAGCGAGTGGCAGGGCCAGAGAAGAGCGGGAAGAAGCTTGAGAGAGTTCCAGGACTATAGTTCTAACTCAGAAGCAAGCAGGTCAGACTCTGAGCAAAAAACGGAGCCTTTTCGAAAGCCTGACAAAAGGAAGGTTTCTACAAGCAAGGTAAACCAGACAGTACCTTTAATTGACTCACTAAAGGGAAGGAAGTCTAGGAGCACTGACATTATTCCAGAGGAAAGAAGGAATGTTCATTGGGGAAAACTTTTTAAGCTTTTAAGGAAAGTGAAACTAGAAATCCCTGAACGTATCCCAGTCCCTGAGCCTTGTAGCACTGAGGAAGAAATGGAGGTGGAATTCTATAAAGGGGATTCAGATTCTACAGAAGTCTCAATGGAATGTTCATTATGCATGAGAAGTGCTTAGAAAGCATTTATTAGATATTATAAAGAAAGCCAAGAAGTAGTTATGCTGAGCAGTTGATACTGTGAAGTGCTGGAAAGAGAGAAGTCTCATTTTAAAGCTGAAATAGTACTTGTGCTATGAAACTGTTCCAACAGCAGTTTAGTTCCTATGCTAAAAAAGTAACGCCTGTTTTCAAGCTTACCTGAAACAGCTGGGAGAAGCCACAAGGTTAGCTGGACTTTACTTGCAGCAGTGATTTTTCAACTGTGTTTGGTTTGGATGAAAAAGGAAACTTGTTTGTTCCAAAGACTGAAGGAAACTGATTTGTTATAGCACTGCTGAAGTACCTTTACAAAGAAGCTTTTTGTTGGAGAAAATATCCTCACTTTCTGTTAATGGTTTGGAGCCTTCTGCCAAGGTCCAATTTGCAAACTTGATGATTAAAATAAAATTTAGAAATAAATTTTCCTGTGTTGGCCTATTTCCACTTGGACTGCTTTAACTGCCCCCACAACTACACAATTAAGGGCCTCAGCTACCAGGCTGAAGCAAGACACAAGTAATATGGCCCGCCGCCTAGTAGGACTGCCGGCCCACACCAGGCAGGCTAAAACTCCCACAGGCGACCTATCGGCACCTGCACCCCCCCCCCCCCCCCGGGTCCCCCTGGCTTCATTGCGACTTCCAAAGACTGGAGGAAGAGGAGGCAGCAAATCCTCTGCCTGCCCCTCGAAATCCCTGGCTACGATAGGGAAAACATCCTCTTTGCACTTGACCAAACCTTGGGGAACGAAAACAACGAAAGACTCTCTGTTGGCCCCTACCGGTCGGAATTAACCGACCCTGTTTCAGCTTGTCCTCTGGCAACCTGTCGTCTTTGTACTATCCTAAATCCTTCACCAGCTTATACAGATCTTCACCAAAAAGTAGCTTTCCCCAGAATGGAAGCTTACTTAACCTTGACTTGGAAGATCCATCTGCTGCCCAATTGCGTAGCCAAAGATACCGCCTGGCCGCTATTGCAGATGCCATACTATCTGACAACCCGCAAACCAGAACATAATGAATGTCGGCCAAGTAAGTCGCCCCTGTCTCTATTCTGGCAGCCTCAGCGGCCATCTCCCCTACCTGATCACCCTGAAGGTGCTGAGCCCAACGAAGGCAGGCTCTGGCTACCCAAGCTCCACAAATGGACGCCTGGAGGGATAACACATTTACATCAAAAACCTGTTTCAACAAGGTATCCAACTTTCTGTCTTGCGCATCCTTCAGAGCTGCGCTCCATTCTACAGGGATGGTAGTCTTGGTAACTGCCGAGACTGTTGCATCCACCTTAGGGGACATAAATAATTTGTGGTCTTGTTCTACTAATGGGTAGAGCCGAGACATAACCCTGGACCCCTTCAGTCCAGCCTCAGGCATATCCCATTCTCCTTGTATCATTTCTCTAATCACTCTGTGCACCGGAAAGGCCGTCTGAGACTTACGAAAAGCCTGTAATAGTGGGTCCTCCAATGCGGCATGTTCTGCTGGTTCACCTGGCGGCATACTAAGCGCCTTAAGCGTCTCGGATATGAGCGCCGGTAACTCATCTCTTCTGAAAATTCTAACCACTCGAGCCTGATCTTCCTGCTCAGGAATTTCTCCATCTTCTAAATCCTCTTTCAACTCCAAATCCTCTTCCAACTCTTCCGAATAGCCACCCTCTGATGCCACGGACTGTTCCGGCCGCTCTTTGTCGGACCGCATTCTCTTTGTTGGGATCCCTATCCCACCAGAGCTCAGAGGTGTCCCCGGCCTCTTATCACCCAGTCACCGGACGTGCCTTTCCTCTGCGTTCCCTCGAACACCTGCTGGATCAAAGATACGAATTCTGGAGAAAAAAATCGCCACCAATCCCCCCGGTAAATGTACCTGCGGAGTCTGAGCAACCGGCGAGGACGATGGTCCCGCCACCGGTTCCAGGAGGGGCTTAGTGGGAGACGTCAGCTCTGGGATGCCCAAAGTGGCCCCTTTGTGGGCCTCCAGCCCCTCTTCCAGCCCCTGCTCCATTGAGACTGCTTCTTGAATACAGCCTCTACAAACCCCTGTCTCGGTCACCGCTCCCCTTCTAGAACCACAGACTAAACAGTGTGGTCTAGAAGGCATACTGTCCAAGCGGTTACTGAGGGTACTCCTTTCGCGCTGACCTGCTGAGTAACCTCTCCCTGTTATAGTTAGGGTACTCTGAGAGCTTAAACCCTGAGAACCTCTCTCTTTTTTTCTTTTTTTTAAACACTTCCTGGGGCAATCCCCACTGTAACTCAGAACTCAAAACGCAAAAACTAAGCTTCCCCGCTGAAACAAACGCTACCAAAATTCACCTCACAACCAATGGGGATTTTCCTGTGCATGCCCGCCGCGGCCTACCCCGTTCTCCACACGCGGTCCCTGCACACGCGGCTGCCTCCTGAACTTTTCCAATGACCCGGGCCCCCTTACCTTGCAGCAGCAGAGCTCGTCAGGTCACTATTTCCACTCTCCCTGCGCTCAGCCGGGATCGCGGCTTCAGCGCCAGGGAAGAGTCAGGACTGCACTCCAAGGGCTGCCGTGATCCGCTTGAAGCACCCCTCAGCGCTTCAAAGACAATGTGACCTGAGAGGTAAAACTGCTGATGTTATGCTGCCGGCTCCTCACCCATAACCGTGGGTTTGGGAGCCGGAGCTTTCTTCTCCCCAAATTTGAGCGATTCCTCTGATCCCCGTAGTCTGAAGAGGAAGGGAGGGGAGGGGGGGCCACCACGATGAGAGGAAATAAGCAGGTCATCACTGCACAGCTTCCTAAACAGCTAAAAATTCTTTAGAACCAATCTATTAACCATGCAGTCAAATAAATTTAGGCACCTAACTACTCCCACTCTCTATCTACTGCTTAATTGATCCTCTAGTGAGTCCCTATTTCTGGGCTCACCAGCCCTCCAGCTGCTTGGAGACTGAGATAACTGGAGTCAGGAGGCGGATCCTGTGTCTTTATACTGGTGTCATCAAAAGGATGACGTTTCTCAGTCTCCAAGCTGCTGAGGTGGAGCAAGACCCCAGAGGTTCAGGACTAGACTGGAGAGACGCTAAGGAACCACCATATATTAGTAGTGCCTGCCCCTGATTATGAGGTGGAGTTATTGTCAGTGCAGGGGGTGAATGAGGGTGCAGGCGTAGGCATCTTTATGATCCATGAAGCACAGCCAATCTCCCCGTTGAAGGTACGGCAGCAACGTTCCAAGGGATACCATCTTGAGCTTCTCTCTTACTTGGAAATGATTTAGATTGCAAAGATCCAGAATGGGTCGGAAGCTGCCCGTCTTTTTGGGGACCAGTAAGTATTGGGAGTAGAAAACTTCTTCCTGTCTGAAACAGCGAAACCAGTTCCACCACTCTGGCTTTCAAAAGGTTGGCTACTTCCAGTTGGAGAAGTTCTCAATAGTGAGGTTCCAGAGGGCATTCCCCTGGAAATAACGCAGGAGATATCTGCTCAAAGTGTAGGAGGTAACCCTCCTTCAATATTTGAATTATCAGATCACCGATTTAAAACAAGAGCCGCACCCATAAATCAGGCTTGGAAAAGTTTTACTCTCATCTCTGAAAGACAGCTAGATGATATAATCAAATCTCTAAACACTTCAACTTCAGCTCTTGACCCCTGCCCAGCCACATGGATACGACTGTCTTGTGACCGTCTTACTGCTAAATCTAATCAATTGCTCCTTAGAACAAGGCTCTATTCAAGAAGATCTAAAAAGAGCCTCTTTTATTTATTTTTATTTATTTATTTTATACACATTTATATACCGCATCTTCCACAGTTCAGTTGCGGTTTACAGAGAACAATTAACAAAGCAAGTTTGTTTTACAAGGAACGTCATATTATAAGTATGATTAACAGAATATAATTTATAAGGAACGTCATAATATAAGTCTAACAAAGTGAGACAAAACAGAACAGAATAAACTATATACAGGTATATATATATGCATATATATATATATATATATATATATATATATATACACATATATGGGAGTAAAAGGGCATAAGATGTGGAATCATCAAGGGGTTTAACTATATGAGCTATCTGTGTGAGTTGAGAGGATTTTAATTGAAGCAGTCAGGAGCCTGTTTAGCCTTTATCTAAAGCAGGTGGGAGAATATCTATGTTGCTATAGTGTTTGGTGAACAGATAAGTTTTCAAATTTTTGCGGAGTTCCATGATCTCAGTTAGTGTTCGTAACTCCTCGGGGAGGGAATTCCAGATAGTAGGGGCTATGTGGGAAAAGGCTCTGTTGTTTGTTGATTTATGAGCTCTTGTGTAATCTTTTGGGGTTTTTAGTTTGTTTAATTGTCCTTTTCTGTGTGTAGGTTTAGGTTGTTCTTTGTGTATTAAGTTACATAGTGTGGTTGGAGCCAAATCGTATAAGGCTTTGAATGAAGTTATTGTTTTGTAAATTATCCTGCTTTGAATTGGAAGCCAATGGAGGGAAGCTAGTATTGGTGTTATATGTTGGAGTGAGTTAACTTTCAATATAATTCTAGCAGCTGCATTTTGTGCTAATTGTATTCGTTTGATGTTTTGTTTTGATATGCCCATGAGTATTATATTGGCAAAATCAAAATGAGGAGTTATGGTGGCCTGGATTATATTGATGAAGTCTTGTGAGAATACGAGAGGATGTAGTTATTTGAGCGTTTTTAGTTTGAAATAAATTTTCTTTATAGTATTGCTAATGTGAGTTTCCATGGTAAGATGAGTATCTAGTATAACGCCTAGGTATCTTATTTCATTTTTTATTTTAATTTCTTGATTTTGGAGTCTTATGTGTGTTGGAGGGATATAGGATTTGTTTTTAGTCACAATTAGGACTTCAGTTTTGGCGTGATTTATGTGGAGATTTTGAGCTTTTAGCCAAGTTGTAATTTCATTATAGCAGTCCGATAGGAGTTGGAGCGGTAAATTGGGTATCGTAAATGTAATATACATCATATCATCATCTGCGTATAGATGATATTGTACTCCAAATTTTTTGAATATGTTGCAGACTGGCTTTATGTAAATATTGAAAAGTAGAGCTGATAACGCTGAACCTTGTGGTAATCCGATTTCTTGTTTATATGTAGTGGAGGTTTGATTCCCAATTCTTACATTTTGTGTTCTATTGTTTAGGTAGGACGAAAACCATTTGTGTACTGTGGAGTTTAAGCCTATTTGTCTCAAGTTGTTGAGCATTATTGTGTTGTGTACACTATCAAACGCAGCTGATATATCAATGAAAAGTAGGCATTGACAAGCTTTTGGTTGTCAATGCCTCTTAGGAGCGCATCTATTAGAACTGTAAGGAGTGATTCAACTCCGTGGCAGGGGCGAAAGCCATATTGTTGCTCATCAAGCGGGTAAGATGAGTCTAGAAAATCTTGTGTCTGAAGTTGGACCACTTTTTCAATTATTTTAGCTAAGAATGGGATGCTGGATATGGGTCTATATGATATGGGGGATGTTTTATCGAGTTTGCTGTTCTTAAGTATTGGGCGTATTTGTGCATGTTTGAGTGATGGTGGGAGGTAACCTTGAGTTAGTGAGAGGTTAACTATTGAGGGAATGTAGGTTAATAAAATTGACAGTGTGTTTTTTATCCATGTTACTGGACATGGATCTAGATAAGAAGTTGTAGTGTTTAGGCTGGTGATGATGTTTTTTAGTGTCTCTTTAGTTATGGGATGAAAGTCTGTCCCCATTCGTCTAACGGTTGGTATGATATCTTAATAGTGTCTATAGTCATTGACGGCATTTTTGCTTTGTTTTGATAATGATAAGGATCTGGACAAATCAAAGGATCTGGACAAATCAAAACCAAGCTCCTACAGGCCTATTTCAAGTCTGCCATTTATGGCAAAAATCCTAAAAAAGGCAGCTCAGCTCTAGCTACAAAATCACATAGACTGCTTTGCCCAGCTCGATCCGCAACAATACGAGTTTAGAATTGGTCACAGAGTGGAAACCCTCCTCATGGCATTAACAGATAAACTTCTAAAAGGAATTGAAAAACCTAATTCTGGATTCATCCTAATTTTCCTTGACATAACAGTGGCATATGACTCCATAATGGATAAATATCTCATACTTAGATTACAAGAAATCGGCCTTAAAGACAAGGTTTTGTTATGGTTTAACTCCTACCTTTCAAACCGAACTATCCAAGTAAAAATGGGTAATAACATGTCAAACCCATTCTATCAAAAGAAAGGCATACCCCAAGGTTCTGCATTATCAGCGGTTCTTTTTAACCTATACATTCAACCTATCTGCAGCAAAATCAAGAGTCATGGCATTTATTGCCATCTGTACGCTGATGATATTATGTTATACACCCAAATCAACACCAAACAGCTAAACTTAGAAAAGATAGAGGAATGTTTCAATAACATTATTACATGGTTGGCAGAACACAACCTTCAAATAAATTTGAAAAAAATAGAAATTCTATTCATTACAAAAGACAACTCCTTCACTCCACCAGAATCTATTATGATAAAAGAAGAAGGCATCCAAGTTAAAAAGAGGTGAGATACTTGGGCGTCACGCTAGATCAGCTTAATTTTGCCAAGCATGTGGGCAACTTAACAAAAGCCATCTACACTAAGCTAAAGATGCTTCAACATTTAAGACCTCTCCTCTCCACAAGTGACTTCAGAACAGCAGTCCAGGCAATAATCTTCCCGCACTTTGATTTCTGTAATGCCATACTAATGGGCCTCCCAAAGCAAAGCATCCGCCGCCTTCAGCTAGCTCAAAATACAGCGGCTAGAGTAATCTCGTCCCAATCAAAGATCACATTACCCTGATATTAAAACATCTGCACTGGCTACCAATTGAGAGTAGAATAAAATGCAAAGTTAACCACACTATATTCAAATCCCTCCAAACAGAATCATCCACTTCACTGAAAGCATTTATACGAGTCACCCCAGAAAACAGACCATGAAGAAGTAGCAATAAAAATTCTCTTGAGGTACACACTGAATTCTGAAGCTGCAACTCAACAACGTCCAAGAGAGCCTTCTCCCTTTATGTCCCACTCTTATGGAATTCACTTCCTGCCATCATAAGAGACACTAAGGATCCTAAATCTTTCCGTAAACTTCTACAAACATTTTTGTTCAAGGAATACTTTGGCGAACTAATCACCTAGTTCAAAAATTCTCCAAATAAAGCAACAGTCCGGCTCACGGTTCAAGATGCTTTCAAGATCCGTGTATTTAAACAACATTCTTAGTTCCCTGTATATAGTTATTGCTTAAATCGGCAGATTGTTGTGTTAAGTTGTTTCTTCCCTTAATCCCCATCACTCCTTGTTCACAATGTTACATGTTTTATTTTGTTAAATGTACTTTTCATTTCCTTGAGTTCATTGTAAACCGCTTTGATTCACGAAAGGCAGTAAATAAGCACAAATAAAGAAATAAATACGTGCTGAGAAGAGATAGCATAGTTACTCACCTCTAACAGGTATTCTCCGGGGACAGCAGGAATCGGTCCTCACATATGGGTGATGTCAGCGCAGACAGAGCCCATGCTGAAGCATCACCCCAGCTTTCAAAGAAAGCCTTTGAGAGATGGACCACGCATGTGTGCTCCACTCCCCGCCCAAGGGTACCATCTTGCCTCAGTCTAATAACAAAGCTAAGACGACCAAGGAAAAAGCATAGTTGCTCACCTGTAACAGGTGTTCTACGGGGACAGCAGTCCTCACATATGGGTGACGACAGAGCCCACGAGGATCTACTCCCCAGCTTTCAAAAAAAGCCTTTAGGAGTTACACCATGTATGCACAGTCACCTTCCCATCCAAAGGTGCCATCTTGCCTCACTATGATATCATAGCACAAGACGGAAAAAAAAAAATCAACACCATGGGGAGGAGTAAGGGTTGTGAGGACAGATTCCTGCTGTCACCAGAGAACACATGTTAGAGGTAACTACGCTTTCTCCAGGAACAAGCAGGAAGTCAGTCCTCACATATGAGACTCCCAAGCTACAGCCAACAGAAAAACCTGTAAAAGCCATGGGTGACCCAAAAAGCGGACTGTAAAGTGCAGCATGGGGTGCCGGTTGGCTGGACGTCTGACAAAGCAGCATCGAAGATATAATCCCCAATTGGGTATTAGACTGGCTAGAGAGTAGGAGTCGCATTGTTCCCCAAAGAGGTGACAAGAGTAAGGCCTAGCAGAAGACACTATCCCTTCGGGAGGGACTCTTCCAGTGTGCAGCAAACATGTGCACAGAGGACCAGGTGGCAGCTTGGTAGATGTCTAACAAGGGCACTGACCGTAGGCTGGCCACTGAGGCCATCATGGCACACATATTGTGAGCCATCACATGATGCTCCAGAGAAGGGAACTGCCTGTTGATAGGTGAAAGAAAGGCAGTCGGCCACCCAATGTAAAGGGGTCATTTGGAGACTGCGAACCCAAGTCGACAGGGATCAAATGAGATGAAGAGCTGTGTTGAGCGGCTATAGGGTTGCATTCTCTGGATGTAGAAGGAAAGGGCACACTTGCAGTCTAGGGTGTGAAGAGAGGCCTCGGGAAAAAAGTTGGTAACACCACCTCCTAATTCAAATGAAATGCAGAGTCCACCTTAGGCAAGAACTTAGGGTGCGTCCAAAGGACGACTCTGTTCCTGTGGAATCTGGTGTAAGGTGCATGTACCACCAGGGCCTGCAATTCGCTCAAGTGCCTGGCAGAGGTGAGGGCCACCAGGAATACAATCTTCCAAGAGAGGTACTTGAGATGGCACGTAGCCAGGGGTTCGAAAGGCAGGGCCATGTGCTTCCCCAGCACCACACTGAGGTCATACGTCATCAGTGGCAGGCGGATTGGGGGCCGTGAGTGAAGGAGGCCTCACATGAACTGGCCCACCAGGTAGTATACCGACATGGCCTGGCTATCCACCTAATGGTGGTAAGCCAAGATGGCACAGAGGTGCACTCTGACTGTGTTGGACTTCAGAACATCCCCTGACAGATGCAGGACATGTGCAGAAGAAAGGGTTAAGACATTCCCTCACACCTGCACAACTTCAAGGCATAAGCCCATCATGTAGAGTCCTTACGCAAGGCCAGGAAGACATCTTCCACCGACCAAGCAAGTCAGTGATGCACAATGGCTAGCCTCTCAGCATCCAGGTCATCAGCATCAGGGACTGGAGATTGGGGTGACGCAGGGTCCGATCTTCCTGTGACAGCAGGTCCAGGGTGCTCCCTAATGGCAATGGGTCCCGCTGGGACAGCTGCAGAAGCAGGGGGAACCAGGGCTGCCTGGGCCACCAGGCAGCAAAGAAGACGACTGAGGCCCCTCCACTTGCATCTTGAGGAAAGCCTGAGGCACCAGGGCTTTGGTGGAAACGCATACAGAAAACCCTGAGACCAATTGAAGTGTAAAGCATCCACCATCTTCTGCCTCCGGGGCGGCCTCTGAGAGCCGAAGTATTGCAGCTGTGCGTTCTATGGACTGGCGAAGAAGTCAATTTCCAGGGTACCCCAATACCAGAATACCCTCCACTAGTATGGCCAGGTTCAGTGTCCACTTGTGGGTTGGAGAACGCAGCTCAGGTGGTCGACCAGTATATTATACTGGCCAGGTAAGTACACTGCCTTGAAGGAGATGCTCTACCCTACCGTGAAGTTCCAGAGGTGCACCGCCTCCAAAAAGAGGAGGTACGAGACTGTGCCTCCTGCTTGTTGATGTAATACATCACTACCTGATTGTCAATCTGGACTTGAACCACCTGTCCTTCCAGATGGTCCTGGAGAGATCTGCAGGACATGATAGACTGCCTGGAGCTGCGGCAATTTGATCTGAGAGGCACTCTCCTCTGGTGACCATGGGCCTTGCAACTGCAGGTGATCACAGTGGCCCCCCAGTCCAGCTTTGACGCATCCAGGGTGAGGATGCACTGCATTGGCAGGGCCCGGAAAGGCAGCTCAGTTCTGAGGTAGAGATGGTCCTGCCACCTGGTCAAAGAGGTTACTAAGGCCAGCTTGACTTGGATGCGGTACTCTAGGCAATACGAAGATTGCATCCACTGGGTGCTGAGCATCAACTTAGCCTGCCGCATATCCATGTGGGAAAAAGGGGTCACATGAACAGTGGACGCCATGTGCCCCAAAAGGAAGAGCATTGTCCGGGCTGTCACTGCTGCGCCGCTCTGTACCTCTCATGCCAGGGAGCTGAGGTGTTGCGCACGATCTAGTGGCAGGAAGGCTCTCGCCCAGGTGCAGTTTAGCAGGGTCAGATGAATTCCATGCACTGCATGAGGAAGAGGTGCGACTTCGGAAACTTCACCACAAAATCCAGGATCTACAGTAGTCCTAGAGTGTACTGTGCCACACTGCGTGCTTCCTCCGGTGAAGCAGCCTATATAAGCCAGTCGTCCAAATATAGCAACATGAACACATCGAGCAGCCAGAGGCGAGCTAAAACAGCAGCCAGACATTTTGTGTACACCCGAGGGACTGAAGCAAGGACAAAGGGAAGCATCCTGCATTGATAAGTGGTGGCCCATGATGATGAACCGGAAGTACTGACAGTGCTTTGGATGGATCAGAATTTGGAAAAGGAATCTTTTTGATCCAAGGAGAATAGCCAATCTCCCTGCAGGAGGTAAGGCAGCAAGGTTCCAAGGGATAACATCTTGATTTTTTCCTTGACCAGGAAGCAGTTGAGCTCCCGAAGATCCAGGATAGGCCTGAAGACCCCTGTCTTCTTGGACCATGGGATGCTGTTCTAAGGGTGCAGATGGTGTCCATCTGTCCAAGAAGGGTTGACGTGTCTTCAGTAGCTAACCTACCGAAGAGGGCTTTAAACTAGATTCATTGGGGATGGGTGAAGAAGACACCCAGGAAAGTGAAACATTAAAAACCTTTATGAAAATGTGTAAAAGAGACAACATACGGAAAGCACTGTGCATAAAAGCCTGTAGCATGGGAAATAAGATCCCAGATGTTCAGGCTTTAATGGGAGAGGCTGACTTGGATTTAGTGGCAGTAACAGAGACATGGTTAACAGACAACCATGACTGGGATGTAACTATAGCAGGTTATACTTTATTCAGAAAGAACAGGGTGGAAAGAAGGGGGGGTAGGAGTGGCACTACATGTAAAAACATAATATTAAAGCTATGAAAAATACAGGGCTTAAAAGAGAGAGAGGAGGCAGTGTGGGTTAAACTAGAAAGAGGGAAAGAGAAATCTATTTGAATTGGCGTGATATACAGACCTCCCTCACAGGGAGAAGAAGTGGACAGAGTTCACTGAAGACATATGCATTCTCTGAAATGCTTCCCGTTCCATGCGCAGGGCCCAAAAGGCAGGCAGAGCTCCGGAGTCTCAATGCATGGATGAGACGATGGTGCAAGGATGAGGGCTTTGGATTTGTTAGGAATTTGGGAACACTCTGCGGAAAGGAGGGGCTCTTCCGAAGGGATGGGCTTCACATTAACCGGGATGGAACCAGGCTGCTGGCATTAACCTTTAAAAAAGAACATAGAGCAGCTTTTAAACTAGAAAATACGATAGAGCCAACAGTCGCCCAAGTGTTGAAAGAACTGAAATATGAGATTGCAGACCTCCTATTAGTAATCTGTGAACGCTCATTGAAATCATCTGTAATACCTACAACTACTGAGCATTTCTATAGCGCTACCAGTCGTACGCAGCGCTATACAGACAAATAAGAGACAGTCCCTGCTCATCAGAGCTTAAAATCTAATCAAGACAAACACAGAAGGTGTAGGGAGGGATAAATAGAGGTAAATGGGGGGGAGGAGATCAGATGAGTCAAGATCCAAAGGCAGCAGAGGTGAGCTTTCAACCTGGATTTGAAGAGGGTCAGACAGTGCCTGGCTTACAGATAAAGGTAGTTTGTTCCAGCCGTAAGGCACAGCAAAGTGAAAGGAGCGAAGTCTGGAGTTGGCAATATGAGACGGGGGCATAAATAGAAGCAGTTGCCTAGAAGAGTGGAGTTCCCGAGAGGGGTTGCAAGGAGAGATAAGGGAGGAAAGGTACTGAGGAGCAGCAGAGTGAATGCATTTGTAGGTCAGCAGGAGAAGTTTGAACTGGATGCGGAAACAGATAGGGATCCAGTGGAGTGACTTGAGAAGGGGAGTAATATGGGCATGACGAGGCTGGCGGAAGATTAGTCGTGCAGTGGAATATTGAACAGATTGAAGGGGAGAGAGATGGTTCAAAGGGAGACCAGCAAGGAGTAGGTTACAGTAGTCAAGATGGGAGGTGATTAGGGAGTGGATAAGTGTTTTAGTAGTGTGTTCAGAAAGGAAAGGGCAGATTTTGTTAATGTTGTAGAGAAAGAAGTGGCAGGTCTTAGCTACGAGATGGATGTGTGTGGAGAAGGAGAGAGAGGAGTCAAAGATAACCCCCAGATTGCGGGCCGAGGAGACAGGAAGGAGTAGAGAGTTGTCCACAGAGACTGAGAAAAGAGGAAGAGGAGGGGAGGTTTTAGGGGGAAAGATAACAAGCTCAGTCTTGGCCATGTTCAATTTCAAGCGACGGTGAGACATCCAGGAAGCAATGTCAGAAAGGCAGGCAGAGATCCAGGTCTGGATTGCCGGAGAGAGTTCGGGCGTAGAGAAGTAGATTTGGGAGTCATCCGCATACAGATGGTTCTACCTGAAGACTGGAGGATGGCCAATGTAACGCCAATTTTTAAAAAGGGTTCCAGCGGTGATCCGGGAAACTACAGACCAGTGAGCCTGATGTCAGTACCCGGAAAAATGGTAGAAACCATAATAAAGAACAAAATTACTGAACATGTAGATAGTCATGGCTTAATGGGAGACAGCCAAGATAGCTTTAGACAAGGAAGACCTTGTCTCTTATATTTTTTTTGAAGGTGTGAATAAACAGGTAGACAAAGGTAAGTTAGTTGATATAGTGCATCTGGACTTTCAGAAAGCCTTTGACAAGGTCCCTCATCAGAGACTTTTGGCAAAACTAAAGAGTCATGGGATAGGAGGCAGTGTACTACTGTGGATCAGGAACTGGTTATTTATTTATTTATTTATTTACATTCTCTTATATACCGCACTATTCTGCATCAGTGCGGTTTACATTGAACAAACTGAAATTACATTGAACAGGGCATTATAACTTGGAGATAACTATTTTACAGGGAACATGGGCAATGGAGGGTTAAGTGGCTTGCCCAAGACCACAAGGAGCACCTGTGGGACTAGAAACCCCAGTCCTTCCGGCCCAAGGTTGCTGTCCTCTAGTGGGATTTGAACCCCCGACCTTCCGGCCTGAAGTACCTTGCCCCAACCACTAGGCCACCCACTCCACTCCACTGGTTAAAAGATAGAAAGCAGAGGGTAGGGCTAAATGGCTAATTTTCCCAATAGAGAAAGGTGAATAGTGGAGTACACCAGGGATCTGTGCTGGGTCTGCTGCTTTTTAACATATTCATAAATAATCTGGAAAAGGGAATAACGAGTGAGGTTATCAAATTTGCAGATGACACAAAACTATTTAAAGTTGTTAAAACCCATGAGGATTGTGAAAAATTGCAACAGGATCTTGATAACTTGGAAGACTGGGCATCCATATTGCAGATAAAATTTAATGTGGACAAGAGCAAAGTTATGCACCAAGGAAAGAACAATCCAAACTATGGTTACACAATGCAATGTTCCACATTAGGAACCAGCAACCAGGAAAAAGATTTAGGTGTCATCGTGGATTACATGTTAAAACCCTTCGCCCAGTGTGCAGCAGCAGCCAAGAGAGCAAATAGAATACTAGGTAACATAAGGAAAGGAATGGAAAATAAAACAAAGGATATCATAATGCGTCCGTATCGTTCCATGGTGCGATCGCACCTTGAGTATTGTGTGCAATTCTGGTCGCCGTATCTTAAAAAGGATATAGAGTTATTAGAAAAGGTACAGAGAAGAGCCACCAATCAAAATGGTAAAGGGGATGGAAGGATACCCCTATGAAGAGAGGCTAAAAAGGTTAGGGCTCTTCAACCTGGAAAAGGAGAAATTAGGTCTTATCTGCTAATTGTCTTTCCATGAGTCCTCTCCAGGCCAGTCCAGGGTAAGGTAGGGTTGTCAATCCCATCCAGCAGCTGAGGGCTGAAACACTCCATGTTTTGCTGACAGCCTTAACCACTCCCCCTGGTGACAGCAAGCCAGTCGCCCTCTGACAAAGCAGCAATCCTTCAGTCGCCGTAACAACATCTCCTGAGAAAGAAACTAAAAACAACTGAATACAAACTCAGAACTGACAAAACTATATTATCTGGTGAAACTCCAGTTACAAAAACACCGAAACCGGTGGCGTAAATGCTTTCCTGACTTTTTTTTTTTTCTTTTGTTTTCACTGTACTCTTCTGTTTATATGTCTTATAGGAGCACAGTGAAAAACAGTACTATCGAAGAAGGAGCAGGAAGCCCCCCATGCCGCTGGCCCAGTGAATCAGAAAGAAATGTGCCCCGCAACCTAACCTCGGGGGAGGGCCCTGGACTGGCCCGGAGAGGACTCATGGAAAGACAATTAGCAGGTAAGACCTAATTTCTCCTTCCATATTGTCTCTCCGGGCCAGTCCAGGGTAAGGTAGGGCAGTACCAAAGCAGTACCTAAAAACGGGAGGAACCCGCCACAATGGCGGCGGCCCCCACATTGGCATCCTGACTGGCGAGAACATCCAAACGATAGTGCTTTGAAAACGTATGCAGAGAGGACCAAGTAGCTGCTCTACAGATATCCACCGGAGGTATCAATGCAAACTCTGCCCAAGACGCAGCCTGCGCCCTAGTAGAGTGAGCCTTGAGGCCTGCCGGAGGCTGCCTCCCCGCGGATTCATACGCGGCTGCTATGGCCTGAGTAACCCAGCGAGCTATAGAAGCCTTCGCCGCTGCCGCCCCTTTACGCGGACCCGCAACCACCACGAACAACCGATCCGACTTTCAAAAAGGAGCCGTAGCTGCCAGGTACTTCCTCAATACCCGTTCCAAATCCAACCTACGTAGCGACCGGTCCATCGGAGAGCCTGAAGCAGAGTTAAAAACGGGTAGGACGACGGCCTGGTTCACATGAAACGGGGAAACTACCTTAGGCAAAAAGGAAGGCACCGGCCGCAACACCACCTTCTGAGGCAAAAATTGAAGGTAAGGCTCCCGGCACGACAGCGCCTGCAAGTCCGCAATACGCCTCGCTGAAGTCAAGGCAACCAAAAAAGCAGTCTTCCAAGAAAGTTCCCGCAAACCGCCCTCCGAACGCGACTCGAAGGGAGCCCGCGTCAAGGCCTCCAGAACCAAATTCAAATCCCAAGGAGGCACTACGGAGCGCCGCGGAGGGCGGATAAGCTTGGCAAACGAAGAAAACGCCGAACATCGACATGCTGCGAAAGCCGCTTGTGCTGCACCGTACCTCGGAAACAGGACAAAGCCGCCAGCTGCACCTTAAGGGTGCTCAGAGCCAATCCGTGCTCAAGACCATCTTGCAGAAACGCCAAGAGCTGAGGCAAGGACGCCAAAGAAGATCGAATCTGACGTTGGCTACACCAAGACTCAAAGATCTTCCAGACCCGAGCATACGCCCTGGAGGTCGACGACCGGCGAGCCCTCAATAAGGTGGCAATCACCAAATCCGAATAACCTTTCCGCTTCAACCTGCCCCGCTCAAGAGCCAAGCCGTAAGCGAGAAGCGATCCACCTGCGGCATCAGAACCGGTCCCTGACTCAACAAGTTGACCCGATCGGGAAGCCTCCACGGCGGAGCTACGAGCAGTCGAACTAGATCCGCATACCAAGGCCGACGCGGCCAATCCGGCGCAATGAGAATCACTGACCCCCTGTGCCCGGCAATGCGCTGAATGACCCGACCGAGCATGGGCCATGGAGGAAACACGTAAAGGAGGATGTTCGACGGCCAAGGTTGAACAAGAGCATCCAACCCCTCTGACATAGGCTCTCTGCGTCTGCTGAAAAACCGCGACGTTTTGGCATTGGAGCACGTCGACATCAAATCCATCACCGGACGCCCCCATCGCATGGTAAGGTCGTGGAACACTGCGGCGTTCAGCTCCCATTCTCCGGGATCCAACGAATGCCGACTGAGATAATTGGCCTGCACATTTTCCTTGCCTGCAACATGTGCTGCGGAGAATGCCAGCAAATGGACCTCCGCCCATGCTAACAACAGCTGACTCTCCTCCAGCAAGCATACACTGCCTGTGCCCCCTTGGCGATTTACATACGACACCGCTACCTGGTTGTCGGAGAACACGCGGACCGCTGTGCCCGTGACCACTGGCTGGAAGTGAAGCAAGGCCAGTCGCACCGCACGGAGCTCCAAGCGATTGATGGACCAAGACTGTACCTCCAAGGACCAAACCCCCTGCGCCACGTGAGACTGACAGTGTGCTCCCCAGCCGGACAGGCTGGCGTCTGTGGTCACCAGAACCCACTGCGGATCCTGCAAGGGCACCCCCGCTTGCAGATGGCTGACTTCCAGCCACCAGGAGAGACTGTGGAGAACCGCCACCGGACAGACTAACATCTGAGACAGAGGGTGAAGCTGCGGCGACCACCTGGAAAGCAACGCCTGTTGCAGAGGCCGCATGTGCGCCCTGGCCCAGGGAACGAGATCCAGAGCCGCCGCCATGGACCCGAGAAGTTGCAAGTAGAGCCACGCTGACGGAGCCGGCCGACTCAGGAATGACCGCACCTGTTCCACCAGCTTCACTACCCGACCCTCGGGCAGGAACACCAACCCGCGAGCAGTATCGAAACAAGCTCCCAGATACGTGAGCTGCCGAACCAGGGTCAGCTGACTTTTCGCACAGTTGATAACCCAGCCGAGCTGTTCCAACAGTTGCACCACGCGCGCCGTCGCCGCAACCGCATCCTCAAGGGAATCCGCCCTGATTAACCAGTCGTCGAGATACGGGTGGACACGGATGCCCTCTTTCCGCAACGCCGCCGCCACCACCACCATCACCTTGGTGAACGTGCGCCGAGCCGTCGCTAAGCCGAACGGCAACGCCCGGAACTGAAAGTGACCCATCGGCACCGCAAATCTGAGAAAACGCTGGTGCGCCTCCCGAATCGGGATATGCAGATAAGCCTCCGTGAGATCGATAGCCGACAAGAATTCCCCCGGGCGAACCGCTCGAATAACCGATCGCAACGTTTCCATTCGAAAATGTGGGACTCGCAACGCTCGATTCACATGTTTGAGATCGAGAGTGGGTCGAAAGGACCCTTCCTTTTTGGGAACCACAAAATAAATGGAGTATCGACCTAACCCGCACTGGTCTAACGGCACCGGAACCACAGCCTGGAGATCCAGCAAACGTTGCAAGGTTGCTGCCATGGCACGCAACTTGCTCCCCCGACCACAGGGCGAGACGAGAAAAGCCTCGGGCAACGGGCACGCGAAATCCAGCGCGTACCCCTCCCGAATGATCTCGAGAACCCACCGGTCGGACGTAATAGCGGCCCAAGCCGGGAGAAACTCCGCTAAGCGGCCTCCCACTGAAATCTCCGGCTGGACCCGCCGACAGTCATTGTAGCTTTTTGCCTGAAGACTGCGGGGAAGGGAAATAGCCTCTACCGAAACCTCGCGCTCCTCGAAAGGACTGGCCTCGAGCCCCAAACCGCTCCCTGGGGTAAGGAGCAAAGCGAGCCCCCCGGAACCTGCGCGAATCCCGGCCTGGCGTCCGCGGAAAAGACGCCCCGCGAGCAACCCTCGGCCGATCCTCAGGCAATCTACCACCCTTGGAATCGCCGAGATCCTTAACGATTTTCTCCAAGGCCTCCCCAAAAAGAAGTTTCCCCTTATAAGGAAGCTTACTGAGGCGCGATTTAGACGAGACGTCAGCCGCCCAATTCCTTAACCAAAGAAACTGCCGGGCTGCAATGAGAGACGCCATGGATTTAGCGGCTATCCGGACCAAATCATAGAAGGCATCCGCTTAGTAAGCTGCAGCAGACTCCAATTTGGCCCCTTCCGGGAATGAGCCCTCTCCGGGCTCCGCCGCACAATCTCCCTGAAGCCAGCGGATAGAAGCCCTGGAAACATAAGCTCCACAAATGGAAGCCTGAAGGGATAAAGCACAGGCCTCAAAGGCCTGCCTCAATAGAGCTTCCAGCTTCCGGTCCTGGAGATCCTTAAGCGCTGCTCCACCTTCCACCGGGATGGTGGTCTTTTTAGTCACCGCGGACACCAAAGCATCCACCTTTGGCATTTTCAACAAATCTCTCTCGTCCTGTGGAATAGGATAGAGACGCCCTAAGGCCCAACTACCCCGTAGCGTAGCCTCTGGGAAATCCCATTCCGACTCAATCATCTGTTTTATGACGCGATGAACCGGAAAACAACGCTGCTCCGCCTTGAAGCCCTGCAGCAACGGATCCTCTAATGGCTCCTGAGACACCGAGGGCAGCGTAAGGTTGAGAGCCGCCAAAGACTGCGAAATGAGGGCCCCCAACTCCTCCTTGCGAAAAACCCTAAACACATTAGGGTCTTCGCCGGGCACTATTTCACCCTCCTCGAGCTCACCCTGCCAGGGAACTAAACCCGTCTCAGACAGGAGCTCTCCATCTTCCAACCCTTGTGGTTGCATATCCAGCAGGTCCCCCGCTCCTGACGCCGACTCAGCCTTCAGGATCCCGCAGGAAGACCCTTCCCCCGGATCCAGGACCCCCAACCCGGGGAGAATCGGCTTAGTCGGGGCCAGAGAGGGAGCAGAATCCACCGCAGGAGCGGACTTCAACAAGTAAGCCTGATGCATGGCCAGAATAAATTCTGGCGAAAATAAGGAAGAAGCAGGAGCCTGAGCCTCAGGCAGCTTCTCAGTCAGTTTACCGTGAACTCCGGCGTCCTTATTAGATTTAGAACGCCTTTTACCAGCCTTACTGTGTGCTGCGGGAGGAACGGCCGGCTCAGACAACATGGCCGCCGTTCCCGCCTTTTCCATCGAGGCCAAGGCCTGCTTCGCGTCCGCTCCCGGCGATTCCGACATGGTCCGAGAGCAGGGACAGCCAAAATAAACGAAAATAAACGAAAAGAAAACAAAAACAAAAGAAAAGAAAAGAAGGAGCGAAAAAATAAAACCGCCGCGGCAGCGCACCGCCGCGAAGCCCAGGCTGTCACACAGACACTAGCACCCACCTAAGCAGAATGATACCGCAAACAACGGTAGCCAGCTACCCGCCGCTAACGGGGCTAAGGCACGTTCAGACTGAGCGGAGCAGGGCACTGGGGCTCCCAGGACCAGACCTCCAACAGCGCAGAGTCCCAACAGAAAGCAGGCTCGGCCTTCCGACCCCGACTACACGCGGGAGCTACGGAACTCTGCAAGGAGAAGCACTTGAAATATGCTCAGGGAGTACACCAGGTAATATAGCAGCCAGAGAGCCCTGCTAGAGCTCAGCTTACTAGAAGATTAAGCAGAAAAAATAATAAAATCCCAAAGTCACCAGGGAGCTCGTCAGCGAGACAGCCCATTCAGCTGCTGAGGACTGAAAGACTGGCTTGCTGTCACCAGGGGGAGTGGTTAAGGCTGTCAGCAAAACATGGAGTGTTTCAGCCCTCAGCTGCTGGATGGGATTGACAACCCTACCTTACCCTGGACTGGCCCGGAGAGATGATATGGAAGAGACGGCTGAGGGGAGATATGATAGATGTCTATAAATTAATGAATGGAGTGGAACGGGTAAATGTAGATTGATTGTTTACATCATCAGAATATAGAAAGACTAGAGGACATGCAATGAAGCTCCAGGGTAAACTATTTAAGACTAATAACAGAAAATATTTTTTCACTCAACACGTAATCAAACTCTGGAATTTGTTACCAAAGGATGCAGTAAAAGCTGTTAGTGTAGCTGTGTTTAAAAAAGGTTTGGACAAGTTCCTGAGGAAAGCTCCATAAACCATTATTAAAAGGGGCCCAGGATATCACTGCTTCACCCAATACAAGCATTGTGGAACCTGTGTCTTTTGGGGAAACTGCTAGGTACTTATGACCTAGATTGGCCACCGTTGGAAACAGGATATTGGGCTTGATGGACCTTGATCTGACCCAGTATGACATATCTTATGTTCTTATGCAGTATTGCCAGGTTAAGGGGAAGTGCTACTGATAGGGGATTTAAATATGCCAGATGTTGAATGGCACATCCCTGCTGCAGTATCATCTGGAAGTAAGGAGATTCTGGATTCTCTACAAGGAGAACTATTCAGGCAACTGGTAACAGAACCCACACGTGAAGGGCCACACTGGACTTGGTGCTTACCAATGGTGAAAGTGTTTCTGATGTTACAGTGGGAGATCATTTCGCATCCAGTGACCACCAGATGGTGTGGTTCAGTATTAGGACTAGGGCTGATAAAATACATTCAAAAGCGAGGGTCTTAGACTTTAGGAAAACTAACTTTGCAAAGAAGGGACAATACCTCAGGGAGTCGTCAGTGTGATGGGAACAGCTGGGAGATGTAGAGAAACAGTGGCAAAACTGAAAGAGGATATTTTAAGGGCAACCAACCTTTTTGTTAAAATGGTAAATAAAAGCAAAAGGAAAAGGAGACCGCTATAGTTTTCGGAAGAAGTAGCTGAAGAGGAGTAGCCTAGTGCTTGGGGCACGTTACCTCTGGCCGGAGGGCAGGGGTTCGAATCCTGCTAGAGAACAGCAACCTTGGGCCAGAAGGACTGGGGTTTCTAGTCTCACAGGTGCTCCTTGTGGCTTTGGGCAAACCTCTTAACCCTCCATTGCCTCAGGGACAAAAACAGATTATGAGCACTTCGGGGACAAGGAAAAAATATATATACAGTTCCTGAATGTACACCGGTTTTGACTGGTAGAAAATACTGAGGGAACTTGGGGACGTTCTAGCAACTCCACTGACTGACCTTTTCAATGCCTCGGAGTCGGGAGTGGTGCCAAAGGACTGGAGAGAGGCTCATGTGGTGCCTTTACACAAAAGCGGAAGTAAGGATGTGGTTGAAAACTACAGGCCGGTTAGTTTAACTTCAGTGGTGAGTAAATTAATGGAAACGCTGTTGAAAGAGAAAATAGTGAGGTTTCTGGAGTCCAGCGGATTACAGGATCCGAGGCAGCATGGATTCACCAGAGGCAGGTCTTGTCAGACAAATCTGATTGATTTCTTTGACTGGGTGACCAGGGAGTTGGACCGAGGGAGAGCTCTAGATGTGGTGTATTTAGATTTCAGTAAAGCCTTTGACACTGTTCCTCACAGGCGACTTATAAACAAACTGAGCACCCTAGGAATGGACCCTAAAGTTACTGCTTGGGTTAGAAATTGGTTGGGTGGGAGGCGACAAAGAGTACAAGTAAATGGAGCTCACTCTGAGGAGAAGGATGTTACCAGTGGTGTGCCCCAGGGATCTGTCCTTGGTCCGATTCTTTTTAACATCTTTGTTAGTGATATAGCGGAAGGGCTGTCGGGTAAGGTTTGCCTCTTTGCGGATGATACCAAAATCTGCAATAAAGTAGACACCCAGGAAGGTGTAGATAACATGAGGAGGGATCTAGCTAAGCTTGAAGAATGGTCTAGAATTTGGCAGCTGGGATTTAATGTTAAAAAATGTAAGGACATGCATTTGGGCTGCAGCAATCCTAGGGAGCAATACAGCATAGGAGATGAAGTACTTTTGTCCACTAAAGAAGAGCGGGACCTAGGCGTAGTTGTGTCCGATGATCTTAAAGTAGCTAAACAGGTAGAAAAGGCGACGGCAAAAGCTAGAAGGATGCTTGGGTGCATACGGAGAGGAATGGCTAGCAGAAAAAAGGAGGTGATAATGCCTCTGTATAAGTCTTTGGTGCGACCTCATTTGGAGTATGGTGTGCAATTCTGGAGACCGCACCTTCAAAAGGATGTGAACAGGATGGAGTCGGTGCAGAGGGTTGCTACTAAGATGATTAGTAGTCTTCATTATAAAGCATATGAGGACAGACTTAAGGATCTTAATATGTACACCTTAGAGGAAAGGCGGGATAGAGGTGATATGATTGAGATGTTTAAATACCTCCGTGGCATAAATGTTCAGGGAGAGAGCCTCTTTCAATTGAAAGCAAGTTCTGCGCGACGAGGGGACATGGGATGAGGGTGAAGGGAGATAGATTCAGGAGTGATATGCGGAAATATTTCTTTACGGAAAGAGTAGTGGATCCGTGGAATAGTCTCCCAGTGGAGGTGGTAGAGATGAGGACAGTAACTGAATTCAAAAAAGCATGGGACCAACACAGAGGATCTCTAAAGGTAAAAAGTGGACTGTTGTAGTTGTTGTTATGGAAGGACAGACTAGATGGGCCTTGTGGTCTTTTTCTGTCATCATGTTTCTATGTTTCTATGTAAAAGCAGTATAAAAGCCTAGTTAAATAAATAATAAATAAATAAAGATGATGAAGAAAAAGAGGGAGGCCTTCATGAAATACAAGAGATCACAGAGAGAGGAAGACAGGCATCTATATTTGGAAAGAGAACTAGCAAAGTAGCCAGGAAAGCAAAGATTCAAAAAGAGGAGGAAATAGCCAATGCGATAAAATGGGGGGATAAGACATTTTTCAGATATGTTAGTGAGAAGAGGAAGGGCAAAGGTGATAGTGTCAGACTCAAGGATGAAGGGGAGGAATATGTAGAAGCTGATGAGGATAAAGTGGAATTGCTTAACAAATATTTTTGTTCTGTGCTCACAGATGAAGAACCAGGAGCTGGATCTCAGAAAACACCTACAAACAGGAACAAAAGTGAGGGGCAAATTGAACAATTTTCAGAAGACTGTGTCTGTGAGAAACTAAACTTAAAGAAGACAAAGCAATGGGACCAAATGGGATACACCCGAGAATACTGAGGGAACTTGGAGACGTTCTAGCAGCTCCACTGACTGACCTTTTCAATTCCTTGTTGAAGTCAGGAGTGGTGCCAGAGGACTGGAAAGAAGCACATGCGGTCCCTTTACACAAAAGCGGAAGTAAGGATGTGGTTGAAAACTATAGGCCAGTTGGTTTAACCTCGGTGGTGAGTAAATTATTGGAAGCACCACTGAAAGAGAAAATAGTGAGTTTTCTCAAGTCCAACGGATTACTGGATCCAAGGCAGCATGGATTCACCAGAGGCAGGTCTTGTCAGACAAATCTGGTTGATTTCTTTGACTGGGTGACCAGGGAATTGTCCAAGGGAAAGCCCTAGATGTGGTGTATTTAGATTTCAGTAAAGCCTTAGACACCGTTCCACACAGGCTACTTATAAACAAACTGAGCACGCTAGGGATGGACCATGAAGTTACTGCTGGGTTAGAAATTGGTTGAGTGGGAGATGACAAATGGTACAGGTAAATGGAGCTCACTCTGAGGAAGAGGAGGTTACCAGTGGTGTGCCCCAGGGATCTGTCCTTGGTCTGATTCTTTTTAACATCTTTGTTATTGCAGAAGGACTGTTGGGTAAGGTTTGCCTCTTTGCAGATGATACCAAAATCTGCAATAGAGTAGACACCCAGAAAGGAGTAGATAACATGAGAGGGATCTAACTAAGCTTGAGGAATGGTCTAGAATTTGGCAGCGGAGATTTAATGTTAAAAAATGCAAGGTCATGTATTTGGGCTGCAGGAATACAAGGAAGCAATATAGAATAGGGGGTGAAGTACTTCTGTCCACAAAAGAAGCGCAGGACCTAGGCATGATTGTGTCATGATCTTAAAGTAGCTAAACAGGTAGCTAAACAGCAACGGTGAAAGCTAGAATGATGCTTAGGTGTATAGGGAGGGGAATGGCCAGCAGAAGAAAGGAGGCAATAGTGCCTTAGTATAAGTCTTTGGTGCGACCTCATTTGGAGTAGTGTGCCATTCTGGAAACCGCACCTTCAAAAGGATATAAATAGGTTGGAGTCGGTACAGAGGGTGGCTACTAAAATGGTTAGTGGTCGTCATTATAAAGCATATGAGGACAGACTTAAGGATCTTAAGGGAAAGGCGGGATAGAGGAGATAGGATTGAGATGTTTAAATACTTCCGTGGCATAAATTTATTTATTTATTTATTTATTTGCTTTTCTTATATATATTTTTATATATATATATATATATATATATATATATATAGATTGATTGTTTACGTTATCAGAATATGGAAAGACTAGGGGACATGCAATGAAGCTACAGGGTAAACTATTTAAGACTAATAAAAGAAAATATTTTTTCACTCAACGTGTAATCAAACTCTGGAATTTGTTAACAGAGGATGTAGTAAAGGCTGTTAGTGTAGCTGAGTTTAAAAAAGGTTTGGACAAGTTCCTGGAGGAAAGGTCCATAAACCATTATTAAGAAGGGACCCAGGATATCAATGCTTGACCCAGTACAAGCATTGTGGAACCTGTGTCTTTTGGGGAAACTGCTAGGTACGTATGACCTAGATTGGCCACTGTTGGAAACCGGATACTGGGCTTGATGGACCTTGGTCTGACCCAGTATGGCATATCTTATGTTCTTATGTCTTTTCCATTCCTATTGGGTCTTAGCTGACATCAGGAGGCAAAGCAGGCAGGAAGATAAGTCATGGTCTGCCCCGGGGCATTTGATGCAGGTACTGTGGTAGTCCGTATGGGAAATAGTGCGGTTGCACTTGCCACACTGCTTGAAAGACATAGCAGAAAAAACAAAACCCGTGAGATCAAATTCCAACGTCTCGACCAGCGAGGCTGTGAATAGAAAAACCCGCAGGCCAAAACAAGAAATTTTCACCTTAATTTCTTACAGTTACATACTACTTTTTCTTCTTTTTTTCTGATATTCTCTAACCTTCTCCCCTCTCACCTTCAACTCAAATCCCCCCCTTATCACCCTCTCTCTCTCTTTCCCATTTCTCCTATCTTGTCTTCCTCCCTTTCGTCAGCTCTTGAACTTCACCTTTTCTCCTGCTCCTCTCTCAACCTCTAACCTCATCCATATTCCTCTCCTTTTTCCCTCCTCTCTCCTCTTTTCTTCCATAGCTAATAAACTCTCCTTTACACATGATCTCTTCATTTCTAACTCTCTTCAGCTTCTAGCTCTTACTGAAATCAGGCTCCTCCCTGACGACACTGCTTCGGTCGCTGCCCTCTCTCACAGAGGCTACCAAATTTTGCACACTCCTTGTGCCACTGGTAATGGTGGTGGTGTGGGGTTTCTGCTTTCTTCTGCCAGCCAATTTCAACCCCTCCATCTTCCTCAGTCTCTAACATTCATATTCATAACCCTTCTGATCCCTATGCTTCCAAACTCCTTTCACTTACCTCCTCATTTAATTTTCAACTTTGTTGTTCTGGCCCCACATTAGCACAGTCATTGTTCTGACCTTGTTTTCTTCTCTAATTGTTTACCCTCTAATTTCTGTATGTTAGCTCTTCCCTTATCTGACCATCAACTGGTAAGCTTCAATCCCCCTCAATCTCACCCAGTCTCCTCCGAACATTTAGGAATCTTCATGCTATTGATCCTTTAGTTCTCTCCACTATTGTCTCGTCACCTCTCACCTCAACTTTGTCTTCTAACTCAGTTGATGAGGCTATAGTTTCCTATAATACTGCTCTCTCCTCTGTTCTGGATTCTCTTGCTCCCCCTATCCTCCGTCCTGTGAGGTGCACTATACCTCAGCCCTGGCTGTCTTTAACTTCCCACTACTTTTGCTCCTCTGAACGTTCAACTGAGCGGATTTGGCTCAAGCCGATTGACGCTTGGCGTCTGTTCCCAGTGGCAATCTTGTCCACCTCTGCAGGATCGTGTCCTGGATGCCCCTCAAACACATTTGACTGACATCCTCGGGGCCACTAACAGTCTCTAGACCTCATATGTAGCCCAGGTCAGAGTAACCTTACCAGTCACTGTGCTCTATTTTCAAGGTCTCTTCAGTCAACCTGGATAGACATCCATCAGGTTCACACTCGGAAGCTCTCTATCCCTCCTGTCATGGCATTAGCACTCCACCGGGGAGCGGCCCATAATCACCAGGGCCTCTTGATTTTGTCAATCCGGAGGGGAAGGGATCGCCATCTTCTGTTATGTCCATGAACGGCCCTGCTACTCGGAGGTTGTTCTAACTCCTTTGATTGTGTAGGGGCTGGGACAGCGGCCTGTTGCTTTTGTAGTCCCTGAACATATGTCAATGCCAGTTTTGCATTCTCAAAGATCCGGGAGGGAGGGGGGGGAACGTTGTGGACTGGCCATAGCTGTGCCAGGTATCGAACAGAGAAATTAATGCCTATGTCCACTAGGTTTGGCAAACTCCTGCGTATGCACGGTGCTTTTGGCTTAAAGCCGCCAAGTAGTATTGAAATGCCTTAATCTTCTGCCCTTCATATTGAAACGGGCCGTTGACACAGACTGCATGGAAGACCCTGTCTTTTTGGGCATAGTTGAGGAATCGGGCCAGGACATGAGTGGTCATTGATCTGCAGTCCATGTCGACCCAACCCAATCCGATGTGCCCGCTCTATTTGTAGAGGTCTGCAGTCCTCCTCCAGTGTCAAGGATAATGGCAGGAGGGTCTCGAGGTATCCCCTTAGCTGCTGATCTTTAATAGACTCTGGGATGCCAAGAAAACGTAAACTGTTGCTGCAATTTTCAGTGTCATCCAGTTTGTCAGTGTGCTTGGCAATCAGGCTTTGCAGCATCTGCAGACTCTTCTCAGTGGCACCAAAGGGGTCTTCCGTGCAGGATACGCATTGCTCTGCCTCGGTCAGCCTATTCCTGAAGGATGCGAATGTCTGCTGCATGATGTCTAATTTGCCCATGACCTAATTAAATTTACCTGCCAACAACCCCACCACCGCAGCCATTACCTCCCCCACCAAGGCCGCTTGTTCTGTAGCACTGGGAGAGGCAGGAGACTACACCATTTTAATAGATGCAAAGTGTGCTGTGTCTTTTTCTTTTCTCGTGGATTTCATCCTTCGGGTACACTTCCCTCCACTCTACAACTGTTTGGGGCTTTCAACTGCTGCTTTCCCCCTTTCACTGCTAACTGTATTGCATTTTCAGCTACTTTTGTTGGTTCAAGAGGGAGGGAGGTCCCACAGCAAGAGCAAAGTCTTCTGCTCTTCTCAACACATCACGCGGTCTCCTTTGACTTACTTTTATGTTTGGACTTTGAAGAAACCTGAGACCCTTGAAAGGAAGTCGATGTCCTCGAAGAAGTGGAAGCCACTGACAGAGTCTGAGGCAAACAACAATCCGTACTGTCTAGATCAGTGCTTTAGCTCTCTCTTTGTCATTTGCTGGCACAAAAGACAAGAATTGGGTTGATGTTCAGGCCCCAAACATTTTAGACACCAGTCATGTTTATCAGTGACACATGGTACCAGCACATTTGGAACATTTTTTAAAACCACTAGTTGGCTTTCCCATGCCTTAAGAAGGTTGTCTTAAGATTGAAAATAAGGTTATAAAGGCCTAAGGCCTAGTTTAGCTGTGAAAACCGCATTAAAGAAAAAAAGAAGGTGAAATTTTCCTTACCGTTAATTTCCTTTCCTGGAATCCTGCTAGACCAGTCCAGACAAACGGGTTGTGTTCCCCTTCCAGCAGATGTTGGAGACAGAAAAAGACTTCCAGAGCCCTGATTGGTTGGGCTCTGGCAGGTAGTGGCATACCCATAGGGGTCCTCCTCAGTATCGGTTGTATAGCTAAGGGAAGGAAACTAAGAAAAAAAATCCCCGGCCAACAGGGCCCAAAAACAAGGTTCAACTATATACATAGCCGACCCTCGGACATCCCTGCATGATAAAAAGCTATTTAGGATGTCCCGAGGGAGGGCGGCGTACAATTCCAATAAACTGCAACTGACAGCCGGGCGGGAACTGGACTGGTCTAGCAGGATTCCAGGAAAGGAAATTAACGGTAAGGAAAATTTCACCTTCCATTTCATCCTGCTAGACCAGTCCAGACAAACGGGAAGTACCCAAGCTAATGACCTCTCGGGTAGGAAGCGATAGCCGCAACAAGCACGCCAGTTCCAAACTGACTGTCCTCCCGCGCCTGAACATCCAGGCGATAATGCCGCACAAAAGTCAATAATGATGCCCAGGTTGCCGCGCAACAGATATCTACAGGGGCGACTTACGAGTGTTCGGCCCAGGATGCCGCCTGTGCCCGGTAGAGTGCGCGCGAATACCCGCAGGCACTGGCCTGCCTTGACCAATATTAGCTACCTCAATGGCCTGACGAAGCCACCGGGAAACCGTAGACTTGGAGGCCGCAAGACCCTTCCGAGGCTCTGCAAACAGGACAAAGGTGATCTGACGCACAAAAAGAATTAGTAACCTTCAGATAACGACAAAGAATTCTCTTGAGATCCAAGGTCTTGAGGTCCTTATGCTGCCCTGTGCACTGTTCCTTCGAAAAACCCGAAAGAAACAGTGGCTGATTGAGGTGAAACCGAGTAAGAACCTTAGGCAAGAAGGAGGGCACTGGCCTAATTGATACGCCCTCTGACGAAAAAGAGAGATAGGGATCCCGGCAGGAGAGGGCTTGTAACTCGGAGATCCTACGAGCCGAAGTTATAGCAACCAAAAACACTGCCTTGAGCATCAAATCTCGAAGAGACGCCTCTCTAATGGGCTCAAAAGGACAACCCACCAGAGCTTTCAAGACCAAGGACAAATCCCAAGGGGGCACTACAATTCGTAAAAATAACACCTTCACTCCCTTGAGAAACCGGGACACATCGGAATGCGACGCCAACGAACAGCCACGCACCGGTCCCTGGAAACAGGTCAAGGCGGATACCTGCACTCGCAGAGTTCCCAGGGCTAAACCCTTTTCCAAACCACCCTGTAGAAATGCGAGGATGTCCGGAACCGTTGCGCGCCAGGGCGAAAGATCACGGCCCGAACACCAGGACTCGAAAATGCTGCCCACTGACGAGAAAAGAAAGCCAAACGCCCCCCAACTGGAGGGAGAATCTCGAGTGGGCTGCGCGTCCCGTCGGCGGGACGAACGCGCGGACGCGGACAAATTCCCTGTCCCAGAATAGGAATCTCCACCCTTCCTAGCCCCTCGAAAGGACCGACTCCGTTGCCCCGCTCGACTAGAGGGGAACGAGGAGGTAGGTGGCTTGTAAGAACGAAATCTTCTTGAGTCGCGAGGACTGGAAAAACGCCAAGAGCTTTGAGAATAGGAGCGAAAGGAGCACTGCAAAACCAATTTCGGGCGATCCTCTGGAAACCGTTGCGGTTTAACTTCACCAAGGTCCTTTACCAACTTGTCGAGATCTTCTCCGAACAGAAACATTCCTTTAAAGGGAAGCTTGGAGAACCGTGTTTTGGAGGCGACATCCGCCGCCCACTGATGCAGCCATAACCACCTCCGTGCTACTGTAATTGCCGCAATGGAACGAGCCGAGAGACGTAACAAATCCTAGAACGAATCTGCTAAAAAGGCTGTGGCGGATTCCAGACGCCCCATGGCTGGATCCTCTGGCAGCCGCTGAATCCAGCGCAATAAGGCTCGGGCCACCAAGCCGCTACAAACAGTCACCTGTAACGCCATAGTGGAGGACGAAAAAGCTGTCTTCAACAGATTTTCAACCTTGCGGTCCTGCTGATCTTTGAGTACTGCGCCTCCTTCCACTGGAATGGTAGTATGTTTAGTTACCCCGGAAACCAGGGCGTCCACCTTTGGATAGGACAGCCAATGGTCAATTTCAGACAGAGACCAGAGGATATAGCTGACCAAGTTGGCGCACGGCCCGGAGAGGAGAATCCGGCGTATCCCACTCCCGAGAAACCATTTGCTGTAATTCCGCCGGGAAGGGAAAGGCCTTGGAAGGTTTACGAATTCCCTGCAAGATCGGGTCCTACTGAGACTGTGAAGAGTCGCGTCGGATCCAGACGGATCAGAGAGCTGCAAAGTCTCAACCACCTGTTCTATCAAAGGTGCTAATTCCTCCTTACGGAAAAGATGGATGTCTTGAGAATCATCCACTGCCGTCATTGAAGAATCAGATGGGGAATATTCGCCATCTTCATGGTCTGAGTCAGAAAGACTGTCTTCCGTCGAAGATGCACCAACACCCGGGACCGCAGATCCGCTCGACACACTACCAGGAACCTTATGAGGGAACAATCCTGCTCTTTGGTTCGATGCCTTGTGGGCCCTCTTGCGATGGGAAGGCGCTCCAGTATCCTTTTCTGAGGCTGGGACCAATGCAGGTCCCCCAGACGAGGAGTCCGCCTGCCACAGAGAACAGGCTTGGTGAAAAAGCGCTAAAAACTGCGCCTCTGAAGGCGCTTGAGAGTCTTGTCGCAAGGTAGTGACCTGTGGAGACAGCAGGGGAGCAGACTGAGCAGAGCTTCAGGAGCTGAGAATGGCAGACTCGGAGGAACATCCAGGGACGTACTTGCCAAGGAGGGGACCCGAGATGACTCCCTGGGATGAGAGAGGCAGACATGTCAGCTCCTTCTGCTTCTTGTTGCATCCCAGGCAGCGCTGCCCCGCAGAAGGCATGATCGCACCGGACGCCGTTTATAATTGTTTTTTTTTTAATGCTTTAAACTATGCCATGAAGCACCCACAGGGCTCAGGGAGAAGAAACAGAGGCAATGCAGAACAAAAAACAGCTGCGGTAAATGAAATGGCCACCGGGAACGCGACCGCGCGATCACAAAGATGGCCGCCGGCTGAAAAAGCATGCGAAAATGAAACCACGACGGAACCCGTTAAAAAACACAGAGTTGTACTATCTGAGCTGCTGGAGCCCCGCGATAACGAAACAGACAGTCAGGGTGACCCGGAAGGCAAAATGAAGCAGGCAGCTCCGCATTGTTTTGTTAAAAAGGTTCCCGAAGTGCCCCGTTGCTGCTGAGGCGCCAAAATCAGAAAGGCTGTCACAGTTTAGAAGATGGTGCCGACCAGCCCAGCACATCCTGAAATGCTTCCCCAAGGCTAGAGGATGACCGCACAGCTCGCTAACCCTCTTTGTTAGGGCTGGGATCCTCCAGTGGACAGAGCTTCACTGATCTGAAGCAGGAGCTCCTGTCAGAAAGCCCCTAAGGGAATACTTACTGGGAAAATCCAAGGCAACACCTCCTGTGAAGCATGGATACATCCAGAGGGGCAAAGAATCCAATAAACGTTGAGCAATCAAATAAATCAAAGAAATAAAAGAAAGTGAGGAGAGATAGCCAACACTCCCACATCTGCTGGAGACAGAAAAATACTGAGGACGACCTCTATGGGTATGCCACTACCTGCCAGAGCCCAACCAATCAGGGCTCTGGAAGTCTTTTTCTGTCTCCAACATCTGCTGGAAGGGGAACACACCCGTTTGTCTGGACTGGTCTAGCAGGATGAAATGGAAATAGAAAAATGTAAAATAAAAAAGAATTATCAGGACCGGTGTCTGATTCGATGGACTGATGTTCGACGGGAAAGCCGAAACACGATGTTCCACACAAAAAAATGAAATTCTTTGGTGGTGACAGGACAGAACAATCTGCTGGCTCCGTGAAAAATGAAGAACTGAGAAGAGAAGTTGGGAAGGCAGGCACAGTGGCGTGCTCCCAAAGGATTTCCTACTGGACGCTGGGGAGCGTTCCCGTGCAGGCTCCATCGATGCCCATGTTACCCATATGTGAAGACTGCATTCCTGCTTGTTCCTGGAGATATGATTATCCTCCACTCACAGCTCAGACCTGTGGTAAATAGTGATACCATCAAAAATAATACTCCTTAGCCAGGATGTAGAGATCTCCAAGCCCCAGAAGCATGGCCATGAATCTGAGCAGCACAGAAAAATTCAGAACAAAACTGAAAGAGAGCAAACTTTCAACTTTTGCTAAATGAAACTAACTGAATAATGAGCAGAAGGAACTCCACATATATTCATAAGCTAATTAAACTCAGAGCTGCCCTCTAATGGGAAGGGTTAACATGTTACAACACTGCAACTGAACAGAAGGCATCAGTCCTGGAGCCTTGGTGAACCTCTGTTAGACTGAAAATCAGGAGCTTCTGAAGTGGAAGCTCTATTTAAATACAATAGAGATATGCAACAAATTAGGCTCTCTCAGCTATCAATTAAAACCGACAGCTGAGATGTTTCAAGTGGTACAAGAAAATTCACTTGAATTTACTAATGTGTGTGTTTGCACCTGAAAATTATTATTTTTGAAAGAAAACTGCCTCGAATCTGAACTGCAAAACCTGGAAATTAAATTCAGTCTTGAAAGGAATTAGACGAGGGCCGCTTTTGGAAATGTCTGATGACCTTTATGTTTCCCAGTTAGGTTGTAGCAGAGGGAGGGGTTGAGTGGATGAGTGAGGCCACAGCCTATTTTGTAATTTTGCATTTTCTCTGTATTGTTTTATTTAGCATGTTCTTATTGTCAACTGCTTAGAATGTTGTAAACACTATTGTCATATAAATGTTTTAAAATAAAGAGCAAAACTCCATTCTTGCATTTAAAAACCTTTGCAGATGTCACTTGTTCAATATCCTCAAAGACTGGAGTATGTCACTTCATACTAGGGTGGATTGCAGCACCATAAAATTTTATACTTAATGTCAACAAAAAAATTAGAATAAGTGAAAAAGGACAAATATTGATTTTAGGGAGAATTATATCAACATGAAAAACTCAGATAACTAAAGGTAAGCAGCAAAGGCTTAGTGGAACCAATCCTCACATAGCAGGAGATAGAAATAGAGAAAAGCAAGAAAGGGCACTAAAACGCCAGAAACATATTCCTTTCTTCCTCTGTAAGATTCTTGGACTTCCTGAGTGCTTGATGCAGAAACCCTGTGCTACAGCCCAGTACTGAAGTTCTAGCACAGGATTTCCCAATGCAAGTTTAACATAGAAATTTTGCTCAATGATGCTGTAAGCAAACATGCAAATAATGTGCGAGCAAAATGTCTGAGCTGAACAAGGAGGGAAAGCCAGACACATGCGCACAAGCGTTTGTTAGCAGCCCCTATATTTTGCACCAATTTGGAATGCTGTCCTCACCCCAAAATACGGTTAACTGAGGTGAAGCTTGGCACTTCCTCAGATGACCCTGATCTGCCAACCCCAACAAAAAGTAGGGGGCTCAGCGCTACCCCAACATCCCACCTGACCGATACAATCATCATTAGTGGCCCCTAGTGAACTCTAGAAACTGATCCCAACCTAATAAAAACAACTCTTGGTAGACCTTTTCTGTACCACTATACCATCTCCCCTGAACTTCCAGAAAAAAACATTGATTGCCCATGGGCCCTTGACCCCCCCCACCCCATCCATGAACCACAAAAAAAAAAAAAAAAAATTGGTGGCACCGTGAACATACCCTCGACCCCCCAATCCCCAACATGTTCAATGTAGGGAAGTAGGAGCAATATCCACATGCTCCAGCCCCCATGCCACAAATGGCAGCCTCTGACCCGTTGCGGTGCCTCCCAGGATGCATCATATGGGGAGGGGTGTCAGCCTGACAAATAAGGCAATAATTGTCTTATTTGGCAGACTGACCTACCCTCTCCCTCACGGCACATTATGGGAAGCCTAAAGGGATAGAGTCTGTCTACCAAATAAGACAATTTTAATTTCTGCCTTATTTGGCAATACACTAGATGGGGGCATGTTGAAAGATGACGCCACAGAAGCAGAAATGTGTTGGCATTGCTCCTGCCTTCCAACACTGAAAATAATACGGGGGGGGGGGTGGTCCATGGGTTACCAATGGGGTTTTTTTTGTTTTGTTCTTTTGAGACATGGGAACCACAGGTCACCAATAATCTTTTGGAGGTTTAGGGGCAGGGCCTAATGTTATCTGGGAAGGATTTGGGGGGTGGAGAGGATTTCCAGCAGGTCAGTGGGGGACCGGGAGCTGAGCCTGATAAATGGGTAATCCGAAATGTGTGAAACTTTACCTCAGATGATTCCTTTGTTCTCCATTACATCTATATACACAAGGCTTTAGACAAGGAAGATCTTGTCTTACTAATCTGTTATGTTTTTTTGAAAGTGTGAATAAACAGGTGGACAAAGGTGAGTCGGTTGATATAGTGTATCTGGACTTTCAGAAAGCCTTTGACAAGGTCCCCATCAGAGACTTTTGGCAAAATTAAAGAGTCATGGGATAGGAGGCAGTGTACTACTGTGGATCAAGAACTGGTTAAGAGATAGAAAGTAGAGGGTTGGGCTAAATGGCCAATTTTCCCAATGGAGAAAGGTGAATAGTGGTGTACCCCAGGGATCTGTGCTGGGTCTGCTGCTTTTTGACATATTCATAAATGACCTGGAAAGTGGAATAATGAGTGAGGTTATCAAATTTGCAGATGACACAAAACTATTTAAAGTTGTTAAAACCCAAGAGGATTGTGGAAAATTGCAAGAGGATCTTGATAAATTAGAAGACTGGGCATCAAAATGGCAGATGAAATTTAATGTGGACAAGTGCAAAGTTATGCACCTAGGGAAGAACAACCCAAACTATGGTTATACAATGCAAGGTTCCACATTAGGAACCACCACCGAGGAAAAAGATTTAGGCGTCATTGTGGATAACATGTTAAAACCCTCGGCCCAGTGTGCAGCGGCAGCCAAGAGAGCAAATAGAATGCTAGGTATGATAAGGAAAGGAATGGAAAATAAAACAGAAGATATTATAATGCCTCTACATCGTTCCATGGTGAGACCACACCTTGAATATTGTGTGCAATTCTGGTCGCCGTATCTTAAAAAGGATATAGAGTTATTAGAAAAGGTTCAGAGAAGAGCCACCAAAATGGTAAAGGGGATGGAAGGATACTCCTATGAAGAAAGGCTAAAAAGGTTAGGACTCTTTAACCTGGAAAAGAGACGGCTGAGGGGAGATATGATAGAAGTCTATAAATTAATGAACGGAGTGGAACGGGTAAACGTAGATCGATTGTTTACGTTATCAGAATACAGAAAGACTAGGGGACATGCAATGAAGCTACAGGGTAAACTACTTAAGACTAATAAAAGAAAATATTTTTTTCACTCAACGTGTAATCAAACTCTGGAATTTGTTACCGGAGGATGTAGTAAAGGGCTGTTAGTATAGCTGGGTTTAAAAAAGGTTTGGACAAGTTCCTGGAGGAAAGGTCCATAAACCATTATTAAGAAGGGACCCAGGATATCAATGCTTGACCCAGTACAAGCATTGCGGAACCTGTGTCTTTTGGGGAAACTGCTAGGTACGTATGACCTAGATTGGCCACTGTTGGAAACAGGATACTGGGCTTGATGGACCTTGGTCTGACCCAGTATGGCATATCTTATGTTCTTATGTTGGGTGACCTGGTGGCATTGTTGTGCACTAGAGGGACTTGGGTTCATTTCCCAGCTCAGGTCTTCGGCCAGCCTGTCAGCTGGGAATGCTGCAGAGATACGGCACCCAAAGCCACTGTCATCACACAATGTAACACCGAATGTCTCCGACTTAGGGATCAGGTGTGTGACCCTGGCTAAGGACAGTGGCTTGAGTAAAATAAGTTGGGAAGGAGTACAAAAATAGGTGAACAAATCACTGTCAGTTATAGTGAAATCCCAGCCCTGGTCTCACTTAAGCTAAATGGGGGAATCCCCCAGGTCAGAAAGACAAAAACTGCAGAAGTCATAAGAAAAGAGTGGGAAGGAGAAAATACAGCAAGATGGGTGAATTTCTCTGATATTCATTTATTTCAACCAAAATCCTTCCACTAAATTCTGTATAAAAAATATCTGCAGACACATTTTTCACAAAATTGTTTTCAACCAAAAAGAAAATCTGTGTTTTCACTAATCTTGTTTTGGGCTCTCTGCTCCTGACATTAAAGTGAGCTATAAGTGAGCCATACAGAAAATATTTTTTCACTCAACAGTAATCAAACTCTGGAATTTGTTACCAGAGGATGTAGCAAAATCTGTTAGTTTAGCTGGGTTTAAAAATGGTTTGGACAAGTTCCTGTAGGAAAGGTCCATAAACCATTATTAAATGGACCGGGGAAATCCACTGCTTGCCCCAATACAAGCATTGTGGAATCTGTGTACCTTTTTGGGAACTTACCAGGGACTTGTGACTTGGATTGGCCACTGTTGGAAACAGGATACTGGGCTTGATGGACCTTGGTCTGACCCAGTATGGCATATCTTATGTTCTTATGTTCTTATGTTCTAAGACCTTCCAGGTCAGGTATTTCAGTCCACAAGTAGCAGAGGTTTTTTCTTTTGTTTTTTCCATCAGAGAACAATTAGATATTTTTGCATGCCCGTTTTGCTTAGATTTCTCTTGTACTAGCTTGCTTTCTGCACAGGGGAGCAAGACTACCACAAGAAAATCTTCAGCAAAATGTTGCATCAACCCTGAGTGTCCTGGGCTGTTCAACAAACAGTACAAAGACGTGGGCAGTACTTAAAACTCACTAACTTTTTATATAAGATGCAAGGGGGGCCAAACCCAACACAGGCCGTGTTTCGTAATATACTTCTTCAGGGGTGAGGCACACCAAAAACTATAAAAACATTAAAAAAACAATTTAATAATAACTTCCCAAAGTATACATATTAAAAAATATAATAATAATAATAATAATAAATGAAACCATCATTAAAACATAAAAACATAAATACAAAAAGGACCTTGCATATAAACCACAACAAGAAATACAATGGTATGCATAATAACAAATAAATAACTAAACATCAAAGTGAATATATAAACAAATTTCTAAAATTCAAAAGAATTTTTTTATATAACATACGTGACATATGATAAAATAATATATATTAAAAATGCATATGAATTGTAATCAACATAAGAGAAAACTTATTAAATAAACATGATAGTATATAAAAAAAACCTAATGAAATCTTAAATGCTAAAACGGAGAAATGCAGAAGACGAAGGGTAGAGATAATCATTCAAAAACAAATAAGTGGACAAAATGATGCACCACGGAACACAAGGAGACAGGAGTGAAGGAAGGGTCATTACCTTAGGACCAAAAACCGATGTATAAGAAATACTGCTCATCTAACAGGTATCCTATATTCTGTAAAATCAATATTATTTAATTAGAATGGAAAGCTAAAAAAAGTTTGTAAAACCATCCTAATCGTAACCGCGTAGTGCAAACATGAATGTACGATATGCGTTACAGTACAAAGATTACAACGTATATAAAATGTAATTAAATTTAATTAATACTAAACCTAAACAGATAAAATACATGAAGAAAATGTAAATTGTATATTAAGAAGAGTAAATGTACGATCTACCAAGGCACACAGATAATCATAAAGTTGCAGTAATAGCCAACGGGCACCCCCATCCTGGCGGCATGTACTCACTATGACCATAAAGAGGTAAAAGATTACTCACAGGGATCCTTGCAAGGATGCAAGCGATCAACTGTAAAGAAAGAATTTTAAAAAATGTGTGTCAAACAAAAAGTAGAAGAAAACTGTAAAAAAGGAAAAATAAAAAGAATCTGAGAAACTACTGTGTCGTGACTTCCTTAAATTAAAAAACGCCGGTGCGTGCGTATCCTTAAATCCCAAATGTGATACGGGAAAAAGGTGGGGGAAGGGGAGAACAAAGGATCAAGGCAATCTATACAAAAAAAAGAGACTGAGGTAAGATGGCACCTTTAGGCGGGAAGGGAACCGCGCATGCATGCCAGCATTCCCAAAGGCTTTCATGGAAAGCTGGGGAAATGCTCCGCTGGGGCTTCATCGGCGTCGATGACACCCATAAGTGAGGACTGACTTCCTGCTTGGTCCTGGAGAAAATAAATATGCCCAGTACTGGAATCAAAAGTGTAATTATAAAGGTTGTAAAAACCTTTTGCAATATTAGAAACCACTGCGGGTATTGCATAAATATATTTGAAACAAAACGAACCAGAGAAAACTTTTTTATGATATATGTTATAGCCCAATAGCAGATCTCATAATGTGATTAAAAACTTAAATACTGTATTTAAAAGCGTAAAATCAATGTATCAATTGCTAAATTATAATTTTGAAAGTAATGAAGCCTTCACAATATTAGAAACCACCGCGGGTATTGCAATAACGTATTCGCCGGTGTCTTCTAAAAACACGGCATGCACAGATATGGTCCAGAAACATTCCAAAGTACTTACTCCTTAAAAAACATACAATTTCATGTCCAACCTAAAAAATCTTTAGATGCACAGAAACATAGAAATATGATGACAGAAAAAGACCACATAGCCTATCTAGTCTGCCCTTCCATATCAACAACTACAACAGTCCCCTTTTTACCTTTAGAGATCCTCTGTGTTTGTCCCATGCTTTTTTGAATTCAGTTACTGTCCTCATCTCTGCCACCTCCACTGGGAGACTATTCCATGGATCCACTACTCTTTCCGTAAAGAAATATTTCCACATATCACTCCTGAATCTATCTCCCTTCACCCTCATCCCATCTCCCCTCATAGCAGAACTTGCTTTCAATTGAAAGAGGCTCTCTCCCTGAACATTTATGCCACGGAGGTATTTAAACATCTCAATCATATCACCTCCATCCTGCCTTTCCTCTAAGGTGTACATATTAAGATGCTTAAGTCTGTCCTCATATGCTTTATAATGAAGACCACTAATCATTTTAGTAGCCACCCTCTGCACCAACTCCATCCTGTTCACATCCTTTTGAAGGTGCGGTCTCCAGAATTGCACACCATACTCCAAATGAGGTCGCACCAAAGACTTATACAGAGGCATTATCACCTCCTCTTTTCTGCTAGCCATTCCTCTCCGTATGCACCCAAGCATCCTTCTAGCTTTTGCCGTCGCCTTTTCTACCTGTTTAGCTACTTTAAGATCATCAGACACAACCACGCCTAGGTCCCGCTCTTTAGTGGACAAAAGTACTTTACCCCCTATACTATATTGCTCCCTTGGATTGCTGCAGCCCAAATGCATGACCTTACATTTTTTAACATTAAATCCCAGCTGCCAAATTCTAGACCATTCTTCAAGCTTAACTAGATTTCTCCTCATGTTATCTACACCTTCCTGGGTGTCTACTCTATTGCAGATTTTGGTATCATCCGCAAAGAGGCAAACCTTACCCGACAGCCCTTCCGCTATATAACTAACAAAGATGTTAAAAAGAATCGGACCAAGGACAGATCCATGGGGCACACCACTGGCAAAATCTTTCTCCTCAGAGTGAGCTCCATTCACTTGTACTCTTTGTCGCCTCCCACCCAACCAATTTCTAACCCAAGCAGTAACTTTAGGGTCCATCCCTAGGGTGCTCAGTTTGTTTATAAGTCGCCTGTGAGGAATAGTGTCAAAGGCTTTACTGAAATCTAAATACACCACATCTAGAGCTCTCCCTCGGTCCAACTCCCTGGTCACCCAGTCAAAGAAATCAATCAGATTTGTCTGACAAGACCTGCCTCTGGTGAATCCATGCTGCCTTGGATCCTGTAATCTGCTGGACTCCAGAAACCTCACTATTTTCTCTTTCAGCAGCATTTCCAATAATTTACTCACCACCGAAGTTAAACTAAACAGCCTGTAGTTTTCAACCACATCCTTACTTCCGCTTTTGTGTAAAGGCACCACATGAGCCTCTCTCCAGTCCTTTGGCACCACTCCCGACTCCAACGAGGCATTGAAAAGGTCAGTCAGTGGAGTTGCTAGAACGTCCCCAAGTTCCCTCAGTATTCTAGGGTGCATCCCATCCGGACCCATCGCTTTGTCTACTTTAAGTTGAGCTCGTTTCTCACGAACACAGTCTTCTGAAAATTGTTCAAGATGTCCCTCGCTTCTGTTCCTATTTGTGGGTGTTTTTTGAGGTCCTGCTCCTGGTTCTTCATCTGTGAACACAGAACAAAAATATTTGTTAATCAATTCCGCTTTATCCTTATCAGCTTATACAAATTCCTCCCCTGCACCCTTGAGTCTGACAATACCACTTTTGCCCTTCCTCTTCTCACTAATATATCTGAAAAATGTCTTATCCCCCCATTTTATTGCATTGGCTATTTCCTCCTCCTTTTGAATCTTTGCCTTCTTGACTTCTTTGCTAGCTTCTCTAAGTTTTTCCAAATACAGATGCCTGTCTTCTTCTCTCTGTGATCTCTTGTATTTCATGAAGGCCTCCCTCTTTTTCTTCACTTTTTCAGCTACTTCTTTCGAAAACCATAGCGGTCTCCTTTTCCTTTTACCTTTATTTACCATTTTAACAAAAAGGTTGGTGGCCCTTAAAATATCCCCTTTCAGATTTGCCCACTGTTTTTCTACATCCCCCAGCTGTTCCCATCCCACTAACGACTCCCTGAGGTATTGGCCCATCTTCGCAGTTAGTCTTCCTAAAGTCTAAGATCCTCACCTTTGAATGGATTCTAACAGCCCTAGTCCTAATACTGAATCACACCATCTGGTGATCCCTGGATGCAAAATGATCTCCCACTACAACATCAGAAACACGTTCACCATTGGTAAGCACCAAGTCCAGTATGGCCCCTTCACGTGTGGGGTCTGTTACCAATTGCCTGAATAGTTCTCCCTGTAGAGAATCCAGGATCTCCTTACTTCTAGATGATACTGCAGCAGGAATTGAATACAAAAAACAGAATAAAAACACTAACATAAGAAAACATGTAAAGAGTGTGTTAGAAGAAGTGCCTTGGAAAAATAAATATATCCAGTATTGGAATCTGGGTATAATCTTAAAATTAATGAAACCTAAAAACCTGCAGATGTTAAAATAAAGCTCACGCGGATAATGCTAAAAGGCATGGGGCACACACATACTGATTGGAGAAATAAATAAATAAATTAGGACCAGCTGCTTAAAATAGGGGGAGAATGTAAAAGTTTACCTCAAAGTAACATATTTATACCGTATGTTAGAGTATTTTTTTTAAAAAGTTGACAAAACGCCTATGTGATATGAAAATCACCGTGGGTCTAAACATAACATACATATTAATGTTAGTAAAGCATGACACATAGGGGTATGTTTACTAAACTGCGTTAGTGCAAATCGCGTTAGGAGCCGCGTTAGTGAAAGGAAAGCCATAAAAGGACATGGGCGGGACATCGTAACGACTAACGCGCGTTCCAAAAACTAACGAGCGTTACAGGGCGCCGTGGCGCGTTAAGCATATGAAGGCGTACAGACACAAATTATTGAAACAGAGCTGTAGCACAATGGTTAGTGTACTCACCGCTGTTACAGGCAGCATGGGTTCGAGTCCCCAGTGTGCCTAACGCAGAATGCTGTCCCAGGCAGCACCCTGTACATTACATAGGGAATGAGGAGGCATGTTTTTCTTTACGTTCAGTAGTTGTTAGTGAAACACACTCTCGCAGTGCGCATAGCCATGTACGTTAGTACGTGCGTGGCTGCATGCGTTTATGTTTATGTTTATTAGCTTGATTGACCGCCCTTCAGGGATAAACAGAGCAGTTTACAACAAAATAAATTAACATTACAGTAGGCACAAGGCCGGAAAGGTACGTGCGTACAATCGTGCGTGGGTACGTGTGTTTTTACCAGCGTGGGCACCTTATAGTACAGACACTTTAGGGTGTCTTGCACCTATGCACTATGCTAACAGATGTACGTGTGATGGCCTATGGTTTATCAGAGCCTGAGAGCAGGCGCTGGATCTTCCCAGGGTTAGATTGTGCCAGTCACACCCATGATGCACTGCACATGCAAATCAGCTGTCCACAGATACACACCATGGGGAATGCACCCCCACAGCACCTCGGCCTGGTAGGGGGTACTGACCGTGTGTTGTACTGGCACAGAGTAGCTACACACCGTCACATTGTGCTGGTACTGTGCTCACCCTGAGGGTGCAGTGAGGCGCCCAGCACCAGGTCCACAGCACCGTCCATGGCTGAAAGAGGCCATGGCGCAGGTCCAAAGCAGTGTTAATGTGCGAGATAGATAGTTTCTGCACAAACACCTTGCAGTCAGGTGTAGCCCCCATGGACCCCCCCCCCCCCAAGTGCCAAGGGTGGCAAACAGGGTCTCCTAACAATAGATCTACCTTCTACCTCCCTGCAAAGGTGGCAGTAGAGAGGAACATCAACCCCAGTTCTGGTGAGGAACAGACACCCCACAGGGCAGGCACCGCAGCTCTGTACGCAGACAGACATCAGGCCTGGATATGGTAAGCTGCACCCCACCACTATCTGATATACTCCTGCAGCAAGCCATCAGCCACTGCACCCTGCAAGCCACTCCATCAAGACATATACCAGCTGCAAACAGTCTGCTAGTTAGTCCATAATGCATGTGCCCAGTGGATATGCATGCACCCAGAACTGGGATGTCAGCATACACAGCAAGCAGATAAATCAGTGACTGGGCCCCAAAAGGAAACCCATATCTATCACATGAGAGAAATACTATATAGCACTATGGGGGTGCCTAGCCATTCTGTAGTCACTGCACAGTCAGGGTGAGAGTGATCTCTCAGCAGGACATACTGAGGTCACCCTGTCTGTGTAGGTGGTGGCCAGGCATTAAAATGTGCCTGTCACTGCCCTATGCCCTGTGCAGATGCACCCTGGCCAGGCCACCCTGTCCGGCCTATACCCATGGTACCTTGCTCCTCATTATGCACATTGGCAGCTCAATACTGGCAACATTGCTGGCAGTGTGGGCTGTGGAAGGTGTTTGCAGCCACCACACACTGGATAGACAGACAGACACCCCCACACCTATGCCAGCATTGTGCAACTATAGAGGTGTTCAGCAGCCATACCCACCACACCAGTCCTGGGCACAGTTCAGGCATGGATATTGTACGCAAGACTGTTGGTGGTCACTCACCATGGTGG
The DNA here is from genome assembly GCA_033557465.1 of Ichthyophis bannanicus. Classification (NCBI taxonomy): domain Eukaryota; kingdom Metazoa; phylum Chordata; class Amphibia; order Gymnophiona; family Ichthyophiidae; genus Ichthyophis; species Ichthyophis bannanicus. Next base: position 67,182,426 of record CM066033.1, read on the forward strand.
TACGCACTGTCAGAGACCAGACCTGCAGCACACACCACAGACAGCAGAATGATTGTTATGGTGGAGCTCACTGAGCAAACTGTGCTTAATGTAGGAATTGATATCTGCCAGTTATCACAGGAAACGTTTGATAGCTGTGTACCATATACCCAGGTGTAGGGTGGCATTGCTAAGGTATGGAACTGCTAGTATTGGGAGATACAGGTAGGGCCCAATGTCCTGCTTCTCCAGGAGGCATTGGCCAATGGGGCCTGTGGGTGTGTCTGGCCCTGTTGGCTGCTGCTTTACGGCAGAGTTCCCCAACTCCAGTCCTGGTGTTCCAAACCTGTTCGGGTTTTCATGCTGTCCCTCATAAATATGCATGAGCTACATCTGCATACCATGGGGGTGGTGCATAGATATGCAGCACAGGCATCTTTATTAGAGGCAGCATGGAACCTGAATGGTGTGGGACCCTCCAGGACTGCAATTGCGAGACTCTGCTCTGGGTAATGCACCTGTTTCTGATGTCTGTGTTTGGTGTGGTATAATATAGGCGTATTAACCATGCGTATGTTCTCTGCAATAAAGGGGTGTCTTTACTATCACTGTTTAGTGGTGGGTAAAACTATGGGGACTGGGTTGGCAGGAGCCCCAGCTGGGATTTGAACCTGTGACCCTCTGGTCTTACAGGCACTGGCTGTGTCTGTTGCACCACACTGTGGCCACAGAGATGGTGCAGTCTCTGGAGTTAGTTAAAGCGGCCTGACGAGTCAGAAACCCTGCTCTGCACAGGTTTACTGTGGGCTCATTTACTTTGTATGGAGACAAAGGTGCACATAAACCTCAAAACAGACCTCAAAAAAGGGGCAAACACCCATAACCAAGCTGGGCAACAATGATATCATTGGGCAACATTACACACCACTCCCAGGAAAGCGCCATCACAATGAAATGATCTTTGAAAGGGTCTACGGAGCATAGACCCTTCCAAACATCATTTCTTTCTTTGGTGCTTTCCAGGGAGTGTTGTTCATTGTTGCCCATTGCTATCACTGTTGCCCAGCTGAATTGTGCTTTTTACAATGTTTCTTGTGGTCATTCTTAAGGTTTTATGTGAACTTTTGGTCTTTGCACATGTATCACACTGCTCACGTTTTGTAGGTTTCCCCGGTTTTGCTGTACATTGCTGACGGAAATGGTTTCTCTTCCCTTTATTTATTTATTTATTTATTTACAGTTTCTTTTATACCGCACTATTCGACATCAGCACGGTTTACAATGAACAGAAACTACACTTACCAAATATTGATCAGTGCTTACAATGAACAGCTGGGTATACATTAAACAGGTTTACATTCAACAGGTTTCATAAACAGAGGAACATAATAACTATGTACAAAAAGCAACTATGTACAGAACAACTAATATGCCTTTAACGACAGGTTTTCATTCGCGTTGGAATTGAGCTCAGAAATTCAGCGCGTTAGTATGAGGGGAGCCTCTCCCCGCCCACTCTCCGCCCATTGACCCCTTCTCTCCGCCCACTCTCCACCTTCTGCGCTGTTTTAACGCGCCGCGGAGGTTTACGATCGTTAACTGCGGTTAACGCGCGTAAAGTACGTTTAACGATCGTTAGCACGTCAGAACGCGCGTTCGGACGTGCTAACGATCGTTAAACGTACTTTACGCGCGTTAAATGAAAATTACACTAACCTGGTAATTGTAGTTCCTGGAGGGTCCAGTTTAGTCCTCCACAATCGGGTAGTGCACCTCCTCCTGCAGCCTGGAGACTGGACCAATCAAATCTTCTGTAGTATATATGCAGACGGAGCTCCCAGAAGCCCCCAGTGAACTAGTAACAAAGCAAACTTAACGAAGCAACACATTAGACTAATAGAAAAACATGTAGACGAAAGAATAAAATCTTTCCCCTCAATAAGATATGAGCCCCCTCCCCAAACGAGGAAGCCAGAACACTGCACCGCGCCTCTAGCGACGCCCCGGAAGCAAAAAGACAGTCCACAACCAAGATCCCAAGAGAGCTGGCTGAAAGTCAAATAGAAGGAATAGCACTTACAAAGAGCGCGGCCGCAAAAAAGGCAGAACAGAAAAGAAGAAGCCGCCTTAGGACCAACCCGTTCGGAAAAGCGCGCCGCACTAAACAACCTGATACTAGGGCGGGAAGGAGGACTAAACTGGACCCTTCAGGAACTACAATTACCAGGTTAGTGTAATTTTCATTTCCTGATCGGTTCTCCAGTTTAGTCCTCCACAATCGGGATGTAGCAGAGCAGTCAACACCGGGCGGGAACTTGCCACCCGGCGCGCAGAACCGCCGAACCAAAACAGGAATCTCGAGCGGCTAACACATCCAACCGATAGTGTTTACTGAAAGCATGTAATGACGACCAAGTGGCCGCCTTACAGATGTCCGCTGGCGGAACTAGGCTATACTCCGCCCAAGAGGTCGCCTGAGCCCTTGTGGAGTGAGCTCGGATCCCCTCCGGAATCGGCCGCTGCTGCAACAGATATATATAAGAAATGTTAAATAAATAAACAGATACGCGGACGCGATTGCGTCTTTGAGCCATCTTGCAATGGAGGCTTTAGCCGCCGCCTCCCCCTTCCGTGCCCCTCCGAAGAGCACGAACAAGTGGTCGGTCTTTCGAAAAGATTCGGTAACCTTCAAATAACGACGAAGCACGCGACCAACATCTAGACAGTGAAGCCCCTTGTCCGCAGCCTTGGCAGAGCCAGAAGGCAGCACCGGGAGGAACACTGCCTGATTCACATGAAAAGGAGAAACCACCTTAGGCAAAAAGGAAGGAACCGGACGGAGAACCACCCGATCCTGGGAAAAGGTCAAAAAGGGCTCCCTGCAGGACAGCGCTTGGAGATCGGAAATACGCCTCGCCGAGCAGATGGCCACGAGAAAAACCGTCTTCAGCGTGAGATCTTTCAGAGACGCCCTACGCAGGGGCTCAAAAGGTTCGTGAACCAGGGCCCGCAGCACGAGATTCAAGTCCCACGGAGGAACGAAGATCCTGCGGGAAGGCCGCAAATGAAAAACCGCCGTAAGAAAACGACGGACGTCTGGATGAGATCCGAGGGGACGGCCCAAAACTTTGCCTCGATAACAGGCGATAGCCGCCAACTGGACTTTCAGGGAGCTAGCAGCAAGACCCTTATCAAAACCATCCTGGAGAAAACTTAAAACGACGGGCACGGAAACCGTCGCTGCACGGACTCCTCGCCGGGAGCACCAGTCTTCAAAGATTCTCCAAACCCGAACATAAGTAAGAGAGGTGGACGTTTTACGCGCCCGCAGGAGGGTGGCAATCACCGCGGGGGAGTAACCCTTCTTTTTTAGCCGAGCCCTCTCAATGGCCAAACCGTAAGCGAGAATCGACCCACTTGGGGCATCCGCAAGGGCCCCTGAAGAAGAAGATCCGACAAGGCGGGCAAGAGCCAAGGAACGCCGTCGCGCAGCCTGACCAGGTCGGCGTACCAGGGTCTCCTGGGCCAATCCGGGGCTACCAGCAACACTCGACCCCGGTGGCCCTCGATGCGTTGAACGACCCGGCCGATCAGAGCCCACGGAGGAAAGACATAAAGAAGACCGGACGTTGGCCACGGCTGAATGAGAGCGTCGAGCCCCTCGGACATGCGTTCTCGTCGCCTGCTGAAGAAGCGCCCCATCTTGGCCGACTGAAACGTCGCCATGAGATCCATGATGGGCGGACCCCACCGATGAACTATTTGCGCGTAAACCTGCGGGTTTAGCTCCCACTCTCCGGGGTCTACCCGCACTCTGCTGAGAAAATCGGCCTGAACATTGTCTGCGCCTGCAATATGCGCTGCCGAGATCGCCGGAAGACGAGTCTGCACCCAATTGAACAAAGCCGTCGCCTCCGATTCCAGGGCTACGCTGCCGGTGCCCCCTTGGCGATTGATGTAAGCTACTGTGATCGCATTGTCCGAGAGAATCCGCACAGGCCAACCGAGGACCAGGGCTTCGAGGGCTAATAGGGCTAGCCGCACCGCCCGAAACTCGAGCCGGTTGATCGACCAAGAGGCCTCCAGGGGAGACCATTCCCCCTGCGTGAAGCGGGTTTCGCAGTGCGCACCCCAGACGGATAGGCTGGCATCCGTTGTGAACGGAACCCAAAGCGGAGGCTCCAAGGGAATCCCCCGCTTCAGGTTCTTGGAGGAGAGCCACCACCGGAGCGAACGGCGAACCGGTTTCGGGCAAGGCAATCTCATGTTCAACGAGTCGAACTGGTTGGACCAACGACGCAGGAGAGCACTCTGGAGCGGACGCATATGGAAGCGCGCCCAAGGCACCACCTCCAGGGTCGCCGCCATCGTGCCGAGAAGCCGAAGGTACCACCACGCGGATGGAGCGGTCATCCCCCGGAAGAGGCGGACGAGATTCCGCAAAGCCAGAACACGGCGCTGCGGCAAACACACCAAGCCCCGCGCCGTGTCAAAGTGTACTCCCAGGTATTCGAGCTCCTGAGTCGGGCACAGACAGCTCTTGCGTTCGTTCACCACCCAGCCGAGAGCTCGCAACAGGGCCACCACCTTGTTTGTGACTTGCACACTCTCTTGGTTGGACTTTGCTCGAATCAACCAGTCGTTGAGATACAGGTGAACTAAGATACCCTCTGTGCGCAAGGCCGCCGCGACCACTACCATCACCTTTGTGAATGTGCGGGGAGCCGTGGCGAGACCAAACGGCATGGCCCGAAATTGGAAGTGGCCCCAAGGAAATGCGAAGCGGAGAAACCTTTGATGGGACGGCCGGATGGGAACGTGTAGATAGGCCTCGGAGAGATCGAGGGACGTCAGAAACTCTCCTTGACGTACCGCGACAATGACTGACCGCAGGGTCTCCATACGGAAGTGCGGCACCTTGAGAGTGCGGTTCACGCCTTTGAGATCTAAGATTGGACGAAGGGAACCGCTCTTTTTGGGAACCACAAAATAGATGAAGTAGTGACCGGCGCCTCTTTCCAAAGGAGGGACGGGAACTACCGCCCCTAGGGAGAGGAGCCGATTCAGAGTCACGCGGATGTCCCGCGTCTTTTGCTCCCCCCTGCTGGGAGACATAACAAATGAATCCCGAAGAGGGCAGGCAAACTCTAGCGCATAACCCTCTTCGATAATCTGTAAGACCCACTGATCTGACGTAATTTGGGCCCAAGAAGGAAGAAAATCGCGTAAGCGACCCCCGATAACCGGGATTCCCTCCAGAGCCCGCCTCGCTTCATTGTGGCTTGCGATTAAAGGAAGAGGACGAGGAAGATGAGGCTCCGGAGAAGCCTCGTCCTGCTCCTCTGAAACCACGAAACCCCTGAGAACAGGCTCCAAAGCGACCGCGCTGAGATGTCCACAGTCGGGAAGAACGAAACCTGCAAAAGTCCCGAAACTGACCGCGTGCCGAGGGCGACGATCTATTGAGTTTAGGCTTATCTTCCAGCAATCTACCACCCTTAGATTCACCGAGATCTTTGACCAACTTGTCTAGAGCCTCACCAAACAACAGCCTGCCCTTGAAGGGCAGCTTACTGAGGCGAGACTTGGAAGATCCGTCGGCCGCCCAGTTGCGTAGCCAGATGGACCGACGTGCCGCCACCACGGAGGCCATACTATTAGCCAAGGAGCGGATCAAATCATAAAGCAGATCCGCCAGGTAAGCCGACCCGGACTCCATGCGGGTAACTTCCAGCAACCCCTGCTGATCCAGGCCGGAGCCCGAGCGCAGACGCTGGGACCAACGCAAGCAAGCCCGAGCAACCCACGCCCCACAAATGGAGGCTTGTAGGGCCAAGGCGTTGGTATCGAAGGCTTGCTTCAACAAATTATCAACCTTCTTATCCTGCGCATCCTTTAAGGCCGCGGCGCCTTCAACTGGGATGGTGGTTTTCTTAGTCACCGTCGATACCGCAGCATCCACCCACGGTGACTTGAACAAGTCCTTGTCCTTGACGGCCAAGGGGTAGAGACGATTCATGATCCGAATGCCCTTCAAACCGGATTCTGGTTGATCCCACTCAGATTGGATCATCTGCTCAACAACCCGGTGTACAGGGAACACCACCTGGGCGTCCCTGACCGCCTGAATGAGAGGGTCCTCCAGACCCTCCTCTTCCAGCGACCGAGCCACAGCTAGGTTAAGGGTCTGAAGAGACTCCGTGATCAAAGGGACTAGCTCGTCCCTACGAAACACGCGAATGATTCTAGCCTGATCTTCCGGCTCCGGGATCTCCCCGTCCTCCAATTCGTCAGCCTCAGTCTCAGGATCACCCTCCGCCTCAGCATCAGGGAAACAAAGGGTGTCCTGATCCTGGTCCACAGACCTGAGCCTCTTGGCGGCCGGCTGAGAAGAGCGCTGAACCTCCCCTGAGGAGCAAGGGGGGAAGGGCGCAGGCCAAGCCTCCGGCAGCTGACCGGACCAGCTCAAGCGGAAAGCCTGATGCATGAGGAGAACGAAATCTGGTGAAAAATCTACAGGTGGCACTGCCACAGCCGTATGCTGCAACTCAGGGACAGACAAGTTGGACGGCGGTACCGAACCAGACGGGTGAACGCCCGACGAAGGACCACTCTCCCCAGCTAGAGAAGCGTCACCCGGGACAGGCAGCTCCTTCAGTTCCAGTGAATGCTCCAGGTCTGAAGAAACTGAGGCACAGCCCCTGCAGATTCCAGAATCAGACACCACACCCCTGCGTGACCCGCAAATCACGCACTGCGGTTTGGCAGCCATCTGCTGACACCTCCCGCCAAGCGGAATAGAAGGGAAGCAGAAACAGGGAAAGCCCACGCCAAAGGGACTAACCCGATGAAAATAAGCACTGGTCTTTAACTGCTTTTTTTTTTTTATTATTATTTTTATTTTATAAAATAAAATACTCCCTAGAATCCTAGGAATGTCCTGAGCAAAATCGCCAGGCTAAAAAATTCCAAAAATGCCAGGGGAACCCGTGCACAAGTGTTTAAAATTGGCACGGAGAAGTTCCCTTTAGAGTTTCAAAATGGCCGCCGCACTCGAGCACCCGCAGTAAAAAGGGCGCGAAAATACAAAGTAAACCGGAGTAAATTAAAAATAAAAGAAACGGACTCCAAAGGAAGGGCAAAAGTAGAAAAACACGAAGTCTAAGCAGAAGTAAGGAATCGGGACGTCGGGGAACAGACAGACCCGCTGAAAACAGCAACGGGAGGGAGCTGCAGTACTCGAGGAAGGGAATGAAGTTAAAAGTCCTACCAGCTCTGAAAAACAGCAAAGTGAGACAGCCAGCAGCTCAGATGACAAGGTAATGCTGGAACAGGTATGGATCTTCCCCGTGCAGCCTAGGGGAGAGCTCAACCGTGGCTGTCCAAATACACCGGGAGGAAGGCAGGAGCCCAATGCAGGACTGGCTTCTCACCCTGGGAGGCCCCTTATGTCAATTCCTTTTTTTTTTTTTTTTTTTTAAAGAGACAGCTACCTACGAAAAAAAAGGTAAGGCAGGAAAGGGATAAAGCAAACCCCAAAAAGACTAACTAGTGTTGCTCCCCCAAGTGTCACTAAGTGTGCCCAGGAAGGGCACACACGTCCTCAAGCTGCAAGGAGACTGGACACACTGGGGGCTTCTGGGAGCTCCGTCTGCATATATACTACAGAAGATTTGATTGGTCCAGTCTCCAGGCTGCAGGAGGAGGTGCACTACCCGATTGTGGAGGACTAAACTGGAGGACCGATCAGGAATCACGATTACCGCACTTTAGTAAACATCCCCCATAATGTTGCTAAGAAACATTGCAGTGTTATTTATACTCTATATCATCTAAAAGACCATAGCAACCCACGTAAGACCATTTATTCAAAAAATCTATGTCCAGGCTAAAAAGCCCTAGGCAACATAATTCAAAAGAGAATGAAAACACCTACATAACGGACAAATTGTAAATTGTACCTTTAAAAGCACAACACAAAGACACACATGCCAAAAAACGCAGATAAAAGATAATAAAAAGATGGATAAAAAATATATATGAATAATAAAAAAATTAAATGCCAATAAAACCAAAGTGTGGGTTTGGGCTCCAAAGGAAAGACCCCCAAAATGGTAAACCATGATTAAATAGATAAAAAATAAAATGAAATAAATAAATAAATAAATAAATAAGTCTAAAATGAAGAAGAATAACATACTAAAGAAACACAGAAAGATCCCTTTCTAAATTAAGCCCATGTGGTGTCAATGTATTGAGAGAAATATATAGCGTTGTTCTAATCGTAAGATGGTTTTATCAATATCACCTCCTCTCCGAGCTTCACCTTCTTGATGACAAAAAATTTTAAATCTGATATTTTGTGTTCCTTATCTATCCAATGTTGAACCAGAGGCTTATATACTAATTTCCTCTTTATGCAGCTCTTATGTTCTACAATACGTACTCGAACACTTTGTATTGTCTTGCCAATATATAATAAGTTACAGGGACACAGAATAAAGCGTAGTTACTCACCTGTAACAGGTGTTCTCCAGGAGCAGCAGGAATCAGTCCTCACATATGGGTGACGTCGGCGCCGACGGAGCCCTCGCGGAGCAATTTTCCCCAGCTTTCAAAGAAAGCCTTTGGGAATTGCAGCGCGCATGCGCGGTCGCCTTCCCGCCCAAGGGTGCCATCTTAGCCAGTCAGATGACATAGCTAAAAAAGACAGCATAAAAATTTGCAAAAAAACTAAAGCAGATGATTGCAACTCCAAGGGGAGGAGGGAGGGTTGTGAGGACTGATTCCTGCTGCTCCTGGAGAACACCTATTACAGGTGAGTAACTACGCTTTCTCCAGGACCAAGCAGGAAGTCAGTCCTCACATATGGGACTCCCAAGCTTAAGGCTACCGGAGACCCTAAGCACAAAAATGAGCTCCCTCTAGCTCAGCAGCACAGAAGGAAGGAATCTTCGCTGAATTATTACCCACCGGTAGCCCACATCCGGGATGGAGGGTAGGAGTTGCTCAAACCTCAAAGAGATTACGGAGCACTGCCTGTCCGAAAGCACTGTCCCTGCGGGACTCCCTCTCGAGACAGTAATGGACCGCAAAAGTCTGGCTCGAAGACCAAGTAGCGGCCCGGCAGATGTCTGCCAGCGGAACAGAGCAGAGGTAAGCCACTGACGTAGCCTTTGCCCGAACGCAATGAGCCGTGACTCGACCTTCCAAGGAGAGTCCGGCTGCCCCATAAGCCCAAGTGATACAGTCCGCAACCCAGATGGACAGAGTACACTTGGAGACCGGGAGCCCCAATTTATTGGGGTCAAAAGACACAAAAAGCTGAGCAGCTTTACGGTGCTCCCGCGTACGGTCAAGGTAGAAGTTCAATGCCCTTCTACAGTCCAGGGTATGGAGGACCGTTTCAGCTCGGCTGGAGTGCGGTCTGGGAAAGAAGGTTGGAAGTACCACCTCCTGATTGATGTGAAAAGGGGAGACCACTTTTGGAAGAAATTTTGGGTGAGTCCGTAGGACTACCCTATTTTTGTAGAACCGAGTGTAAGGGGGATCAGACACGAGGGCCTGCAATTCACTTACGCGTCTAGCGGAAGTGAGGGCTATCAAGAACAATGTTTTCCAAGAAAGAAAACGGAGAGAACAGGTAGCCATAGGTTCAAAAGGCGGACAGGTGATCCGCTGTAAAACCACATTCAGATCCCAGTCAGGTGCTGGCGGGCGCAGAGGTGGTTTAAGCAGAAGGAGACCTCGGAGAAACCTCGCAACAAGAGGGTCACTGGAAAGAGGTCTGCCGTCCACCGGCACATGATGTGCTGAAAGAGCACTAAGATGAACTTTGACGGAGTTGGACTTAAGTCCCAGATTAGAGAGGTATAGCAAGTACTGCAGGATCACCGACACCGGGCAGGAGAAGGGATCCTGAGACTGTTGGGTACACCAAACGGAAAAAGCGACGCCATTTAAGGGCGTAGCATTTGCGGGTAGAAGGTCGCCGAGAAGCTAGGACGACCTCTTCCACCTCTGCCGGCAGGAGAAGGGGAGCAAGGACTACCCTCTCAGCAGCCAGGCCATTAGATTGAGAGACCTGAGGTTGGGATGTAGCAGAGACCCCTGATCCTGAGTGAGGAGATCCGGTTGCAACCCCAGAGGGAATGGATCCTCTACCGCTAATTGCAGCAGGAGTGGAAACCACGGCTGTCTGGGCCAGCGAGGGGCCACCAGGATCATGAAAGCTTTGTCTCGGAGAACCTTGAAAAGAGTCCGAGAGACTAGCGGGATGGGAGGAAAGGCATACAGAAGGCTCTCCGACCATGAGAGTAGAAAAGCGTCTGCCGCAACTCGAAGGGGATGTGGCTGACGAGAGCAGAAGCGAGGAAGTTGCCGGTTGAGAGGGCTGGCAAAGAGATCCATCGTGGGGAGGCCCCACTTTAGAAAGAGCTTCTGAACTACCAAGGGATCCAGGCGCCACTCGTGCGGCTGGAGGATCCTGCTGAGTTTGTCCGCCAGGCAATTTTCTTGGCCTGGGAGATAAACTGCCTTGAGAAGAACGCCGTGACTGATGGCCCAAGAGCAGAGCTTCTGTGCTTCCCGACAGAGAAGGAAGGAGCCCGTGCCCCCCTGCTTGTTCACGTAGAACATGGCAACTTGATTGTCCGTCTGGACAAGGACGGACTGGTGAGAGGTCAGGTGGGAGAAGGCCTTGAGAGCCAGGCGGATCGCTCTGAGCTCCAGGAAGTTGATCTGCTGAGCAGACTCCCACGTGGTCCAGAGGCCCTGAGTACGTGCCCCTTGGCAATGTGCTCCCCAGCCCAGGAGGGATGCATCTGTCGTCAGCACCCGGGCCGGCTGAGGTGGCTGAAAAGGCATGCCGAGCACCAGGTTCGGCCGATGAAGCCACCACTGGAGAGACGAGGCCAGCGGCTCGGAGACGCGCACTAGGTCTGCTAGGCCGCCTGTGGCTTGTTGCCACTGCTTGCGGAGACACCATTGAGCAGGCCGCATATTCAGGCGGACATTGGGGGTCACATGGACGGTGGAAGCCATATGGCCGAGTAGTCTCAGGAAGCGCCTGGCGGAGACCAGGGGCTGGCTGCGAAAACGGTCGGCTAGGTCCATGAGCCGTTGAGCCCTGTCGAGCGGTAGGAACGCTCATGCCTGAGGAGTGTGCAGCCTTGCGCCGATGAACTCGAGATCCTGTGAGGGGAGCAAAGTGGACTTTGCGAAGTTTATAACAAAGCCCAAGTACTGCAGAAGAGTCACCGTGCGGCGTGTGGCGTTGGTGACCTCCGGAGCGGACGCTGCTCTGATGAGCCAGTCGTCGAGGTACGGAAAGACATAGAGGCCGTGAAGCCAGAGATGGGCCGCCACCACCGCGAGACATTTTGTGAAGACTCGCGGTGCGGAGGACAGGCCAAAGGGTAGTACTCTGTACTGGTAATGATTTCCTGCCACCACAAACCTTAGGTATTGGCGGTGGCTTGGGTGGATGAGGATGTGCGTGTAGGCATCCTTTAGATCCAAGGAGCATAGCCAATCTCCCTGCTGGAGGTAGGGCAGAAGGATTCCAAGGGTAAGCATCTTGAACTTCTCCCGCACGAGGAACTTGTTGAGGTTGCGCAAGTCCAGGATGGGTCTGAGGCCTCCTGTCCGCTTTGGTACTAGAAAGTACCTGGAATAAAAGCCTTGACCTCTCAGGTGGTGGGGCACCGGTTCCACCGCCTGTTCCTGCAGAAGACCTGCTAACTCCTGAAGGAGTAATTCCCTGTGCAGAGGGGGTCGTGGAGGTTCTCCCGGAAAATAGGAGGGAGGGACCTGGTGGAAGTGGAGAAGATAGCCTTCTCTCACGACTTGAAGCACCCAGGCATCTGAGGTGATGCTGGACCACCTGTGGGCGAAGTGAACCAGCCGGCCTCCGGTGTTGGGAGGAACCAGCGGAGGGGGAGAGGCTATGCTTAAGGAGTCAAAAGCCCCCACCCTGCTGAGCAGGGGCTGGTGGTGCAGGCTTGGGGGCTTGCTGCCTACGGGACCCGTTACCCCGTCCCTTGGCCTGCTGGCCCTGTTGGGGAGCTGCAGGGGCCTGATATTGGGGGTATTGTTTGTAGGCAGCCGCCTTTCTCGGGTAAAAGGACTTCTTTCCCGAGCCCTTCTTTTTCTGGGAAGGGGCGGAGGTCTTCCTAGAAAGCCTAGTCCTGGTGAGAGTCTCCGTCTCGATCTGTGCAGCCTTCTCAGCCATGGGCTTGCCAAAGAGGTTTTCGCCTCGGCAGGGGACATCGACTAACTTGTCCTGCACCCAGGGCTCAAGGTCAGACGACTGAAGCCAAGCCTGTCGGCGGGCACCGATGCCGGCTGCGGCCACTCGAGCCGATGCTTCAAAGCCATCATAGGCTGCTCGGGATATGAATTTTGAGCATTCCCGAATGCCAGAGGACAAGGCCAGGAACCTCCGCAAGGGTTCCTCGGACAAACCAGCGGAGAATCCGGCTAGCTCTTTAGCCAGGTCTCGGAGATACATGCCCATGTATAGCTGGTAGGTCTGGACACGACACGCAAGCATAGAGCCCTGGAAACACTTCTTACCAAGGCCATCCAGGTTACGGGCCTCCCTGCCAGGAGGCACCGAGGAGTGCATCTTCTGGCTCTTAAGACGATGCATGGCCGATTCCACTACCATGGAATGGTGTGGTAGCTGTGCTTTTTGGAAGCCAGGGCTCTTGCGGACTCGATAGATAGAATCGACCCGCTTGCTCAGGACCTGCGAGGAGGCCGGACTCTCCCACATGCGGAAGAGTAGTCGTTCCAGCATGGGAGGAACCGGTACAGTAAAGTGTTCCCTGGCGGGAGAGTCATACTGGAGGGCGTCGAGCTCTTCGGCTCGAGGCTCCTCCTCGGGATCCGCAGGGAAGGCCAAAGCCTTGGCCATATCCCTGACGAAGTCCGAGAACCGGGCATCCTCCGGGGGGGACTGCTTCCGAGGTTCGGACTCAGGTGAGTCCGAGGGGACACACCGAGTCCGAAAAGAATCAGGCGACTCTTCCTCTTCAGACTCCCAGACCGACTCCGACGAAGACTCGGTGGGGTCGGCCCGGGCAGGGCGCGGCGCCTGCCGCCCCGACGCCGAGGGAGTCGGCGTCGGCGACCTCGGTCCCGAACGGGAGGCCGAGGGTGACCTCGACCGAGGATCGACTCGAGTTCGCATGGACTCGAGGATCGGCTCGGTCTCCGGGGTCGACTTAGACGTCGACGTCCCGGCGGTCGGGGCAGCGGCGCCAGCGAGGCCAGCGAGCAGTGCCCGCTGCTGGTCCATGAAGGCAGACAGTCTGCTCTCCAAGGCCGTCAACCTGAGTCCGAGCTCAGGTGACCCAGCAGTCCCCGACTCGGGCCCCGACGGCGTCAGGCCCGACGTCGGCGGTCTCGGAGGCGAGTCCAGGAGGACCACAGGACTTACCCGAGCAGGCAGCTCCGACTCCAGGCGAGGTCGCTTCGAGAGGTGCTCCTTCTCCAAGGACCCGGGACGGCTATCGGGGCTATGCGACCTGGCCCTCGCGGAGCCAGGAGCGTCCACCGACGCCGCCCTCGCGGGTTTCACCTTCCGTCGATGGTCCCCGGAGGGAGAACCCCTATCGGAGGAACTCCGGCGACGGTCCGAGCTGGAACCTCTGGACGCGGAGGCCTCCGACGAGGTCCGGGTACGGCTGGGGTCAGCGAAGATCCTATCCCGCTGATGCCGCCGACTTCTCAACGCTTTGGAGGACATTTTGCCGCAGGGCCCACAGATCATTTCTTCATGATCCGGGCCCAGGCAGCGGAGGCAATTGTCGTGTGTGTCAGTTAGTGACATATTTCGGTCACACTGACCACACCGCTTGAAACCACTGGCAGCCATCAGGGGAAAAAGGGCCCCGGCGAGGTCAAAGGACCGGGCTGCCAGGGAAAAACCGAAAACGAAACTGACTAAGTCAGAAAAACCGAAAAAGAAGAAGAGGACTCGTGACCGGCGTCGCGAGTCCGGGCCGAACCGAAGGAAAAAAGAGTAAATTATGAAGAAATATCAACTTTTTCGCGGGGACACGACGGGTACGTCTGTAGGGCTCCGCGGAAAAAAGAAGACTGGCTAAGATGGCACCCTTGGGCGGGAAGGCGACTGCGCATGCGCGCTGCAATTCCCAAAGGCTTTCTTTGAAAGCTGGGGAAAATTGCTCCGCGAGGGCTCCGTCGGCGCCGACGTCACCCATATGTGAGGACTGACTTCCTGCTTGGTCCTGGAGAACATAAATAACATGTGACATGTCACAGTTTGAAAAGTCATCAATATGAAATCTTTTTTAAGTGACCGGATGACTAAAAGAATTTCGTACAGGTAAAACATTTATGCAGACAGAACAATGGCCACACTGGTATTGTCCTTTATGTATCGATAAGAAACGTTTCTCAGTAAAGGCTGAAGGCACTAGAAGATTACGGAGGTTGGTATTCCTTTTATGGGCTATCATTAATGAAGTATCTTTGAAGGCCGGAATGGCCTGTACTAGATGCCACTCTTTCTTAAGAATTGATATAATGTGTTGAGACTGCAAAGAGTATAATAAGGGGCAAACCATTTTAGTCTGAACTTTTTTATTTTGTAATTTCAATAATTCCGTACGCGAAGAAATACAAGCTCTCACTATGCTTTATTTATATGTTGTGGAGGATAATGGCGTGCTTTAAATCTTTCCTTTAAATCTATAGCCTGTCGTTCAAATTCAGCCTCTGTGGTACATATTCTTCTAGCTCTCAAGAATTGTCCTACTGGTAGATTATTCTTCAACGAGGGGTTATGAAAGCTAGAATAATCTAATAATTGATTTCTATCAGTGGGTTTTCTATATAACATTGTGACAAATTTATTTCCCTCTTTCTTGATCACCAAGTCTAAATAAGGAATCTGTGTTGAGTCATAAGTACATTGAAAATGTAAGTTTGCGTCCAATCCATTAATCCATGTGTTAAATAGCACCAATTCATCCATTGGACCTTCCCAGATTATAAAAATGTCATCGATGTATCTGATCCATAACTTTATTCTAAAATTAAAATGGTGCTTATCTAAAACATTTTTTTCAAACTTATACATATATAAGTTAGCAATGTCTGGGGCCATAGATGAGCCCATCGCAACACCTTTGATCTGCTGATAATATAAATCTCTGAAGCAGAAAAAGGTTTTACATAATGCAATCTCGGCTAGTGCAAGAAGAAATGAAGTAGGAATACGCTGATGTATTTGCCTAATAAGCAAGTATTCTTCAATAATATGAAGGGCCTCTAATTGGGGTGCATTAGTATATAAGGATTCTACGTAAAGTGTAACAAGTATAATTTCAGGAATTAGGTCAACAAAATTGGAAAGAATCTCTATTACATGTGAAGAGTCACGTACATATGACCACATTTGCGTGACATATGGTCTAAGATTAACATCTAATAATTGGGAAATAGGTTCTAATAGAGATCCTATTGCTGAAACAATAGGCCGAACAGGAGGATTATCCAAGGATTTATGTATCTTCGGAATTATGTAAATAGTGGGCATGATTGGTTTATCAACAATTAAGAATTATTTCTCTTTCATGGTTATATGTCCAGTTTCGTAAGCATTAATGACTATGTTGTCAATGGTACCCTTCAAACGCTCTGTAGGATCGACAGATAGACGAAAATAAAATCTTTTGTCATTAAGTTGTCTATTGACCTCTTCTATATACTTATGTTTACCCAACACTACTACGGCACCACCTTTATCTGCGGGTTTAATAATAATTTCATTATTCTTTTGTAATGACGTAATAGCTAATTTTTCTCCATATGTCAGATTGTGAAAAGGCAGACGAGTAGTGTCCTTTAATTTTTCTACCTGCTGCATTACCACCTTTTCAAAGGCTTCTATCAAGGGGTCTGTTTGTAACGGAGGCACCCATTTTGATCTTTTACTAATAATACATACAGTGGTGTGCAAAAGTCTGGAATCACTTGTAAATTTGACATTTTTTCATCTTCATGACCTTATATCTTAATTTCTTTTTCCTCCCAGTGGCTTTTTCTGTGTAACTCATGATAAGTGATAGATTTGGCTATTAGAGCCAACTTTTAGTATTGGTTTGGATCTTATTTTCTGAGTTTGTTCCTCATAGTTGTCCTGTTAATAGATTTTCTGTGAAAATTGTATAATGTACATCGCTGGCCAACGATATATTATTGTAAGTATGCTTTAAAATATTATGGACGCACGCCAGGGTTTCTTCAGATTAATTTATGTGGCCTTGAAAAGGCCGTTTTTGTGTGTCACTGATGGCTCAGTATTTGACGGGCCACCCTTTGTTCTTGATCACCTGACTACACCATGTCGGCATTGAATGAACCAGTCTGACAAGGTGATCGTTGGTGACAATGCGGTTCCAAGCTGCAATGAGTGACTCAATCAGCTCACGCTTTGATGTTGGATGCCTCTTGGATATTTACAAGGCCACCTTGTGCCACAGGTTCTCGATTGGATTCAGATCTGGAGACTGGGCAGGCCAGTCCATTGACTTGATGTTGTTCCACTGCTTTCAGCTGATCACCTGTCTGAAGCGATCGCAGGGTGCATTGTCATCTTGGAACAGGAACTGGCCAGGAAACAGCTGGTGTGCTGATGGCACCATGCACTTTTGCAGTACGGTGATGTACTTGGCCCCGTTGACCATTCCATCGACGATGTGAAGACGTCCAACGTCACTGGCAGCCATGCAGCCCCAGACCATGACCTTCAAAGGATGCTTCACAGTGAGGTTGAGACACTCAGGCTTGAATTCCTCTCCAGGAAATCTCCTCACATAGGTGTGTGCCTGGTTATCAAACAGGCAGAAGGTGCTTTCATCGCTGAATAGCACCTTTTCCCACATTTCAGTCAACCAGGTTGAGTGCTTTCTTGCCCACATGATCCGGTTGCGCCTTTGTATGTCAGTCATCAGTGGCTTATTCCGTGCTTTGTAGCCCCAGAGACCAAACTGCAGGCACCGGCAACAAACTGTTGATGAGATGACACAGACGTCACTCGTCTGACCACTCTCGAAGTAACTGAGAAGAGATTAACTTGCGATTAGTCAGTGAAATGCGTCGTAGTGCGCGGTCCTGGCATGATGTTGATGCACGTGGATAACCTGAACGAGGCTTGTCCACCACTGAACCCATTTCTTTCTTCTTCTGTACAATCTTAACAGCGCTCTTACTGCAGCCAACCTTCCTGGCTATCTGACAGCTTCAAAATCCTTCCTCGTTCATAAAGGACACACGAACATGCTCCTCCAACGTCAGGGTCCTAGTCATAAGAACATAACATAAGAACATAAGATATGCCATACTGGGTCAGACCAAGGTCCATCAAGCCCAGTATCCTGTTTCCAACAGTGGCCAATCTAGGTCATACGTACCTAGCAGTTCCCCAAAAGACACAAGTTCCGCAATGCTTGTACTGGGTCAAGCATTGATATCCTGGGTCCCTTCTTAATAATGGTTTATGGACCTTTCCTCCAGGGACTTGTCCAAACCTTTTTTAAACACAGCTACACTAAAAGCCTTTACTACATCCTCCGGTAACAAATTCCAAAGTTTGATTACGCGTTGAGTGAAAAAATATTTTCTTTTATTAGTCTTAAAGAGTTTACCCTGTAGCTTCATTGCATGTCCCCTAGTCTTTCTATATTCTGATAAGGTAAACAAATCGATCTACGTTTACCCGTTCCACTCCGTTCATTAATTTATAGACTTCTATCATATCTCCCTTCAGCCGTCTCTTTTCCAGGTTAAAGAGCCCTAACCTTTTTAGCCGTTCTTCATAGGAGTATCCTTCCATCCCCTTTACCATTTTGGTGGCTCTTCTCTGAACCTCTTCTAAAATCACTATATCCTTTTTAAGATACGGCGACCAGAATTGCACACAATATTCAAGGTGCGGTCTCACCATGGAACGATATAGAGGCATTATAATATCTTTTGTTCTATTTTCCATTCCTTTCCTTATCATACCTAGCATTCTATTTGCTCTCTTGGCCGCCGCTGCACATTGGGCAGAGGGTTTCAACATGGTATCCACAATGACGCCAAAATCTTTTTCCTGGGTGGTGGTTCCTAATGTGGAACCTTGCATCGTGTAACCACAGTTTGGGTTGTTCTTCCCTAGTTGCATAACCTTGCACTTGTCCACATTAAATTTCATCTGCCATTTTGATGCCCAGTCTTCCAATTTATCAAGATCCTCTTGCAATTTTCCACAATCCTCTTGGGTTTTTACTACTTTAAATAGTTTTGTCTCATCTGCAAATTTGATAACCACACTCGTTATTCCACTTTCCAGGTCATTTATGAATATGTCAAAAAGCAGCAGACCCAGCACTGATCCCTGGGGTACACCACTATTCACCTTTCTCCATTGGGAAAATTGGCCATTTAGCCCTACCCTCTGTTTTCTATCTTTTAACCAGTTCCTGATCCACAATAGTACACTGCCTCCTATCCATGACTCTTTAGTTTTGCCAAAAGTCTCTGATGAGGGACCTTGTCAAAGGCTTTCTGAAAGTCCAGATACACAATATCAACCGACTCACCTTTGTCCACCTGTTTATTCACTCCTTCAAAAAAACATAACAGATTAGTAAGACGAGATCTTCATTGTCTAAAGCCATGTTGGCTGTCTCCCATTAGGTCATGACTATCTACATGCTGAGTAATTTTATTCTTTATGATGATTTCTACCATTTTTCCCGGTACTGATGTCAGGCTCACCGGTCTGTAGTTTCCCGGATCACCCCTGGAACCCTTTTTAAAAATTGGTGTTACATTGGCGATCCTCCAATCTTCAGGTATTAGAGATGATCTTAATGATAGTTCACAGATTACTAATAGCAGGTCTGCAATCTCTTATTTCAGTTCTTTCAACACCCTTGGATGTATACCATCCGGCCCAGGTGATTTGCTACTCTTCAGTTTATCTAATAGTTGTAATACATCTTCCCGATGTATCGATATTTCCTTCAATTCTTCCGCACCTTTAAATACCACTTCAGTCATGGATAACATCCCTACATCTTCCTCAGTAAAGACCGAAGCAAAGAATTCATTCAGTCTCTCCGCTATCGTCTTATCGCCTCTTAGTGCTCCTTTAACCCCTTTATCATCTAATGGACCAACTGACTCTCTCACAGGATTTTTGCTATGAATGTACTTGAAAAGGTCTTTATTTCGCGTTTTTGCTTCTGCAGCAAGCTTCTTCTCAAATTCTCCCTTTGCCTGCCTTATCAATGCCTTGCATTTGACTTGCCAGTGCTTGTGCTGTTTCCAGGTTTCGTCGTTTGGTTCTTTTTTCCATTTCCTGAAAGATGCTTTTTTGGCAACAACAGCCTCTCTGACCTCACCTTTAAACCATGCTGGCAGTTTTTTGGACTTCCTTCCACTTTTCTTAAAGCGTGGAATACAGCTGGTCTGGGCTTCCAAGATAGTATTTTTCAACAACACCCAAGCTTGATGTATGTCTTTAACCTTTGCAACTGCTCCTTTTAGTTTTTTCTTAACTGTTTTCCTCATTTTATCATAGTCTCCCTTTCGAAAGTTAAAAGGTAGTACTGTGGATTTCCTTACTATCCCTCCTCCACTAATTAAATCAAAGGCGATCATGCTATGATCACTATTGCCAAGTGGCCCCAACAACCTTATCTCTTGCACTAGATGTGGTGTTCCACTAAGGACTAGGTCTAATATGGCTTCCCCTCTGGTCAGTTCATGAACCAGCTGCTCCAAGAAGCAGTCATTTATTTCATCTAGGAACTTTATCTCCCTAGCATGTCCTGACGTGACACTGACCCAGTCGATACCGGGGTAATTGAAATCACCCATTATTATTACTGCGCTGTAACGTTTGTTAGCTTCCTTTATTTCTTTGAGCATTTCATCATCCATTTGGTCATTCTGGCCAGGCGCTCGATAGTACACCCCCACTGCCATTGCCTTCCCCCTTTTATATGGAATTTCAATCCATATAGATTCTACAGCAGATTTTGTTTCCTGCAAAACTTTAATCCTTTCTGACTCAATGCCCTCTCTAACATAGAGAGAAACCCCTCCACCAATTTGATCAGCTCTATCATTACGATATAGTTTGTACCCAGGTATCACAGTGTCCCACTGGTTGTCCTCCTTCCACCATGTCTCTGATATTCCAATCATATCTTCATGGTCGATCCAGAAAGCGTATGAAATTCAAAAATTCCACGTGTTTTTATAGCTGCACTGTTGGCTAGATATCTGCATTGTGATCGGTTAGTGAATCCAGCCTCCTGATTGGTCAGAAATAATGTGTGCATATTGGATAATCTCAATCAAAGTTTGACGCAGGATCCACAAAAATCGGAGTAGCTATCTCCCAGTGTCTGTAAAGTATTTAAATTGGAAGCAAGGAATGCAAAAAAGACAGCTCTAATAGCTAAATGTATCCCTTTTAACGTGGTAGAAAGATGAATATGCTGGGTTAACGCAAAATTTAAAAAACAAAACATTAGAAAGTACGAAAAACGCAAAACTCACAAGTGATTCCAGACTTTTGCACACCACTGTATATTCTCTGTAGAACTAACCTGATTAGTGAAAAAAAATGATGTATACGGTGGCCACGTACTCTCCAGGATCCGTTAAACAGCCAAGAATAAGCTGAAACCTAGGACTCAAACCAGGATGTAAAATGCAGGCCATTACCCTGACGAAGGCAGGGCCAAAACAATTACAAAGCAAAACAGACCATCCTAGAAGTCTATCAGGATCAACACAAAGAACACTGAACAACGAAAACAGACAACGGTCAGCAAAGCAGAACCACTTGAAGCCAGAAAAGCAACGACAGCAGCAACACAGGTAATTCAACATGGTCCCTACACATTACCTACCTCTACTACTCTTGACCACCCATTTTATCCCACAACTCACAAGCACTCCAATCAACACCCCCAGCACCTTTTGGTTCCTCCCACAAACAATAACAACATACAAACACTACCAAGAGCAAAAGCAGGACCTCAATACAGGACAAACAACGAAACCCGGCAAACAAGGAAAGAAGAAGCACAGCACCCCCACTAACACCCACATAAACACCAACCGACCCACAAACATCTCCATAGAGCTTATCAACGCCAGGTTAGTACGAAACAAAACAAATACCATCTCTGACCACATAAAAGACCAGCAAACAGACATCCTGTGCATCACCGAGACATGGCTGTCACCCACCGACAATGTGCTACTCAACCAACTAGTCCCTGACACCCACACAGCATTCAACTGCCCTCGCACTCAAAGAAGAGGAGGAGGGGTCCTCATCATAGCAAGGACCAGCCTTAAGCTAAAAAGTAAAATCTCAACTAATACAAACCACTGCAACACAATCATCATTGAAAACTCAAACCTAGCCATATGCCTTACCTACAGAGCGCCAGACACACCATCAGATGAACTTTCAGCAATCCTAGAGGCAATATGTGCAGTCAACAACCTACAAAACAACTCATAATACTTGGAGACTTCAATCTCAGAACTACTAGCAGAAAAGAGGCAGAAGCCTTCCTATCAGCTCTGGAATCCCTCCAATTCACCCAACTCATCAACACCCCCACCCACAACCTTGGACACACCCCCGACCTAATCTTTGCTCCAAACAACTTAAAGGAAGGAAGCCTTATCTCAGGGCCATACATCACACCGGTACCCTGGTCAGACCACCACCTAATAAAGATTAAACTACAAGTAACAGACTCAAAAAGGCAAAACAACGACCCACCCCCAACCAGGAGATTCAAAAGCTTCAACAAGGAATAGTTCACACAAGACACGCAACTACTCCTCAATGCCAAAACAATGGACAGATGAGCAAATCTCCAAATGGAACGACATCATTTCATCTGCCGCCAGACCACCCACCCGCAGAACACAACAATCACACAGCACAAAACCCTGCTCCACTCCATGGTACTCCAAGGATATACGAATAGCAAAGAGAGCACTAAGACGACTTGAACGCCGATGGAGACGCAACAAATCAACATCCCTACAGGAACAATACCAGACAAAACAAAAGGAATATAACAACCTCATCAACCAGCAGAAGAAAGAATACCATACTAACCTTATCATGAAGTCCACTAACAAACCCCGTGAACTCTACGAAATCGTAAAGAACCTCACCAAGGAACCCTCCAACAGAAACGAACAACAAATAGACCCACAGATCTTCGCTGACCACCTCAAGAACAAATTCACTGCAACACCCAAGAACAACAGCGCGTCAGTGAAATACAAGACATCCGAACCTGACCGGAGCTGGGGCACATTCGGCATCCCATCGAATGAACAACTCTTCAAGATCATCACTGACCTCAACACCAGCACCGCCCCTACAGATCCCTGCCCAGTAGCCTGGATCAAAGCAACGAAAAAGGAACACACACCAGTCGTACGGAAAATAGTAGATAACTCCCTCTCCAAGGGAACAATGCCAAACTCCCTGAAGCTAGCCACAATACGTCCAAATCCCCAAGAAAACCACCCTGACTAAAACTGACCCAGCTGCCTACAGACCCATATCAAGCTTACCATTCCTGTCCAAGATCATCGAGAAAACAGTCCAACACCAGCTCCAACACCACATCGACATCTACAATCCACTGGACCCCAATCAACACAGTTTTCGATCCAGACATGGGGTTGAAACCATACTGATCCAGCTATTCGACAGCCTTTTGAGGACAATCGAAAACATCAGAATGGGCGTCATCATGATATTCCTAGATATCTCCTCAGCTTTCGACACTGTCTGCCACACAACCCTACTAAACAGACTACAGGAGGCAGGCCTGAACAGTACTACTCTGAGCTGGTTTACATCTTACCTCACCAACAGACAGCTACAAGTCAAGTGTGGAACAAAGACCTCTCAACCGTTCAGAGCCACTCAAGGAGTCCCACAAGGCTCAGCTCTCTCCGCCCTGCTATTTAACATCTACGTACAACCCATATGGCACCATCATCAAGGACCACAAGATTCAATACACCATATATGCAGATGACATAATGATATACACACCAATCAAACTGGACAACTCAGACTACTCCAACATAGCCAACTGCTTCCAACAAATGGCAACCTGGCTGCAAGAAAACAACCTATCAATAAATTACAACAAAACTGAAGCTCTATTCATCACAAGAAACCAGACATTCTCACCATCGGCCACCATCAACCTAAACACCACCATCATACCGGTAAGACAAGAAATAAAATACCTGGGAGTAACGCTCGACAAGGACCTCAACCTCCAGTCCCACATTGCAAAAATAACAAAGAGCGCTTACATCAAAATGAGGACAGTCAGAAGGCTCAAACCCATCCTCGCCCATGAACACTTCCGAACAGTCTGTCAAGCCATCATCGCTCCAACCCTAGACTATTGTAATCACATCTACCAAGGACTACCTAAAAAGACAATAAAACCACTACAGCTAGCACAAAACACAGCCGCACGACTCACGACAGATCACACAATTCACGATCACATCACCCCCATACTGTACCACCTACACCGGCTCCCAATCAGCTCCAGAATCCAATTCAAAATACTTCTACACATATTTATTTATTTATTTATTTATTTAGTAAACCTTTGTATACCGCTGCTTCCTACGATCAGCCGCGGTTTACTTTACAGAATCATCATGTATCGTACAATACAATGAATTTTTAAGAATACAATTTTTGATTTGAGCAATGATTTACATAACACACGAATTTGTGATTAGATACTATTTACAACTCTAAATAGACATTAGATTATAAAGGTGCGCGGGAGGGGGATAGAATATACAAATATACATATATACAGGATTACATATCGGTTGTCCATATGCTGCGTGTATTCCGAGTGTCATTATGGGTGGCAGAAGAGAAATCATTTTGGTAATTGCTGTAATTAGGTTGGGTCGTAGTATGACTGAAATAAATGAGTTTTGAGGTTCCTTCTGAATTCATTCAGGTTATTTGACATTCGGAGTTCAGGAGGGAGCTGGTTCCAGTGGATCGGCGCTGCATAGGTGAATGCTCTGTTGCTTGTTTCTGTTTTTACGGATCTTATGCTGGTTGGGACACATAGAGTGTTGAGATGTATGGTTCTTCTGTTTCTGTTGTGCGCTTGCTTAGTGATTAGGTTGTCAAGGTATGAGGGAGCAATATTGTGAATGAGTTTAAACGTTGTTATGAGTAGTTTGTAGATGATGCGGGCGGCTACCGGGAGCCAATGTAGTTCCATAAGTACTGGTGTTATGTGGTCCGTGACGTTTTTTTCCATGATGATTCTCGCAGCAACATCTTGAGCCATTTGTAAGATATTTAGGGTGCTTTTCGGAAGCCCCTGTAGAATGGCGTTGCAGTAGTCCAGGTGAGGAATGATTAGCGCTTGTGCGACAGACCTGAAGTCGGATTTTTCTATGATACTGCGAAGTGGTTGGAGAACTTTCAATTTGTAAAAGATGGCTCGGTTGACTGTTCGGAGATGTTTATTCATCTTGAGGTTGTTGTCTAGTAGGACCCCTAGGTACTTTATTGCAGGCTTCGCATGGTATATGTTTTTGTTGAGGGTGACTGTGGTGGGTGGGGAGAAGTTGGTTTTTTTGGAGATAAACATGACCTCTGTTTTCTTGTGGTTTATTGACATGTTGTTTTGTTGAAGCCATGTTTGCAACATGTCAAGGCATTTTTCCAGTGGAGTGAAATCCGGCTGCGTTGTGTTTAGGCGTGTGTACAGCATTACATCGTCAGCATAGATGTGGTAATTGATGTTGCACTTCTGAAAGATCTGACAGATTGGTTTTATATAGAGGTTGAAAAGTAGAGATGACAAGGCAGATCCTTGCGGGATCCCCTGAGTCTGGGGGAAGGCATCAGCTTTATCGTTGTTGAATAGGACTTGTTGCATCCTATTGGATATGTATGATGCAAACCACTTTAGGGGGGTCCCTGTTATACCTATTGATGATAGTCGGTTTAAGAGGGTGCTGTGATGTACTGTATCAAATGCTGCTGAGATGTCTATAAATACAAGTATGAACATGTCATTTTTGTTCTCAAGACCCCTGAGGAGGTTGTCGAGGAGTGCTAGCAGTAGGGTTTCTACTCCGTGATGTTGACGGAACCCATATTGATGTATGTCTAGGGCATTCCTATCGTCAATGTGATCTTGCAGCTGCTGCTGGACTGCTTTTTCAATTGTTTTTGCTAAGAAAGATATACTCGAGATTGGCCTATATGACGCAGGATCGCTTTTGTTGAGTGATCTGTTCTTTAAGATGGGCCTTATAAGCGATCTCTTGAGATAGGTAGGCATAGTACCTTGTTGAAGTGACTGATTGACAATGTGGGTGATAGGTTTTGCTATTTCATTTTTAGTTGCTTTTATCCATGCCGCAGGGGTCAAGAGGGGAGGTGGTGGATTTTAAATTGGTTATGATGTTTATGACCTGTTGTTCGTTTAATTGGTGGAAAGTGTTCCATTCTGCCCTAGGTTCCGTATGAGGGACCATGTTGGTTTTCTGAGGGGTGAGTGTTAGAGACATACTGTGATCCGTGGTAGTGTGTACTTGCGGGTTGAGTTTCTTGGCGTAGTGGTCTGCAAGCGTCTGGGATTTGATTTCGTTGGTCCAGTTGGTGTCCTGGGGGGTTTTGGTGAGAGATTTGACAAGCTCAAATAGCTCTCTGGGTCTATTAATGGCTTTATTGAGTAGGTCAGTGTGGTGGTTCTTTTTTGCCTGGTTGACCTCATTCTTGTATTCCATGAGTAGAGTTAGGTACAGTCGCTTGCATTCCTCGGTTTGCGCTTTCCTCCATTTTTTCTCTAGCTTGCGTAGTTCCCTTTTCAGTTTGCACAATGTAGGGGAGTACCAAGGTTCAGTTCTTGTTCTTGTTGTGGTGTTTGCGGTTTTCCAGTTTGGACTTGCTGCTGCTTCGATCGTTGAGTTCCATGTGTCTACCAGCTTATCTAGGTCCGTGAGAGTGTATTCAAAGCACGAGGATATAGATGCTACCAGTGTTTCACTGTTGAATTTCCGGAACTTCCTTTGTGGTATTTTTGTGTCGGCTTGAGGTTTCTCCTTTGTGGTTGGCAGTTGGATTTCCAGTTCGATTAGGTAGTGGTCAGACCAGGGGACTTGCGTTATTCGAGTTTTAGGTTTTTATTTTATTTAAAATAATACACAACCTATCAGCAGACAGCCTACGCCCTCTCATAAAAACCGATGACAACAGGAGACCAAGAAGAAAAGTAACCTCAGACACCATCAGAACACCAAAAGAATTTGCTAAAACAAGGCTGGCCACATCAAGGAGGGCACTCTCCCTGGCAACACCCGCTATATGGAACTCTCTCCCAGACCACATAAGATCAACCAAGAACCTCAAGGACTTCAGAAAACTTCTTAAGACTGATCTATTTACAGTACATTTCAAGGACCTCACATACATTTTCTACCTCAAGACATTACAGGATCACGATCCTACCCCCAAGACATTACTGAATATCTCAATCCTAGCACGCCTCTCCAACAGACCCATTTTGTATATATGTATATAGCTCATTATGTAAATAGTTCACCGATATAATCTAACGCACTGCCCCACACACTACACTTCTCAGTTCTCACACTGCATGCTACAAACCACACTTTATTATTGATTTTGATTGATGTGCCACACCGCCTTGATTTAACGATAAGGCGGTATACTAAATCCTTCTAAATAAATCCTTCTAAATAAATAAATAAAATATACACATTTTTCTAAAAAATTTCTACAGGTCTACTTGGGCTTCAAAGGGGTCATACTTCTTAATGGGAACAAAGGATAACCCTTTATTTAGCACAGAAATTTCATCAGGTCTAAGACATAGTTAGAAATATTTATTACATTATGATGATTCAATAATTCCTCTCGTGTGACCGATCTGTTGTCCACTTCCCCTTCCCTCGTCCGCGACCTCGACCTCGTCCTTGATTCATGTTGAAATTGTTGTGTTGTATCCTGTTTTGATCAGGCCTTTGTTCTTGGTCTATCTTGTGAACTGATGGCAACCTGGACCGTGACGTGCTCCTTCCACTTCCCTTCCACAGTTGGTCCATATTGAAAAATTTTTTCTTTTTGCCTTTTTCTATCGGGTGATCATTTCTCTCCCGATGAGAAGAGAACAATGGTGCAGATGCATCATTGTTCTCCATTGATTCACTCCTGCTTCTCTTATTCTTGTGTTCCATGGAAGCATCCTTAATAGGAGATTTTGGGTTATCTGATGAACTCTCTTTGCGGTCAAAAAATGTAGATCTTCTCGTGACCCAAAGTCTGTCATTTTCTACCTTTCTACACCAGTGGTATACATAACCAGCCTACAGTCTTCCTCGTCTCTCTTGAATTTCTCCATTTTTTTATTCTTAATTTCTTTCTTAAACTGTATCATATTCTTATTAAAATCAGCATGTACTTTATCAAAGTCACTATCACAACCTTCTAACTCATTCAATTTCTCATCTAGCTCTACTTTGAATAATTCAGACTTTTTGTTTGCTGTGGTGATTAGCAGGATCATTAAATCTAATGAACATTTGTT
This sequence comes from Ichthyophis bannanicus, assembly GCA_033557465.1. Lineage (NCBI taxonomy): Eukaryota > Metazoa > Chordata > Amphibia > Gymnophiona > Ichthyophiidae > Ichthyophis > Ichthyophis bannanicus. The sequence goes on from CM066033.1 coordinate 67,210,106, forward strand.
TAAAATTGCATTCCAGCAATTTACAAAACCCTGTTCACTTTGGTATAATTCAGGAGCCTTATTCATTCTAGGTATAATCTTGGATTTGCAGCATTTGAGAAGATAGGCTGCGTGTAAAGCACAGTTACTTACCTGTAACAGGTGATCTCTGGGAACAGCAGGAATAAGTCTTCACATATGGGTACGTCGGTACCGACGGAGCCTGCGCGGGAACGCTCCCCAGCTTCCCAAAAAGGAAAGCTTTTGGGAGCATCCCACAGCGCCTGCGCGCTGCCTTCCCGCCTTTCCTAACCAACTCTCCTCAGTTCGAGTTTAAAGCTGAGACAATAGAGAGAGAGAGGAAAGGAAAGATAGAAAAGAGATACAACTCCTAGGGGAGGTGGGTGGGTTGTGAAGACTTATTCCTGCTGTTCCCAGAGATCACCTGTTACAGGTAAGTAACTGTGCTATCTCCAGGAACAAGCAGGAATGAGTCTTCACATATGGGGACTCCCTAGCTAAGATGCCTGGGAGATCCCCAAGGATATGAGACCCTGAAAGGGGTCTGCGTCCTCCTATGGATCTCAGGCATCCATCCAGGGAAGGAGGGCAGGAGTTGTTTAAGAATGGAACAGGTGTCTGAGGACAGCCTGACCAAACAAGGCATCCCGGCGGGAATCCTTGTCCAAGCAGTAATGGGCTGTGAAGGTATGAACAGAGGCCCAGGTGGCTGCTCGACAGATCTGGTCGATGGACACAGAATTTAGATGAGCCATAGAGGTGGCCATGGCCCTCACATTATGAGCTGTGACATGGCTTTCCAGAGAAAGGTTCTTCCTCTGGTAGGCGAAAGAAATACACTGAGCAATCCAATTGGACAGTGTTCTCTTAGAGACTGGAAGTCCCAAATGAGAAGGATCAAAAGCAACAAAAAGCTGGGAAGACTTTCTATGTTGCTGTGTCCTATGTAAGTAAAAAGCAAGAGCTCTTTTACAATCCAGAGTATGAAGATTCCTCTCTGCACTGGATGCATGAGAAGCTGGAAAAAAGACAGATAAATATACCTCTTGATTAAGATGAAACGGTGAAACCACTTTAGGCATAAAGTGTGGATTTGTCCTAAGGACTACCTTGTCATGATGGAACCTTGTATAAGGTGGAATAGCCACTAAGGCCTGCAGTTCACTGATGCGGCAAGCAGAAGTGACTGCAATGAGGAAAATAACCTTCCAGGAAAGAAATTTCAAGGAGGTAGTGGCTAAGGGTTCAAAAGGTGGCTTCATAAGCTGACCAAGAACCAAATTTAAGTCCAATGCCACCGGAGGAGGCCTAATGGGAGGTTTAGTTAAAGTTAGGCCTCTCATGAATCTTGAAATAAGAGGATGAGAGGAGACAGGTTGTCCATTGATGGGCTTAAGGGATGCTGCAATAGCACTCAAATGGACTCTTACTGAATTTGTCTTAAGTCCTGCATTGGAGAGATGCAGGAGATAGTCTAACAAAGAAGTTAAAGGTAGTGCCAGAGGGTCAAGACCCTTTTCAGCACACCAAATGGAAAATCTTTTCCACTTAAAAGCATAGGAACGCCTGGTGGAAGGTTTCCTGGAAGCATGGAGGATATCCTTCACCTGCTGAGAAAGATTCAAGTCTTGAAGGTCTAGGCCTTCAGTAACCAAGCTCTGAGGTGAAGGGACTTGGGGTTTGGGTGCCACAAAGTCCCTTCCTCCTGAGACAGAAGGTCTGGAGCAGCTCCCAAGTCCAGGGAGGGGGCTTGGGAGAGATGCAGAAGTAGAGGGTACCACACTTGGCGTGGCCAGCGTGGAGCTATGAGGATCATAGATCCTTGATCCCTCTGGAGTTTGAACAGAGTCTTGGGAATCAAGGGAATGGGTGGAAAGGCATACAGGAAGCTCTGACCCCAATGAAGGAGGAAGGCATCCTTGGCCTGAACCCCCTGACACGGAATTCTGGAACAGAACCGGGGAAGTTTGGCATTCCACGGATTTGCAAAGAGGTCTATGTCCGGGTTTCCCCATTCTTGAAAGATTCTGAGTACCTGATCCATGTGCAGGGACCATTCGTGTGGAAGCAGAACTCGACTGAGTCTGTCTGCCCAAGAGCTTTGGATTCCTGGGAGATATACTGCCAGGAGATGGATTTGATGCTCTCTGGCGAAGGCCCATAATCTGAGAGCTTTGTTGCAAAGCGACAGAGAGCCAGTTCCTCCTTGCTTGTTTATGTAAAACATGGCTACTTGATTGTCCGTATGAATAAGGACTGTCTTGTAGCTGAGGAGGGTATGAAAGACCTTGAGAGCTAGAAACACTGCTCGAAGTTCCAAGTGGTTGATATGAAGAGAGGTCTCCTGTGGAGACCAAGTGCCTTGGGTGGAGAGGTCTTGTAGATGAGCTCCCCAACCTGTTTGGGAGGCATCTGTTGTGAGGGTTGCTTGGGGCAACAACTGTTGGAAGGGGGACCCCAGCAACAGATTTTGAGTGGACATCCACCATTGGAGAGACCAAAAGAGACGTTTGGAGGTTGCTATTTGGTCTGAGAGAGCTCCTGAAGCTTGAGTCCACTGGGTGGACAAAGTCCATTGAGCTGCTCTCATGTGTAGGCGAGCATAGGGTACCACATGTACTGTGGAAGCCATGTGGCCTAGCAGTTGTAGCATCTCCCTAGCAGTTAAGTGGCTCTTTGACTGAATCTGGGAGGCTAGCTGCACTAGACGTTGGCAACGGGCCTGAGGAAGGTAGACCATTGCAGTGGTGGTATCCAACCAGGCCCCTATGAATTCCAGGGGCTGAGTAGGGATGAGCTGGGACTTTGGGAGGTTTACTACCAGTCCCAGATACTGCAGAATGCGCCTTGTGCGGTCCAGGGAAATCTGGGCTTCTGACTGAGATGGAGCTCGGATGAGCCAGTCGTCCAGGTATGGGAAGACAAATATTCCCAGAGTGCGTAGAAATGCAGCAACTATTGCCATGCATTTGGTGAACACTCTCGGAGCAGAGGCCAGACCAAAAGGAAGGACTCTGTATTGGTAATGTTTTCCCTGGAAAAGAAAACATAGGAATTTTCTGTGAGATGGATGAATGAGAACATGTGTGTACGCATCCTTGAGATCTAGAGAACAAAACCAATCCTGACTTTGAAGGTATGGAAGGAGAGTGCCCAGAGAAAGCATCTTGAACTTCTCCTTGCATAGAAATTTGTTCAATTCTCTGAGATCTAGAATGGGTCTGTATCCCCGTCTTCTTTGGAATGAGAAAATAGGGGGAGTAGAACCCTGACCACTGTTCCCTCTAAGCTGTGCGCGTGTGCGCGCGCACACACCTTGCCGAGCGAGCGCACATACTTTAAAACAGAGCGCACAAAAATTACGGCTCTGATTCTGATAGAAAACAACACAGACGTCTTAAAATTTAAAAGTTATGATTGTAATTACTAGAAATTTCCCGCTTCATTTAGTAATCGTCTATTTTCATTTAATTTGATTAAAATCAATGTGGTGTACATACTGTATTCTGACGTGTAGTCAAATTTTAAAGTATATAACTCCGAGTGTCGTTATGTGGCGCACAAAAATTTAACCTTCCTTCAAAAGCTGCACACAGCTGATATTTTATGCGCACACAGCCTACAGAAAATTAGAGGGAACATTGACCCTGACCCTTGTTGAAGAAGAGGAACTTCTTCTATTGCCCCTTGGGCAAGAAGGGTAGTTATCTCCTGACCTAAAAGGTCGAGAAGAGATGTGGGAGAATTGAAGTGTCTCACCATGGTGTGGGGAGGAAGGTCTGAGAAATGAAGTTTGTAGCCCTCTCTTATGATGGAGAGGGTCCACTGCTCTGAGGTGATTTGCTACCATCTGGGAGCAAAAAGAGCTAACCTTCCTGGAATGGTGAGAGGTTCTGGCTGTGTTAAAGCCAGAAAGGCTAAGTTCTCTAGCATCAAGTCAAAAACCCTGAGGGGGTTGGGACTGCTGGGTTACAGCAGCCCCTGTAGACTTAGGCCTGGCCTGCTTAGGTTGCTGACGCTTAGCGGTAAAGCGACCTGTAGAAGATTGTTTGCCAGAAGTGGAAGGAAACCTGCCCTTTTTGAAAAAATACTTTTTAAAAGTCTTTTTCTTGGCAGGAATGGAGGTAGACCTTGAAAGTCTATCCAGAGCAGAATTCTCTGCATCCATTTGAGTGGCTTTAATTTGCCACTCTTTGCCAAACAGATTTTCACCTGTACAGGGCAGATTTCCTAAGCCATCTTGAACCCAGGGTTCTAAATCAGAAGCCTGGAGCCAAGCAATTCTGCGAGCAGCTATGGCAATGCCTGAGGCTCTACTGGCACCTTCAAAGGAGTCAAAGGCTGCCCTGTTTGAAAACTTGGAGATGTCCTGAGTATGCTTAAGCCACATGCTGAATTCTTCCCTTTTATCTTCTGGAATAAAAGGGAGGAAAGTGTGCAGCTTTTCTGCCACTTCTTTCAGAAACATACCCATATAAAGGCTATATGAGTTGATTCTGGCAATAAGCATACTGGCCTGGAAGATTTTCCTACCAAAAGCATCCAAGGTCCTGCATTCTCTTCCTGGAGGAGCAGAAGAGTGTCTCTTTGTACTCTTTATCCTCTTCATAGCTGACTGCACCACAATGGAATGGTGAGGAAGCTGAGTTTTCTGGAACCCAGGACAAGGAGGGACACGATACATAGTGTCCAACCTGCGAGAATGAGGAGAGAGAGTGAGAGGAGTCTCCCATAAATCAATCATGTGTTCATGAAGAATCTCATGAATTGGTAAGGTGACTGCCTCTTTAGGAGCCCTAGAGTATCCTAAAATATCTAATTTTTTTGCTCTAGGCTTTCATTCAGAGGTTACTGAAAGAGAGAGTCCTTTAGCTACTTCTCTTATGAAGTCTTGAAAGGACAAGTCCTCTGGAGGAGACATTCTTCTTTTTGGAGAAGAAGGCTCCTCAGGAAGGGCTATGGATACTTCAGGAGACTCATCTGATGTATCAGAATCATCAGAGGAATCGAAGTATCGCCTGTCAGGGTGCTCTTCTAATGCTCGATACGCGTATCGAGCGGTATCGACATCGGGTGTCCCCGGTACCGGATCGGTACCGAGAAGTAGCCCTGGACAAGGAACCGCAGCAGTCGGTATCCTGGTCGATATCGATGCAGTCGGTGCCGGTACCGGAGCCGATACCGACAACGGAGCTCATTGCGGTATCATCGGCGTTGCAGCTTGAATGAAGGACTTTATAGCCTGCTGCATGGACAGAACATTCTGATCCATCGACGCCATGAAAGCCTGGATGTCGGTACCGGGAGAAAGTGCCGGTACCCCAGAGCAATCTAACAAGTGATCGGTCGAGGCCGTGCCATCGATGTCAACCTGTAACCCCATAGGAGGAGCTTTGGAAGCCGGAGCTTCCCGCCGGGGTTGTTTGGCTGGTGCAGGATCCTCGAGGGCAAGCCCGGAGGCATCTCGATGCTTAGAGGGAGATCTACCCTTCGAGGACCTGCTAGGTTTATGTTTGGTTACCTGAGATCCTTCAGGAGAAGAAGACCTGGAAGATGTCAATGCTACTGCCGGTGCCTCAGCAGGAAACAGCACATGGAGCTTAGCTGCTCGGTTCTGTAACCCCCGTTTAGACATTAGGGAGCAGGACGGACAATCTGGAATGGAGTGTTCAGGACCCAAACATTTAAGACACCATTCATGGGTATCTGTAACAGAAATAGTACCGCTACACTTAGTGCATTTTTTGAACCCAGAGGTTGGTTTTTCCATGGGGGAAATTTTCTTGTGGGCCCTGAGGCCTTAAGAAGAAAAATACACCAAGGGAGGAAAAATATCGATATATATATTTTTTTTTTTTAAAGAAAGAAAGAAAAGACCGGCGGTACCGGTCCGGAGTCGGGGAAGGCAGACACGCGACCAAAGAAATAAAATAAAACAAAGAACTTCTTCAGCGGTGACAGAGCTCGACCTGCTGGCTCCGCGGCAAAGAAGAACTGAGGAGAGTTGGTTAGGAAAGGCGGGAAGGCAGCGCGCAGGCGCTGTGGGATGCTCCCAAAAGCTTTCCTTTTTGGGAAGCTGGGGAGCGTTCCCGCGCAGGCTCCGTCGGTACCGACGTACCCATATGTGAAGACTCATTCCTGCTTGTTCCTGGAGATTTCCTCTTTCACTAGTTTTTGCGTCAGTCGTACCACATCATCCCATTGTGTATAAATGTGGTCCGTGTTATCTTCATCATGGTTATCAAGTGAGTTTTCAGATAACAACTCATCCAATGCATCTTCACCGAAGCTAAGGACATCTTTCCAAGGGGAAAACATGCTGTAGGAAACAGTCCACCAGGAAGAAACAGCACACTGCCACGTAAACACATGCAACAAACAGTACAAAGACGTGGGCAGTACTTAAAACTCACAAACGTTTTATTGGTCCTTATAAGATGCAAGGGGGGCCAAACCCAACACAGGCCGTGTTTCGTAATATACTTCTTCAGGGGTGAGGCACACCAAAAACTATAAAAACATTAAAAAACAATTTAATAATAACTCCCCAAAGTATACATATTAAAAAATATAATAATAATAATAAATGAAACCATCATTAAAACATAAAACCATAAATACAAAAAGGACCTTGCATATAAACCACAACAACAAATATGTTACTTTGAGGTAAACTTTTACATTCTCCCCCTCTTTTTAAGCAGCTGGTCCTAAGTTATTTATTTATTTATTTATTTATTTATTTATTTCTCCAATCAGTATGGGTGTGTGCCATGCCTTTTAGCATTATCCGCGTGAGCTTTATTTTAACATCCGCGGGTTTTTCAATGTATATTTTTTAAGTTTTTTAGTTTCATTAATTTTAAGATTATACCCTGATTCCAATACTGGATATATTTATTTTTCCAAGGCACTTCTTCTAATACACTCTTTACATGTTTTTTTATGTTAGTGTTTTTATTCTGTTTTTTGTATTCAATTGTTGCATCTAAAGTTTTTTTAGGATGGACATGAAATTGTATGTTTTTTAAGGAGTAAGTATATTGGAATGTTTCTGAACCATATCTGTGCGTGCCGTGTTTTTAGACGACACTGGCGAATACGTTATTGCAATACCCGTGGTGGTTTCTAATACTGCGAAGGCTTCATTACTTTCAAAATTATAATTTAGCAATTGATACATTGATTTTGCTCTTTTAAATACAGTATTTAAGTTTTTAATCACATTATGAGATCTGCTATTGGGCTATAACATATATCATAAAAATATTTTCTCTGGTTCGTTTTGTTTCAAATATATTTATGCAATACCCGCGGTGGTTTCTAATATTGCAAAAGGTTTTTACAACTTTTATAATTACACTTTTGATTCCAGTACTGGGCATATTTATTATTTTGTATAGATTACCTTGATCCTTCGTTCTCCCCTTCCCCCACCTTTTTCCCGCGCTACATTTGGGATTTAAGGATACGCACGCACCGGCGTTTTTTAATTTAAGGAAGTCACGACACAGTATGCGGTAGGTTCTCAGATTCTTTTTATTTTTCCTTTTTTACAGTTTTCTTCTACTTTTTGTTTGACACACATTTTTTTATATACTTTCTTTACAGTTGATCGCTTGCATTCTTGCAAGGATCACTGTGATTTTATTAATCTTTTACCTCTTTATGGTCACAGTGAGTACATGCCATCAGAATGGGGGTGCCCGTTGGCTATTACTGCAACTTTATGATTATCTGTGTGCCCGGGTAGATTGTACATTTACTCTTCTTCATATACAATTCACATTTTCTTCATATATTTTATCTGTTTAGGTTTAGCATTAATTAAATTTAATTACATTTTATATACGTTGTAATCTTTGTACTGTAACACATATCGTACATTCATGTTTGCACAATGCAGCTCATACACGGTTACGATTAGGATGGTTTTACAAACTTTTTTTTAGCTTTCCATTCTAATTAAATAATATTGATTTTACAGAATATAGGATACCTTTTAGTGAGCAATATTTCTTATACATCGGTTTTTGGTCCTAAGGTAATGACCCTTTCTTCACTCCTGTCTCCTTATGTTCCATGGTGCATCATTTTGTCCACTTATTTGTTTTTGAATGACTATCTCTACCCTTTGTCTTCTGCATTTCTCCATTTTAGCATTTAAGATTTCATTAGGTTTTTTTAAATATATTCTATCATGTTTGTTTATTTATTTAATAAGTTTTCTCTTATGTTGATTACAATTCATATGCATTTTTAATATATATTATTTTATCATATGTCACATGTTGTTATATAAAAAAATTATTTTCAATTTTAGAAATTTGTTTATATATTCACTTTGATTTTTAGTTATTTATTTGTAATTATACATACCATTGTATATTGTGGTTTATATGCAAGGTCCTTTTTGTATTTATGGTTTTATGTTTTAATGATGGTTTCATTTATTATTATTATATTTTTTAATATGTATACTTTGGGAAGTTATTATTAACTTATATTTTAATGTTTTTACAGTTTTTGGTGTGCCTCACCCCTGAAGAAGTATATTACGAAACACGGCCTGTGTTGGGTTTGGCCCCCCTTGCATCTTATAAGGACCAATAAAAAGTTCGTGAGTTTTAAGTACTGCCCACGTCTTTGTACTGTTTGTTGCACGTGTTTACGTGGCAGTGTGCTGTTTCTTCCTGCTGGGCTGTTCAACTACATCCCACTGGTTAGAGAAACCAAATAAAGCAGCTCTAAAATCTCAACCAATGGAGCCCAGGTAGTAAGGAACAGCTCAAAAGACAGAGAAATTAAGGGCATCTCTGCAGAGAGCCCACTGTTATAGTCAAAAAATGTATTATATTTTAGTGTACTCTCCTTACTATCATGGTTAACAAACTTAACCTCTGATGCAATAAACAGCTTGAATATAAATGAACTACCAGTTAGAAAATGGCATGCTCAATATGGAAGTAAAGAGTGCAATAATTTTACCACTATTTGTAATTTATGTACTTAGGGGCAGATGTTAAACTCACACATCTAATCGATGAATTAAAATTTAAAAAACAGAGGCTCTGATTCTATACACTGCCTGGAATGTCCCCGCCCCCAAACCCAAAAGGGCTCTGCCCTAGGACCAGAGAGCACCACAAACCACTCTCCCACACTCCCTGTCATCCCTTTACAAAACCATTATACAGCATGGTTACTCACCTGTAACAGGTGTTCTCCAGGGACAGCAGGAATCAGTCCTCACTTATGGGTGACGGCACCGACGGAGCCCATGTGGAGCAATTCCCCAGCTTTCAAAGAAAGCCTTTGTGACTGCTGCCACGCATGTGTAGTCCTCTTCCCGCTCAAAGGTGCCATCTTGCTCAGTCAGGTCCCCTAGCTAGAGCCCTACTAAGCAGATGGCAAAGGAAGGACAAAAATAGCAACTCTTCAGAAGAGGCGGGAGGATAGTGAGAACTGATTCCTGCTGTCCCTGAAGAACACCTGTTACAGGTGAGTAACTACACTTTCTCCAGGAACAAGCAGGAAGTCACTCCTCATTTATGGGTCTCCCTAGCTACAGACTACCGAACCTGTAACTCAAAATGCCTCCGCGAGGCCGTGAACAGAAGTCAATTCCCAGAGGAGACAGAGTCTTCGGATCCCCTGGGCGAAACTCTCAGTAGCCATCAAAGAAGGGTGGGAGGGCAGGAGTTGCTTATACCCCGAATAGATTACGGAGTTCAGCCTGGCTGAAGGCACTGTCCCGGCGGGACTCCCTCTCCAGGCAAAAGTGTATAGCGAAAGTGTTCGCTGAAGACCAGATCGCAGCACAGCAGATGTCCGTTAGAGGCACTGAGCGCAGTGAAGCCACCGAGGCTGCTTTGGCTCGGACGCCGTGCGCAGTGACCTGTCAATCCAGTGCTTGTGCGAAGGCAATGCAGTCCACCACCCAGACAAAAATGGTGCGCTTAGTGACTGCCTGCCCCAGGCGATTGGGGTCGTAGGCGACAAAAAGCCGGTTGGACTTCCGATGAACCTGGGTACACTGCAGGTAGAAGGCAAGAGCCCTCTTGCAGTCGAGTATATGCAACACCGCCGATGCCTGGTCAGCATGTGGACTCAGGAAAAAGGTCGGTAGGACTATCTCCTGGTTGAGATGAAAGTCCGAGACCACCTTTGGTAGGGACTTGGGATGGGTGCGGAGGACCACCCTGTTCCCATAGAACCTGGTGTATGGAGCATCAGACATGAGGGCCTGAAGTTCACTGACTTGGCGAGCCGAGGTCAAAGCCACCAGGAAGACCTCTTTCCAGGAGAGATGCCGAAGCGAGCACGCTGCCATCGGCTCGCAGGGCGCTCGCGTGAACTGCATTAATATCACGTTGAGGTCCCACTCCGCCAGCGGAGGTCAAATGGGAGCCTTGGAAAGCAGACGACCTTGCATGAAGCGAGAGATCAAGGGCTGCCCTGAGAGGGGTTTTCCCCTCGACAAGAAGGTGGTTTGCCGAAATGGTGCTCAGGTGTACAGTGACCGAATTGGATTACAGCTCTGCCTTTGAGAGGTGAAGGAAGTACTGGAGGATCCACCAGGTAGAGCAGGAGAACGGGTTGATTTGAAGCTCAGAGTACCAGAGCGCAAAACGCCGCCACTTAAAGGAATACGCCCATTTCATTGAGTCCTTCCTCGACACAAGGAGGATCTCCTTGACGTCCCCCAGGTGACGCAGCGGAGCTAAAGGTGACCTGTTCAGCCACCAGGCTGCAAGGGACAGCGAAGCAAGGTTCGGGTGGAACACCCGACCCTCCTCCTGCGCAAAAAGGCCCGGGGCGCAACCCAGGGGGACTGGGGGCTAGGACGCAAGTCAGAACAGAAGCGGGAACCAAGGCTGTCAAGGCCACGAGGGGGCCATGAGGATCACCGAAGCTCAGTCCCGCTGAGCCTTGTGGAGGGAACGTGTAAAGGAGGCTGGAGGTCCAACTCAAGAGGAACGCATCTGGGGCCAACCTGCTCGGGTGCGGAACCGGGCCACAGAAGCGGGGAAGCTGCATGTTCGGACTGCCAAGGGTCCCCCACTGCTGGAACAAGACGCCGGCGACCTCCAGATCAAAGCGCCATTCGTGTGGGTGGAGGATCCTGCTGAGTTTGTCCGCGAGGACATTCTCTTGGCCTGGGAGGTAGACCGCTCGCAGGGTCATCCCCCGGCGAGATGCAAAGGAGCAAAGGAGGATCACCTCTCGGCAGAGAAGGCATGATCCCGTTCCCCCCTCCTTGTTGATGTAAAACATGGCTACCCTGCACGAGCACAGACTTTCCCTTCGGATAGTCCTTGAAGGCCCTCAGGGCCCATTGGACCACCCGAAGTTCGAGCAGATTGATCTGCTGCCAAGACTCCTCAGACGATCACTGCCCCGGGGTGCACAATGCGCTGCAGTGGGTTCCCCACACCAGCAGGGAAGCATCCGTCATTAGAACGAGCTGGTGCTGCAGGGTCTGGAAGGGCATTCCCTGAAGGAGACTTTGGGGGTCCCGCCAAAGGGAATCGTGGAGACTGCGGTAGACCCGGATAGGATCTCTGAGGCGGCTGAAGGCCTGGCTTCATTGTGCCCTGAAACACCACTGGGCTGTCCGCATGTGCCTGTGGGCGTGGGGGACCAAATGGACGGTGGAGGCCATGTGCCTGAGGAGGCACAGCATGGCTCACACCGTAACTGAAGTCCTGTTTTGGATGTGAGATGTCACGGCCCAAATGTGGTCTGCTCAGTCCGTGGTAAGGAAGGCGGTTGCCCGCACCATGTTGAGGCGTGCACCGATGAACTCCAGGGTATGCACTGGCTCAAGGTGAGACTTGGGGTAGTTGACCAGGAAGCTGAGACGCTTGAGAAGGATTGTGCGTGATGCCCCCAGGCAGGCTTCGCCGATTGAGGACCCCATGACGAGCCAGTCATCAAGGTAGGGAGGCGGCAGCCGCGGAGAGGCACTTTGTGAAAATCCGCAGTGCAGACGCAAGCCCGAAGGGCAGCACTCTGTACTGGTAGTGTTCCCCCTGCATCTTGAAGTGCAGGTATTGCCTGTGCTGTGGGTGGATTAAGATGTGGGCGTAAGCGTCCTTCAGATCCAAGGAATATAGCCAATCACCCTGTTGAAGGAAGAACATCAGGAAGCCAAACGATAACATCTTGAACTTCTCCTGCACCAGGAACTTATTGAGGTTTCTGAAGTCGAGGATGGGGCGCAGGCCACCCATCTTTTTAGGAACGAGAAAGTAGCGGAAGTAGAACCCCTGACCTCGAAGGTGCAATGGTACCTTCTTGGCCGCCTGCTGGGCGAGTAGGTTGGACAGTTCTTGCTGTAAAAGGGTCTGGTGTGTGAGAAGCTGAGCAGGCTCCGCTGGGGAGAAGGGAGGAGGGCACCTGTGCAGGCGGAGATGGTATCCGTCTCGTATTACCCGGAGGACCCAGATGTCTGACGCCCATTCTGGGGCGAACAGGGACAGACGTCCCCCCACCGGTGGAAGAGCTGCCGGGGGAAGAAAGGCTATGCCGATAGCGTCAAAACCCCTGCAAAGGCTGGGGCAGTGCCAGTAGTTGGGCATTAGGACCTTTAGGTTTACGGTGGCCATGCGCACCTCCCTTGCCATGTATGCCAGGAGTTGGTGCAGATGTAGGCGGGAAGGGAGCCCCCGGTAAGGGAGCCCTTTTCCTTTGGAAGAACGGCTTTTAGGCTGCTGCTTCTTCCTAGGGAGGGAGAAGGTCTTGCGCGAGAGACGATTTCGAGTCACGAACTCCGTTTTTATCTCAGCGGCCTTATCCTTCATTGGTTTACCAAACAGCTGCTCGCCAAGGCCAGGGAAATCAAAGAGCGTCTCTTGGACACACTGCTCTAGGTCCGTAGACTGGAGCTATGCCTAGCGCCGGACCCCAATGCCAGCCGCCACCTGAACAGAGGATTCAAACCCGTCATATGTGGCACAGGAGAGGTATTTGGAACACTCCACGACGGATTTGAGGAGGGTCTGGAACCTTACGAGGGGTTTGCTCCTGAGGCGAAACTGCTGAGCTCCTTAGCAAGGTCCCACAGGAATATGCCCATATAGAGTTGGTATGCCTGGATACAGCAAGTGAGCATGGAACCCTGATAGGCCTTACGCCCCAGGGCGTCGAGAGCTCTCAACTCCTTACCTGAGGGGACCAAAGAGTGAGACTTCGGGCACTTTTGCTTCCGCATCGCCGACTCCACAACCATGGAGTTGTGCGGGAGCTGGGTCTTCCGGAATCCTGGGCAACGCTGAACCCTATACCTGGCGTCGAGGCACTTGCTCACAATGGGGACCGAAGCAGTTGTCTCCCACATACGGAGGAGCAGCTTAAGACAATATGGGGGGAACTGGGACAGTAAGAGAATCCCGAGGCGGGGACTCGTACTGAAGAATATCAAGCTCCTCAACTCGCGGTTCCTCTTCAGTCTGCATAGCCAAGCTGAGAGCCCATGCCATGTCCCACAGGAAAGCCAGGATCGATGTGTCCTCGGGCAGCGAACGCCTCTGATAGGCAGGCGGGGACGGATCCGAAGGGAGGTTCCCTGTGGGCATGGGTCTCCGGGGAAGTATCCCCATCCGACTCCCAGCCTGAGAATTCCGTTCAGAGGCCGAGGTCCGCTTGGAAACAGAGGCTTTGGAAGACTGCGCTCCCGAGGACCGAGAAGGTCAATGAGACCAATGCTGAGGACCCTCACGAGGCCCGTGGCTCTCGGGGGTTTACAGGGCGGATTTTGGTGTCCTTCTCGGGGGAACCTCGGTCTCGAGGCGAGGGCCAGCTGTGCTGGGCACGAGCACCTACTGGGCAGCTAAAAAGGCAGAAACGCTGCGCTCTAGTGCCAGCATTCGGGACTCCCATGCGAGCGTGGAACCTTGCGAAGCCAACACCAGGGTTACCGGGTCTGGCGTGGAGGAGAAGAGGGGATCCTCACCGGGACAACCCTCAGGAGATCGGGACTGAGCGACCTAGCACGGCAGCCCCTGACAGCGACTTTGAGACCTTCTTCTTCTTACGCTGCTCCACTTCAGGGGACCCTGGTCGGAGTGCCGCCGAGAACGCGGAACCGAAGTGGGGGATCCCACCTGCAGAGGGGCGATCAAGGGTGCCACTGAGGATTCTGGGGCCACCTTCTGGAAAATGTCATCGGACGTCTGCTTACGGCCGAGCAGGGCCTTGGAGGACATTTTCTTGCAGAGCTCTGGGTCATGGTCGGCCCCAAGACACCGAAGACAACAGTCATGGGTGTCCGTAAGCGACACGATCTTCGAGTGTCGCATTTTTTAAAACCGGTGGCCATAGGGGCAAAAGGGACCCTTGCTAGGTCGAAGACCTTCGTGGCCAGCGGTTGGGGGGGAAAAAAAGGGTACAAAGCCTGCAAAAGGGAAAAACCTTTTAAGAAGAGTATTCCCTCGCTCGAGGAAATAAAGGCGAGCAAGGGGGGACGGAAGAGGACAGTGCACCAGGAAAAATCAGAGCCCTGGGGCCAAAAACAAAACACTTTTTCCAAGGGACAAGGACGTGCATCCAAAGGGCTCTGCGGAAAAAGGGAGACTGAGCAAGATGGCACCTTTATACGGGAAGAGGACCACACATGCGTGGCAGCAATCCCAAAGGCTTTCTTTGAAAGCTGGGGGAATTGCTCCGTGCGGGCTCCGTCGGTGCCGATGCCACCCATAAGTGAGGACTGATTTCCTGCTTGTTCCTGGAGAAAGCACAGTTACTTACCTGTAACAGGTGATCTCTGGGAACAGCAGGAATAAGTCTTCACATATGGGTACGTCGGTACCGACGGAGCCTGCGCGGGAACGCTCCCCAGCGTCCAATCAGAAAGCTTTTGGGAGCATCCCTCAGCACCTGCGTGCTGCCTTCCCGCCTTTCCAACTGTCTCTCCTCAGTTGAGTTTCATAGCTGAGACAAAGGGAGAGAAAGAGGAAAGGAAGATAGAGAGATACAACTCCTAGGGGAGGTGGGTGGGTTGTGAAGACTTATTCCTGCTGTTCCCAGAGATCACCTGTTACAGGTAAGTAACTGTGCTATCTCCAGGAACAAGCAGGAATGAGTCTTCACATATGGGGACTCCCTAGCTGTAGATGCCAGGGGGAGATCCCATAAAATGCGTGTCCATGGAACAGGACTGCACTTTCCACACATGGATCTCTGGCATCCCATGAGGGATTTTATTTATTTATTTTTATTTCTTATATACCGCGCTCTTTTAATCAGTGCGGTTTACAAATGAACAAAATTTAAACACAATGACACATTCAGCATTGGTTTTTTTACAATGAACAGGGATGGTGGGTAGGAGTTGAAAAGAGAGGAGCTGTAGGAAAACAGCTAACCTAAGGACTACAGGGGAGGAGTCCTTGGAATATATGATAATTACTATTAAAAATATTGAATGAGTAATCACAATATGGACCTTACCTACTGGATTGCAGGAAGTAGAGAGGCTGATGGAGTCTACTGGAGATTCAGTAGAGGAATCCTCAAGGTGACCTCACAGCAGTGAAGGTGAAGGTCCAAATCTGGAATTGGCAGGTGACCCGGGTGTCAACTGGGGTAGTATAACAACGGCAGGTCTGCAGTGGAAAGCTTTATTGGAAAAAGCTGAAAACTCTTTTAGCTACAGAGTTATTAACATGTAGGAGTAAAAGAGGAAGACTGACCGATTTGGACAACTAGCCCAGTCCTGGAGGGAAGAAGGGGTATGGGAAAAAGCCCGTATTCCCAAGGAGGACAGATGTGTGAAGGGCTGAAACCTAGAGCTACTGAAGATCTACCCTGTCTTTCCTAACTGGTGAGAGATAGGAAAGATATTGAAGCATGGTACTTCAGGGATAGCGAGATCTAGAGGTAAAGTGGGAGCTGTGAGTACCACAGTAGTGGTTGTGTGCATAATACCCCCGACATACTGAGGGACAGTATGAACATATGCAAGCCCACTGTCTGAAACCTCTAGGAAGGTAAAAACCTTTATAGCATAGACGGTTAGGGAGATAAGTATATAAATACATATCTACTTATAGGGAAGCATCTCGACAGAGACACATATATATATGTATCCATGTATATATATATCCATGTATATAGTTCTATATATATATGTTATCTAGTTAACATACTACATATTCCATGTATATAACTCTCCCAGTTTAATCCAAGTTGTTACCCCTGTTTTATGTAACACTGAACAGCCTGTTGTTCCGGTGCTAGTTGTTGTTCCATGTGAACCGCGCTGATCCCAAAGAGTGCGGTATATAAGAAACTGAAATAAATAAATAAAAATAAATATGTGTGTGTGTGTGTATATATATATGTGTGTGTGTGTGTGTGTGTATATATATATATAGGCATAACATATGCACACACAGCTTACAGACATATGTATCTATAGAAGTATACAGAGATATATACATACATGAATAGGTATGTCAGAAGATGGAGTGGAGGAGTAGCCTAGTGGTTGGGGCAAGGTACTTCAGGTCGGAAGGTCAGGGGTTCAAATCCCACTAGAGGACAGCAACCTTGGGCCGGAAGGACTGGGGTTTCTAGTCCCACAGGTGCTCTTTGTGGTCTTGGGCAAGCCACTTAACCCTCCATAGCCCATGTTCCCTGTAAAATAGTTATCTCCAAGTTATAATGCCCTGTTCAATGTAATTTCAGTTTGTTCAATGTAAACCGCACTGATGCAGAATAGCGCGGTATATAAGAGAATGTAAATAAATAAATAATACATTTCTGCAAGTAAGCAGATAGAGATATGTCCATAAGAACATTCACATGAGAGATGTGAAGGAGAAAGATTCATCTAATAACAAGAAGGTGGAACCTACTTGAGAAGATATATAGAGGATCTATTCCTCCTGGCTAAGAAGGTGCAGGAATGCTATCCAGTGAAATAACCGGGATGGTTGCGTGCAACAACAGAGGATAATATCAGTCTGTAAACAGCAAGTCCTGAGTCTTGTAGAACTCTGACATGGAAAATGGACAGAAAACGCATAGGATGAGATACCAGGCTGACCCACTGGAGGGACACAAGGGGTATCATGCGTTACTAGTAGAATATGTGCTGTCCATAAAGGAGTAGGATACCATGAGGACAAGCTGCAAGGAAAAAAGAGCATATTCCTGCAGGATTGGAAAACTCTTTGGACATTCACGCAGAAAAAGCTTATATCCTGTATTATAACAGGAGATAACAGGGTGTGGAGAACCCTCACAGTCATGGAAAATGACTGAGGAGCCTTTCCCAACCATATAGAATAGTCAGAGACAAAACCCCATGCTCTCTAGCAAGGGCCCACAGTAGAAAGCTTCTCTGAAGATTGCAGAGAGCACTATGCAGGAGAATTAGGAAATAAAACTGGCTGTAGGTCAACTCTGCTGCCAAATCCAAGAAAGTGGAGATGGCAAGAAAAGAAGATAGTGTGATAAGCCTGAAGTAATTAGGATTATCCAAGATAGATGAAAGCACTATCTTGGAATCACAACTAAGGCCAGACAGAAAGTAGTGGAAGACAGACTGGAAACTTGTGGAAAAGTACCAGTAGTCCAATCACTGGAACTCCTGCATGGGCAGCTGCTGAAAGAGACAGCAGAGAAAATCTTCCTGTGTAAAAACAGAGAGAACAGACAAAAGGAGAGGAGAAATTCCTGTCCCTGTCTGATAAGCTGCCCAGAGAAAAGAAGGGAATTTATTCAAGGGAAAAAAAACTCTACACTGGAATGAAAGGCTAGAGAAGCCCTGCAGTGACATGGTACCACTCATTCAGGGGGAACCCTGGATGAAAGGGTAGAGAAACAGGAGCTGAGGGGTGACTTACCATATGGTATGTCTGCGGAAGGAAAAAATTCATGTTGGAACAGAAAAACTATCATGGGATAGTTGTTAACTTCTCTTCTTGATAGGAAGAAGAGGAGAAACCTGTGACCCATAGACATGAATATCCTGACAGCTCAGCATATCTAGGAGGAAAAGGATGTCCTGAAGAAAGGAATCCACGTGTAGAGTTTTGAAGGAAAAAACAGTGAAAAAACTTCTGCTAAGAAGAAGTTAACTGTAGGTTGTAACCTTCAGGAACCTATGGTTGCTGGGTTTGTTCAGCCTGGCTAGAGTTTGGATTCTTCAGACCAGGGCGAGGTTTCACCTGCTTGGGAACATCTGTATAATGGGCAGGAGAAGAGTGAAACCTTCTTTTCCTAGGGAAAGAAGGTTTGGTAGGGCATTTCCTACCTACTGGGGAAGGAGAAGGCTTAGGATAGCCCCCAGAAACAGGGAAGTCAGTGGAGCAATGAGCAACCTGACGTAAAGACTCCCTATTGAAGAGATTTTCTCCAGTACAAGGAGTATTACCCAGTCGTTGTTGTGCCCATCTGTTCAAGTCTGAAGCCTGGAGCCAGGCTCTACGCCGTGCTCCAATGGCTATAGCAGAAGTTCTGCTAACAGACTCAAAAGAGTCTAGAGAAGCACGAGAGAGAAACCAAGAGATATTTCGGCTATGACTAAGAAGTAAGGAATAGTCTGCAGCCTTGGGCTCTGATAGAAAAGGAGTCAAAAGAGATAATTTCCTTGTGACCAATGTTCCCTCTAATTTTCTGTAGGCTGTGTGCGCATAAAATATCAGCTGTGCAACTTTTGAAGGAAGGTTAAATTTTTGTGCGCCACATAATGACACTCGGAGTTATATACTTTAAAATTTGACTACACGTCAGAATACAGTATGTACACCACATTGCTTGCACTAGAAAATATTGTAGAACTTGTGAAAACCATAAATACACAACAACTTTTAAATTTTAAGACGTCTGTGTTGTTTTCTATCAGAATCAGAACCGTAATTTTTGTGCGCTCTGTTGTAAAGTATGTGCGTTCACTCAGCGAGGTGTGTGCGCGCGCACACGCGCACAGCTTAGAGGGAACAGTGCTTGTGACCTCCTGGAGAGATAGACTCATATAAAAAATATAAGAGATAATCCTTGTTGCCAGCATAGATGTTTGGAAGGTTTGACGTCCAAAGGCAAAGTGTTCTAGATTCACGACCTGGCGGATAAGAAGAATGCTTCTTCTTGCTTTTTACCTTCCTCATTGCTGATTCCACTACAATGGAATGATGGGGAAGTTGAGTCTTTTGAAACCCTGGAGAGGGGAGCACCTGATACAGATCATCAGTTGCTGCCGAAGGTGAGGAAACCCTTAAAGGTGTTTCCCATATTCTCAGAAGAAGATCCTGCAGAGAATGGTGTAAAGGAAGCATTATATTTTCCTTTTCCGCAGGAGAGCCTTGAGTAGGATCACAGCCAGGGATAGGAATAGCAAGGAATGTTGCCATGTCAAGGAGAAATTTCTGAAAAGAAGGTTCTCCAATGGGAACCATCCCTGGATAGGCTAAAGTTGAAGCAGTAGCCTGGGCGCCGGAGGATGTAGTGGTCCGGTGCAGAAAAAGAGCCCCACTAGATGGATACTGGTACTGGCAGTTACGACTTGAAACAGTCAGTACTGCATCGTCCATGCCAGGTATCGACTTCAAACTAGGTATAGAAAGGAGTGATCCTGGTGAAAAAGGCATGGAAGTGGCTGGTCCCAATGTTACTGCAGGAACCGGCATCAATACCGATACCGGTAGCTGTGCCGGCATCAATACCGATACCGGTAGCTGTGCCGGAATCGGAGGCGATACCGCCATCGAAGCAGTCATCGGAGGCTACTCAAGCGGTACCGAGGCAACCAAAAAGCCTTGGCGAGTATCCTCGGTACCGCGCATCCGGAATCGATAAGCATCGGTTCCGAGACGCGTCGGTACCCAGTCTTCCAGACTAGAGATCGATTCCAGACTCGGCATCAAAGGAAGCGAGTCTATTGATGCATGTCTAGAGGGTACCGACGTCGGTGGTCGTATCGGCGATGCTGCCGATACTGGAAAGTCAATCTGGGACGTATCGATCGGTCCCGAAGGCACCGAGAATGCCAGATGACGATCCCTGGCGAAGAGTGGATCACTCAACACCAGTGCCGATGCCGGGGTATCGGCACCGCTCGAAGCGGATGCCACCACCGAGCATGGCTCAGGTATGTTCTGTGAGGGGTGAGCCCCAGGAACAACCTGAAACCCCTGAAAGGCTTTGGAGACCGAAGACTCCTGCCGGGATTTTGAAGCCAATAGGGTCTTGAGGGCAAGGCCGGAGCCGTCATCATGCTTGGCATGAGACCTACCACTCACGTATTGGCTAGTCTTAACAGACTGTTTTTGGGTTACCTGATCCTGTAGAGAAGAAATGGTCGGTGCCCTGACACTGGAAGGGAACGCGGTATCGAGAGAAACTCGAAATGGAAAATCTCTTCTCATAAAATTGTAGCCTAATGGCTCCGGAGGAAAAGGGTCAGGACCCAAACAGGTTAGACACCAGTTGTTGGAGTCTAAAAAGAAAACTGTATTTCCACAGTTAAGGCACTTCTTAGGAGAAGAAGGCTCCATAATGGAGAGGCCTTACAGGCCCAAAAGTTTAAAACAGAAACTGAGGGAAAACTCTCCCTGAGTTTGAGAAAAAGAAAAGAAAAAACCCACCGGCGGTACCGGTGGAGGCGGGAAAAATAGCCGCGACCACAAGAAAAAAAAGAATTAAAGAAAAAATTTTCTGCGGTGACAGGAGGACGTCCTGCCAGCTCCGCGGAAAAACGAAAACTGAGGAGAGACAGTTGGAAAGGTGGGAAGGCAGCACGCAGGCACTGAGGGAGGCTCCCAAAAGCTTTCTGATTGGACGCTGGGGAGTGTTCCCGCGCAGGCTCCGTCAGTACCGACGTACCCATATGTGAAGACTCATTCCTGCTTGTTCCTGGAGATAAACCTTTTCAAGCTCCTCCTCTAAAATGTTGGCCACATTTTAAAAGGTAGCAGTTCAGCTGAGATAATTTACTTCGGTGAACCATTTTCAAAAACTACCAATTGTGAAGACAGGAAGAGTCAGGAAAAGTAAGTAAAGCGGGGTCTCATTGGGAGTGGGTTGTAATGGACTGGGATAGGTGAGGCAGGGACTTAGGGAGCCTAGGTTTCTGAGTGGCTCACTTTTTTTTTGGTTGACTTAACTTTCATTTACTCTGGTTATGGCCGTAACAAAAAATCAACACTAAAACGTGAGATAAAAGAATATGTGAAGTTGTGCAGACTTTCCTGCACTGAAAGTAATTCCTATGCAGGTCATTTTCGCGCATTAGCATGGAAAGTGCACTAAGTAAGCACGTTTTTATCACACACCAAAGGGGCATTAAAAACCTTCCAGCATCAGAAATAGCTTTGGCACACCAAAACGATGCACCAATATAGCATAAGGAGTGCTTCATTTTGAGCACCTTGTAGCACCAGCTTCACAGAGAGTAAAGCGTAGTTACTCACCTGTAGCAGGTGTTCTCCGAGAACAACAGGAATAAGTCCTCACACATGGGGGACATCACCGACGGAACCCATGCAGAATGCTCCCCAGCTTCCATTGGAAGCTTTTGAGAGCTGCATTGTGCACTCTCTACTCCTCCCTGTTTCCTCGACTCGCAACCTTGGGGTCGTCTTTGACTACTCTCTCTCTTTCTAAACACACATCCACCTGATAGCTAAGACCTGCCGTTTTTTCTCTATAACATCAACAAAATCCACCCATTCCTTTCTGAACATACTACTAAGACACTTATCCACTCCTTAATCACCTCCCGTCTTGATTATTGTAACCTACTCCATGCTGGTTTCCCGCTGAATCATCTCTCTTCCCTTCTGTCTGGTCAATACACAGCTGCAAGGCTAATTTTCTGCCAGCTTTGTCATGCTCATATAACACCTCTTCTCAAGGCTCTTCCGTGGCTTCCTATCTGTTTCCGTATCCAGTTCAAACTTCTCCTGCTGACCTATAAGTGCATTCACTCTGCAGCTCTCACTACCTTTCCTCTCTTATCTCTCCCTACACCCCTCCTTGGGAACTCCGCTCTTCTGGCAAATTGCTTCTATCTGTGTCCCTCTCTTCTACTGCTAACTTTAGACTTCACTGCTTTCACCTTGCTGCTCCTTATGCCTGGAACAAACTACCTGAGTCTGTATGTCAGGTACCTTCTCTGGCCCTTTTCAAATCTAAGCTAAAAACTCACCTCTTCACTGCCGCTTTCAGATCTTGACTATCCTAATCTCTTTTGTGTTTCTTTACCATTCCCCCTAGATGTATCCCATGTCTACACCTACTGTGTTATCTGTCTTGACTGGATTGTAAGCTCTCATGAGCAGGGACCGTCTCTTACATGTCTGTGCAGTGCTGCGTACATCTTGTAGCACAATACAAATGCTCAGTATGTGCATCTGCCTTCCCACCTGCAATGGCGCCATCTTCTCCAGTCAAATTTCAAAGCAGTACACAAGAAAAAACAACTCCTCGGGGAAGTGGGAGGGTTGTGAGGATTTATTCCTGCTGTCCACGGAGAATGCCTGCTACAGGTAAGTAACTACGCTTTCTCTGTGGCCAAGCACAAAGTAAGTCCTCATGTATAAGACTCCCAAGTCGAAAAAAACACGAAGGGAGCAAACCACACTCACAGTAGGGAGCAAGAACACAACAGGGTGAGTGGTATATGGAGATCACAGGTGCTTTATTGAGTGAACACACCCCTATGCGTTTCGTCAATGCCTTCTTCAGGAAGGACACATACACAAAAAATAAATTAAAAAAAACATTATAAATAATACTAAAACCAAACAAGCATATTACAAACCAATAATGAATATATAATTTTTTTTTTAAGTGCCATCAAGTCAGTGTTGACTCATAGCGACCCAGCTACCTCTGGGTTTTCTTGGCAATGTATCACCGGAAGTAGATTGCCGGCCTTTTCTTCCGAGTCAATGGAGGGTAAAGTGACTTGCCCAAAGTCAAAAGGAGTGCCAGTGGGAATCGAACCCTTGACCTTCTGGGTACTAGCCAGTTGCTCTAACCACTAGGCTACTCCTCCACTCAAATATATAAATAAATAACATTAAAAGCTTAAAAAATAGTAATGATAGTAAATAAAAGAACATGTAAAACAAACCATAAGGCAGAGCACATATAAAGGTACTTAATGTCATCACATTAGCTGAACAGAAACCAATTATGGTCCTGATCTTGAGACAATAAAGAGAGATGAGGAAGAACTAGATGTATCATAGACTATAGTTTGTACTTACAATGGCACTCTGTGTAAAATTTGAAGTAAAGGACTCACTCCAATAGTGAACCACTTCATATCACATCTGAAAAAACAGAGGAAACACCATGAAGTTGTTAACTGACACTTTGCCCTACTGATCTTCATGCACGGATTACAAATATTGGGAAAGTAGGTGACTTATCAATTATCCAAAATGAACTCAAGAAACTGCATCCATTACAGCCGCATCCGAAAAGAAATGACAACCAATAAATGATCATGACGATATAGTCTTTTGAGGATTAAGGCAGGATGTCAGAGTCAGAGAAGTGCGGGGACTATAAAGCATAGTTATTCACCTGTACAGTAATAGGTGTTCTCCAGGGACAGCAGGAATCAGTCCTCAGATATGAGTGATATCGACATTGACGCCAATGGAGCCTTCGTGGAAACATCTCCCTAGCTTTCAAAGAAAGCCTTTGGGAGATGCTACCATGCATGCGTGGTTCCCTTCCCTCTTACAGGTAAGCAATTGCACTTTCCTTTTTCTCCTCACTCATTTTATTTTCCCTTTCCTACCCTTCTCCCCCTCCACTTCCCCCATTCTTTTCCTCTTTTTGTCATTTTGACCTGTTGCTGGGGTGTATGTTCTATTTTTTTGTTTAACTGTAGGTTTACGTAAGTTTTTGTTTGTTCTTTATGTATTTTTTGCTCATGTCACTTAACCATTAAAAATACCAGAAGTGGTAGCCATATATCTGTAAATTGTACATTAACAGTGAACCAAGTTCAAGTTCTATGTAAACCAAGTTTGAATTGTTCCATGTGCACCGCTTTAACCTGGTGAAATGCGGTATGGAAATCCAGCTAAATAAAATGAAAATGCCATCTTGATCAGTCGAGTGCCATAGCTAGAGCCCTACCAAGAAGATGGCCAAAAATGAACAGCAACTCTAAGGGGAAGAGGGAGGGTTGTGAGGATTGATTCCTGTTGTCCCTGGAGAACACCTGTTACAGGTGAGTAACACGCTTTCTCCAGGAACAAGCAGGAAGTCAGTCCTCACATATGGGACTCCCTAGCTCCAGGCTACCGAGGACCAGTAGAAAAACCACGGCCCAGCCGTGAGCAGTCACAAAGAAATCTGAAGGCAGACTCTGAGGACCCAGTGTCCAGGGAGAACCATGGCTCCGGTAGCCTGAACAAGAAGGGTTGGAGGGCAGGAGTTGCCTAAACCCGGAAGAGGTTACAGAATATCGCCTGGCCGAAGGCACTGTCCCCTTGTGACTCCCTCTCCAGACAGTAGTGGGCTACAAAGGTGTGGACAGAGGACTAGAAGTCAGCCTGGCAGATGTCGGACATCAGCACTGACCAGAGTTTCACGATCATAATTCCCATTGTCCTGACATTGTGCGCCATGACACAGAACTCCAGGGGGACTCCAGCTCGGCTCTGAGTGAAGACAATGCAATCCGTCACCCAGACAGATATGGTCTGTTTAGTGACCGTCTGCCCCAGGTGGCTGGGGTCAAAGGAGACAAAAAACTGAGGCTTTGCGGTGGTCCTGGGTCTATTGTAGGTAAAAGGACAAGGCTCGTTTGCAATCCAAGGTATTGAGGATGGCCGATGCCGCATCGGTGTGAGGCCACGGGAAGAAGGTAGGGAGAACCACTTCCTGGTTGTGTTGGAAGTCAGAAACTACCTTTGGTAGGAACTTGGGGTGAGTGCAGAGCACCACCCTGTTCCTATAGAACCTAGTGTAAGGAAGCTCAGCCACCAGCACCTGAGATTAACTGAGCCTGCGACCCGAGATGAGCACCACAAGGAAGACAACCTTCCAGGACAGATGGCAGAGGGAGCAGGTACCAAGGGCTCCAATGGCAGCATGGTGAGCTGCACCAGGACCACACTGAGATCCCATTTCGCCAGTGGCGGCAACAAGGGAGGTCTGGAGAGTAATAGGCCCCGCATAAACCTGGTGATGAGGGGCTGCATAGAGAGCATAGTTACTCACCTGTAACAGGTGATCTCCGGGAACAGCAGGAATTTAGTCTTCACATATGGGTATCGTTGGTACCGACAGAGCCTGTGCGGGAACGCGCCCCAGCGTCCAATTAGGAAGCTTTTGGGAGCATCCCACAGTGCCTGCGTGCTGCCTTCCCGCCTTTCCCAACTGCCTCTCTCCAGTTGAGTTTAAAGCTGAAACAAAGAGAGAGAGAGAGGGAAAGGGAAAGAGATAGACAGAGAGAAACAACTCCTAGGGGAGGTGGGTGGGTTGTGAAGACTAAATTCTTGCTGTTCCCGAGCCAGAATTCTGAAACAGAACCGGGGAGGTTTGGCATTCAACAGACTTGCAAAGAGGTCTACGTCCGGGGTTCCCCAAGTTTGAAAAATCTTGGCCACCTGGTCTGCATGTAGAGACCATTCGTGTGGAAGAAGAACTCGACTGAGTCTGTCTGCCCAAGAGTTTTGTATGCCTGGGAGATACACTGCCAGGAGATGAATCTGATGCTCTCTGGCGAGGGCCCATAGTGGCATAGCTTTGTTGCAAAGCCACAGAGAGCCTGTTCCCCCCTGCTTGTTCACAAAGAACATGGCTACCTGATTGTCCGTATGAATGAGAACTGTCTTGTAGCTGAGCAGGGTATGGAACACTCGAAGAGCAAGGAAGATTGCTCTGAGCGCTAAGAGATTGATATGTAGATCAGTCTCCTGTGGAGTCCAGGTGCCTTGGGTGGAAAGGTCTTGCAGATGAGCTCCCCAACCCACTGGTGAAGCATCTGTTGTGAGAGTTGCCTGGGGTAAGGGTCGTTGAAAAGGGGACCCCAGCAACAGGTTCTGAGTGGACTGCCACCATTGGAGAGACAAAATAAGGCGATTTGTGTTCGCTATTTTGTCTGACAGGCACCCTGATGCCTGGGTCCATTGAGTGGATAAAGTCCACTGGGCTGCTCTCATATGGAGGCGAGCAAGGAACCACATGCACGGTGGATGTCATGTGGCCTAGCAGTTGTAGCATTTCTCGGGCAGTGAGATGAGGTTTAGCACTGCTTGAGAAGCTAACTGCACCATGCGAAGGCAACGGGCCTAGGGGAGATAGGCCCTTGCCTTTTTGGTATCCAGTAAAGCTCCTATGAACTCTAGAGACTGAGTGGGAGTTAGACTGGACTGGGATGTTTATGACCAGACCCAAATACTGAAGGATACGCATTGTGCACGATAGAGAAGTCCTGGCCTCTGACTCTGATGGGGCTCAAATGAGCCAGTCGTCTAAGTAGGGGAAGACGAATATGCCTAGAGTGCGGAGAAATGCTGCTACCACAGCCATGCATTTCGTGAACATTCTTGGAGCTGAGGCCAGGCCAAAAGAAAGCACCCTGTATTGGTAGTGCTTTCCTTAAAAAAGGAACCGAAGGAATTTTCTGCGAGTTGGATGGATGAGAACATGGGTGTACGCATCCTTGAGATCTAGAGAACAAAGCCAATCCTGACTCTGAAGGTATGGCAGCAGAGTTCCTAGAGAAATCATCTTGAATTTCTCTTTGAACAGGAATTTGTTCAATTCTCTGAGGTCCAAAATAGGTCTGTATCCCCGTTTTCTTTGGGATAAGGAAATAGGGGGAGTAAAACCCTGTACCCTATTGATGAGTGGGTACTTCTTCTATTGCCCCTTGGGCAAGAAGTATGGTGACCTCTTTAACAGGTTGATGAGAGAGGTCTGAGAATTGAACTGTCTTACCACTGTGTGAGGGGGCATGCACAGGAAGTGCAGTTTGTACCCCTCTCTTATAATGGAGAGTGTCCAATGCTCTGCTGTTATCTGCTCCCACCTGGGGGCAAAGTGACAAACTTCCTGGAATGGTGGAAGGCTCTGGTCCATTGAGGGCCAGGAAGGCTAAGTTCTCTAGATGAAAGTCAAAGGCCTTGTGGCGGCTGAGACTGCTGAGATGGTTGAGGCTTAGCAGTCTTTGCTTTCCTTTGTTTAGGTGGTTGCTGACCCTTCCAGGCAGGCTGACCTGCAGAACGTCCCTGCTGGGAATAAGAGGGATAAAACCTCTTCTTTTTTGAGAAGAAAGGCTTCTTGAAAGATTTTTTTCTCGCAGGATCAGCTGTGGCTTTGGATAACCTATCCAAAGTGGAGTTGTCAGCATCTAATTCATTGGCTATTTCTTGCCAATTTTTGCCAAAAAGATTCTCAGCTGTACAAGGGATATTGCACAGTTTGTCCTGCACCCAGAGCTCCAAATAGGATGCTTGGAGCCACACAATTCTACGTGCACCTATGGCAATGGCAGAGTTTCTGCTTATGCACTCAAAACAGTCAACAGCTGCACGGTTGACAAACTTAGACACATCCTGGGCATGTTTGACCGGTGTGAGAAAATCCTGCCTTCTATCCTCAGGAAGAAGAGGGCTCAAAACCTCTAAATCACCTGTGACTTTTTTTAAGGAACATTCCCATATATAAAATATAGGAACTGATCCAGGCAGAAAGCATGGAAGCCTGGAAAGTACGACGTCCAAAGGCATCCAAAGTTCTACACTCACGTCCTGGAGGATTAGAGGCATGCCTCTTTGCACTCCTGATCCTTCTCATAGCTGATTCCATTACAATAGAGTGGTGAGGAAGCTGATTTTTCTGGAATCCAGGACAAGGAGGGACTCGATACATGGTATCCAGTCTGCGAGAGTGAGGAGAGGTGGTGAGAGGTGTCTCCCACATTCTCAACAAGGTAGCTGCCTCCTTAGGAGCTTTAGGATATTGTAAAATCTCCAACTCCTTAGCTCTGGGCTCTGTCTCAGGAGTCACAGTAATGGACAATCCACGAGCCACCTCCCTGATGAAATCTTGAAAGGAGATATCTTCTGGAGGAGACATCCTTTGTTTAGAAGAGGAAGGCTCCTCCGGGAGAAGTATCCCGGTACCGGCAGAGATATCAGAATCCTCGGAGTCCTTCGAGGATTCGAAGTAGAAACATAGAAACATGATGACAGAAAAAGACCACAAGGCCCATCTAGTCTGTCCTTCCATAACAACAACTACAACAGTCCACTTTTTACCTTTAGAGATCCTCTGTGCTGGTCCCATGCTTTTTTGAATTCAGTTACTGTCCTCATCTCTACCACCTCCACTGGGAGACTATTCCACGGATCCACTACTCTTTCCGTAAAGAAATATTTCCGCATATCACTCCTGAATCTATCTCCCTTCACCCTCATCCCATGTCCCCTCATCGCAGAACTTGCTTTCAATTGAAAGAGGCTCTCTCCCTGAACATTTATGCCATGGAGGTATTTAAACATCTCAATCATATCACCTCTATCCCGCCTTTCCTCTAAGGTGTACATATTAAGATCCTTAAGTCTGTCCTCATATGCTTTATAATGAAGACCACTAATCATCTTAGTAGCAACCCTCTGCACCGACTCCATCCTGTTCACATCCTTTTGAAGGTGCAGTCTCCAGAATTGCACACCATACTCCAAATGAGGTCGCACCAAAGACTTATACAGAGGCATTATCACCTCCTTTTTTCTGCTAGCCATTCCTCTCCGTATGCACCCAAGCATCCTTCTAGCTTTTGCCGTCGCCTTTTCTACCTGTTTAGCTACTTTAAGATCATCGGACACAACTACGCCTAAGTCCCGCTCTTCTTTAGTGGACAAAAGTACTTCACCTCCTATACTGTATTGCTCCCTTGGATTGCTGCAGCCTAAATGCATGACCTTACATTTTTTAACATTAAATCCCAGTTGCCAAATTCTAGACCATTCTTCAAGCTTAGCTAGATCCCTCCTCATGTTATCTACACCTTCCTGGGTGTCTACTCTATTGCAGATTTTGGTATCATCCGCAAAGAGGCAAACCTTACCCGACAGCCCTTCCGCTATATCACTAACAAAGATGTTAAAAAGAATCGGACCAAGGACAGATCCCTGGGGCACACCACTGGTAACATCCTTCTCCTCAGAGTGAGCTCCATTTACTTGTACTCTTTGTCGCCTCCCACCCAACCAATTTCTAACCCAAGCAGTAACTTTAGGGTCCATCCCTAGGGTGCTCAGTTTGTTTATAAGTCGCCTGTGAGGAACAGTGTCAAAGGCTTTATTGAAATCTAAATACACCACATCTAGAGCTCTCCCGCGGTCCAACTCCCTGGTCACCCAGTCAAAGAAATCATTCAGATTTGTCTGACAAGACCTGCCTCTGGTGAATCCATGCTGCCTCGGATCCTGTAATCCGCTGGACTCCAGAAACATCACTATTTTCTCTTTCAACAGCGTTTCCATTAATTTACTCACCACTGAAGTTAAACTAACCGGCCTGTAGTTTTCAACCACATCCTTACTACCGCTTTTGTGTAAAGGCACCACATGAGCCTCTCTCCAGTCCTTTGGCACCACTCCCGACTCCAACGAGGCATTGAAAAGGTCAGTCAGTGGAGTTGCTAGAACGTCCCCAAGTTCCCTCAGTATTCTATGGTGTATCCCATCCGGTCCCATCGCTTTGTCTATTTTAAGTTGAGCTAGTTTCTCATGAACACAGTCTTCTGAAAATTGTTCAAGATGTCCCTCGCTTCTGTTCTTATTTGTGGGTGTTTTCTGAGGTCCTGCTCCTGGTTCTTCATCTGTGAACACAGAACAAAAATATTTGTTAAGCAATTCCGCTTTATCCTTATCAGTTTCTACATATTCCCCCCTGCACCCTTGAGTCTGACAATACCACTTTTGCCCTTCCTCTTCTCACTAATATATCTGAAAAATGTCTTATCCCCCCATTTTATTGCATTGGCTATTTCCTCCTCCTTTTGAATCTTTGCCTTCTTGACTACTTTGCTAGCTTCTCTAAGTTTTTCCAAATACAGATGCCTGTCTTCCTCTCTCTGTGATCTCTTGTATTTCATGAAGGCCTCCCTCTTTTTCTTCACTTTTTCAGCTAGTTCCTTCGAAAACCATAGCGGTCTCCTGTTCCTTTTGCCTTTATTTACCTTTTTAACAAAAAGGTTGGTTGCCTTTAAAATACCCCCTTTCAGTTTTGCCCACTGTTTTTCTACATCCCCGAGCTGTTCCCATCCCACTAACGACTCCCTGAGGTATTTGCCCATCTTTGCAAAGTTAGTCTTCCTAAAGTCTAAGATCTTCACCTTGGAATGGATTCTAACAGCCCTAGTCTGTCCGGATGCTCTTGAAAAGCCTGATACCCGTACCGACTGAAGTCGGTACCGGGGGTAATCGGTACCGGTGTATCGACACCAGAAGGCATCGCATGACTGGGTGCCGACAAAGCCGATACCGATGTCGATGTTATCGGTGCCGGTACTGTTGAACCGTGTGACGCAGTTCCGAGGGCGTCGATGCCGCAAGGAGAGCCGCCAGACTGCGTTCAATAGCCAGGAACCTCTGGTCTTTCGATGCTGCTGATGCCTGGGTGTCAGTAACGGAGACAGCCGGTACCCCAGAGCATGGCACCAGTAGTTCTGCCGAGGTCAAAGCCTCGAGAACATCCTGGATCCCCGATAATGCTTTGGAAGCCGAAGCCTCCCGCCGGGGTAATTTTGCCTGTATGGAACCCTCAAGGGCAACGCCAGAGGCATCTTGATGCTTGGAAGGAGATCTACCCTTTGAGGACCAGCTGGACTTATGTTTAGTTACCTGAGATCCATGGGAGGATGACGAAGCCCTGGAAGACGTCGATGCCACCGAAGCTGCATCGGAAGGAAAAAGGGCACTGAGCTTTGCCGCTCGGTTCTGTCGACCCCTTTTGGACATCATGGCACAAGCCATGCACTCGGAGATGGAGTGGTCCGGACCTAAACATTTAATACACCACTCGTGGGTGTCGGTGACAGAGATGGTACCGCTACACTTGGTGCATTTTTTTTTAAACCCGAGACGGGTTTCTCAATAGTGGAGGAAATTTTGGGCCTAAGGCCCAAAATGGCGCGTGTACCTGGAAAAGTTTGGAAAAAAGAAACGCATATTGTGGTAAGGAAGCTCATTCTGAGTTAGGAGAAAGGGAAAAAAACAAAGAATTCACATTAATAAAAGGACCTATTTTACAAGGTCAGAGAAATAAAACCACAACCACACCTAGAAACCAGAAAATCCCCAACTGGAATAGGTTTCAGAGTTCCCCTAGTGGAGTAAGGGAGGGTGCATACAGACCCAAGGTAAAAGACCCTTATGTCAGTGAGCTCCCTGATTACCCAGGTGCCAGAGGGTAAGCTGATCTCCGTCACCTGGGAAGAGAAGAGGTGGGGCTGGAATCTTGGAGATTTAACCCTAGGTTAGAATATACAGAGGTTAGCAAGGACAGCAAGGAGAGCTGGAGGAGCAATGGGAACAGGAGCAGGAACAGCAGGAGAGGAAAGTGCTGGAAAGAGCCCGAGAGAGGTACAGAGCACGAGAGAGGAGAAGCTGCTACAAGCCAAGGCACAGGTACAAGCCTTAGAAGCCTGTCCCATACTGAGCAGTGCAGAGTTGCAGGAGACACTCTCAGCTCTAATGAGAGGCTGTCAGCTAAGCCCAGTGAGATAGAACGAGAGATAGAACCAATGCAACTAGGAGAGCCTGATGCAGCTTTGAATGAGGAATATATATTCATGGATTGCTCTTTGTGCCAAGCCTTAGCTACAGAGGGGTTGAAGGAAAGCCAACCTTAAGAGAAAACTCTCCAAAGCAAGGTAACCTTGGAAAGAATTCCCTGTGTTAAGAGGGGAAACTTATGCTAAGAAGTGAGAACAAGCTGAAGCTGTATAATTGTGCTTGTTAAACACCTGCTATCCTGTGCTGAGAGACGGCAAGAAGCCAAGCTAACGGTGAGAGGAAAAAGCTTTTGTTTTGCTTTGAATGTTCCTAAGAAAACCTGAGTAGAGCTTTGTTTGCTTATTGGAAGTTTGTTCCTGTTGGAAGTTTTGCTTTGCTTATAAAGAGGAGTACAGCATGGAAATGTTTGGAACTGAAAAGAAAGAAAACTGCCATTGAAGAAAGCTGTTTGTATTTATGCTTTAACCAGCAAGGCTAGAGAAAGCTGGTAGCCTTGCTGTTAAAGGGTTTTTGCTTTTGAGCTGAAGAATACTGTAAGCTGACATTTTGCTTTGACCTTTTGCTTATGTCCTGTTGTGTTTTTGAAAGAAACCTGGAGAAATAATCCTGAAAGAGGTAATTTATGGACCTTGCATTTGAGTTTAATAAATTTCTGTCACTGCCTTATCACAAGAGCCAAACTACAAGTTTTTTTTTCTACCTGAAGCCACATGTGCAGTGGTTAAGCTACATTCTACATTTCCCAAGAAGCATTGCGGGGGAACCAGTCAGAGAAGACTGAAAAGGGAAAGTTTCTATTATAACCACAACCCTCCATGCTGAATGCAAGGAGCAAGGGCATGACAATATATATATAGATATATATATATAGATATATATATATAGATATATATATAGATATATATATAGATATATATAGATATATATATTTTTTTTTTTTAAGAAAGAAGAACCAATGGTACCGGTAAGCGTCAAGGAAGGCAGACGCGACCACAAAAAAGAAGAATAAGTAAAAAGATTTTCTGCGGTGACAGGAAAGCACAGTTACTTACCTGTAACAGGTGATCTCTGGGAACAGCAGGAATTAGTCCTCACTTATGGGTACGTCGGAACCGACGGAGCCTGCGCGGGAAAGCTCCCCAGCTTCCCAGAAAGGAAGCTTTTGGGGCCTCCCACTGCACATGCACGCTGCCTTCCCGCTTTCCTGACCAGCTCTCCTCAGTTCGAGTTTATAGCTGAGACAATAGAGAGAGGAAAGGAAGATAGATAGAAGATACAACTCCTAGGGGAGGTGGGTGGGTTGTGAGGACTAATTCCTGCTGTTCCCAGAGATCACCTGTTACAGGTAAGTAACTGTGCTATCTCCAGGAACAAGCAGGAATAAGTCCTCACTTATGGGGACTCCCTAGCTAAGATGCCTGGGAGATCCCCTCCCAAGGGTTCACCATCTTCGTATGGATCTCAGGCATCCATCCAGGGAAGGTGGGCAGGAGTTGTTCAAGTATGGAACAGGTGTTTGAGGACAGCCTGATCAAACAAGGCATCCCGGCGGGAGTCCTTGTCCAAACAGTAATGGGCTGTGAAGGTATGAACCGAGGCCCAGGTGGCTGCTCGACAGATCTGATCTATGGATACAAAGTGAAGATGAGCCATAGAAGTGGCCATGGCTCTCACATTGTGAGCTGTGACATGGCCTTCCAGAGAAATGTTTTTACTCTGGTAAGCAAAGGAAATACACTGAGCAATCCAATTGGAAAGTGTACGTTTAGAGACTGGAAGTCCCAAATGAGAAGGATCAAAAGCCACGAAAAGCTGGGAAGACTTTCGATGTGGCTGAGTCCTGTTGAGGTAACACCAACTCCAATTACTCTATCTAACTACAATTAAAGTTGATTAAATAACTATTTGTAAATCCTGTAAATATATATGTAAATAGTTCAAAATATGTAAATAGTTAAATTGTTATTTAAAAAATTTACCATATTTAGTCCAATCATGTTTAATGTATTTAGCAAAATTGTACCTAGTTAATTAATGTTTCATGTAAAACAGACCTGTTAATCTGTTCATTCCTTGTTCACTGTAAACCGCACCTGATCTGTGGAAGGTAGCGGTATATAAGCAACTGTTAAATAAATAAATAAAAAATAAATAAATAAATAATAGGCGAGAGCTCTTTTACAATCTAGAGTATGAAGGTTCCTCTCTGCACTGGATGCATGAGGAGCCGGAAAAAAGACAGGTAGATATACCTCTTGATTAAGATGAAAAGGCGAGATCACTTTGGGCATAAAGTGGGGATTCGTCCTAAGGACCACCTTATCATGATGAAACCTGGTATAAGGTGGATGAGCCACTAAGGCCTGTAGTTCACTGATGCGGCGAGCCGAAGTGACTGCAATAAGGAAAAGGACCTTCCAGGAAAGAAATTTCAAGGAGGTAGAAACCAACGGTTCAAAAGGTGGCTTCATAAGCTGACCTAGAACTAGGTTCAAATCCCATGCTACCGGAGGAGGCCGGATGGGAGGTTTAGTTAGAGTCAGGCCTCTCATGAACCTTGCAATAAGAGGATGAGAGGAGACAGGTTGTCCATTTATAGGTTTTAAAGATGCTGCAATAGCACTCAAATGGACTCGTACTGAATTCGTCTTAAGGCCTGCATTAGAAAGATGCAGGAGATAGTCTAATAGAGAATTCAAAGGAAGTGCTAGAGGGTCAAGACCCTGTTGAGCACACCAAATGAAAAAGCGTTTCCATTTGAAAGCATAGGAACGCCTCGTGGAGGGTTTCCTAGAGGCATGAAGGATATCTTTCACTGGTTGAGAAAGATTGAAGTCATGAAGGCTTAGGCCTTCAGTAACCAAGCTCTGAGGTGTAGGGACTTGGGGTTTGGGTGCCACAAAGTCCCCTCCTCCTGAGACAGAAGATCTGGCGCAGCTCCCAGGTCCAGGGAGGGTCTCTGGGAGAGATGCAGAAGTAGAGGGAACCACACTTGGCGTGGCCAGCGTGGAGCTATCAGGATCATCGATCCGTGATCCCTCTGGAGTTTGAACAGAGTCTTGGGAATCAGAGGAATGGGTGGAAAGGCATATAGGAATTCCTGACCCCAATGCAGGAGAAAGGTGTCTTTGGCCTGAGCTCCCTGACACGGAGTCCTGGAACAGAACCGGGGACGTTTGGCATTCCACGGACTTGCAAAGAGGTCTATGTCCGGGGTTCCCCATTCCTGAAAGATTCTGCGTATCTGGTCCATATGTAGGGACCATTCGTGTGGAAGCAGAACTCGACTGAGTCTGTCCGCCCGAGAGTTTTGAACCCCTGGAAGATACACTGCCAGAAGATGAATTTGATGCTCTCTGGCGAAGGCCCATAATCTGAGAGCTTCGTTGCAAAGCGACAGAGAGCCTGTCCCTCCTTGTTTGTTTATGTAGAACATGGCCACCTGATTGTCTGTATGGACTTGGACGGTCAGGTTGACAAGGAGGGTATGGAAGACTTTGAGGGCAAAGAAGATTGCTCGCAGTTCCAGGAGGTTGATGTGAAGGGTGGTCTCTTGTGGAGACCAAGCACCCTGAGTGGAGAGGTATTGAAGATGGGCTCCCCACCCTGTTTGGGAGGCATCTGTTGTGAGGGTTGCTTGGGGCAACAAAGGTTGGAAGGGGGCCCCCAACAACAGATTCTTGGTGGACATCCACCATTGGAGGGACCAAAACAGACGCTTTGAGGTGAGTATTTGGTCGGAGAGTGCTCCTGATGCCTGAGTCCACTGGGTGGCCAAGGTCCATTGAGCTGCTCTCATATGAAGACGAGCGTAGGGCACCACGTGTACCGTGGAGGCCATGTGGCCCAGAAGTCGCAGCATTTCTCTGGCTGTCAAGTGACCGCTGGACTGAGCTTGGGAGGCCAAGCACACCAGACGTTGGCCCCGGACTTGAGGTAGGTAGGCCCTTGCAGTGGTGGTGTCCAACTGGGCCCCTATGAATTCCAGAGACTGAGTAGGGATAAGTCGAGACTTGGGAAGGTTTACCACCAGTCCCAGATACTGCAGAATGTGCCTTGTGCGGTCCAGGGAAATCTGGGCCTCTGACTGGGATGGAGCTCGGATTAGCCAGTCGTCCAGATATGGGAATACAAAAATTCCCAGACCTCTTAGAAATGCGGCAACAACTGCCATGCATTTGGTGAACACTCTTGGAGCAGAGGCTAGACCGAAGGGAAGTACTCTGTATTGGAAATGTTTTCCCTGAAACAGAAATCTTAGATATTTTCTGTGGGATGGGTGGATGAGTATATGTGTGTACGCATCCTTGAGATCTAGAGAACAAAGCCAATCCTGAAACTGAAGGTATGGATGGAGAATGCCTAGAGAAAGTATTTTGAATTTCTCCTTGTACAGAAATTTGTTCAATTCTCTCAGATCTAGGACAGGTCAGAATCCCCCTGTCTTCTTTGGTATGAGAAAATAAGGGGAGTAGAATCCTGTCCCTTGTTGAAGAAGAGGAACCTCTTCTATTGCCCCTTGGGCAAGGAGAGAAGAGATTTCCTGACCCAACAGGACCAGGAGAGATGGGGGAGAATTGAAGTGCCTCACCATGGTATATGGAGGAAGGTTGGAAAAATGAAGTTTGTAGCCCTCTCTGATGATAGAGAGGGTCCATTGCTCTGATGTAATTTGCCCCCATCTGGGAGCAAAGTGAGCTAACCTTCCGGGAATGGTGAGGGGCTCTGGTTGTTCTAGAGCCAGAAAGGTTAAGTTCTCTAGGGGCAAGTCAAAACCCCTGAGGGGGTTGAACCTGCTGAGGAGTGGTAGACACTGCAGGCTCTGACCTTGCCTGTTTAGGCTGCTGACGTTTAGCAGCAAAGCGAGGCTGAGAAGATTGTTGGCCAGTATTTGTGGAAAATCTGGCCTTCTTGTAGTAAGGCCTCTTGAAGGACTTTTTCTTGGCAGGAGTAGAGGTAGACTTAGAAAGTCTATCTAAGGTAGCATTTTCTGCGTCCATTTGAGTGGCTTTAATTTGCCAGTCTTTACCAAATAAGTTCTCACCTGTACAGGGCAGATTCCGTAAGACATCTAGGACCCAGGGTTCTAGGTCAGAGGCCTGGAGCCAAGCAAGTCGTCGGGCTGCAATGGCAATGCCCGAAGCTCTACCGGCACCCTCAAAGGAATCAAAGGCTGCTCTGTTGGAGAACTTAGAAACATCTAGAAGCTGTTTCACTAAAGAAATGAACTCCTCCTTTCTATCTTCAGGGATAAAGGGGGCAAAATGCTTTACCTTTAGGGCAAGTTCCCTTAGAAACATGCCCATATACAGACTGTATGAATTAATCCTGGCTATAAGCATACTAGCCTGGAAGATTTTCCTACCAAAAGAGTCTAGGGTCTTACATTCTCGCCCTGGAGGGGTAGAAGAGTGCCTTTTGGTACTCTTAATCTTTTTCAGCGCAGACCTCACCACAATGGAATGGTGAGGCAGCTGAGTTTTTTGAAAACCAGGAGAAGGAGGGACCCGGTACCTGGTGTCCAACCTACGAGAATGAGGAGACAATGTTAGAGGAGCCTCCCATAAGTCCATCAAGTGTTCTTGAAGGATTTCATGGATAGGCAGGTTAACTGCCTCTTTAGGAACCTTAGGGTATCCTAAAATATCCAATTTCTTTGATCTAGGTTCTTTCTCAGAGGATGTAGTAATAGAAAGTCCTTTAGCTACTTCTATAATGAAGTCTTGAAAGGACAAATCCTCTGGTGGAGACATTCTCCTCTTTGGGGAAGAAGGCTCTTCAGAAAGAACAAGAGAGAGCTCATCAGAGTCATCAGAGGAGTCAAAATCCTCAGAGGAATCAGAGTATCCTCTATTCGCTTCCAACGCACGATACGCATACCGGTCGGTATCGACATCGGGCGTACCGGGCATGGGATCGGTATCGGGTGAAAACCCGGATCCGGCATGCACCGATCTGCGTCTGGAAGACGATGGCCTCGGTTCCGGTATGGAAGCCAGTACCGGAACCGGACCCAGAACCGCTGGATGCGGTACCGAGGGCGTCGCAGCCTTAATGAAAGCCAGGATGGCCTGCTGCATGGTCTGAACAGTATTGTCCATAGACGCCACTGCTGCCTGGATGTCGGTACCGGCATGGGCCGGTACCCCAGAGCAGTCTAACAGGTGATCGGTCGAGGCCGTGCCATCGATGTCAACCTGTAACCCCATAGATGGTGCTTTGGAAGCCAGAGCTTCCCGCCGGGGTTGTTTGGCTGGGGCATGGTCCTCAGATTCAAAATTGAGAGCCTCTCAATGCTTTGAAGGAGATTTGCTCTTTGAGGACCTGCCCGAAGAAGGTTTGGTTACCTGAGATACATCCGGAGAGGAAGACCTGGATGACTGTGATGCTGGATTATCTGAAACAAACAGCACATGGAATTTGTTGGCCCGGTTCTGCAAACCACGTTTAGACATCTGGGAGCAGGATGGGCAGTCCGGAATGGAGTGGTCAGGCCCCAAACATTTAAGACACCAGTCATGGGTGTCTGTAACAGAAATAACAGCACTACACTTGGTACACTTCTTGAAACCAGGAGCTGGTTTCTCCATGAGGAGATTTTGTGTAGGCCTGAGGCCTAACAGAAGTCACCAAGTTGTGCTAAAAAAATAAAAGCTTTTTTTTTTTTTTTTTAAAGAAAGAAAAGAAAAGAGAGACCGGCGGTACCGGTTTCGGTATGGGGAAGGCAGGTACGCGGTCTAAAGAAAGAAACTAAAATAACAATTTCTTCAGCGGTGACAGGAACATGACCTGCTGGCTCCGCGGAAAAAGAGAAACTGAGGAGAGCTGGTCAGGAAGGCGGGAAGGCAGCGCGCATGTGCAGTGGGAGGCCCCAAAAGCTTCCTTTCTGGGAAGCTGGGGAGCTTTCCCGCGCAGGCTCCATCGGTTCCGACGTACCCATAAGTGAGGACTTATTCCTGCTTGTTCCTGGAGATCACGACCTGCTAGCTCAGCGGAAAACGAAGAACTGGAGAGAGGCATTTGGGAAAGCCGGGAAGGCAGCATGCAGGCGCTGTGGGATGCTCCCAAAAGCTTCCTAATTGGACGCTGGGGAGTGTTCCCGCGCTGACTCCGTCGGTACCGACGATACCCATATGTGAAGACTACATTCCTGCTTGTTCCTGGAGATACGGACTTGCCCTCAATGGGGTGATGATTAGCCGAGAGAGCGCCAAGATGCACCCTGACAGAGTTGGACTTAAGTCCAGACTGCGATAGTTGGAGGAGGTACCCGAAGGACCGAGTGCACCTGGCAGGAGAACAGGTCATGGAGGTACTATGTGCACTACACGGGAACCGCCGCCATTTGAAGGCATAAGCCCATCTCGTGGAATCCTTGCAAGAGGCCAGGACGATTTCTTCAACCTCCCTGGGAAGGTGTAGTGAGGCTAGGGTGACCCACTCAGCCACCATGCTGTGAGGGATAGAGTTACCGGGTTGTGATGGAGGATCGAGCCCTCCTCCTGTGTCAGGAGTCCTGCTCCTGTGTCAGGAGTCCTGGAGAGCTCCCAAGGGGCATAGGGAGCACAAGCGAGAGGCACAGCACCAGAGGGAACCATGGTTGCCTAGGCCACCACAGGGCTACCAGGATGATCGACACCTTGTCGCGCTGGACCGTGAAGAGGGTCCGAGCAATCAGTGGCTTGGGGGAAATGTATAAGAAGGTCCTCTGTCCATGAGAGGAGAAAGGCGTCGGCGGCCAACCGGGAAGGGTGGGGCTGAGGGCTGCAGAACCGGGGCAGCTGAGCATTGACCGGGCTGGCAAAGAGGTCCATACTGGGGGTTCCCCATAGCCGAAAGAGTTTGGGTACTACCCTTGGGGTCCAGACACCACTCGTGCGGCTGGAGGACTCTACTCAGCCTGTCCACCAGGGCGTTGCCTGGCCAGGGAGGCAGACTGCCCTGATGAGCATCCCTTAGATGGCCACAAAGGAGAAGACCATGGCTTCCTGAAAGAGGGGGGGTAGGAGCCCGTGCTGCCCTGCTTGTTCACGTAGAACATTGTGACCTGGTTGTCCATCTGGACAAGCACTGACTAGTGCCGTAGACAGTGTCTGAAGACTCTCAGGGCGAGGGAGACGGCTCTGAGCTCAAGCAGATTTGCTACTGGCTCACAATGAAGGACCAAGCCCCTTGGATGCACAGCTCCTCACAGAGGGCACCCCAACCCATCAGGGAAGCATCCATCGTGAGGGTTCTTTGGGGGTTCAGAAATTGGAAGAGCCTGCCTGCCGCAGGTGCCGAGCATCCTGCCACCAGGTGAGGGACTCTGCGAGCTGGCGAGAGATGGTGACCCTGTGTACACGGGCAATGAAAGACATCAGGGGCACCATGGGGTGCACCTGTGGAGGTCCAACAAGGTGAATTCAATGGATGAAGAACAAAACAGTTAATTGGGAAATCAAATCACACAAAACTGTATAAAAAATGAAATAACTGAAAAAACAAATTAAATCCATAAAAGTGTATTGAATACCACGAAAGAATAAATAACTAAAAACCACAAAGAAAAATAAAAATAATAAAAGATCAAAGAAAAACAGCAAGATTAATCTCCTGATTCAAGTCATGTGGTTCCAAAATATGTAATTCATAGATGTATCGTTGTTCCAGTTTCAATAAGATCGTGTAAATTTCACCACCTCTCAAATGGGGCTTCACAACTTTGAGCACGAGGTACTTCAGATCCGTCACAGGGTGGTTCCTTTCCCAATGCAATGCCAACGGTTTGTCGGGGACACATCTATTCAGACAATTCTTGTGTTCTATAAATCTAGTTTTTACTGACTGCTTGGTTTTGCCTACATAAATCAGAATGAATGGGCAGATTATGAGATATATAATATTTTTAGTGTTACAATTTAAAAAGTTATATATGAAAATCTTCTTATGTGAAAAGGGATGCTCAAAAGAATTCTAACGCACCAAAACATAAGGACATACTGAGCAGCATCCACATATGAAATGTTCTTTTTCTTTACATACTATCCTAGGTTTTGACAAAGATGATGGGACAAGAATATTCGCTCTGATTCCTTTTATAAGCAATGCTGAGTTGTTTTGAATCAAATGCTGGTGTGGTAGCAAAAAGGCACCACTGTTACTTAAGAATATTCACAATAATATCTTTTGAGAGACAAGAGAATGTAATTACACATAAAATCCTATC
This sequence comes from Ichthyophis bannanicus, assembly GCA_033557465.1. NCBI lineage: Eukaryota > Metazoa > Chordata > Amphibia > Gymnophiona > Ichthyophiidae > Ichthyophis > Ichthyophis bannanicus. The sequence goes on from CM066033.1 coordinate 67,251,044, forward strand.
CTGTGCTGGTCAATTAGAGCTGCTCGGTCTGCAGATTTGGCCCGCTTATAAGCTTTTTGGATAAAGTCAAGGGGATAACCTCGTTCCATAAATCTTTGGCCCATGTCTGCAGCACTGCACTCAAAATCTTGTTCCAATGCACAAAGTCTTCTTATCCTCAAAATCTGTGCCATGGGAAGGTTGTATTTTAAGGATCTATTGTGAAAACTATCAAATCTCTGTAAAGAATTTCTGTCAGTTTTCTTCTGATGAAGATCAGTCACAAAACTGTATAGATCCTTTTTGATCAAAATGTCCAGGTAGGCAATCTGGCTTGAGCTGTATGTACCATCAAATTGAAAATTCTCATCTAAGGTATTAAGCCAAACAACAAACTCTTGTAGCTCTGATTCTGTACCATCCCAAATCATTAAAACGTCATCTATGTAGCGCTTTCATAACTTTATTTGGGCCTGAAAAGGATGTTTTGTAAAATAACGCTTTTCGAAGTCTGCAACATATAAATTTGTCACATCTGGTGCCATAGGCGACTCCATGGCTACTCCTTTAATTTGTTTATAAAAATACCCTCTAAAACAGAAAAAAGGTGAAATTAGACTTACCTGCTAATCGTTGTTCCTTAAGGAACTCCAGTCTAGTCCAGAACCTTAGAAGTTGTGTACGTCCTCCCGCAGCTTGGAGACTGAGCATGTCACAGTTTTGATGACACCAGCATACGTATTGCAGGAAACGCCTTCTTGTTCCAGTACCCTATTGACAAAGCAGACTCACCAGAGCAATAATTAAGTAACCAATTAAACTTTTTCTAAATTAGCTATAACACGCAATCACTTGTTAAATCCTCCTAAAGATCAATCTCAAAGGTCAGAAATTTTTTTTTTTCTGAATAGAAAGTCCGACATCCCCATTTTCCAAACCCTCTCTGAAATACCGCCCCACAAGAGACTCTCTCTGCCCCTTCTTACGCATTGTCTTATGCTTCAGGGCGCCGTTCGGCAGGTAATTACAGGGAGGGATGCGGGACTAGACTGGAGTTCCTTAAGGAACAACAATTAGCAGGTAAGTCTAATTTCACCTTCCTTAGCATCCCTCCAGTCTAGTCCCAAACCTTAGGAGATGTAACAGAGCAGTAATCACTTTACCGGGAGGGACCTGCCAGACCAGCCTGAAGCACCGCCGATCCAAACTTACAGTCCCGTTCCGCTTGCACATCAACTCTATAAAGTTTTACAAACGTATGCAAGGACGACCAAGTTGCCGCCCTACAGAGGGGTCCACTGCCAGCACCAAACTATACTCTGCCCAAGATGCAGCCTGCGCCCTAGTGGAATGTGCCCTCAAACCAGCTGGAACAACTTTACCCTTTAGCAGATAAGCCGAAGCAATAGTCTCCTTAATCCACCTAGCAATAGTTGATCTAGCAGCAATCTCTCCTCGTCTCTGACCTCCAAACAGCACGAACAATCTGTCTGTTTTTCTGAACGAAGCCATTCGCTGCAAATACGTCTTCAACGCTCTCATGACGTCTAACCTATGCAGCCGACCTTCATCTTTACCCTTGCCTGCCTTTTTGAACACCGGTAAAGATACCACCTGATTCACATGAAACGCCGACACTACCTTCAGCGAGAAGGAGGGCACCATCCGCAACACTACTTTGTTGACCTCAAATACCAAAAACGGCTCCCTACAGGACAAAGACTGCAACTCCAAAACTCTTCTCGCCGAAGCGATAGCTACCAAAAACACCACCTTGAGAGTAAGGTCCTTCCATGTCGCTTTTGCTAAGGGCTCAAACGGCTCCCGCACCAATGCCTCCAGCACCGTATTTAAATCCCAAACCGAAACTGAAACTCTGCGTGGAGGTCTCAACAATGCTGACGCACGCAAAAACCTCTTTACATCTGGATGCGCCCCCAGAGCCATACCTTGCACCTTACCTCGAAAACATGAAATCGCCGCCAGCTGCACCCGAAGCGAAGCAGCCGCTAGCCCTTTCTCAAATCCATCTTGCAAAAAGGCCAAAACTTGTGCCACCGAGGCCGCTAAAGCCGTAAGTCTTCTCTCTTCGCACCAGGACTCACAAATCCGCCAAACTCTGATGTACGCCATTGACGTAGATCTCCTCCTAGACCTTAACAGCATCAAGATCACTGCCGCCGAGTATCCTTTGGCTGCTAACCTGGCCCTTTCAAGAGCCAAGCCGTAAGCGAGAACCGATCCACCTGAGGCATGGTCAACGGACCCTGCTTCAGCAGATCTTTCCTGACTGGTAGCTCCCACAGTGGCTCCACTAGCAGACGGCTCAAGTCGGCATACCAAGACCTCCTTGGCCAATCCGGCGCCACCAGGACTATGTTTCCCTTGTGCCTTTCTATGCGCTGCAGGACTCGCCCTATCATCACCCAAGGTGGGAATATGTATAGTAGCTGATCCTCCGGCCACTGTTGAATCAGAGCATCCAAGCCTTCTGACATCCGCTCTCTTCTTCTGCTGAAGAACCTCTCCACCTTTGCTGATGCATAAGTCGCCATGAGATCCATGGCCGGGAGTCCCCAGCACTGTACTATCAACTCGAACACCTCCTGATGGAGCACCCAATTCTCCTGGATCTATTTTGACTCGACTCGAAAAATGGGTCGTCACATTGTCCACGCCTGCCACATGCGCCGCCGATAACGCTACCAGATTTTTCTTGGCCCAATCTAGCAGCTCGTCCGCTTCCTCTTCGAGAGCCACGCTGCCCGTAACACCTTGATGATTGATGTACGCCACTGCCGTGGCATTGTCCGAAAACACTCATCGCACTCCCCTTCAGCCCCCGCTGAAGGTGTTTCAAAGCTAGAGTGACTGCCCTCAGTTCTAACCTGTTGATCGACCACGTCTTCTCCAGTTCTATCCACTGCCCCTGCGCATACTGCCCCTCGAAGTGCGCCCCCCACCCGAACATGCTTGCATCGGTCGTCAACGCCCTCCAATCCGGGGCTTCCAGAGGCATCCCCTTTTCCAGACAAACTGGGCACAACCACCACTGCAGCGCCTGTCTTGCTTCTGGAGGACAGATCAACCTTTTGGACAACTGACTGGATTGATGCGACCACCTCCTGAGCAGAGACCTTTGCAGCAGGCTCATGTGAGCTCTGGCCCACGGCACCACCTCCAGTGTGGCTGCCATCGTGCCCAATATCTGCAAATACTGCCACGCTGAAGGAGCCGCTCCGTCCAGGAAGGTCCGAACCAGCATCCTTAGCTTGCTGATCCTGCCCTGCGGCAGATACACTCTGCCCTTGTCCGTGTCGAAACAAGCTCACAGATATTCTAACTCCTGAGCTGAGTTCAGCTTGCTCTTTGCCACGTTTACCACCCATTCTAGCGATTACAGAAACTCTACCATTCGCCTCGTAGCTATTGCGCTCTCTTCCTTCGACTTTGCTCGAATCAGCCAGTTGTCCAAGTAAGGATGAACACTCCTTCCTTTCTCAACGCCGCCGCCAACACCACCATGACCTTGGTGAACGTCCTTGGCGCTGTCGCCAGCCCAAACGGCAACGCTTGGAACTGAAAATGACCCATTGGCACCGCAAACCGAAGAAACCTTTGATGCTCTCTCCTGATCGGTATATGCAGATACGCTTTGGAGAGGTCTAGGGACATGAGGTACTCGCCTTTCCGAACCGCCGCTATGACCGACCTTAGAGATTCTATGCGGAAATGCGACACCTTGAGACATCTGTTTACTCTCTTGAGATCCAGAATCGGTCTCAAGCACTGTTCCCTCTAAGCTGTGCGCGTGTGCGCGCGCACACACCTTGCTGTGCGAGCGCACATACTTTACAATAGAGCGCACAAAAATTACAGTTCTGATTCTGATAGAACACAACAGAGACGTCTTAAAATTTAAATGTTGTGATTGTAATTACTAGAAATTTTCCGCTTCATTTAGTAATCGTCTATTTTCATTTCATTTGATTAAAATCAATGTGGTGTACATACTGTATTCTGACGTGTAGTCAAATTTTAAAGTATATAACTCTGAGTGTCATTATGTGGCGCACAAAAATTTAACCTTCCTTCAAAAGCTGCACAGCTGATATTTTATGCGCACACAGCCTACAGAAAATTAGAGGGAACATTGGTCTCAAGGTTCCTTCCTTTTTTGGCACCACGAAATAGATGGAGTATCGACCGCAGCCGTATTCGTCTTTCGGCACCGGCACTACCGCCTTTAGCTCTAATAACCTTACTAAGGTTTGCTGTACCTCTGCCCGCTTTGACCGAGTTCTGCAGGGGGATCGTACAAAAGCGTCTCTCACTGGACGTTGAAACTCTAGTGCGTACCCTTTCTGCACGATTTCTAACACCCACTGATCCGAAGTAATTTGTGTCCACGCTGGAAAAAACTCCCTTAAGCGTCCTCCCACGGGAACCATTCCAGCCTGGACCCTCCTCGCTTCATTGCGTTTTCTTAGTGCTTGGGGAGGAGGAGGCCCCAAAACCTCTACCTGCCCCCATGAATCCTCCAAACCCCGAGGCCCTGTACTGAAACCTTCCTCTCTGAAACTGACCGAATCTTGACTGACGAAAACGCCAAAACTCCCGCTGCTGACTCCGAGACGGGGCCACCTGACGCCCCTGCTTGACTTTATCTTCCAGTAATCTGCCCCCTTTTGAGTCTCCTATATCTTTCACCAGCTTCTCCAGATCTTCTCCAAAAAGAAGCTTGCCTCTAAAGGGGAGCTTTCCTAATCTAGCTTTGGACGCCGCATCCGCCACCCAATTTCGGAGCCAGAGTGATCTCCTTGCCACCACTACTGACGTCATACTCTTCACCAACCCTCTTATAAGGTCGTACTGACTATCCGCTAAATACGACGCCCCCGACTCCATTCGAGCCGCTTCCTCTACCGTTCCTTCCACCTGCAGTCCCTTCATCCTTTGGGACCATCTCAAGCACGCCCTTGCCACCCAAGCTCCACAAATCAAGGCCTGCATGGAAAGCGCATAAATCTTAAACACCTCCCTTAGCAGCGAATCTAGCTTCCTATCCTGAACATCTTTAAGAGCTGCACTTCCCTCTATGGGGATGGTAGTCTTCTTAGTAACCGAGGACACCGCCGCATCCACTTTAGAAGGTTTAAACAATTCCCTATCTGGCTCTTCTATAGGATACAACCTGTTCAGCAGTTGTGATCCTTTAATACTTGCTTCCGGCGTGTCCCACTCTTCCTTAAACACCCTTCCGCTGCTTGGAGACTGAAAACTGGAGGAAGAAGGCGGTTCCTGCAATACTTATGCTGGTGTCATCAAAACTGTGACATGCTCAGTCTCCAAGCTGCAAGAGGACGTACACAACTTCTACGGTTCGGGACTAGACTGGAGGGACGCTAAGGAACTCTGTCATTGCCAAGGTTGCCTAATGTGTCAAAAAGAAGGTTGTGCATAGTTACTCACCTGTAACAGGTGATCTCCGGGAACAGCAGGAATTTAGTCTTCACATATGGGTATCGTCAGTACCGACGGAAGCCTGCGCGGGAACGTTCCCCAGCGTCTAAATAGAAAGCTTTTGGGAGCATCCCACAGCGCCTGCGTGCTGCCTTCCCGCCTTTCCCAACTGCCTCTCTCCAGTTGAGTTTAAAGCTGAGACAAAGAGAGAGAGAGAGAGAGAGAGAGAAAGAGAAGAGATACATAGAAATACACAATTCCTAGGGGAGGTGGATGGGTTGTGAAGACTAACTTCCTACTGTTCCCGGAGATCACCTGTTACAGGTGAGTAACTATGCTATCTCCAGGAACAAGCAGGAATGTAGTCTTCACATATGGGGACTCCCTAGCTTTAGATGCCAGGGAGAGATCCCAGAAGTTGTGTGTTCCTGTGAAAGGGCTCCACTTCCCCCCATGGATCTCTGGCATCCAACCAGGGATGGTGGGTAGGAGTTGATTAGGTATGGAACAGGTGTTGAAGAACAGCCTGACCAAACAAGGCATCCAGGCGGGAGTCCTTGTCCAAGCAGTAATGGGCTGTGAAGGTATGAACCGAGGCCCAAGTAGCTGCTTGACAGATGTCGTCGATAGACACAGAGTGCAGATGAGCCATTGAAGCTGCCATGGCTCTCACATTGTGAGCTGTGACATGGCCCTCCAGAGGAAGATTCTTACTCTAATAGGCAAAGGAAATACACTGAGCAATCCAGTTGGACAGTGTTCTCTTGGAGACTGGAAGTCCCAAATGAGAAGGAACAAAAGCAACAAAGAGTTGAGAGGACTTTCTATGTTGCTGTGTTCTTTGTAAGTAAAAGGCTAAAGCTCTTTTACAGTCCAAAGTATGAAGATTCCTTTCTGCATATGATGCACGAGGCCTTGGAAAGAACACAGGCAGGTAGACCGCTTGGTTAAGATGAAAAGCCGAAACCACCTTTGGCATAAAGTGTGGATGAGTCCTAAGGACTAACTTGTCATGATGAAACCTTGTATAAGGTGGATCAGCTACTAGTGCCTGCAACTCACTGAAGCGCCGTGCTGATGTGATTGCAATGAGAAAGATAACTTTCCAAGAAAGGAATTTCAATGATGTAGTAGCTAAGGGTTCGAAAGGTGGCTTCATGAGCTGATCAAGAACCAGGTTTAAGTCCCATGCCACCAGTGGTGGCCTAATGGGAGGCTTAGTTAGAAGAAGGCCTCTCATAAATCTTGCTATAAGAGGATGGGAGGAAATAGGTTGTCCATTTAAAGGCTTGAAAGAAGCTGCAATAGCAGTCAAATGGACTCTTACTGAGTTAGTCTTAAGTCCTGCATTGGATAAATGAAGGAGATACTCCAGTAATGATTCCAGAGGTATTGCAAGGGGGTTAAGACCCTTCTGCGAACACCATAAGGTAAACCTCTTCCACGTAAAAGCATAAGAGCGTCTTGTGGAAGGTTTCCTGGAAGCATAAAGGATATCCTTTACTTGCTGAGGGAGGTTAAGATCATGAAGGTCTAGGCCTTCAGCAACCAAGCTCTGAGATGCAGAGACTGGGGACTGGGATGCTATAACATTCCGTCCTCCTGTGACAGGAGATCTGGAGCAGATCCTAACTCCAGGGAGGGAGCTTGAGAGAGATGTAGAAGCAGAGGGAACCACACTTGCCATGGCCAACGTGGAGCTATGAGAATCATACGCCCTCTGACTCTCTGAAGCTTGAACAGGGTTTTGGGAATTAGGGGAATGGGTGGAAAGGCATAAAGGAAGTCTTAACCCCAGTAAAGGAGGAAAGCATCCCTGGCCTGAGAGCCCCGAGCCGGTATTCTGGAACAGAACCGGGGAAGTTTGGCATTCAACGGACTTGCAAAGAGGTCTATGTCCGGGGTTCCCCAAATTTGAAAAATCTTGGCCACCTGGTCCGGATGTAGAGACCATTTGTTTGGAAGCAGAACTCGACTGATTCTGTCTGCCCAAGAGTTTTGTATGCCTGGAAGATACACTGCCAGGAGATGAATCTGATGCTCTCTGGCGAGGGTCCATAGTCGCAAAGCTTCGTTGCAAAGCGACAGACAGCCTGTTCCCCCCTGCTTGTTCACATAGAACATGGCTACTTGATTGTCCGTCTGAATGACGACTGTCTTATTTATTTATTTATTTATTTTTTATACCGCGCCATTTAGAATCAGTGCGGTTTACATGTATACTAACAGGTACTTTTTATTCCCTTGTCCCTGAAGGGCTCACAATCTAAGTGTACCTGAGGCAATGGAGGGTTAAGTGGCTTGCCAAAGGCCACATGGAGTGGCCATGGGACTAGAGACCCAAGTCCCTCCGGCCTGAAGCTGCTTGTCCCCATGCGGGAAATGAACCCCTGGCCTTCCGGCCTGAGGTAACCTGTACCAACCACTGAGCCACTTCTCCCTCTAGAGGGAGCTGAGCAGGGTGTGGATCACTCGAAGAGCAAGGAAGATTGCTCTGAGCTCTAAGAGATTGATATGTAGATGAGTCTCCTGTGGAGTCCAAGTGCCTTGGGTAGAGAGGCCCTGCAGATGAGCTCCCCAACCCATTGGTGAAGCATCTGTCGTGAGAGTTCCCTGGGGTAAGGGTTGTTGAAATGGGGACCCCAGCAACAGGTTTTGAGTGGACTGCCACCATTGGAGGGACAAAATAAGGCGATTTGTGTTTGCTATTTTGTCTGACAGGCACCCTGATGCCTGGGTCCATTGAGTGGATAAAGTCCACTGGGCTGCTCTCATATGGAGGCGAGCATAAGGAACCACATGCACTGTGGATGCCATGTGGCCAAGTAGCTGTAACAATTCTCGGGCAGTGAGATGAGATTTTAGCACTGCTTGAGAAACTAACTGCACCATTCGAAGGCAACGGGTCTGAGGAAGATGGGCCCTTGCTTTTCTGGTATCCAGCAAAGCTCCTATGAGCTCCAGAGACTGATTGGGAGTTAGACTGGATTTTGGGATGTTTATGACCACACCCAAATACTGGAGGATACGCATTGTGCAAGACAGAGAAGTCCTGGCCTCTGACTCCGATGGGGCTCGAATGAGCCAGTCGTCTAAGTAGGGGAAGACTAATATTCCTAGGGTGCGAAGAAATGCTGCTACCATAGCCATGCATTTCGTGAACACCCTTGGTGCTGAGGCCAGGCCAAAAGGAAGCACCCTGTATTGGTAGTGCTTTCCTTGAAAAAGGAACCGAAGGAACTTTCTGTGAGTTGGATGGATGAGAACATGAGTGTACGCATCCTTGAGATCTAGAGAACAAAGCTAATCTTGACTCTGAAGTATGGCAGCAGAGTTCCCAGAGAAACCATTTTGAATTTCTCTTTGAACAGGAATTTGTTCAATACTCTGAGGTCTAAAATCGGTCTGTGTCCCCCGGTTTTCTTTGGGATAAGGAAATAGGGGGAGTAAAACCCTGTACCCTGTTGAGGAATGGGTACTTCTTCTATTGCCCCTTGGGCAAGAAGCATAGTGAACATAAGAACATAAGATATGCCATACTGGGTCAGAACAAGGTCCATCAAGCCCAGTATTCTGTTTCCAACAGTGGCCAATCTAGGTCATACGTACCTAGCAGTTTCCGCAAAGGGACACAGGTTCCACAATGCTTGTACTGGGTCAAGCATTGATATCCTGGGTCCCTTCTTAATAATGGTTTATGGACCTTTCCTCCAGGAACTTGTCCAAACCTTTTTTGAACCCAGCTACACTAACAGCCTTTACTACATCCTCCGGTAACAAATTCCAGAGTTTGATTACACGTTGAGTGAAAAAATATTTTCTTTTATTAGTCTTAAATAGTTTACCCTGTAGCTTCATTGCATGTCCCCTAGTCTTTCTATATTCTGATAAGGTAAACAATCGATCTACGTTTACCCGTTCCACTCCGTTCATTAATTTATAGACTTCTATCATATCTCCCCTCAGCCGTCTCTTTTCCAGGTTAAAGAGCCCCAACCTTTTTAGCCTTTCTTCATAGGAGTAGCCTTCCATCCCCTTTACCATTTTGGTGGCTCTTCTCTGAACCTTTTCTAAAATCGCTATATCCTTTTTAAGATACGGCGACCAGAATTGCACACAATATTCAAGGTGCGGTCTCACCATGGAACGATATAGAGGCATTATAATATCTTTTGTTTTATTTTCCATTCCTTTCCTTATCATACCTAGCATTCTATTTGCTCTCTTGGCTGCCGCTGCACACTGGGCCGAGGGTTTTAACATGGTATCCACAATGACGCCTAAATCTTTTTCCTGGGTGGTGGTTCCTAATGTGGAACCTTGCATCGTGTAACCATAGTTTGGGTTGTTCTTCCCTAGGTGCATAACCTTGCACTTGTCCACATTAAATTTCATCTGCCATTTTGATGCCCAGTCTTCCAATTTATCAAGATCCTCTTGCAATTTTTCACAATCCTCTTGGGTTTTAACAACTTTAAATAGTTTTGTGTCATCTGCAAATTTGATAACCTCACTCGTTATTCCACTTTCCAGGTCATTTATGAATATGTCAAAAAGCAGCGGACCCAGCACAGATCCCTGGGGTACACCACTATTCACCTTTCTCCATTGGGAAAATTGGCCATTTAGCCCTACCCTCTGCTTTCTATCTTTTAACCAGTTCCTGATCCACAATAGTACACTGCCTCCTATCCCATGACTCTTTAGTTTTGCCAAAAGTCTCTGATGAGGGACCTTGTCAAAGGCTTTCTGAAAGTCCAGATACACAATATCAACCGACTCACCTTTGTCCACCTGTTTATTCACTCCTTCAAAAAAACATAACAGATTAGTAAGACAAGATCTTCCTTGTCTAAAGCCATGTTGGCTGTCTCCCATTAGGTTGTGACTATCTACATACTGAGTAATTTTATTCTTTATGATGGTTTCTACCATTTTTCCCGGTACTGACGTCAGGCTCACCGGTCTGTAGTTTCCCGGATCACCCCTGGAACCCTTTTTAAAAATTGGTGTTACATTGGCGATCCTCCAATCTTCAGGTATTAGAGATGATTTTAATGATAGTTCACAGATTACTGATAGCAGTTCTGCAATCTCATATTTCAGTTCTTTCAACACCCTTGGATGTATACCATCCGGCCCAGGTGATTTGCTACTCTTCAGTTTATCTAATAGTTGTAATACATCTTCCCGATGTATCGATATTTCCTTCAATTCTTCCGCACCTTTAAATACCACTTCAGTCATGGGTAACATCCCTACATCTTCCTCAGTGAAGACCGAAGCAAAGAATTCATTCAGTCTCTCCGCTATCGCCTTGTCTCCTCTTAGTGCTCCTTTAACCCCTTTATCATCTAATGGACCAACTGACTCAGGTCTAGTATGGGCCTGAGGCCTCCAATTCTCTTTGGGACAAGGAAGTATCTGGAGTAGAAGCCTTTTCCCCATAGATGTTTGGGTAAAGTCTCTACTGTGTTGTCCCTGAGCAAACCTGTGAGCTCTGAGAGAAGAGTCTGGTGAAGGAGAGGTCGCACTGGCTTTCCTGGAAAGAATCTGGGTGGTACCTGCTGTAGGTGGAGGAAGTATCCCTCCCTTACCACCAGCAGTACCCACTGGTCTGAAGAGAACCTGGCCCACCTGTAGGCAAAGAGTGCCAGGTGGCCACATGTGGGCTGGTGAAGGTCTCACAGGGGAGGGGAGGCCCTGCACTGGGAGTCAAAAGCTCCTCCCAGGCTGGGTGAGAGCTGGGGCCTGGGGCTTCTGTACCTTTGGTTTCTGGGCCACATGGTTTTGTCTATTAGGGTGACAGCCCTGCTGCAGGCCCAAGAAGGCTGGTCTTGGTGACTCTGATGAAAGGGCCCCTTTTTTCTCAGGAACAGGGGTCTTTTCCCCAATGGTTTCTTAAGGGGGAAGGAGAAAGGTATTTTTGGAGAGCCTCTGTCGAATCACCACTTTGGCCTCAATCTTGGCCGCCTTGTCAGCCATAGGTTTGCTGAACAGGTTCTCCCCGGTACAGTGGACGTTGAGCAGCTTGTCTTGGACCCACTGCTCAAGATCCAAAGACTGCAGCCAGGCTTGGCACCAGATGCCAATACCAGCTGCTACTACCCGAGCCGCTGACTAGAGGACATCATAGGCCACCCGGGAAAGGAACTTAGAGCAGCCTTTGATCCCGTAAGTCAGGGATTGGAACCATTGTCAGCAAGCCCTGCTGAAAATCTGGACAACTCCTGGGTTAGGGTCTTGAGGTACATGCCTATGTATAACTCATAGGCCTGGATCCGACACTCCAGCATCGAGCCCTGGTAGAACTTGCGCCCAAGAGCATCGAGGGTTCTACCAGGGGGAACAGAAGAATGGGTGTTCTGGGTCTTAAGGTTTTGCATGTTGACTCGACAACCGTGTAGTTAGGTGGGAGTTGGGGTTTGTGGAACCCCAGCCCTTTCTTGACATGGTACATGGCATAGAGGCACCAGCTGAACATGGGTACCAATACTGGGGTTTCCCCACATTCTCAACAGAAGCCGCTTGAGGCACCGTGAAAGTCTCCTTGGGGGGAGACTTGAACTAGAGAATCCCCAGCTCTTCGGTACATAGGTCCTCCCCTGCCTCGGTTTGCACTGAGAGGGCTCTGGTAATATCCCTGACAAAGTCATGGAAGGCCACGTCCTCTGAAGGAGAATGGCACCGTGGGAGATGGGTCAGAGGATGTCTCAGTGCCATCAGGTTTCTGGGGATGCCTCGTCATTGGTCTCCCATTCGGAATCGAGGGGTGACGAAGAATCCAAGGCCCTATGACTCCTTGCCTTGAGGACAATGCAGAGGGTTTGGGGCCTCCGGAGGATCTGGGGTCCTTTATTGTGGAAACTGGCCGGGGAAGATCGGAATCCCGAGGAACGGGACTAGGACTTCGATCGGTGCCAAGGGCCCATAGTCGTAAAGCTTTGTTGCATAACGACAGAGAGCCTGTTCCGCCCTGCTTTTCACATAGAACATGGCTACTTGATTGTCGGTCTGGACTAGCTGAGCTGGGCTTGGAATACTCGAAGAGCAAGGAAGATTACTCTGAGTTCTAAAAGGTTTATGTGAAGACAAGCCTCTTCTGGGGTCCAGAGACCGTGAGTGGAGAGATCGTGCAGGTGGGCCCCCCATCCCAACTGGGACGCATCTGTTGTTAGAGTGGCCTGGAATAGGGGCTGCTGGAAAGGAAAGCCTATGAGAAGGTTTTCCAGTGATTGCCACCATTGGAGGGACGAAATAAGACGTTTTGAGTTTCTTATTTTGTCTGACAGGTGACCTGAGGCCTGTGTCCACTGAAAGAATAGAGTCCACTGGACTGCTCGCATGTGAAGACAAGCATAGGGAACCACATGTACAGTAGATGCCATATGTCCCAGTAGCTGAAGCATTTCTCGAGCAGTTAGGGAGGCTTTTACCGCTGCTTGGGAAGCTAGTTGCACTATACAAAGTCAGCGGGGCTGTGGAAGGAAAGCCCTTGATTGTCTGGTATCTAGGCGAGCTCCTATGAATTCTAGGGACTGAGAAGGAGTGAGATGGGATTTTGGAAGGTTTATGACCAATCCCAAGTAATGTAGAACTCAGCATTGTGCGAAAAAGAGCAGAGTTGGCTTCTGGAGCTGTGGGTGCTCGAATGAGCCAGTCGTCCAAGTAAGGGAAGACAAATATCCCCAGAGTCCGTAGGAATGCAGCTACTGTTGCCATGCATTTTGTGAAAACTCTTGGGGCAGAAGTCAGACTGAAGGGAAGAACGCTGTATTGGAAGTGTCTTCCCTGGAAAAGGAATCGAAGGAACTTCCTGTGACCTGGATAGATGAGTATATGAGTATACACATATATGCATCCTTTAGATCTAGAGAACATAGCCAATCCTGACTCTGAAGGTATGGCAGACGTGTTCCGAGAGAGATCATTTTTTTCATTGTGCGAGTAAGAGCACAGTTGGCTTCTGGAGCTGTGGGTGCTCGAATGAGCCAGTCATCCAAGTAAGGGAAGAGGAATATCCCCAGAGTCCGTAGGAATGCAGCTACTGCTGTCATGCACTTTGTGAAAACTCTTAGGGCAGAAGCCAGACCGAAGGGAAGAACCCTGTATTGGAAGTGTCTTCCCTGAAAAAAGAATCAAAGCCTCTTCCTGTGATCTGGATGGATCAGTATATGAGCATAAGCATCCATTAGATTTAGAGAACATAGCCAATCCTGACTCTGAAGGTATGGCAGATGTGTTCTGAGAGAAATCATTTTGAATTTTTCTTGGAACAGATATTTGTTCAATTCTCTGAGGTCCAAAATGGGTCTGTGTCCCCCTGTTTTCTTTGGGATGAGAAAAAAGGGAGAGTAGAACCCCGTACCCTGTTGAGGTATGGGTACTTCTTCTATTGCTCCCTGGGCAAGTAGTATTGTGACCTCCTGACTCAGAAGATTGGCGACAGGGGTTTGAGAATTGAACTGTCTTATGATTGTAGGAGGGGGGTATGCTGTGAAAATGAAGTCTGTACCCCTCTCGTACAATGGACAGAGTCCAGTGTTCTGATGTTATTTGGTGCCATCTGCGGGCAAACTGACATAATCTGCCTAGGATGGTAGAGGGTTCTGGACCCTGCCGGGCCGGAAGGCTAAATTCTCTAGAAAAGAGTCAAAGCCCCTGAGCAGGCTGAGCCTGCTGAGCTGGCTGAGCTCTTGGGACTTTTGGTTTCTTCTGTTGTCTAGTTGCTGTTGTCCCTTTTGGGCAGCATGGACTGGACAGTGATCCTGCTGGGTATCAGAAGGTTAAAACTTCTTTTTCTTCTAGAAAAAGGATTTTTTATTAGATCTTTTCTTTGCTGGGTCAGCAGTAAACTTTGACAACTTGTTCAAGGTAATATTGTCAGAATCAATCTCATTAGCCAATTCTTGCCAAAGAGATTTTCTCCTGTGCAAGGAATGTTTCCCAGTTTATCTTGTACCCAAATTTCCAAGTCTGATGCCTGAAGCCAGGCAATACGACATGCACCAATGGAGATAGCAGAGGTTCTGCTGGTGCATTCAAAGCAATCAGACTGCACGGTTGACAAACTTGGAAACATCTTGGGCATGTTTGACCAGAGCAAGAAACTCCTGCCTTTTATCATCAGGAAGAAGGGGGCTCATAAGCTCCAAGTCTCCTGTAACCTCTTTGAGGAACATCCCCATGTATAGGATGTATGAGCTGATTCTAGCTGAGGGCATGGAAGCTTGGAAGCATCGACACCCAAAAGCATCGAGAGTTCTGGACTCGCAGCCTGGAGGATTGGAAGAATGTCTTTTTGCACTCTTGATCCTGTGCATGGCCAATTCCACTACCATTGAATGGTGTGGTAACTGAGTGTTCTGAAAGCCAAGACAAGATGGAACTCGGTACATGGTATCGAGTCTGCAAGAGTGTGGAGATGTGGTTAAAGGAGTCTCCCACATTCTCAGCATGAGATCATGAAGGATCTTATGAATGGGCAAATTAGCTGCCACTTTAGGAGTTTTAGTCTAACTCTTCTGCCCTAGGCTCCTTTTCAGGAGCCACTGTGATTGCAAGGCCTCAAGCCACATCACGAATAAAATCCTGGAAGGACAAATCCTTTGGAGGAGACATTCTACGCTGAGGAGAAGGAGATGGATCCTCCGGAAGAAGTGCTCTGGTATCGGCAGAGTCATCGGAGTCATCGGAATATTCAAAATATCTCTCATCCCGATGTTCGTGCAAGGCACGCTACCGGTATCGATTGAAGTTGGTATCGAGGTGTCTCGGTACCGATCCTTCGATACCGGGGTAGGACTCTAGACTCGGCATGGGGGGTATACCTGCCGAGGCCGGTGCCGATACCAATACCGATGTCGGTACTGTTGCCTGTTGAACAGTCTGAAGCTGTTTCAACGATACTGAAGCCGTTAGAAGAGCTGCTAGACTGCATTCGATAGCAAGAAATCTTTGATCTATCGCTCCTGCCGATGCTTGGGTGGAAGCTTCGAGAACATCCTGGAGCCCCATTAGTGCTTTGGAAGCTGAAGCCTCCTTCCAGGGTTGTTTTGCCGGTGAACTTTCCTCAAGGGCAATGCCGATGGCATCTAGATACTTTGAAGGAGATCTACCCTTTGAGGACCGGCTATTCTTTGCAGACTTATGTTTAGTTACCTGAGATCCATGGGAGGAAGATGAAGCCCTGGAAGACGTTGATGCAATGGACATCGCATCTGTGGCAAAAAGGGTACAGAGTTTTGCAGCACCATTCTGCAGTCCCCTTTTGGTCATCTTTCCACAGGAGAGACACCCCAGTGGAGAATGGTCAGGTTCTAAACATTTGAGACACCAGTCATGGGTGTCGGTGACGGATATGGTACCGCCACCACACTTAAAACATTTTTTTAAAACCAGTGGCTGTTTTTTCCATTGTAAAAGAAAAATGGGCCTAGTGCCTAAAATGGCACCTAGCACCGAGAGGGAAAAGGCTTTTTTTTTTTTTTTTTAGTAAAGAAGAAAAGAGAACCGGCGGTACCGGTAGGCGTCGAATGAAGGCAGACGCAACCACAAAAAACAAAGAAGTAAGAAAGAATTTTCTGCGGTGACAGGGTATGTGACCTGTCGGGCCGCGGAAAACGAAAAACTGACGAAGGAGAGTGGGAAAGGCGGGAAGACAGCACACAGGCGCTGTGGGATGCTCCCAAAAGCTTTCCTATTGGACGCTGGGAGTGTTCCTGCGCAGGCTCCGTCGGTACCGATGATACCCATATGTGAAGACTACATTCCTGCTTGTTCCTGGAGATTATAAATGCATCCTCCTCACTCACAAAGCACTTCACTCCCACTAAGAAACCTGCCTCAAATCCCTGCTATAGAAACCTCCTACAAGCAGACTACGAAGACATACTAAAATCAACAGACATACCACAATCTAAAACTAAATATAACCAACATGCTACAAAGCTTTTCATCTCCTTCCCTATTGAACTCCCTTCCTGACACGCTAAGAAAGATTACCAGTCTCCCCGCCTTCCACAAATACTTGACAACCCAGCTATTCACTAAATATTTTGGTTCCTCCACCTAACCCCCCCTTCAACATGACACTACCGAAACAGACGCACAACTGTAAATAGTTGTTTGAACATACCATTTAGTGTCAACATTTGTATATAGTATTCTACTATGTAAACTATATAAGCCTTAATATTATCGTTTTTATCAAATTGTTGAACTGTTTCAATTGTAACTGTTACTCTTGTTCCTTGTACGGCATATGTTCATTGTAAAACGTTCTGTTCCTTGTAAATTGCTTTGACTTGGTGAAAAGCAGTGTATAAGCCTAGCTAAATAAAATAAATAAATAAATAAATGAATCCCAATAAACTCCAACTGACGCAATTAACAAATTTGTTAAAATGTATCAAAAACTGATGACCACAATACTTGAATGGTAGTAATCTGCACCAATCTTTTTGCTCTGGCCTGGAACATGAACTTATCCAACCTTATCCATATCCCTCTCCTCCCCCCCCCCCCCCCACCCCACTCTCCCGTTTTCATGCGCCCTATGGAACGCATGCTCAGTCATTAAAAAAAACACTTTCATTCATGACCTTTTTATCTCCAATGCCCTACACCTTTTTGCCTTGACCGAGACCTGGCTCCCCCCAGACGACACCGCATCCATTACCTCTCTGCTATGGGGGCTAGCAGTTCTCCCATACACCTCGATCTACTTGTCGCGGTGGTGGCGTTGGCCTCCTACTCTCTCCCTCCTGCCAATTCCAACCCCTCCCACCACCCCAACCATACTCCCCCTTCTCCTTTGAAGTCCTCTCCATTCGCCTCCTCTCACCACTTCCCCTCCGAATAGCTGTTATTTATCGCCCACCGGACAAATCCAAATCAACCTTCCTCTCCGACTTAGACTCCTGGGCTTTCTGCCTTTATGGATCCCTCCTCCCCCACTCTTATTCTTAGCAATTTCAACATTCACATCGACAAATCCTCTGACCCCCATACCTCAAAGTTCCTCGCTCTTACCTCCTCGTTTGACCTCCAACTTTGCTCCAACTTTGCTCCACTGCCCCCACACATGCGTGGATGAGACAATGGTGCAGAGATGAGGGGTTCGGATTTGTTAGGAACTGGGGAACATTCTGGGGAAAGGAGGGGCTCTTCCGAAGGGATGGGCTTCACCTTAACCGGGATGGAACCAGGCTGCTGGCATTAACCTTTAAAAAGGAGATAGAGCAGCTTTTAAACTAGATAATAGGGGAAAGCCGACAGTCGCCCAAGAGCGCATGGTTCGGAAGAATGTATCCTTGAAGGATACTACAAAAAGCAGAGAGGTTCCAAAAAAGAGTAAAGTAGCCCAAATGCCCTCGAGTATGGAGCAGACAGAACTTAAAGATCCCAAATTACCCATGTCTACCAATAGCCAAATTAATATGAATAAAATACAGTCTCTAAAATGCTTGTATGCAAATGCTAGAAGTCTACAAAACAAGATGGGAGAGTTAGAATATATAGCACTAAACGAGAGGTTAGATATGATTGGAATATCAGAGACATGGTGGAAGGAGGACAACCAGTGGGACACTGTGATACCTGGGTACAATCTATATCGAAATGATAGAGCTGATCAAATTGGTGGAGGGGTTGCGCTCTATGTTAGAGAGGGCATTGAATCAGAAAGGATTAAAGTTTTGCAAGAAACAAAATTTGCTGTAGAATCTCTATGGATTGAAATTCCATGTAAAAAGGGGAAGGCGATGGCAGTGGGGGTGTACTATCGTCCGCCTGGCCAGAATGAACAAATGGATGATGAAATGCTCAAAGAAATCAAGGAAGCTAGCAAAAGTTAGTGTGCAGTAATAATAATGGGTGATTTCAATTACCCCGGCATCGACTGGGTCAGTGTCACAACAGGACATGCTAGGGAGATAAAGTTCCTAGATGAAATAAATGACTGCTTCTTGGAGCAGCTGGTTCATGAACCGACCAGAGGGGAAGCAATATTAGACCTAGTCCTTAGTGGAACACCAGATGTAGTGCAAGAGATAAGGGTGTTGGAGCCACTTGGCAATAGTGATCATAGCATGATCGCCTTTGATTTAATTAGTGGAGGAGGGATAGTAAGGAAATCCACAGTACTACCCTTTAACTTTCGAAAGGGAGACTATGATAGAATGAGGAAAACAGTTAAGAAAAAACTAAAAGGAGCAGTTGCAAAGGTTAAAGACGTACATCAAGCTTGGGTGTTGTTGAAAAATACTATCTTGGAAGCCCAGACCAGCTGTATTCCACGCTTTAAGAAAAGTGGAAGGAAGTCTAAAAAATTGCCAGCATGGTTTAAAGCTGAGGTCAGAGAGGCTGTTGTTGCCAAAAAAGCATCTTTCAAGAAATGGAAAAAAGAGCCAAATGATGAAACCTGGAAACAGCACAAGCACTGGCAAGTCAAATGCAAGGCATTGATAAGGCAGGCAAAGAGAGAATTTGAGAAGAAGCTTGCTGCGGAAGCAAAAACGCGAAATAAAGACCTTTTCAAGTACATTCGTAGCAAAAAACCCGTGAGAGAGTCAGTTGGTCCATTAGATGATAAAGGGGTTAAAGGAGCACTAAGAGGCAACAAGGCGATAGCGGAGAGACTGAATGAATTCTTTGCTTCGGTCTTTACTGAGGAAGATGTAGGGATGTTACCCACGACTGAAGTGGTATTTAAAGGTGTGGAAGAATTGAAGGAAATATCGATACATCGGGAAGATGTCTTACAACTATTAGATAAACTGAAGAGTAGCAAATCACCTGGGCCGGATGGTATACATCCAAGGGTGTTGAAAGAACTGAAATTTGAGATTGCAGACCTGCTATCAGTAATCTGTGAACTATCATTAAAATCATCTCTAATACCTGAGGATTGGAGGATCGCCAATGTGACACCAATTTTTAAAAAGGGTTCGAGGGGTGATCCGGGAAACTACAGACCGGTGAGCCTGACATCAGTACCGGGAAAAATGGTAGAAACCATCATAAAGAATAAAATTACTCAGCATATAGATAGTCATGACCTAATGGGAGACAGCCAACATGGCTTTAGACAAGGAAGATCTTGTCTTACTAATCTGTTATGTTTTTTTGAAGGAGTGAATAAACAGGTGGATAAAGGTGAGTCGGTTGATATTGTGTATCTGGACTTTCAGAAAGCCTTTGACAAGATCCCTCATGAGAGACTTTTGGCAAAACTAAAGAGTCATGGGATAGGAGGCAGTGTACTACTGTGGATCAGGAACTGGTTAAAAGATAGAAAGCAGAGGGTAGGGCTAAATGGCCAATTTTCCCAATGGAGAAAGGTGAATAGTGGTGTACCCCAGGGATCTGTGCTGGGTCCGCTGCTTTTTGACATATTCATAAATGACCTGGAAAGTGGAATAACGAGTGAGGTTATCAAATTTGCTGATGACACAAAACTATTTAAAGTTGTTAAAACCCAGGAGGATTGTGGAAAATTGCAAGAGGATCTTGATAAATTGGAAGACTGGGCATCAAAATGGCAGATGAAATTTAATGTGGAGAAGTGCAAGGTTATGCACCTAGGGAAGAACAACCCAAACTATGGTTACACGATGCAAGGTTCCACATTAGGAACCACCACCCAAGAAAAAGATTTAGGCGTCCTTGTGGATACCATGTTAAAACCCTCGGCCCAGTGTGCAGCGGCGGCCAAGAGAGCAAATAGAATGCTAGGTATGATAAGGAAAGGAATGGAAAATAAAACAAAAGATATTATAATGCCTCTATATCGTTCCATGGTGAGACCGCACCTTGAATATTGTGTGCAATTCTGGTCGCCGTATCTTAAAAAGGATATAGCGATTTTAGAAAAGGTTCAGAGAAGAGCCACCAAAATGGTAAAGGGGATGGAAGGCTACTCCTATGAAGAAAGGCTAAAAAGGTTGGGGCTCTTTAACCTGGAAAAGAGACGGCTGAGGGGAGATATGATAGAAGTCTATAAATTAATGAACGGAGTGGAACGGGTAAACGTAGATCGATTGTTTACCTTATCAGAATATAGAAAGACTAGGGGACATGCAATGAAGCTACAGGGTAAACTATTTAAGACTAATAAAAGAAAATATTTTTTCACTCAACGTGTAATCAAACTCTGGAATTTGTTACCGGAGGATGTAGTAAAGGCTGTTAGTGTAGCTGGGTTTAAAAAAGGTTTGGACAAGTTCCTGGAGGAAAGGTCCATAAACCATTATTAAGAAGGGACCCAGGATATCAATGCTTGAACCAATACAAGCATTGTGGAACCTGTGTCCCTTGGGGAAACTGCTAGGTACGTATGACCTAGATTGGCCACTGTTGGAAACAGAATACTGGGCTTGATGGACCTTGGTCTGACCCAGTATGGCATATCTTATGTTCTTATGTTCTTATGTACATGGCCACTGCCTTGACCTAATACTCTTCTCCAACTCCTCTCCTTCAAACTTCCGCAAATCAATCCTTCCCTCATCTGACCATCACCTCTTAACATTTACTCTTCAGCTTCCGCCATCCCAACCCTGACCTGTCTCCTCCGACCTATTTAGAAACCTTAATAATATTGATCCCGACTCTCTCCTCCACCATCTCTCCATCTCTTTCTTCCATTTTAACCTCTAAGTCCGTCGACGAGGCATTATCTTCATACAATGCCGCATTATCCTCAGCCCTTGACACTCTTGCCCCTCCCACCCCACGTCCTATCAAACGATCTACTCCCCAACCCTGGCTTTCACCCACAAACCGCTAACTACGCATCTGCGCCCGTTCTGCCGAACGAGCTTGATCCAAATCCCGCTCCCCGGAAGACCTTCTACACTTCAAATTCACGCTTGACTCCTTTCAGTCAGCCTTAGCACTTGCCAAACAAGATTACTACATCCATCTGACCAACTCCCTTGCCTCTGATCCTCGCCGTCTCTTTAATACCCTCAATTCTCTCCTCAAAGTCCCCCCGATCCCGCCCTCCCTTTCTGCCCAAAAGAGTCGTTTTTGGATGTCGACTTTTTACTCTTTTTGATTAATAAGCTTGGGTTAGTAATTTTGTCTGTGACGTCCACATCCCGTTGCCATTTATTCACTGCACATGCGCTGGCGTTTTTTTGAAAACAGCTGATTCTTTGCGGAAGGCTGACAAATTTGTTGTAATCGGCAGCGTTGCTTTTTTGCTTGCAATTGTTTTCAGTGGCGAATTTCAGAGTCTACACATTAGTGAGTTAAATGGTTTATTTAGATGATATTTTGTTTTCCTTTATTCGTTGTTTTGAATGGAGGCTTTATTTTTCTTCTGCTTGTTTTGTTCCTTCCAGCGCATCGCATGCCGACGTTTATGCCTGCTATTAGTGAGTAAAGCTTTTTGTTTACAATCCGTTCCTTTTTGCTCCTTACAATGTTTTGACATGGTGGTGATTGGAGGTGATATTGGTGGTACCATCCTAATATGGTTGCAATACCTTCATTTGCTTAAAGAGCTTTTTTGTTTTTGATTTTGTATTGATCAGCTCAGTATCCGAGGAAGTATGTTTTCTCTCCCTTCCCCATACCGTTGACAATGAATATACCCATTCGGTGAAACATATACATGGTTGGTTAAAAGTTTTACAGATGGATTTTTAATATTGGTCCGTTCCAGACTCACTCCTTCTCTCTTTCCTTTTAACTTATAGATTTTAGTGAGAGGTGACCACTGTTTACTGGTAAGACACGTGTCTTTATAATGCACCCTTTTAGTATAGTCCTGTCCCCATGAGGTTTGCACTTTCATATTTATTCTTCCAATTGTTTTTAATTATTTATGGAGTTGTCATCTTTTATGATTTACTTTGTTCTTATTAATATGGTCTTGTCCCTATTGTATTTGCATATTTATTATTTGCTTTTTAATTATTTATGAGGGCCTCATGTTTTCTTATCATGTTTTTATGATTCACTTAGTTTCTATTATTATGGTTTTATCTTTATTGTATTTATTTATTCTTTGTTTATTTATAAGTGCCTTAATTTTTTTTATGTACATCTGAGTTTTTGTGGCCTTTTTGAAGCAATGTTCTTATATAGCGTTCCAACATTTTGGTTTTATTATACAATATTTATTTGGTTTTAGATTTTTGCATGTTCTTAATGTTTTATTAATGTATTGATTGTTGGCTGATTATTTAATATGGATATAAAGTATTATCATTTTATTAATATTTTTTTGTTTTTAGTTGCCTTTATCCCTGAAGAAGTACTAACGAAACACGGCTTGTGTCGGGTTGGCAATATTTGTTGATATTGTTAATAAAATTTATTTTAAATTTATTGATCTATATCCTTTGTCCTTAATTCTACACCACGTTCTCTGACTGTGTGCAAAACCTAGCTGACTACTTCCACGGCAAAATCCACAAGATTATCCTACAATTCCCTACCCCCTTCTATCTCCCCTCCCCCCATCCATACTCCCTCTGCCACCCTCTCCTCCTTCCCTCCGATCTCTGAGGAAGAAACCACACTCCTTTTGTCCTCCTCCAAACCCACCACCTGTTCATCAGACCCTATCCCCACCCATCTCCTACGTTCCATCCCCCTCACCATTGTCCCCTCTATCACTCATATCCTCAACCTTTCACTCTCCACTGCAACTGTCCCCGTTGACTTCAAACATGCTGTTGTCACACCCCTCCTCAAGAAACCCTCACTTGATCCCACATGCCCTTCTAACTATCGACCCATCTCCCTCCTTCCCTTCATATCCAAACTATTAGAACGACCAGTCCACCGTCGCTGCCTCGACTTCCTCACCTCCCAGGCCCTCCTGGACCCACTTCAATCCGGCTTCCGTCCCCTACATTCCACTGAAACGGCACTCACAAAAGTAAAAAATGACCTGTTCCTGGCTAAATTCAAGGCCTCTATTCTATCCTCATCCTTCTTGACCTTTCTGCTGCCTTTGACACTGTTGACCACGACCTTCTCCTCATCACCCTCTCCTCGCTTGGCTTCAAGGACTCCGTACTATCCTGGTTCTCCTCCTACCTCTCCCATTGCTCATTCAGTAGATGCTCTGGTGGCTCCTCCTCCTCCCCTACCCCGCTCCACGTAGGTGTACCCCAGGGATCTGTCTTGGGCCCCCTCTTCTTCTCTCTCTATACCCAAGGCCTTGGTGCGCTTATCTCCTCCCATGGCTTTCAGTACCATCTTTATGCCAATGACTCCCAAACCTACCTCTTTACACCTAATATTTCTCCGGCAACCCAGTCCAAGATCTCTGCCTGTCTTTTGGACATCGCTGCCTGGATGTCTCATCACCAATTGAAATTGAACATGGCCAAGACTGACCTCCTTGTCTTTCCACCTAACTCCTCCCCCCCATTTCCCCCTCTCTCAATCCATGTGGTTGGATCTATCATCCTTCCTGTTCCCTCGGCCTGCAATCTAGGGGTTATCTTTGACACCTCTCTCACCTTCTCCGCTCATATCCAGCTTGTAGCTAAGACCTGCCGCTTCTTTCTTTTCAATATCAGCAAAATCCGCCCCTTCCTCTCTGAACACACTACCAAAACGCTTATCCACTCCTTAATCTCCTCTCGCCTTGATTACTGCAACCTACTCCTCGCTGGTCTTCCCATGAGCCACCTCCTTCCCCTCCAATCTATACAAAATCATGCTGCTCGACTAATCTTCTGCCAGCCTCGCCATGCCCACATTACTCCTCTTCTCAAGTCGCTTCACTGGCTCCTTGTCCAGCTCCGCATCCAATTCAAGCTTTTCCTGCTGAGCTATAAATTCATTCACTCTATGGCCCCTCAATACTTCTTATCTCTTATCTCTCCCTACGTCCCCTCTCGAAATTTGCGCTCTGCTAACAAACTACTTCTATCAATGCCTTTCACCTGCACCGCAAACTCCCAACTGCGCTCCTTTCACCTTGCTGCACCTTACGCCTGGAACAGCCTACCTGCGTCTGTGCACCAAGCATTCTCCCTGGCCCTCTTCAAATCCAGGTTGAAGACCTATCTCTTCACCATTGCATTCAGATCCTGACTCCTTCCTCATCTTACCCTAACCCCCGTCAACGTTTACGACCAAACTACAGACCAAATTGTACCACACCGTACCTTGCCCAGAACTGACTAATGCTCTGTACTGTTCTAACTAATGTACTGTTCTAACTAGATTGTAAGCTCTGATGAGCATGACTCTGACGGGCATGGACTGTCTCTTGTATGCTGGCTACCTCTTGTAGGTTAGCTGTGCAGCGCTGCGTGTGTGGCGCTTTATAAGTGCTGAATAGTAATGAACTTGATCAGCCAAGACATCTAGACAGCATAGATATCGGTCATCCAGAGCACGTTCAGATAAACCACAAGGACTTCTAGGCACTTCCTGAACACACAGAAGCTGAAACCTGCGTGGAGCCCAGAGGCTGACTCTTGGAAGACTGGTGTAGACTAGTTTAGATTGGCCTCCAAACACTGTCAGTACAGTATGAGGTAACTCAATGATATGCAAATCCTCTGAAGCATGTATCACTAGATAGCAGAGAGATTCAAATATTTCCCCTTGAAATTCAGTTTACCTGCTTCAACTTTTGAATCTCTGTGGTGGTAATTAGTTGGAGGGGTGGAATTTTCCTGTTTCAGGGTTTACCCTTGAATTAAACAGTGAAAATGTTTATTTATTTACATTTCTTTTATACCGCACTATTCAACATCAGTGCGGTTTACATGAAAACTGAAATATACACAGAACATCAAGCTGTTCTGTGTTTACAGAGAACAGGAATAGAAACTTGGATAACATGGGGGTAACTATTTACATACACGCGTCGAGACAGTACATGTTAAACATTACTCGATGGTCATGGACAGCTTGCTGGGAATGTTGGTATAGATATATTCTCTAGGGGAAGCGGCTTGCAGCGTTGTTGTCTGGGTAGTATTTGAGGAAATGACCAAAAAACATGAAAGTGACAAAAGTTGGATCACTCAGCCATTTCAATGGATTTCAAAGACAGCTCCTGGCTAGACCTGCTCATGATAGTGAGGCAGATTTGATGCCCCTCCTGCCAGATCTAAACCTATTCATGTTGATGGCACTGAAACCACATTTGTAGCCACTCTTTGTGACACTCTACAAGGGACATATTCTGGCAGCACTTTGGGGTACCTCATGAGACACTGGCTTGCTTGTCAGCCAAATACTGAAAAATAATTAATGTGAAGTTGAGGGATGAAAGTTCATTTCCAAACAATGAAAAGAGACAGTGAAAAAATGCAATAGAGTCATGAGCACCAGAGAATCTGGGCAATGACCCTGTCACACTAATTATCATTACCCTGTTCTCTGTAAGCGCATTGTGTCGTTGACTCATTGTAGCATTGTTCTGTTCATTGTGAACCACACTGATTTTTAATAGCGCGGTATATAAGAAATGTGAATAAATAAATAAATAAAATGACAAAAACAAATCGTTTTTCAACAATTTAAGTTTATCTAATTAAACTAAGGGCCTGATTCATTAACTTTTTTTCTCACAGAGAGTAGCAGGAAAAGCTTACTTGAATCAAATGCTAAGAAGCAGGGTTGGCCCAACTACTAGGCAAACTAAGCAGTTGTCTAGGACAACAATTTCATAGAAAAAGAGAAAAATGACGACAGAAAAAGACCACATGGCCTATCTACTACTACTACTATTGTTTAGCATTTATATAGCGCTATGCGCGCAGCGCTGTACAGAAATATATGTCCACTGGGGCGGAGAAGCAAAGAGCAGCAACAGTCGAAGCAAAGCAGTGGGTTCTGGTAACCACACAAACAGACTCATCAGTGCATACTTTTACCTGCAAGAATAATGGACAATACACAAATAATCCATTTATCATTACAAAACAAAATTCAATACTTAGATGTATGATGGCCAAATACGCATTATTAAAGAACTGTTGGGAGGGGGGTACGCTAGGGGTTGAAAAGCTAATTGCAAGGGGTGCAGGGATGAAGTTTTGCTAGGGCACCTAATACCCTTGGCACCTGACCTGACAAGAAGAGCAAAACAAGCACATTCTGACTAGAAACTAATCCAGGCTGCCGAAGAGGCAGAGAATTTAGAAAAATATCTGAAGATATAAGATGGCAGTGAAAGTAGCAGTCTGGCAGGATATCATGCTCCTTTCTTCTACTATTACTAATCATTTATGTAGCGCTACAGGACGTATGCAGCGCTTTATAGAGACAAATAAGAGACAGTCCTTTCTCCTAAGAGCTTACAATCTAGTCAAGACAGATAACACAACTGGGGATTATGATATATGTAGGGGAATGGTAGCAAAACACATAGGAGGTGAACAGGAAACTAGGGGATGACTGAATGGATGAAAACAAAACTGCAGCAATGAAAATATCCCTTATCTTAATAAACGCTTTCTAAGAAAGCTCTAGAAGGATCCTCCTACTCTATACATGAAGCAGGTTTTGCAATCAATCAGCATGTCTCATTTTACCTACTTGTCATCAGAAATGATCAGCAACTGTAGATAAGACACAAGGAGGAGGAAATAAGAGAGTTTCCGCAGAAAGCACATAACAGGAGAAATAAGGAAAATGCATACAAAGCATAGAGTTCAGGTTCCTGATCAAAAGCCTCGGTATCAAAGGAAAATTACAAATTTAAATCTGATTTTAAAAAATGAAACAAAAATCAAACACATATTTAACAATCAACAGAAAATTTTGAAAGAAAAAAATATACTGAAATCAAAAATAAGCATGGAGATGGCTCACTCACAACTCACTGCTGAGATGGTAACGAGCAGGAAGCTCCAAGGTATCAATCACAGCCGTCAAAAGTACTGTAAAACAGAAAGAAACTCAATGCAAAGAAATGAAAAAAATAATATCTAACACAAATAATTATAATGTATTGTAAAGGAATTGTAAACATAAAATGTAAAGCAATGAAGGGAAAAAAAACAACACAAATGTTTACATTGGGTTTGATATACAGAGGTTTGCGTGGGTAGCTTAAGGAGTTATTTGGACAAAACATGCCGTTTTAATTCACCCATGCCACCTCATTCCCCCCCCCCCCAAACTACTATCTAGATAAATTTTGTTCAAATTGTGTCCTTATAAAATTTTATTGGACAAAAAGTGTCAGTCTTTCCTGGAGTACTGATAAACAATGGATCGTGAGTGATGGTTAGTCAAAATTGATCTACTAACAAAAAACAAGCATTTTTACACTGCCTATTGGAGTTATTTAAAGACTGATTTTTATGCTAAATCTTAACTGCCAAGCATTTCGCTACAGTAAGCATTTTTTTAGATCACTACTCATTCTGTCTATTCTGCAACATGGCAAACAGGCAAACCTTACCCTAAAATGACGAGGAATCTAGCTCACCTTGGTCTAGAATTTGGCAACTGAGATTTAATGCTAAAAAATGCAGGGTCATTCATTTGGCCTGCAACAATCCGAGGGAGCAGTACAGTGTAGGGGGTGAACTACTTATATCCATAAAAGACAAGTGGGACCTGGGCATGATTGTGTCTGATGATCTAAAAGTAGCTGAACAGGTAGAAAAGGAGACGGCAAAAGCTAGAAGGATGCTTGGGTGCATAGGGAGATGAATGGCCAGCAGAAAAAAGGAGATGATACTGCTTCTATATAGCGTAGTTACTCACCTGTAAAGCACAGTTACTTATTTATTTATTTATTTATTTATATTCTCTTATATACCGCGCTATTCTGCATCAGTGCGGTTTACATTGAACAAACTGAAATTACATTGAACAGGGTATTATAACTTGGAGATAACTATTTTACAGGGAACATGGGCTATGGAGGGTTAAGTGGCTTGCCCAAGACCACAAGGAGCACCTGTGGGACTAGAAACCCCAGTCCTTCCGCCCAAGGTTGCTGTCCTCTAGTGGGATTTGAACCCCCGACCTTCCGGCCTGAAGTACCTTGCCCCAACCACTAGGCCACTCCTCCACTCCACTTACCTGTAACAGGTGATCTCTGGGAACAGCAGGAATTAGTCTTCACATATGGGTACGTCGGTACCGACGGAGCCTGCACGGGAATGCTCCCCAGCATCCAATCAGAAAGCTTTTGGGAGCATCCCTCGCGCCTGCGCGCTGACTTCCCGCCTTTCCCACTGCCTCTCCTCAGTTGAGTTTCATAGCTGAGACAGAAGGAGAGAAAGAGGAAAGGGGATAGATAGATACAACTCCTAGGGGAGGTGGGTGGGTTGTGAAGACTAATTCCTTCTGTTCCCAGAGATCACCTGTTACAGGTAAGTAACTGTGCTATCTCCAGGAACAAGCAGGAATGAGTCTTCACATATGGGGACTCCCTAGCAGATCCCATAAAATGCGTATCTCTGGAACAGGACGGCATTTCCCAAACTTGGATCCCCGGCATCCCCTGAGGGATGGGGGGTAGGAGTTGAATAGAGAAGAGCTGTAGAGGAACAGCGAATCTAAAGACTACAGAAAAAATGAGTCTTTAGAATGTATGTCAAGTATCATTAAAATATTTAATGAACTAGTACAATATAGAGCTTACCTACTGGATTGTAGGAAGTAGAACTGTGATGGAGTGTACTGTAGATGCAGTAGCGGAATCCTCAAGGTAACTTCACAGCAGTGAGGATGAAGTTCTAAACCTGGAATGGGAAGGTGACCCAGGTGTCAACTGGGGTAGGAGAAGAACGGCAGGTCTTCAATGGAAAGCTTTATGGGAAAAAGCTGAAAACTCTTTTAGGTACAGAGTTATTAACATTGAGGACTAAAAGAAGAAGACTGACCGAGCTGGAGAATTAGCCCAGTCCTGAAGGGAAGAGGGGGTATGGAAAAAAGCCCCTATTCCCAAGGAGAACAGAAGTGTACTCAGAAATACTGAAGATGTACACTGTCTTTCCTAGCTGGTAAGAGATAGGAAGACATTGAAGTTTGATACTTCATAGACAGGGAGATCTATAACAAAAATAGAAGCTGTTGACATCACAGCAGTAATTGTGTGTATAACCGCTCCCACTTACTGAGCCGTATGAGAATAGGCAGGTTGACTGTCTGGACCCCTTAAGAAGGTAAAAGCTTTATAGCATAGACAGTTAGGGAGATAGTAGGTAATACATAGCGTCCTATGGACATCTCCCAATGGGCACATATATATATATATATATATGGAGATACATACATATATATATATGTACATATATGTCTAGATATGTGTGATATATATAGATATATTGATATAGATATAGATATATAGATGGGCATGACTTATGCCCACACAGCTTACAGAAATATGTATGTATAGGACATATACATACATGAATATAAGTCTGAGGATACATGCCTGCAACTGAGCCCCACAAAAACATTCACATGGGGAATGTGATGGGAAAAGATTCATCTAATAAGGGGGTGAAAACCACCTGAAGATATATAGAGAATCTATTTCTGCGGTGCAGGAATGTAGTTCAGTGAAATAATCAGTATGGTTGCGTGAAAAAACAGAGGGTAATAGCAGTCTGGCAAGAGCACGTCAGGAGTACTTTAGGACTCTGACATGTCCAAAGGACAAAAAAACGCATAGACTAAGATACCAGGATGACCCAGCCAAGGGACACAGGGGTATCATGTATACTAAAAGAGTATGCGTTGTCCAAGTGGAGCAGAAAAGCATAATGCCAAGCTGTAAGGAAAAAAGGGGTAGATTCCTGCAAGATTGGGAACTCCTTGGACATTCACGCAGAAAAAGCTTGTCTTCTGTATCACAACAGGAGACAAGAGGGTATAAAGAACCCATATAGCCATGGAATGATTATATAAGCTTTTTCAACTATATGGAAAAACCCTCAGAGACAAAGTTCAATGCTCTGTAGCAAGGGCCCATAATAGAAAGCTTCTCTGAAGATTGCAGAGAGCATTGTGCAGGAGAATTAAGACTGAAGTCAGGTGTGCTGCCACATCCTAGGAAAGGATATGGCTAGAAGAAGATAACCTGCAGTGAGTAGTATTATGCAAGATAGTTGAAAGTAGCTTGCAATGAGCACTAAAGTAATCACTGGAACTCCTGCATGCACAGCAACTGAACAAAACAGCAGAGGGGATTCTCCTGTATAAAAACAGAGAGAAAACAGACAAAGGGAGCGGAGATATTCCCGTCCCTGTCTGATGAGTTGTTCAGAGCATGCATTGAAGGATAACAAAAAGTCTACACTGGAAAGAAAGAGAAGTGTTTCAGTATGGTACCAACTCAAGCAGGGGAAACCCTGGAAGAGAGGGGGTTGGAAGGTGACTTACCATATGGTAAGTCAGCTGAAGGAAAAGATGTCCATGTGGGGACAGAAACTATCATGGGATAGTTGTAACCTCCCTTCATAGTAGTAAGAAGGGGAGAATTCTGTAACCCATGGACAAAAGTATCCTAACAGCTTAGCATACTGAAAAAGAAAAAAAACAGTGTAGAGTTTGAAGAATAAACTTCTGCTAAGAAGAAGTTAACTGTACATTGCAACATACAGGAACCTATGGTTGCTGGTTATGATTAGACTGGTTAGAGTCTGGAGACTTCAGAATAGGATGAGATGTCCCTTGCTTGGGTACATCTGGAGGATGGGCAGGAGAAGGGTGAAACCTTCTTTTCTTAGGGAAAGAAGGTTTGGTAGGACATTTCCTACGTCCTGGGGAAAAAGAAGGCTTAGGATGGTTTCCAGAATCAGGGACGTCAGTGGAGCAATGAGCAACCTGACGTAAAGCCTCTCTATTGAAGAGATTTTCTCCAGTACAAGGAAAATTACCCAGTGTATGTTGTGCCCATCTGCTCAAGTCTGAAGCTTGCAGCCAGGCTTTACGATGTGCTCCAATGGCAATAGCAGAGGATCTGCTAACAGACTCAAAAGAGTCTAGAGAAGCACGAGAAAGAAACCAAGAGATATTCCTGCTATGATTAAGAAGCAAGGAATAGTCAGTGGCCTTAGGCTCTGACAAAAAAGGGGACAAAAGAGATAATTTCTCTGTGACCTCCTGAAGTGTCAGACTCATATAAAAAATATATTTATTTTATTTATTTATTTATTTATTTAACTGCATTTATATCCCGCTTTTCACCGGGTCATATGAGATAATTCTTGAAGCCAGCATAGAAGTTTGGAAGGTTTGACGTCCAAAGGTATCAAGTGCTTTAGATGCACGACCTGGCGGATAAGAAGAATGCTTCTTCTTGCTTCTTACCTTCCTCATTGCTGATTCCACTACAATGGAATTATGTGGAAGTTGGTTTTTTTGAAACCCCGGAGAAGGAGGTACCTGATACAGAACATTAGTGGCTGTAGAAGTCGAAGGAACCTTTAAAGGTGATTCCCACATCCTCAGAAGAAGATCCTGCAAAGAATGATGTAAAGGAAGCATTATATTTTCCTTTTCTGCAGGATCTTGGTTAAGAGTAGAGCCAGGAATAGGAATGGCAAGAAAGGTTGCCATGTCAAGGAGAAATTTCTGAAAAGAAGGATCTCCAATGGGAACTATTCATGGGTAAGCTGAGGTTGAAGAAGCAGCTTGAGCACCAGAAGACATACTGGACTGGTGCAGAAAAAGAATCCTGCTAGATGGACAGTGATACTGACAGTTCTGATTCGAGGCAGTTAGTACTGCATCGTCAGTGCCCGGTATCGATTCCAAGCTAGGCATAGAAAGGATCGATGGCACCGATGGAACTGCAGGAATCGACATCGATACCGATACCAGTATCGGAGATGGTAATGTCATCGAAGCAGTAATCGGGGGCTGCTGAAGCGGTACCGAGGTAGCCAGAGAGCCTTGGTAAATATCCTCGGTACTGCGTAGTCGGAAATGATATGGGTCAGTTCCGAAACGCGTTGGTACCAAGTCATCTAGACTGGATATAGATTCTAGACTCGGCGTCGAAGGGAGCGAGTCTATCGATGCATGTCTAGAAGGTACCGACGTCGGTGGTGGTATCGGCGATGCCGATACAGGAAAGTCAGTCGGAGTCGTATCGATTGGTTCCGAAGGTACCGAGGACGTCCGATGACGATTCCTGGTGAAGAGTGGAACACTCGACACCGGCGCCGATGTCGGGGTATTGGTACCGCTCGAAGTCGATACCAACCCCGAGCATGGCGAAGATACAGGAAAGTCAATCTGGGTCCTATCGATCGGCCCCGAAGGTACCGAGGACACCAGATGACGATCCCTGGTGAAGAGTGGAACACTCGACACCGGTGCCGATGCCGGGGTATCAGTACCGCTCGAAGCGGATACCACCCCCGAGCAAGGCTCAGGTATATTCTGTGAGGGGTGAGCCCCAGGAACAACCTGAAACCCCGTAAATGCTTTGGAGCCCGAAGACTCTCGGCCGGGGTTTTATTGCCAATGGGGTCTTGAGGGCAAGGCCGGAGCCGTCATCATGCTTGGCATGAGACTTACCCTTCAAGAATTGGCTAGTCTTAACAGACTGTTTGTGGGTTACCTGATCCTGGAGAGAAGAATAAACCGGTGTCCTCACCTCAGGAGGAAAAACGGCATCGAGGGAAACTCGAAAAAGGGAAGGTCTTCTCCCAATAATACAGCCTGATGGATCAGGGGAAAAAGGGTCAGGACCCAAACAGGTTAGACACCAAGCACTGGAGTCTAAAAAGAAAACTATGTTTCCACAGTGAAGGCACTTCTTAGGGGAAGAAGGCTCCATGTTGGAGAGGCCTGGTAGGCCCAAAATGTTAAGACAAAAACTGAGGAGAAAAAATCTCTCTAATTTTAGAAAAGAAAGGAATAAAGCACCGGCGGTACCGGTATCGGTGGGAAAGACAGCCGCGACCACAAGAAAACAAGGAAATAAGAATTTTAAAGAAAAAAGTTTCTGTGGTGACAGGAGGACATCCTGTCGGCTCCGCAGAAAAACGAAAAACTGAGGAGAGGCAGTGGGAAAGGCGGGAAGTCAGCGCGCAGGCGCGAGGGATGCTCCCAAAAGCTTTCTGATTGGATGCTGGGGAGCATTCCCGTGCAGGCTCCGTCGGTACCGACGTAACCATATGTGAAGACTCATTCCTGCTTGTTCCTGGAGATCAGGTGCTTCCTCCCATGGATCTCTGGCATCCAAAGCAGGATGGTGGGTAGGCGTTGCATTAAGTCTGAAAGAGATGCTGAAGAACAGCTTGGCCAAACAAGGCATCCCGACGGGAGTCCTTGTCTAAACAGTAGTGGGCTGTAAAAGTGTGAACTGAAGCCCAAGTAGCTGCTCTGCAGATGTCGTCTATAGACACAGAATGAAGGTTAGCCATAGAGGCTGCCATGGCTCTCACACTGTGAGCTGTGAAATGGCCCTCGAGAGAAAATCTCCTACTCTCATAAGTGAAGGATATGCACTGTGCAATCCAGTTAGAAAGAGTTCTTTTGGAAACTGGAAGTCCCAAATGACTAGAATCAAAAGCAAAAAAAAGGTTTAGAAGATTTTCGATGTTGCTGTGTTCTTTGCAGGTAAAAGGCTAAGGCTCTTTTACAGTCTAAGGTATGAAGGTTCCTTTCTGCATTGGAGGCATGAGGCCTCAGAAAAAATACAGGAAGTTAAACCACTTGGTTTAAGTGGAAAGGCGAGACCACCTTTGGCATAAAGTGAGGATGAGTCCTAAGAACAACCTTATCATGGTGAAATCTTGTATAAGGGGGATCAGCCACTAAAGCTAGTAACTCACTAATCCGTCATGCAGACGTGATTGCAATTAGGAAGATGACCTTCCATGAAAGGAATTTTAGAGCTGTAGTGGCTAAAAAGGGCAGTTTCATGAGCTGCCCGAGAACAAGGTTCAAATCCCATGCCACCGGTGGTGGTCTAATGGGAGGTTTTGTTAGTAGAAGACCTCTCATAAATCTTGCTATGAGTGGATGAGAGGAAATAGGTTGTCCATGCAGAGGCTTGCAAGAAGCTGCAATAGCACTAAGATGGACTCTTACTGAATTGGTCTTAAGACCAGAATTTGATAAATGAAGGAAATACTCCAGTAACGATTCCAAAGGTATCGCAAGAGGGTTAAGTCCCTTTTGAGAACACCATATAGTAAACAGTTTCCACTTGAAGGCGTATGATCGCCTTGTGGAGGTTTTTCTGGAAGCCTGATGGATATCCTTTACCTGTTGAGAAAGGTTGAGATCATGAAGTTCTAGGCTTTCAGCAACCAGGACCAGAGATGCAGGGACTGGGAATTTGGGTGCCATAGCGTCCCGTTCTCCTTGGAGAAAAGATCTGGAGCACATCCCAACTCCAGAGGTGTAGCCCGAGAGAGATGTAGAAGCAGAGGATACCAAACGTGGAGCTATGAGTATCATATGACCTCTGTCTCTCTGAAGCTTGAACAGTGTTTTGGGGATGAGGGGAATGGGTGGGAAGGCATAGAGGAAGTCTTGACACCAATGAAGGAGGAAAGCATCCCTTGCCTGACAGTTTTGAGCCGGAATTCTGGAACAGAACCGGGGATGTTTGGCATTCTGTGGACTTGTAAAGAGGTCTATTTCTGGGGTTCCCCAGATTTGGAATATTCGGGCAATCTGGTCCGAATGGAGAGACCATTCGTGTGGCAGCAGTACTCAGCTGAGTTTGTCTGCCCAAAGGTTTTGAATGCTTGGAAGATATACCATGAGGAGGTGAATTTGATGCTCTCTGGCGACAGGGGTTTGAGAATTTAACTGTCTTATAATTGTAGGAGGGGGCATGCTGTGAAAATGAAGTCTGTACCCCTCTCATACAATGGACAGAGTCCAATTTTCTGATGTTATTTGGTGCCATCTGGTGGCAAAGTGACAATCTGCCCAGGATGGTAAAGGGTTCTGGACCCTGCAGGGGCAGGAAGGCTAAGTTCTCTAGAAAAGAGTCAAAGCTCCTGAGGAGGCTGAGCCTGCTGAGCTGGCTGAGCTCTTGGGACTTTTGGTTTCTTCTGCTTTCTATTTTGTTGCTGTTGTCCCTTTTGGGCAGCATGGACTGGACAGTGACCCTGCTGGGTATAAGAAGGATAAAACTTCTTATTCTTGTTGAAAAATGTTTTTTTATTAGATCTTTTCTTTGCTGGGTTAGCTGTAGACTTTGACAACCTGTCCAAGGTAATACTGTCAGAGTCAATCTCATTAGCATTTTCTTGCCAATTCTTGCCAAAGAGATTTTCTCCTGTGGAAGGAATGTTGCCCAGTTTATCTTGTACCCAAATTTCTATGAAGAAAGGCTAAAAAGGTTAGGGCTCTTTAACCTGGAAAAGAGACGGCTGAGGGGAGATATGATAGAAGTCTATAAATTAATGAACGGAGTGGAACGGGTAAACGTAGATCGATTGTTTACCTTATCAGAATATAGAAAGACTAGGGGACTTGCAATGAAGCTACAGGGTAAACTATTTAAGACTAATAAAAGAAAATATTTTTTCACTCAACGTGTAATCAAACTCTGGAATTTGTTACCGGAGGATATAGTAAAGGCTGTTAGTGTAGCTGGGTTTAAAAAAGGTTTGGACAAGTTCCTGGAGAAAAGGTCCATAAACCATTATTAAGAAGTGACCGAAGATATCAATGCTTGACCCAGTACAAGCATTGTGGAACTTGTGTCTCTTGGGGAAACTGCTAGGTACATATGACCTAGATTGGCCACTGTTGGAAACAGAATACTGGGCTTGATGGACCTTGGTCTGACCCAGTATGGCATATCTTATGTTCTTATGTTATATCGATCGAAGTCAGCATTGAGGTGTCTCGGTACCGATCTTTCGATACCGGAGATGGACTCTAGACTCGGCCTGGGGGGTATACCTGTCAAGGCCGGTGCCGTCGGTACCGGTGCTTGTTTAACGGTCTGAAGCGGTTTCAATGATACCGAAGACGTTAGAAGAGCCGCTAGACTGAGTTCAATAGCGAGAAATCCTTGATCTATCGCTCCTGCCGAAGCTTGTGTGTCGGTAGCGGTAAAAGCGGCCGGGACCCCAGAGCATGGCACCAGTAGTTCTGCAGAGGTGAAGCCTTGAGAACATCCTTGAGCCCCATTAGTGCTTTGGAAGACGAAGCCTCCTGCCAGGGCTGTTTGCCGGTGAACTTTCCTCAAGGGCAATGCCGATGGCATCTCGATACTTTGAAGGAGATCTACCCTGTGAGGACCGGCTAGTCTTTGCAGACTTATGTTTAGTTACCTGACATCCATGGGAGGAAGATGAAGCCCTGAAAGACGTCGATGCAATGGACATCGCATCTGCGGCAAAAAGGTTACCGAGTTTTGCAGCTCTATTCTGCAGGCCCCTCTTGGTCATCTTTCTACAGTAGAGACAATCCAATGGAGAGTGGTCAGGTCCTAAACATTTGAGACACCAGTCATGGTTGTCGGTGACGGATATGGTACCGCCACACTTAGAACATTTTTTTTAAAACCAGTAGCTGGTTTTTCTATTGTAAAAGAAAAATGGGCCTAGTGTCCAAAATGGCACCTAGCACCGAGAGGGAAAAGGCTTCTGAAGAAAGTACTTCAGAAAAGATATATATATATATATATTTTTTTTTTTTTTTTTTAGGAAAGAAGAAAAGAGAACCGGCTGTACCGGTAGGCATCGAATGAAGGTAGACGCGACCACAAAAAACAAAAAGGAGTACCAAAGAATTTTCTGCGGTGACAGGATATGCGACCTGTTGGCTCCGCAGAAAACGAAGAACTGAAGAGGAAGAGTTGGAATGGCGGGAAGGCAAGCACGCAGGCGCTGTGGGATGCTCCCAAAGGCTTTCCTATTGGACGCTGGGGAGCGTTCCCGCGCAGGCTCCGTCAGTGCCGACGATACCCATATGTGAAGACTACATTCCTGCTTGTTCCTGGAGATAAGTCTTTGGTGTGACCTCATTTGGAGTATTGTGTGCAATTCTGGAGACACTTTTAAAAGCATATAAACAGGTTGGAAATGGTGCAGAGGGTGGCTACTAAAATTTTTAGCGGTCTTCTTTAAAAAGCATATGAGGACAGACTTAAGGATCTTAATATGTATACTTTAGAGGAAAGGCAGGATAGAGGAGATATGATTGAGACATTTAAATACCTCCATGGCATAAATGCACAGGAGGAAGAGCCTCTTTCAATTGAAAGCAAGCTGTGCTACAAGAGAACAGATGATGTGTGTTAAAGGGGATAGGCTCAGGAGTAATATGCAGAAATATTTCTTTACGGAAAGAATGGTAGATGTTTGGAACAGTCTCCCAATGGAGATGCTGGAGATGAGGACAGTATCTGAATTCAAAAAAGCATGGGACAAACACAGAGGATGTCTAAAGGAAAAAAAGGGGACTGTTGTAGTAATTGATATGGAAGGGCAGACTAGATAGGCCATGTGGTATTTTTCTGTTGTCATGTTTCTATGTAACCCCTTTACAATACCGTTTACAGAAATATTGAACAAAACTAGCCCCAAGACTGCCATGAATCACCTTTCTTTCCTAAGAGTGAATTCCATTTATCATCACCCTTTGCTATCCAACCCTTGGCCAGTTCCAGATCTAGTCCACCAACTCCCAGATAACTCCATTTATTTTTCGGACTCTTTTTGATGTCCTGAAATCCTTGTAAGCAAGATCTTAGGCATGTACTTGATTTAATTCTGAAGTCATCCCATCAGATTTGCTTTTGATAGTATCAGCAATTAGGGGGAGGAGTGGCTCAGAGGTTGGGACAGGTTACCTCAGGCCGGAAGGCCGGGGGTTCGATTCCCGCATGGGGACAAGCAACTTCAGGCCGGAGGGACTGGGGTCTCTAGTCCCATGGCCACTCCTTGTGGCCTTGGGCAAGCCACTTAACCCTCTATTGCCTCAGGTACACTTAGATTGTGAGCCCTTCGGGAACAAGGGAAAGAGTAGTTACTCACCTGTAACAGGTGTTCTCCAGGAGCAGCAGGAATCAGTCCTCACATATGGGTGTCATCGACGCCGATGAAGCCCTAGCGGAGCATTTCCCCAGCTTTCCATGAAAGCCTTTGGGAATGCAGGCACGCATGCGCGGTTCCCTTCCCACCTAAAGGTGCCATCTTATCTCAGTCAAATGACATAGCTAAGAAAAGCACACAAAAAAAGAAAAAACAAACTAGGTACAACTGCAACTCCCAGGGGAGGAGGGAGAGTTGTGAGGACTGATTCCTGCTGCTCCTGGAGAACACCTGTTACAGGTGAGTAACTACTCTTTCTCCAGGACCAAGCAGGACATCAGTCCTCACATATGGGTGACTCCCTAGCTCCGGGCTACCGAGGAACCCAGGCTGAACAAGAGAACTCCCTCTAGTCCCAGCATCAAAGAAAGGCTTTTCACTGACACAACCTCCACCGGCAGCCCAACAGAGGGCAGGAGTTGCCTAAACCTCAAAGAGATTCCGGAGTACTGCCTGGCCAAAAGCACTGTCCCTACAGGACTCCCTCTCCAGACAGTAGTGGGCTGCGAAAGTCTGGCTTGAAGACCAAGTTGCAGCCATGCAGATGTCTACCAAAGGTACAGAGCGGAGATGAGCCACTGAGGCAGCCATTGCCCTGACACGGTGGGCCGTGACCTGACCCTGCAAAGGAAGGTCAGCCGCCTTGTAAGCCCAGGTGATACAGTCAACCACCCAGATGGACAAGGAACGCTTGGGACACAGCCAACCCCAACTGATTAAGGTCAAAAGATACGAAGAGCTGAGTAGCCCTCCTGTGCCCCTGTGTACAGTCAAGGTAGAAGGATAAAGACGTCCTACAGTCCAGGGTATGCAGAACTGCTTCAGCCTGGCTTGCATGAGGCTTAGGGAAGAATGTTGGAAGAACCACCTCTTGGTTAAGGTGGAAGGAGGAGACAACTTTAGGGAGGAACTTTGGATGAGTCCTAAGGACTACCCTGTTCCTACAGAAGCGAGTGTAAGGCCTATCACAGACCAGGGCCTGAAGCTCACTCACTCGCCTGGCCGAGGTTAGGGCAACCAAGAAGAGTGTCTTCCAGGACAGGAAGCGTAGGGGGCAAGTAGCCATCGGCTCAAAAGGTGGGCGAGTCAGTTGCTGCAAGACCACATTCAACTCCCACTCAGAAGCAGGACGACGGATTGAAGGCTTGAGCAAAAGCAAGCCTCTGAGAAAGCGGGACACCAAGGGGTGAACCAACAGAGAATGTCCTTCCACTAGTGAGTGGTGAGCTGCTAGAGCTGAGAGGTGGACCCGAACAGAATTGAAGTTAAGTCCCTGATTTAATAAGTGCAGTAAGTACTGAAGCACTACTGGTACAGTACAGGAGAAGGGATCCTCTGTACGTAGCTGACACCACACAGAAAACCTTTTCCATTTGAGAGCATAGGTTTTCCTAGTGGACTGTTTCCTAGAGGCTAGGACAACCTCTTCAACTTCCTGAGGTAGGCCCCAGGGAGCTAAAACTACCCTTGCAGCCTCCAGGCCATCAAATTGAGAGCTTTGAGATTGGGGTGCAGAAGGGAACCCTGATCCTGAGAGAGAAGATCGGGTTGCAACCCCAGAGGCAGTGGGGGATCCACTGCAAGCTGAAGCAGAAGTGCAAAACAAGGCTGTCTCGGCCACCTGGGAGCTACCAGCAGGACCGAGGCCTTGTCATGAAGAATCTTGAACAGGGTTCGGGCCACCAAGGACGTGGGAGGAAACACATACAGGAGGCCCTGAGACCAGGGTATCAGAAAAGCATCCGCTGCTATCCGCAGAGGATTCGGTTGCCTGGAGCAGAACTTTGGCAGCTGTTTGTTCAGGGGACTGGCAAAAAGATCTACCAAAGGAAGACGCCATTTCAGGAAGATCTTCTGAACTACCACAGGATGCAGCTACCTCTCGTGGGGCTGCAGAATTCTGCTCAACCTGTCGGCCAGGTAGTTTTCCTGGCCTGGGAGTTACACAGCCTTGAGGAGCATGTTGTGCTTGAAGGCAAATCAGCAAATGTCCTGTGCCTCCTGACAAAGGAGCCTGGACCCAGTCCCGCCTTGCTTGTTCACATAAAACATGGCTACCTGGTTGTCTGTCTGAACCAGGACAGATTGATGAGCCAGGGCAGGAGAGAAAGCTTTGAGTGCTAATCGAATAGTCCTGAGTTCTAGGAGACTGATCTGCTGTGCGGCTTCCCAGGGAGACCACAGGCCCTGGGTGCACTTGTTCAGACAATGAGCCCCCCAGCCCTGCATGGAGGCGTCTGTGGTCAGTACCACTGTGTACCCAGGAATTTGAAAAGGCACCCCTTTCAGTAAATTGTGTGGGTGCAGCCACCAGTTGAGGGAGTCCAGAAAAGGTCTGGACACCCTTATCTTGTCTCTGAGGCTGCCTGAGGCCTGTGACCTCTGACTCCGAAGGCACCACTGTGCAGGCCGCATATGGAGCCTGGCATTGGGGGTCACATGAACTGTCGAAACCATGTGGCCAAGCAGCCTCAGGCAGAGTCTGGCAGAGACCATTGACCTACTGAGAAACTGTTTTGCCAAGTCCATCAGTCTTTGGGCCCTGTCTGCTGGCAAGAATGCCTTTGCCAGAATAGAGTCCAGCCTTGCCCCTATGAACGCCAAGTTCTGGAAGGGGAGCAAAGAGGACTTTGCGAAGTTTATTACAAACCCCAAGCTTTGAAGAAGAGCAATAGTTCAGAGGGTGGCCTGTCGGGCCTCCTGGCACGTCTGACCTCTTATGAGCAGGTCGTCCAGATAGGGAAAGAGTAGTTACTCACCTGTAACAGGTGTTCTCCAGGAGCAGCAGGAATCAGTCCTCACATATGGGTGTCATTGACGCCGATGAAGCCCCAGCGCAGCATTTCCCCAGCTTTCTAGGAAAGCCTTTGGGAATGCAGGCACGCATGCGCGGTTCCCTTCCCGCCTAAAGGTGCCATCTTAC
Organism: Ichthyophis bannanicus; assembly: GCA_033557465.1. Lineage (NCBI taxonomy): Eukaryota > Metazoa > Chordata > Amphibia > Gymnophiona > Ichthyophiidae > Ichthyophis > Ichthyophis bannanicus. Next base: position 67,292,387 of record CM066033.1, read on the forward strand.
CTCAGTCAAATGACATAGCTAAGAACAGCACACAAAAATGAAAAATAAACTATATACAACTGCAACTCCAAGGGGAGGAGGGAGGGTTGTGAGGACTGATTCCTGCTGCTCCTGGAGAACACCTGTTACGGGTGAGTAACTACTCTTTCTCCAGGACCAAGCAGGAAGTCAGCCCTCACATATGGGTGACTCCCTAGCTGTGGGCTACCAAAGAACCCAGGCTGAACAAGAGGACTCCCTCTAGTCCCAGCTGCAAAGAAAGGCTTTTCACTGACACAACCTCCACCGCTAGCCCAACAGAGGGCAGGAGCTGCCTAAACCTCAAAGAGATTCCGGAGTACTGCCTGGCCAAAAGCACTGTCACTACGGGACTCCCTCTCCAGACAGTAATGGGCTGCAAAAGTCTGGCTTGAAGACCAAGTTGCAGCCCTGCAGATGTCTACCAAGGGCACAGAGCGGAGATGAGCCACTGAGGCAGCCATTGCCCTGACATGGTGGGCCGTGACCCGACCCTGCAAAGGAAGGTCAGCCACCCTATAAGCCCAGGTGATACAGTCAGCAACCCAGATGGACAAGGTACGCTTGGACACAGCCAACCCAAACTTATTAAGGTCAAAAGATACGAAGAGCTGAGTAGCCCTTCTATGCCCCTGCGTACGGTCAAGGTAGAAGGATAAGGCCCTTCTACAGTCCAGGGTATGCAGAACTGCTTCAGCCTGGCTTGCATGAGGCCTTGGGAAGAATGTTGGAAGAACCACCTCTTGGTTAAGGTGGAAGGAGACGACAACTTTGGGGAGGAACTTTGGATGAGTCCTAAGGATTACCCTGTTCCTACAGAAGCGAGTGTAAGGCCTATCACAGACCAGGGCATGAAGCTCACTCACTCGCCTAGCCGAGGTAAGGGCTACCAAGAAGAGTGTCTTCCAGGACAGGAAGCGAAGAGGGCAAGTAGCCATCGGCTCAAAGGGTGGGCGAGTCAGCTGCTACAAGACCACATTCAACTCCCACTCAGGAGCAGGAGGACGGATTGGAGGCTTGAGCAAAAGCAAGCCCCTGAGAAAGCGGGACACCAAGGGGTGAACCGACAGAGAATGTCCTTCCACCAGTGAGTGGTGAGCTGCCAGAGCTGAGAGGTGGACCCGAACAGAATTGGACTTAAGTCCTTGATTGGACAAGTGCAGTAAGTACTGAAGCACTACTGTCACAGTACAGGAGAAAGGATCCTCTGTACGTAGCTGACACCACACAGAAAACCTTTTCCATTTGAGAGCATAGGTTTTCCTAGTGGACTGTTTCCTAGAGGCTAGGACAACCTCCTCAACTTCCTGAGGTAGGCCCCAGGGAGCCAAAACTACCCTTGCAGCCTCCAGGCCATCAAATTGAGAGCTTTGAGATTGGGGTGCATAAGGGAACCCTGCTCCTGTGAGAGAAGGTTGGGTTGTAACCCCAGAGGCAGTGGGGGATCCACCACCAGTTGAAGCAGAAGTGGAAACCAAGGCTGTCTCGGCCACCTGGGAGCCACCAGCAGGACCGAGGCCTTGGTTCTGAAGGATCTTGAAGAGAGTTAGGGCCACCAAGGGCGTGGGAGGAAACGCATACTGGAGGTCCTGAGACCAGGGAATAAGAAAAGCATCTGCTGCTATCCACAGAGCAGAACTTTGGCAGTTGCTTGTTCAGTGGACTGGCAAAGAGATCTATCAAAGGGAGGCCCAATTTTAGGAAGATCTTCTGAACTACCAAAGGATGTAGCTGCCACTCGTGGGGCTGTAGAAAGAGTAGTTACTCACCTGTAACAGGTGTTCTCCAGGAGCAGCAGAAATCAGTCCTCACTTATGGGTTAAGTCATCGACGGAGCCCACGCGGAGCAATTTCCCCAGCTTTCGAAGAAAGCCTTTGGGATTGCAGTGCGTATGCGCGGTCCCCTTCCCGCCCAAGGGTGCCATCTTGCTCAGTCAGATGACATAGCGAAGACAGCAAACAGATAATAAAATGACTGCAACTCCAAGGGGAGGAGGGAGGGTAGTGAGGACTGATTCCTGCTGCTCCTGGAGAACACCTGTTACAGGTGAATAACTACTCTTTCTCCAGGACCAAGCAGGAAGTCAGTCCTCACTTATGGGACTCCCCAGCTCAAGGCTACCAGAGGCCTCAAGCCGAAATTGAGCTCCCTCAAGCTCAACAGCACAGAAGGAATCTTCTCTGAATAAGCATCCGGCCGGTAGCCAAACACCAGGGCCGGAGGGAGGAGTTGCCTAAACCTCAAAGAGATTGTGGAGGACTGCCTGTCCGAAAGCACTATCCCTGCGGGACTCCCTCTCCAGGCAGTAATGGGCCGCAAAAGTCTGGCTGGAGGACCAAGTAGCGGCCCGGCAGATGTCTGCCAACGGAACAGAGCGGAGGTGAGCAACTGACGCAGCCTTCGCCCTGACACGGTGCGCCGTGACTCGACTCTCTAGGGAGAGGCTGGCCGCCCCATACGCCCAGGCGATGCAGTCAGCTACCCAGGTGGACAAAGTACGCTTAGAGACAGGTACCCCCAAGCGATTGGGGTCGAAAGAGACAAGCTGAGCAGCTTTTCTATGCTCACGCGTACGCTCAAGGCTGTTCGGCAGTCCAGGGTATGCAGAACAGTCTCAGCTCGGCTGGTATGCGGCCTGGGAAAAAAGGTCGGAAGAACCACCTCTTGATTGATGTGGAAAGAGGAATCCACCTTCGGAAGAAACTTAGGGTGCGTCCGTAAGACAACCCTATTCTTGTAGAACTTAGTATAAGGGGGCTCCGACACTAGGGCCTGTAGTTCACTAGCACGCCTAGCGGAGGTAAGAGCCACCAAGAAGAGAGTTTTCCATGAGAGGAAACGAAGGGGGCAGGTAGCCATGGGTTCAAAAGGCAGGCAAGTAAGCCTTTGTAAAACCACATTGAGATCCTAGTCGGGAGCCGGAGGGCGCAGCGGGGGCTTAAGCAGGAGCAGGCCCCTGAGGAAGCGCGCCACCAAGGGGTGCGAGGAAAGAGGCTGGCCCTCCACCGGCGAGTGATGCGCAGAGAGGGCACTGAGGTGGACCCTGACAGAATTGGACTTTAGGCCTAGGTCGGAGAGGTGAAGCAAATATTGCAGCACCACCGATACTAAGCAGGCGAAGGGGTCTTCAGAGCGCTGAGAACACCAGACCGAGAAGCGACGCCATTTAAGGGCGTAAGATTTCCGGGTGGAAGGTCGCCGAGATGCCAGGACGACCGCCTCCACCTCCGGGGGGAGCAAGAGCGGAGCTAGGACTACCCTTTCAGCAGCCAGGCCATCAGATGAAGGGCCCGGAGGTTGGGGTGCAGAAGAGTGCCCTGATCCTGGGTCAGGAGATCGGGCTGAAACCCCAGAGGAAGAGGGGTGTCCACCGCTAGCTGCAGGAGCAGAGGGAACCAGGGTTGTCTTGGCCACCTGGGCGCTATCAGGATCACGGATGCCCTGTCCTGGACAACTTTGAACAGCATCCGGGACACAAGCGGCGTGGGAGGGAAGGCATACAGTAGGCCCGCGGACCACGAGATGAGGAAAGCATCCGGCGCTACTCTGAGAGGATGCGGGTGCCGAGAGGAGAACCTGGGGAGTTGCCGGTTCAGAGGACTGGCAAAAAGATCCAAGGTGGGGAGGCCCCACCGGCGGAAGATCTGCCGGACAACTAAGGGGTTCAACCTCCATTCGTGTGGCTGCAGAATCCGGCTCAGTTTGTTGGCCAGGCAATTGTCCTGCCCGGGCAGGTAAACCGCCTTGAGGAGGATGTCGTGGTCGACTGCCCACGAGCACAGTCTCCGGGCCTCCTGACAGAGAAGGAGGGAGCCTGTGCCCCCTGTTTGTTCACGTAGAACATGGCAACCTGATTGTCCATCTGCACCAGTACAGACTGACGAGAAGTGAGGTAAGAGAAGGTCCGCAGAGCCAGGCGGATCGCCCGCAGCTCCAGGAAGTTTATCTGCTGAGCCGCCTCCCAAGGGGTCCAAAGGCCTTGGGTGCGCGCCCCCTGGCAATGTGCTCCCCATCCCAGGAGAGAGCCATCCGTCGTAAGCACCTGGGAGGGTGTGGGAGGCTGAAAAGGCATGCCGAGCATCAGGTTGGGCAGGTGAAGCCACCATTGCAGAGAGGAGACCAGACAGTCGGAGATCTGTAGCAGGTCCGTCAGACTCCCTGTGGCCTGATGCCATTGAGTACGAAGGCTCCACTGAACAGGCCGCATATGTAGGCGGGCATTCGGGGTGACATGGACCGTGGAGGCCATATGACTGAGCAGCTGCAGGAATCGCCTGGCCGGGGCCGGTGACGTGCTGTGGAACCTGCCGGCCAGAGCTATGAGCCTGTCGGCTCGCTCCCGAGGCAAGAAGGCACGAGCCCGCAGAGTGTCCAGCCATGCCCCTATGAACTCGAGATCCTGAGAGGGGCGCAACGTGGACTTTCCAAAGTTTATGACGAAGCCCAAGTGCTGAAGCAAAGCCACCGTGCGTTGGGTGGCCTGAGTGACCTCTACGGAGGACTGCGCCCGTATGAGCCAGTCGTCCAGGTAGGGGAAGACGAAGAGGCCTTGAAGCCTCAGGAAGGCCGCCACCACTGCCAGGCATTTTGTGAACACCCTGGGAGCGGAGGACAGGTCGAAGGGCAGCACGCGGTACTGATAATGTCTTCCCGCCACCACAAACCTCAGGTATTGCCGGTGGTCCGGGTGGATAAGGATGTGGGTATAGGCATCCTTTAGGTCCAAGGAGCATAGCCAATCTCCCTGCTGGAGGTAGGGCAGTAGGATTCCAAGGGTAAGCATCCTGACTTTTCCCGGTGCAGGAACTTGTTGAGGTCGCATAGGTCCAGGATGGGTCTGAGGCCTCCTGTTCGCTTTGGCACCAGGAAGTACCTCGAGTAGAACCCTTGACCCCAGAGGTGTTGGGGTACTGGCTCCACAGCCTGCTCCCCCAGCAGACCCTGCAGCTCCTGAAGGAGTAAGTCCTTGTGCAGAGGGGGCCTTGGAGGCTCCGCTGGGAAGTAGGGGGGAGGCACCTGGTGAAAATGTAGGAGGTAGCCCTTTTGAACCACCTGCAGTACCCAGGAATCGGAGGTTATGGCTGACCACCTGTGGGCAAAGTGGATCAGCCTGCCCCCCGTGCAGGGTAAAGGGGCTATGCTGGCATAGTCAAAAAACCCCACCCTGCTGAGCAGGGGGCTGTGTAGTGGGCTTGGGGGCCCTCGGCCTACGGGGCCCATTACCCTGACTCTTAGCCTGCGGACCCTGATTGGGGGCTGCAGACGCTTGGTATTGAAAATGCTGTTGCTTATAGGCGGGCACCTTCCTCGGGTAAAAAGGTTTTTTCCCCGGGCCCTTCCTCTTTTGTGAAGGAGCAGAAGTCTTTCTGGATAAGCGAGTCCTAGTGAGAGTCTCGGACTTGAGTTCCGCCGCCTTATCAGCCATGGGCTTGCCAAAGAGGTTTTCACCTCTGCAGGGGACATCGACCAACTTGTCCTGTAACCACGGCTCGAGGTCGGATGACTGAAGCCAGGCCTGTCGGTGGGCACCGATGCCGGCTCCCGCAACTCGGGCCGACGCCTCGAAGCCATCGTATGCCGCCCGAGAAATAAACTTCGAGCACTCTCGAATACTATTGGACAAGGTCTGGAACCTCTGCAAGGGTTCCTCGGAGAGACCAGCCGAGAACCCGGCGATTTCTTTCGCCAGGTCTCGGAGGAACATGCCCATATATAGCTGGTATGTCTGGACTCGGCAGGCCAGCATGGAGCCCTGGAAGCACTTCCTACCGAGGGCATCCAGGTTTCGGGCCTCCTTACCCGGTGGCACCGAGGAGTGCATCTTTTGACTTTTGAGTCGATGCATGGCCAATTCCACAACCATAGAGTGGTGCGGTAATTGCGCCTTTTGGAACCCGGGACTCTTGCGGACTCGATACATCGAATCGACCCGCTTGCACAACACCGGCGTCAAGGCCGGGCATTCCCACATGCGAAAGAGCAGCCGCTCCAGCATAGGAGGGACCGGTACAGTAAAGGCCTCCTTCGGGGGAGAGTCATACTGGAGGGCCTCGAGCTCTTCGGCGCGGGGCTCCTCCTCGGGATCCGCGGGAAGGCCAACGCCTTGGCCATGCCCCTCACAAAATCGGAGAAGCGGGTATCCTCCGGAGGGGATTGCCTCCGAGGCTCCGACTTGGGCGAGTCGGAGGGGACGCACCGAGTATGAAAAGAACCGGGTGACTCGTCCCCTTCCATGTCCCAGTCCGACGCCTCCGTGGAGGAGTCGAGGGGCTCCGTGCGGGCGGGGGTTCGCCCCGATGCCGACGTCGACGACCTCGGTCCCGAACGGGAGGCCACGGGAGACCTCGACCGAGGATCGACTCGAGCACGTACTGACTCGAGGATCGACTCGGCTGCCGGTGTCGACTTGGGTGTCGACGTCCCGGTGGTCAGGGCAGATGCACTGGCGAGGCCGGTCATCAATGCCCGCTGCTGGTCCATGAAGGCAGAGACACTGCGCTCCAAGGTCGTCATCCTGAGACCAAGCTCAGAAGACCCGGCAGCCTCCGACTCGGGCCCCGACGGCGTCGGGCCCGACATCAGTTCAGGAGGGGAGTCCAGGAGGACTATAGCACTCACGTGTCCAGGCGGCTCCTGCTCCAAGCGAGGAAGTTTGGAAGGCCTCTCCGCCTCCGCGGACTCAGGGCGGCTGACGGGGCTAAGCGACCCGGCCCTCGAGGGACCAGGTGTGTCCTCCGACGCCGCCCGAGCGAGTTTCTTCTTCCGACGATGTTCCCGGTCGGGGGGACCCCCGTTCAGAGGAACTCCGATGATACTCGTAGCCGGAGCTACGAGACGTCGAAGCCTCCGACGAGGTCCGGGCCTGACCGGACGGGGTCAGAGAAGATTCGTTCCTTTTGTGACTGTCGACTCCTCAGTGACTTGGAAGACATTCTGCTGCACGGACCACAACCCTCCGAGTCATGGTTGGGGCCGAGGCAACGGAGGCAGCAGTCATGCGTGTCAGTAAGAGACATCAGTTTGGAACAACGATCACATTTTTTAAACCCGCTGGCAGCCATCGGGGGAAAGAGGGCCCCGGCGAGGTCGAAAGACCGTGCTGCCAGGGGTGAAGAAGAAAGTGGCGGGAACGCCAGTTAGAAGGACAAAAACTGAAAAGGAAAATGTGAACGGGCTCGATAAGAATATCGATGCCGGGAGGGAACACGCGAACCGAGAAAAAACAAACTAAAGAAAATAAATCAACTTTTTCAGCGGCGATAACAAACTACGTCTGTAGGGCTCCACGGAAAAAAGAAGACTGAGCAAGATGGCACTCTTGGGCGGGAAGGGGACCGCGCATGCGCGCTGCAATCCCAAAGGCTTTCTTCGAAAGCTGGGGAAATTGCTCCGCGAGGGCTCCATCGACGACGTAACCCATAAGTGAGGACTGACTTCCTGCTTGGTCCTGGAGAATCCTGCTCAACTTGTCGGCCAGGTAGTTGTCCTGGCCGGGAAGGTACACAGCCATGAGGAGCATGTTGTGCTTGAGGGCAAAAGAACAGAGGTCCTGAGCCTCCCGACAGAGGAGTCTGGATCCAGTCCCGCCCTGTTTGTTCACATAAAACATGGCCACCTGGTTGTCTGTCTGAACCAGGACAGATTGATGAGCCAGGGTAGGAGAGAAAACTTTGAGTGCTAATCGAATAGCTCTGAGTTCCAGGAGATTGATCTGCTGTGTAGCCTCCCAGGGAGACCACAGGCCCTGGGTGCACTTGTTCAGACAATGAGCTCCCCAGCCCTGCAGGGAGGCGTCTGTGGTCAGTACCACCGTGTACCCAGGAATCTGAAAGGGCACCCCCTTTTAGAAGATTGGGTGGGTGCAGCCACCAGCTGAGGGAGTTCAGAAATTGTCTAGACACCCTTATTCTGTCCCTGAGGCTGCCTGTGGCTTGTGACTACTGAGTCCGAAGGCACCATTGTGCAGGCCTCATATTGAGCCTGGCATTGGGGGTCACATGTACTGTCGAAGCCATGTGGCCTAGAAACCTCAGGCAGAGTCTGGCGGAGACTAGTGTCCTGCTGAGAAACTGGTTTGCCAAGGCTATTAATCTTTCTGCTCTGTCTTCTGGCAAGAAAGCCTTTGCCAGTAGAGAGTCCAGCCTTGCTCCTATGAACTCCAAGTTCTGGGAGGGGAGCAAAGTGGACTTTATTTATTTATTTATTTTTATTTGAACACATTTATATACCGCTGCTTCCAGCGATCAGTAGCGGTTTGATTCTTCTTTTGGGATAAGTCGATCAGGACAGTGGGGGAGTATATACATAGAGGAATGGGAGGTCACGGCACACATGGTTACTGTTTTGGGGGTAAACTTATTTACATTTACATTTAACATTTAAATACATATTTACAGATTACAGATTGGGGAAAAATCACATTTTACATGGCTTTACATGGTTATACAAGGCGGATCTATAATGTGTATATTTATCAGTTTACTTTGCGAAGTTTATTACAAACCCTAGACTTTGAAGAAGAGCAATAGTTCTGAGGGTGGCTTGTCTGGCCTCCTGGCACGTCTGACCCCTGATGAGCCAGTCGTCCAGATAGGGGAAGACAAAGATTCCCTGATTTCTCAGGTAGGCCGCCACCACTGCCAGGCATTTGGTAAATACTCTGGGAGTGGAGGTGAGGCCAAAAGGCAGTACTCTGTACTGATAATGGTTTCCTCCCACAAGGAACCTGAGGTACTTTCTGTGGTCTGGATGAATGAGGATGTGAGTGTACGCATCCTTTAGATCTAAGGAGCATAGCCAATCTCCATGCTGGAGGTAGGGCAGAAGAGTTCCAAGAGTAAGCATCTTGAACTTTTCTTTCTCTAGGAACTTGTTGAGGTTCCTGAGGTCCAGAATGGGTCAAAAGCCACCGGTTCTTTTGGGCACCAGGAAATACCTGGAGTAGAATCCGTGACCTTGCAAGTGGGGAGGGCACAGGTTCCACCGCCTTTTCCACCAACAGACCTTGAAGCTCTTGAAGGAGAAGGTCTGTGTGCAGGGGAGGCCTTGGAGGTTCCCGTGGAAAGTATGGCGGAGGCAGTTGGTGAAAGTGTAGGGCATAGCCCTTGTGGACTATGTTTAACACCCAACTGTCTCCAGTGATGTGGGGCCACTGGTGGGCAAAGAGGGCGAGGCGACCTCCTGTGCAGGGTTGGGAGAGCAGGGACTGAGAGGCTATGCTCAAGGAGTCAAAAACCCCCACCCTGCTGAGTGGGAGCAGGGGCCGGAGGCTTGGGGGTCCTCTGCCTACGGGGCCCATTACCCTGCCCCTTGGCTTGCTGACCCTGAGGTGCAGCTTGAGCAGCCTGATACTGAGGGTACTGTTTGTAGGCAGTGCCCTTCCTAGGGTAAAAGGGCTTCTTACATGAGGCCTTCTTCTTGTGAGAAGGGGCAGAGGTCTTCCTAGACTGCCTTGTCCTTGTAAGGTGCTCGGTCTCGAGCTGTGCAGCCTTCTCGGCCATGGGTTTGCCAAAATGGTTTTCACCTCGGCAAGGGAGATCGACCAACTTGTCCTGAACCCATGGCTCGAGGTCCGATGACTGCAGCCATGCCTGGCGTCGAGCCGCGATGCCGGCTGCCGCAACTCGGGCCGAAACCTCGAAGCCATCGTAGGCGGCGCAGGACATAAACTTCAAGCAGTCCCGAATCCTCAAGGACAAGGACTTGAATCTCTGCAAGGGCTCCCCGGAGAGACCAGCAGAGAACCCGGCCAACTCCTTGGCCAGGTCTCGCAAGTACATGCCCATGTACAGCTGGTAAGACTGGACACGGCAAGCAAGCATCGAGCCCTGGAAGCACTTTCTACCCACACCATCGAGGTTCCGGGCCTCCCTGCCAGGGGGCACCGCAGAGTGCATCTTCTGGCTTTTCAGACGATGCATGGCCGATTCCACCACCATGGAATGGTGTGGGAGCTGCGCCTTCTGAAAGCCAGGGCTCTTCCGGAGTCGATAAATCGAATCGACTCACTTGCTTAGAACGGGCGCCAAGGCCGGTGCCTCCCACATCCGGAAAAGGATCAGTTCCAACATCGGAGGAACCGGGACAGTAAAGGCCTCCTTCGGAGGAGAGTCATACTGCAGGGCCTCGAGCTCTTCAGCTCGAGGCTCCTCGGGGTCCGCCGGAATAGCCAACGCGGTGGCCATATCCCGGACAAACTCCAAGAACCGGGTGTCCTCCGGAGGGGATCTACTCCGGGGCTCAGACTGCGGTGAGTCCAAGGGGACGCACAGAGTCTTGAATGTGTCGGGGGACTCCTCACCCTCCATCTCCCAGGCGGACTCGTCCGACGAGGAGTCAGGATCCGACCCCGCGGAACCCTGGAGCACCCGCCCCGACGCCGGAGGCACCGGCGTCGACACCCTCGGTCCCGAATGGGAGGTCGAGGGAGACCACGACCGAGGTCGACTTCGAGCCATGATGGACTAGAGTATCGGCTCGGTCTCCGGGGTCGACTTCGATGTCGATGTCCCGGTGGTCGGGACAGATGCGCCAGACAGGCTGGCCATCAGTGCCCGCTGCTGCTCCATGAAGGCAGTCTGCACTCCAAGGCTGTCATCCTGAGACTCAGCTCGGGAGACGCAGCAGCCACCGACTCCCGACGTCGGCTCTCTGGGAGGAGAGTCCTCGAGGACTACAGGGCTTACGTGTCCAGCAGACTCCGGCTCCACGCGAGGAACCTTGGCAGGCTTCTCCTGTTCCACGGGCCCAGGGCGACGATCGGGGGTCTTAGACCTGGCCCTCGAGGAGCCAGGGACCTCTTCTGACGACGCCCTCACAAGCCGCTTCTTCCTCTTGCGTTCCCGGTCGGGGGCCCCCTGTCCGAGGAGCCACGACGGCGCTCGGGATCCGAATCCCGAGATGTCGAGGCCTCAGACGAGGTCCGGGCCCGGCCGGAGGCTGAGTCAGAAAAAAGCCTTTCTTTCTGCTGCTGGCGACGTCGCAGTGCCTTGGAAGACATCTTCCCACATGGTCCACACGTCTTAGGGTCGTGATCAGGACTGAGGCACCGAAGGCAGCAGTCGTGTGTGTCGGTGAGAGATATCAACTTCTTACACCGATCACACTTTTTAAAACCGCTGGAAGCCATCGGGGAAAAAAAGAGTCCCCGCGAGGTCAAAGGCCCGGCCTTCCAGGGAAAAAGCAAAAAAGGGCGCGAACGCCAGCCACGAAGGGCAAAAACCGAAAAAGAAGAAATGGGCTCGATACCGGTGTACCGAACCCGGCGGGAGGGGAACCGGCGTCGAACCGGAGAAGAAAAATAGCGAGAATCGCCAAAAAAATCAAACTTTTATCCGGGATGACAGGACACACGTCCGGTGGGCTTCTTGGAAAAAGAGAGACTGAGGTAAGATGGCACCTTTAGGCGGGAAGGGATCCGCGCATGTGTGCCTGCATTCCCAAAGGCTTTCATGGAAAGCTGGGGAAATGCTCTGCTAGGGCTTCATCAGCGTCGAAGACACCCATATGTGAGGACTGACTTCCTGCTTGGTCCTGGAGAATAAAAAGTACCTGTTAGCATACATGTAAACCGCACTGATTCTAAAGAGTGCGGTATAAACAAAAAATAATAAATCCAGGGGCTTATAGGTATTTATTTATTCATTTAAGAAACTGTTTTCTCTACCGCCTTATCTAGGAATCAAGACAGTTTACAAAAACTCAACAGGTTTACATTGAACGTTTAGATAAATAGAAGTAGTAGTTCATTATCCTTTCCATCAGTAAAGTTTCCCCAACACAAAGATCATATCAGTTTGTAGTTTTCAGCTTCCTGCAAACACTTTTATGAGGAAGGTCACTGACCGACAGTCACACAACAACCACTCCTATCCCCCAAATATCTATTAAAAAGATCCTTTGACAGACCTATCAAAAATCTCTGAGTACCCTTATTATCCTGGGATTCATCCCATCCAAACCCATGGCTTGGCCCACCCTCAGTTTTGCTTGTACCATTAAAAATCTCAAAACCATTGCAAATTCAAATTAGAGCAATCTGATGAACTATTGTTAGCAGAGATTACCTGAAATAAACTTAGCTGTTTCAAATAATGGAATGATTCCAAGCCTTGGCAAGGAAAGCTTTGTTACTCACCTATAACACGTGTTCTCCAGGGACAGTAGGTATCAGTCCTCATATATGGGTGGCATCAGCGCCAATGGAGCCCATGCAGTAACCTCTCCCCAGCTTTCAAAGAAAGCCTTTGGGAGATGTACCACACATGCATGGCCCCCTTTCCCACCTAAGGGTTCCATAACATACCTCAAGACAGTAAAAAGTAAAAAGCAACTCCACGGGGAGGAGGAAGGGTTGTGAGGACCGATTCTTCCAGTCCCCAGAGAACACTTGTTACAGGTGAGTAACTATGCTTTCTTTGAGAACAAGCAGGAAGTAAGTCCTTACATATGAGACTCCCTAGTTACAGGTTAGTTACAGGCTACCAAAAAAAACTGTTAAAAGCCATGGGTGACCAGAAAACATGAACAGTGAGAAGCAGCAAGTGAGTCAAGGACACCAGATCCAAAAACAGTCCCAAGTGTCAAGCAAGGAACCAGTTCTCCGGTAGCCTGAACACACCAAATGGCCTGAGGGAAGGAGTCGCCTTACACCCCAAACAGGTGACTGAGTACTGCCTGGCTGAAGGTGCTGTCATGTCAGGACTCTCTCTAGGGAATAGTGAGCTGTGAAGGTATGAACAGAGGACAAGGTGGCAGCACGACAGATCTCCACCAAGGGGACGGAGTGCAGGTTTGCCGCAGAGGTCGCCCGGATACTGTGCACTGTGATAGGAAGCTCCACTGAAAGACTGGCCTGCTCATGAGCAAAGGCAATGCAATCCACTACCCAAGTGGATAGGGTACATTTACAGACTGCTGCCTCCAGTCAATTTGAGTTATAGGAGACGAAGAGCTGTGAGGAGTGACAGTGGGCCTGAGTATTCAGGTAAAAGGACAGGGCCCACTTACAGTCCAGGGTATGGACAGCCACCTATGCCCTGTTGGCATGGGGGCACAGAAAGAATGTAGGAAACACCACCTCCTGGTTGAGGTGGAATGGAAACACCACCTTTGGGAGAAACTTGGGGTGCATGCAGAGCAAGACACTGTTATTGAAGAACCTCAAATAAGGTGGGTGAGGCACCAGTTCCTGGAGCTCGCTGACCCTAGGAGCTGACATGAGTGCCACAAGGAAGACCACCTTCCAAGATACATACTTAAGGTGGCACGAGGCAAGAAGCACAATCAGTGGCGCAGTGAGTTTTGAGAGAACTACACTGAGGTGTCACTCCGTTGCCAGGGGGCGAATGGATCGCTTAGAGAGAAGTAGGCCCAACAAAAATCTAATCACAAGGGGCTGAGCAGAGAGGGACTTGCCCTCGTCAAGATGATGGTGTGCTAAATATGCACAGTCTCTGACGGAGTCTGACTTCAGACCTGCCTGAAACAGCTGAAGGTATTGGAGGACCAGCTGGATCGAACAGAAGAAGGGGTTTATCCTGCCACTCCACACACCAAAACAAGAACCTTTGCCACTTGAAGGTATAGACCCGGTGGGTGGCAGGCTTACAAAAGGCCAAGTTGACTTCTTCCACCTTTCTGGAAAGCCCGAGATAGTACAAGGCTACCCATTCAGAGACAGAGACCCAGAGATGGGGTGCAGGAGGGAGCCATCCTGCTGCGATTGCAGGTCTGGTTCGCTCCCCAGAGGGACCGGGGCCGCCTGAGGCGGGTGGAGAAGCAGTGGGAACCACGGCTGCCAGGTCCACTGAGGGGCCACCAGTACCATTGTGGCTCTGTTAAGCTGGACCTTGACAGGGTCTTGGCGATCAGCAGCATGGGCAGGAAGGCGTAGAAGAGGCCTTCCCATCCAAGAGATGAGAAATGCATCTGCCACCAACTGCAAGAGATGCAGCTGCCTGGAGCAGAAGCAGGCTAGTTGGGCATAGGCTGTGCTGGCGAAGAGGTCCACCTATAGCAGAATCCAGGGATGGAACAGTTGACAGGCCATCTTGGGGTCTAGCTGCCACTCATGCAGTTGGAGGGCTTAGCTGGTCTCCCAGGACATTGTCCTGGCCCAGGAGGTAGATTGTCCGCAGGAGCATCCTGCTGCTGCAGGTGAAGGAGCAAAGGGCTCACCGCCTCTTTGTACAGGAGGAACAACCCCGTCCTTCCCTGCTTATTGATGTAAAACATCCCCATCTGGTTGTCAGTCTGGATCAGGACTGCATGGTGTTGAAGGTGGTGATGGAAAGTCCGGAAGGCAAGAAGTATCGCCTGGACCTCGAGAAGGTTGATCGGAGGCTCTCCTCCTGTGACCAGCTGACCTGCATGAGGAGGTTGTCGCAATTGGCATCCCAGCCCAGTTTGGAGGAATCCATGGTCAGGATCCTCTGAGAGGCAGGGCCCTGGAAGGGCATTCCGGCTTGCAAGTGTTGGAGCTGCCACAAAAAAGTCGAGGGAGTCAGCCAGGGAGCGGGTTATGGTGACTCTGTTCCATAGGCGACCCGTTGCCTGTGACCACTGGGAGCTAAAAGCCCTTTGGGATAGCCGCATGTACAAGTAGACTTCCAGGGTGACGTACACTGTGAATGCCTTGTGACCAGAAAGTGAAGCATGAGGCGGGCAGAGGCTTAGAGCAGAGCTAGATGTGCCTGTGAGAGCCTGGAGGCACTGGGCACTGTCCAGAGGAAGGAAGGCAGACCTTGGTCTAAATAGTATCCAGCATTGCCCCTATGAACTCAAGGCATTGATTCGCTGCAAATGGGACTTTGGGTAGTTTATGATGAACCCCAGATGTTCCAAAATGAGGATGCTGCGGGCCATCACTTGACAGGCTTCTACGACAGTGCTGAGCTTTATGAGACAGTCATCAAGGTACGGGAAGACAAACACCCCCTGGAGACGCAGGAAGGCACTGACCACTGTCTAGCACTAGGTCAGGGGTCTGCAACCTTTAAGACATAAAGAGCCACTTGGACCCGTTTCCGAAGGGGGAAAAAAAACTGGGAGCCGCAAAACCATTGCGACATTTAAAACAAATCTAACACTGCATATATTGTTTCTTACCTTAATGCTATATACAGGATCGTGCAGTCAGTTGTCAATCTGAAGACAAAAAGGGGCATATTTACTAAAGTCTGCAGCAGTAGCATGCATGTGGGCTGAATTACCAGCATGGGGGATCCACACAAACTTCAGGGGGCATGTGCATCTATTCCCCTCCAATTAGCATGGTACAAGATGCAACCCCTGTACAAACCAGCTCTTCATCAGCCCATTTCCAGTGCTAGCCCTCACATCACAGGCCATTTCCAGTCCTAGCTCCCCCCCCCCCCAATCACAGCCCATTTCCAGTCCAAGTCCCCCATCACAGCCCATTTCCAGTCCTAGGCCCCCCCCCCCCCACCATCACAGCCCATTTGCAGTCCAAGTCCCCCAGCACCATCACAGCCCATTTGCAGTCCGAGTCCCCCCGCACCATCACAGCCCATTTGCAGTCCTAGCCCCCCTAATCACCAGTCCAAGATCCCCCTTCCCCCACAATAGCCCATTTCCAGTCCAAGTTCCCCCCCCCCCCCTAGCCCTTTTCCGGTCCAGGTCCCCTCCACCCCCATCCCAACCCATTTCCAGTCCATGTCCCCCCCCCCCCCATAACCCTTTTACAGTCCAGGTCCCCCCCCCCCCATAACCCTTTTACAGTCCAGGTCCCCCCCCCCCATCACAGCCTATTTCCAGTCCAAGTCCCTCCCCCCTTAGCCCTTTTCCAGTCCAAGTCCCCCCCCCCTTAGCCCTTATTCCAGTCCAAGTCCCGCCCTTTTCCAGTCCAAGTCCCCCCCCTTTGCCCTTTTCCAGTCCAAGTCCCCCCTTAGCCCGTGTCCAGTTCAAGTCCCCCCCCCCTTAGCCCTTTTCCAGTCCAAGTCCCCCACCCCCCTTAGCCCTTTTCCAGTCCAAGTCCCCCACCCCCCTTAGCCCTTTTCCAGTCCAGGTCCCCCCCATCACAGCTCATGCAGTCCTTGCCCCCCCCCCCCCGACCAGCATCGCGGCTGTCTGAGGCTTCAGAGGGAGCCAGGGAAGCCCGCGCGAGGCCCCGGCTCCCTCTGTACAGCCGCCAGCGTGAAGAGCCTTTTCCTTCACGCTGGCGGCTGTTCCTGTGAAGCCGCGAATGCTGGGAAAGGTTAAAGGGCAACCTTTAACCTTTCCCAGCATTCGCGGCTTTACAGAAACAGCCGCCAGCGTGAAGGAAAAGGCTCTTCACGCTGGCGGCTGTACAGAGGGAGCCGGGGCCTCGCGTGGGCTTCCCCGGCTCCCTCTGAAGCCCTCCGGTGGGAAGAAAAGCCGGTCTTTTGCTCTGGCCACTGCCGATCTTGCGGCCAGAGCAAAAAACCGGCTTTTTAAGGGCCTAGCTCCGGAGCCGCAGCAAAGGTGAAAAAGAGCCGCATGCGGCTCTGGAGCCGCGGGTTGCCGACCCCTGCACTAGGTGAAGTCCTTCAGGGCGGAGGCCAGGCTGAAGGGAAGAACCCTGTATTGATAGTGGCAGCCTCCCACTATCCCTGTCCCTGTGAAAGAGGTGGATAAGGATGTGTGTGTAGGTATTCTTCAGATCCAAGGAGCATAGCACCAGTCTCCCTGCCGGAGGTATGGTAGCAATGTTCCAAGGGACAGCATCTTGAATATGTCCCTCACGAGGAACTTGACGACGTCTCACAGGTTTAGGATAGGCCAAAACCCCCCAGTCATTTTGAGCACCAGGAAGTAGCAGGAGTCCCCTTTGGCTCCAAGTTTGAGGGGGATGGGAGAAGGGGATTATCGGGGGCTCTCTCGGAAAGAATGGCAGGGCCATCTGTTTGAGGTGGAGGAGGTATCCTTCCTTCAGCACCTGCAGAGCCCACCCATCTGTGGTGATGGCAGGCCGGAGGTCGGCAAAAAACAACAAATGCCCCCCAGTGTGCTGTGAGACAGGCTTTCCCAGGGGAAATGAGACTATGCCCTAGGAGTCAAGAACCCCCCTCCCCCCCCACAGATTGCGACTCAGGCGCAAGCTGGAGCTTGGGGCCTTAAGCTTGCAAAGGCATGCCCTTGGCCTGCTGGCCCTGTTGGGGAACTGGGAAGGCTGAACTGCTGAGGGTAGTTTCCATAAGCATTCCTCTTTTTCGGGTAGAAGGGATTTTTAACCGAAGCCTTTTTTTGGTAAGGATCAGTGGTCTTCTTGGAGAGTCTGGTCCTGGTCATGAACTTGGACTCCAGATCTGCAGCCTCTTCAATCATGGGTTTGCCGAAGAGGTTCCCTTCATAGCAAGGGACACAGAAACATGATGGCAGAAAAAGATCACTTGGCCTATCTAATCTGCCCTTCCATATCAATTACACTAGTCCCCTTTTTACCTTTAGAGATCCTGTGTGTTTGTCCCATACTTTTCAGAATTCTGATACTGTCCTCTTGTCTACTACCTCCACTGGGAAACTATTCCATGCATCTACCACTCTTTACATGAAGAAATATTTCTGCATATTACTCCTAATTCAATCCCCTTTCACTCTCATTCTATGTTCCCCTCGTAGCAAAGCTTGGCTTCAATTGAAAGAGATCCTCCTGTGCATTTATGCCACAGAGATATTTAAATGAATCTATCATATCACCCCTATCCCACCTTTCCTCTAAAGTATACATATTAAGATCTTTAAGTCTGTCCTCATATGTCACATAACGAAGACCACTACCACTTTAGTAGATACCCTCTGCACAGACTCCAACCTGCTTATATCGATCTGAAGATGCGGCCTCCAGAACTGCACATAATGCGCCAAATGAAATCGCACCAGAGACTTATAAAGAGGCACTACCACCTCCCTTTTTCTGTTGGCCATTCCTCTTCCTATACACCCAAGCATCCTTCTGGCTTATGCAGTCATCTTTTCTACCTGTTTAGTTACTTTAAGAGTGTCAGACACAATTAAACCAAGGTCCCGCTCTTCTTTTGTGGACAGAAATACCTCATCCCCTAAACTGCACCGCTCCTTTGGATTTTTGCAGCCTAATACATGACCCTGCATTTTTTAGCATTAAATTTCAGCTGCCAAATTCTAGACCATTCTTCAAGCTTAGCTAGATCCCTCCTCCTGTTATCTACTCCTTCCTGGGTGTCTACTCTATTAAGATTTTGGTATCATCCGCAAACAAGCAAACCTTACCCAACAGCCCTTCCGGAATATATCTCTAACAAAGATATTAAAAAGAATTAGACCAAGGACAGATCCCTGCAGCACACCATTAGTAACTTCCTTCTCCTCAGAGTGAGCTCCATTTACCTGTATCCTTTGTTGCCTCCCACTCAACCAATTTCTACCCCAAACAGTAACTTTAGGGTCCCCATCCCTAAGATGTTCAGTTTGTTTATAAGTCACCTGTGCAGAATGGTGTCAAAGGTTTTATTAAAATCTAAATACACCACATCTAGGGCTCTCCCTCGGTTGTCCAGTCAAAGAAATCAATTAGATTTGTCTGACAAGACCTGCCTCTGGTGAATCCATGCGGCCTTTATTTTTTTATTTTTTTATTAATACTTCTTCTATACCGCACTATTCACATCAGTGCGGTGTACATCAAACAAAACCATATACATTGCAGGCTTGCTGCAATGCATTCACATTTAAGAGACCCTTGGATCGTGCAAGGCATTAGACTCCAGAAACCTCACTATTCACTCTTTTAGTAGCCTTTCCAATAATTTACTAACCACAGAGGTTAGAATGAACGGCCTGTAGCTCTCAATGTCATCCCTACATCCGCTTTTGAGTAAAGGGACCACATGTGCCTCTCTCCAGTCCTTTGGCACCACTCCTGACTCCAAAGAGGCATTGAAAAGGTCAGAGAGTGGAGCTGCTAGAACGTCCCTAAGTTCTCTCAATATTCTTGGATGTATCCCATCCAGACCCACGGCTTTGTCTGCTTTTAGTTTAACAAGTTCCTCACAAACAGTCTTCTGAAAAAGTTAGAGATCCTCTTCGCTTCTGTTCCTATTTGTGGGTGTTTTCTGAGGTCCTGCTCCTGGGCCCTTTCATCTGTTAACACAGAACAGAAATATTTCTTAAGCAATTCTGTTTTATCCTCATCAGTTTCTGCATATTCCTCCCCTGCACCCTTGAGTCTGACAATACCACTTTTGCCCTTCCTCCTCTCACTAACATATCTGAAAAATGTCTTATCGCCGCATTTTATTGCACTGGCTATTTCTTCCTCTTTTTGTATCTTTATTTACTTATTTGAAGGCTTTTTTTTTTGTTTTTTGCTGATTTTTAAATACAACCTTATCTAGGAATCAAAATGGTTTACAAAGAATAAGAACATAACAGGTTCATATAGAACTTCTCAAACCTTAACAGTATTGAACATTGCGAACAGAATTGGTAAATATAGTCTATAGTTTACAACATATTTACAAGAAGTTCTGTTCAGGCTGGACTGTAAGGAGGGGGGGGGGCCAGGGATAAGCAAAGGGTGGTTGTGGGAGGGTGGTAGTTGTGTTTTATGTGTCCATGGCAACACAATTGATCTTTGAAGAGTAATGTCTTCAGGACCTTGCGGAATTTTGTTATTTCATGTGTTTCTCTGAGGTTGATGGGGAGTGTGTTCCAAAGATCTGGTGCATAGGTGGAGAAGGCCCTGAAGCGAGTATTTCGTTTGCTACCATCTCTAGGTTTTTCCAAATGCAGATTTCCCGACTTCCTCTCTGTGATCTCTTACATTTTATATTTTCAGCTACTTCTTTTGAGAACCATTGCAGCTTCCTTTTCCTTTTACATTTATTGAACTTTCTAACAAAAAAGTTTGTTGCCCTTAAAATAACCCCTTTCAGTTTTGTCCACTGTTCTTTTACATCACCCAGTGTTCCCATCCCACTAATGACTCTTTGAGGTATTGTCCCATCCTGGCAAAGTTAGTTTTCCTAAAGTCTAACCCTCACTTTTGAATGGATTTTATCAGCCCTAGTCCTAACACGGAACCACACCATCTGGTAATCACCGGATGCGAGATGATCTCCTACTATGACATTGGAAACACTTTCCCCATTGGAAAGCACAAAGACCAATATCGCCCCTTCACATCTGAGATTTGTTACTGTTCCCTCTAAGCTGTGCGCATGTGCGCGCGCACACACCTCGCCGAGCGAGCGCACATACTTTACAACAGAGCGCACAAAAATTACGGCTCTGATTCTGATAGAAAACAACACAGACATCTTAAAATTTAAAAGTTATGATTGTAATTACTAGAAATTTCCCGCTTCATTTAGTAATAGTCTATTTTCATTTAATTTGATTAAAATCAATGTGATGTACATACTGTATTCTGACGTGTAGTCAAATTTTAACGTATATAACTCTGAGTGTCATTATGTGGCGCACAAAAATTTAACCTTCCTTCAAAAGCTGCACACAGCTGATATTTTATGCGCACACAGCCTACAGAAAATTAGAGGGAACATTGGTTGCTGGGATAGTTCTCCCTGTAGAAACTCTAGGATCACCTTACTTTTAGATGACATCGCAGCAGGGATATTCCAATCCACATCTGGCATACTGAAATCACCTGAGTAGCACTTCTTTAAGGGCAATACTGCATATGTCTTCTATTAAATCTCTGTCCATGTCTTCTCGCTGAGAGGGAGATCTGTATATCACATCAATGCAAATGGATTTCCCTTTCCCTCTTTCTAGTTTAACCCACAGTGCTACCTCGCTACCTTTTAAGCCCTATAATTCTATAGCTTTATTTTTTTTTTTTCTTATTCTGCCACTCCATCTCCCCCACTTCTTCCTACCCTGTCCTTTCTGAAAGTGTAGTTACTCACCTGTAACAGGAGATCTCCGGGAACAGCAGGAATTTAGTCTTCACATATGGTGACGTCAGCACCGACGGAGCCCGTGCAGGAACACTCCCCAATATCCAATAGGAAAGCCTTTGGGAGCATCCCACTGCACCTAGATGCCTTCCCGCCTTTCCAGCTCTCCATTCTCAGTTGAGTTTGCAGCTGAGATAAAAGGAAACAAAGAAAAAGAAGACCTACAACTCCCAGAGGAGGAGGGTGGGTTATGAAGACTACATTTCTGCTGTTCCTAGAGATCACCTGTTACAAGTAACTACGCTATTTCCAGGAACAAGCAGGAATGTAGTCTTCACATATGGGACTCCCTACCTAGAGATGCTAGAGAGATGACCTCAGAATCGGCAGTAGTTTGCCTCAGGTATGCCTAAAGAGATTATGTATCCTCCATGGATGTCTGGTATCGACGTTCAGGATGAAGGGCAGGAGTTGCTCTCAGTCTGAAAAAGATCCTGGAGAACAGCCTGGCCAAACATGGCATCCTGGCAGGAGTCCTTTCCAGACAGTAGTGAGCAGCAAATGCATGGACCGAAGACCAAGTTGCTGCTTTGCAGATCTTGTCAATAGCTACAGATCATAGATTTGCCATCGAGGTAGCCATGGCTCGAACATTATGGGCAGAGACATGACCCTCGAGGGAGAGGACTCATAAGCAAAAATGATGCAGGCTGCTATCCACCTAGAGAGCGTATATTTGGAGACTGGCAACCCGAGGTGACTAGCATCAAAGGAGATGAACAACTGAGAAGCCTTCCGGTGCTCTTCAGTCCTCTGCAGATAAAAAGCTAAGGCTCATTTAAAATCCAAAGTGTGAAGAGTTGCTTCTATCCTAGATGAATGTGGTCTAAGAAAAAACACAGGAAGGTAGACCGACTGGTTCAAATGGAAGGGAAAGACCACCTTCGGCATGAAGTGAGGATGAGTACTAAGGACTACCTTATCATGGTGGAACAGTGTGTAAGGTGGCTCAGCCACCAAGGCCTGGAGCTCTCTAATGTGCCTTGCAGAAGTGAGGGCAATAAGGAAGATGACCTTCCATGTGAGAAACTTAAGTGACGTAATAGTTAGAGGTTTAAAGGGCGGCTTGAGAAACAGCCTTAGAACAACATTGAGGTCCCATGCCACTGGTGCTGGCCTAATGGGAGGTTTGGTTAATAGAAGACATCTCATGAAGCGTGCTACAAGCAGCTGAGAGGGGATGGGTTGGCCATCTAAGGGCACGTGAGAGGCTGCAATTGCACTTAGGAGTACTCTTACTGAATTCGTTTTGATTCCAGAAGAAGACAGGTGGCGGATATACTCAAGCAGCGCTTCCACTGAAGCTGAGAAGGGATTAAGATTCTTCTGAGAACACCAGAAAGAAAACCTATGCCACTTGAAAGCATAGGACGGTCTGCTGGATGGCTTTCTAGAAGCTAAGAGGATGTCCTTAACCTCCTGGGAAAGGTTAATAGCTTGGAAGACTATGACTTCAGCAGTCATGCTGTGAAATGGAGACACAGCGGATTGGGATTCAGCAGCGTCCCCTTCTCCTGAGAGAGGAGATCTGGAGCAGACCCCGGATCTATGGGTTGAGTCTGAGACAGTAATGGCAGGAGAGGGAACCACGGCTGACATGGTCAGCATGGGGCTGTAAGAATCATAAAGCCCCTGTCCACTTGGAATCTGAAAAGAGTACTGGGAATTAGGGGAATGGGAGGGAAGGCATATAGGAAGCAGCGTCTCCAGTGGAGGTGAAAAGCATCCACCTATAGGCTGTCCAAAGCAGGGGTCCATGTACAGAAGCGAGAGAGCTTGGCATTCTGAGGACTTGCAAAAAGGTCTATCTCTAGAGTCCCTTAGATCTGAAAAATCTAGGAGACTGTCTACATGAGGAGACCACTTGTGGGGGAGAAGGATTCAACTTAATCTGTCAGTTAAGACACTGTGCTTGCCCGGGAGATACACCGCTTGGAGGTCAATGTGATGCTGTATGGCAAAGGACCAGAGATGTAGAGCCTCGCTGCAGACGGATCAAGAAACTGTACCGCCCTGCTTGTTCACATAGAACATACCCACTTGATTTTCGGTTTGGACTAGGACTCTGCGGTAAAGAAGATGGTCCTGGAACACTGAGAGCATTGAGAATGGCGCTGAGCTCCAGCATATTTATGTGGAGTTGTGATTTTTGATGAGACCTGTGGTGAACAGCGCCCTCCTGAGCCTATGGAGACGGATGAAAATCCTGAGGTTCAGCAGGATTTATGCCTATTTGAGAAACCAAGGAAGAAAGAGAGACTCTATTCCACAGAGCTGAGCATGGAGACCAGCCCAGGGGAGGAGTCCTGCAGTCCTGATTGGGCACACCCTGCCCTTGGAAGGGGCGTGTCCAGGAGAGAACGTGGTTTTAAAACAGAGCATGGCTTTGCTAGTCAGATAGAGAAGAGAAAGAAGGAGAAGAGGGAGAATGATTGGAAGTCCAGAAGACGGTATGCTGATACTTGGGAACCTGGCATTGGAAGGAGACCTGCAAAGTTCTATTCAGAGGCAGTGAGTAGAAGTCCCAAGGAGAGAGGACCTAGCCCTGAAATAGACAATCGCTGGAAGGTACAGCCCTGGGAAAGGAAGCCTTCAAGGCAGGCACAAGGAAGAAAACAATCATTCTGTGAAGTACCATTTGAGCCAGAGAGCAACAAACATTCTAACAGCTGGAGAACGTTGGAGCCATCTGAAGTCAGAACGGCATGGCAACAAGTAAGTGAATGGCCACAAAGTTTCCAGGCTGAACGTAAAGCTAACTCTCCTGTGTGTGAAACATTAGCAAAAGAGACTAGCAGTTACTCTGACACAATTAATGTAAGAGAGGAGAAAATAAACAGCCTTAAGCCAGAGGGAAGTTGTATAGCTGATAGCAATTCCCTATCTCACAAACAGCAGGCTGAATTGCTCCTACAGAGTTTTAAGCAGTTTTTAGAGTTGCAAGCTAGAAGACAGCCAATGTTACCAGAAGCCAGTAATTCCACACAGCTTGAAGGATTAACACAAGATAATACAGACTTACCAGATTGTGAGAGCATGGATTGCACGGTCTGCTGTGTAGAGATGCCAAGCTGAAGGAAACTGCTTTTTACCGTATGTGAATTGAATGCTACGGAGCTGTTGTATTGCCTTGCTGAGAAAGCTCTAATTATGTGCACCTGATTCCCCAGCACTGTGAAGGTAACAGTGGCTGAAAGAGGCTGCAGTGAAACTAACTGACCTCTTGGGGCAAAGTGAGTAATTTGCTTAGAAGTGAAAAGAAGCAGTTATACTTTAAGTTGCCTTTATCCTAAGTTTTCCTGTTAGCATTTGAAGCATCTATTTTGTTTGCATTTATTTGCCATGTGATGGAACAATATCCTTTACTATAATAAATATACTGGAAACCCCATAACTACAACTCTTTATTTCGGAGAGAGAGGAGCAGGAACTACAATACCCAGCATTCCCTGGATACAAGTTACTCTCCTTCCTCACGAAGCATCAGACCGCCGCTCCTGTCTTTAGCCCTAAGGCCGGGCAGGAGCGCCGCAGACCAGAGGCCTTGAGTGTAAAGAGACCCAAGATGGGCTCCCCAGCCCAGTTCAGATGTGTCCATCTTCAGGGTACATTGATGTGCAGGCATTTGAAAAGGTGACCCTACAAGATTTTCTTGGGAACACCACCACTGGACAGGCGAGACCAGAAGGGAAGAGACCTATCTTGTCCCCTAGGCGATCTAAGGCTTGAGACCACTGGGATGCCAGTGTCCATTGGGCTGTGCACATGTGTAGATGGGCATATGGAACTACATACACCGGTGATGCCATATGACCCAGAAGTTGTAGAATTTCTCGAGCACTAAGATTGTTCTTGAGACATGCCTGAGATGCTAACTGACTGAGAGCGGAGAGGAATTGGGGCAGAAATGGCCTTCACTGTTGAGTATTTAAGAGGGCACCTATGAACTCTGGAGTTTGAGAGAGGACAAGTTGGGACTTTGGAACCTTTATTTTTATTATATTTTATTTATTTTATTTATATTCTCTTATATACCGCGCTATTCTGCATCAGTGCGGTTTACATTGAACAAACTGAAATTACATTGAACAGGGCATTATAACTTGGAGATAACTATTTTACAGGGAACATGGGCTATGGAGGGTTAAGTGGCTTGCCCAAGACCACAAGGAGCACCTGTGGGACTAGAAACCCCAGTCCTTCCGACCCAAGGTTGCTGTCCTCTAGTGGGATTTGAACACCCGACCTTCCGGTCTGAAGTACCTTGCCCCAACCACTAGGCCACTCCTCCACTCCCAAGTGTTATAACACCTGCAGAGTGCATGAGAGGGACAAACTGGCCTCTTGAGATTTAGTAAAGCCCTCTAGCACTGAGGAAATTTCTCCAGGGCCATGTGCCCATGAAGAAAGGGTTAGGAGAGCCGTTATAGTTGCTGCTTCGATCATTAGGCATGTAGATAGCGGGGTGGCTGGTGGACGTGAGGATCGCCTGGTAACATGCCTGCCTGGTGCGAAGGTAGCAGACATCACACACCACCTAGACAAGGTCTAAGACAGTGCTGAGGAGTCGTCTGCTGCCTTGGTACATGTCGGTACCAATGACATAGAAAAATGTAGTAGGGAGGTTCTGGAAGCTAAATTTAGGCTTTTAGATAGGAAGTTCAAATCCAAAACTTCCAGAGTAGCGTTCTCCGAAATGCTTCCTGTTCCACGCACAGGATCCAAAAGGCAGGCAGAGCTCCGGAGTCTCAATGCGTGGATGAGACAATGGTGCAGAGATGAGGGTTTTGGATTTGTTAGGAACTGGGGAACATTCTGGGAAAAGGAGGGGATCTTCCGAAGGGATGGGCTTCACCTTAACCAGGATGGAACCAGGCTGCTGGCATTAACCTTTAAAAAAGAGATAGATCAGCTTTAAAACTAGATAATAGGAGAGAGCCGACAGTCACCCAGGAGCGCATGGTTCGGAACAATGTATCCTCGAAGGATACTAATGAAGTTAGGACATATCAGCAGAAAGGTTCCAATAAAGTCAAAAGTAGCCAAAATGCCCTTGAGTACGGAGTCGACAGAGCTTAAAGATTCCAAATTACCCCTGCCTACTGATAGGCAGATTAATATGAATAAAATAAAGTCTACAAAATGCTTGTATGCAAATGCTTGAAGTCTAAAAAGTAAGATGGAGAGTAGAAAATATAGTACTAAATGAGAGGTTAGATATGATTGGTATCTCAGAGACATGGTGGAAGGATGACAACCAGTGGGACACTAGAATATCTGGGTACAAACTATACTGTAATGATAGAGCTAATCAAACTGGTAAAGGGGTTAAGCTCTATGTTAGAGAGGGCATTGAGTCAGAAAGGATTAAAATTTTGCAGGAAACAAAATTTGCTGTAGAATCACTATGGATTGAAATTCCATGTAAAAATGGGAAGGCGATGGCGGGGGGCGGGGGGTACTATCGACCGCCTGGCCAGAATGAAAAAATGGATGATGAAATACTCAATAAAATCAGAGAAGCTAACAAAAGTTACACGACAGTAATAATAATGGGCGATTTCAATTACCCCAGTATTGACTAGGTCAGTGTCACACCAGGACATGCTAGGGAAATAACATTTCTAGATTAAATGACTGCTTCTTGGAGCAGCTGGTTCATGAAACGGCCAAAGGGATAGCAATTTTGGACCTAGTCCTTTGTGGAACACCAGACCTGGTGCAAGAGATAAGGGTGTTGTGGCCACTTGACAATAGTGATCATAGCATGATCGCGATGGTAAGGAAATTCACAGTACTATCTTTTAACTTTTGAAAGGGAGACTATGATAAAATGAGAAAAATAGTTAAGAAAAAACTAAAAGGAGCAGTTGCAAAGGTTAAAGACTTACATCAAGCTTGGGTGTTTAAAAATACTATCTTGGAAGCCCAGACCAGCTGTATTCCATGCTTTAAGAAAAGTGGAAGGAAGTCCAAAAAACTGCCAGCATGGTTTAAAGGTGAAGTCAGAGAGGCTGTTGCCAAAAAAGCATCTTTCAGGAAATGGAAAAAGATGAAAACTGGAAACAGCACAAGAACTGGCAAGATAAATGAAGGCATTGATAAGGCAGGAAAAAAGAGAATTTGAGAAGAAGCTTGCCGTGGAAGCAAAAACGCATAATAAAGACTTTTTCAAATACATTCGTAGCAAAAAAAAACCTGCGAGAGTCAGCTGGACCATTAGATCATAGAGGGACAAAAGGGGCACAAAGATGGGACAAGGCCATAGCAGAGAGGCAGAATGAATTCTTTGCTTCACTCTTTACTGAGGAAGATGTAGGGATTTTACCCATTACTGAAATGGTATTTAAAGGTGATACTGAGGAAGAACTGAAAGAAATATCGATACACCGGGAAGATGTATTACAGCTATTTGATAAACTTAAGAGTAGCAGATCACCTAGACTAGATGGTATACATCCAAGGGTGTTGAAAGAAATGAAATATGAGATTGCAGACCTGCTATTAGTAATCTGTGAACTATCATTAAAATCATCTGTAATACCTGAAGATTGGAGGATGGCCAACGTAACGCAAATTTTTGAAAAGGGTTCTAGGGGTGATCTGAGAAACTACAGTACTGGGAAAACTGGTAGAAACCATCATAAAGAACAAAATTACTGAACATGTAGATAGTCATGGCTTAATGGGAGACAGCCAACATGGCTTTAGACAAGGAAGATCTTGTCTTACTAATCTGTTACTGTATGTTTTTTGAGGGTGTGAATAAACAGGTAGACAAAGGTGAGTCAGTTGATATAGTGTATCTGGACTTTCAGAAAGCCTTTAACAAGGTCCCTCATCAGAGACTTCTGGCAAAACTAAAAAGTCATGGGATAGGAGGCAGTGTACTATTGTGGATCAGGAACTGGCTAAAAGATAGAAAACAGAGAGTAGGGCTAAACGGCCAATTTTCCCAATGGAGAAAGGTGAATAGTGGAGTACCCAGGGATCTGTGCTGGGCCCGCTGTTTTTTGACATATTCATAATTGACCTAGAAAAGGGAACAAGTGAGGTTATCAAAATTACAGGTGACACAAAACTATTTAAAGTTGTTAAAGCCCATGAGGATTATGGAAAATTGCAAGAGGTTCTTGATAAATTAGAAGACTGGGCATCCAAATGGCAGATGAAATTTAATGTGGACAAGTGCAAAGTTATGCACTTAGGAAAGAAGAACCCACACTATGGTTACATGATGCAAGGTTCCACATTAGGAACCACCAACCAGCAAAAAGATTTTGGCGTCATCGTGGATAACATGTTAAAACCCTACACCCAGTGTGCAGCAGAGGCCAAGAGACAAATAGACTGCTAGGTATCATAAGGAAAGGAATGGAGAATAAAACAAAGGATATAATAATGCTTCTGTATCGTTCCATGGTGCGACCGCACCCTGAAAATTGTGTGCAATTTTGGTCGTCTTCTCTTAAAAAGAATATAGCGTTCTTAGAAAAGGTACAGAGAAGAGCCAATAAAATGGTAAAGGAAATGAAAGGATACCCCTATGAAGACAGTCTAAAAAGCTTAGGACTCTTCAACCTGGAAAAAAGACAGCTGAGGGGAGATATGATAGAAGTCTATAAATTAATGAATGGAGTGGAACGGGTAAACGTAGATCGATTGTTTACGTCATCAGAATATAGAAATACTACGGGACATGCAATGAAGCTACAGGGTAACCTATTTAAAACTTATAAGAGAAAATATTTGTTCACTCAACATGTAATCAAACTCCGGAATTTGTTACTGGAGGATGTAGTAAAAGTGTAGCTGGGTTTAAAAAAACGGTTTGGACAAATTCCTGCAGGAAAGGTCCATAAAATATTATTAAAAGGGACCCAGGATATCACTGCTTGACCCAATACAAGCATTGTGGAACCTGTGTCTTTTGGGGAAATTGCTAGGAACTTATTACCTAGATTGGCCACTGTAGGAAACAGGATACTGGGCTTGATGGAATTTTACCTGACCCAGTATGGCATGTCTTCTTATGTTATGTTCTTATTGAGGGGTGCTTGCTCTTATGAGCCAGTCGTCTAAGTAAGGGAAAGCACAGTTACTTACCTGTAACAGGTGATCTCTGGGAACAGCAGGAATAAGTCTTCACATATGGTACGTCGGTACCGACGGAGTCTGCGCGGGAACGCTTCCCAGCGTCCAATCAGAAAGCTTTTGGAAGCATCCCAACACGCCTGCGTGCTGCCTTCCCGCCTTCCCAACTGCCTCTCCTCAGTTAAGTTTGAAAGCTGAGACAAAGAGAGAGAGCAAGGAAGGGAAAGATAGAGATAGAGAAAATGCAACTCCTAGGGGAGGTGGGTGGGTTGTGAAGACTTATTCCTGCTGTTCCCAGAGATCACCTGTTACAGGTAAGTAACTGTGCTATCTCCAGGAACAAGCAGGAATGAATCTTCACATATGGAGACTCCCAAGCTCAGATGCCCAGAGGGAGTCCTAGCATGTTGCAAGTCTAGAACGAGCCATGCTATTCCTTAAGACCTCAGGCATCCTGGGGATGGAGGATAGGAGTTGAATACAGAAGAGGAGCTGTGGAACAGTTGGCTAGAACAGGGTTTCTAAAGGGGAAGACCCTGTATAGAGGGTATTTTGTAGTAAAATATTGTAATCTGGGCCTCCCTTGTTGGCCTTGCACAAGTCCACTGAGGTACATATGGATCTGTTAGAAGAGTCAATGAATGTGCTCAAGGGGTACCTCACTGAGAAGTAGAGGTAATAAAAGTAGAAAAAAAACAAGTGGAGGTTAGAACCCTTCAGGGTGAGAAATAGCCCCAGGGGGAAAGACTGGGGTAGTATAAGAGGTAGAGCTTCAGCGGAGACGCAGAAGGCAGTATTAAAGAAAGCTTAAGCTGTTTAGGTCCAAAAACAGTATAAATTTAGGACCCAAAGAAAAAATGAGTCTGACCTAACTGGACTGGGTATGGACTCGGTCCATGTAGGGGAGAAAGGTTATGGAAACCCTTGTATCTGATAAGAAAGTAAGGACAGACTCAGGAGTGTTAAGCGTTAGGTTAACTGAAGCTCCGCAATGTCTTTCCTCAATGGGGTCAATTAGGAAAGAAGAAAGGTACATGGAGAGCTTCAGGAGTACCCAACCTATATGGTAAGGAAAAATTGTGTTAATTACCACAGGAAGTGGTTATAAGTGTCGCCCCCTACGTATGCTGGCATAGCATTGATAGGGGTAGTGCCCATCTGTCAGGATTACATAGGAATATAAGGATATCTGAACCTAACAGAACAGATAGATGAGTATATGGATACATATCTATCTAAAAATATATCTCAGTAGATCTATAAATATATCTATGTATATATACATATATATATTGAATATATACACATATAGGGTATATATGCATATATCTATAGGAGATATGTAGGGGCAGACGACACACAGATAGATATAGATGAAAATATATATACAGATATATATATATGTGTGTATATATATACATGAATATGTAGACATATAGACACATATCTCCAGGTATGTGGAAGGAGAGAGGTCTATAGAAGCTGATCTCCCCTACGGATATAGGGAGAGAGGAAGAGTCATCTAACAGCCAGAAGATTAATACCTGCTTGAATAGATATACAGAGAATTCTCTTTTCCTGGTTATGATTGGCAGAGTCAGAGGAGAGGTCTCCCTGACAAGAAGAAGTCTGGATTCTTTTCAGAATTTGAGCTTTTGAATAACCAGGATGGCTTACGTGAAAAAGGCAGAGGATAACTTCAGACTGTAGGCAGGAAGTCCAGATTTCTCCAGAATTGCCATATGGAGAATGGATAGAGGACGCCACTGGAGGAAGATACCCGAGTGACTTGCCTATGAGGGCAAGAGGGGTATTGGGCGTCCTCTAGCTGCCATTGAAGAAAATTATCTCTGACGAGAAGACCAAAGGAGATATGGGCCAAGCCAGGGAATTGGCCCTTCTTTAGGTTTTCACGTAATGAAAAGCCTGAGACTGATGTCTCAAAAGAGATTTAAGATGAGATGGTAAGGGTAGGAAATACCTACCAGTCATGGAAACATGACTGGGGGAACCCCATTTAACCAACTGGGGTTATCTGCTAGGCCAGATACTGATGCTCTTCTAGCAAGGGCCCATAGTACAAAGCTACTCTGTAGAGTTGCAGAGAGCATGCTGCAGGTTGGTTAGAAGAAAAACTGGCTATGGAAAGCCAGCAGGTAAGCAAGTATACTGCCAAGGACAAGGGGGCAAAGAATAGAAGTTAACCAACCAGGCTGTGATAGAGGGTTTCCCAAACGAGGTTGATAACCTGTTTGGGACTTAGCACTGAGGCTAGAAGGATTGCTAGTGAAGGAGAATCCCTGGTTGTGTGGTGGACAGAACCAGTGGCTTAACCACTAGGAACTGCTGTATCTGCAGCAACGCACCAGGGCAGCGGAGAAAATTTCTTTTCCCTCTCCCTCTTTTAGATTGGGAAAAAGAAACAATAGACCTGGTAGGATTTCCTACTGTCTGATGTGCTGCCCTAAGGTAACAAGGGGGGGGGAGACAACTCTGGAAGGGAGAATCCCCCGGTAGAACAGGTAGAGGACCATAGGGGCTTACCAGTGTAAAACGGTCCCTCTTACAAACCAAATGTTATAGTAAGAGGGAGGTAAGACAGAGTTGAAAGAGACTGACTATGGAGGAAGTCTCTGACAGGTGAGATGATACATGCCAGTACAGGGAAAGCACAGTTACTTACCTGTAACAGATGATCTCTGGGAATAGCAGGATATAAGTCTTCACATATGGGTACGTCGGTACCGACGGAGTCTGCGCGGGAACGCTTCCCAGCGTCCAATCAGAAAACTTTTGGAAGCATCCCAACACGCCTGCGTGCTGCCTTCCCGCCTTCCCAACTGCCTCTCCTCAGTTAAGTTTTAAAGCTGAGACAAAGAGAGAGAGAGAGCAAGGAAGGGAAAGACAGAAATAGAGAAATGCAACTCCTAGGGGAGGTGGGTGGGTTGTGAAGACTTATTCCTGCTGTTCCCAGAGATCACCTGTTACAGGTAAGTAACTGTGCTATCTCCAGGAACAAGCAGGAATGAGTCTTCACATATGGGGACTCCCAAGCTTAGATGCCCGGAGGGAGTCCCTAGCATGTTGCAAGTCTAGAACGAGCCATGCTATTCCTCAGGACCTCAGGCATCCTGGGGATGGAGGGTAGGAGTTGAATACAGAAAAGGAGCTGTGGAACAGCTGGCTAGAACAGGGCTTCAAAAGAGGAAGACCCTGTATCGAGGACATTCAGTAGTACAATATTGTAATCTTGTCCTCCCTTGTTGTCATGGCACAAGTGCACTGAGCTACATATGGATCTGATAGAAGAGCCAGTGAATGTGCTCAAGGGGTACCTCACTGAGAAGTCGAGGTAAAAAGTAGAATAAAAACAAGTGGAGGTCAGAACCCTTCAGTGTGAGAAATAGCTCCAGGGGAGAACTGGGGTAGTATAAGAGGTAGAGCTTCAGCGGAGACGCAGAAGGTACTATTAAAGGAAGCTTAAGCTGTTGTGGTCCAAAAACAGTACAAATGTAGGACCAAGAGAAAAAATGAGTCTGACCCAACTGAACTGGGGTTGGAATCAGTCCATGTAAGGGAGAAAGGGTATGGAGACCCTTGTATCTGATAAGGAAGTAAGGACAGACTCAGGAGCGCTAAGCTTTAGAGGAACTGAAGCTCCGCAAGGTCTTTCCTAAATGGGGTCAATTAGGAAAGAAAAAGGTACATGGAGAGCTTCAGGAGTACCTAACCTGAAAGTTATGGTAAGGAAAAAGTTTGTTAATTACCACAGGAAGTGGTTATAGGTGTAGCCCCCTAAGTATGCTGGCACAGCATTGATAGGGGTAGTGCCCATCTTTCACGATCATATAGGAAAGTAAGGATATCTGAACCTAACAGACAGATAGATAAGTAGATGGGATACAGATCTATCTAAAAATATATCTCATTATATCTATCTATCTATATATATATATATATATATATATATATATATATATATATATACACACATACAGGATATATATGCATATATCTATAAAGAGATATGTATGGGCAGAAGACACACAGATTGATATATATATCTATATACCTAGATGAATAGGCAGGCATAGAGACACATATCTCCAGGTATATGGATAGAGAGATGTTCATAGAACCCCATCCCCCCTAGGGATATAGGGAGAGAGGAAGATTCATCTGACAGCAAGTAGGGTGATACCTGCTTGAATAGATAAATAGAGAATCCTGTTTTCCTGGTTATGACTGACAGAGTCAGAGGAAAGGTCTCTCTGACAAGAAGAAGGCTGAATTCTTTGTAGAATTTGAGCTCTTGGATAACCAGGATGGCCTACGTGAAAATTGCAGAGGATAACTTCAGTCTGCAGACAGGAAGTTCAGATATCTCCAGAATTGCAGTATGGAGAATGGAGAGAGGACGCCTCTGGAGGAAGATACCCTAGTGATCCGCCTATGAGGGCAAGATGGCTATTAGGCGTCCTCTATCTGCCATTGAAGAAATTTATCTCTGACGAGAAGACCCAAGGAGATATGGGACAAGCCAGGGAATTGGCCCTCCTTTAGGCTTTCAGGTAATGAAAGGCCTGAGGCTTATGCCTCAAAAGAGATTTAAGATAAGATGGAAAGGGTAGGGAATACCTACCAGACATGAAACAAGACTGGGGGAACCCCCCCCCCTAATCATCTGGGGTTATCTGCTAGGTAAGATACTAATGCTCTCTAGCAAGGGCCCATAGTGCAAAGCTACTCTGTAGAGATGCAGAGAGCATGCTGCAGGTTGGTTAGAAGAAAAAACTGGCTGTGGGAAGCCAGCAGGTAACCAGCTATTCTGCCAAGGACAAGGGGGCGAAGAATAGAAGTTAACCAACCAGACTGTGATAATAGGGTTCCCCAAACAAGGTTGATAACCTGTTTGGGACTTAGCACTGAGGCTAGGAGGATTGCTAGTGGAGGGCAAGCCCTGGTTGTGTAGTGAACAAAACCAGTGGCTTAACTAGTAGGAATTGCTGTATCTGCAGCAACTACCAGGGCAGCATGTGAAATTTCTTTTCCCTCTTCCTTTTTTAGATTGGGAAAAAGAAACAACAGACATGGTAGGACTTCCTATTGTCTGATGAGCTGCCCTAAGGTAACAAGGGGGAAGACAACTCCAGAAGGGAGAATCCCCCGGTAGAACAGGTAGAGTAGTATAGGGACTTACCCGTGTAAAAGAGCCACTCTTACAAACAAATGTTGTAGTAAGAGGGAGGTAAAACAGAGTTGCAAGAGACCAACTATGGAGGAAGTCTCTGACAGGTGAGATGATGCATGCCAGTACAGGGAAACAACTGTCTATTGATAGTTGTTACCTCTCTTTCCTCCAAGAGGAAGAGGAAAATCTGTTAAGTATGGGCATGATCATCATAAAGACTCTTAGAGAAAAGATGTCTCATGAAGAGATATCTAGATAGGTTAGGATAAATTTAGTGCAGATACTGCAAGTGAAAAGAAGCAGACAGCCACCCTAACCACCAACCAAGAGGGACAATGATCTATTTGAAACCCTGCGACTGCTGGGTTTGTTGACCCTGTTGAGCTTGAGGATTCCTCAGACCAGGGCGATGTTTCCCCTGTTTGGGAACATCTGTATGATGGGCAGATGATGGATAAAACCTTCTCCCCCCTAGGGGAAGAAAGTTTGGTAGGACATTTCCTACCTACTGGGAAAGGCGGCGGCGTAGAGCAGCCTCTGGAAACAGGAAAGTCAGTTGAAGAGATTTTCTCCAGTGCAAGGAGTATTTCCCAGTCTTTCTTGTGCCCATTTGTCTAAGTCTGAAGCTTCGAGCCAGGCTCTACGTCGTGCCCCTATAGCTATAGCAGAAGTCCTGCTAACAGACCCAAAGGCGTCTAGGGAAGCACGAGTAAGAAACCTAGAGATATTTTGAGTATGACTAACCAGTGAGGAATAGTCTGCACTCTTGGGCTCTTGAAGAAAAGGAGTCAAAAGATGTAATTTCTTTGTGACCTCCTCAAGAGATAGCGTAGTTACTCACCTGTAACAGGTGTTCTCCAGGAGCAGCAGGAATCAGTCCTCACTTATGGGTGACGTCGGCGCCGACGGAGCCCTCGCGGAGCAATTTTCCCCAGCTTTCAAAGAAAGCCTTTGGGAATTGCAGCGCGCATGCGCGGTCCTCTTCCCGCCCAAGGGTGCCATCTTGCTCAGTCAGATGACATAGCGAAAAAAGACAGCAAAAATTAGCAAAAACGAAAGCATAAGCAGACTGCAACTCCAAGGGGAGGAGGGAGGGTTGTGAGGACTGATTCCTGCTGCTCCTGGAGAACACCTGTTACAGGTGAGTAACTACGCTTTCTCCAGGACCAAGCAGGAAGTCAGTCCTCACATATGGGACTCCCAAGCTTAAGGCTACCGGAGACCCTAAGCACAAAAAAGAGCTCCCTCTAGCTCAGCAGCACAGAAGGAAGGAATCTTCTCTGAATACGTCTCCAACCGGTAGCCCAACATCCGGGATGGAGGGTAGGAGTTGCCTATACCTCGAAGAGGTTACGGAGGACTGCCTGTCCGAAAGCACTGTCCCTGCGGGACTCCCTCTCCAGGCAGTAATGGGCTGCAAAAGTCTGGCTTGAAGACCAAGTAGCGGCCCGGCAGATGTCTGCCAACGGAACAGAGCGGAGGTAAGCCACTGACGTAGCCTTCGCCCGAACACGATGAGCGGTGACTCTACCTTCCAGCACGAGGCCCGCAGCCTCGTAAGCCCAAGCAATGCAGTCCGCAATCCAGATGGACAGAGTACGCTTGGAGACAGGGAGCCCCAACCTGTTGGGGTCATAAGACACGAAGAGCTGAACAGCCCTTCGGTGCTCCCGCGTACGGTCAAGGTAGAAGTTCAGAGCCCTTCTACAGTCCAGGGTATGCAGGACCATCTCAGCTCGGCTGGAGTGCGGCCTGGGAAAGTAGGTCGGAAGTACCACCTCCTGGTTGATGTGAAAAGGGGAAACCACTTTAGGAAGAAACTTAGGGTGAGTCCGGATCAGATACCAGGGCCTGCAGCTCACTAACGCATCTAGCAGAAGTGAGGGCCACCAAGAACAAGGTTTTCCAGGACAGAAAACGAAGAGGACAGGTAGCCATAGGCTCAAAAGGCGGACAGGTAAGCCGCTGTAAAACCACATTGAGATCCCAGTTCGGGGCTGGGGGGCGCAAAGGTGGTTTAAGGAGCAGGAGGCCCCGGAGAAAACGAGCCACCAGAGGGTGGCTGGAAAGAGGTCGACCATCCACCGGTAGGTGGTGCGCAGAAATAGCACTGAGGTGGACCTTGACCGAGTTGGACTTAAGTCCAAGATTGGAAAGGGAAAGCAAGTACTGCAAGACCACTGACGTTGAACAGGAGAAGGGGTCCAGCGATTGCTGAGTACACCAGACGGAGAACCGATGCCATTTAAGAGCGTAGGACTTCCGGGTGGAAGGCCTCCTGGAGGCCAAGACGACCTCTTCCACATCTGGAGGTAGCTGGAGAGGAGCAAGGACTACCCTTTCAGCAGCCAGGCCATCAGATGAAGGGACCGAAGGTTGGGGTGCAGAAGCGTTCCCTGATCCTGCGAGAGGAGGTCGAGCTGAAACCCCAGAGGAAGAGGGGTGTCCACCGCCAGCTGCATCAGAAGCGGGAACCAAGGTTGTCTCGGCCACCGGGGAGCCACTAGGATCACGGACGCCTTGTCTCTGAGAACTTTGAAGAGCGTCCGAGACACCAGAGGGATGGGCGGAAAGGCATACAAGAGGCCCGTGGACCATGGAATCAGAAAAGCATCCGCCGCCACCCGGAGAGGGTGCGACTGACGAGAGCAGAACCTGGGAAGTTGCCGGTTCAGAGGACTGGCGAACAGATCCATTGTGGGGAGGCCCCACCGGAGAAAGATCCGTTGAACCACAAGCGGATCCAATCTCCACTCGTGCG
This sequence comes from Ichthyophis bannanicus, assembly GCA_033557465.1. Classification (NCBI taxonomy): domain Eukaryota; kingdom Metazoa; phylum Chordata; class Amphibia; order Gymnophiona; family Ichthyophiidae; genus Ichthyophis; species Ichthyophis bannanicus. Next base: position 67,329,394 of record CM066033.1, read on the forward strand.
GTTGGAGGATCCTGCTCAGTTTGTCTGCCAGGTAGTTTTCTTGACCCGGTAGATAGACAGCTTTGAGGACGACATTGTGATGGACGGCCCAAGAGCAGAGCTTCTGTGCTTCCTGACAGAGAAGGAAGGAGCCGGTTCCGCCCTGTTTGTTCACGTAGAACATGGCAACCTGATTGTCTGTCTGGACAAGCCAGTTTTGCTATTTTGCATTAGTTCAAGCTGTTACCCATTACTTTTATTGTTACAAAAATGTTCGATGTAAAACTAAGCTTTTGCTATGTGGAATGTTGTTTTATTGTGAACCGCAACTGAACTCTGGAAGTTGCGGGTTATAAATATATGTTAAATAAATAAATAAATAAACAAGTAACGACTGGTGAGAAATCAGGTGAGAGAAGGTCCTGAGCGCTAGGCGGATGGCTCTGAGCTCCAGGAAGTTGATCTGCTGAGCGGACTCCCAAGGAGTCCAGAGACCCTGAGTACAAGTCCCTTGGCAATGTGCTCTCCAACCCTGGAGAGAAGCATCGGTCGTCACGACCCGAGAATGCGTAGGGGGCTGAAAAGTCATCCCCAGCACTAGGTTTGGCAGATGAAGCCACCATCGCAGAGAGGAGACCAGCTGGTCGGAGATCAGTACGGAGTCCGCTAGGCTCCCCGTGGCTTGATGCCATTGTTTGCGAAGACACCATTGAGCAGGCCGCATGTTGAGGCGGGCATTGGGGGTTACATGGACCGTGGAAGCCAAATGGCCGAGCAGTCTCAGAAATTGCCTGGCCGAGACCAGGGAATTGCTGTGAAAGCGGCTGGCGAGATCCATGAGCCTTTGGGCCCTGTCCAGAGGCAGGAAGGCCCACGCCTGAAGAGTGTCCAACCGGGCGCCGATGAATTCCAGATCTTGAGAGGGGAGCAAAGTGGACTTTGCGAAGTTTATGACAAAACCCAAGTGCTGGAGCAGAGCCACAGTGCGATGAGTAGCGTGAGTGGCTTCTTCGGCAGACTGGGCCCTGATGAGCCAGTCGTCCAGGTATGGGAACACAAAGAGACCCTGAAGTCTCAGATAGGCCGCCACCACTGCTAGGCATTTGGTGAACACCCTGGGGGCGGAGGATAGGCCGAAAGGCAGTACCCTGTACTGGTAATGGTGACCGTCCACAACAAACCTGAGGTATTGTCTGTGGTCCGGATGAAGGATATGAGTATACGCATCCTTTAGATCTAAGGAGCATAGCCAGTCTCCCTGCCGGAGGTAGGGCAGCAGGATTCCAAGGGTAAGCATTTTGAACTTTTCCTTTGCCAGGAACCTGTTGAGGTTTCGCAAGTCTAGGATGGGTCTGAGGCCTCCTGTACTTTTCGGAACAAGGAAGTATCTGGAATAAAACCCCTGACCCTTCAGGTGGTGGGGCACCGGTTCCACGGCTTGTTCCTGAACAAGACTTGCTAACTCCTGAAGGAGTAAGTCCCTGTGCAGAGGGAGTCTGGAAGGCTCCCCTGGAAAGTATGAGGGAGGAACCTGTTGAAAATGAAGAAGATAGCCCTTTTGAACAATCTGAAGCACCCAGGTATCTGTGGTGATGTTGGACCACCTGTGGGCAAAGCGGACCAACCGGCCTCCCGTGCTGAGAGAAACCAGCTGAGGGGGAGAGGCTATGCTGAGAAAGTCAAAAGCCCCCACCCTGATGAGCAGGGGCCGGTGGTGCAGGCTTGGGGGCTTGCTGCCTACGGGACCCATTACCCCGCCCCTTGGCCTGCTTTCCCTGTGGGGGAGCCGGTGAGGCCTGATACTGAGGGTAGTATATTTATAGGCAGCACCTTTCCTTGGGTAAAAGGGCTTTTTCCCCGAGGCCTTCTTCTTTTGAGAAGGGGCAGAGGTCTTCCTCGAGAGACGCGTCCTGGTGAGAGTCTCCGTCTCGATTTGTGCAGCCTTCTCATCCATGGGCTTGCCAAAGAGGTTATCACCTCGGCAGGGGACATCGACCAACTTGTCCTGTACCCATGGCTCGAGGTCGGACGTCTGAAACCAAGCCTGGCGGCGTCCGCCGAAGCCTCAAAACCATCATAGGCTGCTCGAGAGATAAACTTGGAGCACTCCCGAATACCAGTAGACAAGGATTGGAACCTCTGCAAAGGTTCGTCGGAGAGACCAGCAGAGAACCCGGCTATTTCCTTAGCCAGGTCTCGGAGATACATGCCCATGTAGAGCTGGTACGTCTGGACTCGACAAGCAAGCATAGAGCCCTGGAAGCACTTCCTACCGAGGGCATCCAGGCTTCGGGCTTCCCTACCAGGGGGCACCGAGGAGTGCATTTTCTGACTCTTCAGTCTATGCATGGCCGATTCCACCACCATGGAATGGTGTGGTAGCTGTGCCTTTTGTAACCCGGGGCTCTTGCGGACTCGATAAATGGAATCGACCCGCTTGCTTAACACCGGCGACGATGCCGGGCTCTCCCACATGCGGAAGAGAAGCCGTTCCAGCATGGGAGGAACCGGTACAATAAAGGCCTCCTTCGGGGGAGAGTCTTATTGGAGGGCATCGAGTTCCTCGACTCGAGGCTCCTCCTCGGGATCCGCAGGGAAGGCCAAGGCTTTGGCCATATCCCTCACGAAGTCTGAGAACCGGGTATCCTCCGGGGGGGACCGTCTCCGAGGTTCGGACTCGGGGGAGTCCGAAGGGACACACCGAGTCCGAAAGGAACCAGGTGACTCTTCGTCCTCAGATTCCCAGGCCGACTCCTCGGAGGAGGAGTCGATCGGTTCCGGTCGGGCGGGCACTGAGGCCATCCGCCCCGACGCCGAGGGAGTCGGCGTCAACGACCTCGGTCCTGAAATGGGAGGCCGAAGGAGACCTCGACCGAGGATCGACTCGAGCCCTCATGGACTCGAGGATCGGCTCGGTCTCCGGGGTCGATTTGGAGGTCGACGTCCCGGCGGTCAGGGCAGATGCACCAGCGAGGCCAGCGATCAATGCCCGCTGCTGGTCCAAGAAGGCAGACAAACTGCACTCCAAGGCCGTCAACCTGAGTCCGAGCTCAGGAGACCCAGCAGCCCCCGACTCGGGCCCCGACGGCGTCGGACCCGACGTCGGGTCCTTCGGAGGCGAGTCCACGAGGACAACAGTACTCACGTGAGCGGGCAAGTCCACCTCGAGTCGAGGATGTTTTGACGGCCTCTCCGACTCCAAGGACCCGGGACGGGAATCGGGGCTATGCGACCTGGCCCTCGAGGAACCAGGAGCGTCCACCGATCCCGCCCTCGCGGGTTTCTTCTTCCGATGATGCTCCCGGGTAGGAACTCCAGAGTCCCGACCAGAGTCCCGAGACGTCGAAGCCTCTGACGAGGTCCGAGCCCGGCCGGAGTCAGAGAAGATACGCTCCCACTGGTGCTGCCGACTCCTCAAGGCTTTTGAGGACATTTTGCCGCATGGCCCGCAGATCATGGGATCATGATCCGGGCCGAGGCAGCGGAGGCAGAAGTCATGAGTGTCTGTAAGAGACATAAGTTTCTTACAGAGGTCACACTTTTTGAAACCACTGGCCGCCATCGGGGGAAAAAGGGCCCCTGCGAGGTCGAACGACCGGGCAGCCAGGGAACAAAGGAAAAAAGCGCGAAATCTGTCACGAAGGACAAAAAAACAAAAAAGAAAGGACGGACTCGCAACCGGCGTCGCGAGTCCGGGCGAGAAAAAACAGGAAAAATAGAGAAAAATCAACTTTTCTGCGGGGATTCACAGGCAACGTCTGTAGGGCTCCGCGGAAAAAAGAAGACTGAGCAAGATGGCACCCTTGGGTGGGAAGAGGACCGCGCATGCGCGCTGCAATTCCCAAAGGCTTTCTTTGAAAGCTGGGGAAAATTGCTCCGCGAGGGCTCCGTCGGCGCCGACGTCACCCATATGTGAGGACTGACTTCCTGCTTGGTCCTGGAGAAAGAATTATATATTGTTCGTTGTTATATTCAGAAAACGGCTGCATGTAGCTTACCGACTGCTTCAACCCAGATCAAATGTCTCCCTGGACACAAAAACGCCACGCATGCGGCTTTGAAGTTGAAAACCACTTTTAAACCTTATGATCAATTAAAGCAGCTTGGCCCTAGAGCATCAGTAGAATAAATTAACTACGTGCACAAAATTCCAATCGAATTGTGCATTTAAACCTCTAGGGCTTACTGTCTGCAAGGCGTATATCCAACGTTGTTCTCGAAGAATTAAAGTTTGATCGAGAGATTTACCTCCAGCACCTTTATACACTCGATCCACACAGAAACATCGTAGATCAGCAAAAGTATGCTGATAAAAAAGACAGTGCTCTACAATTGGAGCTGTTAAAGTCTTGCACTTTAATCTACTTCTGTGTTCTGCTAGTCGAATCTTAAAAGAGCGCATGGTTTTGCCAATGTATAAAAGTTGGCACGGACAACGTATAGAATATACTACTTGTGTGGTATGACAATTGGTTGCATGGCGTAGATTATATTGTTTGCCATGATATTCAAAGGTTGATGTTTCTTCATTAAATTCACACATTGAACACTCACCGCATCGTGAGTGACCCGCTGGTTTTCCTGAATCTAAACTAATTGAGGGATTAAGAACCGTAGGACATAGCATTTCTTTCAGATTTCAATTGCGTGTCCAAACACATCTAATATGTTTCTCTTTTAATGCCGGGATACTCTGGATAACATTCATATGTTTTTGAAGAATTGTTTTAATCCCCTTACTATATGGTGAAAATTGAGTGACTAAATTGATGGTAGTATCTGTTTCTTTGGACGAATTGGAGGATCTTGGTGTTAACAACAGTTCACGATGATTGAATAGGGCACGTTTATATGCCGTCTCAATTGTATATCTGGGATAACCTCGTTGAAGAAACTTATCCTTCAAGCTATTCACCTGGAGTTTGAATTGATGGATATCTGTGTACAATTCCTCCTATATCGGAGGAACTGAGAGAACGGCAGGCTGTCCTTCAATCTTCGAGGATGTAGGCTGTCATAATGTAGCAAAGCGTTAGGATCGGTTGGCTTACAAAAAACGCTGGTGATCCACCCTGTCTCGCCCTTCTGCACTTCCACGTCCAGAAAAGCTATTCTTGTTTGACTGTAGGTACTCGTGAACTGAATCGTGGTTTCCCTAGTATTCAACCATCCAACAAACCTATTAAGTGATTCCAATGATCCTGCCCATATAACAAAAATATCATCAATGTACCGGCACCATAGCCGGACCTGAGGGTATGAATCTGATTGTGCCAACCATTGTGACTCAAAAGCCCCCATGTATATGTTGGCAATAGAGGGGGAGCACGTGGCCCCCATCGCTACCCCTGTTTTTTGGTGATATATCTTGTCATCAAACTGAAAATGATTGTGAAACAGCACTAATTCTGCTATATGTGCTAAAAAAGTTAAATGCGTTGCTGACAATTCAGACCTAGTTCTTAATATTGTCATCAACTCCTCATATGCTCTTCTTTGAGGGATGTTGGTATACAAAGCATTGACATCTAACGTAACCAGCCAAAGTTCTGGCTCTGTAATCCATTGTGCATTGGCTTCTAATAACTGTAGAAAATACATAGTATCACGCACATAAGAAGGGATCAGTGGTATCCGAGGTCGCAAAAAAAGAGTCCAAATATATCGAGAGTGGTTCTAACAAAGAGCCCCTAGTGGACACTATGGGCCGGCCCGGAGGATTATTTAAATTCTTATGAATTTTTGGCACTAGATAAAAACGTGCCAAAACAGGATCAGGAGGATTCAAAAAACGTGATTCTTTTATATTAATTCCTTTCTGTTGTAATGCTGTTGTTGTGATTGCTTTAATCCGTTTAGAGAGACTAGTCGTGGGATTCTCATTTAAAACTTCATAAGTGCATGCATCTGTAAACTGTCTGTATGCTTCACCAATGTTTAGCCATAATTACAATTGCACCACCTTTGTCAGCCCGGCGAATTACAAGATCTTGCCGGGATTGTATATCCCTCAAAATATCACGTTCTATTTTTGTGAGGGCATGCCAATATAATGGCTTCTCATGTGTTAATAACTCAACGTCTTGCAATACCATAGTGCGAAATTTATTTATTTATTTATTTATTTAACAGTATTTCTAAACCGCCTTATCTTAATAATCAAGGTGGTATCACAGCAAGCAATCAAGTAAAGTGTGTGCTTTGTACATGCAGTGAGGATGAAACTTAGTTGTGTGAGGGCTGTGTTGGGTGCTTGATTTGTTTGAGCTATGTACAAGGTGGGCTATTTACAGTGAAATAGCACTAGAGCAGCCGGTAAAGGTCCCGGGGGGGACCAATTGGATTTTAAAGGAAGTTTTATCCTATCTAATGACATATTTTCACTATTTGATAGTGGAAAGCTCTCATTGTTGGATAATAAAGAATTCTGTGATGCAAAAAAAACTTTCAAATGGAGTTTTCTAATAAGATGTTCAAAGTGAACATATCAAAACCTATCTGTGGCACGAAGGACAACCCCTTTTCCAGCAGTTGAGTGTAAGCAGCTGGTAAGGAAAAACCTGATATGTTGATCACCATAGATTTGTTAGAGGCTTCTAACAGCGTCGATTCGATGACCTTTTTGATTCGGTTTGATTGTGTTTCTTTTTGATGTGACCATCCTTTACTGTGTGAAAATCCTGCTGTCTTCGATCAGTGTCTGAGCCTGACGTATTTTCTCCTTCCGAACTGTCTTCAAAGGTGACCTACTTCTTATCTTTTCTCTTAGGGTTCATCCAGGGATAGACGTAACCCAACGTGTAATCCCAATAAGGATGAAATACGAAATGACCAAGCTACATGGGATAAATTGTTACAACTACAGAAAAGAATAACCAGATTAGAACTACATAGATTTTCTTTAATTGAATATATTCAAAGGCAGCAAATTCCGAGGGGGTTGCGTGTTTATAAAGAGCCGAAAATGTTTGCAACAGACACTACTTTCATTGATAAATGGAACTGCATTTTAAATAAATGCTCTAGGGACCTCATGATGTTAATAGTCGACACTACGAAAGTCAACTTGGAGACTTTAATGAAGGAGGAGGAGACTTTGGCACAGGGGCTAAAACAATCCCATACGGAAGAAAATTATAATAAGAGTATTGCAGAAGTTAAACATAAAGTGGCGTCATTACATGATGAAGTTAAAAAAATTAAGGCTAATAAATTGAAAAGAGATTATGGGGATTACACGTTGGGTTACGTGGATACGGACTTAGTTGTTGCTGCTCTTGGCTTCCCATGAGGGAGTCCGTGTTTTTTGCTATGGGCTTTTGGGAGCCTGTAGTTGGGGAGTCCCATATGTGAGGACTGACTTCCTGCTTGTTCCCGGAGAAAGCGTAGTTACTCACCTGTAGGTGTTCTCTGGGGACAGCAGGAATCAGTCCTCACAACCCACCCTCCTCACCTTGGAGTTGCTCCTTTACCATATTTTATTTTGCTGTCTTTTAGCTGTCATCTGATTGAGCAAGATGTCACCCTTGGGCGGGATGGGGACCACGCATGCGTGGTAGCATCTCCTAGAGGCTTTCTTTTGAAAGCTGGGGGGATACTTCCACGAGGGCTCTGTCGGTGTCGATGTCACCCAGTTTGCTTTTCTCTGATCAGAGAAAGGCTGAACTTTTACAGAGCTCTGCTAGTGAGTGGATTTTTGCCTCCTGGGACATCTTACTGTGAGTTCTAGCTGTTTATTTAATTATTTACTGTTTGTCTAACTGTTGTTTGTTTAATTATTTAGTGTTTGTCTTAGTGGTGTGCAAGTTTCAGCCTTCTCAGCTGTACTTACCTTGCCTCTCTCAATTAACTGGGCCTTGTGTGGTAGCCATTTTGAATTAATCTCTCTCCCCAGAGCCTGCTGTTTGTTAAGCTTTTCCTGTCCTTGCCTGCCTGAGTGACTCCTCCCCCTGTGTGTGTGGTAGCCATTTTGAATTAATCTCTCTCCCCAGAGCCTGCTGTTTGTTAAGCTTTTTCCTGTCCTTGCCTGCCTGAGTGACTCCTCCCCCTGCCCCCTCCCCCTGAGGTATCCTATAACCTTGTTCCTGTTTTCTCCACGTGTGCATAGGCTGTTTTAGTTTGCTTTTCTCTGATCAGAGAAAGGCTGAACTTTTACAGAGCTCTGCTAGTGAGTGGATTTTTGCCTCCTGGGACATCTTACTGTGAGTTCTAGCTGTTTATTTAATTATTTACTGTTTGTCTAACTGTTGTTTGTTTAATTATTTAGTGTTTGTCTTAGTGGTGTGCAAGTTTCAGCCTTCTCAGCTGTACTTACCTTGCCTCTCTCAATTAACTGGGCCTTGTGTGGTAGCCATTTTGAATTAATCTCTCTCCCCAGAGCCTGCTGTTTGTTAAGCTTTTCCTGTCCTTGCCTGCCTGAGTGACTCCTCCCCCTGTGTGTGTGGTAGCCATTTTGAATTAATCTCTCTCCCCAGAGCCTGCTGTTTGTTAAGCTTTTTCCTGTCCTTGCCTGCCTGAGTGACTCCTCCCCCTGCCCACTCCCCCTGAGGTATCCTGTAACCTTGTTCCTGTTTTCTCCACGTGTGCATAGGCTGTTTTAGTTTGCTTTTCTCTGATCAGAGAAAGGCTGAACTTTTACAGAGCTCTGCTAGTGAGTGGATTTTTGCCTCCTGGGACATCTTACTGTGAGTTCTAGCTGTTTATTTAATTATTTACTGTTTGTCTGTTGTTTGTTTAATTATTTAGTGTTTGTCTTAGTGGTGTGCAAGTTCAGCCTTCTCAGCTGTACTTACCTTGCCTCTCTCAACTGGGCTTTGTGTGGTACCCCCATCCCCCTGCTGAGGGTTCAGGACAGGGTACCTTGTAACTGCCCTCTTTAATAGGACTTATCTCCCCCCCTCCCTCCCCAGCACCCACCCACCCCTGGGGAAATTGTAGTTTTATAGGTACTTGGACATCTTAGAGGAAAGGGGCTGCTCTCAGGTGCAGCTCTTAATCCAAATCAGTCATACACAGAGGACCTGTGATTAATTAGCTTCAGGTACACAGGGTGTATTAGGGGTATTAGATACACTTTTATTAGTATAAGCATCTACACCAATCCTTATTATATACCGATTTAAAAGACCTAAACACAAGCTTTAAACTCAGATGCAGTCAGAGGTCCAGCAACGAGATGGGGGTTCTCCAGTCTTTTGCATCGAGTGTCACATGTATGATTATCTCCCAGTTGGTGAGAGGTCCTACATATGCACTAAGTGCAGGGAGCTCTTTGCTCTCAGGGAACGAGTCCGTTCTCTAGAGGCTAGAGTAGCAGACCTGGAAGACATAAGAAAGACAGAGAAGTACATGGACGAGACCTACAGGGATATAGTCCTGAAGTCCCACCTCCAGTCTGGCAGCATCCCTGTTGCCATGGAGGAGAGAGGTCACGTGACAGGAGAGCATCACCCTGGTGTGGCAGGAAGTGATCCTGTAACTAGGACCTGTCCTCCAGGTGATGTAAAACCCTCTCGCACCGAGGATGTTTCTCCAGGGCCATGTCCCCATGAGGGGAGGGTCAGGACAGCTGTTATAGTTGGTGATTCAATCATTAGGAATGTAGATAGCTGGGTGGCTGGTGGACGTGAGGATCGCCTGGTAACATGCCTGCCTGGTGCGAAGGTAGCAGATCTCACGCACCGCCTAGATAGGATCATAGATAGTGCTGGGGGGGAGTCTGCTGTCTTGGTACATGTTGGTACCAATGACATAGGAAAATGTGGTAGGGAAGTTCTGGAGGCTAAATTTAAGCTTTTAGGTAGGAAGTTGAAATCCAGAACTTCCAGGATAGCGTTCTCCGAAATGCTTCCTGTTCCACGTGCAGGACCCAAAAGACAGGCAGAGCTCCGGAGTCTCAATGCGTGGATGAGACAATGGTGCAAGGATGAGGGTTTTGGATTTGTTAGGAACTGGGGAACATTCTGGGGAAAGGGGGGGCTCTTCCGAAGGGATGGGCTTCACCTTAATCAGGATGGGACCAGACTGCTGGCATTAACCTTTAAAAAAGAGATAGAGAAGCTTTTAAACTAGAAAATAGGGGAAAGCCGACAGTCACCCAGGAGCGCAGGGTTCGGACAAAGGTATCCTTGAAGGATACTACCAAAAGCAGTGAGGTTCCAAAAGGGAGTATAGTAGCCCAAATGCCCTTGAGTAAGGAGCAGACAGAGCATAAAGATTCCCAATTACCCATGCCTACCAATAGCCAGATTAATATTAATAAAATACAGTCTCTAAAATGCTTGTATGCCAATGCTAGAAGTCTAAACAATAAGATGGGAGAATTAGAATATATAGCATTAAATGAGAGGTTAGATATGATTGCACTCTCAGAGACATGGTGGAAGGAGGATAACCAGTGGGACACTGTGATACCTGGATACAAACTATATCGTAATGATAGAGCTGAACAAATTGGTGGAGGGGTTGCGCTCTATGTTAGAGAGGGCATTGAGTCAGAAAGGATTAAAGTTTTGCAGGGAACAAAATATGCTGTAGAATCTCTATGGATTGAAATTCCATTTATGAAGGGGAAGGTGATGGCAGTGGGAGTATACTATCGACCACCTGGCCAGAATGAACAAATGGATGATGAAATGCTCAAAGAAATCAAGGAAGCTAACAAAAGCCACAACAGAGTAGTAATAATGGGTGATTTCAATTACCCCGGTATCGACTGGGACAGTGTCACAGCAGGACAAGCTAAAGAGATAAAGTTTCTAGATGAAATAAATGACTGCTTCTTGGAGCAGCTGGTTCATGAACCAACCAGAGGGGAAGCCATACTGGACCTAGTCCTTAGTGGAACGCCAGATCTGGTGCAAGAAATAAGGGTGTTGGGACCACTTGGCAATAGTGATCATAGTATGATCATGTTTGATTTAATCAGTGGAGGACAGATAGTAAAGGAATCCACAGTACTACCTTTTAACTTTCAAAAGGGTGACTATGATAGAATGAGGAATATAGTTCGGAAAAAACTAAAAGGAGCGGTTCCAAAGGTTAAAGACTTACAGCAAGCTTGGGTGTTATTTAAAAATACTATCCTCGAAGCCCAGACCAGCTGTATTCCACGCATTAAGAAAAGTGGAAGAAAGTCCAAAAAACTGCCAGCATGGTTTAAAGGTGAGGTCAGAGAGGCTGTTGCTGCCAAAAGAGCAACCTTCAGAAAATGGAAAAAAGAGCCAAATGATGAAAACTGGAAACAGCACAAGCACTGGCAAGTTAAATGCAAAGCATTGATAAGGCAGGCAAAGCGGGAATTTGAGAAGAAACTTGCTACGGAAGCAAAAACATGAAATAAAGACTTTTTCAAGTACATTCGTAGCAAAAGGCCTGTGAGAGAGTCAATTGGACCATTAGATGATAGAGGGGTAAAAGGGGCAGTAAGAGGAGACAAGGCTATAGCAGAGAGACTGAATGAATTCTTTGCTTCGGTCTTTACTGAGGAAGATGTAGGGGTGTTACCCAAGACTGAAGTGGTATTTAAAGGTGATACTGCAGAGGAATTGAGAGAAATATCGCTACACCGGGAAGATATATTACAACTATTTGATAAACTGAATAGTAGCAAATCACCTGGACCGGATGGTATACATCCCAGAGTGTTGAAAGAACTGAAATATGAGATTGCAGACCTGTTATTGGTAATCTGTGAACTTTCATTAAAATCATCTGTAATACCTGAAGATTGGAGGGTCGCCAACGTAACACCAATTTTTAAAAAGGGTTCCAGGGGTGACCCGGGAAATTACAGACCGGTGAGCCTGACGTCAGTACCAGGGAAAATGGTAGAAGCCATCATAAAGAACAAAATTACAAAGCATGTAGATAGTCATGGCCTAATGGGAGACAGCCAACATGGCTTTAGACAAGGAAGATCTTGTCTTACTAATCTGATCTGTTTTTTTGAAGGTGTGCATAAACAGGTAGACAAAGGTGAGTCGGTTGATATAGTGTATCTGGACTTTCAGAAAGCTTTTGACAAGGTCCCCCATCAGAGACTTTTGGCGAAGCTAAAAAGTCATGGGATAGGAGGCAGTGTACTATTGTGGATCGGGAACTGGTTAAAAGATAGAAAGCAGAGGGTAGGGCTAAATGGCCAATATTCCCAATGGAAAAAGGTGAATAGTGGAGTACCCCAGGGATCTGTACTGGGTCCACTACTTTTTGACATATTCATAAATGACCTGGAAAAGGGAATAACTAGTGAGGTAATCAAATTTGCAGATGACACAAAACTGTTTAAAGCTGTTAAAACCCAAGAGGATTGTGGAAAACTGCAGGAGGATCTGGATAAATTGGAAGACTGGGCATCCAAATGGCAGATGAAATTTAATGTGGACAAGTGCAAAGTTATGCACCTAGGAAAGAACAACCCAAACTATAGTTACAAGATGCAAGGCTCCACATTAGAAACCACCACCCAGGAAAAAGATTTAGGAGTCATCGTGGATAACATGTTAAAACCCTCCGCCCAGTGTGCAGCGGCGGCCAAGAAAGCAAATAGAATGCTAGGTATCATAAGGAAAGGGATGGAGAATAAAACAAAGGATATTATAATGCCTCTGTATCGCTCCATGGTACGACCGCACCTTGAATATTGTGTGCAATTCTGGTCACCGTATCTTAAAAAGGAAAAAGTACAGAGAAGAGCCACCAAATTGGTGAAGGGGATGGAAGGCTACTCCTATGAAGAGAGGCTAAAAAGGTTAGGGCTCTTTAACCTAGAAAAGAGGCGGCTGAGGGGAGATATGATAGAGGTGTATAAATTAATGAATGGAGTGGAACGGATAAACGTGGATAAATTGTTTACGCTATCAGAATATAGAAGGACTAGGGGGCATGTAATGAAGCTACAGGGTAAACTATTTAAGACAAATAGGAGAAAATATTTCTTCTCTCAACGTGTAATCAAACTCTGGAATCTGTTACCGGAGGGTGTAGTAAGGGCTGTTAGTATAGCTGGGTTTAAAAAAGGTTTGGACAAGTTCCTGGAGGAAAGGTCCATAAACCACTATTAAAAAGGGACCCAGGATATCAATGCTTGGCCTAGTACAAGCACTGCAGAACCTGTGTCTTTTGGGGAAACTGCTAGGTACGTATGACCTAGATTGGCCACTGTTGGAAACAGGATACTGGGCTTGATGGACCTCGGTCTGACCCAGTATGGCATTTCTTATGTTCTTATGTTCTTATGTGAGGACTGAAGTCCTGCTGTTCCCGGAGAACACCTGTTACAGGTGAGTAACTAAGCTTTCTCTGCTGTTGAAAGTGCTGTAAGGGCTCCTTTTGGAGCCCATTCGTAAGGCCTTTCTCAAGGATTTGACCCTTGATGGTAATTTTCAAGGTGGTTATTACATTCACCAGAACTGGAACTGCAGGTTTTGTCCTGTCAGAAACCCTTTTTCTGCAAAAGCTTCTATCTTCATGTGGACTGTGCCATCCTTTCTCCCCAAGTTACTTTCCTCTTTTCAGCTCAGTCAGGTGGTCTTCCCCCTCCCCCCTCCCTTTCTCGGAAGAAGATCTTTGGTTGGGCCCCTCTGTATCTGAGGGATATTTTACTTACCAGATAATGTCCTTTCCTTGAGTCCTCTTAGACCAGTCCAGACAGGAGGGTTGTGTTCCCCTACAAGCAGATTGGTGAAGACAATGAAAAGCCCAATTTCAATTATATCACACCTGTGCCTCTATCAGTCACAGCCACCAGAGGTTTTCAGTATTCATCCCAAAGCAAATGGGAGATACAAAGGAAACCTCACACAACCTCAGTGTTGACAGCAATGAGAAAACAGTAGAGAACTATGTACAGGAAGGTAGAAACAGAAGGCTGTCGGTAGACGATGAAACTGCAGAACCAGGTATAAAAATCAGAGCAGACCCAAAGGTACCACCGCAGAAGAACAGAGCAGATACAGTTTCAGGGGAGGACCCTAGACTGGTCTAGCAGTACTCAAGGAAAAGACATTATTTGGTAAGTAAAATGTCACTTTCCATATTGTCCTGCTAGACCAGTCCAGACAAGTGGGATGTAGCAAAGCTACAATACCACTGGGCGGAAAGAAGACACAGCAACTCGCAGAACTCTGGAGCCGAAGGCCGTGTCTGCCTGCGTGTGGACATCCAAGTGGTAATGCTTGACAAAAGTGGAAAGTGATGCCCATGTTACTGCCCAACAAATGTCTGCAGGGGCTATCGAGCTCCGCCTCGGAGCTGAGTGCAAACTACAACATAGACATAAGAACATAAGATATGCCATACTGGGTCAGACCAAGGTCCATCAAGCCCAGTATTCTGTTTCCAACAGTGGCCAATCTAGGTCATATGTACCTAGCAGTTTCCCCAAGAGACACAAGTTCCACAATGCTTGTACCGGGTCAAGCATTGATATCTTCGGTCACTTCTTAATAATGGTTTATGGACCTTACCTCCAGGAACTTGTCCAAACCTTTTTTAAACCCAGCTACACTAACAGCCTTTACTACATCCTCCGGTAACAAATTCCAGAGTTTGATTACATGTTGAGTGAAAAAATATTTTCTTTTATTAGTCTTCAATAGTTTACCTTGTAGCTTCATTGCATGTCCCCTAGTCTTTCTATATTCTGATAAGGTAAACAATCAATCTACGTTTACCCGTTCCACTCCGTTCATTTAATTTATAGACTTCTATCATATCTCCCCTCAGCCGTCTCTTTTCCAGGTTAGGAAAAGAGAGAGCAGGAGCCTGATTGAAGTGCAAAAGGTAACTCTCCCACACAACCTGCAACACTCAGGCATTGGTAGTGATGCTCAGCCATAGGTGAGCAAAGTGAACCAGACGTCTTCCCGTGTGCCTTGGATCTTATCTTATCTTATCCCAGGGAGTCAAAAAGCCTTCCTCAGGGTGCGTATGGGGCGATGTTTGGGGATTGGAGACTTTTGGATTATGGGGGCTGTGACCCTGGCCCCTGGCCTGCTGATCCTGTTGGGAAGCCAGTAGGTTGGAAATGGGGTATTTCCCGTAAGCCTTCATCCCCTTTGGGTGGAAGGGCTTTTTCCCCGAAGCCTTCTGAGGGGAAGGGTCAGCAGCCTTCTGAGACAAACTAGTTTGGGTAAAGAACTCTGTCTCCAACTTGGCTGCCCTGTCAGTCATGGATTTACTATAGTGGTTCTCTACTCAGCAGGGTAAATCGGCCACTTTGTTTTCTACTCATTGCTCAGAGGACAGTAGCCAAACAAAGAAGCGGGCACTAATGCCCATTACAGCCACACGAGCCACGGACTTGAAGCCGTTGAAAGCAAACAAGTTTGGAATTTGGAGCAAGTTTGGAAATGAGGACTGGAAGCACTCAAAGGATTCACCTGCCAGCCCAGCCGAGAACACAGCGAGTACATCGCCAGGTTCCTCAGGTACATGCCCATGAACAGCTGGTAAGTCTGGATGCAGGCCACAAGCATCGAGCCCTAGTAGCACTTTCTGCCAAATCAGTCCACAGAGGAGTGTCTCTTCTGACGTTTTCTCAGACGCATAGCCGACTCCACAACCATGGTGCTCTGAGGCAGCTGGATTTTCTGAAAACAGACTCTTGACAACCCGATACTGGGAAATCAAGTTGTTGGCTCACTACTGATACAGTCAACGGGCTTTCCCACATCCTGAATAGCAAACACTTCAGTATGGGTAGAATCAGTACCGTTAATGTCTGCATCGGAGGGATCTCATAATGGAGGGATCTGTAAGTCATCGGTGTGAGGCTTATCCTCTGACTCCGCTATGAAGCCCAGGGCTTCAAGATCCCACAGAAGTAGTCAAGGAACACAAGGCGCTCCTGTGGAGGAAATAGCTCAAAGGGCACATCCCTATTCATCTCCCGCGTGCTCTCCCGGGTGGGATTGTGCCTCTCTTCAGCAGCGGGACGTCTCCAGCTCATCGGCTGCCCAATAGGGGCAGATCGGTCCATTTAAAAGAAGCGCCGTTTTGCGGGCCCGCGCCTGAGGGCCTCGTCAGAGGGCCCTTTGGCGTGGCCCTTAGGCGGAGGCCCTATATCCTCGACTGGCCCTCATACTCAATGAGCATACCATTACGGCCTGCTGTTGCCTGAAGAACTGAGAGTCCTCTACCGGATCACAAGGTATCCAATTGATCAAAGTTACTCTGCTGCAACAAAGTAACTTAAGTGAACGTTAAACAACATTGTATCTGAATGAGCATTACTCACTGTTAGATCGTTTATGTCATTCTCAGCGGCCTGTATTTTAAGATTTTGCCCAGACTGCCTAATGCTTTAAGTATGACTCTCTGACTCTGATGTTAACCTATCAGAGATCCTTGTGCCCAACTACCTATCTGCCCACACTGGTCCTATCGCCCACACACTCACATTCATTGCTAAGCCCCACTCACCCCTGCTAAACAATTAAGGAACGCTCCAAGATGGTTATATTCTTGCCATTGGTTGCCATCTTCCTCACTTCGGTGCTCCCCAGCATATCGCAGGCCTTCAATCCCCGCTCCAACTACATCCCGATACTCCACAGTAATGGAAGGAGATGGTCAGAAGGCCTTCACCACACCGCATCAAAGACCTCTAATACATTTCATCCACACTTACTCCACATCCCCTTACAGAACATCAAGAAGAATCAATCTGAGAAGCGCCAACATCAGCAGCCCCTTAAATGTGCACTCAAATGCCAGGTCAATTCGTTCAAAATGGTCAGCCATTATTTATTTATTTATTTATTTAGTGTACACTTGTATCCCGCTACTTCCAGCGATCAGCAGCGGCTTTCTATACATAGTGGTGCGGCTGTACAGGCCGGATTTGGAACATACAATGTGATTTCAGGGGTGGGTAAAAAGCATCAAACGGTCACATATTTACATTTGATTGTATAAGAGGAGGCTTTACATATATACATGTACACATGTATTACATATTACAAGAAGCGTTTCATACTGCTGTGTGTTATTTAGGCTGGCAAGGTGCCCAAATAGAGTAACACTCTGACTAGGTTAGGTTGTAATGGGTCTGAAAGAGGTGAGTCTTCAGCTTCTTCCTGAAGTCCTTCAAGTCCTTGTTTGCTCGCAGTTCATGGGGCAGTTGGTTCCAGAGTATTGGTGCAATAAATGAGAACGCTCTGTTGGTGGTGTTTGCGTTGCAATTTCTCAGGCTACTCGGGACATGAAGGGTGTTGCTATTTACTGTTCTTCTGCTTCTGATGATTGGTTGATCGGATATTAAGGTGTTGAGGTATGAGGGTGCTACATTATGAACGAGCTTGAACGTGGTTACTAAGAGCTTATATTGGATGCGGGCCTTGATGGGGAGCCAATGAAGCTCGATTAGTACTGGAGTGATGTGATCGGTTAGGCCTTTTTTCATGGTCATTCTGGCAGCTACGTTTTGTGCTAGTTGAAGTATGTTAAGGGTTTTTTTGGGCAGACCTTGTAATATAGCGTTGCAGTAATCCAGGTGGGGAATGATGAGGGCTTGTGCCACTGTCCTGAAGTCGGAGTGGTCAATATCAGGTCAATTATTGACCTAACGCTCTATGACCTTGATGTCTTAATGATCACTGAGACATGGCTATCCAACTGCGACAACGTAATTATCAATCAGATGATGCCAGATGGTTTCTCACTTTTTGCCTGCCACAGAGCCAACCAGAAGGGAGGAGGAACACTCATCCTTCCTAAGACAAAATTACAATTTAAACTAAATGATGCCACCACCTCAACCCACCTGGACACGATCACCATATCAAATAGTCACTGTACCATCAACTTACTCTATCGAGCCCCAACATCATCACCTGAAGACCTACCAACAATCATCAATCTTGCCTGCAATACAAGCAACCCACGCTCTGCAAATTGGCTGTTGGGAGACTTCTACCTCCCTTCCCTACAAGACACACAGGCGAAAACCTTCCTGGAAGCACTAAATGAACTGGGCTATAAACAACTCATTGACTCCCACACACATGAAGGGGAGTATTCTAGACTTGATTTTTGCCCCTTGGTCCGAGGTTGATGCCACCCAGCACCTGCCGATTACCATAACTCTGGTGCCCTGGTCTGACCACAACCTGCTTAGATTCTACATACCTACCACCTGCTGCCTCAGGAACAGCAGCAAAGCTCAGGCCCCTTCCTCTGGAACACCAACATCACGTTTTCGTCCATTCGTCAAAGATGAAATCCTGGAGAATGTCCGCCCTCTCCTCACTGACACAACCCTTGACCCAGATGAGATGGTAGCTAACTGGAACAGCAGCCTCAGTGCCGTAGCCCGCCTCTCCCCCGTCAACAAGGAGTCAAGGAAACGTGAACATGCACCATGGTACTCCAAAGACCTACGAGCATCACTTCTTCACCTATGCAAACTAGAAAGACAGTGGCGTCAAACCCGAACTGCTGAAGCACACTGTGCATACAACTCCCACCTGCAAACACATAGAGAGAAAATAATGGAAAAGAGGAAGCAGCACCACATGGATATTCTAAAACGTTCTTTAAATAAATCACTTGACCTGTTCAGTATCGTAAAATCCTTAACAGGTGACCCAGCCTTAGCACATCCGCATATGCCCCAGCCGCAGGACTACTCTGACTATCTACAATCGAAGATGATCCAGACCAACGAACTCAACCTCCTCCAATATCACCAACATGCACACTATGTCACAGCCAACACCCTTTCTTAAATTCTGCGAAATATCCACCAAAGAAATCGAGGACACTATTGTTGCGATAAACCTCACCGCGGCACCCAATGATCCCTGTCCAGCCAGTTGGATAAAAGAGCTACGATGCGACCTAAGCTACACGCTGTGTAAACTACTAAACCAATCATTATCATTGGGATCCTTCCCTCAGAGTCTCAAACACACATCAATCAGGTCTTTGCTAAAAAACAGTAAAACTTGACCCATCCAAAGTCGAATCCTACAGACCAATCAAGTATTCCTCTACTTGCCAAGAATATCGAAAAGATTGTCCAGCGTCAGATCCAACAGCATGTCAACGCCGAAGCACCCCTCAACCCATCCCAACATGGATTCAGGGACGCGCATGGCGTTGACACCATCCTAACGACCCTCTTCAACGACTTAATCACAGGACTTGACAATATACACCAAGGATTCGTTCTCATCTTCATGGACATTGCAGCCGCATTCGACTCAGTGAACCATGAGATACTGCTACAACGGCTCCAAGAAAAAGGGATACAAGGCACTGCTCTACAATGGTGCAAATCTTACCTAACAGATGGCAGCAAGTTAAGACAGGTACCCTGACTTCGGAGCCTTTCCTTCAGAAACAGGGGGGTGCCTCAAGCCTATCTGCACCCTCATCCGTTCCTTAAACGTGCAATGCCTTGCCTATGCAGATGACATCCTGCTATACATCCCATTCAGGACTGACCGGCCAGATTTTTCACCCATTACAAGATGCTTTGAAGTAGTTGCTGACTGGCTTCTCACCCAAAACCTACAAATTAATCACAGTAAAACTGATGTTCTCTTCATCACGAGAAATCAGTTCACCCCCCCCCCCCTCCAGCTTTACAAGTCAAAAATGCTAAGCTTAAAACCAAAACCACAATTCGCTATCTAGGCATCACACTAGATCAGCGACTTGACATGATAGCACATGTGAAAAACGTCACAAAAGCAGTATACCACAAGATTGGAACATTACGCCTTCTTCGACCTCTCCTTGACTTCACTGACTACCGGACTGTATTCCAAGCCCTCGTGATCCCACACTTGGACTTCGCCAATATCATTCTCCATGGGCTGCCACAGTCAACCCTAAATCCACTCCGACTTGCCATGAACTCGGCTGCGAGAGTACTTGGAGGTGTGTCAAGGTCAGAACACATTACGCCTTTGATGAAGGAGTTCCACTGGCTACCCCTAAAAGCTCAAATCCATTACAAGGCACTTGTCATGACATTCAAAGCACTGAAGAATCAGTCCCCCTCACCCATCAGTAAGTTAATCAACAACATGCCTGACAACAGGAACAGAAGATCTGCTATGCGGAATGCATTAGAAATCCCTAAGATAATGACAAAATGCCTAAAAGCAACAGCCAATAGAGCTTTTTCTGTTTATGCACCCACAGCCTGGAATGCCCTCCCCTCGGAAATTCGAGCTATTACGAGCCTTGCCCCATTCAGAAAAGCGTTAAAATACTACCTATTCCAAAAACACTACCCAGAAAGAAACCCAGGGAAACACATGGCAGGCCCTCTGATCCCCCTCCCTAACTGCTCCAATACCTTAACTCAATGAGAGAATGGATAGGCAGCGGACCCCTTGTATGAACCCCCCCCCCCCCCGTGCATGCTGCTCAATTGTGAATATTCTGTAAATTTGTAAAATGTGCTGTAAATAGTTTCTCACCCAAGTTTATTACCCTGTTCATTGTTAACACAATGTGCTTTTGTTACATTGTATTATTTCTGTTCGCTGTAAACCGCACTGATTTTAATAGCGTGGTATATAAGAAATGTAAATAAATAAGGGAAAATAAGGTTTAAAGTGTGTGTGTGCAGCAGGACTAAGAGGCCCGCAGGGGAAAAATGGGAATCCTGTACATATCTATATATGGAAAGGAATGTGCTGTGCTAAGACAAATTGATTGTTCTACACAGACTACTAACATCTGTGAAATTACTGATAATCTGTGGTGGGCCTCAGGGGATGAGTTGATGACGTATGTATATGTTTCTGTTAATGTATAAAAGACAGACAGCCCCTCTAACCTGTGGAAAACTTACATACTACTTATATGCGAGTGTGTGTGTGTTTGTTCCCCTGGAATTCCAGACAGAGAAGGTAAGGTGATTCCTCGACCCAGAGGATTAACGGACGTCCCGAGGGTAAGTGGTATATAGTGCTGGGAAAGGAATAACCCACACTAACAATTTGGTGTCAGAAGTGAGGATTTCCACGTTGCACTGGGATTTCCAGACTTCCTAAATTGACGTAGCTTTGGCAGCTGCACTGGGATTTCCAGACTTCCTAAATTGACGTAGCTTTGGTAGCTGCACTGGGATTTCCTGGTTTCCTAAATTGACGTAGTTTTGGTAGCTTGTCTCTGGAATGCGCTTTGGTAGCGCTATGCATAACAGGGACGTCCTGCTGGGCCTGTGGTAATACCCTTTTCCTTCTCTGTGGCTTATGTGATTGTGTGAGCTTGGCAAGACGCCCCTGCCTCAGCCTGAAGCGATAGCGCTAGTGACGGCTGTTGGCAGAAAGCAAGTGGCCAAGCGTGCGATTGTTGGATATTAATTAGAGGATGGGGGGGTCCCAAAATAAGGGGACAGCTCCAGAATCCACGGAAGTGCGTGCGCAGCCAAATGTGATAAGGTTTAAAACTGCAGCTAAGAAGGCATCCTATTCTTGTCGTACCCCGGTCCCTCCCGGCACACCCCCGGCAGATGGGGAGACGCCGAAGGAATACGTAGACAGAGTGGCAGGGGGTTATTATACTAAACCCTGGGTGGATAATATGGCAGGGTGGACAGAAGGTTTACATAGCTCAAATCCTTTTCCTAGGGAGGGTAGCTTCTCTGCCTGGCATTTAGATATGATTCAGGGATTGTGTCTGGAGGATAAGAAAGCTTTTCCCTTTTATTCCGGAAATCCGAAATGGCCAAAATCTTATATGAAGGAATGTGATACTGTATGGATACAACTGGCTCCTAATTATAATAGTCAGCACCTACCGGTGCTTGACTCGCCCCGTGAACTGCCTCCGAAATCGCCCCAACCCAAAGTGTCCTCCTCCCGGGTGCCCACGGCCCCTCCGCCGTATCAGCCCATTTACCCCTCCCTGGTTGGATCGGCCGCCATTGTAAAGCCAGCCAGAGACTCTGATTCATTAGAGGACATTGTTCTGGCAGCAGCTGCTTCTATCATGCACCCCCCGGTAGTAATGGCAGGGCGTGCCCCCACCCACTGGGAATTACCTATAGATAAAATGTTTCGGCAGATATCTACCACTTATGAGGCTGTGCGTAGCAAGGTGGAGGAGCCTGCCGGTTCGCCTCCACTGCCGCCCGCTGCCTGGCTACCTTCTCCTCAAGGTCCACCAAAGTAGCACTACACCACGTTACTAGAAGACACCCAGTCCAAATATGTGGTTTAACAAGAAGGATTACTTTATTAGAAATTTGAAAATTGATTGATTGCATTAAGCCCAAATAGCCCAACACAGGCCGTGTTTCTATTTCACTTCATCAGGGGATTTGGGCGTGCTTAGTTGTTAGATAAAGTCAGTTTGGTTGTTCTGTGCACTCCGTTTCTTATAATTACTAATCAATCGGAATCCAGAAGATGATCGCCCAGGGAAAACATGTATCGCCAATTGTGTAAGGCATCTCCAGAGGTCTCTACCAGGAGTTTGGGGACGCGAGCGGGGGCCAGAGGGTCCGCTGCTGCTTCCCCTTCTGTCCCACCGGAGTCCCTATTACCCCCCCTAACTCCCCCCTTCCGATGCCTAAATCCAAAGATCGGGGGGGGGGGGAACAGGAACAGAGTAGGGCTAGGGCTCATAGGGATGGGCTTAGCCCTCATAACCCCTTTCATAAGCTGGATTCAAATGACATGAGAACTTCTAACAGTGATAGAGTGACAGGAGACCCTACCTCTAAGGGCCATATACACCCAGTATCCTTTTCTAATTGGTAACCAACTTGTTGTTAAGCCCCTGGATCCCACCATCCTTTCTTCTATTTTACAGCATTATTGTTTATTGTTTACATAACATTTGATATACCGCCCCCGTTACATCGGGGCGGTTTACAATATAAGTAAAATCATCAAGTCAGAAAAGGATATAGTTATGAAAAACACTGTTCCATGTTATTGTTCATGAAAAATTAATTGTATATAGTTATGAAAAACGCTATTCCATGTTATTGTTCATGAAAAGTTAATTGTACATAGTTATGAAAAACGCTGTTCCATGTAAAACCATGTTCATTATATGTTAAATGTAAACCGCCTTTGATCTCTGGAAAAAGCGGTATAGAAAAAAAGCATAAATAAAATAAATAAATAAAAAGAATTACAATCACTGAAGAAAGAGAAGATGGGAAACAGAGGACGGGGAAAGGCAGGGAAAGTGAAGTCAGGAAAATCAGATAGATCCAGGAAAGGCAGAGGAGAATAGATGAGTCTTGAGAAGGGAACGAAATTTAGGATATGATTCTTCCAAACGGAGGGCAGTGGGTAGTGAATTCCAGAGGGAGGGGCCAAGGTAGAAGAACGCTGATTTACGGGTTGATTGAAGATGTGCACGGGAAGGGGCTGGAAGGTGAAGGCGGTTGATATGAATGGACCGGAGGCTTCGAGAGGGGACATGGAAGGAGAGCAAATCGGACAGGTA
Organism: Ichthyophis bannanicus; assembly: GCA_033557465.1. Lineage (NCBI taxonomy): Eukaryota > Metazoa > Chordata > Amphibia > Gymnophiona > Ichthyophiidae > Ichthyophis > Ichthyophis bannanicus. The sequence continues at coordinate 67,352,800 of CM066033.1, forward strand.
TAGGCGTCTATGGAGATAAATGCCCCGAACCCCATGAAAACGCCAGCTGCCACTGTGCACTACTTGCAACGTATGACTCGTGGTTTACAGTGCACGGCGCAGGACTACCGCCTCATTATTGAGGGTGTCCTACAGTCCTGGGGTATGATGAAGAAACCCCATTTGATTTTTCTAGAGTTAAGTCACTGGCGAATCCTTATGAGACGCCGGATGATTCTAATTATCCCCTCCGATATCCTGAGGTGATATAAAAGATGTGGGACGAAGTGTTAGAAGAGTTTGAGCGTTTATTTGGGGCGAAACAGAATCCTGCTGCATCTATTGCATGTGTGCAGGAACCAGGGGAAGGAGTTTCACAGTTTGTGCAAAGGTTTCTTAAGTGTTGGAAGGAGGAGACAGGTTTATCACAGGAAGGCCTGATGGCTTCAATGTATATTCAGACGCTGTTTGGGCTATGCGCCCCAAAAGTAACTGTAGCATGTAAGCGAATGATAGATACTTGATTTAGCATGACTCCGGCAGAATTAGAGAAGGTAATATTAACGAAGGAAGCGGCGGGATGCTTTGCAGATATGGATGTTAAGAAAGGTAAAATTTCTCATACTTGGCAGCAGGATATTGGTTGCCAGCAATCCTACCCCGGGGGATATCAACCCCCGGGGCCTCAGTGGTCGCAATCTCGGGGGTGGAGGGGACAGCGGGGCCGGTTTCGAGGCGGGCGGGGTGGTGGAAGAGGAATAGGGCAGGGAATACCTAGGAATCAGATTTGTCTTCATTGTAAGCAACAAGGACATTGGAAAAATGAGTGCCCTTACGTGGCAGGTAGCGGCCCTGTGCCGACTTGGGAGGGTGGGCCTTGCCCCCTCCTGCGATGCCATCGGCACCACTCCTTCCCCCATCTAGTAGCCCCGCAACCCCTGTTATCCCTATTACATGGCAACAGCCCCCGCAATGCCCATAGGGCTGCCCTGAGGCAACGGTTCCGATCTGGGTTCAGTTAACGGGTGGATGGAAGGAGCCCCCTTGTTGTACTTTGTGCATTAATGGCCAGCAAGTCTCCTTTGTAATCGATATGGGAGTGACTTGCTCTACATTGCATGCCTCTGTTTGTAGGGGACCCTTAACGCCAGGTCCTGCCTCAGTTGGGATAAATGGAACCTCTACCCCCACATGGATTATACCCCTGTTGTCGGTCTCCACGCTTGGTAACAATACTGTTCTGTTTACACATTCATTTACGATTATTCCCTCCTGTCCAGTGAGTCTCCTGGGGCGGGACCTGTTGTGTCGCTTAGAAGCAGTAACTATTAGTAATTCAGATGGCTCTTTTGCCTTGCACTCTCCTTTTTTATTAAATTTGATTTCTACAGAGGCGCATGGGTTGTCTAAGGTTCCTCCTAAACTCTGGGCCACCTCCCCAACTGACGTCGGGTTGGTCCCCTGTATGCCGTACGTAGCACGTTTGAAGGATCCTCAAGCTGTCGTCTGTATTCGACAGTACCCTTTGTCTGGCCCTAAGGAAACTGCCTTGCAGTCCATGGTCCAGGATTTTGTTGCAGCAGGTATTGTAGTTCCTACTGTTTCTCCTTATAATACTCCTGTGAATCCCATCCCTAAGGGGGATGGGTTTCATTTTACCCAGGATTTGCGGGCCGTAAATCAGCTTGTTGTCCCACTGGCACTGGTGATGCCTGATATTGCCGGGCTACTTACTCTTATTCCTAAGGAAGCCAAATGCTTTACGGTTATTGATTTAGCTAATGCCTTTTTTAGTGTATCCTGGACCCCATCACGCAGCCTCTTATGGCTTTCACACATGCAGGCAAACAATATACCTGGACTCGCCTGCTGCAGGGATACACTGATTCCCCGGCGGCATATTCTCTTGTTCTTAAGGCATCAATTGAAATGTGGCATCCGCCTTGTTCCTCCACCCTTCTCCAGTATATGGACGATTTGTTGTTATGTTTTAAAACAATCACAGCAGGTGTCACGTGACGCATGAGTGAGTAGGACGTGACTCTGCTCGCTCTGGGGCTGTCCCGCTAATAATCTGCAAATTTCGCGCATATCTATTGGTGTAAGGAGTCGGGCACCACACGGAACTCTTGCGGGACGAAACGAAAAGCCCATAAGTAAGTTTTGAGCCTTTCCATGCCTCCTCCGTTGCGCCGAGAGCGGGAGAAACCGCCGAAAGCTGGGGCCTCCTCCACTGCGGGCCCGGCTGCCAGTCTGCCGCTACAGCGTTCCCCGGGAGGAGAGAGCTCAGAGTCGGGGGCAGAGGAGCTCGCCCGGGAAGTAGCGAGGTTCCTAGAGCCTAAGTTCGACCTTATATTGAGCAGACTGGACACAATGGGAGAAACGCTTACTGAATGTAGCCAGAGGCTGGATGAAGTCGAGCACCGCGTGTCGGTGTTGGAAGAGGAGGAGGGCCAGCGGACACATAGCACGGATCAGATGCGCAAACAGTTGGACACGCTGCTGGACAAGGTGGATGACCTGGAAAATCGTTCCAGGCGGAATAATTTGCGTATCGTGGGGATCCCAGAATCTAAAACGGATGCCATGCTGGTGTCACTGGTGGAATCATGGCTGCCCAAAGAGTTGGGCCTGGAAGGCCTAGTGGGGCAGCTTAAAGTGGAGCGTGTGCATCGTCTGGGGCCACGGACGGAACATCAAAAACAGCCAAGAGTCGTTCTAGCGAGGATTTTGAATTTTCAGCACAAATGGCAACTACTGCAAGCGTTTCGGCGAAATAGAGACTTGCATTTGGACAACCAGAAAGTGTTGTTATTTCAGGATTATTCAGCACATGTGGCGGCGCAGAGGAAGGAATTTTCCCCAACATGTGCAACCTTATTTAAAAAGGGGATCCGATTCACCTTGGCGTTTCCCGCAGTACTTCGGGTAACGCACCTCGGGAAGACTCAAGTGTTTAAAACGGCGGAAGCGGCACAGACCTTTGTGGCGGGACTGCCTAGCGCTGCGGAGAGTCCCTTGGAGGGGAATGGATTCGTGCCCTGAGGAGCTTGCAGTTGGCCTTTGTTTGACCATGGGGCTGGAATTGGCAGTATATTTTCTGGGTCCTGAGGAGCGAAGCTTACGAACCGGGACTTTGTGAGCTCTGGAATGGGACAATATTGCTGCCATGATTATGAGTATTCTGCTGTTTCCTGTTGAGTTTAATTTGATGTCTATTTTTTATTCTTTGTTGTTTCTTCTCCTCTCACTTCTCTCTCCTTCCCTCCCATGCTTGCCTATGGAGTTCTGCTGCTGGTGATGGGATATGGGGAGTATGTAATGGGAGGGGGGCAGTTTTTGGGAGGATGGGAGGTATACTGTGCGGGAGGGGGGGGGGTTCCTGTGGATGATAATGGGCTGCCGGCCTTATTCTATGGGGCTACATCTCATGTGGCCACCCTGAACTGCTGACGTTGTTCGGCACGAGCCGGTGGCATCAGGGACGGCCATGCGGAAGAGTGGGTTTTCCATGGGGGGATGGGCGGGACAGCCCTATTGCGCCCGGAATGGCACCTCGGCCTGGCACAGAAGGCCAGGGAGTGGATGAGAGGCAGTTTAGTGGGGGGTGGGTAGGAGGTAATCATGGGGGGAGGGGGAGGACGGAGATGCTTCAGTGGGGGAGTAAGGGGGGGTGGGGAGGGGTTTGGGCTTGGGAAGGGGCGGGAGGGATGGGAGGTGGAGAGGGGTGGGAGGGGGTAGGGGTGGATTGTACGCACATATTGGGCTCAATGGGGGACTCGGGGGTTGTAAATGGACTACAGCACGTGTGGAGCGCACAGCGATGGCGACAAATGTGTGAGAGTGCAGAAGAGGGGGGGAGCTTTAGGCTGGGAGAGCTCTCTCCATATTTATATGTGGTGGTATGTCAAGGTCTGGTTAGCGGACTGGTAGATAGTCATGGGTGATGGTTTGCGAGTGGTGACGTGGAATGTATGTGGCATAGGGACCCCAGTGAAGCGTCACAAGATTTTGCGCGCTCTCAGGGATCAAAGAGCAGACGTGGCCTTTTTACAAGAAACTCACCAGAGTGCCTTAGAACACGGTAAACTTGCAAGGGGTTGGGTGGGGAATGTCTATGGAGCTTCTTCAGGCGGGAAGAAAGCGGGTGTAGTGATACTCATCCGGAGGGGGGTGGACCTGGTAGTCGAACGTACCACATGTGACCCGGAAGGGCGATTCGTTCTCATCGTAGGGAACATAAAAGGGGTTAAAATCGGCTTGGTGAATATTTACGCTCCCAACGTCTATGACGCTAATTTTTGTGCCAAGTTGGATAAATGTTTGAGTGCCCTTGGTTCAATTCCCTTTATTCTGGGGGGAGACTTTAATTGTGTGTTAGAGGACACGGTTGATCGCTCTGGGCAACGAGGGTTGACCAGGGATCGGAAGGCTCAGTGGATTCGGGGAGTATGTGAGGGCTACAATCTATTGGACTATTGGAGGGTGCTGCACCCATTGGATAGGGACTACACCCACGTATCCAGGGCGCATGACACGGGTTCCCGGTTGGATTACTTTCTGGGGTCGCAAGAATTGTTCACCAAAGTAACCGATGTCGAGATAGGGCCGATAGCGGTGTCGGACCATGCTTATGTTAGGTTGGACGTGAGATGGGGGGCCCGTCGGGGGGGTTCTTTGTGGCGTTATCCGCTCAGTTATACCCAGGGAGCCCAATATGAGGCCTTTTTACACTCACAGTGGGATGAGTTTCTGGAATTCAATGGGCAACATCAGGTAGACCCTACTCTCTTTTGGGAAACCGCCAAAGCGGTATTGCGTGGGCGAATCATTGAATATGGAGCTCGAAAGCAGAAAGCCTACATGTCTCGTTTGATCTGGATGGAAAGACAGCTGTGTCGGGCGCGGCGGAAGTTGGTGCAACGCCCCACGCAAAGCCAGAAACGGGAATATCATAGGTTGCAGCAGGAAGTGGGTTCGCTTTTACAGGAAAGGGCACAGCAATCCTTACTATACTATCGGTACAAACTTCATCGGTACGGTAGTCGAGCTGGGCGTATGCTAGCCAGGCTAGTGAAAACTAGCCGTGGACAGACCGCTGTTGGGGCCTTGCGGGACCCTCAGGGTGTGGTTCGGTCTGGACAGGACTATATTGAAGGCCGATTCCGTGAGTACTACCAGACTTTATATAGTTCGGGCAATGAGGACCTGACGCAAGCTGCAAAATTTCTTGCTAAGGTGGAGTTGCCTCGTCTCTCAGAGGAGGAGTGTGCCACTCTCAATGGTCCAATTACGGATGAGGAGATTAGGGGGGCCATAAAGAAACTACATTCTTGTAGGGCCCCGGGTCCTGATGGATACCGAGGTGAATTCTATAAAACGCTGGGGGATCGGGTGGTGGGGCCACTGCGCGGATACTACTCAGATTTAATTGATCGTCAGGTATTCCCCTATGAGAAAAATAGTGCAGTGATTACCCTGATTCCGAAGCCTGGTCGGGATCGATTATTGGTCGAATCGTATAGACCGATTTCACTCTTAAATGTGGATATTAAACTCCTCGCCAAGATCATGGCCGATCGACTGGCTGAGTATCTCCCACAACTGATTGAAGAGGACCAGGTGGGTTTTGTGCGCGGCAGGCACATTGTGAAAAACTTGCGCAAGATCATCTCGTCCTTATATATGTCCGCAGAAGCGGGGGAGCAGGCCTTATTGATTAGCTTTGACGCTGAGAAGGCGTTCGATCGGGTCGGCTGGTCGTATATGTATCACCTGCTTGAGGTGATCGGAATCGGCGGGTTCTTTTTAAGCGCGATTAAACTCCTATACTCAGACCCACGCGGTCGGATTTTGGTTAATGGATCCCTCTCCCAGGATTTTTCGATACAGAGGGGGACTCGACAGGGTTGCCCCCTGTCTCCCCTTCTGTTTGTCTTAACCCTGGAGCCTCTTTTGGAACGCATACGGACGCACAGAGGTCTGTTGGGAGCTCGAGTGGGTGCGCACGAATTCCGGGTTTCGGCTTTCGCGGATGACCTTCTCGTGTATCTGGGCGCACCAAAACGGACCTTACCAGTCCTGTTGCGGGAGGTCGCAGATTTTGGGCAATTCTCGGGTCTCAAGTTGAACCTGGATAAGTCTGAGGCATTAGATCTGCGGCAAGAGTTGTTTGGAGACTGGGCCTCTTTTCCATTAAGGTGGGCAGGGACGAGCTTACACTATTTGGGGATATACTTACCCGCGGATATCACGAAACTACAAGTGGTTAATTTGGAAGTCTTGAGACTGCAGACCGCGGAGCGTTTGTACGGTTGGCGTGATCTACCCCTTTCTCTGAGCGCCAGGGTAGCCTTATACAAGATGGTTGTCTTCCCCAAATGGCTTTATATGTTGCAGAGCCTACCCCTTTTGCTGACGGGCAGAGACATAACCAAGGTGGAAAAATACTTGAATTGCTTTTATTGGAGGGGGAAGAGACCTCGGTTGCGTCTTCAGACTTTGCAGAGACCCTGGGGCAGTGGGGGTATAGGAGCGCCTGATTTGAAGAGCTATAATATGGCATGCCTATTACGGAACTTGCGCGACTGGCTAGCAACCTCCGGAGACTATACACCTCTGGCTTATGAACAGGAGGTGGCGAAACCTTTGGCATTACGCTATGTCCTCCATGCGAAGGCGGCTGCCCTGCCGCCTCTGGTGGGGAGACACCCTGTTTTTCGGGTGATGCGGCGGGTTTGGCGTCGGTTATGTACCTTATACGCATGGGACTTTAGGACGACCCCCTTTTTGCCGCTCTATGGAAATGGGGCGTTTGCACCGGGAATGTTAGGGAGGGCATTTCGCGATTGGGAGACTAAAGGGATTGTGGCGCTGGAACAGGTAGTGAATGAAAAAGGGGAGGTTCGGGGTTTTGCTGCACTGCAGAGTGACTATGGTCTGGTACCCCGGGACTGGTTCCACTACTTACAACTCCGCAGTTATGTTCGGGGTTTGGATAGGGGGAACCTTAGTGCGACCATTTGTTCACGGCTTGAAGAGTTGCTATATGCTGGGAATATGCAACGGGCCCGGGTGGCCAACTTGCATAGGGAATACCTCACTCTTCAGGACTTCCCAGAGGAACGAGTCCTGGCGGAGTCTTGGGCGCACGATTTGGGGGTGGAACTTGGGGGGGCTGCGATGCGGTCTCTGTTAGCAGAGATCCCTCGGCGCTTTAAGTCGGTGGAGTTTAGAGACTTACAATACCGTATTCTGCGCAGGTGTCATTTCGCTCCTTGTAGGGCGTACAAGGCGGGGTGTGGGGCCACCGCCGGCTGCCCACGCTGTGGGATGGCCCGAGCGGATCTGGGGCATATGTGGTGGCAGTGCTCGGAGGTGGCTCGCTTTTGGAAGGCCCTGGCGGGCTGGCTCACCAACGTTCTGGATTGTGTCATCCATCGGGATCCAGGGGTGTTGGTACTAGGTATAATTGGTGGGGTGGTTGGATTAAGGGGCGGCTCGAGGCGCTGGCTCAGTAAGGTTCTCTTGCTGGCACGGAGGGTGATTTTGTTAAACTGGCTGCTCCCCCGTGGCCCGACACTGGGTCAGTGGATAAGAGAGGTGCATCGGTTGTTGTTGCTGGAACACCAGGGGGCTAAATGTGGGGCTATAGACACTGATCAGTTCCTGGGAGAATGGGGTCCATATATACATACTTTGTCTCCACGTGAGCGGAGCCGAATTCTTAATGTGCTGGGCTATTGAAGCTGTGCGTGGGTTGGTAGGGTTGGGGGGGAGGGGGAGGGGGAGTGACGGGGGGAGGGATAGGTCAAAGGGGGTTATTGTTTAAGTGCTGTATCTCTGAGCACATATTCTTTTACGGAGCACTGGCGGGTGTAAGAGTACCCTCCCGCCGGGCGAAACTGCTGCTGGCTTTGTTGCTCTGTGGGTAGAAGCTTACGTGGGTTTGTTGGACAAGGGAAACCGGGAAGGGGGGGCTCTGGGGTTGGGGTGGGGAGAAAATACAAACTGTATCATATGTACACCTGCATCTTGTATGGTTGTTGTTTTTTTTTCTGTGAAGTTGATTGTTTGGTGTATTGCTGACGTTGCATATGTTTGTTCTAATAAAAACAGATTTACACATAAAACAATCACAGAATGTGAAAACGACTTTGTATCCTTGCTCTGCCATCTAGCCTCCCACTGACATAAGGCTTCTTTAAAAAAGCTCCAGTGGTGTTGTGAGCGTGTTACCTACTTGGGGTTTGGTGCTGTCCCCTGGAAACCGGGCGCTCTCTCCCGCCCGAGTACAGGCAATTATAAAATTATCTCCTCCAACAACAGTGACACAAATGCTGGCTTTCCTTGGATTAGTATCCTTCTGTCGCACTTGAATCCCGGACTGTGCTTATTGGGATTCCATATTGCGAAGGGCTACTTTGCAGTTACCAGGCTCTGCATCTATTGAATGGACCGAAGAAATGCTTTCTGCATTTGCTACTTTGAAACAGCTGCTTATCTCAGCTCCTACACTTGGACTACCCGATTATGGGAAAATGTTTTACTTATATGTAAGGGAAGAGGGAGGAACTATGGCAGTTATTTTGGCTCAAAACCATAGGGGGGGGGGGAATGCGCCCAGTCACATATTTATCGAAAAAATTGCCACTCCAGGTACAGGGTATGCCTGCATGTTTGCGAGTCTTGGCGGCTTTGGCTATTGCCATACAGATGACTATCCCGATTACCTTGTCTCATGAGACTATCCTGTTTTCTACCCATTCTGTTTTGAATGTGTTAAAGAACCTTACTACCCAACACATGACAGCCCAGCACCTTAGTGGGCATGAGGTGATTTTAACTACTACTGAATGGTTGTCTGTTAAACAGCAATCCGCTGTCTTTACCCCGATGCTGGCCTTGCAGGACTTAATGCGCCCAATAGATGATTCCGAGTTGCCCCAAGAAGAACATGATTGCTTAAAGTTGATTAACTTTGAGACGTCAGTACGTCCCGACTTGTCGTCCTCCCCGCTCCCGGATGCTCCACATATATTTGTGGATGGGAGCTGTGTCCGTCCCACAGACAATGCCTACATTGCTTCTTATGCCATTGTAGAACTCCCAAATATTTTGCATGAAGCCCAGTTATTACCTTATGGTTCTTTACAAGCTGCAGAATTTGTAGCGCTTACTAGAGCCTGTGAATTATTTGCTGATAAACATGTTAACATTTATACTGATTCCAGGCATGCCTTTGGGGTGGTGCATGATTTTGGTCTCTTATGGGGGCGTGGGGTTGGAAAACAGCAGACAGTAAACCAATTTCTTATGCACAATTGGTTAATGAACTGCTGGCCGCCTTATGTAAACCCAAAGAAGTCGCCGTTATTAAATGTACCGCACACAGATATGACACTTCTATTGCCTCTCAAGGCAATGCCTTAGCTGATCTTGCAGCCAAACAGTGTGCACAAGCCCAAATTGAACTTTTACATAGTAATATCATCTCTCAGGGCATGCCAACAGTTTCGTATTATTTGTCTGATCCTTTACTGACTGAGTATTATGTTTCCCCTCTTGAGCATTCTTTTAATCTGCACCACTTGCAGGCTGCTGCAGATCCCAAGGATATTATGTATTGGGAACAGCATAATATGAGTTTAAATTCAGCACAGATTTGGCAGGAAAAAGGGGGGGGGGGGGCGAAGAGGGCTACCGAACGCGGCAGCCCCTCTCTTAATTGGTCAAGTACATGGGGTAGAGCATAAAAACAGAAAGACGGTTCTTAAGGAGTTACAGGAAATATTTGTTTGCAGAGATTTGCCTCATTTAGTGGAATCACAACTGAGTCAATGCTTAGTATGTGCTAGGAATAATGTTCAGCAGGGAAAAGCAATAAGACAATTGCAACATTTACCCCCACCCAAGGCCCATTTCAGGCCCTACAAGTAGATTTTACATGTATGTCACGATCGATAGGGGGTTATAAGTATTTGTTGGACATTGTAGATAGGTTTTCAAAGTGGCCAGAGGCTTTTCCCACGACTAAGGATGATGCTACAACAGTAGCAAAAATTCTCTGTAAGGAAGTTATTCCCCACTTTGGGTGTCCCCTTTCTATAGATTCTGATCAGGGACCAGCGTTCACCTCTAAGGTGTTACAACAGATTACTCAGATGTTTGCCATTGATTGGAAATTTCATGTCCCATATCACCCACAGTCATCAGGGATAGTAGAACGAATGAATCAAACAATTAAAGAAAAATTAAACAATGCTACACAACACGCCCCAGGAAGGTGGCCAGTGTATCTGCCAGCTGTATTGGCAGAAATTAGGCTAACCCCCGGGGCATCTGGATTCTCTCCTTTTGAAATTTTGATGGGACGACCCTTCCCCTTACCCTGGAAATGGCCCGAGGAAACGGTGATAATGGCGGATGGCTTGTTGCTAGCACAGGAAGAATATGCTACACAGCTAGCTAAATATTTGTGCACGGTGTCTGAACAAGTGTACAATGCTTTTCCTTTTCCTTCTACAGAACCGATGCACCCGTTCCACCCAAGAGACCGTGTGCTGGTAAAGCTGTTTCATAAGAAGGGCCAGTGGGACCCGCTGTTTGGAGATCCGGAGGAGATTATTGCAGTTACTCGCACAGCCGTACTGACTTATAAGCATCCGACCTGGGTACACGCCTCATGCGTCAAGAGTGCACCGGAGGATTCCTGGAAGACGCCTGACTCGCCCCAGCCATGAAGTCTGCCTGGCTGGCCCTTTCTTGTTTATTATTGATCTCAGTTGTCATTGTGCTGACTACATACTATTTTACAAACTAAGGACCTTGGACGCAGGCACATCGGACAGAGAACAATGCAACTTGGATTCAGGTATCTCTCAATAGTTCTCACTGGACTAAGCGAGAACTCCTCTCTCCGAATTTGTGGAAATCCTCTGTTTTGGAGATTGTTAGTCTGATGAACTTAACTGACTGCATTATCTGTACCCCTTTACCAAAGGGTGTAGCATATGCTCCTTTACACGTTTCAAAGGTTCCCTTAAATGAGTATGCAGGACAACTTGTTTGTGTAGATAAAAAATAATTTTTCTGCCAGTTGTTATGAATCTTTCAATTGTTCCCAGACGTGGTATATGATGAATATGATACATGATCCTTTGCATGTATATGCTGACCCAAATATGATATTTGATCTATGTTTGATAACAAATGCATCCATTGCTTTTTAACACAGGTGTAACCTATCGTATAATGTGTTTAATGGGTCTTTTCATTTTATTAATAATTCAGTTATGCTAAATTGGTATAATCAATCCGGTAATATGGACCCCTCCAATATGAAAAATGATTGGAGAAATATTACAAAGAGCCCGGTCGTGTTTAACGGATCTGACTTCCGCTGGTATGTGGGAGTTGGTCCCATTTACCACGATGGTTCAGCTGTAGTGACACAGGGGTCCCAAAATGAATCCCCATACACTTCATGTTATCTACCCAAAGTCCAGTTTAAGAAAGAATCTCATCTCATCCACTGTGGGAAGTTCTTTTGTGAAGTGGTTTGATGGGCATAATATGAGTCGCATATGGACCATTGGCACAGACCTCTTTGCTGTGGTGGGTCATTATTGGTTGTGTGGGGAGATGATTTATCAACAAATTAACGCGTCTTTGCTACCTTGTGCGTCAGTTAAAATAACTCCTTATTCGGCTCTAATGATGAATGTGACCCATGGTAAAAGAAAAGGAATGTAAAAGGAATGTAAATCCTTGGTCACCTGATAATCCTGAAGATGAGGCTATTCAAGCTTCATATCAATATATTAATACTACTTATCCTTTGACCAAAGTTTGCTTGGATGCCCTTAGCTATACTTCCTGGATCCCAGTTTTCCAGACCCCCGCTATCACCAATGAATTAGGTATGGCAATTCGAAGATTACAATGCTTGTTACATATACAAATGAGGTCAGTAACAGAATCCATGTCTAAGCTTGCAGAATCCCTGGAACAGAATACTCAAATAACTTTACAAAATCGTAGCGCTTTAGATCTCTTACTAGCAGCTGAGGGCGTGGCTTCTACCTTTTTAAATGAAACTAATTATTGTACTGTTATAGTGAACCACACGATTTTTGTCTTAGATGCCATGAAAAAGATTAAGACCTTATCTGATATGAATATGGCTGATTTCAAGGGCGGTATTTATCTCGGTAACATATGGGGTGATGTTGCAAAATGGTTTGGCGGGTTGGGGGTGGTCTCAAAGGGCTGATTATTGCCCAATTGAGCGGTTTTATAATCCTTGTTCTTTTTTGTTGTATAGTCTCATTTGTCCTTGGCTGTTGTCGGAAGGCCCTGCAGAGCTCCACCACTTTTATGTACTCTTATACACCTGTTTCCACAATGACTGATGTACCTGAGCATGCCACCACCAACCTGCAGTTAATAATGTCTGCTTAACTGTCCTTCAGAAGACTGTTTGGCTGTTCTTATAGTGGGCCTATGCAGGCTCAAAAGGGGGGATAGGGGAAAATAAGGTTTAAAGTGTGTGTGTGTGTGTGCGCGTGTGTGCAGCAGGACTAAGAGGCCCGCAGGGGAAAAATGGGAATCCTGTACATATCTATATATGGAAAGGAATGTGCTGTGCTGACAAATTGATTGTTCCACACGGAGACGACTAACATCTGTGAAGTTACTGATAAGCTGTGGTGGGCCTCAGGGGATGAGTTGATGACGTATGTATATGTTTCTGTTAATGTATAAAAGTCGGACAGCCCCTCTAACCTGTGGAATATTTTATTTTATTTATTTATTTATTTACATTCTCTTATATACCGCGCTATTCTGCATCAGTGCGGTTTACATTGAACAAACTGAAATTACATTGAACAGGGCATTATAACTTGGAGATAACTATTTTACAGGGAACATGGGCTATGGAGGGTTAAGTGGCTTGCCCAAGACCACAAGGAGCACCTGTGGGACTAGAAACCTCAGTCCTTCCGGCCCAAGGTTGCTGTCCTCTAATGGGATTTGAACCCCCGACCTTCCGGCCTGAAGTACCTTGCCCCAACCACTAGGCCACTCCTCCACACTTACATACTACTTATATGCAAGCGTGTGTGTGTTTGTTCCCCTGGAATTCCAGACAGAGAAGGTAAGGTGATTCCTTGGCCCAGAGGATTAACGGACGTCCAGAGGGTAAGTGGTATATAGTGCTGGGAAAGGAATAACCCACACTAACACCTATACAGCATGGTGTTGGGCAATTTGTCATCGCTCTCCCAATCAGACTTGGATCCAGAGGAAACCTCGAGTCCTAGGTGGTCCTCGAGTCATAAGAACATAAGATATGCCATACTGGGTCAGACCAAGATCAAGCCCAGTATCCTGTTTCCAAAAGTGGCCAATCTAGGTCATAAGTACCTAGCAGTTTTCCCAAAAGACACAAGTTCCACAATGCTTGTACTGGGTCAAGCAGTGATATCTTCGGTCCCTTTTAATAATGGTTTATGGATCTTTTCTCCAGGAACTTGCCCAAACCTTTTTTAAACCCAGCTAGACTAACAGCTTCTACTACATCCTCTGGTAACAAATTCCAGAGTTTGATTACACATTGAGTGAAAAAATGTTTTCTCTTATTAATCTTAAATAGCTTACCCTGTAGCTTCATTACATGTCCCCTGATCTTTCTATATTCTGAAGACGTAAACAATCGATCTACATTTACCTGTTCCACTCCATTCATTAATTTATAGACCTTTATCATATCTCCCCTCAGCCATCTCTTTTCCAGGTTGAAGAGCCCTAACCTTTTTAGTTTCACTTCATAGGGGTATCCTTCCATCCCCTTTACCATTTTGGTGGCTTTCCTCTGTACCTTTTCTAATAATACTATATCTACGGAAACCAGAATTGCACACAATATTCAAGGTGCGATCTCAGGATGGAACGATAAAGAGGCATTATACTATCCTTTGTTTTATTTTCCATTCCTTTCCTTATTTTATTTTGTATTTATTTTATTTATTTCTTTTTTATACCGTGCTCTTTAGAATCATTGTGGTTTACATGCATACTAACAGGTAAATAAATAAAATAAAAATAAAAAACAGGTACTTTTTATTCCCTTGTCCCCAAAGGGCTCACAATCTAAGTGTACCTGAGGCAATGGAGGGTTAAGTGGCTTGCCCAAGGCCACAAGGAGTGGCCATGGGACTAGAGACCGCAGTCCCTCCGGCCTGAGGTTGCTTGTCCCCATGCGGGAATTGAACCCCCAGCCTTCCGGCCTGAGGTAACCTGTACCAACCACTGAGCCACTCCTCCCTCTTATGATAGCTAACATTCTATTTGCTCTCTTGGCAGCCGCTGCAAACTGGACTGAGGGTTTTAACATATTATCCACGATGACACCTAAATCTTTTTCCTGGGTGATAGTTCCTAATGTGGAACCTTGCATCGTGTAACCATAGTTTGGCTTGTTCTTTCCTAGTTGCATAACTTTCCACCTGTCCAAATTAAATTTCATATGCCATTCGGATGCCCAGTCTTGCAATTTTCCACAATCCTCATGGGTTTTAACAACTTTAAATAGTTTTTTGTCATCTGCAAATTTGATAACCTCACTCGTTAATCCCTTTTTCAGGTCATTTATGAATATTTATTTATTTTATTTATTTAAACGGATTTCTATACCGCCTTATCCTGCAATCAAGGCGGTCTGAACAGCAAACAATCAATAAGATACAGTGTTTAGTGTGCACATGCAGTGGGTAGTATGTGCGTGTCTGATCGTTGATTCTTGGTGTGCTATTTACAGCGTGCGCTATTTACAATGCTGCGGGTATCACGTCCTTGATTAATTACTATTATAGTGACATGGGGGGGGGGGGAGGTATTGAGGTGTCTGCTGCATGGTTTAAGTAATGTGACCGTAGTGTTCTATGAAGAGGGTCGTCTTCAATAGTTTTCTGAAATCCTTAAGGTCTGTTGTTGAACGCAGTTCGTCGGGGAGTGCGTTCCAGATTGTTTGTGCCGCCTTTGATAAGGCTCATTTTTTGGTGTCCTTGTGTACCCTATTGATGTCTTTAGGTGTGTTGACACGGTTGGAAGTGCCTCTTCTCCTCGGTCTTGTGCTGTTGTCGGGTTGTATGAGTAGGTGTAGGCTGAAAGCTGATGACTGATTTTGAAAATGTTTATGATGGTCTTGTATTTAATGCGGGCACTGATAGGCAGCCAGTGGAGCTCTTTTAGGGTGGGTGTGATGTGTTCTTGTATTATAGTGCCAGCTATTATGCGTGCTGCTGTGTTTTGTGCCAGTTGCAAAGGTCTTAGTGTCTGTTTCATTAGGCCCAGATAGATTGGGTTGCAGAAGTCTAGGATTGGGGTTATTAGTGCCTGACAAACTGTGCGGAAGTGTTCCTGAGCGAGGAGGGGCTTGAGGCGTTGTACTAGTCTCATCCTGTGGTATGCATTTTTGGTGGTTCTGCTGATGTGGGACTGAAGGTTAAGTTCTTTGTCCATGGTCACTCCAAGGTGTTTCATTTCGGATTGTATGGGTATGGTTTTGGTACCTATCTTGATGTCGCAGGGGGGGATGAAGTTGGAATTTCATGTGATGATTAGCGCCTCGGTCTTGCTGTAGTTTATCGTCATGTTGTTTTCTTGAAACCAGGCGTTCATGTGTGTGAGACAATCTGTTATCCTGGTGTGGTCTGGGTTGTCAAGGGTGAATGGTGTGTATATCATTATATCGTCCGCATAGATTGTGTATTTTATCCCGTGCACTTTTATGATGCTGCATATTGGCTGGATGTAGATGTTGAATAAAAAAGCTGATAGTGCGGATCCTTGTGGTACACCTTGCATGACTTTTATGGGTCGGGATGTTTTGGTCCCAATCTTGACCTGTATCTGTCTGTACGTTAGGTAAAAGTGGAACCACCTCAGTGTGGCTCTGTGTAGTCCAATGTTCTGTAGTCTTGCTAGTAGTGTTCAGTGGTCAACGGTATCAATTGCTGATGATATGTCAATGAAGATCATGAGTATTCTGTTCTTGCTGTTGTCTATGAGGTGTAGTATGTCGTTAACAAGGTATAGCAGGAGTGTTTCAACTCCATGGTTGGGGCGGAAACCGTGTTGATTGTGGTCGAGTTGTGCGTAGTTGTCAATGTGGTCTTGTAGTTGATGTTGTACCGCCTTCTCAATAATCTTAGCCAGTAGGGGGATGCTTGAGATAGGTCTGTAGGCTGCTGGGTTGTTTTTGTCGAGTGCTGATTTCTTCAGAATTCGTCTTATTGTGTCGAATTTCAGCTGGTCTGGCATAATACCTTGGGTTAGAGATCTTTTCGCCATGTTGTGTATGGTGTGGATGAAGTTTGACTTTGTCATTTTGATCCATGTGACTGGGCATGGGTCTGTTGGGGCCGTGCTTGTGTTGAGGGCGGTGATGATGTGTGAGAGCTGCTCTGTGGATGGGTTGCTGAATTTGTCCCAAGTTTTTCTTGAGGGGGTGGTTGGTTTGGTGCTTGTGTCAGTTTTCCTTAGTGGAGCTGAATGGAATTTGTCTTGGATGTGGTCTGCGAATGTTTGTGGGTCTATTTGCACTTTGCTGTCGAATTTCTGCTCCTTGGTGAGTGTTTTCACAATTTCGAAGAGCTCTCGTTGTTTGTTCGATTTGAGCATGATGTTGGTGTGGTATTCTCTCTTGTTTGGTTGATGAGATCGTTGTACTCTTTTTGTTTTGTTAAGTATAGCGTCTGATTATTGGGAGACTTGGTGTGTCTCCCAATATTGCAATAAGCAGTGAACCCAGCACAGATCCCTGGGGTACTCCACTATTCATCTTTCTCCATTGGGAAAATTGGCCATTTAGCCCTACCCTCTGCTTTCTATCTTTTAACCTGTTCATGATCCACAATAGTACACTGCGTCCTATCCCATGACTTTTTGTTTTGCCAAACGTTTCTGATGAGGGACCTTGTCATAGGCTTTCACAAAGTCCATACAGACAAAGGTGAGTCGTTTGATATAGTGTTTCTGTTTATTCACACCTTCAAAAAAACATAACAGATTAGTAGGACAAGATCTTCCTTGTCTAAAGCCATGTTGACTGTCTCCCATTAAGCCATGGCTATCTACACAATCAGTAATTTTCTTCTTTATTATGGTTTCTACCATTTTTCCCGGTACCAACGTCAGGCCACTGGTCTGTAACTTCCCGGATCACTCCTGGAACACTTTTTAAAAATTGGCGTTACATTGACCATCCTCCAATCTTCAGGTATTACAGATGATTTTAATGATAGTTCAGAGATTACTAATAGCAGGTCTGCAATCTCATATTTCAGTTCTTTCAACATCCTTTGATTATAACATCCGGTCCAGGTGATTTGCTACACTTAGTTTATCAAATAGTTGTAATACATCTTCCCGGTGAATTGATATTTCTTTCAATTCTTCCACAGTATCACCTTTAAATACCCTTTCAGTCATGGATAACATCCCTACATCTTCATCAGTAAAGACCGAAGCAAAAAATTCATTCAGTCTCTCCGCGATGGCCTTGTCCCCTTCTTACTGCCCCCCTTTCACCCCTCTATCATCAAATGGTCCAACTGACTCACAGGTTGCTTACTACGAATGTATTTGAAAAAGTCTTTATTTTGCATTTTTTCTTCCACAGCAAGCTTCTTCTCAAATTCTCTCTTTGCCTGCCTTATCAATACCTTGCGTTTAACTTCCCAGTGCCTGTGCTGTTTTCCAGTTTTTGTCACTTGGCTCTTTTTTCCATTTCCTGAAAGATGCTTTTTTGGCAACAGCAGCCTCTCTGACCTTAATTTTAAACCATGCTGGCAGTTTTGGGACTTCCTTCCGCTTTTCTTAAAGCGTGAAATACAACTGGTCTAGGCTTCCAAGATAGTATTTTTAAACATCCAAGCTTGATTTAAGTCCTTTGCAACTGCTCCTTTTAGTTTTTTCTTAACAATTTTCCTTACCATCCCTCCTCCGCTAATCAAATCAAACGTGATCATGCTATGATCACTATTGCCAAGTGGCCAGAACACCCTTATCTCTTGCACTAGATCTGGTGTTCCACTAAGGACTAGGTCCAAAATGGCTTCCTCTCTATTCGGCTCTTGAAACAGCTGCTCCAAGAAGCAGTCATTTATTTCATCTAGAAAATTTATCTCCCTAGCATCTCCTGCCTTGACACTGACCCAGTCAATAACGGGGAAATTGAAATCACCCATTATTATTACTGTACTGTAACTTTTTTTAACCTCTCTGATTTCTTTGAGCATTTCATCATTCATTTGTTCATTCTGGTCAGGCAGTCGATAGTACACACACGCCGCCCCCCCCCCCCCCCCCCCCCCCCCCCACTGCCATTGCCTTCCCCTTTTTACATGGAATTTCAATCCATAGAGATTCTACAACAATTTTTGTTTCCTGCAAAATTTAATCCTTTAACCCAGTACAAGCATTGTGGAACTTGTGTCTCTTGGGGAAACTGCTAGGTACATATGACCTAGTTTGGCCACTGTTGGAAACAGAATACTGGGCTTGATGGACCTTGGTCTGACCCAGTATGGCATATCTTATGTTCTTATGTTATGTTCTTATTCAATGCCCTCTCTAAAATGGAGTGCAAACCCCTCCACCAATTTGATCAGCTCTATCATTGCGATATAGTTTGTACCCAGGTATCACTTCATTCTTTTGGTAGTATCCTTCAAGGATACATTGTTCCGAACCATGCACTCTTGGGCAACTGTCGCCTGTCCCCTATTTTCTAGTTTATAAGCCGCTCTATCTCCTTTATAAAAGTTAATGCCAGCAGCCTGTTTCCATCCCAGTTAAGGTGATGCCCATTCCTTCGGAAGAGCCCCTCCTTTCCCCAGGATGTTCCCAAGTTTCTAACAAATCCAGAAGCCTCATCCTTGCATCATTTTCTCATACACGCATTGAGACTCCGGAGCTCTGCCTGACTTTTGGGTCCTGAGCGTGGAACGGGAAGCATTTCGGAGAACGCTACCCTGGAAGTTTTGGATTTCAACTTCCTACCTAAAAGACTAAATTTAGCCTCCAGAACCTCCCTACCACATTTTCCTATGTCATTGGTAATTATATGTACCAAAACAGCAGACTCCTCCCCAGCACTATCTAAGACCTTGTCTAGGAGGCGCGGAGGTCTGCTATCTTTGCACCAGGCAGGCATTTTACAAGGTGATCCAAATGTCCACCAGTCACCCAGCTATCTACATGCCTAATGATCGAATCACCAACTATAAAGCTTAGTTACTCACCTCTAACAGGTGTTCTCAGGGACAGCAGTAATCAGTCCTCACATATGGGTGACGTCGGCACCGATGGAGACCTCGTGCGGAGCAAATCCCCAGCTTTCTAAGAAAGCCTTTGGGAATTGCATCATGCATGCACAGTCCCCTTCGCGCCCTAGGGTGCCATCTTGCTCAGTCAAATGACATAGCTAAAAAGATGGCAAAAAGAAGAAAATAATAATAGGACTGCAACTCCAAGGGGAGGAGGGAGGGTTGTGAGGAATGATGCCTGCTGTCCCTGGAGAGAACACCTGTTACAGGAGAGTAACTACGCTTTCTCCAGGAACAAGCAACAAGTCAGTCCTCACATATGAGACTCCCCAGCCATAGGCTACCGAGAACTGAGAGTTGAAATATAGGCTCCCTCTATGAGAGCCGCAAGCAGCCACAATAGGAATCTGAGAGAGTAACAGTCTGGTAGCCTGACATCAAAGAGCGGGGGGGGGGGGGAGGTAGGAGTTGCCTAGACCTCAAAAAGGCTATGGCGTACAGCCTAGCCGAAAGCACTGTCCCGTCGGGACTCCCTATCCAGGCAGTAATGGGTTGCGAAAGTCTGACCCGAAGACCAGGTGGCGGCCTGGAAGATGTCTGCCAGCGGAACAGAGCGGAAATGAGCCACTGATGCCATCACATGTTATATATGTTATATATGCCATCATATGTTATACAATGTACATAGTTCCCCCCAGTTACTTCCAAGTTGATCTCCTGTTTATTGTAAATGCAACTCAGGGTTCCTGTGTTGTATGGTTGATGTTGGATGTAAACCGCTCTGATCTAGAATAGAGCGGTATAGAAGAACTGTTAAATAAATAAATAAATAAATAAAAATAAATCACAGCCCTGACCTGGTGGGCCACAACACGACCCTGCAAAGGAAGATCGGCCGCCATTTATGCCCAGGCAATACAATTCACTACCCAGGTGTACAGCATACATTTGGAGACGGCCATCCTCAGCTTACTGGGGTCATAGGATACGAAGAGCTGAGAAGCTTTATGGCCTTGCATATGCTGAATGTACAAGGCCAACGCCCTCTTACAGTCCAGGGTATGCAGAACTGTCTCTGCCCAAATGGCATGCAGCCTGGGAAAAAAGGTAGGCAGAACTACCTCCTGGTTGAGGTGGAACGTAGAGATCACTTATGGAAGGAACTTGGGGTGAGTGCGGCGCACCACCCGATTCCTATAGAACCTTGTATAAAGCCTATCGGACACCAGGGCCTAAAGTTCACTCACTCGCCAAGCCGAGGTGAATGCCACCAAGAAAACTACCATAGATGGCAGGTTGCCATCGGCTCAAATGGCGGACGAGTATTTATTTATTTAAAAGGATTTATATACCGCTTTATCCTGAAATCAAAGTGGTTTACACATCAAACAAATCAGCAAGTAAGCTGCCCTAAGACCACATTTAAATCCCACTTGGTTGCCAGAAGGCGAACCGGGGGCTTCAGCATAAGTAGGCCTCTCAGGAACCTCGACACCAAAGGATGTGCAGAAAGAGGCTTTCCTTCTACTGGGAAGTGGTGTGCAGCTAAGGCACTGAGGTGAACTCTGATGGAATTGGACTTAAGGCCCAAATCCGAAATATGGAGAAAATACTGCAGTACCACTGCAACCTGGCAGGAGAAAAGATTTTCTTTCTGCTTTTCGCACAACATCCCAAACCTATGCAACTTAAAAGTATAGGTACGTCTAGAAGGGAGGAGTGGTCTAGTGGTTAGGACAAGGTAATTCAGGCCGGAGGGCCAGTGGTTCAAGTCCCACCTGGGGACAGCAATCTCAGGCCGGAGGGACTGGGATTTCTAGTCCTGTAGGCACTCCTTGTGGTCTTGGGCAAGCCACTTAACCCTCCATTGCCCATGTTCCCTGTAAGTATTATCGTATGTGTCTCATATCCCCTCATGTTAAATGTATCCCCCAATTGACCGCATTGACCCGGTGAAAAGCGGGATATAAATACAGCTAAATAAAATAAAATAAATAGTTGACTGCCTCCTTGAGGCTAGTAAAACTACTTCCACATTCTTGGGAAGGAGGAATGGTGCGAGAACTTCCCTTTCAGCAGCCATGCCATCAGGTTGAGGGAGTTGAGGTTGGGGTACAGAAGAGTGCCCCCCTCCTGAGACAGGAGACTGGGATAGGATCCCAGAGGGATTGGGGCCTCCACCACTAGTTGAAGTAGAAGCGGAAACCAGGGCTGTCTCGGTCATCTGGGGGCTACCAGGATGACTGAGGACTTGTCCTGGAGAATTTTGGAAAGGGTTTTGGCCACCAGAGGTGTCAGAGGAAACATACACAGGAGGCCCACAGACCATGAGATGAGAAAAGCATTGGCAGCTACTCTGTATGGATGTGGCTGTCTGGAGCAAAACCAGAGCAACTGGTGGGCTCGCAAACAAATCCAGTGTCGGCCGCCCCCAGGTCTGAAAGAGCCATTGGGCTATATTCGTATCCAGCTGCCATTCGTGGGGCTGGAGAATCCAGCTTAGCCTGTCAGCTAAGTAATTTTCCTGACCTGGCAGATAAACTGCTTTCAGATGCATGCCATGTCGGACTGCAAAGGAGCACAGGTCCAGAGTTTCCTGACACAGAATGCGGGATCCCGTGCCTCCCTGCTTGTTCACATAGAACATCGCTACTTGGTTGTCTGTTTGTATTAAGACAGGTTGATGAGCCAAAGTTTGACAAAAGGCTCGTAGAGCTAGGCGAATGGCATGAAGTTCCAGGAAATTGATCTGCTGTTTATTTATTTAACATTTATTTATTTATTTAACATTGTTTATATACCGCACTATTTAACATCAGCACGGTTTACAAGTAACATAAATGTCCAGAGTGGGGTTTACATTGGACTTACAGTAAAACAAGGAATTTAAACTTGGAGAATAGGTAAAAACTATGTACATAACTCTTCAATAAATCTATGCATGCTATTTAAAGGTCGCTGTGGGAGTAGAGTCAGGGTTGGTCGGGAGGGTATGGGTGGGCTGTGGCTACGTGATGTCCTCAGAGTTGGGAAAGCATTGAAAGAAAAGGTAGTGTTTCAAAGCTTTTCTGAATTGGTGAAGGTTGTTTATGGCTCAGATGTTGGTCGGTAGGTTGTTCTAGCATGATGGTGCAGTTAAGGCAAAGGCGCGGTTTCTAGAGGCTTTGTTGCATTTGGTGATGGTTTTCGGGAGCATTAAGGAGTTGGTGGCGATAGATCTTCTGAGTCTGTTGGGGGGGGTGAGTTGGATAAGTTCAGAGAGGGCGCTGGCCGTGCATTTATGAATGGCTTTGAATGTTATTATTAGAATTTTGAAGGTGATTCTGTAGCGTATTGGGAGCCAATGTAGTGTTTTCAGGATAGGGGTGATGTGCTGCCTCCTAGATGCTTGGTGGAGGGCTCGGGCTGTGGTATTCATTGCTAGCTGCAGAGGTTGTAGAGTGCACTTCGGCAGACCGTGGAGGATAGAGTTCGCATAGTCGAAGTGGGGCATCACCAGGGACTGAAAGACTGTTCGAAAGTCCTCTGGCTCAAGTAACGGTCTGATGTGACGTAGCATCCAGATTTTGTGGTAAATTGCTTTAGAGATGTTGCCTATCTGGGCGTTTAAGTTGAGATGTTGGTCGATCATCACTCCAAGGTAACGGATCGTTGTCTTCGTGAGGAGTTCGGCATCACGTACTTTCAATGAGGATGGCGGGGTGAATGCTTGGTCTCTGCAGATGAAAAGTACCTCCATCTTTTTGAGGTTGATTTTGAGCATCTGAGAGTGTAGCCAGTCTGTGACTGCATTGAAGCATGAAGATAATCGAGATACATCTGGGTGATCAGTATGTATTGGGGTGAACATGAGGACATCGGCATAAATTAGGCAGTTTACACCGAAAGATCTGATGATAGAGCAGATAGGCTGCATATAGACGTTGAAGAATAGGGCAGAGAGAGAGGAACCTTGAGGGACGCCCTTCGTTAGAGGGAATGGGGTGGAGGTTGAGGTACCGGATCGGACATGTTGCCATCTATCATTTAGGTATGAGGTACACCATGCAAGGGCGGTTCCGTGGATGCCCTTCTCGGCAAGGCGGGAGAGCAGTAGGTCATGGTTGACGGAGTCAAAAGCGGCCGCAATGTCGAGGAAGATGAGGGCGAACCCCTGTTTGACGTTATCTAGCCCTGTTATTAGAGTGCTGAATAGGATTGTTAACAAGGTTTCCACGCCATGTTGCTCACGAAACCCGTGCTGGCAGGGGTCGAGGGGTGCGTTATCCTCGATATGTTGGCTTAGTTGACGGTGGACTATTTTCTCTGACATTTTCGCCAGGAGAGGTATGCTGGAGATGGGTCTGTATGAGTCCATCTTTGTAGGGTCAAGTTTATTGTTCTTGAGCAGTGGTCTAATTGAGGTTTGTTTTAGGCTTCGGGGGAAGATGCCTGTTTGGAAGGAGGTTCCAATCAGTTTAGCCAGGAAGGTACTGAGCTCAGTACATAGGGTTTTTATCCAGAATGCTGGACATGGGTCATCTGGTGCTGTGGTAGTGTTTATGTTCATAATGATGTCTTGTATTTCTCTGTCAGTTGGGGTAGCAAAGGTGGAGATGGTGGTCTGGGTCAATGTTAATATTTGTGTGGGTGAGGGTGGGGGGGAAATGGCCAGCAATATGTCTGGGGACCCTTCGCTAGCGGGTAGGGTGGATTGGTTTGCTTTGGTTTGCAGGTAGTCTGCATATTTCTGTGGGTCTGGTTGGTTTGCCTGATCAGTAGAGGGCTCTTTGGCTAAGGATTTGACAATGTTGAACAGCTCATGCGGCTTATTTAGGGATCGTTGTAGGACCTCAGCGTGGTGTTGCCTCATTCTCCTCGAAACTGCTGTTCGGTGGATGCACAGCTGGGCATAGTAAGCTTCTTGGTTTTCAGTTGATCTGGAGCGGTGCCAGCGTTTCTCCAGCTGTCTGAGATGTCGGAGGGAGGTCTTCAGCTCGGGCGAGTACCAAGGTGCCTTTTTCCTCTTGTTATGTGAAGCATTGATGGCGGGAGGGTCATTTGCAGCGTTGAGGCATGAGTTCCACGTGGAGACCAAGTCATCAAGATTCAGTCCAAGTGTATTATGGAGAGGTTGTGCCCTTTCTAAGATCTCTTCTCTGTTAAACTGGCGAAAGCGCTTTGAGACTGGTTCTGGTGGTTTGTTTGAGGAATGGGGGATAGGGAGTGATGGGTGAGTGGGCATCGTGAATCTGATTAGACTATGGTCCGACCACGGTACTGAGCATAGTGAGAGGTTGATCTTGGATGTGGGACAGAAAGCTGATTGTGGTGCAAATATGAGGTTGAGTGTGTTTCCCTTGATGTGGGTAGGGGAGTTGACAAGTTGGTTGTATCCCATCGCCTCGAGAGCGTCTAGGAAGGCTCTGGCTTGAGCGTCTTGGAGTGAGGGAAGGTTGAAATCTCCTAGTATCCAGTTTGAGGTATGTGTCTTGATGGGGTTGCAGGCGATGTCAATAATTGAGGAGAGTTCGTCCAGTGATGGTGATGGTGCCCGATATAGTAGGCTGATGGTGAGATATTTGTTCGCTATAGCGATGTGGTCTAGGTGGGGAGTGCTGCTTGATGCAATTGTCTGGAATTGTAGATTGGTCTTGCTTAGTATGAGTACACCTCCACCCCTTCGGTCATTCCTGGGGCAAGAGTGGGTGGTGAAGTTGGGGGGGACAAACTGGTGGAGGATTGCCGCGTCTGCCTCTGACATCCATGTTTCTGTGATGCATAGTATGTCGATGTCGGGGGAGGCTAGTATGTCGGATATGGCAGGCCATTTCTTTCTGATAGAGTGGGCATTTATTAGGGCACATTTCAGATCGTGAGGGGGGGTGACGTGGTTGTGCTGGGAAGGACTAACCTGGAGAAGGGCTATGTAGATGAGGTGGGGGTGTGTCGTGTGGGTGGGTCTGTCTGTGTGGTGGTTGGTGTGGTCATGGTGTCTTTTCCAGGGGTTGTGAAGGATTGGGATGGAGCTATGGGTGGAAGTGAGGGATTGGGAGATTTGTGTCAAGGCGAGTAATATGTAGCAGCTGATAAATGTGTGTGATAGTGCGGCCATGGCTGGAGATGCCGTGGTGTCAGTAGATAGTAGGGGGGTCAGGTTGAGCCTTTGGTAGGGACGGTTGGTGGCAAGTTACTGACTACAGTAATTATGAGGTGGACAAGCAGTAAAGCTACTGGTAACAGGTTACTGACTACAGTAATTATGAGGTGGACAAGCAGTAAAGCTACTGGTAACAGGTTACTGACTACAGTAATTATGAGGTGGACAAGCAGTAAATCTACTGGTAACAGGTTACTGACTACAGTAATTATGAGGTAGACAAGCAGTAAAGTTCTTGGCAACAAGTTATTGGCTACAGTAGCTGTAAGGTAGAGAGGGAGTAAGTGTACTGGCAACACATTGATGATACCGGTAAACTGTAAGGTAGACAAACGGGTCGAGATAGATTGCAGTCTGTGTCATTAATGCTAGCCGACGGGATTTGTAAGATTGTGGTTCTGGCAACAGTAGAGAGGAGTTTGAGCGGTTGGCTACAGTCTAAGTGGTCAAAAAGAAACTGCTGCTGGTTACCGTGAAAGGTGGATGTCAACTCTGGGAATGGTAATGCTGTCGGGAAAGTTCTCGCTGATGAAGATAGCGAGCTCAACCATGAGGGAGCTCAAGCAGTTGGTCAGTCGAAGTGATGAGTAGTTGGGTGTTTTCGGAGGAGGCCACTGCCTAAGAGCCACGCCAAAGGGCCCTCTGGCGAGGCCCTCAGGCGCGGACGCGCCCGCTGGTGCTTCTCTTTTAAAAATGCAGCACTGCCCCAATTGGGCAGGGGAGCCGATGGGACGTCCGGCGGTGAAGCCCTTGGTGAGCATGAGGCAATCTCCCTCCTGGGAGCTGTGCAGGGCCGAAAAGGGTGATCCGGAGCTGGCGCTTCTCTTTTAAAAATGCAGCACTGCCCCGATTGGGCAGGGGAGCCGATGGGACGTCCGGCGGTGAAGCCCTTGGTGAGCACGAGGCAATCTCACGACAGTCGCCCAAGAGCGGATGGTTCGGAAGAATGTATCCTTGAACGATACTACCAAAAGCAGAGAGGTTCCACAAAAGAGTAAAGTAGCCCAAATGCCCTTAAGTATGGAGCAGACAGAGCTTAAAGATCCCAATTTACCCATGTCTAACAATAGCCAAATTAACATGAATAAAATACATTCTCTAAAATGCTTGTATGGAAATGCTAGAAGTCTAAAGAATAAGATGGGAGAGTTAGAATATATAGCACTAAATGAAAGGTTAGATATGATTGGAATATCAGAGACATGGTGGAAGGAGGACAACCAGTGGGACACTGTGATACCTGGGTACAAACTATATCGTAATGATAGAGCTGATCAAATTGGTGGAGGGGTTGCGCTCTATGTTAGAGAGGGCATTGACTCAGAAAGGATTAAAGTTTTGCAGGAAACAAAATCTGCTGTAGAATCTATATGGATTGAAATTCCATATAAAAGGGGGAAGATAATGGCAGTGGGGGTGTACTATCGAGCGCCTGGCCAGAATGACCAAATGGATGATGAAATGCTCAAGGAAATCAAGGAAGCTAACAAAAGTTACAGCACAGTAATAATAATGGGTGGTTTCAATTACCCAGGTATCGACTGGGTCAGTGTCACGTCAGCACTTGCTAGGGAGATAAAGTTCCTAGATGAAATAAATGACTGCTTCTTGGAGCAGCTGGTTCATGAACCGACCAGAGGGGAAGCCATATTAGACCTAGTCCTTAGTGGAACACCAGATCTAGTGCAAGAGATAAGGGTGTTGGGGCCACTTGGCAATAGTGATCATAGCATGATCGCCTTTGATATAATTAGTGGAGGAGGGATAGTAAGGAAATCCACAGTACTACCTTTTAACTTTCGAAAGGGAAACTATGATAAAATGAGGAAAACAGTTAAGAAAAAACTAAAAGGAGCAGTTGCGAAGGTTAAAGACATACATCAAGCTTGGGTGTTGTTGAAAAACACTATCTTGGAAGCCCAGACCAGCTGTATTCCACGCTTTAAGAAAAGTGGAAGGAAGTCCAAAAAAACTGCCAGCATGGTTTAAAGGTGAGGTCAGAGAGGCTGTTGTTCCCAAAAAAGCATCTTTCAGGAAATGGAAAAAAGAGCCAAACGACGAAACATGGAAACAGCACAAGCACTGGCAAGTCAAATGCAAGGCATTGATAAAACAGGCAAAGAGAGAATTTGAGAAGAAGCTTGCTGCGGAAGCAAAAACGTGAAATAAAGACCTTTTCAAGTACATTCGTAGCAAAAAACCTGTGAGAGAGTCAGTTGGTCCATTAGATGATAAAGGGGTTAAAGGAGCACTAAGAGGCAATAAGGCGATAGCGGAGAGACTGAATGAATTCTTTGCTTCGGTCTTTACTGAGGAAGATGTAGGGATGTTACCCATGACTGAAGTGGTATTTAAAGGTGCGGAAGAATTGAAGGATATATCGATACATCGGGAAGATGTCTTACAACTATTAGATAAACTGAAGAGTAGCAAATCACCTGGGCCGGATGGCATACATCCAAGGGTGTTGAAAGAACTGAAATATGAGATTGCAGAACTGCTATCAGTAATCTGTGAACTATCATTAAAATCATCTCTAATACCTGAAGATTGGAGGATCGCCAATGTAACACCAATTTTTAAAAAGGGTTCCAGGGGTGATCCGGGAAACTACAGACCGGTGAGCCTAACGTCAGTACCGGGAAAAATGGTAGAAACCATCATAAAGAATAAAATTACTCAGCATGTAGATAGTCACAACCTAATGGGAGACAGCCAACATGGCTTTAGACAAGGAAGATCTTGTCTTACTAATCTGTTATGTTTTTTTGAAGGAGTGAATAAACAAGTGGACAAAGGTGAGTCGGTTGATATTGTGTATCTGGACTTTCAGAAAGCCTTTGACAAGGTCCCTCATCAGAGACTTTTGGCAAAACTAAAGAGTCATGGGATAGGAGGCAGTGTACTATTGTGGATCAGGAACTGGTTAAAAGATAGAAAGCAGAGGGTAGGGCTAAATGGCCAATTTTCCCAATGGAGAAAGGTGAATAGTGGTGTACCCCAGGGATCTGTGCTGGGTCCGCTGCTTTTTGACATATTCATAAATGACCTGGAAAGTGGAATAACGAGTGAGGTTATCAAATTTGCAGATGACACAAAACTATTTAAAGTTGTTAAAACCCAAGAGGATTGTGAAAAATTGCAAGAGGATCTTGATAAATTGGAAGACTGGGCATCAAAATGGCAGATGAAATTTAATGTGGACAAGTGCAAGGTTATGCACCTAGGGAGGAACAACCCAAACTATGGTTACACAATGCAAGGTTCCACATTAGGAACCACCACCCAGGAAAAAGATTTAGGCGTCATTGTGGATACCTTGTTAAAACCCTCGGCCCAGTGTGCAGCGGCGGCCAAGAGAGCAAATAGAATGCTAGGTATGATAAAGAAAGGAATGGAAAATAAAACAAAAGATATTATAATGCCTCTATATCGTTCCATGGTGAGACCGCACCTTGAATATTGTGTGCAGTTCTGGTCGCCGTATCTTAAAAAGGATATAGCGATTTTAGAAAAGGTACAGAGAAGAGCCACCAAAATGGTAAAGGGGATGGAAGGATACTCCTATGAAGAAAGGCTAAAAAGGTTAGGGCTCTTTAACCTGGAAAAGAGATGGCTGAGAGGAGATATGATAGAAGTCTATAAATTAATGAATGGAGTGGAACGGGTAAACGTAGATCGATTGTTTACCTTATCAGAATATAGAAAGACTAGGGGACATGCAATGAAGCTACAGGGTAAACTATTTAAGACTAATAAAAGAAAATATTTTTTCACTCAACGTGTAATCAAACTCTGGAATTTGTTACTGGAGGATGTAGTAAAGGCTGTTAGTGTAGCTGGGTTTAAAAAAGGTTTGAACAAGTTCCTGGAGGAAAGGTCCATAAACCATTATTAAGAAGTGACCGAAGAAATCAGTGCTTGACCCAGTACAAGCATTGTGGAACTTGTGTCTCTTGGGGAAACTGCTAGGTACATATGACCTAGATTGGCCACTGTTGGAAACAGAATACTGGGCTTGATGGACCTTGGTCTGACCCAGTATGGCATATCTTATGTTCTTATTTATTTATTTATACACATTTATATACCGCATCTTCCACAGTTCAGTTGCGGTTTACAGAGAACAACACTTAACAACGCAAGTTTGTTTTACAAGGAACGTCAATGTTAGTATAATTAACCGAATATAAATTTACAAGGAACGTCATAATATAATTCTAACAATGTGAACAGAACATAACAGAATAAACTATTTAGATATATATATAAATGTGTATATATATATATATATATATATATATATATGGGAGTAAAAGGGCATAAGATGTGGAGTCATCAAGGGGAGTAACTATAAGAGCTGTGTTGGGTGAAAGGATTTTAATTGGAACAGTCAGAAGCCTGTTTAGCCTTTATCTAAAGCAGGTGGGAGAGTCTCTGTGTTGTTATAGTGTTTGGTGAACAGATAAGTTTTCAAATTTTTGCGGAGTTCCGTGATCTCAGTTAGTGTTCGTAGCTCCTCGGGGAGGGAATTCCAGATGGTGGGGGCTACGTGGGAAAAGGCTCTGTAGTTTGTTGATTTATGAGCTCTTGTGTAATCTTTTGGGGTTTTTAGTTTGTTTAATTGACCTTTTCTGTGTGTAGGTTTAGGTGGTTCTTTGTGTATTAGGTTGCATAGTGTGGTTGGAGCTAAATCGTATAAGGCTTTGAATGAAGTAATTATGTTCTTATGTTCTTATGCGAGCTGTGCAGGGCCAAAAAGGGTGATCCGGAGCTGGCGCTTCTCTTTTAAAAATGCAGCACTGCCCCGATTGGGCAGGGGAGCCGATGGGACGTCCGGCGGTGAAGCCCTTGGTGAGCACGAGGCTATCTCCCTCCTGGGAGCTGGGCAGGGCCGAAAAGGGTGATCCGGAGCTGGCGCTTCTCTTTTGTGCTCTCATGTGGAGACCACAAGCCCTGAGTGCAATGTCCCTGGCAATGGGCTCCCCAGCCCAGCAAGGATGCATCCATAGTCAGGACCCTCGTGTGTTGAGGAGCCTGGAAGGTCACCCCTGCCTCTAAGTGTTTTGGTTGAAGCCACCAGGCCAAGGCCTGCACCAGTCTTTTGGACACCTTGACTCTGTCTCGGAGTCTGCCTGTGGCCTGTGTCCACTGATACCTAAGGCACCACTGAGCTGTTCGCATGTGGAGGCGAGCATTCGGTGTCACATGTACCGTGGAGGCCATGTGCCCGAGGAGGCGCAGGAAGTGTCTTGCTGATATGTGGGACCTTCGACTCACCTGACGTGCCAGGGCCAGACGTCTCTGTGCCATCCCCTGGCAGGTAAGCCCTTGCCTGAAGGGTATTTAGTCTGGCACCAATGAACTCTAGTTGCTGAGTGAGTTTTAGGGTAGACTTGGGGTAATTGATTACAAACCCTAGATGCTGAAGCACATGAATGGTGCGAGATTTGGCCTGTTGGACCTCCATGGCTGACGTGGCTCTGATGAGCCAGTCATCTAGGTAGGGAAAGACAGGCTGCTTGGATTCTGAGGAAGGCGGCCACCACCGCCAGGCACTTTGTGAAAACCCTAGGAGTGGACAGGCCAAAGGGAAGTACCCTGTACTGATAGTGGTTTCCCCCTACCAGGGCCATACAAACGGTGAAAAGCACCATGTGCGAGTTGCACATAAGGCGCATCCCCCCCCCCACACCTCCATCTAGCCACTTTATGGGGGCGGGAGAGAAGAGGCGCGCACCCGATGTGCAACTCGCCGGCACACTAAGCAGGCGGGGCGCGCACCCGATGTGCAACTCGCCGGCACACTAAGCAGGTCTGGACCCTCCCGGAGAGATGACGTAAGGGGTGCATTTAAGCTCTCTGCCGCTGCTTGCCACCGCTAAAGTGGCGGCGGCAGGCAACGGCAGAGAGCCGAAAAGCGCCCTTAAGTCTCTGCGCCATGTGTGGCTGCACCGCTCGCACAGGGCTCAGTATGGCCCTGCCCCCTACCACAAAGCGTAGGTATTGCCTGTGGTCTGGATGAATCAGGATGTGTGTATATGCATCCTTTAGGTCTAAGGAGCATAGCCAGTCTCCCTGGTGGAGGTCAGGCAGCAATACTCCAAGGGAGAGCATCTTGAACTTCTCCCTCACCAGGAATTTGTTTAAGTTGCGCAAGTCGAGGATGGGCCTTAGGCCTCCTGTCCTTTTTGGTATCAGGAAGCACCTGGAAATAAAAGCCTTTGCCTTGTAGGTGGTAGGGCACCGGTTCTACCGCCTGATCCTTGAGAAGACCTGCCA
The DNA here is from genome assembly GCA_033557465.1 of Ichthyophis bannanicus. Classification (NCBI taxonomy): domain Eukaryota; kingdom Metazoa; phylum Chordata; class Amphibia; order Gymnophiona; family Ichthyophiidae; genus Ichthyophis; species Ichthyophis bannanicus. The sequence continues at coordinate 67,384,534 of CM066033.1, forward strand.
ACTCCTTCAGAAGGTGGTCCCGGTGAAGAGAAGGCCTGAGAGTCTCCCCTGGAGAGTAAGGAGGAGGTACCTGGGTCAAACGAAGCAGATAGCCCTAATGGACTATCTGAAGAACCCAGGTGTCTGTGGTGATGACCAACCACCTGTGGACATACAGGGAAAACCTTCCCCCTGTGTATTGCCTTTCTCCTGTGGTGAGAGGGGCTATGCCTTGAAAGTCAAAAGCCACTACCAGGCTCTGCCGGAGCCGATGCCTGGGGTTTGGGGCTTTCTGCTTACGTGGGCCATGCCCCTGTCTCTTGGCCTGCTGCCCCTGTTGGGGAGCCGGGTAGGCCTGAAATGGGGGGTAGCTTCAGTAAGCAGCACCCTTCCTCAGGAAAAAAGGCTCTTACCCAAGCTCTTCTTTTTAGAAGGGGCAGATGTCTTCTTTGAGAGCCGTGTCCTGATCAAGTACTCGGACTCGATCTCAGCAGCCTTTTCGGTCATGGGTTTGCCGAAGAGGTTTTCACCAGGGCATGGGACATCGACCAACTTGTCCTGAACCCATTGTTCAAGGTCTGACGACTGTAGCCAAGCCTGGCGGGGTGCACCGATGCCCGCTGCAGCTACTCGGGCCGACACTTCGAACCCGTCATAGGCCGCTCGAGTCATGAACTTCAAAGCACTCACGGACTCCAGTGGAAAGGGTCTTGAAGCGTTGCAAAGGTCCCTCAGAGAGACCAGCCAAGAACCCAGCGATCTCCTTCACCAGATCACGCAGGTACATGCCCATGTACAGCTGGAAAGCCTGGATCCAACATGTCAGCATAGAGCCCTAGTAGCACTTCCTGCCGAGGGCATCCAAGTTGTGGGCCTCCCTGCCAGGAGGCACTGAGGAGTGCATCTTCTGGCTCTTGAGCCAGTGCAAGGCCGATTCCACAACCATGGAGTTGTGCGGCAGTTGTGCTTTTTGGAACCCAAGACTCTTGCGAACTCGATACATCGAGTCGATCCACCTGCTGATCACTGGCATCGACGCCGGTGTCTCCCACATGCGAAGCTTCAGCCGTTCCTGGATCGGAGGCACTAAGTACAATAAGGGCTTCCCAAGGAGTAAAGTCATACTGAGGATCTCGAGCTTTTCGGCTAAAGGCTCCTCCTCGGACTCCGTAGGGAATGCCAAAATCTTTGACGTGTCTCTTATGAAGTCCAAGAACCAAGTGTTCGAGCATGCTATCTATCTAATAGATTAATACTCCATGTAAATAGTGTAAATAGTGTAAATAGTTCTCCCATGTTATCCAAGTTGATACTCCTGTTATATGTAATACCAAACAGCCTGTTGTTCTGGTTTCTTTCTGTTATTTGTAAACCGCGCTGATGTCAAAGAGTGCGGTATATAAGAAGTTGAAATAAATAAAATAAAATAAATAAGTGTCTTCCGGGGGGGGACCTTCTCCGAGGTTCAGACACTGAAGAATCAGATGGGACATCCCTGCTCTGGCAGGTGTCCAAGGACTCTTCTTCCTAAGTCTCCCAGTCCGATGCCTCCGAAGAGGAATTGAGTGGCTCTGGCCTAGAGGGCTTCGGCTTTGACCACCCCAACGCCGATGGAATCGGCGTCGACGACCTTGGTCCCGAAGGGGAGGTCGAGAGGGACCTCAGCCGAGGATGACTCGAGTACTCATGGTCTCGAGCATTGGCTCGGCCTCCGGGATCGACTTGGACGTTGGTGGCCTGGTGGTCGGGGCGGAAGGACCGGAAAGGCCAGCTATAAGCACCCGCTGATGCTCCATGAAGGCAGACATGCTGCGCTCAAGGGCCACCATTCTGAGACAGAGCTCAGAAGGCTCTGCAGCTCCCGGGTCGGGTCCCGACACCGTCGGGCCAGATGCCAGTTCTCCCGGAGGAGAGAACTCAACGAGGACAGTTTTTACCTGCCTCGGCTGCTCCAGTTCCCTTCGAGGAAGTTTTGCTGGATGCTCCAACTCCGAGGATCTGGGCCAGATCGAGGTTCTGTGACCTGTCCCGCGAGGAACCAGGCCATTCAGAACCATCCAACGCCGCCGCCTTCTAGGATTTTTTTCTTTGTCCGATATTCCCGTGAGGGAAATCCCCTCCGAAGAAACCCGATGCTGCTCAGGCTCAGACAGTTCCTGAGATGACGAGGTCTGGGCCCAAGAGGGTATGGACTCAGCAAAAATCTTACCATGCTGCTGATGGTGGCTTCTCTAGGCCTTCAAGACCATTTTCCTATACGGACCACAGACCTTCGGGTCATGGTCAGGCCCGAGGCACCGGAGACAGCAGTCATGTATATCGGTGAGGGACATTAACTTCGTACACGATCACATTTTTTAAACCTGCTGGCAGCCATCAGGGGAAAAGGGCCCCTGCAAGGTCGAAGACCCGGGCTGGCAGTGAAAAAGAAAAAGAGCGCGAACGCTAGTCACGAAGGCTAAAAACCAAAAAATCAAACCGGACTCAATACTGGTGTACCGAGCCAAAGGAGGAAGGGGAACTGATGTCGAACCGGTAAGAAAGAAAAATAAATTTCTAACTTTAATCAACTTTTTTCTCGGCGACTCTGGTACAAAATCCATTGGGCTCTGCGGAAAAAAGGAGACTGAGCAAGATGGCACCCTTGGGTGGGAAGGGGACCACACATGCATGATGCAATTCCCAAAGGCTTTCTTAGAAAGCTGGGGATTTGATCCACATGAGGGCTCCGTAGGCGTCGACATCACCCATATGTGAGGACTTGACTTCCTGCCTGTTCCTGGAGAACGTCTGTCCTAACCCTTCCCTCATGGGCACTTGGCTCTGGAGAAACTTCATCAGTGCGAGAGGGTTTTACATCACCTGGAGGACACGTCCTAGCTACAGGATCACTTCCTGCCACACCAGAGTGATGCTCTCCTGTCACATGACCTCTTACCCTCCATGGTACTATATTCCTATAGGTCTCGTCTATGTACATCTCTGTCTTCCTTATGTCCTCCAAGTCTGCTACTCTTGTCTCCAGAGATCAGACTCGTTCCCTGACAGCAAAGAGCTTCTTGCACCTAGTGCACACTTAAGACCCCTCACTAACTGGGAGAAAATCATATATGTGACACTCAATGCAAAAGACTGGAAAGCCCCCATCTCACTGCTGGATTGCTTTCTGCATTTTAGTTATAAGCACCACTTGAAGCATCACTTCTTCCTGAAGTGCTACCCAGAGGAAGGAACACCAACTCGCCCCACTCACTACAAAGTTCCATGACTACCCTTTAATTATCCCGCAAAGTGATGTATATATGTGTAGTTACTCTGGTTATCCAAGTTGAGCTCCCTGTTACTTGTAACTTACGGTGTAATCCCCCACCATAAGAATATTATTGTTCCATGTAAACCGCACTGATGTCGAATAGCGCGGTATATAAGAGAAATAAATAAATAAAGGTTGTGTTTAGATATTTAAGTTCTTTACTTACTAAGGGTTGCTGGGGATACTTATACTAATAAAACTATACCTAATACGTTTAATGTACTTTGTTCATCTGAAGCTTAATTAATCTCAGGTCCTTAATGTATGCCTGATGAGGATAAACAGCTGCACCTGAGAGTGAATATGGCACCTCCTTTCCTTTTAAGAGGTTTAAGCACCTATAAAGCTACGATTATCCCAGGGGCAAGTGGGTGTTGGGGAGGAGGAAGGGAAAGAAGATCTATAAAAAGCTGGCTGCTGCAGAGTACTTTGTCCTGTGCTTCTAAGGAAATCTGTGACCAATTTCCAGGGGGAGTCCCACAGCACTTGCTTGGATAGAGGGAGTCTCGGGGTCTAAATTTAACCAGAAAGCTCTCTGCTGTGTTTTAAATTTATACACAATAGAAATAACCCCAGTCACCAAAATACCGTGTGTCTTTACAAAAAATTGAAAATATTAATTCACTATCTTTTTGTTGGAGTAACCAATCAAAAGGAGACAGGGATTCAACCCGTCCCCTCGCCGCGGTCACTCCTTTTTAATCATTTTAATTGCTCAAAAATTGCATAAAACTTATCTGTAATCCAGCCAGTATAGGAATTCAACGTCCACAACGTGCCACGTTTCGAGCCTTCATAGCATTCAGTGGCTCTGCGTCAGGTGAAAAAGTTGAATCCCATTCTATTAGCTTCAGCGTCCACCTTCCCACGAACAGTCAAATTTAAAAGAAATAGCGTGTGACGTCAATACGCCCAACAGAGGAGGAAAATCCACAGCCAATCAGAAAACAATGCCATTTTGAGCAATCAGGATCATGGGGAAACCCACTGTCAGGGAACCCCCCACCAGACTCCCATTGTCAGCAATGAAGCCTCAATCACAATAAAGTGTTCCACTCCACAGAGGCATTTAAACCGCCTGGAGAGACAGTCCGTAGGCGGAATATCCAACGTTGTTCCATATATTGTAACTTCGCAAGCCGATCCCCTCCTCGGGGGTCCGGAGGCAGAAAATCCAAAACCCGCCATTGCAGCTGGCAAAATTGATGACACTGTTGAAGGCAGTGATCAACCATAGGTGCCGATGCAGTCTTTGTCCTCAATCGAGATGCATGTTCCCCGAGTCGAATCTTAACCTTGCGAGTGGTGCGACCAACATAAAGTAGCCCACATGGACATTTTGCCATGTAAACCACATAAGAAGAGTCGCAAGTAGTGTGCCAATGAGAATTATAGACTTTAGAGGTGGAAGCATCCTGCCAGGTAGGTCCTATCATCGCCATCGCACAATAACTACATTCTCCACAAGCAAAGTGGCCCGGATCCACATGTGAAGCAGGAGGGCGGTCAGAGGGCCAAGAAGACTTTACTATACGATCCCGTAGATTTGACGCTCGAGAATATGCCACCCGAAAACGTTTACCCGAAAAACAGGTATGTACCGAAAGAACCGGCCAATATAAACGTATAATCTGCATCACTTTGGAAACCCCTGATAAATAAGGAAAAACTCCAGTGAAATCCTCTCCTGTAGTGTCAGCTGTATTGTCAGATGAAGAGCGTGGAAGGAATAACCACTCACGATGAATAAACCGAGCCCGCTTATAAGCCCTCTTAATTAATGAAAGGGGGTATCCCCTATGTAGCAAACGATCTTGTAAATCTAATGCCTGCTGCTGGAAATCCTCCAACGAGGAACAATTTCGGCGGAGTCGCAGGAATTGACCAAAGGGGAGCCCCCGCTTCAGCGACAAAGGGTGGAAGCTGGAATACTGTAACAACGTGTTCCTCTGTACTGGCTTCCGGAATAAAGTCGTAGTGATCCCCTCAGGAGATAAATAAAGTGTGAGATCCAAAAATTGTATAGACTGCCGATCATATGTGGCGGTAAACTGAATATCAGCAGAGTATTCGTTTAAAGAACTCACAAATGACTGTAAATCAGCCAGGGACCCAGTCCAGAGGAAAAACACATCATCCAAAAAACGGCGCCAGAAAGCCACATGTTGAAACATCGGGGAAGCATAAATATGTCGTTCCTCAAAAATAGCCATGTATATGGTAGCAATAGAGGGGGCTACCGTGGCCCCCATTGCTATGCCAAATATTTGACGGTAAAAATTATTATCATACAGAAAATAATTGCTGTTCAAAACCAGGTCCAACATAGCTAATAGGAAAGACCGGGGAATCCTTGCTGGTAAATCAAGTGGGTATGTAACCAAATGTTGAAGCATTTCATTTTGATTGATGTTTGTATACAATGCTTGCACATCCAATGATACCAAAAATGTATAAGTCGAATAATCATTACATGCTGACAGCTGTGTAAGAAAATCCCCAGTATCACGTATGTATAAGGTGACTTTAGACGCTGCAGGCTGTAAAAATACGTCAACAAATTTAGACAGGGGCTCCAGAAGTGAATCCCGACAGGACACGATGGGTCGTCCTGGGGGGTGTTGTGCGTTTTTATGAATTTTGGGAACCAAATAAAAGATGGGAACCTTAGGAGTTTATTCATCGTGAGTGGTTTATTCATCGTGAGTGGTTATTCCTTCCACGCTCTTCATCTGACAATACAGCTGACACTACAGGAGAGGATTTCACTAGAGTTTTTCCTTATTTATCAGGGGTTTCCAAAGTGATGCAGATTATACGTTTATATTGGCCGGTTCTTTCGGTACATACCTGTTTTTCGGGTAAACGTTTTCGGGTGGCATATTCTCGAGCGTCAAATCTACGGGATCGTATAGTAAAGTCTTCTTGGCCCTCTGACCGCCCTCCTCCTTCACATGTGGATCCGGGCCACTTTGCTTGTGGAGAATGTAGTTATTGTGCGATGGCGATGATAGGACCTACCTGGCAGGATGCTTCCACCTCTAAAGTCTATAATTCTCATTGGCACACTACTTGCGACTCTTCTTATGTGGTTTACATGGTAAAATGTCCATGTGGGCTACTTTATGTTGGTCGCACCACTCGCAAGGTTAAGATTCGACTCGAGGAACATGCATCTCGATTGAGGACAAAGACTGCATCGGCACCTATGGTTGATCACTGCCTTCAACAGTGTCATCAATTTTGCCAGCTGCAATGGTGGGTTTTGGATTTTCTGCCTCCGGACCCCCGAGGAGGGGATCGGCTTGCGAAGTTACAATATATGGAACAACGTTGGATATTCCACCTACGGACTGTCTCTCCAGGCGGTTTAAATGCCTCTGTGGAGTGGAACACTTTATTGTGATTGAGGCTTCATTGCTGACAATGGGAGTCTGGTGGGGGGGTTCCCTGACAGTGGGTTTCCCCATGATCCTGATTGCTCAAAATGGCATTGTTTTCTGATTGGCTGTGGATTTTCCTCCTCTGTTGGGCGTATTGACGTCACACGCTATTTCTTTTAAATTTGACCGTTCGTGGGAAGGTGGACGCTGAAGCTAATAGAATGGGATTCAACTTTTTCACCTGACGCAGAGCCACTGAATGCTATGAAGGCTCGAAACGTGGCACGTTGTGGACTTTGAATTCCTATACTGGCTGGATTACAGATAAGTTTTATGCAATTTTTGAGCAATTAAAATGATTAAAAAGGAGTGACCGCGGCGAGGGGACGGGTTGAATCCCTGTCTCCTTTTGATTGGTTACTCCAACAAAAAGATAGTGAATTAATATTTTCAATTTTTTGTAAAGACACACGGTATTTTGGTGACTGGGGTTATTTCTATTGTGTATGACTATATTTACCCAGTGTGGGGTTTTTTTTGACTGGGTGTTTTAAATTTAAACTGAAAGCTATTTGCTGCTACTAGGCCCTGACTTTAACAAATATTCTGGGTTCACAGATTATTCAGCTTTAATCTAAAGAATTCCTTTTTCCCCAAGATTTAGAAAAATTCCCAGAAGTAAATCCTTACAATTGCAGATCTCTCTCCAGAAGTAGCAGTCCCCGTTTGTAGCTCAAGACTCAATCATCTTTGTTAAGCTGATAGAATTAACAGTAATATGGTTGAAGCCTGACGATTGTGTGTCTGTTACCATGTGCCCCTCATTTTTTTTTTAGTGCCATCAAGTCAGTGCTGATTCCTGGCAACCTGCCTCTGGGTTTTCCTGGTAATATATCACCAAAAGTAAATTGGTGGGTAAAATGACTCACCCAAGGTTACAAGGAGTGCCAGTGGGAATTGAACCCTTGAACTTCTGAGTAGCTGATCTAACCACTAGGCTACTCCTCCACTCTATAGATATGCAATGTGTGCCTTTGAGTCAATGCTTATTCCTGGTGACCCAGCGTCTCCTGGGCTTTCTTGGCAGTGTGACCGGAAGTAGCTTGCCAGGCCTTTCTTCTGAGGCAATGGAGGGTTAAGTGACTTGCCCAAGGCCACAAGGAGTGCTAGTGGGAATCAAACCTTGGTCTCTTGATTAAAAAAGCCAGTGCTCTAATCATTAAGCTACTCCTTCACAGTCGATGAGTCACAGTCGATGAGTCACACAACTATATGCAGATGATATGATGTGCTTCACCCCTTTTAACCTTTCTAATCCTAACTTTTCTAAACTTAGTGAATGCCTAACGAGCCTACAAACGTGGCTTTCCCAGACAGGGCCGGCCCGTCCATTGAGCAAGAATGTTTTTTGCACAGGGCCCCGCGTTTCAGGGGGCCCCGCGCAAAAAACATCTTGCATCCCAGATTCCCAGCTAAGTTTAAAAAAAAAACAACCAGAAACCGGCTGCTGCTGCCGCCGCCGTGGCAGCGGCAGAATGGAGAGGGGCCCATTTACAGTCCTTACCACCCCCCCCCCCCCATCAGCCCAGCTAAGTTAAAAAAAAAAACCCAGAAACCGGCTGCTGCTGCTGCTGCCGCCGTGGCAGCGGCAGAATGGAGAATCCCGCGGGGCCCCCCTGTCCTGAAGTCTTCTATGCGGCCTCCGTCGGCTGTCAGAGCTGCGCGAAGAGAGAGAGCTTCTCCTCTCGCTGCTCTTTAAATCACGCCGGGGGGCTTTTGGCAAATCCAAACCGCCCCGCGGCGGGATTAACAGAGCCGCGAGAAAGGGAAACTCTCCCTTCGCGCGGCTCTGAAAAGCCCACGCTGAGGCCGCTTAGAAGACTGCTGGACAGGGGGGCCCCGCGGGATTCTCCATTCTACCGCTGCCACGGCGGCAGCAGCAGCCGGTTTCTGGGGTTTTTTTTAAAACTTAGCTGGGCTGATGGGGAGGGGGGGGAGGGGTAAGGACTGTAAATGGGCTGATGGGGGGGGGTAAGGACTGTAAATGGGCTGATGGGGGGGAGGGGGGGTAAGGATTGTAAATGGGCTGATGGGGAGGGAGGGAGGGAGGGAGGGGGGTAAGGACTGTAAATGGGCTGATGGGGAGGGAGGGGGGGTAAGGACTGTAAATGGGCTGATGGGGGGGGTAAGGACTGTAAATGGGCTGATAGGGAGGGGGGTAAGGACTGTAAATGGGCTGCAAGGAGGGAGGAGTAGCCTAGTGGTTGGGGCAAGGTACTTCAGGCCGGAAGGTCGGGGGTTCAAATCCCACTAGAGGACAGCAACCTTGGGCCGGAAGGACTGGGGTTTCTAGTCCTACAGATGCTCCTTGTGGTCTTGGGCAAGCCACTTAACCCTCCATAGCCCATGTTCCCTGTAAGTATTAGTGTATGTGTCTCATATCCCCGCGTGTTATAATGTATCCCCCAATTGTGTTGTGACCGCTTTGATTGAAGGATAAGGCGGTATACAAAAACTGTCTAAATAAATAAATAAATAACTAAAGCAAATGGGCTGTTGGGGGGGGGTAAGGACTGTAAATGGGCTGATGGGGAGGAAGGGGGGGTAAGGATTGTAAATGGGCTGATGGGGAGGGAGGGAGGGAGGGAGGGAGGGGGGGTAAGGACTGTAAATGGGCTGATAGGGAGGGGGGTAAGGACTGTAAATGGGCTGATAGGGAGGGGGGTAAGGACTGTAAATGGGCTGATGGGGGGATAAGGACTGTAAATGGGCTGATGGGGAGGGAGGGAGGGAGGGGGGGTAAGGACTGTAAATGGGCTGATGGGGAGGGAGGGAGAGGGGGTAAGGACTGTAAATGGGCTGATGGGGAGGGAGGGAGGGGGGTAAGGACTGTAAATGGGCTGATGGGGAGGGAGGGAGGGGGGTAAGGACTGTAAATGGGCTGATGGGGAGGGAGGGAGGGGGGTAAGGACTGTAAATGGGCTGATGGGGAGGGAGGGAGGGGGGTAAGGACTGTAAATGGGCTGAAGGGGGGGTAAGGACTGTAAATGGGCTGATAGGGAGGGGGGTAAGGACTGTAAATGGGCTGATGGGGAGGGAGGGAGGGGGGGTAAGGACTGTAAATGGGCTGATGGGGAGGGAGGAAGGGGGGGTATGGACTGAAAATGGGCTGATGGGGGGGGGGGTAAGTACTGTAAATGGGCTGATAGGGAGGGGGGGGTAAGGACTGTAAATGGGCTGATGGGGAGGGAGGGAGGGGGGGTAAGGACTGTAAATGGGCTGATGGGGAGGGAGGGAGGGGGGGTAAGGACTGTAAATGGGCTGATGGGGAGGGAGGGAGGAGGGTAATGACTGTAAATGGGCTGATGGGGAGGGAGGGAGGGGGGTAAGGACTGTAAATGAGCTGATGGGGGGGGGTAGGACTGGTAATGGGCTATAGGGGATTCGGACTGGAAGTGGGCTGATGGGAGGGGTTAAGACTGGGAATGGGCTATGGGGGGTTAGGACAGGTAATAGACTATGGAGGGGCTAAGACTGGAAATGGGCTGATGGGGGAAGTTATGACAGGTAATGGGCTATGGGGGGCTACGACTACAAGTGGGCTGATGGGGGGATTAGGACTGGAAACGGGCTATGGGGCGGTGGGCTAAGACTGGTAATGGGCTGTGGGGGGCATTAGGACTGGTAATGGGCTGTGGGGGGCATTAGGACTGGTAATGGGCTATGGGGGGGGTTACAACAGGTAATGGGCTATGGGGAGGTACGACTACAAGTGGGCTGATGGGGGCATTAGGACAGGTAATGGGCTGATGGGGGGTTACAACAGGTAATGGGCTATGGGGGGGCTAGGACTACAAGTAGGCTGTTAGGGGGTTAGGATTGGTAATGGGCTGTGGGGGGCGTTAGGACTGGTAATGGGCTGGGGGGGTTAGAACTGGTACTGGGCTATGGGGGGGGTTACAACAGGTAATGGGCTATGGGGAGCTACGACTACAAGTGGGCTGATGGGGGGGTAGGACTGGTAATGGGCTATAGGGGATTCGGACTGGAAGTGGGCTGATGGGGGGGTTAAGACTGGGAATGGGCTATGGGGGGTTAGGACAGGTAATAGACTATGGAGGGGCTAAGACTGGAAATGGGCTGATGGGGGAAGTTATGACAGGTAATGGGCTATGGGGGGCTACGACTACAAGTGGGCTGATGGGGGGATTAGGACTGGAAACGGGCTATGGGGCGGTGGGCTAAGACTGGAAATGGGCTGTGGGGGGTGTTAGGACTGGTAATGGGCTGTGGGGGGCATTAGGACTGGTAATGGGCTATGGGGGGGGTTACAACAGGTAATGGGCTATGGGGAGGTACGACTACAAGTGGGCTGATGGGGGGATTAGGACAGGTAATGGGCTATGGGGGGGTTAGGACAGGTAATGGGCTGATGGGGGGTTACAACTGGTAATGGGCTATGGGGAGGTACGACTACAAGTGGGCTGATGGGGGGATTAGTACAGGTAATGGGCTATGGGGGGGTAAGGACAGGTAATGGGCGGATGGGGGAAGTTACTACAGGTAATGGGCTATGGGGAGCTACGACTACAAGTGGGCTGATGGGGGGATTAGGACAGGTAATGGGCTATGGGGGGGTTAGGACAGGTAATGGGCTGATGGGGGGTTACAACAGGTAATGGGCTATGGGGAGGTACGACTACAAGTGGGCTGATGGGGGGATTAGGACAGGTAATGGGCTATGGGGGGGTTAGGACAGGTAATGGGCTGATGGGGGGTTACAACAGGTAATGGGCTATGGGGGGGCTAAGACTACAAGTAGGCTGATAGGGGTTTAGGACTGGTAATGGGCTGTGGGGGGCGTTAGGACTGGTAATGGGCTGTGGGGGCGTTAGGATTGGAAATGGGCTGATGGGGGACTAGGACTGGAAATGGGCTGATGCAGGGACAAGAAGGGAGCAGATGCTGGGTGGGGCTGGAACTAGAAAGGAGCTGATGTTGGGGGAGGATTAGAATGGGATGGAGCTGGGAGAGTGAAATGGAGAGGGAAAAATATTTTGCGTGGGAGGGAAGACAAATCTACAATTGGCCGGATATTGGGAGAGTAAGTGGGGATTGAGGATGGAGGGATAAAATTTGAGTGGATGAAATAGGAATGAGGAAAGAGCAAAAGGAGAAAGATTAGTATGTTAAAGCAGATGTAGAGAGAGAATGGAAAAAAAAAACAAGAAGACAGAAGAAAGGACAAATGGACAGCAGATGGAGAGTTAGCAGAAGACACGAAGAAACCAGAAGAAAGTGGCTGGAACAATTGCAACTGAAAAAAAATGCACAAAAGGTAGAAAAATATCTCTTTATTTTGAATTTATTAACTGGAATATGTCAGCTCTGGGAAATGTGCATCATTAATTTTTGCGCTTTGTTTAGTACAAGAGGAAATTAATTTATAGTTTTATTTCTACGGTGTTGTTGTATATTCCAAGTTTGGCTTTTGGGGTTCCCAGTTTAATTATTGTCTTCCTATTTCTAAATTGTGATTCCTTGTGTGGTGATGGTCTATGTTCTGCATGTGTAACTGAGCTGAGGTATTCTGTTTATGTAATTCCTATTTGACATTGCCACTTGTTCTTTCCCCAGTAGGTCATGTATTATTGTTCTCTGAAATGTATTGGTTTAATATTTGCAGTGTTGTCTTTTGATAGTTAGGGTATGGTGCTTTGTGAGTCCTGGTAGTGCTGTTAGGATACGGCAGGTTTGCTATGGGTTCTAAATGGGCAGTGTTTGTAGTAGTTCCTAATGTGCCTGGCGGTTGGTACTGGATTATAGTAATGTAGAAACCTTTTAGTCTTTCTTTATCCATATACTCATTAAGAGGCATGTTTACTAAAAGTTAGTAGTGTATGGTAACATTATGCAAATATTTATGCAAATGAGGCGCCTTATGCAAATGAGGCCCCGCACCGAGTCTCCGCACATGGCCCCGCACCCCCCTTGGGCCGCCCCTGTTCCCAGAACAACCTCTTAATCAATCAATCCAAAACTGAGGTCCTCCAGATATTTTCCAATCCTGCATACACCCCACCTCTCACCATTACTGTTGGCAATCTCACTCTAACCATAAAAAACCAAGTGAAATATCTTGGAATCATCTTAGATCAGAACCTTTCCTTTAGTGACCAAATAAAGAAAACTACTAATATAATATACTCTAAGCTCCATATCCTCCGAAACCTTAAACCCCTCTTAAGCCCAAACTCCTTTCGTACTGTCTGCCAGGCCCTCACTATCCCTATTTTTGACTACTATAATCATATCTACCATGGCCTTCCTAAGAACACTATTCAACCGCTTCAATTAGCTCAGAACACGATAGCTCTGAAAGTATGTTTGTTTGTACAGGGTGGTGTACACTATCCGACTGTCTAAACCTGAGAAAGAGTTAATTCTCTTCAGAACTTTGCTTAGAAATAAAACTTCATATATTTGCTTACTAAGTGAAGGTTACATGTCCTGTAAATAAAGAAAAGGGCAGGTTGTACTCTAGCCTCTCTGTCTCAGGGTTAGTAGATATCAAGTAGAAACATAGAAATATGACGACAGAAAAAGACCACATGGCCTATCTAGTCTGTCCTTCCATAACAACAACTACAACAGTCCACAGCAGTAAACAGTTATGTGTATGTCTCCTCATACTGACCTAGTCAGCAGTAAACAGTTAGGTCTTGGAATACATGTATGTCTCCTCATACTGACCTACACTGATTAGAAGTTGACCTATGATATGATAAATACATAATATCTGATGTATCATAATAAAGTGAAATTATGCTGTATCATCCAAAAGAGCCTTATAAATAAAGTGAACCATGGCTATCAGTTAGAGTAAACAAAGAGAACTTTGGTTCGATTTGTTTCTCTCCCAAAGCTTTGGTGTATTTATATAGGAGTGTGTAGTATTTTATTGCTGTCTTTTAGATTACCTTCCCATTGTTTTGAATGTAGTTTTCTGTAGCTCCAAGAGCCCTGCAGGTTGCTGGTGAGGGGAGGGCTAAGAAAGCCCACAAGCTCGACTCATAACTAATAACCCTAGACGTTCCCATATCACACCTGTCCTCTACGATCTCCACTGGCTCCCCATCCAATACAGAATTAAATTTAAGGTTCTTACTCTCACACATAAAATTAATTCCAAAGAATCTGCCCCATGCCTCTCCCCCCTCCTTCTTTCGTCCAATAACACAAGACCACACCGCTCTATTACCAAAAACTTACTGACCATCCCTATAGACAAGAGAACCTGCAAACAATCTACTAATGACAGGGCCTTCTCCCTCTATGCCCCTTCCTTATGGAATACCCTTCCTCCTGAACTTCGGAACTGTTCATCCCACTCTGAGTTCCATAAGAAGTTAAAAACCCATCTTTTCCTGGAACATTATTCCCTCCCACCTTAGCATTTCACTTGTTACACCCCCTCCTTCTCCTCCTCCATCACTTAGACTCTATTACACTACAGATGTCCCCTCATAATTTCATATGTAAATAGTTGATCTTTGATAGCTATACATAGTTATTCTTGTTACTATATGTATCCAATGTTATCTTCCATCTATATAGTTATTCTTGTTACTATATGTATCCAATGTTATGTTCCATGTAAACAGTTGAAACACACTGCTATAAATTGTTCTATGTAAACCGTCTTGACTTGTAGAAAGACGGTATATAAAAATTGTTAAATAAATAAATAAATACCGGAGGGGAGCGCGGTGCCAGACACGAGAGCTAAGATGTGCTTGGGGAAGAAAGGCGCCTTGAGATGCAGTCTGATCGGCTCCAAGCAGGTGAAGTGTTCCAGCCCAGGCTGGACGTCCACCAGGGAGGTCCTCGCAATAGAGGGTCCCGTGGTCAGCACAGAGGTAAGATGGCACCCTTGGGTGGGAAGGTGACCCTGCATTCAGTCTAACTCCCAAAGGCTTTCTTTGAAAGCTGGGGAGTCAATCCGAGCAGGCTCCATTGGTGCAGTCACCCATATATGAGGGCTGACTTCCTCCTTGTTCTAGGGGAAGTCCCTATTTTCTTTTTAAAATGATCATGTGCCAACAAATTAAGTAAAATTCATTACTAATAATTTCCTTTTCTGGAATCCTGCTAAACCAGTCCAGACTAGTGGATTGTGTCCCCCTGCCAGCAGATGATGAGACAGAGAAAAATTACCAAAGCTCTGTGACATCACCCTGGTATAAAAACTCATCACCCACGGGGACCTTCAGTATAATCGTAACAAGCAAGAGGAATTCAAACAGTTAAGGAAGCACTAAAACAGACCAAAATGAGTTTATAAATGAATACCAAATATAAAAACAAGTTAAATTTAACAATGTAAAACAGGATCCGCAGGCCAAGGAAGTATATACATGGAGAGATACAGCAAAGTCAATGATACATAAAGAGAATCTTAGCTAGGCGATGGACTAAACAATTTGAATGGAAGGGTCATGGACTGGTCTAACAGCATTCCAGGAAAGGGAATTATCGGTAAGTAAAATTTCTCCTTCCAAATACATCCTGCTAGACCAGTCCAGACTAGTGGGGGTTTGAGAGTCAAATCTCTGAGAGATGCCCTACAGAGAGGCTCAAATGGGGCACAGATGAGCACGCAAAGCATTAAGGACAGATCCCACGAAGGGACACTTGAACGAATGGGGGAACACAGGGAGCAAACCCCCTAAAGAAAACGGGAAATATCTACATGAGAAGCAAGAGACCACCCATAAAGAGGCCCCCAAAAACTGGGCAAGGTACTTCGGGCCGGAAGGTCGGGGGTTCAAATCCCACTAGAGGACAGCAACCTTGGGCCGGAAGGACTGGGGTTTCCAGTCCCACAGGTGCTCCTTGTGGTCTTGGGCAAGCCACTTAACCCTCCATAGCCCATGTTCCCTGTAAAATAGTTCTCTGTGTGCTGTGCTTTCCTGTCTAACCAATGTGTTTATACCTCAAAAATTTCCTGTCATGATTTGACAATTTCCAATCTGTAATCAAACCGCTGCTGATCGCTGGAAGTAGCGGTATACAAATGTATACCTAATAAATAAATAAATGTCAAGGCTGCAATATACACCTTCACAGAATTAAGGGTGAGACCCTTATTAAATCAGTTCTGAAGGAAGGAAAGAATGGCAGGAGTATCAACTCACAAAGGAGGGATCTTCTCTTAGAACATCAGGAAGAAAAAAAAGACTACATCAGAGCATAGGTATGTGAGGTAGAAGAGGGACAAGCCTGTAGTAGAGTGGCCACTACTTGTAGCATAACACCATTGTGACGCAGGCAACGCTGCTCAATAGCCAAGCTGTAAGCAAGTAAGAAGCAGAGTCATTCCTGAGAACCCGCCCCTGAAACAAGAGACCTCTCCAGAGACCAAGAGGTAGGGGCGCCTACTGCATGAGGCAGAGGAGATCAGCATACCATGGATGCCGAAACCAATTGGGGGCCACCAGCACTACACATCCGGAGTGTGGCTCTATCCGACAGAGTACACAGCTGATTAGCAGCCAAGGAAGAAAGACGTAGAGAAGGTGGTTCGAGGGCCAGGTCTGAACCTGAGCATAGAAACATAGAAATATGATGACAGAAAAAGACCACATGGCCCATCTAGTCTGTCCTTCCATATCAACAACTACAACAGTCCACTTTTTACCTTTAGAGATCCTCTGTGTTTGTCCCATGCTTTTTTGAATTCAGTTACTGTCCTCATCTCTACTACCTCCACTGGGAGACTATTCCAAGGATCAACCACTCTTTCCATAAAGAAATATTTCCACATATCACTCCTGAATCTATCTCCCTTCACACTCATCCCATGTCCCCTCGTAGCAGAACTTGCTTTCAATTGAAAGAGGCTCTCTCCCTGAACATTTATGCCACGGAGGTATTTAAACATCTCAATCATATCACCTCTATCCCGCCTTTCCTCTAAGGTGTACATATTAAGATCCTTCAGTATGTCCTCATATGCTTTAAAATGAAGATCACTAAACAATTTAGTAGCCACCCTCTGCACCGACTCCATCCTGTTCACATCCTTTTGAAGGGTCTCCAGAATTGCACACTATACTCCAAATGAGGTTGCACCAAAGACGCATTATCACCTCCTTTTTTTCTGCTAGTCATTCCTCTCCGTATGCACCCAAGCATCCTTTTAGCTTATGACGTCGCCTTTTCTACCTGTTTAGCTACTTTAAGATCAGACACAACCACACCTAGGTCCCGCTCTTCTTTAGTGGACA
Organism: Ichthyophis bannanicus; assembly: GCA_033557465.1. Classification (NCBI taxonomy): domain Eukaryota; kingdom Metazoa; phylum Chordata; class Amphibia; order Gymnophiona; family Ichthyophiidae; genus Ichthyophis; species Ichthyophis bannanicus. The sequence goes on from CM066033.1 coordinate 67,401,498, forward strand.
AAAGTACTTCACCTCCTATGCTGTATTGCTCCCTTGGATTGCTGCAGCCCAAATGCATGACCTTACATTTTTTTAACATTAAATCCCAGCTGCCAAGTTCTAGACCATTCTTCAAACTTAGCTACATCCCTCCTCGTGTTATCTACACCTTCCTGGGAGTCTACTCTATTGCAGATTTTGGTATGATCCGCAAAAAAGGCAAACATTACCCGACACAGCCCTTCCGCTATATCACTAACAAAGATGTTAAAAAGAATCGGACCAAGGACAGATCCCTGGGGCACACCACTGGTAACATCCTTCTCCTCAGAGTGAGCTCCATTTACTTGTACTCTTTGTCGCCTCCCACCCAACCAATTTCTAACCCAAGCAGTAACTTTAGGGTCCATCCCTAGGGTGCTCAGTTTGTTTATAAGTCGCCTGTGAGGAACAGTGTCAAAGGCTTTACTGAAATCTAAATACACCACATCTAGAGCTCTCCCTCGGTCCAACTCCCTGGTCACCCAGTCAAAGAAATCAATCAGATTTGTCTGACAAGACCTGCCTCTGGTGAATCCATGCTGCCTCGGATCCTGTAATCCGCTGGACTCCAGAAACCTCACTATTTTCTCTTTGAACAGCGTTTCCATTAATTTACTCACCACTGAAGTTAAACTAACGGGCCTGTAGTTTTCAACCACATCCTTACTACCGCTTTTGTGTAAAGGCACCACATGAGCCTCTCTCCAGTCCTTTGGCACCACTCCAGACTCCAACGAGGCATTGAAAAGGTCAGTCAGTGGAGTTGCTAGAACGTCCCCAAGTTCCCTCAGTATTCTAGGGTGTATCCCATCCGGTCCCATCGCTTTGTCTACTTTAAGTTGAGCTAGTTTCTCACAAACACAGTCTTCTGAAAATTGTTCAAGATGTCCCTCGCTTCTGTTCTTATTTGTGGGTGTTTTCTGAGGTCCTGCTCCTGGTTCTTCATCTGTGAACACAGAACAAAAATATTTAAGCAATTCCGCTTTATCCTTATCAGCTTCTACATATTCCCCCCCTGTACTCTTGAGTCTGACAATACCACTTTTGCCCTTCCTCTTCTCACTAATATATCTGAAAAATGTCTTATCCCCCCATTTTATTGCATTGGCTATTTCCTCCTCCTTTTGAATCTTTGCCTTCTTGACTTCTTTGCTAGCTTCTCTTAAGTTTTTCCAAATACAGATGCCTATCTTCCTCCCTCTGTGATCTCTTGTATTTCATGAAGGCCTCCCTCTTTTTCTTCACTTTTTCAGCTACTTCTTTCGAAAACCGTAGCGGTCTCCTTTTCCTTTTACCTTTATTTACCATTTATCAAAAAGGTTGGTTGCCCTTAAAATATCCCTTCAGTTTTGCCCACTGTTTTTCTATGTCCCCCAGCTGTTCCCATCCCACTAAGGTATTGGCCCACATTCGCAAAGTTAGTCTTCCTAAAGTCTAAAATCCTCACCTTTGAATGGATTTTAACAGCCCTAGTCCTAATACTGAAGCACACCATCTGGTGATCACTGGATGCAAAATGATCTCCCACTACATCATAAACACTTTCACCATTGATAAGCACCAGTCCAGTATGGCCCCTTCACGTGTGGGGTCTGTTACCAATTGCCTGAATAGTTCTCCCTGTAGAGAATCCAGGATCTCCATACTTCTAGATACTGCAACAGAAATGTGCCAATCAACATCTGGCATATTGAAATCTCCTATCAGTAGCACTTCCCCTTTCCTAGCAATGCTGCACATGTCTTCAATTAACTCTGTCCACCTCTTCCTCTTGTGAGGGAGGTCTGTATAGCACACCAATGCAAATAGATTTCTCTAGCTTTTGCCGTCGCCTTTTCTACCTGTTTAGCTACTTTAAGATCATCGGACACAACTACGCCTAGGTCCCGCTCTTCTTTAGTGGACAAAAGTACTTCACCTCCTATGCTGTATTGCTCCCTTGGATTGCTGCAGCCCAAATGCATGACCTTACATTTTTTAACATTAAATCCCAGCTGCCAAATTCTAGACCATTCTTCAAGCTTAGCTAGATCCCTCCTCATGTTATCTACACCTTCCTGGGTGTCTACTTTATTGCAGATTTTGGTATCATCTGCAAAGAGGCAAACCTTACCCGACAGCCCTTCCGCTATATCACTAACAAAGATGTTAAAAAGAATCGGACCAAGGACAGATCCCTGGGGCACACCACTGGTAACATCCTTCTCCTCAGAGTGAGCTCCATTTACTTGTACTCTTTGTCGCCTCCCACCCAACCAATTTCTAACCCAAGCAGTAACTTTAGGGTCCATCCCTAGGGTGCTCAGTTTGTTTATAAGTCGCCTGTGAGGAACAGTGTCAAAGGCTTTACTGAAATCTAAATAAACCACATCTAGAGCTCTCCCTCGGTCCAACTCCCTGGTCACCCAGTCAAAGAAATCAATCAGATTTGTCTGACAAGACCTGCCTTAAGTTTTTCCAAATACAGATGCCTATCTTCCTCCCTCTGTGATCTCTTGTATTTCATGAAGGCCTCCCTCTTTTTCTTCACTTTTTCAGCTACTTCTTTCGAAAACCGTAGCGGTCTCCTTTTCCTTTTACCTTTATTTACCATTTATCAAAAAGGTTGGTTGCCTTTAAAATACAGTAACTGAATTCAAGAAAGCATGGGACCAATACAGAGGATCAAGAACTGAATTCATCTCTACCACCTCCACTGGGAGACTATCCTGCCCACAGGGGTGTCCAGGATAGTCTCCCAGTGGAAGTGGTAGAGATGAGGACAGTAACTGAATTCAAGAAAGCATGGGACCAACACAGAGGATCTCTAAAGGTAAAAAGTGGACTGTTGTAGTTGTTGTTATGGAAGGACAGACTAGATAGGCCATGTGGTCTTTTTCTGTCGTCATATTTCTATGATACAACTCAGCTGAAGGCGGCAGTGGAGAGTCAGGCATACAGCTGCTGCCTTGGAACCGCATGGAGATTAGAGGAAAACATTCGGCACCATCATGGTGAAGCTGAGAGCATAACCCTGTATTATTACCTCAAGTACCCACCAGTCGGTTATTATCTGGGTCCATTCATAGGAAAAATAGCGTAAGTGTTTGCCAACAGCAGGCATCCCAGAATGGACCCAGAAACCGTCAACTCGAGGCATTCTAAACAGGGGCTATAAATTTCAAACAAAGCTAAGAATTGGGGGGGGGGGGGGGTTAAAATTGCTAGCTCTCTAACTGGGAGCTCTTAAAAGGGTTTTGGTACTTTTTTAAAACAAAGTTACATTCTTTTAGTTTAAAAGGAGAAATACTTTCTTTAATGGGGTAGGTTTAAAACTCTGCTTTGGTAACCTTCTCAGCTCTTGGGAGCTGCTGACATCAGGAGTTAGTGGCCCGATTAGCTTGTGAAAGAACTGAGAGCAGCTGAGGCCTGCATAAAAGGCTTCAGAGCCCTGCACTGTTCAGGCATTCCTAACAGGGGCCATACATTTCAAACAAAGGTAAGAGTTTGTGTGTGGGGGGGGGGTTGTTTTTTTTGTAATTGCTAGCTCTATCTGGGAGCTCTTAAAAGGGTTTTGGTACATAAGAACATAAGATATGCCATACTGGGTCAGACCAAGGTCCATCAAGCCCAGTATTCTGTTTCCAACAGTGGCCAATCTAGGTTATATGTACCTAGCAGTTTCCCCAAGAGACACAAGTTCCACAATGCTTGTACTGGGTCAAGCATCGATATCTTCGGTCACTTCTTAATAATGGTTTATGGACCTTTCCTCCAGGAACTTGTCCAAACCTTTTTTAAACCCAGCTACGCTAACAGCCTTTACTACATCCTCCGGTAACAAATTCCAGAGTTTGATTACACGTTGAGTGAAAAAATATTTTCTTTTATTAGTCTTAAATAGTTTACCCTGTAGCTTCATTGCATGTCCCTAGTCTTTCTATATTCTGATAATGTAAACAATCGATCGACGTTTACCCGTTCCACTCCGTTCATTAATTTATAGACTTCTATCATATCTCCCCTCAGCCGTCTCTTTTCCAGGTTAAAGAGCCCTAACCTTTTTAGCCTTTCTTCAAAGGAGTATCCTTCCATCCCCTTTACCATTTTGGTGGCTCTTCTCTGAACCTTTTCTAAAATCGCTATATCCTTTTTAAGATACGGCGACCAGAATTGCACACAATATTCAAGGTGTGGTCTCACCATGGAACGATATAGAGGCATTATAATATCTTTTGTTTTATTTTCCATTCCTTTCCTTATCATACCTAGCATTCCATTTGCTCTCTTGGCCGCTGCTGCACACTGGGCCGAGGGTTTTAACATTTTTTATTTATTTAACAGTATTTTTAAACCGCCTTATCTTATTAATCAAGGTGGTATCACAGCAAACAATCGGGTAAAGTGAGTGTGTTAATCATGCAGTGAGGGTGAAATTTAGTTGAGTGTGTGTTGTATCGTGTGCTCGATTGGGTTGAGCTATGTACAAGGTGTGGTGTATTGTGTGCTAGAATGGTTTGAGCTATGTACAGTGTGGGCTATATACAGTGGTGCTGCAAAACATTTTCTATACAGGCGGTATCATGTGTTGTTATACATTCTCTTAGGTTATGTGATGTGTCCATAGTGTTCTATGAACAGCATGGTTTTTAGCTGTTTTCTAAAGTCTTTGAGGTCTGTAGTTGCCCTCAAGTCGTCCGGTAGTTTGTTCCATATTGTTGGAGCAGCCATGGAGAGTGCTCTGTCTGTTGTGTCCTTGCGTGTGTGTTTGAATTCACTTGGGGTGCTGACTCGGTTGTGTGTTTGTTTTCTTCTAGGACGAGTGCTGGTGTCTGGTTGAATGAGGGTGTGTAGGCTGTTGGCTGATGTGTGCTGATTTATCTTAAATAGGTTTATGATAGTTTTGTATCTGATGCGTGCACCGATTGGGAGCCAGTGTAAGTCCTTTAAGGTAGGTGTGATGTGGTCCTGTCTTGCAGTACCGGATATTATTCGTGCTGCAGTGTTTTGTGCTAGCTGGAGTACTTTGAGGGCTTGTTTCGGTAGTCCAAGGTATATCGGATTGCAGAAGTCCAGTATTGGGGTTATCAGTGCTTGACAGACGGTACGAAAGTGTTCTGGGGCAAGGAGTGGTTTCAGTCTCCTGATGATTCGTATCTTGTAGTAGACTTTTTGGATTGTTTTGTCTATGTGTGGCTTGAGGTTTAGTTTATTGTCCAGAGTAACTCCGAGGTATCTCACTTCTGATCTTATTGGTATAGTAGTGTTTTGTATCTTGATATTTGGCGGGTGTATGAAGCTTTGGTTCCGAGTGATGATTAAAGCTTCGGTCTTGTTGTAGTTTATTGCGAGGTTGTTGTTTTGACACCAGCTCGTCATTTGGGTAAGGCAGTCTGTTATCTTGGAGAAGTCCAGGTTGTCGATTGATATCGGGGTGTATATCATGATGTCGTCTGCATATATTGTGTATTGAATGTTGTTCTCTTTCATGATGTTGCATATTGGTTGGATGTAGATGTTAAATAGGAGTGCTGAGAGTGCGGATCCTTGAGGTACTCCTTGACGAACATTTATGGGTCGGGAGGTGTTGTGTCCCACCTTGACCTGTAGCTGTCTTTCGGTTAGGTATGAGTGGAACCATTTCAATGTGATACCGTGTATACCAGTGTTCTTTAGTCTTTCCAGGAGCGTGTTGTGGTCCACTGTGTCGAAGGCTGAGGAGATGTCGATGAAGATCATTATGATTCCCTTCCTGGTGTTGTCAATTATTCTTAGGATGCTGTCGAAGAGGTAGATCAGTAGCGTTTCGACTCCATGGTTGGGACGAAAGCCGTGTTGGTTGTCGTCAAGTGTTTCATGTTTGTCGATGTGTTCCTGGAGTTGTAGTTGTACCGTTTTTTCGATGATTTTTGCCAGGAAGGGTATGCTGGAGATTGGTCGGTATGCTGCTGGATCTTTTTTGTCGAGAGTTGTTTTCTTTGTGATTGGTCTTACTGAGGCAAGCTTTAGTTGCTTTGGCATGAGTCCTTGAGTGAGTGAGTTGTGTACTATTTTATGTATGGTGTGAATGAAGTTTGATTTGGTGGCTTTGACCCATGATACTGGGCATGGGTCTGTAGGAGCAGTGCTTGTGTTGATTGTAGAGATGATGTGGGATATCTGCTCTGTTGAGGGTGAATAGAATGTGCCCCAGGTTTTGGTGTGTATGTCTGTCCTGGTGGTCCCACTGGGTGTTGTACGCTCTGTGGAGTGAAATTTGTCTTTGATGTGGTCGGCGAATTCCTGTGGATCCACTTGTACTTCCCCTTCTGTTTGTTCTTTTGTGAGGATCTTGACTATTTCAAAGAGCTCTCTGGGCTTGTTGATGGAAGTATTTATCATGTTTGTGTGGAATTCCCTCTTTGATTGGTTGATGTGTTCATTGTATTGTTTTTGTTTTGTTAGGTAAAGATGTTGGTCGGCTGTTTTGTTTTTTCTCCATCTCCGTTCAATCTTCCTGAGCTCCCTCTTTTCCTGTCGTATTTTTGCTGAGTACCATGGTTTGTTTTGTCTCCTGTTGTGGTGGTGTTTCTTGTGCCCGCCACCAGATGGTTTGGCGGCGTTAGCTAAGATGCTGTTCCAGCTGGAAACTTGTTCCTCCAGGTCATCTGTAGTAATGTTCAAGTGTTGTGTTGTGTCCTGTATGAATTCGTCCCTGTCGAAATGCTTGAATCGTCTGTGTGTGGGAGATGTTTGTTCTTTCGTTTGTCTGGTCCTCTTGAGATCGCAGCTTTGTCTCGATTAAGTAATGGTCAGACCATGGCACTGGGGTAATAGTGGGTGGAGAGATTAGGTCTCTTGATGTTAGGTAATTGGATGCGAAGATGAGGTCTGGAGATGATCCATGTCTGTGCGTTGGAGCATTGATTATCTGTGTGAATTGAAGTGAGGTCATTGCTTGAAGGAAGGCCTCTGCGTCTTTGGCATTGGTGGACTTGAGGTTGAAGTCTCCAATCAGTAGCGCTGGTTTGTTGTTTGTTGTTATAGCACAGGCTTCTTCGAGTGTGAAGGCTAATTTGTCGGGTGGAGCTCTGGGTGCTCTGTAGGTTAGGCAGATTGCAATGTTTTTGTTCTTGATGCTGATTGTGTTACATTGCTGTGTATTGGAGAAGCTATGTGTCTTGAACTTTAGTTTTGTCTTTGCTATTATTAGGACGACTTCTCCACGCCTGTGGGTGCGTGGGCAGTTGTACGCTGAGTAGTTGTCCGGTACTAGTTGGTTGAGTAGTACCTTATCGGTAGGGTTGAGCCATGTCTCTGTGATGCATATTATGTCGGGCTGTCGCTCTTCTATATGGTTTACAAGAGTGTGTATCTTGTTGCAGACTTATCTGGCGTTTATGAGCTCAATCGTTGTTGTCTATGTTGAGGAGGTTGCTGTTACATGTGCTTCCTTTGTGCAGGATTGGGAGTTTGATTTGTGTCTGTTTGGTCTTTTTGTCTGGGAAGTTTGAGTGTTTCTTTGTGTGTGTGCTGTGGTTCTAAATATGGCAATGCTGTTGGTGGGTACCATGTTGTGTTTGCTTGTGGGTAGTGGAGGTGTGTGGTTGGTGGGAGGAGTTGTGTGACGAGTAGGTAGAGTGGGAGGAAGTATGTGGCGTGCATTTTGGTCTTTTGTGATGTTCTGTTAGGGTGATGCCTGTTTTTAAGTCTTCGGCTGTTGCTTGTTTTGCTGTTGCTTTTCCTCTGTTATTCTGTTGTTTTTCTTCTGGTGTATGTGTGGCTGAGATTCTCCCTTTGTGCTCCTTCTTGCCGCGCTGTTCCTTACACGGCCCTGAGTCTGCCCCGATTGGGCAGCACTCTGCCGCTGGCTGGCTGTGCTCTTGTTGCCGCTCAAATCCCCCGATTGGGGAGAGCTGAACTCGGTGCGGGAGCCTGTCCCCGTGGAGGAGAGCCTGTCCCCGTGGAGGAGAGCCTGTCCCCGTGGAGGAGAGCCTGTCCCCGTGGAGGAGAGCCTGTCCCCGTGGAGGGAGATCCGGGTCCATTAGGGTGTGGGTAGTTGAAGAGACAGTTTGGTGGTAGGAAATGTGTGATGTGTTGTGAGAATTCTACTTGCGGTTCTGACGTCCTTCTCCTCGGTCTAGTCCTTTTCTGCTGAGATGTTGTTGGCGTAGCTGTTTCCTTTGTTGTTGCCTTCTGCTCGCCTTCGTGCCGCGCCTAAGGGCCACGCCAAAGGGCCCTCTTGCGAGGCCCGCAAGGCGCGGGTGCGCCCTGCAGGGACGCCGCTTTTAACTGCTGCCGGCTTCTGCTGTTCCCGCTCCCACTGCCCAGATTGGGCAGGAGCTGAGGAGGGAGGAGTTGGAGTGTCCCGCCAGCAGCGGCGTCTCTGCAAGCAGGGACGCCGCTTTTAACTGCTGCCGGCTTCTGCTGTTCCCGCTCCCACTGCCCCGATTGGGCAGGAGCTGAGGAGGGAGGAGTTGGAGTGTCCCGGCAGCAGCGGCGTCTCTGCAAGCAGGGACGCCGCTTTTAACTGTTGCCGGCTTCTGCTGTTCCTGCTCCCACTGCCCCGATTGGGCAGGAGCTGAGGAGGGAGGAGTTGGAGTGTCCCGGCAGCACAATGATGCCTAAATCTTTTTCCTGGGTGGTGGTTCCTAATGTGGAACCTTGCATCATGTAACCATAGTTGGGTTGTTCTTCCCTAGGTGCATAACCTTGCACTTGTCCACATTAAATTTCATCTGCCATTTTGATGCCCAGTCTTCTAATTTATCAAGATCCTCTTGCAAGTTTTCACAATCCTCTTGGGTTTTAACAACTTTAAATAGTTTTGTGTCCTGATCCACTATAGTACACTGCCTCCTATCCCATGACTCTTTAGTTTTGCCAAAGGTCTCTCATGAGGGACCTTGTCAAAAGCTTTCTGAAAGTCCAGATACACAATATCAACCGACTCACCTTGGTCCACCTGTTTATTCACTCCTTCAAAAAAACATAACAGATTAGGTCGTGACTATCTACATGCTGAGTAATTTTATTCTTTATGATGGTTTCTACCATTTTTCTACTTTTTTAAAACAAAGTTACATTCTTTTTGGTGCTTTTAATTTAAAAGGAGAAACATTATCTTTAGTGAGGTAGGTTTAAAACTCTGCTTTGGTAACTTTCTCAGCTCTTGGGAGCTGCTGACACCTAATCAGGAGTTAGTTCCCTCCCTACCCCCAACCAACTCCCATCCACCCCTAGTGAGCAGCTTTGTTTTATAGGGCACCTCCCCAATTAACAAAACACAGGGACTTTGAACAGCACATTTTGAATATAATTAAAGAGATTTAACTGCTTTTTCTCTGAAAGGACAGCTGGGAAATCAGCTGGTACTTTGGTAGATCTCTCTCTTTTACTTTAACAGATACCTACAGTGGTGTGCAAACGTCTGGAATCACTTGCGAGCTTTGCGCTTTTCGTACTTTCTAACTTACTTTTTTTTTATTTTTATTTTGCGTTAGCCCAGCATATTCATCTTTCTACCACGTTAAAAGGGATACATTTGGCTATTAGAGTTGACTTTTTTGTATTCCTTGCTTCCAATTTAAATACTTTACAGACACTGGGAGATAGCTACTGTGATTTTTGTGGATCCTGCGTCAAAACTGGATCTAGATTATCCAATATGGACACATTATTTCTGACCAATCAGGAGGCTGGTTTCACTAACCAATCATAATGCAGATATCTAGCCAACAGTGCAGCTATAAAACACGGGGAATTTTTGAATTTCATACGTTTTCTAGATCGACCCCAACGTTGGAGAAACGTGTTCGTGTGTCCTTTATGAGCGAGGAAGGCTTTTCAAGCCATCAGATAGCCAGGAAAGTTGGCTGCAGTCAGAGCGCTGTTGTTAAGATGGTACAGAAGAAGAAAGAAATGGGTTCAGTGGTGGACACGCCTCGTTCAGGTCGTCTACGTGCATCAACATCACGCCAGGACCGCATACGACGACGCATTTCACTGACAAGTTGACCTCTCCTCAGCTACTTCGAGAGTGGTTAGACAAGAGTGAGGTCAGTGTCAGCTCATCAACAGTTCATCACCGGTGCCTGCAGTTTGGTCTCTGGGGCTGCAAAGCACGGAATAAGCCACTGATTGATTTATTTATTTATTTAGCTGTATTTATATTCCGCTTTTCACCGGGTCAAAGCGGTCAATTGGGGGATACAGTTAACACGAGGGGATATGACACACATACGTTAATACTTACAGGGAACATGGGCAATGGAGGGTTAAGTGGCTTGCCCAAGACCACAAGGAGTGCCTATAGGACTAGAAATCCCAGTCCCTCCGGCCTGAGATTGCTGTCCCCAGGTGGGACTTGAACCCCTGGCCCTCCGGCCTGAAGTACCTTGTCCTAACCACTAGACCACCACTCCCTGATGACTGACATACAAAGGCACAACCGGATCGTGTGGGCAAGAAAGCACTCAACCTGGTCAACTGAAATGTGGGAAAAGGTGCTATTCAGCAATGAAAGCACCTTCTGCCTGTTTGTTAACCAGACCCACTCCTATGTGAAGAGATTTCCTGGAGAGGAATTCAAGCCTGAGTGTCTCAACCTCACTTTGAAGCATCCTTTGAAGATCATGGTCTGGGGACTGCATGGCTGTCACTGGCGTTGGACGTCTTCACATCATCGATGGAATAGTCAATGGGGCCAAGTACATCACCATACTGTAAAAGTGCATGGTGCCATCAGCACACCAGCTGTTTCCTGGCCAGTTCCTGTTCCAAGATGACAATGCACCCTGCCATCGCTCCAGACAAGTGATCTGCTGGAAGCAGTGGAACAACATCATGTCAATGGACTGGCCTGCCCAGTTTCCAGATCTGAATCCAATCGAGAACCTGTGGCACAAGGTGGCCTTGGAAATATCCAAGAGGCATCCGACATCAAAGAGTGAGCTGATTGAGTCACTCATTGCAGCTTGGAACTGCGTTGTCACCAATGATCACCTTGTCAGACTGGTTCATTCAATGCCGACAAGGTGCAGTCAGGTGATCATGAACAAAGGGTGGCCCATCAAATACAGAGCCATCACTGACACATAAAAATGGCCTTTTTCAAGGCCACATACATTAATTTGAAGGAAACCTGGTGTGCATCCATAATATTTTAAAGCATACTTAAAATAATATATCTTTGGCCAACGATGTACATTAGGCGATTTTCACAGAAAATCTATCAACAGGACAACTATGGGTAACAAACTCAGAAAATAAGGGCCAAACCAATACTAAAAGTTGGCCCTAAAAGCCAAATCTATCCCTTATCATGAGATACACAGAAAAGGCCACTGGGAGAAAAAATAAATTAAGATATAAGGTGACACAGCTGAAAAAGCGTCAAATTTACAAGTGATTCCAGACTTTTGCACACAACTGTAAGCTCCACAACAGAACAATGGCTGGGAAAAATTGTATCGCTAAAGCTGTTGCCCCCGTTACAGCTTCTGCCTCGGTCCAGACAGAGGTCCCAATGCCAGTTGAAGGACCTGTTCCATGTGCAGGGTGCATGCATGCTGAACCTCTCAGGAAACAAGAGGAGGAACTCAGAGAGGAGGTGGCAAGGCTGAGGAGCATTCAAGACTGTGAGAAGTAGATTGATGAGATGCTTCTTGCAGCAACCAAGCTCTCCAGCAGAGCAGAAGATGGGTGCCTATAGAATGACGAAGGTTGGACACATCACCAGGGCCTGCAGAATCAAGTATATTCGTAGCAAAAAACCTGTGAGAGAGTCAGTTCGTCCATTAGATGATAAGAGGGGTTAAAGGGGCACTAAGAGGCAATAAGGCGATAGCAGAGAAACTGAATGAATTCTTTGCTTTGGTCTTTACTGAGGAAGATGCATGGATGTTACCCATGAGTGAAGTGGTATTTAAAGGTGCGTAACAATTGAAGGAAATATTGATACATCGGGAAGATGTATTACAACTATTAGATAAACTGAAGAGTAGCAAATCACCTGGGCCGGATGGTATACATCCAAGGATGTTGAAAGAACTGAAATATGAAATTGCAGACCTTCAAAAGGATATAAACAGGAAGGAGTAGGTGCAGAGGGTGGCTACCAAAAAGGTTAGTGGTCTTCATATGAGGACAGACTTAAGGATCTTAATATGTACACCTTAGAGGAAAGGCGGGATAGAGGTGATATGATTGAGATGTTTAAATACCTCCATGGCATAAATGCACAGGGGGAGAGCCTCTTTCGATTGAAAGCAAGTTCTGCTACAAGGGGACATGGGAGGAAGGTGAAAGGGGATAGATTCAGGAGTGATATGCGGAAATATTTCTTTATGGAAAGAGTGGTGGATCCGTGGAATAGTCTCCCAGTGGAGGTGGTAGAGATGAGGACAGTATCTGAATTCAAAAAAGCATGGGACAAACGCAGATGATTTCTAAAGGAAAAAAGGTGACTGTTGTAGTTGTTGATATGTAAGGACAGAATAGATAAGCCATGTGGTCTTTTTCTGTCGTCATTTTTCTATAATTCTAAGATCTGGCAGAACCAGAAAACTTGATAGATGAGAAGAAATTGTCCCTCTCGCAACAAATACCCTGAAAGGACTTAGAACCAGCCCTATTCAAAGAACCACTGGATTTGCCAGACTGGTAGCGATGAAGATCTCTAAAGTGAACTCTATAAGATGAGGATGCGGACAACATGGCAGGATGATGAAAACTGAATTTGGGCTTATCCTCCGGCAAACATTGAGGCTTGACTTCCCCCAAATCCTTCACAAGTTTTTCCAAATTTCACCAAAAAGAAGGCAGTCCTTAAAAGGAAACTTGCAAGACAGGACTTAGAAACATAGAAACATGATGACAGCAAAGACCACAAGGCCCATCTAGTCTGTCCTTCCATAACAACAACTACAACAGTCCACTTTTTACCTTTAGAGATCCTCTGTGTTGGTCCCATGCTTTTTTGAATTCAGTTACTGTCCTCATCTCTACCACCTCCACTGGGAGACTATTCCACGGATCCACTACTCTTTCCGTAAAGAAATATTTCCGCATATCACTCCTGAATCAATCTCCCTTCACCCTCATCCCATGTCCCCTCGTCGCAGAACTTGCTTTCAATTGAAAGAGGCTCTCTCCCTGAACATTTATGCCACGGAGGTATTTAAACATCTCAATCATATCACCTCTATCCCACCTTTCCTCTAAGGTGTACATATTAAGATCCTTAAGTCTGTCCTCATATGCTTTATAATGAAGACCACTAATCATCTTAGTAGCAACCCTCTGCACCGACTCCATCCTGTTCACATCCTTTTGAAGGTGCGGTCTCCAGAATTGCACACCATACTCTAAAAGAGGTCGCACCAAAGACTTATACAGAGACATTATCACCTCCTTTTTTCTGCTAGCCATTCCTCTCTGTATACACCCAAGCATCCTTCTAGCTTTTACCGTCGCCTTTTCTACCTGTTTAGCTACTTTAAGATCATCGGACACAACTACGCCTAGGTCCCGCTCTTCTTTAGTGGACAAAAGTACTTCACCTCCTATACTGTATTGCTCCCTTGGATTGCTGCAGCCCAAATGCATGACCTTACATTTTTTAACATTAAATCCCAGTTGCCAAATTCTAGACCATTCTTCAAGCTTAGCTAGATCCCTCCTCATGTTATCTACACCTTCCTGGGTATCTACTCTATTGCAGATTTTGGTATCATCCGCAAAGAGGCAAACCTTACCCGACAGCCCTTCCGCTATATCACTAACAAAGATGTTAAAAAGAATAGGACCAAGGACAGATCCCTGGGCCACACCACTGGTAACATCCTTCTCCTCAGAGTGAGCTCCATTTACTTGTACTCTTTGTCGCCTCCCACCCAACCAATTTCTAACCAAGCAGTAACTTTAGGGTCCATCCCTAGGGTGCTCAGTTTGTTTATAAGTCGCCTGTGAGGAACAGTGTCAAAGGCTTTACTGAAATCTAAATACACCACATCTAGAGCTCTCCCGCGGTCCAACTCCCTGGTCACCCAGTCAAAGAAATTAATCAGATTTGTCTGACAAGACCTGACTCTGGTGAATCCATGCTGCCTCGGATCCTGTAATCCGCTGGACTCCAGAAACCTCACTGTTTTCTCTTTCAACAGCGTTTCCATTAATTTACTTACCACTGAAGTTAAACTAACCGGCCTGTAGTTTTCAACCACATCCTTACTACCGCTTTTGTGTAAAGGCACCACATGAGCCTCTCTCCAGTCCTTTGGCACCACTCCAGACTCCAATGAGGCATTGAAAAGGTCAGTCACTGGAGTTGCTAGAACGTCCCCAAGTTCCCTCAGTATTCTAGGGTGTATCCCATCCGGTCCCATCGCTTTGTCTACTTTAAGTTGAGCTAGTTTCTCACAAACACAGTCTTCTGAAAATTGTTCAAGATGTCCCTCGCTTCTGTTCTTATTTGTGGGTGTTTTCTGAGGTCCTGCTCCTGGTTCTTCATCTGTGAACACAGAACAAAAATATTTGTTAAGCAATTCCGCTTTATCCTTATCAGCTTCTACATATTCCCCCCCTGCACCCTTGAGTCTGACAATACCACTTTTGCCCTTCCTCTTCTCACTAATACATCTGAAAAATGTCTTATCCCCCCATTTTATTGCATTGGCTATTTCCTCCTCCTTTTGAATCTTTGACTTCTTGACTACTTTGCTAGCTTCTCTAAGTTTTTCCAAATACAGATGCCTGTCTTCCTCTCTGTGATCTCTTGTATTACATGAAGGCCTCCCTCTTTTTCTTCACTTTTTCAGCTACTTCCTTCGAAAACCATAGCGGTCTCCTGTTCCTTTTGCCTTTATTTACCTTTTTAACAAAAAGGTTGGTTGCCTTTAAAATACCCCCTTTCAGTTTTGCCCACTGTTTTTCTACATCCCCCAGCTGTTCCCATCCCACTTACAACTCCCTGAGGTATTGGCCCATCTTCACAAAGTTAGTCTTCCTAAAGTCTAAGATCTTCACCTTGGAATGGATTCTAACAGCCCTAGTCCTAATACTGAACCACACCATCTGGTGATCACTGGATGCAAAATGATCTCCCACTACATCATCAGAAACACTTTCACCATCGGTAAGCACCAAGTCCAGTATGGCCCCTTCACGTGTGGGGTCTGTTACCAATTGCCTGAATATTTCTCCCTGTAGAGAATCCAGGATCTCCTTACTCCTAGATGATACTGCAGCAGGAATGTGCCAATCAACATCTGGCATATTAAAATCTCCTAGCAGTAGCACTTCCCCTTTCCTAGCAATGCTGCGTATGTCTTCAATTAACTCTCTGTCCACCTCTTCCTCTTGTGAGGGAGGTCTGTATAGCACACCAATGCAAATAGATTTCTCTTTCCCTCTTTCTAGTTTAACCCACAATGCCTCCTCTCTCCCTTTTAAGCTCTGTAATTCCAAAGCTTTAATAGTAGTTTTTACATATAGTGCCACTCCTCCCCTTCTTCCTACCCTGTCCTTTCTGAATAAAGTATAGCCAGGTATAGTTACATCCCAGTCATGGTTTTCTGTGAACCATGTTTCTGTAACTGCCACTAAATCCAAGTCAGCCACTCCCACCAAAGCTTCAACTTCAGAGATCTTATTTCCCATGCTACGGGCATTAATACACACTGCTTTCCATATGTTACCCCTGTTACCCATTTCCATAAAGGTATTTAATGTATCACTTACCTGGGGGCTTTCACTTACCTGGGGGCTTTCTTCACCCATCCCCAACGAATCTAGTTTAAAGCCCTCTTCAGTAGATTAGCTAGTCTACTACCAAAGATGCGTTGACCCTTCTTGGACAAATGGATGCCATCTCTGCTCTGCAACCCTTGGAACAGCATCCCATGGTCTAGGAAACCAAAACGCTCTCGAAGACATCATCCACGCAGCCATGCATTAATCTCCAGGATGCGAGCCTCTCTGCCTTGGCCTTTACCCTCAACAGGGAGGATTGAAGAGAACACCACCTGTGCACCTACCTGCTTCACCCTCTATCCCAGAGCCATGAAGTCACTTTTGATACGTTCCGAGGTATACCTGGCAGTATCATTTGTTCCAACATGGATTAGCAACATTGGGTAATAGTCAGTGGGCTTGATGAGTCTCGGCAAACTCTACGTAACATTTTGGATCTTGGCACCAGGCAGACAGCATACCTCTCTGGACATCAAGTCTGGTCAGCAGATGGACGCCTCAGTACCCCTCAGAAGAGAGTCTCCAACCACCACTACCCATCGTTTCCTTCTGGTCACTGATTCCGCAACTATGGGGTACTTGTACTCTGGTTCTTTCCTTTCCAGGGATGCTTTCACCTCCTCCACTTCCAGGGCTGCATAATGGTTCTTCAATTCAAGGGCTGGAGAAGTTGGATTGGTGATTTTGCAGGCTCTGGTGACTTTTGTCCAACCATCGACATTCTGTTGGCACCCATCTTCTCTTGTGCTGGAGAGCCTGGTTGCTGCAAGAAGCATCTCATCAATGTACTTCTCACTGTCTTGAATTCTCCTCAGCCTCGCCACCTCCTCTCTGAGTTCCTCCACTTGTTTCCTCAGAGCTTCAGCATGCAGGCACCCTTCACATGGAACCGGTTCTTCAACTGGCAATAGGACCTCTGTCTGGACCGAGGCAGAAGCTGTAACGGGGGCAACAGCTTTAGCAATACGATTTTTCCCAGCCATTGTTCTGTTTGTGGAGCTTAGGTATCTGTTAAAGCAAAAGAGAGAGATCTACCAAGTACCAGCTGGTTTCGCAGCTGTCCTTTCAGAGAAAAAGCAGATTAAATCTCTTTAATTATATTCAAAATGTGCTGGTCCAATTCACTGTGATTTGTTAAAGGGGGAGGTGCCCTATAAAGCAAGACTGCTCACTAGGGGTGGGTGAGAGTCGGGGTGGGTAGGGAGGGAACTAACACCTGATTAGGTGTTAGCAGTTCCTGAACCTGAGGAGGTTACAGAGTTCAACAACCTACTGTGCTTAAGTAATGTTCCCCTAAAACAGCAAAAATGAAATTAACCTTACTTTAAAAACTATACACAAAACCCTTTTAAGAGCTCCCAGTCAGAGAGCTAGCAATGTAACAAAAGAAAAACCAAACAAAGAAACCCTCAAATCCTTACTTACTGTTTGATGTGTGGAGCCCTGGTTAAGAAAGCCTCAAAAGGGCAGGGCAAAGGAGCCTTTTTATGCAGGCTTCAACTGCACTCAGGAAACAGCATTGGAAGCAGCATTCACATTCCAATGACTGAGCCACACTTGGAAGCAGCATTCACATTCCAATGACTGAGCCACAGTCAATGCCAAGCCACTGTAGCAGCAGTCACAGACCAAGCAGATAAGTGCAGATCATCATAAAAGGCATCCGTAAGAAAGGCAGTGACAGATTCTAAACGAGGCAAAGACTGAAGTGACTGAAGCCACTGGATCAAAGTGCATGCACAAACAGAAAACTGCAATACCAGGTTCGATGACGAGAAAGTGGTTTTTAAGAGGCTTTCCAGCTTGCAATCCATCTGATCATGGAGGGCAGTGCCACCCTCCACAGGAATAGTTGTGGGTTTAGTGACTGCAGTGACTAGGGTGTCTACTATAGGGAAATGCAACCACTTGTCAAGATCATCAGAAAACCAAATAAACACGCCCCAAACGACCAGCGAAGCATAGAGACACATTAGGAGAATCTCACCCTAAGGAGACCATCTATTGTAGTTCCAGGGGAAAGGGAAAGCGTAGTTACTCACTTATAACATGTGTTCTCACATATGGGTGACACCGACGGAGCCCGCAGGAGCAAATCCCCAGCTTTCAAAGAAAGTTTTTGGGAGTTGTCATCACGCATGCGTGGTCCCCTTCCCACCCAAAGGAGCCATCTTGCTCAGTCAAATGACATAGCTAAAGATGGCAAAACAAACACTGAAAATAGGAGGATTGCAACTCCAAGAGGAGAAGGGAGCATTGTGAGGACTGATTCCTGCTGTTCCAGGAGAACACCTGTCACAGGTGAGTAAAGAGTAGTTACTCACCTGTAACAGGTGTTCTCCAGGAGCATCAGGAATCAATCCTCATATATGGGTGACATTGACGCCGATGGAGCCCCTGCGGAGCATTTCCCCAGCTTTCTATGAAAGCCTTTGGGAATACTGTACGCATGCGCGGTCCCCTTCCCTCCTAAAGGTGCCATCTTGCTCAGTCAAATGACATAGCTAAAAAACAGCACACAAAAATGCAAGATAAACTATGTACAACTGCAACTCCCAGGGGAGGAGGGAGGGTTGAGAGGACTGATTCCTGCTGCTCCTGGAGAACACCTGTTACAGGTGAGTAACTACTCTTTCTCCAGGACCAAGCAGGAAATCAGTCCTCACATATGGGTGACTCCCTAGCTCTGGGCTACCAGGGAACTCAGGCTGAACAAGAGAACTCCCTCTAGTCCCAGCATCAAAGAAAGGCTTTTCACTGAAAGAACCTCTGCCGGTAAGTCCAACGGAGAGCTGGAGGGCAGGAGTTGCCTAAACTTCAAAGAGATTCCCCGAGTACTGCCCGGCCAAAAGCACTGTCCCTACGGGACTCCCTCTCCAGACAGTAATGGGCCGCAAAAGTCTGGCTTGAGGACCAAGCTGCAGCCCTGCAGATGTCTGCCAATGGTACAGAGCGGAGGTGAGCTACTGAGGTAGCCATTGCCCTGACACAATGGGCTGTGACCCGACCCTGCAAGGGAAGGTCAGCCGCCTTGTAAGCCCAGATGATACAGTTAGCCACTCAAATGGACAAGGTACGCTTGGACACAGCTAACCCCAAATTATTAGGGTCAAAATATATGAAGAGCTGAGTAGCCCTTCTACGTCCCTGCGTACGATCAAGGTAGAAGAATAAGGCCCTCCCTACAGTCCAGGGTATGCAGGACTGCTTCAGCTTGGCTTGCATGAGGCCTAGGGAAGAATGTTGGAAGAACCACCTCCTGGTTGAGATGGAAAGAGGAGACAACCTTTGGAAGGAACTTTGGTTCAGTCCTAAGGACTACCCTGTTCCTATAGAAGCGAGTGTAAGGCTTGTCACAGACCAGGGCCTGAAGCTCACTCACTCGCCTGGCCGAGGTTAGGGCTACCAGGATGAGCGTCTTCCAGGATAGGAAGCGGAGAGGAAAGTAGCCATCGGCTCAAAAGGTGGGCGAGTTAGTTGCTGCAAGACCACATTCAACTCCCACTCATGGGCTGGAGGACAGACAGGAGGCTTGAGCAAGAGCAAACCTCTGAGAAACCGGGACACCAAGGGGTGAACCAACAGAGTGTCCTTCCACCAGTGAGTGGTGAGCTGCTAGAGCTGACAGGTGGACCCGAACAGAATTGGACTTAAGGCCCTGATTGGATAAGTGCAGCAGTTACTGAAGCACCACTGGTACAGCACAGGAGAAAGGATCTTCTGTACACAGCTGACACCACACAGAAAACCTCTTCCATTTCAGGGCATAGGTTTTCCTAGTGGACTGTTTCCTAGAGGCCAGGACGACCTCCTCAATGTCTTGAGGGAGGCCCCAGGGAGCCAAAACTACCCTTGCAGCTTCCAGGCCATCAAATTGAGAGATTTGAGATTGGGGTGAAGAAGAGACCCCTGGTCCTGAGAGAGAAGGTCGGGCTGCAACCCCAGGAGGTAGTGGAGTGTCCACTGCCAGTTGAAGCAGAAGTGGGAACCAAGGTTGCCTCGGCCACCTGGGGGCTACCAGAAGGACCGAGGCCTTGTCCTGTAGAATCTTGAACAGGGTTCGGGCCACCAGAGGTGTGGGAGGAAATGCATACAGGAGGCCCTGGGACCAGGAAATCAGAAAAGCATCTGCTGCTAGCCTGGAGCAGAACCTGGACAGCTGTCTGTTCAGGGGACTGGCAAATAGATCTATGGATGGTAGTCCCCATCTCAGGAAAATCTTCTGAACCACCAAGGGATGAAGTTGCCATTCGTGGGGCTGCAGAATCCTGCTCAACCTGTCTGCTAGGTAATTTTCCTGGCCAGGAAGATAAACCGCCCTGAGAAACATGTTGCGCCTGAGCGCAAACAAGCAAAGGTCCTGCGCCTCCTGAAAAAGGAACCTGGACCCAGTGCCGCCCTGTTTGTTCACATAAAACATGGCTACCTGATTGTCTGTTTGTACTAAGACAGACTGGTGGGCCAGGGTTTGAGAGAAAGTATTGAGGGCTAAGCGAATAGCCCACAGTTCCAGTAAATTGATTTGCTGCGTGGCCTCCCAGGGAGACCACAGGCCTTGGGTGCACTTACCCAGACAGTGTGCTCCCCAGCCCTGCAGGGAGGCATTGGTTGTCAACACCACTGTGAACCCAGGTGGCTGAAAAGGCATCCCTTTCAGTAAGTTGGGGGGATGCAAACACCTACGTAGGGAGTATAGGAATGGTCTGGACACCCTTACTCTGTCGCTGAGGCTCCCTGTGGCCTGCGACCACTGAGTTCTGAGGCACCATTGCGCAGGCCTCATATGAAGCCTGGAATTGGGAGTCACATGTACTGTTGAAGCCATGTGGCCAAGAAGCCTTAGGCAGAGCCTGGCGGATACCAGTGACCTGCTGAGAAATTGGTTTGCCAAGTCTATCAGTCTTTGGGCTCTGTCTTCTGGCAAGAAAGCCTTTGCCTGCAGAGTCCAGCCTTGCCCCTATGAACTCAAAGTTCTGGGAGGGGAGCAAAGTGGACTTTGCGAAGTTTATGACAAACCCCAGGTGTTGGAGTAGAGAAATCATTCGGAGGATGGCTTGCCTGGCCTCCTGGCACATCTGACCCCTGATGAGCCAGTCATCCAGATAGGGGAAGACAAAGATACCCTGATTCCTTAAGTAGGCCGCCACCACTGTCAGGCATTTGGTAAAGACCCTGGGAGCGGAGGTGAGGCCAAATGGCAGCACTCTGTACTGATAATGGTTTCCTCCCACAATGAACCTAAGGTACTTTCCGTGGTCTGGATGAATGAGGATGTGAGTGTAGGCATCCTTTAGACCTAAAAAGCATAGCCAATCTCCCTGCTGGAGGTAAGGCAGAAGTGTTCCAAGAGTAAGCATCTTGAACTTCTCCTTCTCTAAGAACTTGTTGAGATTTCTGAGGTCGAGAATAGGCCTGAGGTCCCCTGTTCTCTTTGGTACTAGGAAGTACCTGGAGTAGAAACCATGACCTTGTAGGTGGGGAGGCACAGGCTCCACTGCCTTGTCTCGCAACAGACCCTGAAGCTCCTGCAGGAGGAGGGCTGTATGGAGAGGAGACCTTGGAGGCTCTCCTGGAAAGTAGGGAGGAGGCAACTGATGAAAATGAAGCATGTAGCCCTTGTGGACTATGCTTAAGACCCAAATGTCTCCTGTAATGGGTGGCCACCGGTGGGCAAACAGGGCTAGTCGACCTCCTGTACAGGGATGGGACAGCAGAGACGGAGAGGCTTATGCCTTGGGAATCAAAAACCCCCACCCTGCTGAGTGGGAGCAGAAGCAGGAGGCTTGGGGCCCTTCTGCCTACGGGGCCCATGTCCCTGCCCCTTGGCCTGCTGACCCTGTGGGGGAGCGGGGGGAGGCCTGGTAAGGTGGGAACTGTTTGTAGGCAGTCACCTTCCTCGGGTAAAAGGACTTCTTACCCGAGCCCTTCTTCTTATGTGAAGGGGCAGAAGTCTTTCTAGACAGCCTTGTCCTCGTGAGGTGCTCGGTTTCGAGCTCAGCAGCCTTCTCGGCCATGGCCTTGCCAAAAAGGTTCTCACCTCGGCAAGGGACATCGACCAACTTGTCTTGAACCAATGGCTCGAGGTCCGATGACTGCAGCCATGCCTGGCGTCGAGCCGCGATGCCGGCTGCCGCAACACGGGCCAAGGCCTCGAAGCCATCGTAGGCTGCTCGGGACATGAACTTAGAGCATTCCCGGATCCCCGAAGACAAGGACCTGAACCTCTGCAAAGGTTCCCCGGAAAGACCAGCAGAGAACCCGGCCAGTTCCTTGGCCAGGTCCTGCAAGTACATGCCCATATACAGCTGGTAAGACTGGACACGGCAAGCAAGCATCGAGCCCTGGAAGCACTTTCTACCAAACGCATCCAGGTTCCGGGCCTCCCGGCCGGGGGCACCGCAGAGTGCATCTTCTGGCTTTTCAGACGATGCATGGCCGATTCCACCACCATGGAATGGTGCGGTAGCTGTGCCTTCTGAAAACCAGGGCTCTTACAGAGTCGATAAATGGAATCGACCCGCTTGCTTAGAACCAGCGCCGAGGCCGGTGCCTCCCACATCCGGAAGAGGAACCGTTCCAGCATTGGAGGAACCGGCACAGTAAAGGCCTCCTTCGGAGGAGAGTCATACTGGAGGGCCTCGAGCTTTTCGGCTCGAGGCTCCTCCTTGGGGTCCGCCGGGATCGCCAAAGCAGTGGCCATATCCCGAACAAACTCCGAGAACTGGGTATCCTCCGGAGGGGATCTACTCCGGGGTTCAGACTGTGGTGAGTCTGACGGGACGCACCGAGTCTTGAAGGTATCGGGGGACTCCTCGTCCTCTGTCTCCCAGGCGGACTCGTCCGAAGAGGAGTCGGGCTCCAACCGCGTGGGGCCGGGCAGCACCCGCCCCGATGCCTTTGGTCCCGACCAGGAGGTCGAGGGTGACCGTGACCGAGGACGACCTCGAGCCTTCATGGTTTCGAGTATCGGCTCGGTCTCCGGGGTCGACGTTGACGTCGATGTCCCGGTGGTCAGGGCAGATGCGCCAGCGAGGCTGGCCATCAGCAGCTGCTGCTGATTCATGAAGGCAGACAGTCTGCACGCCAAGGCTGTCAGCCTGAGACCCAGCTCAGGAGACTCAGCAGCCACTGACTCGGGCCCCGGCGGCGCCGGGCCCGACGTCGGCTCCCTGGAAGGAGAGTCCTTGAGGACAACAGAACTTACGCGTCCAGCAGACTCCGGCTCCACGAGGTACTTTTGATGGCTTCTCCTGTTCCACGGGCCTGGGACGGCGGTCCGAGACCTAGCTCTCGAGGAGCCAGGGACCTCCTCCGACGCCGCCCTCGCGAGCCGCTTCTTCCTCTTTCGCTCCCGCTCGGGGGACCCCCTGTCTGAGGAACCCCGACGATGCTCGGGGTCAGACTCCCGAGACGTCAAGGCCTCAGACGAGTTTTGGGCCCAGCCGGAGGCCGAATCAGAGAAAAGCCTTTCCTTTTGGTGCTGACAACTTCGCAGTGCCTTAGTGGACATTTTCCCACATGGTCCACAGATCTTAGGATCATGATCAGGACCGAGGCATCGAAGGCAGCAGTCGTGTGTGTCAGTGAGAGACATTAATTTCTTGCACCGATCACACTTCTTAAAACCACTGGAAGCCATCGGGGAAAAAAAGAGCCCCCGCAAGCTCAAAGCACCGGCCTTCCAGGGAAAAAAAAAAAAGGGCGTGAATGCCAGCCATGAAGGGCAAAAACCGAAAAAAGAAGATCAGGCTCGATACCGGTGTACCGAACCTGGCGAGAAGGGGAACCGGCATCAAACCGGAGAAAAAAACGCAAAGAAATCGTAGGGATTCGAAGAAAAAAATCTGTTTTCCGGGTGAACTAGGACAAACGTCCGACGGGCTCCACGGAAAAAGAGAGACTGAGCAAGATGGCACCTTTAGGCGGGAAGGGGACCGCGCATGCGTGCAGTATTCCCAAAGGCTTTCATAGAAAGCTGGGGAAATGCTCCATAGGGGCTCCATCGGCGTCGATGTCACCCATATGTGAAGACTGACTTCCTGCTTGGTCCAGGAGAATTACGCTTTCTCCAGGAACAAGCAGGAAGTCAGTCCTCACATATGGGACTCCCTAGCTACAGGCTTCCATTAACCTACAGCCCAAAAAAAAAAAAAGGGCTCCCTCATCGAGAGCCGCAAGCAGCCGCAATGAAAACCTCTACGTCTAAGGAATTAGCACTCTGGTAGCCTGAACACCTGAACACTGCAGCTCGCCTTATCACTTTTCAACTACCCCGGTATCGACTGGGTCAGTGTCACGTCAGGACATGCTAGGGAGATAAAGTTCCTAGATGAAATAAATGACTGCTTCTTGGAGCAGCTGGTTCATGAACCGACCAGAGGGGAAGCCATATTAGACCTAATCCTTAGTGGAACACCAGATCTAGTGCAAGAGATAAGGTTGTTGGGGCCACTTGGCAATAGTGATCATAGCATGATCGCCTTTGATTTAATTAGTGGAGGAGGGATAGTAAGGAAATCCACAGTACTATCTTTTAACTTTCGAAAGGGAGACTATGATAAAATGAGGAAAACAGTCAAGAAAAAACTAAAAGGAGCAGTTGCAAAGGTTAAAGACGTACATCAGACTTGGCTGTTGTTGAAAAATACTATCTTGGAAGCCCAGACCAGCTGTATTCCACGCTTTAAGAAAAGTGGAAAGAAGTCCAAACAACTGCCAGCATGGTTTAATGTTGAGGTCAGAGAGGCTGTTGTTGCCAAAAAAGCATCTTTCAGGAAATGGAAAAAAGAGCCAAACGACGAAACCTGGAAACAGCACAAGCACTGGCAAGTCAAATGCAAGGCATTGATAAGGTAGGCAAAGGGAGAATTTGAGAAGAAGCTTGCTGCAGAAGCAAAAACACGAAGTAAAGACCTTTTCAAGTACATTCGTAGCAAAAAACCTGTGAGAGAGTCAGTTGGTCCATTAGATGATAAAGGGGTTAAAGGAGCACTAAGAGGCGACAAGGCGATAGCGGAGAGACTGAATGAATTCTTTGCTTCAGTCTTTACTGAGGAAGATGTAGGGATATTACCCATGACTGAAGTGGTATTTAAAGGTGCAGAAGAATTGAAGGAAATATCGATACATCGAGAAGATGTATTACAACTATTAGATAAGCTGAAGAGTAGCAAATCACCTGGGCCGGATGGTATAAATCCAAGGGTATTGAAAGAACTGAAATATCAGATTGCAGACCTGCTATTAGTAATCTGTGAACTATCATTAAAATCATCTCTAATACCGGAAGATTGGAGGATCGCCAATGTAACACCAATTTTTAAAAAGGGTTCCAGGGGTGATCTGGGAAACTACAGACCGGTGAACCTGACGTCAATACCGGGAAAAATGATAGAAACCATCATAAAGAATAAAATTACTCAGCATGTAGATAGTCATGAACTAGGAAGATCTTGTCTTACTAATCTGTTATGTTTTTTTGAAGGAGTGAATAATCAGGTGGACAAAGGTGAGTCGGTTGATATTGTGTATCTGGACTTTCAGAAAGCCTTTGACAAGGTCCCTCATGAGAGACATTTGGCAAAACTAAAGAGTGATGGGATAGGAGGCAGTGTACTATTGTGGATCAGGAACTGGTTAAAAAAAAAAAAGCAGAGGGTAGGGCTAAATGGCCAATTTTCCCAATGGAGAAAGGTGAATAGTGGTGTACCCCAGGGATCTGTGCTGGGTCCGCTGCTTTTTGACATATTCATAAATGACCTGGAAAGTGGAATAACGAGTGAAGTTATCAAATTTGCAGATGACACAAAACTATTTAAAGTTGTTAAAACCCAAGAGGATTGTGGAAAATTGCAAGAGGATCTTGATAAATTGGAAGACTGGGCATCAAAACGGCAGATGAAATTTAATGTGGACAAGTGCAAGGTTATGCACCTAGGGAAGAACAACCCAAACTATGGTTACACGATGCAAGGTTCCACATTAGGAACCACCACCCAGGAAAAAAGATTTAGGCGTCATTGTGGATACCATGTTAAAACCCTCGGCCCAGTGTGCAGCGGCGGCCAAGAGAGCAAATAGAATGCTAGGTATGATAAGGAAAAGAATGGAAAATAAAACAAAAGATATTATAATGCCTCTATATCGTTCCATGGTGAGATCGCACCTTGAATATTGTGTGCAATTCTGGTCGCCGTATCTTAAAAAGGATATAGAGTTATTAGAAAAGGTTCAGAGAAGAGCCACCAAAATGGTAAAGGGGATGGAAGGATACTCCTATGAAGAAAGGCTAAAAAGGTTAGGGCTCTTTAACCTGGAAGAGAGACGGCTGAGGGGAGATATGATAGAAGTCTATAAATTAATGAGCGGAGTGGAACGGGTAAACGTAGATCGATTGTTTACCTTATCAGAATATAGAAAGACTAGGGGACATGCAATGAAGCTACAGGGTAAACTATTTAAGACTAATAAAAGAAAATATTTTTTCACTCAATGTGTAATCAAACTCTGGAATTTGTTACCGGAGGATGTAGTAAAGGCTGTTAGTGTAGCTGGGTTTAAAAAAGGTTTGGACAAGTTCCTGGAGGAAAGATCCATAAGCCATTATTAAGAAGGGACCCAGGATATCAATGCTTGAACCAATACAAGCATTGTGGAACCTGTGTCCCTTGGGGAAACTGCTAGGTACATATGACCTAGATTGGCCACTGTTGGAAACAGAATACTGGGCTTGATGGACCTTGGTCTGACCCAGTATGGCATATCTTATGTTCTTATGTTCCCGGCGTTTCGATCATGTCACTCCCCTCTTTCTTCGCCTGCACTGGTTGCCTCTTCGTTTTCGCTATCAATATAAGTTCCTGATTTTGATTCACCGTACTATCCATACTGGCAATCCTTTGTATCTTGCGGGTCTGATTTCCCTTCATACACCCTTTCGCCAACTCCGGTCTATTCATGCCAATCGTTTATCCTTACCTTCCCCGTCACAGGCTCATCTAGAGCAAACCCGTCATTCCGCCTTTTTCTTTCTTGATCCGTTTCTTTGGAATTCATTACCACCTTCCCTCAGGTTAGAACCTTCTTATCCTCAATTCAAGACACTACTCAAAACCCATCTATTCGAGCAGGTTTTTGACCTTCCCGCCAGTACCCACCCTTGAATTTGTAGTTGGATTCTTGCTTTGTGCTGTTTGTCTATTAGTGTCCTGTGTCATGAGGTGGATCAGCCAGAGCCTATGGAAATAGGAAACACTGAGCAGAACAGTTCTAATAATGACAGGTTAGAGCAGCACATGGACCAGAGTTGCTATAGGCAACGTACACAAACTGAATTACCAGGTGTGAAAGCACGCTCAAGCAGTAGGTTACCTCACAGCCCATTAGGTAATGAGGGACAGCTGGGAGGAGGCGGGGCTCAGAGAAACACCAAGAGTGACGCAGTTAAAATTCACTCACCGGAGGTTAGAGTCAGAGCCGATAGGAGAGCCAATTGGGGAGCTGCTTGCAGAACCGATCAGAGAGCTGGACAGGGGGCCAGAGCTTCACACGGAGTCTTACACAAAGTTCTAGAGGAAGAAACCCAGGAGAGAATACCAGGGATTTGCTTCAGAGAGCAGTGCACAACTGAACAAAAGCCCAGTGGACTTTGCCACGAAGGTATTTCTGGAACCAGGCTGAGAAAAGCTGTGGGAAAGAATCTTCCTAGTAACAGGTACAAGGAGGGCAAGAGTTTTTATCTTGAGGATACTTTTGTGCCCAAAAGAAAGCAGAAAGAGAAAGGCAGTGAGAGGCTTTCATCTTGGCAAAGCTCCTTTAAGTTCCCTATACCCAGAAGCTCCGTGAGAACTAAGCCAGAAAGTAGGCTTATTCCTTCTAGTATAAGGGAATCTGAAAGTAAGAGTTTTTCCTGCACTTATCCAAGAACATAAGAACATAAGACATGCCATACTGGGTCAGACCGAGGTCCATCAAGCCCAGTATCCTGTTTCCAACAGTGGCCAATCTAGGTCATATGTACCTAGCAATATCCCCAAAAGACACAGGTTCCTCAATGCTTGTACTGGGTCAAGCATTGATATCCTGGGTCCCGTTTTTAATAGTGATTTATGGACCTTTCCTCCAGGAACTTGTCCAAACCTTTTTTAAACCCAGCTATACTAACAGCCCTTACTACATCCTCCGGTAACAGATTCCAGAGTTTGATTACACGTTGAGTGAAAAAATATTTTCTCTTATTTGTCTTAAATAGTTTACCCCGTAGCTTCATTACATGTCCCCTAGTCTTTCTATATTCTGATAGTGTAATCAATTGATCCACGTTTATCCGTTCCACTCCATTCATTAATTTATAGACCTCTATCATATCTCCCCTCAGCCGTCTCTTTTCCAGGTTAAAGAGTGTGTGGCTCTCAGGAAGGAAACTCTATTGTGTGTGGTAACCTCCCATTTTACTCTGGCAGAGAGGAGGAGGGGAGCTCTCTTAACCGAGAAGAGGGACTGTTTAAAAATAGCCTAAGTTACAATCCTAGGAAGTATAGCTCCGAAGAAGTATGTGAGGAAATGCAGTGTGATTTCTGTGAGGAAACATCTTCTGAGTCTTGCATGGATTGTACGTTAATAATTTCTGATGAGATTTCTTCATTGTGCTGAAGTGACTACAGAAAATCTGTTTAAGGAAAACAGCAGTGAAGAAACTTGCTTGTTTAAGAAAAAGGACTGTTTGAATTACCTTTGTTTATTGCCAAGCTGAAGATACAATCATTTATTTTGTTCCAGTAGTTTACCTTTATTTATACCAGAAGTATGGTCTTTTGTCTTTTGTTCCAATGTGCTGAAAATTCACCCTGGAAGGGAAAATAAAAAGACCTCTCTTTAAGCCTTGCTACTCGTCTGCAACTACATTCTTATATTAGCTTGTGGGACTACAATTCCCAGGGGGCATTTCAACACCTTCTTGGTACCATCCCCCGCTGTTTAAGAAGAGGCCCCACTGGGAGAGGAGAGCCGGTCCTGCTGGGGAAAGTGAGATCAGCTGCGATCGCTGAGTGAGAGCGTCTGACGTCATCATCCTGCCCTATAACAGTCTGGGCTGAACCGCGGGACGCGGTCGCGGCCGCATCTTTGGGCGCGACCGAAGGGGCGTGACCAAAGGGGCAGGTCACGCCCCTTTGGAGCCCCTTCGGAGAGTTTCGGAGGGGCGTGGAGGTGTGAAGTTTTACATTCTTCAATGGGGAAACGTCGTAAGAAGAGCTTTCCAGCTGTTTCGACCATGAAGGCCCCAAAAAGCGAGGGCCCTATGGATAAACATCTTGTCAGGCGAACCCTGGAAGGTGGGAGTATGGAGTCTGCTGCTGTGAGTATTTCCACATTGTCCACCTCTTCTCCGATTGGGGATGTTACCCTACCCCACTTGCCACAGAATCTCGGCGGGATTGTAGACGGAGGTGAGAAGGGAGTCTCCAGTCTCCCTTCAGGCCTCCGACCTGGTGTCTGGTTTAGTTTTGGGGGATACTATCCCTAGTGTTAAATTATTGCCGTTACCTAAAGTTGTTCAGGTACCTTCAGTGAAGGGAGGATTGGAAATTTCCTTGATCCCTCCTTCGGATGTATCGCTCAAAGATATTTGGACTATTGTGACTCGGACTGAAGCAAGTCTGACTGGAACTTTGGGGCAAATTGAAGAGTTCACAAAAGATGCTGCTGCGAAGTTTATAGATTATGATGAGCAATTAGGTGTGGTTGGGGAACGCCTGGGGCAATTAGAAACTAAAGTAAATACTGTTAGAGCTGTTTCTGTAGCCTCTGTAACGGATAGCTTGTATGTTCGTAGACAGTTGGAAAATTTTGAGAATTCAATGAGGTCGAAGAACTTGCGATGTTTAAATTTTCCTATCACGCATTACTTGTCTCCAGTTATTCTCTTTTATAAGTACCTGAAAGAGGTGTTGCTTTTTGAGCAACCTGAAATTTTTAAAATTGCAAATATTTACTATATACCTAAATTTAAAAAAAAGATGTCTAGTGAGAGAGATGATGTGGTAGGAGCTCAGGCGGCCTCTCCCGCTAGTTTAGAACTTTCTGATTTTTTGGAATCATATCTTCGGATAATATAACCACTCGCGCTACGCTGGTGGTCACTTTTTATTCTGAGATGGATAAGAATTCTGTTATGAAAACGTATTTCTCTAAGAAACATGCTATTTTTTGTGGTTTTAGGGTCACCCTTTTCCCGGATGTCTCAAAATCAACCCAGATGCGCCGGAAGGCTTTTCTGGGGTTGAAAGACCGTACACTTGCATTGGGAGCTACTTTTTTCCTCAAGTTCCCATGCAAGTGTATAGTTGGACATGCTGGGAAAAGCTATGGTTTTATGGAATCTGACCAGTTGTTGGCCTATCTTAAAGCCCAGGAATCCCAGTCTGAGGTGACAAGTTAGTATTTAGGGTTTAGAATTGATTTATCTCCTTTCCCTGGATAATTACTTTCTTATATTGTTTTTATGTGATATGGCCAGTGTCTCTTTTCTCCCATGATGTGGACTTGTAGTTGTAGATGTGTTATATTGAGCCTTAAGGTCTCATGTTTTCCTTTTGTTTTTCTGATATTACCTGTATTGTTCAATTATGTACAATTTAAAAATGCTCAAAAATAAAAAAAAAGAAGAGGCCCCACTGTAGCTCCCATGCTTTAAGCCTCTGGGAACCTATAGGTGGGCGACACCTGTCTTTCCCTGTTTTGTTGTTAGTTTTTTATTTATTCTTATTTTAGTTACTTGGTTTTACTGCTGTGTGCTTTGCTTTCCTATTATCTTATGGCGTTCTTTTCTATAATTTGCAGTGTGGACCTTTTATTGTACACTGCTCTATGCTTTGGCCACAGCGGTTTATCAAATGTTTTAATAAAGATAAAGATAAAGAACACAGAAGGGTCGGAGGGCAGGAGTTGCCTAGACCTCAAAAAGGTTATGGAGTACAGCCTGGCCGAAGGCACTGTCCCATCGGGACTCCCTATCCAGTAGTAAAGGGCTGCAAAGGGTATGAACTGAGGACCAGGTGCGGCCTGGCAGATGTCTGCCAGGGGAACAGAGCGCAGATAGCTACCGATGCCGCCGTGGCCCTGGCCTTGTGAGCCGTGACACGGCCCTGCAAGGGAAGCTTTGCTTCCTCATAGGCTCAGGCAATACAGTCCGCCACCCACATGGACAGCATATGCTTGGTTACCACCTCCCCCAGTTTACTGAGATCATAGGAAACGAAAAGCTGAGAGGCTTTCCTGTGGCCTTGAGTACGTTGAATGCAGGACAAGCCCCTCTTACAGTCCAGGGTATGGAGAACCGCCTCAGCCCAACTGGCGTGCGGTCTGGGAAAGAAGGTAGGGAGGAGGACCATCTCCTGGTTGAGGTGGAACGGGGGACATCACCTTCGGAAGGAACTTGGGATGTGTGCGCAGCACCACCCTATTCTTGTAGAACCTGGTATAAGGCCTCTCCGCCACAAGAGCCTGAAGCTCACTCACCCTGCGGGCAGAAGTGAACGTGACAAGGAAAATCACCTTCCAGGAGAGATAGCGAAGATGACATGTAGCCATCAATTTGAAAGACATCAGAGTGAGCCGCCCCAACACTGAGATCCCATTCAGTCGCCGGGGGGCGGACCGAAGGCTTAGACAGGAGTAGGCCCTTAAGGAATTGGGACACTGTTGGGTAAGCAGAGGAGGCATCCCATCCACCTGATGGTGGTTCGCCGCTAGATGCACCCTGACAATGTTGGACTTGAGCCCCGTGCTGGAGAGGTGCAGAAGGTATTGCAACACCGTAACCACTGGGCAAGAAAAGGGGATGACCCCCCCGTGCCACACACCAAAGTGCAAACCTGTGCCTCTTAAAGGCGTAAGCCCGTCTGGTTGATGTTCTGCGTGAGGCCAGCAGAACATCCTCCACTTCCTTCAGAGTGGAGGAGTGGAGGAGTAGCCTAGTGGTTGGGGCAAGGTACTTCAGGCCGGAAGGTCGGGGGTTCAAATCCCACTAGAGGACAGCAACCTTGGGCCGGAAGGACTGGGGTTTCTAGTCCCACAGGTGCTCCTTGTGGTCTTGGGCAAGCCACTTAACCCTCCATAGCCCATGTTCCCTGTAAAATAGTTATCTCCAAGTTATAATGCCCTGTTCAATGTAATTTCAGTTTGTTCAATGTAAACCGCACTGATGCAGAATAGCGCGGTATATAAGAGAATGTAAATAAATAAATAAATAAGTAGGAGCGGAGCTAGTGACACCCTTTCAGCAGCAACACCGTCAGCGAAAGGGGGCTGAGGTTTGGGTGCAGGAGAGAGTCCGCCTCCTGGGAAAGGAGCTGTCCCCAAGGGAATGGAGGTCTCCACTGCTAGTTGTAGGAGGAGTGGGAACCACGGTTGCCAAGGCCAGCATGGGGTTATCAGAATGATTGAAGCTCTGTCGCGAAGAATCTTGAACAAGGTCTTGGCGATCAGAGATTTTGGAGGAAACACATACAGAAGACTCACCAACCATGAAATTAAAAAAGCATCGGCAGCCACTCTGGCAGGGTGTGGTTGCTTGGAGCAGATGGGGGTAACTGGTGATTGTCTGGGCTGGCAAACAGGTCCATCACCGGTTTCCCCCAGATCTGGAAAAGCAGGCAGCCACTGCTGGGTCCAGCTGCCACTCGTGCGGCTGGAGCAGCCTGCTGAATCTGTTGGCCAGCCAGTTGTCCTAACCCGGCAGGTACACAAACCTTGAGGAGAATGCCCTGTCAGACTGCAAATGAACACAAGCCCAGGGTTTCCCAACAGAGGGCACGGGAGCCCATGGCCCCTTGTTTGTTCACTTAGAGATCTGATTGTCAGTCTGGACCAGGACAGACCTGTGGCCCAGGGACCGTCAGAACGCCTTTAGGGCGAGATGGATAGCATGGAGTTCTAACGGGTTGATCTGTTGAGCACTTCTCGTTTGGAGACCAAATGCCCTGGGTACGGTACCCCTGGCAGTGGGCTTCCCAGCCCAGCAGGGAGGCATCCGTGGCGAGGACCCTAGAGTGGTGAGGGGTCTGAAAAGTCATCCCCGCTTCCAAGTGACAGAGCGAGAGCCATCAGGTCAGGGACTGCGCCAAGTGCTTGGTCACTCTGACTCTGTCCTGGAAATGCCCCATGGCCTGGGACCACTGGTCCCTGAGGCACCACTGTGCAACTCGCATGTGGAGGCGGGCATCTGGCGTGACATGGACCGTGGAGGCCATGTGTCCGAGGAGGCGCAACAGGTGTCTTGCTGGCACAGAGATGGCGCTGTATATCTTTGGCAAGTGCTATAAGTCTGCCTACCCTGTCTGCAGGTAGGAAGGCCTTCGAGTGGTGGTGAGGGCAAACACGGTGATGGAATTCAAAACGGCATGGGACAAACACAGTGGATCCCTTTACAGCAACAGGATAAAAGCAAAATAAACAGTACCATCTAACTTCTGAACTATCTAGCATCTGAACGAATAAGGGTGTCCTACATGGAGTGATGGGTTCACCCCTAAACAGAAACAAAAACATGGGGAGGGGTGGCCTGCACAGAGCGACAGGTGCACCTACTCTTGCCATCTTGCTGGGCAGACTAGATGGACCATGCTGGTCTTTATCTGCCGTCACTTACTATGTTACTATGAGTGAAGGGTATTGATCCTTGCCCCAATAAATTCCAACTCTTGAGCTATCACCACTGATGCATGGGCTTTACAGGTAATCAATGAGGGTTACCTCCTCCACTTAGCCGAAGTGCTTCCACATTATTTCCCCGGAGAGCCCTTCCAGCCTCCCCTTCACCGGGACCTTCTTTTGAAGGAGTTGCCAGGTCTTCTCGAGGAGTGAGTGGTGGAACCAGTGCCCCACCATCTCAGGGGCAAAGGGTTCTATTCCAGTTACTTCCTCGTGCCAAAGAGGACAGGGGGCCTAAGGCCCATCCTCGACCTGCGCAACCTCAACAGATTCCTGGTGAGGGAGAAGTTCAAGACGCTGTCCCTTGGAATATTGCTGCTTTACCTCTGCCAGGGCGACTGGCTATGTTCCTTACATTTAAAGGATGTATATACTCACATCCTAATCTACCTGGACCACAGGCAATACCTACGCTTTGCGGTGGGGGGGGGGGGGCATCATTTCCAATACAGGGTGCTTCCCTTCGGCTTTGCCTAGGCCCCCAGGGTATTCACAAAGTGACTAGCAGTGGTAGCCTCCTTCAGCCTTCAGGAGATCTTTGTCTTCCCCTATCTCTATCCGCCAGCGATAGTCATAATGCTTGCCTGAGTTACCTGCATGTAAGAGTACAGATTGCCTGCCTGAGTTACCTGCATGTGAGAGTACAGATTGCCTGCCCGATTTTCCTGCCTGTCCAAAAAGGGCCTCACAACCGCTGACAACTGAGGAGAAACCCAGAATGGCACCATCCCTCATTGTTTTAGCTTGCTGCTACCTTATCTCTGGATGGCTCAGCACCATACTGGTCTTCTCCCCTACCTGCAATCATATACCAATCCTACAGAGCCATGGGAGGAGATGGTCAAGTACCACCCATCACATGGCAAAGGAAGCTAAGCACACACCTCACCCCCACTTACTCCACATCACGCTGCATTATTCCAAAAAAGACAAACAAGAGAAGCACCCCAACAACCCAAAATGCGCCCTCATAAACGCACGTTCAATCCACAAGAAATGGCCAGCTATCTCAGACCTGATAACCCTCTATGATCTCGACATACTTTTGATCATAGAGACATGGCTATCTAACTCTGATACCGTCCTCCCAAACCAGCTTTTACACCCCCCCCCCCCCCCCAATTTCACAATCGACACCTACCATACAGCCAGTCGGAGAGGTGGAGGAGTGCTCATCTTCACCAAAACAGAGCTCCAATTCCAACTGATCAACGCCACCAGCACATTGCAGCTCGATACAATCACCATAGCCAACAAGCACTGCTCCATCAACCTACTGTACAGAGCCTCGGCAGCCTCCCCAGACGATCTCTCAACCATAATTGACCTTGTTTGCAACGCTCGGAACCCACACCCCCCCAAGCTGGATACTAGGCAACTTTAACCTGCCGGCCCTGCAAGACACACATGCCACAGCCTTCCTCAAAGTTCTCAAGGAGCTAGGGTACAAGCAAGTATTTAACAAACCTATCCACATGAAAGGAAATAGGCTGGACCTGGTATTTGCCCCACAGGCAGTTGTTGACTCATCCCATGACATGGCACTGTCCATCACCCCAGTCCCCTGATCTGACCACAGTCTAATTAGATTCCAAATACCCTTGCACCACCACTGTCACAAAAGCCCCATAAGTCCAGCCGACAACCCCAAAGCACCAAAACGAAGATTCTGACCCTTTGACAAAGAAGAAATCCTGAGTAAAACCCTCCCGCTCCTCATCACGACGGCACTCTGCCTCGAGGAAATGATCTCCAGCTGGGACAATAACCTCAGCACCATTGCTCAACTACCCTCAAACAATCCAAGTAAACGAAAGGCCGCACCCTGGTACTCCAGCGAACTGCAAATGTCACTCCTCCACCTAAGGAAGCTGGAAAGACGATGGCACCGGTCACCGAGGACCAGACGGCATATAACTCACACCTAACAAAACACCGCGAAGCAGTAACAGAGAAAATGAGGCAATTCCACACAGGCCTCCTGAAACGATCTCTAAGTAAACCACATGACTTGTTCAATCTTGTCAAGGACTTAACAAAAGAACCATCCCCAACCTACCAAGAGACCTCCAACCTCAGGAATTCGCGGACTACCTACAATCAAAATCATGCCAGACCAAGACCACATCCCCCACCCCCTCACACGAGCCACCTCACCCAACTCCGCTGACCACCTTTTCCACCCCATCTAAGAAATGCATTGAGGATACCATCGCTGCCATCAACACCACCACTGCACCAAATGACCCCTGCCCAGCCTTCTGGATAAAAGCGTTACGCAGCGAACTCAGCCCGTTCCTAGCCAGACTCATGGAACAGTCATTCTCAACAGGATCGTTCCCGCGAAGGCTCAAACACATTTCCATCAGACCGCTGCTGAAAAACAACAAACTGGACCCCCTGAAGGTCGATTCGTACAGGCCAATATCAAGCATCCCACTACTTGCCAAGATAATTGAAAAGGAAGTCCAACGCCAAATCCAACACCACACTGAGAACGCCGCTCCTCTGAACCCCTGCCAACATGGATTCAGGGAATCAGGGAATCTCATGGTGTGGAAACCCTCCTTACCACCCTCTTCAGTACCATAATCAATAGAATCGACAACACCCGACAAGGGTTTGCCCTTATCTTTATGGATATAGCCGCGGCATTTGACTCCATAAGCAACGAGCTCCTCTTGATGCGTCTCAAGGAGAAGGGGGATTCAGGACACAGCCCTAGGCTGGTGCAAATCATACCTGACTGACAGACGGCAGCACGTACGATCCGGCGCTACAACATCAGAACCATTCCTTCAGAGGCAGGGTGTACCGCAGGGATCCTCCCTCTCAGCCCTGATGTTCAACATATACATGCAGCCCATCTGTGTCCTTATCTGATCTTTCAACGTCACCTGCCTGGTACATGTCGATGACGTATTGCTCTACATGCCATTCTCAACTGACCAGCCAGACTTCTCCCCACTAACAAACTACTTTGATGCCATATCTAACTGGCTCCACACGCAAAACCTCCGAATAAACCACAAAAAGACAGACATCCTTTTCGTTACGAGGAACCAAGGCTTCACCCCTCCCACCTACTTAAAGGTCAAAGAAGCTGAGCTGCTAACCAAACCCACAATCCATTAACTAGGAGTCACATTAGATCAATGCCTAGACATGAAGGCAAGCAATACAGTAAAGGCAGTTTACCACAAGATTCGGATACTCCAGCATCTCCGTCCCATGCTAGATCCAGAGGACTTCCGAACAATCCCGCATTTTGATTACACCAACGCAATTCTACAAGGACTCCCGCAGACCACCTTGAATCCACTCCAACTCGCAATGAATGCCGCGGCCAGAATTCTACACGGAGCTTCCAGGAACGATCATGTAACACCAATCCTGAAACACCTCTACTGGCTCCCCATCCACTGCAGACTCGCATTTAAAACTCTATTAATGACCTTCAAGGCCATCAACAAGCTCTCCTCCACCTCCCTCATGGAGCTAATCCACCCCATGCCCCCTAACAGATCCAGAAGATCCGCAGCGGTCAACACACTGGTAATCCCGAAGGCAGTAACAAAATGCACCCAGGCAACAACAGGGCATTTAGGTTCTATGCACCCAGAGGTTGGAATACCCTGCCACCCAACATCCAGGCTATCGCTGACCTTGCCCAATTTAGGAAGGCTCTAAAGCACCACCTCTTCCTCAAGCACTACTATGACGACAGCCCACAAACTGCCACCCCCTTCCACTAGGATTGCCCCACTAGCACACCCAGCACGTGATGAGGCAACCTCACCCACTGGCATCACTATAGACCATGCACACCTTGTAAATAGCAGCATGTATATAGTCTCAACCCAACGATAGCCTGGCGTGGACCCGACTTGATATCCAACCTGTAAATAGCTACCCTAGCGATGTCCAAGTTACAGCAGAGCCTAAGCCGCACTGTATAAGTTACTATTGTTTTATTTTATTTATTGCTTTTATATACTAAGCTATTTAAAATTAGTGCGGTTTACATATAACAGATTTGTGCATAACAGTCGCCTGCTGTGCATTTAC
Organism: Ichthyophis bannanicus; assembly: GCA_033557465.1. Classification (NCBI taxonomy): domain Eukaryota; kingdom Metazoa; phylum Chordata; class Amphibia; order Gymnophiona; family Ichthyophiidae; genus Ichthyophis; species Ichthyophis bannanicus. Next base: position 67,439,007 of record CM066033.1, read on the forward strand.
AGTAAGAGAGGAACAAACAACTTGGGTTTCAACTGTGGAAACTATCTACATCTATATACATTTATCTACAACATTAACATGAGATGATTGTGACTTACTGATTCCTGGCAGGGTGTATGGTGGGTGTGGTTGAGATACTGGGTTTAGAGTAGTGTAGGAGAAAGAGGTGGTGTTTTAGTGCTTTTCTGAACTGAGCAAGGTCTGTGATTGCTCGGATGGTGTTTGGGAGTGCGTTCCAGATGCTGGGAGCGTAGAACTTGAAAGCTTGATTCTTTCTTGCTTGGTTGCATTTTGTTATCTTCTTGGGGATCTGTAGAGTATTAGAGGCAAAAGCTCTCCTTGACCTGTTTGCGTGGGTAGGGTGGAGGAGGCCTGTTAGTAAGGCAGGGGATATTTTGTTGATGGCTTTGAAGGTCATCAGGACTACTTTATATATAAGCTGGGAGTAGATTGGTAGCCAGTGTAAGTCCTTTAATATTGGGGTGATGTGGTCCCTCCTGGAGGCTCCATGTATGAATCGCGCGGCTGTGTTCACTGCAAGCTGTAGTGGGTTTAGCGTGTTTTTGGGTAGGCCTTGTAGGATCACATTAGCATAGTCAAAGTGAGGGGTCACCATTACCTGAAAAACTGATCTGAAATCATCTGGTTGCAGCAGGGGTCAGAGGTGTCGTAGTGTCCGTAGTTTGTGGTAGACTTGTTTGATGGTGTTGCTGATATGTGCTTTGAAATTGAGTTGCTGGTCTAATGTCACGCCTAAGTAGCGGATGCTGGGTTTAGTTGGGAGCTCAGCGTCTCTTGTCTTCAAAGACGGCGGTGGTGAGAAAGCTTGATTTCTGGTTATGAACAGAACGTCTGTCTTGCTGAAATTTATTTTGAGGCTCTGTGAGTGTAACCAGTCTGTTACAGCCTCGAAGCATTTTACTAGTTGGGATAAGTCTGGCTGATCAATCATGAATGGGGTGAAGAGTAGTACATCGTCTGCGTAGACCAGGCATGATATGTTGAATGAGCGGATTAATTCACATATAGGTTGCATGTATATATATGTATATATAAGAGGGCAGATATGCATATATATATATGTATATATAAGAGGGCAGATAGTGAGGAGCCTTGAGGTACCCCGTGTACTTGTCGGAACGGCTCGGAAGTTGTGGATCCTATCCGTACCTGTTGCCATCTGTCCGTTAGGTAGGATTTGCACCAACTCAATGCTGAGCCATTAATTCCCTTGTCATGAAGCCGTATCATGAGTTGCTCATGGTTTGCTCGTGTTGTATGTAAACCACACTGATTTAAATATTGTGGTATAAAAGAGACACTAAATAAATAAATAAATAAAATAAATAAATAAACTGGCTCATCAGGGCCATCACGGCCCTAGAGGCGCAGCAGGCCTGGATCCGACAAGTCAGCATTGCGCCCTGGTAACATTTCCTGCCGAGGGCATCCAAGATGCGGGAATCCCTGCCGGGTGGTACCAAGGAGTGGATCTTCTGACTTTTCAGTCGACGCATGGCCGATTCCACTACCATGGAATTGTGCGGCAGTTGTGACTTTTGAAACCCAGGGCTCCGGCAGACCCGATACATCGAGTCCAGCCGCTTGCTCATCACCATCATCGACGCCGGTGTCTCCCGCATGCAGAGCAAAAGGTGTTCCAGGACAGGCAGGATGGACACCGTGAGGGTCTCCCCAAGGGGGAACATCATACTGGAGGATCTTGAGTCCATCTGCTTGAGGATCCTCCTCATATTCCGCTGGGAAAGCCAAAGCCTTGGACATATCTTGAACTAAGTCCTGAAAGCACATGTCCTCAGGAGGGGACCTCCTCCGAGGCTCCGGATACTGGGGAATCGAACGGAACATCTCGGTGACGGTGAGTGTCCGGTGACTCCTCGTCTTTGGACTCCCAAGCGGAGGCCTCCGAGGAAGACGGGTGGCATTCCTCGGGCCCCGGCACCATCTGCCCTGGTGCTCACTGGCTCGCCAGCAATGACCTCAGTCTCGATAAATGGGAGACCGAGCGGGACCACGGCTAAGGATCTACTCAGGCTCGCAGGGCTTCAAGGATCAGCTCAGACTCTGGGGTCAATTTCGACGTCGAGCACCTGGTGGTCGGGGCGGAGGTACCGGACATGCTGGATACTAGCACCCGCTGCTGCTTCAGGAAGGCGGTGATCCTGCACTCCAAGGACGCCATCCTGAACATCAGTTCCGGAGGCTCCGCAGCATTCGGCTCGGGCACTGATGTACTCGGGCCCGAAGCCGGTTGCCCCAGAGGGAAGTCCTCGACTAGGATAGGATAAACTTGCCAAGGCCAGTCCATGACTGGGTCCTTCCGGGGAACCTTGCCTGGGCGCTCCTTCTCTGATGCCTCAGGCCGGCGCTCGGGACCTGGCCGTTCTGAACCATACAGAGACACAACCATCGAGGATTTTTTCCTTCTTCTCGGTTCCCTCGAGGGAGACCCCCTTTCTGAGGTCTCTCGATGATGCTCGGGGTCGGAGTGCTCCTCCCGAGGAGTGAAGGCCTCAGACGAGGTCCTAGCTCTCGGAGGCATGGGGGAATCAGGAAAAAAATTTTCATGCTGCTGCTGGCGGCTTCTCAAGGCCTTCAAGGACATCTTTTTGCACAAGCCACAGACTGCCAGGTCATGGTCCGGGCCAAGGCACCGGAGGCAGCAGTCATGCATATCAGTGAGGGACATAATCTTCCTGCACCTATTGCACTTTTTGAACCCACTGGTAGCCATGGGGGGAAAAAGGTCCCCAGCAAGGTCGAAGACCCTTCGGGCTGCCAGCGAGAAAAAAAAAAAAAAACGAGGGTGGAGACACCCAAAAAGAAAAAACAAAAAAAGAAGCGGGCCAACCTGATACCGAGGTCGGGCAGGAAAGGTACCGGTGCTAGACCGGAAAAAACAGCCAAAAGGCAAGAAGAAAATTAAATTTTTTCCGGGAAAGAGACAGACTATGTCTGATGGGCTCCGCGGAATAAAGGAGACTGAGCAAGATGGCTCCTTTGGGCGGGAAGGGGATCACGCATGCGTGGTGGCAACTCTCAAAAGCTTTCTTTGAAAGCTGGGGATTTGCTCCGCGCGGGCTCCATCGGCGTTGACGTCACCCATATGCGAGGGCTGACTTCCTGTTTGTTGCTGGAGAAAAGCCTTAGAAGGTTTCCTGCTGCCCACGATGATAAAGTCTACCTGAGGTTTAGAGGAATCCAAAGGCTGTTGCACTTGAGAATCTGAGAGCTATAGAGCCTCCATAATCTGAACGAGAGCAGGAAACTCTTCCTTACAGAAAAAACAGATATCCTGACAGTCTTCTTGAGGCTCCTGGTCGTCTTCCAATGGCGAGAGCTCGCATTCTTCCTGGCTGGACTCAGAAGTTCATCTGAAGAACCATCACTGTCTTCCCCTCCAGGGCACCAGTCCCCTGGAGAAGGTATCCTTGGCCAGATCTAAAGAAGCTCCAGCTAAACTTCGGCGGACATGCTTTCTAGACGGTGGATCAGCAGCGGTCAGAAGTTCCCCAGAATAGCTGCATAAACTTGAGATCAGAGCCATCAGCTGAAGTCTGCATAGGCTGAATAAAGAGTTGTAGAGGCAACAAAACCGGAGGAAGGGCATCTTGAGATCTACAGTAGCATCACCTGCGGTAATCCAGAGGGAGCTAAAACAAGAGATGTGGAAGGGCTACCGGAACCAGAGCCTGCAGATACAGAAGGACCCCCCCTTGATCAGAACCACAGGTAGTTAGTTACCTGTCAAAGTCTCACATTTCTTCCCACAGCCCAAGCAGTGCTGTAGGGAAGACGACATTTTTAAACAAGGATAAAAGAAAAAGGTCACAGGAAGAGCTGGGGAGCCAAAAATCAAAAGACTCTGAATAAAAAATGTCAGCCACAGCACAAAAATGATGGCAGGAAACAACAAAACAGAGCCGAGAAGCGGTCGCCGACTGACCACGTGAAAAGCAGGAAAAAAGCAACTGCAGAAAATGAAGCACACTGAAAAAAGAAGGGAGGTATATGCAGTCAGAACAAGATACCATCGAAAAACAGATCGGGATGCTGCCTTAAAAGAGAACTGTGAAAGAATAAAACACTCACTGCTCTCAAAGGAGGGAAAACAGATGAAGGAGGAAGGGTCCGGAGAAGAAAAACTGTCCGACAACTTCCTCAGCAATCGGGTCCTTGAATAAGTGGGTTTGTTTTAAACAAACTTTAAGGAGTTAGAAAAATAACAAAAGATGACTGCCAACTTAGCTGAAAGAAGTCTTGCTTGCAAAACAGTCAGAACAGAAGGCTGCAACTGCTCTGTATGAGCAGGAGCACCTCCCTTCAGAGGTGCAATACTGGTCCTCTTGACCAGGAGCCGCTCTGGAAAGTGAAGAAAGGAAAACTGTTGGCAAAGGAGCAGCATCACAGAGTGCACAACTGTCAAAGATAGCTAAACTGACACCAAATCTCTTTACAGAGAATGCCAGGAGCTAGGAGAAATCTATCATCTGCTGAAACAGAGAAAAAACTGAAGCTCCCCCTGAGGGATGGGTTTTTCTACCAAGGGTGATCTCACAAAGCTTCGGGACTTTTTCTCTGTCTCACCATCTGCTGACAGGGGGACAAAACCCACTAGTCTGGACTGATCTAGCAGGATATATTTGGAAATGCAATTTCTGTCATTTTATAGTTTAAAATAAGCCTGCTCTAGTGATGTATATTAGTACAAAAACATTGATTTATTTTTATTTATTCTCTTATATACCGCGCTATTCTGCAGGATAGCTGCCAACTACGACCATCATGTTTCAAATAGATAAAATTAAATTATCGTTTATTAAAATTGTATATACCGCTTTTGGTGTTAGCATTCAGAGCAGTTTAAGTTCTCTAGCAGAAAGTCAAAGGCCCTGAGGGGGCTGAGGTTGCTGGGCTGGAGCAGGCCTTGCAGCCTTTGCTTTGCTCTGTTTGGAGGATTGCTGACGTTTGGAAGGGAACTGAGCTGCAGAAGATTCCCGCTGACTATAAGCAAGATAGAATCTTCCCTTTTTAGAAAAAGGTGTTTTCTTGAACAACCCTTTCTTAGCAGGAGCAGCTGTGGATTTGGATAGTCTATCCAAAGCAGAATTTTCAGCATCCATCTGATTGGCCTTTGCTTGCCAATCCTTACCAAACAGGTTCTCACCTGTACAAGGGATATTTCCCAATTCATCTTGAACCCAGATCTCCAAATCAGATGCTTGAAGCCAAGCAATCCTATGTGCACCTATGGCAATAGCTGAGGCTCTGCTTACGCATTCAAAGGAGTCGAAAGCTGCACAGTTGGAGAATTTGGAGATATCCTGGGCATGATTGAGCCCAGTGAGAAATTCTTGCCTTTTATCTTCAGACATAAAAGGACTTAAAGTCTGCAAATGGTCAGTGACTTCTTTTAAGAACATTCCCATGTAGAGACTAAGAATTAATTCTCACAGCAAGCATGGAAGCTTGGAAGACACTTCTTCCAAAAGCATCCAGGATTCTACATTCACGTCCTGGAGGATTAGAGGCATGTCTTTTGGCACTTCTAATATTTCTCATTGCAGACTCAACCACAATAGAGTGGTGAGGAAGTTGAGTTTTATGGAAACCAGGACAAGGAGGGACAAGATACATGGTATCCAACCTGCGAGAATGAGGAGAGGTGGTTAGAGGTGCTTCCCACATCCTTAACATGAGATCATACAGAATCTCATGAATAGGTAAGGTAGCTGCCTCCTTAGGAGTTTTAGGATATTGTAAAATATCTAACTCCTTGGCTCTGGGCTCTGACTCTGGGGGCCACTGTAATAGGGAGGCCCCGAGCCACCTCTCTGATAAAGTCTTGAAAAGACAAGTCCTCTGGAGGAGACATTCTTCGTTTAGGAGAGGACTCCTCCTGTGGAAGAAGCATCACTGCATCGACAGACTCTTCAGAATCCTCAGAGTCATCGAAGTATCGTCTGTCCGGATGCTCTTGCAAAGCCTGATACCCGTACCAACTGGAATCGGTATCGGGAATAACTGGTACTGGGGTATCGGTACCGGAGGGCTTCAGAGGACAGAGTACTGGCATAGCGGACACCGATGCCGATGTCGATGCCACCGGTACCGGGATCGGTACCACTGGCAATGCTAGAGCCGGTACCGGCAGAGTAGTCTGTTGTGGTACCACGGGCGTCGATGCAACAAGGAAAGCCGCCAGACTGCTTTCTATGGACAGAGTCCTCTGATCCATCGACGCCGCCAATGCCTGGAAATCGGTACCGGTGGAAGCCACCAGTACCCCAGAGCATGGCACCAAGAGATCTGTCGAGGCCACGCCATCGAGATCATCCTGGAACCCCGATGATGATGCTTTAGAGACCGAAGCCTCCCGCCGGGGTAATTTTGCCGGTGCAGAATCCGAAGGCAAGGCCAGAGACATCTCGATGCTTAGAAGGAGATCTACCCTTCGAGGACTGGCTGGATTTATGTTTAGTTACCTGAGATCCATGTGAGGAAGAAGCAGCCCTGGAAGACGTCGATGCCACCGAAGCCGCATCAGAGGGAAACAGGGTACTGAGCTTGGCAGCTCAGTTCTGCCAACCTCTTTTAGACATCATGGAACAGGACACACAATCTGTTATGGAATGGTCAGGACCTAAACATTTTAGACACCAGTCATGGGTGTCGGTGACGGAAATAGTACCGCCACATTTTGTGCACTTTTTAAATCCTGAGGCAGACTTTTCCATATTTAAGGGAAAAATGTTTTGGGCCTAAGGTCCAAAACTCAAGTGCACCTGAAGAAAAAGAACGGAAAAAAGGTTTTTGTTTTTGTTTTTTACACAAGAAGAAAAGAACAAAGACCGGCGGTACCGGTACAGCGTCGAAGAAGGCAGACGCGACAGAAAAGAAATAAAGAAAAAATTAGGAAATTCTTCTGCGGTGACAAGAACACGGCCTGCTGGCTCCGCGGAAAAAGAAGAACTGAGGAGAGACAGTTGGGAAAGGCGGGAAGACAGCACGCAGGCGCTGTGGGTTGCTCCCAAAAGCTTTCTGATTGGACGCTGGGGAGCGTTCCCTCGCAGGCTCCATCGGTACCAACGTACCCATATGTGAAAACTCATTCCTGCTTGTTCCTGGAGATCACATATATAATTAAAAGAAAATAAGAGAACATTATTTACAAATAAGAGTAGACGATAAAAGTTGTAAATTACAAATAAAGATAACACATTGGAATAGTCATCCATAACACATTACGCTCGTAATTAGGGAGGCAGCCAATAGTCATATCAAGTGACTCCCACTTCCTCCAAGCTGAACACTTTAAACAAATGTTTTCAAAACTATGTTTTCAGGTAGGTTTTGAAGGAGCGCAGGGAGGTGCTTCAGCATTAGAAGTAAATTTGTGAGGCTTAGATCATACTCCACATACCCTGGCTTAGAAGTGAGGTTCTGGACTGCCATAGTATGCGCAAACCTAACCGATTTGAAAAAACTGTCCCTCGAAAACTCTTATACTTTCATACCACGTATATTTATATAATCAAGCATGCAAGTAAGCTGCAAGCTCATTGATACATGACGGATTGCCATTTTGAGGAAAATAAAAATAAGAAAACAGGCAAAGAGGGATATATTTGAAGCTATGTTTGGATCAGATAAGTGAAATGTTTTGAAATTTTCCTATGCCATGCTCCATTAAAATGGCAAATATATGGCAGCTTTGAATTAAGAGTCCAACATATCTTATGACAATTGAGCACTAAATTTATGCAGAGTATGTGATTGCCACTTTGAGGATCTCATAACCAGCACTGGGCCCCAGGCCTTCCAGAAGGGGAGCCAAAGATGCAGAAAACGTCAGGCTACTGCCATCCTAATCACACAGGGAGCATAAGGAACCCAATGCAGAGCTGAGTCTACATGTGCCACACAAGGGGCACAGCACCAGGCACATGTCATGCTTGTAAAGCTCCAAGAAAAAAGAAAAAAATCATTAAGAAGAAACAGCAAAGGACTGCTAAAAAGAAACTACCCCAAAAAAGGCACCACAGCAGTGAAAAGGAAGTCCTGAAAAGGCAATCCCAGCTCCTGAAGACCAATTTGGGAAACATGATCTGATCTTCTGCAAAACGCCCACACAGGCCCAGGAGGGCGGCCCCAGTGTCAAGGAACACAATCTAACCTTTTTTTTTTTAATTTAATCTGCTTTATTCAAGCATAAAGACGGCTAAATACAGCTCAATATAAATAAATGGGCTTATAAAGGAATTAGAAAATAAAATAGCAAAACAAAATGCTTGCATGCATATAGGGGATAGCAAAAGAGAAGGGGGGGAATGGGTCCAACTTTTCAATCCCAGAGGGGTCCTCCAGCTCCTCTTTGGCCCACGAGTGCTGAAAACCATGGAAAACAGTTCTGGGTAGCTGTCGGCTTCAGAAGACAAGGGTATAGCCCGGCTCCTATCAACAGTGGAGTGGAGGAGTGGCCTAGTGGTTGGGGCAAGGTACTTCAGACCGGAAGGTCAGGGGTTCAAATCCCACTAGAGGACAGCAACCATGGGCCGGAAGGACTGGGTTTCTAGTCCCACAGGTGCTCCTTGTGGTCTTGGGCAAGCCCATGTTCCCTGTAAAATAGTTATCTCCAAGTTATAATGCCCTGTTCAATGTAATTTCAGTTTGTTCAATATGCAGAATAGCGCGGTATATAAGAGAATGTAAATAAATAAACAGTGGCCCTTACTGGACACAATCACAGTGACCACAATGTCATAGTGTGGGGGGGATCAGAAGAGTTAGGTCCTATCTACACTGCTGCACTAATTTACACAACTTGCACCTTCTGGAGACAGAAAATACTGGCTTCTCTCAGTGGCACTCCACCTATTCCTTCTGATGACATCACTGAAAGATGCCAAAGTCTGCCTCTACCTGCTGGCAAGGGAGCATAACTTATTCGCCTGGACTACTCTAGCAGGATAAGGAATTGGGATTAGTGAATAGCATCCATATAGGTCAGTCTTTTCAACCAGTCCTAAAGAAACGTTAGACAAGAGACACCAAAATAAATGAGTTCACAGGCTGTACTGCATCATGTTAAGAATACTTAAACAGTCTTGCAATCTGATTTGCCAAATCTTGTGATCCTTAGTATACACATACTCACACATGTTTAGCTCCAGAGTTCATCTTTAGATCATGTTTTATCAGTCGGATAATGCACTTCAGGTCATTCGCTGTGCACCTAGACACATTGAGAGAGATGTCACCAAACTATATATATGCACATGTCCAAAGAACTGCTTTGTCCTAGCATCGATCAGCTGTGAATTGCAATATTCAGCTCTATATAATGAATATAGAAATCAACATAAGTACAAAAGAGGAGATTGCCATAAATTGTGCTGCTACTTATGGACAATAAAACCTAACCAGAGAATGCCGTAAGCACATTTTTAAAATCCACCTTTTTAAAAATAATTAACATTATTAATTGATAACAGTACTGCCAGAGGAGAAAATATGCTTCTCATGTTGCTATAGAATGAACATAATATATGCCATACTGAGTCAGACCAGGGATCCATCAAGCCCAGTATTCTGTTTCCAACAGTGGCCAATGCAAGTCACAAGTATCTGTCAGGTTCCCAAAAGATACAGGTTCTATGTTGCTTGTTCCTGGTCCTCTTTCATAATGGTTTATAAACTTTTACTCCAGCAACTCGTCCAAAGCTCTTTTAAATCCAGCTACGTTAACAGTTTTTACTACATTCTCTGGTAATAAATTCCAGAGTTTGATTACGTGTTGAGTGAAAAAGTATTTTCTCCGGTGCTACATTGTAGCTTCATTGCATGTTCCCGTCTTTCTACTTTTTGAAGGAGTAAACAACCAATCTCCATTTACCTTTTCCACTCCATTCATTATTTTATAGACCTCTATCATATTTCCCCCTCAGCCATCTCTTTTCCATGTTTATTTATTTATTTATTTAAAACTTTCTTATATACCGCCTCTTCCAGCGATCAAAGGCGGTTTACATATAACAATTGTAACCAGAACAGGTTTTACATGGAACAGATTTTAAATTATTTACAAACAACTTTTAAATCAACAGTTTTTCTGAGTAACTATATTATTAATTGTAAACAACTATATACAGGAGTAGTAGAGTAGGTGGCATTGGTAGACATTTGTTGGATTTAATCATCAGTAGGGTTTCATTTAGACTTTTCTGATGTGTTTACGATGTAAACGTCTGCATTTAAGGTGGGTTTGAGAGGTATATTGTGTTTGTGAAGTGTTCTGTGAATAAGTGGGTTTTAAGTTCTCTCCTGAAGAGATGGAGGTCTTTTATCATTCTAAGATTTAAAGGTAGTTTGTTCCAGAGGGCGGGGGCAGCATATGAGAAGGCTCTAGAGCTCGTAGTTTTTTTTTGTTTTACGGATAGTATTTTGTATGCCTAACGAGTATGTTGCGTTTTGTCTTCTAGTTCTGTGTTCTGGTGGGGCTTGCAAGAGGGTGGTTAGATGTGATGGTGAGATGTCATTGATGAGTTTAAATGTGGTTATGATTATTTTGTATGTTATTCTGCTATTTATGGGGAGCCAGTGCAGTTCAAATAGGATGGGAGTTATGTGGTCTGTCAGGCGAGCTTTTGTTGTTACGCGAGCGCAGATATTTTGGGCTCTTTGGAGGAGGTTAGTGTTTGCTAGTGGTAGACCATTTAGGAGACTATTACAATAGTCAAAGTGAGGAGTGATGAGTGTACTGATGAGCAAGCAGTTTCCCGCTCCTGCACTCCAGCCCTATCCGGGCTGTGGGAGGTCCCAGCGCAGCGTTAAAAAGCGCTGCCGACAGAAAAGCAGCCCTTCTCATCTTCTGCGGCCATTTCGGAGGCTCCCCAGTCGGGGTTGAGCACAAGGAGCAAGCAGTTTCCCGCTCCTGCACTCCAGCCCTATCCGGGCTGTGGGAGGTCCCAGCGCAGCGTTAAAAAGCGCTGCCGACAGAAAAGCAGCCCTTCTCATCTTCTGCGGCCATTTCGGAGGCTCCCCAGTCAGGGTTGAGCACAAGGAGCAAGCAGTTTCCCGCTCCTGCACTCCAGCCCTATCCGGGCTGTGGGAGGTCCCAGCGCAGCGTTAAAAAGCGCTGCCGACAGAAAAGCAGCCCTTCTCATCTTCTGCGGCCATTTCGGAGGCTCCCCAGTCGGGGTTGAGCACAAGGAGCAAGCAGTTTCCCGCTCCTGCACTCCAGCCCTATCCGGGCTGTGGGAGGTCCCAGCGCAGCGTTAAAAAGCGCTGCCGACAGGCGTGCCCGCGCCTTGCGGGCCCGCGCCTGAGGGCCGCGCAAGAGGGCCCTTTGGCACGGCCCTTAGGCTAAGGCTCTGAGAGTCTCCCAGATTGCTAACGAAACAACGACGAAAGACACATCGCGGCGTCCAACACCTACGTCCAAGTACTGCTGAGCTCCCCTTAGGTCGAGTTCGCATACTACATCTCCAAGGACTCCTACTAACAGCAAGTATACCTTCACCAATGGCTACTTAACTGACACTGTTACAAAGCACTGTTACAAAACTGACACTGTCACAGACTAATTGACTCGATATACCATCAGTGTAAGCAGTTTTACCTCAATTCATAACTGTTGCCAATGCCAGTAACGTTACTATTGTTAGTACCGGTACTTAATTTGATACTGTTGTCAGTAACGGTAATTATATCTAACTATAGAAGTAAGTAGCTTTTCATTTCACTACTGTTGCCAGTAGCTGTTGTCAGTACAGGTAATTACAGTTCCAAGCAGTTTTAACACAATCCACTACTGTAGAAGGTTCCAATCTTATTTTCCAATGTTATTAGTGGTTCTATGTATAATTACTGTTGTCAGTAGCCAATATTAGATATATTATACCTAAATACTGTTGAATACAACACTACTGTTATATTACTATCATATTACCTTCTCAGCTTCACAATTAGTCTCTGTAATCAATCTCAATCACACATACTATTACTAAGGCTAGTCCGTCTAAACTGAGTTATTACTATCAGTAAAACCCTTTTTGCTACAAATAATATCTCTTACTACATTACATCACTCTATACTTACAATTGACAATACACTAGCCCTCGCCACTCTAGACAAAATGCCTTTAATCAGCTTCTCCAAAACCAGATTGTCAATAATTTGCTTCACTATATCTATACTAACTATCATTGCCAACAGCCTAAATAACTATAACATTAAAAATATACCAATCATACACAGCCCAAGAAGATACAACCCCTCAGAATGGCAACCTTACCAAGAACACCATCCCAAGGTGAACCACAGTAGATTAATCCATGTAAAATACACAGCTCACACTCAGACTAAAAACCTTAACCCATGTATAAGTACTGACTACTTATCAATAACCCTAATAAACGCCAGATCAATGAAAAATAAGCTGCCCATTTTCACAGATATATTAGAAAGCAATACCCCAGACGTTTTATGTGTAACAGAGACATGGTTAACAGAATCAGATAACGTCTACATAAACCAACTAAGCAACAATAACTACGACACCTTTTACACACATAGAACCCACAAAAAAGGTGGTGGTGTGCTAATAATGTCAAAAAAAGAACTCAAAGCCAAACAATTACAATCCAAACTACCCACAAACATCGATACACTTATTATTAAAACTGGCTCAATAAATATCTGTCTTATTTATAGACCCCCAGACCAATCAGCAGAAGGCCTTGACCCTCTAATCAATTACCTAAGCTCCTCCACTGACCAGAATCCAACAATAATGCTCGGGGATTTTAACCTCCCCTCCCTAGCAGCATCAAATGCCTCCCTCTTTCTAGATGCCACTACAGACATGGATTTTCACCAAATAATAACCAACAGCACACACAGTAAGGGTAATACACTCGACCTGGTCCTGCTGCCAGATGTACTCTACAAAACCTATAACTCTAACTCCCTCAAATGCACCCCAACCCCGTGGTCTGACCATCACCTCATCAACTTCAATATCGCAATTAACAACACGACAGTAAGACGAACACAAACATCCACACTAACCCACAGATTTAAAAAATATAATGAACAAGAATTTCTAGACCTAATAATCCCCAAACTATCGAACACACCCCAGGACCTTGACACAGCAGTCACAAGCTGGCACGAAATCATTCACAATGCAGCTGCCAACAAACAGGTGACCAAGAAGAACACCCGTACTAAAGCTACCCAAGCTCCTTGGTATAATAACACATTACACCTACTAAAAAGAAATCTAAGGAAAGCTGAATGCAAATGGAGGAAAAATAAAAACACCATTAATAAGGACTCATACATCACTCTCCTTAATTCATATAAACACGCAACTAACAATGCTAAGAAAAACTACCATACCTCTATAATAAACAATGCGATAAACAAACCTAGAGAACTATTCTCAATAGCCCAAAAGCTAACAAACAACAACCACCTCTCCAGCAATGATACCATAGAAATCTCACCACAGGAAATGGCAAACTATTACATAGACAAAATTACGTCCCACCCCCAGTTACCAAGTCCTAAACAACCGACTCAAATACAACATAATGAGGAATGGACGGACTTCCAACCTCTAAATACTGTATCACTTAAGAACATTATAACAAATCTTAACACAACAACCTCACTACTTGACCCATGCCCAGTAAATTGGATAAAAAACTCAATATCTATACTATCCCAATTCATACTCCCCATAATAAATCTCTCACTAAAAAATGGGTACTTACCCCCATCACTAAAGCATGCCCAAATCCGCCCTATCTTAAAAAACTCCGCTCTTGACAAATTATCACCTAAGTCCTACAGACCCATATCAAGTATCCCATTTTTGGCTAAACTGATCGAAAAAGCAGTTCAAATCCAGACACAAGAATACATCGACAGCTCAGCCCCCCTTGACAATCAGCAGTATGGATTCCGCCCCCGACATGGGGTGGAGACACTGCTAACAGTTCTAATTGATACGCTCGTAAGAGGCATTGATAATTCAAAACAGGCATTCCTACTCATTTTCATTGACATATCGGCAGCTTTTGATAGTGTTCACCATACAACGATGATAAGCAAATTGCGACAAGTAGGAATAACATCCACTGTTCTAAAATGGTTCTCCTCATACTTAAGCAACCGAACCCAAACAGTCCGCATCGGTAACCTTACATCAAAAACATACAATCAGGAACTAGGCCTCCCCCAAGGCTCTGCCCTGTCAGCGCTTCTATTTAATATATACATAAAACACATTTGCCAAATATTCAAAAAACACAAAGTATTATATCACATTTACGCAGACGACATAATGTTATATGTACCTTTCACAATACCAAACATCCCTACATTACTTATCAATACATGCCTCAGCGAAATAAACAATTGGCTAAATGAAAATAACTTATACATTAACCATGCAAAAACGGAAGCCCTAATAGTAACCAAAAACACATCATTCACCCCACCACCACAGATCTCACTGCAAAACAATGATATCACAATAAAAACTGAAATACGGTACCTAGGAGTAATACTAGACAAACACCTCAGTATGGACCCACAGATAAGAAATATAACAAAGAAAGTTTATTACAAACTTAAAATATTAAAGCAACTCCGCCCCCTACTGCACCTACAGGATTTCCAACGCATAATACAAGCTATCATAACACCCCACTTTGACTTTGCAAACTTAACCTTACTAGGCGTAACAAATCAAAACTTAAAAAGACTACAACTAGCACAAAATGCAGCAGCCAAGACAATCATAAAAACAGTTCCCTTCCAACATATTACACCTATCTTAGAGTCCCTACACTGGCTCCCAATCCAATGCCGCATACAGTATAAAACTCTGTTAACCACATACAAGGCCCTAAATAACACAGCACCCTGTACATTAAATAACCTAATCATCAAGGAACCCAGTCATAACCTACAAAGACGAGACCAATTAAATAAGTTAATAACACCAAAAGAATTTATAAGAGCCAAAAAATCAACGAACAAGAAAGCTTTCTCCCATGCTGCCCCCATACTGTGGAACAACATCCCAGCGGAATTAAGATCATCACCCCAAATCACGGAGTTTAGGAAAAAACTCAAAACATACTTATTCTCAACACATTATGCATCCGTATCAAACTCTCAAATACAACAAGAAAAGGGATAGCCGCACCAGCAATAAGTGACCCTCGAACTGGAATATGTACTAAAACCTTGTAAGATATCCAGAGATTTCTAATTAAAATTGTATTATAGTTCCAAACATGTTCACTGTATATAGTTCTCAATTCTACCAATCTGTTACTGTTAGATTTGAGCCCATTACTGTTTACACTGTTATATGTAAAAACAGCATTGATGTTTACTGCCGTTCCTTGTAAAACAGCCTTGCTTGTTCATTGTTGTTCACTGTAAACCGCAACTGATCTATGGAAGTTGCGGTATATAAAAACCTGCTAATTAAATTAAATTAAATTAAATTAAAATGACCGATCTGAAATCATGGGAGTCTAGGAGTGGTCTTAAGTGTTGTATGGTTTTTAGCTTGAAGAATATTGTCTTAACTGTTTGCTTTATGTGAGGGATCATACTGAGGGTATGGTCTAGTATTATTCCTAGGTATTTCACCTCTTTCTTGATTGGGATTGTTGTGTTGTTTATTGTGATGGTTTCAGGGAAGGTTGTGTTTGGTTTTCTTGCGACAAACATTGCTTCCGTTTTTTTCAAATTGATTTTGAGGTGGTTATTCTCAAGCCAGGAGTCTGTTTCTTTGATACAATCAGACATATTCTGGTATGTGGGGTTGTTTGTGTTAATTGGGAGGGTGAGCATGATGTCGTCAGCGTAAATATAATGGTTAACTTTGTATTTTTTGAATATATTTGTGATAGGTTGGAGGTAAATGTTGAAAAGGAGGGCTGAGAGAGCGGAGCCTTGAGGTATGCCTTGGCCTTGTGTGAAGGGTTCTGATGTGTTTTGGCCTAGTTGAATGTGTATTACTCGGTGGGTTATATATGAGATGAACCATTGGAGCATTGTCCCGCTGATTCCCAGATCTTGGAGTCTGTTAATTAATGTATTGTGGTTGACACTGTCAAAAGCGGCTGATATATCTATGAAAATGAGGAGGAATCCTTGGTTGTTATCATCTGTGCCTCTAATGAGGTGGTCCAACAGTGTTATTAGTAGGGTTTCTACCCCGTGAGATGGGCGGAATCCAAATTGGTGGGAGTCAAGGGGGGCATGAGAGTCAATATGGTCTTGGAGTTGGAGTTGTATGATTTTTTCAATTATTTTAGCTACGAATGGTATGCTGGCTATGGGCCTATATGAGTTTGGGTCCTTTGGGTCTAATTTGTTGTTTTTTAAGATGGGTCGTATGGAGGTGAGTTTTAGAGGATCTGGCATTAAGCCTTGAGCTAGGGATTGATTCACTATCGGTTGGATATGTACAGCGAGTTCAGTTTTTGAGGCTTTTATCCATGAAACTGGGCATGGGTCAAGGGGGGAAGTTGTAGTGTTGATCATTGTTATGACATTGAGGAGGTGCCTTTGGTCGATTTCGTGAAAGGTTGTCCATTTATTTGGTTGTTTTGGGTCTGAGTGCAGTGTTATAGTTTGGATGTTAGATCTATTTTTTAGCTTCTCAGCAAAGTGTGTGGCTAAGGTTTGTACATTTATGTCTAGGTGATCTTGAAGCCCTAACCTTTTAAGCCTTTCCTTGTAGGGATATCCTTCGATCCCTTTACCATTTTGGTCACTCTTCTCTATACCTTTTTTAATTCTGCTAAATCCTTTTTAAGATATGGTGACCAGAATTGCACACAATATTCAAGGTGCAGTCGCACCATAGAGCGATACAGAGCCATTATAATATCCTCTGTTTGGTTTTCCATTCCTCTCCTTATGATTCCTAGCATTCTATTTGTTTTGTTGGCTGCGGCTGCACACTGGACAGAGGGTTTCAATGTATTATCCACGATGATGTCCAGAACCTTTTCTTCATGGTAATTCTTAATGTGGAACCTTGCATCATGTAACCATAGTTTGGGTTGTTCTTCCATAAGTGCATAAATTTCCACAGTCACGGCTGCCGCAGCTGAGAAGAAAATGGCTCATCAGTGTCAGGGCCATCAGCTGGGACTTTCCTAAGAGAAAGCGTATTGCTGGAACTGGCACCAGGTAGTGTGGCACCAACAGGGTTGAAGAGCTCATGTTAGGCAGGAAATGCCACTATTTTCACTTCTTCAGAGCAGGCAGTTGGCCTATTGGAGGGCCTTGGGTTTAGAGCCTGATCTGTGGATTCGCCTTTAAAAAGCAAAGCTAAAGAAAAAGCACTTCCTGAATTTATTTTATTTATTTAGCAAGATTTATTTATTTAACCAGTTTTCTAGTTAAATCTATCCTTCAATCAAAGCGGTTTACTTATGTAATCACTACAAACAGGTACTGGATACATTCCCTTGTCCCCAAAGGGCTCACAGTCTATGTGTACCTGAGGCAACAGAGGATTAAGTGGTTTGCCCAAGGGCACAAGGAGGCCTGGAGGACTAGAAACCCCAGTCCCTCCGGTCTGAGATTGCTGTCCCCAGATGGGAATTGAACGCCCGGCCCTCCGGCCTAACCACTAGGCCACTCCTCCCTATATCACTAGAAGGAACTGCTTCAGCCTCTGAGATTCCTTTCTCAGCTATTTTTGTTTGTTAAGACACCAGGCATTTTGTTTGAAGAGTGGCATGGTGGAGAGTCCAGTGCAGCATTGGGCCAGTATGTCCATGGGTGCTAATCTACTTGAGAGACACCCCTCCCTCCTCCAGTGCTGAGGATCTTGAGTCCCGCCAGAGGATATGGTTTAAGTAGCTTCAGTGTAGTTACTGTGGTCTTCTAGTTCTAAGTGCCTATCTCATCTATCTATAGATAAAGAAAAGTTGTTTACTTCACTATTTTCTCATTCCACAAAGAACACTCAAGGTGGGTTACAAAATACTCATATCATCATATGTAGAAAAAGCAAAATCGAATTACCAACCTCTTATCATACACCACCCCTGCCACTATCCTTAACTAAAGAACTATTAGGCCAATTTTGAAACTAGCCAATATTTAAACTGCATAATGGGGGAAAGCAAACAGTAGCCCAAAAGCACATGATTCAGAAGATCCTTGAAGGCTCCTAGCAAAAGAGGAAAGTTAGGGGATCCTGAGAGATAGGATCCAATAAAGATAAAAGTAACCCAGATGCCCCCTTAAGTAAAGAGCTGAAAGATTCCAAATTACAACTATCGACTGATAACCATATTACCATGAATAAAATACAACCTCTAAAATGCCTGCATACAATTGCTAGAAGTCTGAAAAATAAGACAGAAAAGCTAGAATATAAAACACTAAATGAAAGGTTAGATACGATTGGCATCTCAGAGACCTGGTGAAAGGAGGACAACCAATGGGACACTGATACCTGGGTACAAACTATATCACAATGATATCATATTGGTGGAGGGGTTGCACTCTATGTTAGAGAGGGCATTGAGTCACATAGGATTAGTTTTGCAGGAAATAAAATACACTATGGAAGCTCTATGGCTATAAATCTCATGTAAAAAGGGGAAGGCGATGGCAGTGGGGGTGTACTATCGATCGTCTGGCCAGAATGAACAAATGGATGATGAAATGCTCAAAGAAATCAGGGAAGCTAACAAAAGTTACCAAACGGTAATAATAATGGATGATTTCAATTACCCCAGTATTTATTTATTTAACAGCTCTTATATACCGCTCTATTTGATATCAGTGCGGTTTACATTAAACAAAATACACTCAGATTTAGAGAACTTGTCCAAGTTACAGGTAACAGGGGAATAAAACAAGGATTAACTGGGAATAGCATATAAATAATTAAATAAAACCAATTACATCAGACTAGAGATCTTGAGTGGGTATAGAGACAAGTCATAAATAACATTTAACAGCAGGTATATACAGTGAAATATCACAAGGTGGAACGGTCTAACATCATCATTTAACTATTATTGCTGAGTTGAGATAATGGGATGAGAGGGGGGGAAATATTGATGTAAGAGAAGTGTTGTAAAAAAAGGTGGGTTTTTAAAGCTTTTCTAAATTGCGATATATCTTTTATTAATCTGATGTTTAAAGGAAGCTTATTCCAGCACCTTGGAGCAAAGGATGAAAATGATCTGTTAATGGTAGTTTGAGTACATTTTACTAATTCATTTGGAATCACTAGAGTATTTTCAGTTGTAGATCTTCTTGATCTGTTGTTTTGGGTATGAATGAGTAGATCAGAGATTGAAGGAGGTGAAATATTATGGAACGCTTTGAAGGTCATAAGAAGTGTTTTATAAGATAATCTACAAATTATTGGGAGCCAGTGAAGCTCCATTAGAATGGGAGTTATGCGTTGTCTCCTTGTAATTCCACATAGTGATCTAGCTGCTGCATTCATAGCAAGCTGTAATGGATTAAGCGTAGATTTAGGTAGGCCTTGCAGGATAATATTCGCATAGTCAAAATGTGGGGTGACTAGCGCTTGGAATGTTGTGCGGAAATCATCAGGGTCTAACATGGGTTTTAGGTGTCATAGAGTATTAATCTTGTGATAAATGGATTTTACTGTGGACTTTATATGCTCATTAAATTCAAGTCGCTGGTCGAGAATGACACCTAAGTATCGAATGGTGGATTTAATAGGTATATCAGCGTCTCGTACTCTTAATGAAGATGGTGAAGAGAAGTCATTGTTTCTTGTAATAAGGACTTCAGTTTTTTTAAAATTTATTCGAAGGTTCTGAGTGAGCAGCCAATCAGTTATTGAATTGAAACAGTTAATTAAAACTGTATAATCAGGGCTAATCACATTAATAGGTGTGAACAACAGCACATCATCAGCATAGATAAGACAAGATATACCAAAGGTACGGGCAATATTACAGAGTGGTTGCATATAGATGTTAAAAAGCAATGCTGATAGTGAGGAACCCTGTGGAACACCTTGTTTCTGTTGGAATGGATAAGATGTACTGTTATCAATTCGAACTTGTTGCCATCGGTCTTCTAGGTAAGGACTTGCACCAGTCCCATGCAATTCCTTGTATTCCCTTCTCATGGAGGCGGACTAGAAGTTGTTCACGATTAACTGAATCAAATGCTGCTGCAATATCTAGGAAGACCAATGCAACTCCGGTCTTGATATTATCTACAGCAATGATAAGAGAATTCATTAAAGAGGCAGGAAGAGTCTCAACTCCATGTGCTTCCCTAAAACCATGTTGGCTTGAGTCTAAAGGGGCTTCAGTATCGATATGTTGTTGGATCTGTCTCAAGGTCACCTTTTCTAGAATTTTAGCTAATAGGGGAATACTAGAAATTGGACGATAGGAGTCCTCCTTCTTTGGGTCAAGTTTTCTATTTTTCAGCAATGGTCGAATTGATGTCTGCTTGAGGACTGCTGGGAAAACACCGGTGGTGAATGATTTGTCTGCTATAGATGCTATGTATGAGCTAAGCTCTACTTTCAAAGCTTTGATCCAATGAGCTGGACATTTATTTATTTATTTTATTTATTTATTTATTTAATTGGATTTTTATACCGCCTTATCATACAATCAAAGCGGTTTAACAAAAGAGAAAATTAGTAATAGTGAAAAAATCTGTGATAATATATACATAGTTTGTAAATATATGATTAAATGTCTTGGGAAAAGGTGCACTATATATATTGTGAGCTATTGTACAATGTATATATAAATAATTGCTTTCTTAAAAATTAATTAGTTGATTGCATGACCGTAGTGCTCCGTAAACAAAACTGTTTTCAGTTGTTTTCTAAAGTCTTTGATGTCCTGAGCTGCTCTCAGATCATTAGGTAGGGAGTTCCAGATGGAAGTCGCAGCAAACGAGAAAGCTCTCTCAGAGGTCTCCTTGCGTGTTTTTCTGATGTCATTTGAGGAGCTGATTCTATTTTCAGATACACTTCTCCTAGGTCTGTTGCTAATATCTGACCGGATAAGATACGTCAGACTTTTTGCAGAACATTGTTGCTTTATCTTGAAAATATAAATTACTGTTTTGTATTTAATACGAGATGATATTGGTAACCAATGAAGCTCCTTTAAGATAGGAGTTATATGCTCTTTACTTGATAGACCAAAAATTATACGAGCAGCGGTGTTTTGCGCTAACTGTAAAGGCTTCAGTGAATGCTTAGCTAGACCCAGATATATTGGATTGCAGAAGTCAAGTAATGGTGTAATTAAAGCATGACAAACATTGCGGAAGTGAACAGTTTCCAGAAGCGGCATTAGTCTTCTGATGATTTTCATTCTATAATAAGCGCTTCTAATCGTCTTGTTTATGTGTGATCTGAGATTTAATTCCTTGTCTAGAGTAACTCCAAGATATTTCACTTCTGATTTAATAGGAATAATTGAATTATCTATCTTGATGACAGGTGGATGTGCAAAATTTTGGTTACGAGATACAAATAATGCCTCTGTCTTGCTAAAATTAATTTGCATATTGTTGGTTTTACACCAGGTGGACATTTGTGATAGACAATCTGTGATGCTGGAAAAATCAGGTTTCTCGATGGAGATAGTTGTGAAAATCATAATATCGTCAGCATAAATTGTATACTTTATGCCACTTTTTAATGGAATATTGCAAATTGGCTGCAAATAAATGTTGAAGAGAAGCGAAGAAAGAGCGGAACCTTGTGGCACACCTTGTAATACTCTTATGGGCAGAGAAGTTTTTTGTCCAATCTTTACTTGTAAAAATCTCTCTGTCAGATATGATTGAAACCATTTTAATGTGACCCCTTGTAGACCAATCTCCTCTAATCTATGTAATAACCTATTGTGATCTACAGAATCGAATGCAGCCGAAATGTCTATAAAAATCATTATAATACCCTTTTTAATGTCATCAATGGTACGGAGAACGTAATCAAAAAGATAAATCATTAAGGTTTCAACTCCATGGTTTGGGCGAAAACCATGTTGGTTATCGTCTAAAGGCGCATGAATATCAATGTGTTCTTGGAGTTGAAGTTGCACTGTCTTTTCAATGATTTTCGCTAAAAAGGGTATGCTGGAAATAGGCCGGTAGGCAGCTGGGTTATTCTTGTCTAACGTTGTCTTCTTCGGGATTGGTCTAACAGTTGCAAGCTTTAAGTGCTTTGGTAAATTACCTTGAGAGAGGGAATTATGCACAATGTTTTGTATTATGTGAATAAAATTTGACTTTGTGGACTTTATCCAAGATACAGGACATGGATCGGTTGGAGAAGTGCATGTGTTTATGGAAGAGATAATGTGCGAGAGTTGCTCTTTAGAAGGAAAAGAGAATGTATTCCAGACCCTGAAATTTGAGACCAAATTCAAGTTGAGACTAAATATATCTTTTACCTTAGAGTGGAATTTTTCCTTAATATAATCTGCATACTTCTGCGGTTCAATTTCAGCTTCACCTTCTGTTTTTTGCTCTTTTGTTAAACTCTTTACAATTTCAAAAAGCTCTCTAGGTTTGTTGATGGAGTTATTTATTATATTTGTATGGTATTCTTTCTTTGAGACTTTAATACGTTCGTCGTATAGCTTTAATTCTGAAACCTTATTCCTTCTCCATTTACGCTCTATTCTTCTGAGATCTCTTTTCATCAGACGTATAGCATTAGAATACCATGGCTTGTGATGTAGCTTATTGATCCTTGATTTCCTTGGACTTGTGTCTGTCATTCTAGCTGCATTAGAAATTATGTAATTCCATTTGTTTACTTGTGTCTCTATTTCTACTGAATCGTCAGATAGATGAGGTAAGGTATCCTGTATAAATGTATCTTTGTCAAATTTTTTAAAACGTCTATGATAGCATTTGTCATCTAGTCTTAAATTATTTTTTGTTTGTAATAAAATTTCCATACTAACTATGTAGTGATCTGACCATGGAACTGGGGTAATGGTAGGAATTGAAATTAGACCTCCTAAGGTCAAATCATTTGAGGCAAAGATGAGGTCTGGCGAGTAACCATATATGTGTGTAGGTTTCTTGACTATTTGTGTGAAATTTAGTGAGCCCATTGCTTGAAGAAAGGTCTCGGAGTCTCTGCAGTTAATGGATTTAAGGTTGAAGTCACCTAGCACTATTGTGGGTTTGTACGGGGAAGTGATAGAACAAATAGACTCCAGTGTTGAGGCAAGCTCAGCAGAAGACGCTTTTGGTGCTCTATAATGTAAACTAATTGCCATGTGCTTATTCTCAATGTTAATGGAGTTACATTGTTGCGATTCTAAACTACATTGTATTTTGAATCGTAAATTCTTTTTTGCGATTATAAGGACACCTCCTCCACGTCTGACAGATCTAGAGCAGCTATAAGCAGAGTAAGAATCTGGGACAAGCTGATTGAGAATTACATTATCATACGGATGTAGCCAAGATTCTGTGATGCATAGCACGTCTATTTGTGCTTCATCTATATGATCAACTATAGTTTGGATTTTATTGCATACAGATCTAGCATTAATTAATTCAATGCTAATTAGCTTCTCTGAATTGGATAATGCTTGAATTACATTTGTTTTGACATGAGATCTTTCATTTAGATGCAAATGCCTATCAGAGCTATGATTAATACAAGTGCCATATTGCCGTGGCTGCGGTTTTACGAAAATGTATTTGCATAACACTATCCAAGTGAAAGGGGGTAGCCAACTATAATTGCTTTGGCTATATTGCTGTTGTAGGATTACAGGTAAACCTTGTAAACAGATGAGGTAGAATGGTAAAAACAACATTGCATGTATATAAGAGACGACACTATAAGTCTATACTTGCACTTGGTTGAAAGTTGTTTTTCATGTTCATGCATATAACTTCTTCTTCTTCGCCTAGGGTCCCGCCTAAGGGCCACGCCAAAGGGCCCTCTTGCGAGGCCCTCAGGCGTGGGCACGCCTTTGCTGAGGCAGTTCTAAATCCGTTGTAAAGAGCAGTGATTGGTTGCAGGTTTATTTTCAATCGCAGCTCAAACAAACACACACAGCTGATTCTCTCTCTGATCTCCCCGATCGCTGAAAAGCCCTTGCTGAGGCAGTTCTAAATCCGTTGTAAAGAGCAGTGATTGGTTGCAGGTTTATTTTCAATCGCAGCTCAAACAAACACACACAGCTGATTCTCTCTCTGATCTCCCCGATCGCTGAAAAGCCCTTGCTGAGGCAGTTCTAAATCCATTGTAAAGAGCAGTGATTGGTTGCAGGTTTATTTTCAATCGCAGCTCAAACAAACACACACAGCTGATTCTCTCTCTGATCTCCCCGATCGCTGAAAAGCCCTTGCTGAGGCAGTTCTAAATCCGTTGTAAAGAGCAGTGATTGGTTGCAGGTTTATTTTCAATCGCAGCTCAAACAAACACACACAGCTGATTCTGTCTCTGATCTCATGGATCATTTGGAGCTGTGGTGGTATTAATAGTGGCTAAAATGTCTTCAATGGTACTTGGAGAAGGAGATGTAAATTTGTTTAGTGGAAACCGAATGCTGGGAGGATGAGAGATTTCTTTTGAAAATGATGTAACTTTGATTGCCTTTGATTGAATTTACTGAGTCAGTGTCACGGCAGGACATGCTAGGGACAAAGTTTCTAGATGAAATAAATGACTGCTTCTTGGAACAGCTGGTTCATGAACCAAAAAGCATAGTTACTCACCTCTAACAGGTGATCTCCAGGATTAGCAGGAATTTAGTTTTCACATAAGGGTGACGTCGGGACAAATGGAGCCCATGTGGGAACGCTTCCCAGCGTCCAATAGGAAAGCTTTAGGGAGCATCCAACTGCACCTGTGTAGCTGCCTTCCCACCTCCCCACTTGAACTGAGTTTGTAGCTAAGAGAAAAGGAGAGTAAAAAAAACCCTACAACTCCTAGGGGAGGAAGGTGGGTTAAGACAACATTTCAGCTCTTCCCGGAGATCACTTATTACAGGTGAGTAACTACACTATCTCTAGAAACAAGCAGAAATGACTCCCCAGCTCCCAGAGAAATGACCTCAGAAGCGGTAAAGGTTTCCCTTAGGGCAGGTATCAAGAGTTCATAGATCCTACATAGATGTCTAGTATTGTTAATGTCCAGGACGGAGGGTAGGAGTTGCCTTTAAGCCTGAAAGAGATCCTGGAGAACAGCCTGACCAGAAATGGCATTCCAGCGGGAGTTATTGTCTAAACAGTAATGAGCAGAAAAAGTATGGACAGAAGACCAAATTGCTGCCTTGCAGATTTTCTCAACAGCCACTGTGCATAGATTTGCCATCAATGTGGCTATTGCACAAACATTATGAGCAGTGACATGTCCCTCCAATGAGAGTCCTGCTCTTTCATAAGCAAATGAGATGCAATCTGCTATCCATTTGGAGAGGGTATGTCTGGATACTGGCAAACCCAGGTGACTAGGATCAAAGGCGATAAACAACTGCGAGGATTTACGATGATCTCGAGTCCTCTGGAGATAAAAAGCCAAGGCACGCTTGCAATCAAGCTTATGTAGGGTTGCTTCTGCTCTAGACACATGTGGTCTAGGAAAGAAAACAGGAAGGTAAACTGACTAGTTCAATTGGAAAGGAAACACCACTTTTGGCATGAAACATGGGTGAGTCCCGAGAACGACCTTGTCAAGGTGGAACTGGGTGTAAGGTGGGTCTGCCTGCAGCTCACTGATGCACCTAGATGAAGTGAATGCAATCAGGAAGATGACTTTCCAAAAAAGATATTTTAGTGTGTTTATTTATTTAACATTTCTTCTATACCGCGCTATTATAATCAGTGCGGTGTACATCGAACAAAACATACTACAATGCATACAAGCAACATTGAGTTTACATAGAACAGGAAAAGAAACATAGGACAACCGGGGTAACTATTCACACTATTTGTAGCCAAGGGTTCAAAGCAAGACTTTAAAAGCTTTAAAACACAAATTTTTAAAAAGGGTTCCAGGGCTGATACGGGAAACTACAGACCGGTGAGCCTGTAAGTACTGGGAAAAATGGTAGAAACGATTAAAAAGAACAAAATTACTCATCATGTAGATAGTCATGGCTTAATGGGAGACAGCCAATATGGCTTTAGACAATTAAGATCTCGTCTTACTAATCTGTTATGTTTTGTTGAAGGTGTGAATAAACAGGTAGACAAAGGTGAGTCAATTGATATAGTGTATCTGGACTTTCAGAAAGCCTTTGACAAGATCCCTCATCAGAGAATTTTGGCAAAACTAAAAAGTCATGAGACGGGAGGCAGTGTACTATTGTGGATCAGGAACTGGTTAAAAAATAGGGCTAAAATGGCCAATTTTCCCAATGGAAAAAGATGAATAGTGGAGTACCCCAGGGATCTGTGCTGGGCCCGCTGCTTTTTGACATTCATAAATGACCTGGAAAAGGGAATAATGAGTGAGGTTATCAAATTTGCAGATGACACAAAACTATTTAAAGTTGTTAAAACCCAAGAGGATTGTGGAAAATTGAAAGAGGATCTTGATAAATTGGAAGACTGGGCATCCAAATGGCAGATGAAATTTAATATGGACAAGTGCAAAGTTATGCACCTAGGAAACAACAACCCAAACTATGGTTACACGATGCAAGGTTCCACATTGGGAACCACCACCCAGGAAAAAGATTTAGGTGTCATCGTGGATAACATGTTGAAACCCTCCATCCAGTGTGCAGCGGCGGCAAAGAGAGAAAATAAAATACTAGGAATGGAAAATAAAACAAAGGATATTATAATGCCTCTGTATCGTTCCATGGTATTTCTGTGCAATTCTGTTGGCCATATTTGAAAAAGGATATAGCTGTATTAGAAAAGGAGCAGAGAAGAGCCACCAAAATGGTAAAGGGGATGGAAGAATACTCCTATGAAGAGAGGCTAAGAAGGTTGGGGCTCTTCAACCTGGAAAAGAGACGGCTCAGGGGAGATATGATAGAGGTCTATAAATTAATGAATTGAGTAGAACAGGTAAACGTAGATCGATTGTTTACATCATCAGAATTTAAAAAGACTAGGGGGCATGCAATGAAGCTTCAGGGTAACCTATTTAAGACTAATAAAAGAAAATGCTTTTTCACTCAACGTGTAATCAAACTCTGGAATTTGTTACCGGAGGATGTAGTAAAAGCTGCTAGTGTAGCTGGGTTTAAAAAAGGTTTGGACACAATCCTGGAGGTAAGGTCCATAAACTATTATTAAAAGAGACCCAGGATATCACTGCTTGACCCAATACAAGCATTGATGAACATGTGTCTTTTGGGGAGACTGCTAGGTACTTATGTGCTGCCAAGAGCGCTGGGCCGCAGTGGGAGAACCCACAGAAAGGAGAGACGACCGAGGGCACCATCAGGGACTCCGAAGCAGCCTTTCGGAAAATGTCTTCGGACTTCTACTTATGACTGAGCAGGGCCTTAGAGGACATTTTCTTGCAGAGCGAACAGAGCTCTGGGTCATGGTCGGCTCCCAGGCACCGCAGACATGAGTGTCCATAAGCGACATGTTCCTAGAGCATCTATCGCATTTTTTTAATCCGGTGGCCAAGGGGAAAAAATGGCCCCTGCAAGGTCGAAGACCCACGCGATCAACTTTTAGAGAAGAAAAAAGGGCGCGAAGCCCGTGATGAAAAATTAGAAAAGAGTATCCCCGATAGCTCTAAAAAAGTAGAGCAGGGGAAGGACAGGTAGAGAACAGGTGCAACCGGAAAAAAAGAGGAGCCTGTTAAGGCAAAAAATAAAACTTTTCCGAGGGACGAGGACGTGCGTCCAAAGGGCTCCGCGGAAAAAGGAAGACTAAGCAAGAGGCACCCTTGGGCGGGACAAGGACCACGCGCATGCGTGGCAGCAATCCCAAAGGCTTTCTGGGGAATTGCTCCATGCAGGCTCCGTCGGTGCCGACATCACCCATAAGTGAGGACTGACTTCCTGCTTGTTCCTGGAGAAAGTGACTTGCCCAAAGTCACAAGGAGTGCCAGTGGGAATCAACCCTTTGATCTTCTGGGTACTAGGCAGCTGCTCTAAACACTAAGATAGAAATATAGAAAATATAGAAAAACTAGGGGACATGCAATGAAGCAACAGGATTTAGAAACAAGTTTCTGGAGGAAAGGTCCACAAACCATTATATTAGTGGACCTAGACTATCCACTACTTGACCCAATACAAGCATTGTGGAACCTGTGTCTTTTGGGGAAACTGCTAGGTACTTGTGACCTAAATTGGCCACTGTTGGAAACAGGATACTGGGCTTAATGGACCTTAATCTGACCCAGTATGGCATATCTTATATTCTTATGTGGTCCCTTTACAAAAAAAAGTGAACATAAGGATGACATTTAGAACTACAGGCCGGTTAATCTAACCTCTGTGGTTAGTAAATTATTGGAAATAGTGAGGTTTCTGGAGTCAAATGGATTGC
Organism: Ichthyophis bannanicus; assembly: GCA_033557465.1. Lineage (NCBI taxonomy): Eukaryota > Metazoa > Chordata > Amphibia > Gymnophiona > Ichthyophiidae > Ichthyophis > Ichthyophis bannanicus. The sequence continues at coordinate 67,467,556 of CM066033.1, forward strand.
AGGATGCGAGGCAGGTCTTGTCAGACAAATCTGATTGATTTCTTTGACTGTGTGACCAGGGGTTGGACCGAGGGAGAGCCCTAGATGTCATGTATTTAGATTTCAGCAAAGCCTTTGACACCGTTCCACAGGGAGGGACCTAAAGTTACTGATTGGTTTAGAAATTGGTTGAGTGGGAGGTAACAAAGGGTACAGGTAAATGGCGCTCACTCTGAGGAGTTGGTTAGCAGTGGTGTGCCTCAGGTCTTTCCTGGGTCCGATTCTGTTTAATATCTTTATTAGTGATATTAGTGAAGGACTGCCGGTTAAGGTTTGCTTGTGTGCAGACGATACCAAAATCTGCAATAGAGTAGACACACAGGAAAGAATCGACAACATGAGAAGGGATCTAGCTAAACTTGAAGAATGGTCTAGAATATGGCAGCTGAATTTAATGCTAAAAAAATGCAGGCTCATGCATTTAGGCTGCAAAAATCCAAAGGAGCTGTACAGTACAGGGGATGAGGTACTTCTGTCCACAAAAGAAGAGTGGGACCTGGGCATAATCATGTCTGATGATCTTAAAGTAGCTAAAAGGTACAAAAGGTGACGGCAAAAGTCAGAAGGATGCTTGGGTGTATAGGGAGAGGAATGGCCAGCAGAAAAAAGGAGGTGATAATGTCTCTGTATAAATCTCTGGTGCAACCTCATTTGGAGTATTATGTGCAATTCTGGAGATCGCACCTTCAAAGGATACAGGCAGGTTGGAGTCTGTGTAAGGGTGGCTACTAAAATGGTTAGTGGTCTTCGTTAATGGCATAAATGCACACAAGGGTTTCTTTCAACTGAAGGCAAGCTCTGCTACGAGGGGACACAGTATGAGAGTGAAAGTGTATAGTATAGACTCAGCAGCAATATGCAGAAATATTTCTTTACAGAAAGAGTGGTAGATGTGCGGAATAGTTTCCCAGTGGAGGTGGTGGACTAGAGGACAGTATCTAAATTCAAAAAAGCATGGGACAAACACAGAGCATCTCTAAAGGTAAAAAAGGAGACTATTGTAGTTAATATGTAACGGCAGGCGTGTTAGGCCATGTGGTCTTTTTCTGTTGTCATGTTTCTATGTCAAGTATGGGCGACATCACTGATGAAGGCCCACACGGACCACTTCCCAGCTTCCAAAGGAAGCTTTTGGGAGGCACTCCACACATGCGCGCCTGCCTTCCTGCCCACTGCAGTGCCATACTCTACAGTACAATAACATAACAGAAGCCAAAAGGCAACTCCCCGGGGAAGTGGGAGGGTTACAAGGGTTATTCCTGCTGTTCACAGAGAACATCTGCTACAGGTGAGTAACTCATGTACAGGATTCCCAAGCAACAGGCTACCGAAACCCAAGGAGATAAACAGCCCAACCAGGCAACAAGAACTAGAGAAGTCAGGAAAACCAAAGAGGTAGCCCCACCAAGGGATTCATCTGAGTCAGTATCCTCCGCAATCGACCTTAGGAGATTTTGAGCAAATAACCTGGTCAGATAGAAGGACTGGTCGATAGGAGTTGACTTTAAGACCTAAAGAGATGCAGGAGCACAGCCTGACCAAAATTGCTATCCCGCCAGGAATCCCCATCCAGACAGTAGTGTGCTGCAAAAATATGGATCTAAGATCACGTCGGAGCCTTGTAGATTTCCTCTGCAGACACTGAATGAAAGTTGGCCACTCATGTAGCCATTGCACGGACAACTCACACTGTTACAAGTTTTGTTTCATGTAAACCGTCTTGAATTGTAGAAAGACGGTAGATAAAGTTTAAATAAATAAGAGTCATGATATGACCCTCAAGGCTGAACCCAGCCAGGAAATACACACGAGAGATGGTCCACTAGCCATAGGGATAGCGTACGCTTTGAGACAGCGATGTACAGCCTATTGGGATCAAAGGAGATAAACAGCCGAGTGTTCTGATGGTGCACCTACATGCTCTCCAGATAGAAGGACAACCCAGGCTTACAGTGCAGCATGTGCAAGGCCACCGCATGACGGTTCGCATGAGGCCAAGACAGAGGCAGAGAGAAGAACATCTGAAAAAAGGTATCTGGAACTAAAAAACATTCTGAGAAGGGCAAAAAACAGTAAAGAGGTTGGAACACCTCCCTTATAAAGATAGGCATAATGGGCTCTTCAGTTTGGAAAAGAAATAGAGGGCATAAGACATAAGTTTATAAAATCATGAAGGAGTGGAAGTGTTTAAATAGAGGATGGCTGCTTAATTTTTCTAGCACTAGAACATGAGGAAACTAACCACTAGCACAAAGAAAACAAATCAGAGCATATTTTTTCATGCTGTGCACAATTAAGCTATGGAATCTGTTGCTGGAGGACACAGTCAAAATGACTAATATAGCAAGGTTCAAAAGAGGTCTAGACAAGTTCCAGGAGGAGTCCATTAAAAAAAATTAGTTAGGTAGGCTTGGAAAAAAAATAATTTGTCCCTGGAAATAAGCTATAAGAAAAAATTGCTTTTTGATCTGTCAGGTGCGCATGACCAGACAAGCTACTGTTGGAGACATAATGCCAGGATAGATGAAGCTTGACCTGATTCATGATGCTTTAAATTACTACTATTACTACTATTCATTTGTATAAGGTGTAAGCAACGCTGTACATATAGATGTAAGACACAGTCCTTGATCATCAGACCTTACAATCTAATCAAGATGAAAAACATCACAATACTGGGAACTAGTGTATGGTAAGATAAACTTAAGTAGTGAACGAGAGAGTAAGGAGCATCAGAATCCAAAAGCCGCCTCAAAAAGGTGTGTTTACCCGTTCCACTCCACTCATTAATTTATAGTCTTCTATCATATCTCCCCTCAACCATCTCTTTTCCAGGTTGAAGAGCTCTAACCTTTTTAGCCTCTCTTCATAGGGGTGTCCCTTCCATCCCCTTTACCATTTTGGTGGCAATTCTCTGTACATTTTCTAATAACGCTATATCCTTTTTAAGATACGGCGACCAGAATTGCACACAATATTCAAGGTGTGGTCTCACCATGGAATGATATAGAGGTATTACAATATCCTTTGTTTTATTTTCCATTCCTTTCCTTATGATACCTAACATTCTATTTGCTCTCTTGGTCACCGTTGCACAATGGGTGGAGGGTTTTAACATGTTATCCACGATGACGCCTAAATCTTTTTCCTGGGTGGTGGTTCCCAATGTGGAATCTTGCATCGTGTAACCAGTTTGGGTTGTTCTTTCCTAAGTTCATAACTTTGCACTTGTACACATTAAATTTCATCTGCCATTTGGATGCCCAGTCTTCCAATTTATCAAGATCCTCTTGCAATTTTCCACAATCCTCATAACTTTAGTTTTGTGTCATCTGCAAATCTGATAACCTCACTCGTTATTCCCTTTTCCAGGTCATTTATGAATATGTCAAAAAGCAGCAGACCCAGCACAGATCCCTGGGGTACACCACTATTCACCTTTTTCCATTGGGAAAATTGGCCATTTAGCCCTACCCTCTGCTTTCTATCTTTTAACCAGTACCTGATCCACAATAGTACACTGCCTCCTATCCAATGACTTTTTAGTTTTGCCAAAAGTCTCTGATGACCTTGTCAAAGGCTTTCTGAAAGTCCAGACACACTATACTTACTGACTCACCTTTGTCTCCCTGTTTATTCACACCTTCAAAAAAAACTTAACAGATTAGTAAGACAAGATCTTCCTTGTCTAGAGCCATCTTAGCTGTCTCCCATTAAGCCATGACTATCTACATGTTCAGTAATTTTGTTCTTTATGATATATTCTACCATTTTCCCGGTACTGACATCAGGCTGTACTTTCCTGGATCACCCCTGGAACCCTTTTTAAAAATTGGTGTTACATTGGCGATCCTCCAATCTTCAAGTATTACAGATGATTTTAATGATAGTTCAGAGATTATTAATAGCAGGTCTGCAATCTCATATTTCAGTTCTTTCAACACCCTTGGATGTATACCATCTGGTCCAGGTGATTTGCTACTCTAAAGTTTATCAAATAGTTATAATACATCTTCCCAGTGTATCGATATTTCTTTCAATTCTTTCGCAGTTTCACCTTTAAATACCACTTCAGTCATGGGTAACATCCCTACATCTTCCTCAGTAAAGAACGAAGCAAAGAATTCATTTAGTCTCTCGTCTATAGCCTCATCCCCTCTTACTGCCCCTTTTACCCCTCTTTCATCTAATGGTCCAAATGACTCTCTCACAGGTTTTCTGCTATGAATGTACTTGAAAAAGTCTTTATTACGCGTTTTTGCTTCCACAGCAAGTTTCTTCTCAAATTCTCTCTTTACCTGCCTTATCAATACCGTGCATTTAATTTGCCAGTGCTTATGCTGTTTCCTGTTTTCGTCACTTGGCTTTTTTTTCTATTTCCTGAAAGATAGTCCTGTCCCAGGCAATGAAGGCAGCAGTCATGTGTGTCCGTCAGAGACATTATTTTGGCACATTGATCACACTTCTTAAAACCACTTGTAGCCATGGGAGAAAAAGGTATTCCAGCGAGGTTGGAAAAAAGATGTGAAGTTGCCAAGAAAAGAAGAAATACTAAGAACCCAAGAATCAATGCCGGGGCAGCAGGCTCGGGTGGCAGGAAGAGTAGCGGTGCACTACCGGAGGAGAGTATGAAACACAGGTCTAGAAAATCAACTTTTTCCTGGGTAAGAGCAGACAGATATCTGAAGGACTCCGTGGAAAAAAGGAGGCTGAGCAAGATGGCATCTTTGGGGAGGAAGGGGACCATGCATGCGTGGTGGCATATTCCAAACCATGCATGTGTGGTGGCATCTTCCAAAATGCTTCTTTGAAAGCTGGGAGGATGCTTCACAAGGGTTCCGTCAGCCCTGACGTCATCCATATGTGAGAACTGACTTCCTGCTTGTTCTTGGAGAAATGGTATAATTCAGCGGGTCCATAGTAGGAGAAGGACGCCCCTTCAAGTGACACAGGGAAAAAGATTTGGGCAAGGAGTGGGGTGAAGCAGAAATAAGAAGAGAGAAAGAACTGGCATCTGAGTGACAGTGGAAACATTTTATTTCCAGGTATAAATACTGAATTAAAAGATAAAAAGCATTGTAGTAGATGCAAGATAATAATATACTTATGTTTAAATATGTAAAGAGGCAATATCAGACATGTTAGAGGTGAAAAAATCTAAAGCATGGTAGGTTGTTGTTAAGTGCCGTCTAGTCGGAGTCAACTCATGGAAACCCTCTGGATAGCTATCCTAAATTGTGTTCGGTCTTCAGTCAGGCGGCTCATTGTTGACAGACTGGTACCCGCAGCTGCTGTTATTGTATCGATCCATCTCACTGCTGGCCTTCCTCTTTTGCGTTGACCTATCTTGCCAAGCATGATGTCTTTCTCTAATGGTCTCTCTCTTCGCATGATGTGTCCAAAGTATGAAAGTCGAAGTCTTGTCATCTGAGCTTCTAAAGAAAGCTTAGGTTTGATCTCCTCTAGTACCGACTGGTTTGTTCTTCAGGCAGTCCATGGTATACACAGTATTCGCCGCCAGCACCATAATTCAAAGGCATCAATTTTCTTCCTGTCTATCTTTTTCACTGTCCAGCTTTCACATACATATGATGTTATTCAAAATACTATGGCTTGAACAAGTCGAATCTTTGTATGGAGAGAGGCATCTCTGCTCTTAAGAATCTTATCTAGGTCTTTCATAGCCATTCTGCCTAGAGCAATGCGTCGTCTGATTTTTTGACTGCTTGTTGCTTCTTTATTGATAGTTGATCCAAGTAGGTTAAAATTGTTCACGATTTCAATTTCTTCTCTTTCAACAATGAACCTGTTAATTATGCTAGTTGTCATGATCTTTGTCTTCTTTACATTAAGGTGCAGGCCCATTTTGAGACTATGTTCTTTGATTGTGAGAAGCAAATGTTTCAGATCATCTTCACTTTCAGCCAGTAATGTGGTATCATCAGCATAGCAAAGGTTGTTGATGAGTCTTCCACCAATCTTCACACCTCTGTTGTCTTCATACAATCCTGCTTCTCTGATGATTTGTTCTGCATATAAATTAAACAGGTAGGGGGAAAGTATGGAGCCTTGTCTTACACCTTTGCTTATTTTAAACCATTCTGTTTCTCCTTGTTCCGTTCGAACTGTTGCTTCTTGATCAATGTACAGATTGTGCAACAGTACGATCAGGTGTTCTGGTATACCCATGCTTCTTAATGTGGCCCAGAGTTTCTCATGGTTTACACAGTCAAAAGCTTTGCTATAGTCGATAAAGCAGAAATAGATATCATTTTGGTATTCTTTAGTCTTTTCAAGGATCCATCTCACATCCGCAATGTCGTCTCTCATTCCTCACCCTTTCCTGAACCCTGCTTGCACTTCAGGTAGTTCTTGTTCCAGGTATGGTTGTAGTCTCTTGTGAATAATCTTTTGTAGAATCTTGCTGGCAAGTGGGATCAGAGCGATTGTACGATAATTTCCACAGTCAGTTGGATCACCTTTCTTTAGTATTGGTATAAACACAGATCTTTTCCAGTCAGTTGGCCATGATGTTGTCTTCCATATTTCTTGGCAGAGACTTGTAAGTACGGTAACAGCTGCATCAGATTGCTGTAATACTTCTATGGGAATGCTATCAATGCCTGGTGCTTTGTTCTTTGATAAGGTTTTCAATGCTGCTTCAACTTCTTTCATCACCAATGGTTCCAGATCATAAGGTACAGGTTGAAACAGCTGTTGGTCCACTTGATCTTTATCATATAAAAACTCTGTATTGTGGCAAAGTCAGCTATCCTGAGAGTGGGGGAGGTGAGAAGCATAACAAATTCACCCTAGTTAAGAGTCCCCTTCTAGGAGTGCAGGGAGAGAAAGCCACAGCCAGGTTTCAAAGACAGAAAACCCCCAGCTGGAACAGGTTTCAGCCAATGACTGATAAAGTAAGAAAGAGGGATTGCAAGCACAAGGACCAAAGCCCTTACTTTTACAAGTGCACTGATTATTCTAATAACAGAAGGCAGGGGGATTACCAACACCTGGGAAAGAAAGAGGTGGGGTTAGAACCCTGGGAGGTATAAGCCTGGGTTAGATTATGCAGATTGGGAAACGAGAAGGAGAGCAGCCGGGAGAGCAGCTGAGACAGAGGCTGAGAGAAGGAGCTGATTCTTGGAGAAGAGCTGAGCTATCCAGAGCTGAGAGAGCTGAATTCCCTGCAACAGGTTGGCAACAGAGGTGGGGACCAGGAATTGGAGAAGCTTTCAGACCACCAGAGAGGTTGTCAGCTGATCAGTTTGACCAGGTCGGTGAGTCAGAACCCATGCAGTTGGGAGAACCAGTGTCAGAGTTGGGGGAAGAAGACTGCTTTATGGATTGCTCTCTATGCCAAGCTCTAGACAGGAGGTCTTGAGGAAAAGCTAGCCCTGAAAGAAGTAATTCTCCTTGGAAGTTAACCATATGGCACAAGCAGTGTGGAGGTAAATTCCTGTATGTTTTAAAAGGGAAATTTACTGCAACGTAAGCCTTATCAGGAAGCTCTGATTCATGCTTGTTTGTCACCTGTGTTTGAACTGTGCAACGGCAAGAAAAGCCAAGTTAGCTGCTATAAGAGTTTTTGCTTGCTCCTCTCCTATATGAAAAGCCTGCTAAGAGTTTTGATAACAGCTTGGAATGTTTGTTTTGTTCTAAGTTTGATTTTCACATAGAAATGCAGCCTAGAGAGGTTTTTGAGGCTGGCAGAAACCAAACTCCTGTGGAAGAATTAAGCTTGAATTTTTCTTTATGCTCTGATTAACAAGGACTAAAAAGGAAAGTGGCAGCCTAGTTTCTAAAGGCAATACTTCTGCAAGTAAGAGGACTTTAAAAGCCATTTCTGAGTTCTTTTGGTTTGTTTGCCATTATTTGCTGTACTTAAGCAAATCCTACAATTATAATCCTGTAAATGATACCTTGAATCTGCTGTGTTTTGTGTTATAGAAATAAACTTTCTGTTACAAGCCTTACCCTCGGTTACCTCAACTACAAACCTTCTACTTAAAGCACCAACATATTTTAGCAGTACTACACTTCCCAGAAGCCAATACGAAGAAATAGGCTGCTAAAAGCTGATAGAAGAAGGAACCCTCAACCACCACACCCCTCGACCACTAGAGGCAAGTGACTTCGGGCGTTGTGCTTGTGACAGTATATTCCTTCCATCTTTTCTTGATCTTCTCAGCATCATTCAACATAGAAGCTTGAGCATCTTGTAACATTCCAATTCGAGGCTGGAACTTTTTCTTTAACTCTCGTAGCTTTAGGAAAGCCGATCTTGTTCTTCCTCTAATAGATTCTGCTTCTATTTCCTTGCATGTGTCATTGTAGTACGTTTCCTTGTCCTGTCTTGCTGCACGTTGGAAATCTCTGTTGAGGTCTGTGATTGTCTTTCTTTCTCCTCTGGCTTTAGCTTCTCTGCGTTTCTGGGCAATTTTCAGAGTTTCTTTCGTCATTAATTTTGACCGTTTTTTCTTTTTCACCTTTTGTAGAGACTTCTCGCTTTCTTCCAATACAACCTTCTTGATGTCACTGCATAACTCTTCTGGAGCTCTGTCATTTGTATCTAAAGCAGCAAATCGATTTTGCAGGCAGTCTTTAAATTCCAGTGGTATATTCTTAAGGTCATATTTTGCTGCATTCATGACTGGTTTGCTCTTTTTCAACTTCAGCTTGAGTTTGCATACTAGTAGTTGATGATCTGTACCACAGTCAGCTCCAGGTTTTGTCTTTGTTGATGTTATAGAGCTTTTCCATCGTTGACTTCAACAGATGTAGTCAATTTGATTTGTATACAATCCATTGGGTGAAGTCCATGTGTACAGTCGCCACTTGTGTTGCTGGAAGAAGGTGTTTGAGATGAATAGATCTTTGGGTCTTGCAGAATTCTATCAGTCTTTCTCCAGTTTCATTTCTGTTGCCAAGTCCATATTTTCCAACTACTCTGTTGCCAAATTTTGCGTTCTAGTCACCCATGACTATCAGGATATCCTGTTTGCATGTTCTGTCAATTTCAGCTTGTACTTGTTCATAGAACTCTTCAATTTCATTCTCTTCTGCAGCTGTTATTGGGGCATATACTTGAATTATAGTTGTGTTGGTAGGCATTCCTCGTAGACGAATAGAGATTAAGCGTTCGCTGACTGCATTGTATTTCATTACAGTTCTTGCAAGTTTCTTCTTTATTATAAATGCAACACCATTTCTTCTTTGTCTTTCATTTCCAGCATAGTAGACCATGTGATCATCTGATGCAAAGTGCCCGATGCCAGTCCATTTCAGTTTGCTGACACCCAACAGATCAAGCTGTACACGTTCCATTTCATTCTTGACCACCTCCAACTTCCCTTGGTTCATGCTTCGTACGTTTCATGTTCCAATGTGTAAGACATCTTTACAGCTCCTGACTCTCATTTCATGCGCAGCTACATCAGTAGTCAGACGACCCAAGGGCTTTGATCCAACCACATCATAAATGCTGGCTTTACTCTGAAAAGTCACGCTCTTCCCCAGTAGCTAGAGTGCCTTCCGACCTGGGGGTCTCATCTTTCAGCACTACAGCACAATTTGTTTTGTTCTAACTATCCATTGGGTTAGCAAGGGAAAAAGGTATCCCTTCGTTCAGTGGAATGTATGGTCAGGTGTTGGGTGGGGATGGAAGGGGAGGGAGTCTGGAGTGGGGGGGAGTGTTGGAGTGTTTCGATATGAGCATTGTGGAATCTTTTGGTGTTAAAAACGTTGTTGAGCAATTTGCACTCTATATCAGAGTATATAAGGTGCGATATCTTGGCATAATAATAGACAAAAACATCAACCTCCAATCACACAAACCTAATTGCAACAAAAGCAAACTGAACCTTATAAGACGACTTAAACCACACCTCCAACAAGACCATTTCCGAACTGTTTGCCACACCATCATAACACCAATTCTGGACTAATGAAACTCGATATACCAGGGTCTAACAAAACAAGTCATGCACCCGCTACAGATGGTTCAAAACACAACAGCACGAATCATCAGCGTAACCACCAAAACCGACCACATTACACCAGTACTGCATCAACTACACTGGCTTCCAAATTCAATCATGTACCAAATTCAAGGCCATATTATTTAGTTATTTAGCTGTATTTATATCCCGCTTTTCACCGGGTCAAAGCGGTCAATTGGGGGATACATTTAACACGAGGGGATATGAGACACATATGCTAATACTTAGAGAGAACATGGGCAATGGAGGGTTAAGTGGCTTGCCCAAGACCACAAGCCTATAGGACTAGAAATCCCAGTCCCTCCGGCCGGAGATTGCTGTCCCCAGGTGGGACTTAAACTCCCGGCCCTCCGGCCTGAAGTACCTTGTCCTAACCACTAGACCACTCCTCCCTATATTAAACATCTTTAAAATCATCCATCACCTCTCAGCAGATGTGCTCGACTCACTAATCACAAAAGAAGCCTCCCCCTGCTCTAAAAGAACCAGAAATAAGCACATAGTCAACATCCTTCCTGGCTACAGAAAGAGCAAGCAATCAACCTCCAAAAGAGCATTTTCCCTAGACACATCACAACTCTGGAACTCCCTCCCTGAAGATATACATGAAACTGGAGACATTAAAGACTTCCATAAAAAATGTAAAATCTTCCTGTTCAAAGAACACTATGGTCACATCACCTAATCTTAGTTTCTCCGCCCCCAACCAAGACTCCTTGACTGACCCATATGGACACAAATGCCTATCCATATCCAAACACAACCTCATGTTATTGTGTAAATATGTTGAGCAAGTTGTAAATAGTTCTCCCATGTTCACCCCAAACGAAATATAAAGCGCCGCCACCGCCGGCAGGAAAAAGACAAGGAACCCACGGCCATCATCAGGCTCCCCCAATCGGGGTAGAGCACCTGAGTGGGCCGGCAAGCCCTCCCACTCAGGGACTCCAGCCCAATCTGGGCTGTCAGAGGAGGAGCAACCAGCACCTAAAAAAGCGCCGCCACCAGGCAGAACCGCGCCGGGCGGGCCCGCACCTCAGGGCCTCACCAGAGGGCCCTTTGGCATGGCCCTTAGGTGCGGACCAAGCAGCGGCCAAATAACAGCATCTCAAGCCACCATCCATCGAAGCTAAATCTGCTGCCATACCTTACATAGATAAATCACAGATTGTAATTTAAGTCTGCTGCCTTGCTCTGCCTGGACAATCCATTGCTTGCATAAAATAACACTGTTACCTTGCCTGAAAAATCCACTGCCTGCTGATTAATTGCATAGAACCTAATTATGAAACCCTGCCTGGACAATCACCTGCTTGTAGATTAATTGCATAGAACCTGCCTTAACAACCAACTGCTTGTAGATTAACTGCATAGACCTTTGTCTCAAAAACCAATTGCTTGTAAACTGATCAACTGCTTGTAGATTAATTGCTTAGAATTTAATAATGATACCTTGTCTGGGCAATCAACCATTTGTAGATTAATTGCATAGAACTTGCCATCCAATTTGCATAGCCAAATAACAATTTGCATAGCCTGGTTTGTAAACAACTCATGCTACACGAGCCTACTAACCCATAAGAACATAACATAAGATATGCCATACTGGGTCAGACCAAGGTCCATCAAGCCCAGTATCCTGTTTCCAACAGTGGCCAATCTAGGTCATATTTATTTATTTATTTTATTTATTTTAGCATTTTTCTATACCGCACTATTCAACATCAGCGCGGTTCACAAATAACTCAAATGTCCAATGTGGGGGTCTACATTGGACTTACAGTAGAATAGGGAATTTAAACTTGGAGAACAGTTAAATATCTACAATTGGTATAAAGCCTCATTTTATCTATGTACAGTAATTAAAGGTCGCTGGGATGTGTAAAAACAAGGTCTATCGGGGGGTTAACCGGAGGGTGGGTTGGGGGATCAGAGAGGGTGAGTGGTGTGTTTATTTGGGTAGAGCTGAGATGTGGCTACGTGATGTCGTCTGAGTTGGCAAAGCATTGGAGGAAGAGGTAGTACTTCAGTGCCTTTCTGAATTGGTGAAGGTTGTTTATAGCACGGATGTTGGATGGTAAGGTGTTCCAGCATGAAGGTGCATATAGAGCAAAGGCACGGTCTCTAGTGGCCTTGGTGCATTTGGTGATGGCTTTCGGGAGTAGAAGGGAGTTGGTAGCGGCAGATCTTCTCAGTCTGTTGGGGGGGCGAGTTGGATAATTTCGGAGAGGGCGCTGGCCGTGCATTTGTTGATGGCTTTGAATGTTATTGTTAAGATTTTGAATGTGGTCCTGTAGCGCACCGGGAGCCAATGTAGTGTTTTCAGGATAGGGGTGATATGATCTCTTCTAGAGGCTTGGTGAAGGGTTCTGGCTGCCGTGTTCATTGCTAGCTGCAAGGGTTGTAGTGTGCACTTCGGAAGGCCGTGGAGTATGGAGTTTGCGTAGTCGAAATGGGGCATCACTAGTGCCTGAAAGACTGTTCGAAAGTCTTCTGGCTCAAGTAGCGGCTTAATGTGACGTAGCATCCAGACTTTGTGGTAAATCGCCTTTGACATTTTGCCTATCTGGGCATTTAAGTTGAGATGTTGGTCGATCGTTACTCCAAGGTATCGAATCATTGTCTTCGTGAGAAGCTCGGCATCTCGTACTTTCAATGAAGGGGGCGGGGTGAATGCTTGGTCTCTGCTGATGAAGAGTACCTCCGTCTTTTTAAGGTTTATTTTAAGCTTCTGCGATTGTAGCCAGTCTGTGACTGCGTTGAAGCATGAGGATAGCCGGGATAAATCTGGGTGATCAGTATGTATTGGGGTGAACATGAGGACGTCAACGTATATTAGGCAGTTCACACTGAAGGACCTGATGATGTTGCAGATAGGCTGTATATAGATGTTGAAGAAGAGGGCAGAGAGTGAGGAACCCTGAGGGATGCCCTTCTTTAGTGGGAATGGGGTGGAAATTGAGGTACCGGAGCAGACATGCTGCCATCTGTCATTTAGGTATGAGGTATACCATGCAAGGGCAGTGCTGTGGATTCCCTTCACGACAAGGCGGGACAGGAGTAGATCATGGCTGATGGAGTCGAAAGCTGCCGCGATGTCGAGGAAGATGAGGGCAAATCCTTGTTTGATGTTATCCAACCCTATCATTAGAGTGCTGAATAGGGTTGTTAACAATGTTTCCATGCCATGTTGCTCCCGAAAGCCGTGCTGACAGGGATCACAACTCAAAACCCACCTCTTCAGTCTAGCATTTGACCTGCCACTTCCAGCTCCCCCCCTTCCCTCTGTTACCCCCTCCCCTTTGTCTTCTGATGTTTAATTATTGCAATGTGGTTTGTCCTTTTCTTGCCTTTCCTTTCCTCCTCTCTCCTGTCTGTTTTATTGGCGTTCCTTTTCCTTTTCTCAGCCATTTTAAACTGTTTTTAGAAAACTGTTAAGTTGTTTTAACTTGTATTGTAAACCGCCCAGGTACTATTAGTGTTGGGCGGTATATAAAGCCTAAATAAACGTAAACGTAAACGTAAATAAACGTGCATTATCCTCTATATGTTGGCTCAGTTGACGGTGGACTGTTTTTTCTGAGATCTTAGCTAGAAGCGGTATGCTGGAGCAGGGCCGGCCCGTCCATTGAGCAAGAATGTTTTTTGCACAGGGCCCCGCGTTTCAGGGGGCCCCGCGCAAAAAACATTCTTCAGCATCCCAAGTTTTAAAAAAAAAAACCAAACCGGCTGCTTCTGCCGCGGCAGCAGCAAGAGCTCTGCCGCGGCAGCAGCAAGAGCTCTGCCGCGGCAGCATCAAGAGCTCTGCCGCGGGGCCCCCCCTGCCCGGCAGAGCCTCCGTGCATCCTCAGCAGCTTTCTTCATGTCCAAAACGCGGGCTTCTTTCAGAGCCGCGAGAGTTTCCTTTCTCGCGGCTCTGTTAATCCCGCTAGGACTGGAAATAGGGTGATGGGGGGGTTAGGACTGGTAATGGGCTATGGGGGGCTAAGACTGGAAATGGGCTGATGGGGGGGTAGGACTGGTAATTGGCTATGGGAGGGGGGCTAAGACTGGAAATAGGCTGATGGGGGGCTAGGACTGGAAATAGGGTGATGGGGGTTAGGACGTAATGGGCTGATGGGGGGTTAGGACTAGTAATGGGCTATGAGGAGGCTAGGACTGGAAATGGGCTGAGTGGAAGGAGGGCTTGAACTGCAAATAGCTGATGGGGACGGGGGCTTGGAATGGAAATGGGTTGTGAGGGGGAGGGAGCTAGGACTGGAAATGGGTGAGGGGGGGGCTAGGACAGGAAATGGGCTGATGGAGGGGCTAGAATAGGACTGGAAATTGGCTGTTGGGGGGTGCTAAGATTGGAAATGGGCTGTGGTGGGGGTTTGGATTGAAATGGACTCATGAAGGGGCTAGAACTGGAAGTAGGCTCATGGGGGGCTTGGATTGGAAATGGGCTGAGTGGAGGGGAGCTAGGATTTGCCATGGGCTGATGGTGGGGCTAGGAAAGGACTAGAAATGGGCTCATGGGGGGCTGGGATTGGAAATGAGCTGATGGAGGGACTTGGATGGGACTGCAAATAGATGGGGGAGCTAGGACTGGAAATGGGCTTATGGGGGGCTAGGACTGGAAATGGGCTGATGCGGGGACTAGAAGGGAGCGGATGCTGGGTGGGACTGGAACTAGAATGGAGCTGATGTTGGGGGAGGATTAGAATGGGATGGAGCTGGGAGAGTGAAATGGAGAGGGAAAAAATATTTTGTGTGGGAGGGAAGACAAATCTACAATTGTCCGGATATTGGGAGAGTAAGTGGGGATTGAGGATGGAGGGGTAAAATTTGAGTGGATGAAATAGGAATGAGGAAAGAGGAAAAGGAGAAAGATTAGTATGTTAAAGCAGATGTAGAGAGAGAATGGAAAAAAACTAGAAGAGAAGAAAAGACAAATGGACAGCAGACGATGAAGAATTAGCGGAAGACACGAAGAAACCAGAAGAAAGTGGCTGGAGCAATTGCAGCTGAAAAAAAATGCACAAAAGGTAGAAAAATATCTCTTTATTTTGAATTTATTAATTGGAATATGTCAGCTCTGGGAAATGTGCATCATTAACGTCTGCGCTTTGTTTAGTACAAGAGCAAATTAATGTATAGTTTTATTTCTACAGTGTTGTACATTCCAAGTTTGGCTTTTGGGATTCCCAGTTTAATTATTGTCTTCCTGTTTCTAAATTGTGATTCCTTGTTTGGTGATGGTTTATGTTCTGCTCATGTGTAACTGAGCTGAGGTATTCTGTTTATGTAATTCCTATTTGACATTGCCACTTGTTCTCTTTCCCCAGTAGGTCATGTATTGTTGTTCTCTGAAATGTATTGGTTTAATATTTGCAGCGTTTCCTTTTGATAGTTAGGGTATGGTGCTTTATGAGTCCTGGTAGTGCTGTTAGGATACGGCGGGTTTGCTATGGGTTCTAAATGGGCAGTGTTTGTAGTAGTTCCTAATGTGTCTGGCGGTTGGCACTGGATTATAGTAATGTAGAAGTCTTTTAGTCTTTCTTTATTCATACACTCATTAAGAGGCATGTTTACTAAAAGTTCGTGTATGGTAACATTATGCAAATATTTATGCAAATGAGGACCCTTATGCAAATGAGGCCCCGCGCTGAGTCTCCGCACATGGCCCCGCACCCCCCTTGGGCCGCCCCTGTGCTGGAGATGGGTCTGTATGAGTCCATCTTTGCGGGGTCCAGTTTATTGTTCTTCAGCAGCGGTCTAATTGAAGTTTGTTTTAGGCTTCGGGGGAAGATGCCTGTCTGGAATGAGGTTCCGATCAGTTTTGCCAGGAAGGGACTGAGCTCGATCCGTAGGGTTTTTATCCAGAGTGCTGGACATGGGTCGCTAGGTGCTGTGGTAGTGTTTATATTCATAATGATGTCTTGTATTTCTCTTTCAGTTGGGATAGCGAAGGTGGAGAAGGTACGTTGGGTATCTATTAGAGCTTGTGGGGGGGGGAAGGGGCAAGCGTCATGTCCGGAGAACCGATGCTAGTGGGTAGGATGGCTTGGTTTGATTTGGTTTACAGGTAGTCTGCTGTGCTCCAGGAGGAGCTGAACCAACGAGCCGGACTGAAGCCTGCATCGGAGAAGGAGCCTACAGCCTGCCTGCCTGCTTCGGAGAAGGAGCCCACAGCCTGCCTATAAGAGCAAGCAGAGCTGATTCACAAAAGAGCCATTGGAGAGAGATCTGCACGCTGCTTGCTGGCTCCACCTCTCTACACGGCGTCACACAGCTGCACCGTCCAATCGGGGCTGCAATCCCAGCTTTAAATAGAGAGCGCGCCAAGCGCGCCCGCGCCCTGAGGGCCGCGCAAGAGGCTCTTCAAGGATCGTCAAATCATCACGAAAACAAATAGGAACGTCTTCGCAGAGACCAACAACCCCCCTCAACGCACCACTGAGCTCCCTCAGGGTTTGAGCTAGCGTGGATCCACAGATCTGTCACGTCAAAAAATCGCAGAGAAAAGGCCCGTAAGGAGCACGAAACGGACACAGAAACCAAACTGAAAAAAACACACCGAAACCAGCAACAGCAACAAGGCACAGCAGAGCTCCCTCAAGGTTGAGTCTGCATACATCGCCTATACAGCAGACCTTCAAATCGCAGCAAGTATAAACCAATACAAACAAAAACTTTTACTTTTCTGGTTTAAAATTGCAAATAACTCTGAGGTATCATAACAAAATCTCCTATTACTGTGTTCATTATCTCATCTGTACCTGCATTGAAATTGAAAACTTAACCTATAATGTTAATTTTAAAACTGTACCTGCATATAGCATTGCTAGTAATATAGTACTGTTGTCAGTATTTCAAACTATATCTGCATATAACATTGCTAGTAATATAGTACTGTTGTCAGTATTCCAAAACTGCACATACACTCACATTAAGCTGAGCCAAACACAGAAAATGCTTCACCCTAACAACATGCTCATACGAATATCATACACCTGTATATTATTAGCAATAATAATAATCGACCTATCCCTATGTTTAAACTACAAAAATCACATGACTATACCTATAATACACACACATACTCGAAATGACTGCCACATGGGACACACTCATCAAAACTACCCAAAAATTAATTATCACAGACTAATACACATACAACAAACAAATACACAACAAACAGATAAGAAAATCTGTTCTAACTACTCATCCTCCCTATCATGTATCCTCATTAATGCACGATCAATGAAAAATAAATTACCCATATTTAATGACCTGATAACTGACTTAAAACCTGACATTTTATGTGTCACAGAGACATGGCTCTCTGAAACAGATACAGTCTATCTAAACCAACTTGATAAAGAGAACTATGACACATTCTACAAACATAGACCCAATAAAAAAGGTGGTGGAGTTCTAATGACGACAAAAAAAACATTAAATGCCAAGCCAATCCAATCAAATATCAATAATAACATGGACACATTATTAATAAAAATTGGCCTCATAAAAATTTGCTTAATTTATAGACCCCCAGACAATAAAACAGATGGCCTGGATTCTCTTATTGAACTCCTCAGTTCATCTACTGACCAAAATCCTGTAATCATGCTAGGCGATTTTAACCTTCCATCACTACCAACACTAGACTCTAAACTATTCCTAGACACCATAGCAGACAGAGTACCATCAAATAATCAAAACTGCAACACATATCAAAGGAGGAACACTAGATTTGGTTCTTCTCCCCGAGATACTCTTCAAGCTAGTTAACTCAAACTCCATTGAATGTACAGAGACACCTTGGTCTGATCATTCTATCATCAAAATAAATCTCACATATCCCATCCCCAGCGTCAATAATTACATAAGAAGTACCCCCACTTCAAAATTCAAAAAATTTAATGAAACAGACTTCCTTGACTCAACAATCCCCTACTTCTTATCAACAACTAATTTGGATGATGCTGTTAACAACTGGAATGATACTATCAATAATGCAGCTAAAAATAATCAACCAAATAAAAAGACCATATACACCAAAACAAATAGTTCACCATGGTTTAATAGCACTCTAAGACAAATGAAAAAAGAACTAAGAAAACTTGAAACGAAATGGAGGAAATCCAAGTTGTCTGTACACAAGGAAATATACAATAACTATCTAACAAAATATAAGGAAACAATAGACAGCACAAAGAAAAATTATTACGCAGCAACCTTAGCAAAATCATACAATAGACCTAGAGAGCTATTTTCCATAGTCAGAAAATTAACTAATAACGAGCAAACTTCTAGCAACGAAATCACAGACATCTCAGTTCAAACCCTAGCTAATCATTATTTATTTATTTATTTATTTATTTATTTATTACAGGCTCTTATATACCGCTCTATTCAGAATCAGCGCGGTTCACAATATAACAACATACCATAACAACAAACTGTTAGGTTTTACAGAGAACAAGGTCAGAGAACTTGGATAAAACATGGGACGTCATTACTGCAACTATTTACAAGAGTATTTACAAGTATCAAAACAAATCTAAGAAACCTGCATTGCCCTCAGAAAATATCAACATCACTTATCAACCTGTAGATGAATGGTCAGAATTTTACCCCATTTCAAAAGCATCATTAAAAACAATCATCTCCAGCCTAAATACCACAACTTCGTATTTAGATCCATGCCCAGTATCATGGATAAAAAACACACTACCAACTCTACTATCATATATTCTCCCAATAGTAAACCTCTCACTCACCCAAGGATACCTTCCATCCCCGCTCAAACATGCACAAATACGCCCAATTTTAAAGAACTGCAAACTAGATAAAACATCGCCAACATCATATAGGCCCATCTCTAGCATACCATTCTTGGCCAAAGTAATTGAAAAGGTAGTGCAACTATAGACACAGGAATTTATAGACTTATCTTACCCACTCGATGAACAACAATATGGTTTCCGGCCCCGCCATGGAGTAGAAACGCTTCTAACAGTATTAATAGATACACTCCTAAAAGGAATTGACAATCACAAACAGGCGTTCATTCTCCTTTTCATTGACATATCAGCAGCTTTTGATAGCGTGCATCACTCAATTTTGCTCAACAACCTAAGACAGTTAGGCATAAACTCCACCGTACATAAATGGTTCACCTCATATTTAAATAACAGAACACAAAATGTAAGAACAGGTAATCAAACATCCAACACATACAAACAAGAAATAGGTTTACCACAAGGTTCAGCGCTTTCAGCCCTACTTTTCAATATCTATATAAAACCGGTCTGCAATATCTTAAAAAAATTTGGAGTACAATATCACCTTTATGCGGATGATATCATGATGTACATACCTTTTACGATTCCTAACCTACCGATTCAACTTCTATCAGACTGCTACAATGAAATTACATACTGGCTAAAAACCCAAAACCTCCATATAAACCATACTAAAACCGAAGTCTTAATCGTAACAAAAAACCAATCATTTACTCCTCCAACCCACATAACACTACAAATCCAAGAAATTAAAATAAAAAATGAAATAAGATATCTAGGTGTCATTTTAGATACACACCTTACTATGGAAACGCACATTAGAAATACCTTAAAGAAAATCTACTTCAAACTTAAAATCCTCAAACAATTACGCCCCCTTTTTATTTATTTATTTTATTTAACACTTATTTATATACCGCATCTTCCAGCGATCAGTTGCGGTGTACATTTAACAACAATTAACAATGCAGAGCTTGTTTTACATAGAACAGTTATAACTTTTTACAATGAACATCTTAATTTGAACAACAAAGTGTATGTAAAAACTATGCGAAATAGTTCAATAAATCAACTAACACAGATTTTGTAACAATTTGAACTGAAGTACTGCCCCCTTGTATTTATACAAGATTTTATCAATATAACACAGGCTACCATAACTCCCCACTTCGATTTTGCCAACTTAATACTTATAGGCATTTCAAAACAAAACATCAAAAGGATCCAACTTGCGCAAAATGCAACAGCTAGAATTATATTAAAGATAAATTCACTCCAACACATTACACCGATACTAGCATCCCTTCACTGGCTACCAATACAAAGCAGGATAACATACAAAACAATAATAACTACATTCAAAGCCCTAAATGACATGGCCCCGAAGACACTCTGTAATCTAATAAGCAAAGAACCACCTAAGCCCACTCATAGAAAAGGACAATCAAATAAACTTAAGACGCCAAAAGAATATATAAGAACTCACAAATTAACAAATAATAGAGCCTTTTCCCACATAGCCCCAACAGTCTGGAACTCGTTACCAGAGGACTTACGATCACTAACAGAGATAATGGAATTCAGAAAAAAATTGAAAACGTATCTATTCACTAAACACTATAATACCATGGAAAACCTTCCACTCAACTTAGATAAAGGCTAAACATGAACCTGCCCAAATTCAAGCTTATACTCCCTACTACAAGGAATACATACAAAACTTAAATGAATAATCACTCCATTCCTATGCATTGATACCCTACTTGTATATAGTTACAACTGTTATAATCTGCCTATGCGGTAGGGACAGTACTTTTGTTTAAATTGTTACACAATCTGTGTTAGTTGAATTATTGAATTATTCCGCTTAGTTTTTTAAACCCTATGTTGTGCAAGTTAAGATGTTCTATGTAAAAAGTTATAATTGTTCTATGTAAAACAAGCTCTGCATTGTTAACTGTTGTTAATTGTACACCGCAACTGATCGCTGGAAGATGCGGTATATAAATAAGTGTTAAATAAATAAATAAAAAAAATATTCCTGTGGGTCTGGTTGGTTTGCCTGGTCAGTAGAGGGTTCCTTTGCTAAGGATTTGACAATGTTGAACAGCTCATGTGGTTTATTCAGGGACCGTTGTAGAATTCAGCGTGGTATTGCCTCATTCTCCTTGAAACTGCTGCTCGGTGGGTGCCCAGCTGGGCCGTGTAAGCTTCCTGGTTTTCGGCCAATCTGGAGAGGAGCCAGCGTCTCTCTAGCTGTCAGAGTTGTAGGAGGGAGGTCTTTAGTTCAGGCGAGTACCAAGGTGCCTTCTTTCTCTTGTTGTATGAGGCATTGATGGCGGGTGGGTCAATTGCAGCATTGAGACATGAGTTCCATGTGGAAATCATGTCATCCAGATTCAGTCTAAGTGGGTCATGGAGAGGTTGTGCTCTCTCTAAGATCTCTTCTCTGTTGAATGGGCGGTAGCGTTTTGAGACTGGTGCTGGTGGTTTATTTGAGGATTGAGGGTTAGATGGTGAGGGATGTGTGGGCATCGAGAATCGAATTAGACTATGGTCAGACCATGGTACTGAGCATATTGATAGGTTGATCTTGGATGTGGGACGGAGAGCTGATTATGGTGCGAATATGAGGTCAAGTGTATTCCCCTTGCTATGGGTGGGGGAGCTGATCAGTTGGGTGTAGCCCACCGTCTCAATAGCAACTAGGAAGGCTCTGGCTTGAGTGTCTTGAAGTGAGGGGAGGTTGAAATCTCCTAGTAACCAGTTCGATGTGTGTGTCTTGATGGGGTTGCAGGCGAAGTCAATAATTGAGGAAAGTTCATCTGGTGATGGCGAGGGTGCCCGATATAGCAGGTTGATAGTACAATGTTTATTCGCTATGGAGATGTAGTCCAGGTGGGGGGTGCTGCTTGATGCAATCGTCTGGAATTGTAGGATGGTCTTGCTTATGATGAGTAGGATGGTCTTGCTTATGATGAGTAAAAACTCGCTAATTAATTAAATTACACCACCCCCCTTCTGTCAGTTCTGGTGCACGAGTGGGTGGAGAAGTTGGGGGGGGGGGGAAGAACTGGTGGAGGATAACCGCGTCTGACTCTGACATCCATGTCTCTGTGATGCATAGGATGTCGATGTCAAGAGTGGTTAACATGTCGGATATGGCAGGCCATTTCTTTCGGATAGAGCGGACGTTTATTAGTGCACATTTAAGGTCGTGAGGGGGGGTGTCGAGATTGTGCTGAAGGAGACTGGCCTGGTGGAGGGCCACATAGATGAAGTGAGGGTGTGTTGTGTGTATGTGTCTGACATGGTGGTGGTGGTATGTGGTGGTTGGTGTAGTCGTGGTGTCTCTTCCATGGGTTGTGTAGGATTGGGATGGAGTTATGGGTGGAGGCGAGAGCTTGGGAGACTTGTGTCAGTGCGAGTAGTACGTAGCAGCTGATAAACGCATGTGAAAATGCAGTTGTGGCGGGTGGTGTCATGGCGTCGGGAGATGGTAGGGAGTTCAGGTCAGGCCTTTTGGTAGAGACGGTTTAGGTCAGTGGGTGGTTTGAGCACATTTCCTGTGATGTTAGACACATATGTTCCTAGCAGTATCACCAAGAGACACAGGTTCCACGATGCTTGTATTGGGTCAAGCATTTATTTTATTTATTTATTTTATTTAGTAGACACTTGTATAGCGCTACTTCCTACGATCAGCAGCGGTTAACTTTACAGATCAGGATGCACTGCACAGTACAGTAATTTGTATGATTTACATTTTGATTGGTTAAAGATTTGATTTGAAACAACAAGCATTGATATCCTGGGTCCCTTTTTAATAATGGTTTAAGGACCTTTCCTCCAGGAACTTGTCCAAACCTTTTTTAAACCCAGCTACACTAAATGGAAATTACATGTACCTGGTAATTGTAGTTCCTGGAGGGTCCAGTTTAGTCCTCCACATCCGGGTACTGCACCTCTTCCTGCAGCTTGGAGACTGGACCAATCAGAGTCTTGAATAACCCAGGGTGTATGCTGCTGGAGCTCCCATCAGCCCCCAGTGAACTATTAACAAAGCAGACTCAAAGAAGCAACACATTAAAGAAAAATAGTATAACTACAAAAAACTGAAGCCCCCCATAAATAACAGTGGCCCCCTCCCCAAACAAGAGAGCCAGAAGAGCGCACCTTGCTTCTTCCCCCTTACCTGAAGCAAAAGGTACTCAGAGCTGTCCGTAGAAGAAAGTAAAATCCCCTTCGCACCGAAAGGAGCGAAAGAAAAAACACCAACTATGAGGAACCGAAAATAAAAAAGGTTCTCACGCGATTCCTCGCACTCCGGTGTTTGCACGCCGTTTAGGAAATACAGAAGAATGAGCCGTGGGAGGGACGGAGGACTAAACTGGACCCTCCAGGAACTACAATTACCAGGTACGTGTAATTCCTTTTCCTGAGCGGTCCTCCAGTTTAGTCCTCCACATCCGGGATGTAACAGAGCAGTTATTAACGGGGGGGGGGGGGACCTTGCCAACCGGCGCGCAACACCGCCGCACCAAAACAAGAATCCCGAGACGCGGCAACATCCAAACGATAATGCTTACTAAAAGCATGAAGAGATGACCAAGTAGCCGCCCTGCAAATTTCCACTGGAGGGACAAGGCTATGCTCCGCCCAAGATGCCGCTTGGGCTCTAGTAGAGCAGCCTTGCAAGATATACGCCGAAGCAATTGCTTCCTTAATCCATCTAGAAATAGAAGCTTTGGCCGCCGCTCCTCCCTTCCGAACTCCGCCGAAAAGCACGAAGAGGCGATCCGATTTACGGAAGGATTCAGACACTTTTAGATATTGACGCAACACTCGTCGGACATCAAGATGCCGCAAGTCGTCGTCGGGCGAAGTCACGGAATCCAAAGGAAACGCTGGGAGAAGAACGGATTGATTGACGTGAAAAGGAGACACCACCTTGGGCAGAAAGGAAGGAACCGGCCGTAAAACGACCTTATCAGAAGAAAAGGAGAGAAAAGGAGGCCTGCAAGACAAAGCCTGTAGCTCCGAGATTCGCCTCGCTGAACAGATGGCTACGAGAAAAACAGTCTTCAAAGTTAAGTCCTTAACGGAAGCTTGACGAAGAGGCTCAAAAGGTTTCTTTACGAGCGCCTGCAAGACCAGATTCAAATCCCACGGGGGAATAGACACATTCCGCGACGGCCGCAGCTGAAATACTGCCTTAAGAAAACGCTGCACATCCGAGTGCGCTCCAAGGGGAGCATCCTGAATCTTCCCCCTGTAACAAGCGATAGCCGCCAGTTGAACCTTCAGGGAACTGGCCGCCAAACCTTTGTCGAACCCGTCCTGCAAAAATTGGAGAATAACCGCGACAGAAGCCGTCAAAGCCCGAACTTGATTCCGTGAGCACCAATCTTCAAATATCCAGCAGACCCGGACATACGTCAGTGAGGTAAAAGGCTTTCGAGCACGCAGAAGAGTGGCAATGACTGTCGGAGAATAACCCTTCTTTCTCAACCGAGCCCTTTCAATGGCCATACCGTAAGCGAGAATCGATCCACCAGAGGCATGCGCAGCGGACCCTGAACTAGCAGATCCACCAGGAGAGGAAGCTTCCACGGAACCCCGTCGAGAAGTTGGACCAGATCTGCGTAGCAAGGTCGCCGGGGCCAGTCGGGAGCCACCCGCAGAACCTTGCCGCAGTGCGCCTCGATGCGCTGGACTACTCTGCCGATCAACGCCCAAGGTGGAAAAACATACAGAAGACCAAAATCGGGCCACGGCTGGATGAGAGCGTCGATCCCTTCCGACATGCGTTCCCTTCTCCTGCTGAAAAACAGACTTGTCTTCGCCGACCAAAACGTCGCCATGAGGTCCATAATCGGAGGACCCCAGCGGCGAACAACTTGAGCAAAAATCTGCGGGTGCAGTTCCCACTCTCCGGAGTCCACCTGCACTCTGCTGAGAAAGTCCGCCATCACATTGTCTTTTCCAGCGATATGCGCAGCCGATATGGCAAGAAGGCGAGCCTCCACCCAGACGAAGAGCGCTTCCGCCTCCTGCTCCATTGCCACGCTGCCTGTGCCGCCCTGACGGTTGATGTACACCACCGTAGCCGAGTTGTCCGACAGAACTCGCACTGCCGTTCCTGAAACGTTCGCTTCGAAGGCTTGAAGCGCCAGCCACACCGCCCGGAGCTCGAGACGGTTGATCGACCACAGACACTCTCTGGCCGACCACGTCCCCTGAGCGAAATGGCCCTGGCAGTGGGCTCCCCAGCCCGTCAGACTCGCATCGGCTATCAAGGGGAGCCACACCGGCTGCTCCAACGGCATCCCCGCTTGAAGGGACTTCGTGCAGAGCCACCACTGCAACGACAGCTTGACCCGTCTCGGACAGGGTAACCGGCGGCTCAAGGAATCGGACTGGTTTGACCACCGATGTAACAGGGCCCTTTGAAGCGGACGCATATGAAACCTGGCCCAAAAAACCACCTCCAGAGTGGATGCCATCGTCCCCAGGAGCCGAAGGTACCACCACGCGGACAGTGCTGGAATCCCCAAGAACGTGCGCACCAGACGGCGCAAGGCTTGGGCGCGGCGAGCCGGCAAAAGCACTAAGCCCTGCGCTGTGTCGAACACGACTCCTAGATACTCGAGGGACTGCGAGGGAAGCAGGTGACTCTTCTTCGCATTGACCACCCAGCCGAGACTCTGAAGAAGACGAACCACCCGGTCCGTGGCCTGGAAACTCTCCGCTGCTGTCTTTGCTCGAATCAACCAGTCGTCGAGATAAGGGTGAACCAAAATACCCTCTCTTCGCAACGCTGCTGCGACCACCACCATGACCTTGGTGAATGTGCGCGGAGTGGTAGCAAGCCCGAACGGCAGAGCCTGAAATTGGTAGTGACCCCAGGGAAAGGCGAAACGCAGAAACTTTTGATGAACCGGCCTGATCGGGATATGTAGATAGGCTTCCGAGAGGTCCAAAGACATTAAAAACTCTCCTAGGCGAACCACTACAATTTCAGGGTTTCCATGCGGAAATGAGGCACCCGGAGACAACGATTCACGCCCTTGAGATCCAAGATAGGACGGAGAGAGCCGTCTTTCTTTGGCACCACGCAATAAATGGAGTAACGGCCTTCCCCGCGCTCGGACTCCGGAACAGGAACTACTGCCCCCAATTCTAGCAGCCGAACTAAGGTTGAGCGAATCGTGGCTTCCTTCTGTCGTCCCTTGCTGGGAGACAGCACGAAGGAGTTCCGGAGCGGGGAAGCGAACTCCAGCGCCTAACCCTCTCTGATAATCTCGAGCACCCACTGATCCGAGGTAAGTCGGGCCCAAGAAGGAAGGAAGTCCCGCAGACGACCGCCGATCACTTGGCTTCCCTCCTGGGTCCACCGCACTTCATTGCGTTTTGTGACCAAAGGAAGAGCCAGAGGAGGATGACGCAGCAGAGAAACCTCTGCCGCCACCTCGGAAGCCCCGAAAGGACGACGACTTGGAACCGAAGCGGCCATGTTGAGACCCCCAAGGGCGGGAGGACCGAAATCTACGGAAATCCCGGAAAGGACTGCGTGAGACCGGCAAACCTTTGCCTAACTTAGGTTTATCCTCTGGCAGTCTTCCGCCCTTGGATTCGCCAAGATCTTTCACCAACTTGTCTAGATCGTCCCCGAACAACAACCTGCCCTTAAAAGGGAGTTTATTGAGTCGAGACTTGGAGGAGCCGTCGGCCGCCCAATTACGCAACCAGATAGAGCGACGCGCCGCCACCAAGGAAGCCATACTATTCGCCAGCGTCCTGATCATATCATATTGTACGTCAGCCAAATAAGCTGAACCAGACTCTAACCTGGTGACCTCGAGTACACCCTGTTGGTCCAAGTGGGCATCCTGCCGCAGATGCTGAGCCCACCTCAAGCAGGCTCGAGCCACCCAGGCCCCACAAGGCATTGGTCTCAAAAGCCTGCTTCAACAAACCATCCACCTTACGGTCTTGAGTATCTTTTAAGGCCGCGCCGCCTTCAACCGGAATGGTGGTTTTCTTGGTCACCGCCGAGACAGCCGCATCAACTCGAGGTGACCTGAATGTCTCCTTGTCCTTGTCCGCTAGGGGATAGAGACGGTGCATCATCCGAATACCCTTCAGTCCCGCCTCCGGCTGATCCCACTCTGCCTGAATCATCTGCTCTACAACTCTATGCACGGAAAACACAATTTGAGAATCCCGAACTGCTTGGATGAGGGGATCCTCCAACCCCTCTTCCTCAGCTGGGCGTGGAGCCGTGAGATTGAGAGTTTGAAGGGCTTCCGTGATGAGAGGAACTAGTTCATCCCTACAAAAAACCCTGATAATCCGTGCCTGATCCTCGGGCTCAGGAATCTCCCCGTCTTCCAGATCATCAAAAACATCCTCAGAGTCCAACTCATGTTCCACCTCGTGCCACTCCAACTCATCCTGGGCAACGTCAGAGACCAGAGGACGTTTCGCCGGTTTCGGCAAAACCCGACCAGCCAGTTCCGTTTGAGGAGACGGCAAAGGGGGCGGCACCGCGAAGGCGTCCGGTAGCTTACCTAAACACCCCAATTGGAAAGCCTGATGCATAAGGAGGACGAAGTCCGGAGAGAAAGCAGTCAAGGAAGAAGACTCTGTCTCTTGCAACTCAGCTCCCGGCACCTTAGGAACAGCTTGCGCCTGGGGAATGTGAGCGCCCAGTGAAGCTTCCTCGTCCGGAGGTAATGAGGCGGCCAAGGGATCTGCCATGGACCTGCCTTTCAATTGCTGTTCCCTATTTGCAGAGGCAGCAGCACAGCCCTTGCAAACCCCAGAATCCGGCACAGCACCCCAGAATCCGGCACAGCGCCCCTGCGGGAACCGCAGACCACGCACTGCGGTCTTGCTGACATTAAAAGAAAAAACAAGTCCCAGCACCCAACAAGGAGGGGGGGGGGCACAGAACTGCTAAAAAGAAAAAATAAACAAAACCCCGTTTTCCCCTTTTTTTTTTTTTTTTTTTAACTTTAATATACCTGCAAATGAAGAAAGCAACAAAAACCCCAAAGGAAGCAAAGCGCAAAACGCTAAAGGGGGAAGCTGGAAGCCTCGAGGAAGAAAGAAAAACTGCGGCAAAAAGGAGAGCCAAAAATAGCCGCCGGGACCGGCGAAAAAGGTGCGAAAAATACCAAAGGAATAAAATAAAAAGAAACGGATTGTAGGACCCGAAGAAACAGAAGAAAAAAGGGATAATCCACTCACCGCAGCCAAGGAACCAGCCAACAACCGGTCGAATCCAGAGCGGGGTGAGACTTTGAAAACAGGCTGCCTCAGAAAATGGTGTGGGAAGCCGAGCACCCCGCAGCGCTGAGAACTGCAGTTCAACCCTCCGGAGTCAGCCCTCTGCACCAGCGAAGGGGCTGCTGCCAGGAGAACAGATCTCTCCCCCGAACCTTCCTGGGGGAGCGATCTAAGCACCGCCGAAATTTGCCTCAGGCAAAGGAGAGAGGAGGGCAGTGACGGCTCGGCTCGTTTCTTCTTTTTTTTAAATTTTTTTAAGTGACAGAACACCCCAAAAGAAAACAAGCTAAGGGAGAAAAACCAATTAAAAGGAAAGCAATTCCAAACAAAACCAAAACTAACTAGTGCTGCCAATAAGTCCCTAAGTGAGCCAGGTGGGTTCACACGTCTTCCTGCTGCTGGAGACTGGACACACTGGGGGCTGATGGGAGCTCCAGCAGCATACACCCTGGGGTATTCAAGACTCTGATTGGTCCAGTCTCCAAGCTGCAAGAAGAGGTGCACTACCCGGATGTGGAGGACTAAACTGGAGGACCGCTCAGGAACAGCCCTTACTACGTCCTCTGGTAACAAATTCCAGACTGTGATTACATGTTGAGTGACAAAATATTTTCTCTTATTTGTCTTAAATAGTTTACCCTGTAGCTTCATTACATGTCCCCTAGTATATAAGAACATAACATATGCCATACTGGGTCAGACCAAGGTCCATCAAGCCCAGTATCCTGTTTCCAACAGTGGCCAATCTAGGTCATACGTACCTAGCAGTTTCCCCAAAAGACACAGGTTCTGCAATGCTTGTACTAGGTCAAGCATTGATATCCTGGGTCCCTTCTTAATAATGGTTTATGGACCTTTCCTCCAGAAACTTGTACAAACCTTTTTTAAACCCAGCCACACTAACAGCCTTTACTACATCCTCTGGTAACAAATTCCAGAGTTTGATTACACGTTGAGTGAAAAAATATTTTCTTTTATTAGTCTAAAATAGTTTACCCTGTAGCTTCATTGCATGTCCCCTAGTCTTCCTCTTTCTGATAACGTAAACAGTCGATCTACGTTTACCCGTTCCACTCCGTTCATTAATTTATAGACTTCTATCATATCTCCCCTCAGCTGTCTCTTTTCCAGGTTAAAGAGCCCTAACATTTTTAGCCTTTCTTCATAGGAGTATCCTTCCATCCCCTTTACCATTTTGGTGGCTCTTCTCTGAACCTTTTCTAATAACGCTATATCCTTTTTAAGATATGGCGACCAGAATTGCACACAATATTTATTTATTTATTTAACACTTATTTATATACCGCATCTTCCAGCGATCAGTTGCGGTGTACAATTCAAGGTGCGGTCTCACCATGGAACGGTATAAAGGCATTATAATATCTTTTGTTTTATTTTCCATTCCTTTCCTTATCATACCTAGCATTCTATTTGCTCTCTTGGCTGCCGCTGCACACTGGGCCGAGGGTTTTAACATGGTATCCACAATGACGCCTAAATCTTTTTCCTGGATGGTGGTTCCTAATGTGGAACCTTGAATCGTGTAACCATAGTTTGAGTTGTTCTTCCCTAGTTGCATAACTTTGCACTTGTCCACATTAAATTTCATCTGCCATTTTGATGCCCAGTCTTCCAATTTATCAAGATCCTCTTGCAATTTCCCACAATCCTCTTGGTTTTAACAACTTTAAATGGTTTTGGGTCATCTGCAAATTTGATAACCTCACTCGTTATTCCACTTTCCAGGTCATTTATGAATATGTCAAAAAGCAGCGGACCCAGAAGAGATCTCTAGGGTACACCACTATTCACCTTTCTCCATTGGGAAAATTAGCCATTTAGCCCAACCCTCTACTTTCTATCTTTTAACCAGTTCCTGATCCACAGTAGAACACTGCCTCCTATCCCATGACTCTTTAATTTTGCCAAAAGTCTCTGATGAGGGACCATGTCAAAGGCTTTCTGAAAGTCCAGATACACTATATCAACCGATTCACCTTTGTCCACCCGTTTATTCACACTTTCAAAAAAGCTTAACAGATTAGTAAGACAAGATATTCCTTGTCTAAAGCCATGTTGGCTGTCTCCCATTAGGCCATGACTATCTACATGCTGAGTAATTTTATTCTTTATGATGGTTTCTACCATTTTTCCCCATACTGACGTGAGGCTCACCGGTCTGTAGTTTCCCGGATCACCCCTGGAACCCTTTATAAAAATTGGTGTTACACTGGCAATCCATCAATCTTCAGGTATTAGAGATGATTTTAATCATAGTGCACAGATTACTAATAGCAGGTCTGCAAGCTCATATTTCAGTTCTTTCAACACCCTTGGATGTATACCATCAGGCCCAGGTGATTTGCTACTCTTCAATCTATCTAATAGTTGTAATACATCTTCCCGATGTATCAATATTTCCTTCAATTTTTCCGCACCTTTAAATACCACTTCAGTCATGGGTAACATCCTTACATCTTCCTCAGTAAAGACCGAAGCAAAGAATTCATTCAGTCTCTCCGCTATCGCCTTGTCGCCTCTTAGTGCCCCTTTAACTCCTCTATCATCTAATGGACCAAATGACCCTCTCACAGGTTTTTTGCTACGAATGTACTTGAAAAAATCTTTATTTCGCGTTTTTGCTTCCGCAGCAAGCTTCTTCTCAAATTCTCTCTTTGCCTTCTTTATCAAGCCCTTGCATTTGACCTGCCAGTGCTTGTGCTGTTTCCAGGTTTCCTCGTTTGGCTCTGTTTTCCATTTCCTGAAAGATGCTTTCTTGGCAACAACAGCCTCTCTGACCTGACCTTTAAACAATGCTGGCAGTTTTTTGGACTTCCTTCCACTTTTCTTAAAGCGTGGAATACAGCTGGTCTGGGCTTCCAAGATAGTATTTTTCAACAACACCCAAGCTTGATGTAAGTCTTTAACCTTTGCAACTGCTCCTTTTAGTTTTTTCTTAGCTATTTTCGCGATTTTATCATAGTCTCCCTTTCAAAAGCTAAAAGGTAGTACTGTGGATTTCCTTACTATCCCTCCTCCACTAATTAAATCAAAGGCGATCATGCTATGATCACTATTGCCAAGTGGCCCCAACACCCTTATCTCTTGCACTAGATCTGGTGTTCCACTAAGGACTAGGTTTAATATGGCTTCCCCCCTCTCGTCGGTTCATGGACCAGCTGCTCCAAGAAGCAGTCATTTATGTCATCAAGGAACTTTATCTCCCTAGCATGTACTGCCGTGACACTGACCCAGTCGATACCGGGGTAATTGAAATCGCCCATTATTATTACCGCGCTGTAACTTTTGTTAGCTTCCTTGATTTCTTTGAGCATTTCATCATCCATTTGTTCATTCTGGCCAGGCGGTCGATAGTACACCCCCACCGCCTTCCCCTTTTTACAAGGAGAGATTCTACAGCAAATTTTGTTTCGGGCAAAACTTTAATCCGTTCTGATTCAATGCCCTCTCTAACATTGAGCGCAACCCCTCCATCAATTTGATCAGCTCTATCATTATGATATAGTTTGTACACAGGT
The DNA here is from genome assembly GCA_033557465.1 of Ichthyophis bannanicus. Classification (NCBI taxonomy): domain Eukaryota; kingdom Metazoa; phylum Chordata; class Amphibia; order Gymnophiona; family Ichthyophiidae; genus Ichthyophis; species Ichthyophis bannanicus. The sequence continues at coordinate 67,499,221 of CM066033.1, forward strand.
ATCATAGTGTCCCCACTGTTGTCCTCCTTCCCACATGTCTCTAATATTCCAATCACATCTAACCTCTCATTCAGTGCTATATATTCTAACTCTCCCATCTTATTTTTTAGACTTCTAGCATTTGCATACAAGCATTTTAGAGACTGTATTTTATTCATATTAATTTGGCTATTCGTAGACATGGGTAATTTGGGATCTTTAAGCTCTGTCAGCTACATACTCGAGGGCATTTGGGCTACTTTACTCTTTTTTTTGGAACCTCTCTGCTTTTGGTAGTATCCTTCAAGGATACATTCTTCCAAACCATCTGCTCTTGGGCAACTGTCGGCTTTCCCCTATTATCTAGTTTAAAGCTGCTCTATCTCCTTTTTAAAGGTCAATGCCAGCAGCCTGGTGCCATCCCGGTTAAGGTGAAGCCCATCCCTTTGGAAGAGCCCTTCCTTTCCCCAGAATGTACCCCAGTTCCTAACAAATTCAAACCCCTCATCTCTGCACCATTGTCTCAATCCACGCATTGAGACTCCGGAGCTCTGCCTGCCTTTTGGGTCCTGCACGTGGAACGGGAAGCATTTCGGAGAACGCTACCCTTGGAGTTCTGGATTTCAACTTCCTATCTAAAAGCCTAAATTTAGCCTCCAGAACCTCCCTACCACATTTTCCTATGTCATTGGTACCGACATGTACCAAGACAGCAGACTCCTCCCCAGCACTATCTAAGATCTTATCTAGGTGGCACGTGAGGTCCGCTACCTTCGCACCAGGCAGGCATGTTACCAGGCGATCCTCACGTCCACCAGCCACCCAGCTATCTACATGTCTAATGATCAAATCACCAACTATAACGGCTGTCCTAACCCTTCCCTCATGGGCACATGGCCCTGGAGAAACTTTCTCAGTGCAAAAGGGTTTTACATCACCTGGAGGACAGGTCCTAGTTACAGGATCACTTCCTGCCACACCAGGGTGATGCTCTCCTGTCACGTGACCTCTCCTCTCCATGGCAATAGGGATGCTGCCAGACTGGAGGTGGGACTTCAGGACTATATCCCTGTAGGTCTCGTCTATGCACCACTCTGTCTTTATGTCTTCCAGGTCTGCTACTCTAGCCTCTAGAGAACGGACTCGTTACCTGAGAGCAAAGAGCTCCTTGCACCTAGTGCACACGTAAGACCTCTCACCAACTGCGAGAAAATCATACATGTCACACTCAATGCAAAAGACTGGAAAGCCCCCATCCCACTGCTGGACTGCTGTCTGCATCTTAGTTTTAAGTTTTTGTTTAGATCTTTAAGTTCTTTACTTACTAAGGGTTGCTATGGATATTATACCAATTAAACTGTACCTAATACGTTTAATATACCTTGTTCACCTGAAGCTTAATTAATCTCAGGTCCTTAGTGTATGTCTGATTTGGGTAACAAGCTTCACCTGAGAGCACCTCCTGTCTTTTAGGATGTGTAAGTACCTATAAAGCTACGATTATCCCAGGGGTGGGTGGGTGTGGGAAGGGAGGGAGGGAAATAACACTTATTAAAAGAGGGCTGCTACACAGTACACTCTGTCCTGTGCTGCTGAGGTAAGCTATATTCTTATTTGATTTAAATTATAGCTCTTTGCTGCTGCTAGGCTCTAACTTATTATGAAATTTAAACTACAAGCTCTCTGCTGGGTTCTAAATTTAACCAGAAAGCTCTCTTCTGTGTTTTAAATTTAAACTAAAAGTACTTTGCTGATGCTAGGCCCTGAGTGACTATTAAATTTAAACTACAGCTCTCTGCTGGGTTCCATATTTAACCTGAAAGCTCTCTTCTGTATTTTCAATTTAAACTAAAAATACTTTGCTGATACTAGGCCCTGAGTGACTACTAAATTAAAACTACAAGCTCTCTGCTGGGTATGAAATGTAACCAAAAGGTTCTCTTCTGTGTTTTAAATTTTAACTTAAAATGCTGCTACTAGGCCCTGACTAATTTAACAAAAAATAGTTGGTTCACAGATTAAATAGCTTTTTTTTTTGAAACTTGATTTATTAACCAATAGCAACAGGATAAACAGTACAGCACTCAACAAAGGGCCATCGAGGAGTGGTATCTTATCTCCTCTTGAGGCCATTACAATAAACAGGCACGTCACCATAGCAGACCACAGCAGTAAACATTAAAAGGCGAACATGGTTAAACAGTTTTTCCTTTTATGTTCTTCCAGTAAGCAGAACAACACCCCCCCCCCTCCCCCCTCCCCCCCCTGAACCCCCTAACCCCCCCTTACCCAGCCTCGCACACCGAGCTCCACGGCAGGGCTCAACACACTACACAACAGTGGCTGGTAGCTTCTCCCCCCCTATAGACAAGGCCCTAAAAACCCACATTAACTATATCGCTGCGGCAACGGGGGCTCAAGTTCTGAATGTAGGGTTCCCAAATCAGCAAAAAGGTAGACCATCGCTTCACTGAGCCCCTAGCCCTCCAGCGCTCAGCCAGCATCAACTGATGAAAATTATTGCGCCACTCCGTAAACGTGGGTGGGGTCCGATCCCTCCAACTACGCAAAATCGGACCTTTCCCCACCAGACAGGCTTTACGCACTAATAAACGCTCCCATTTCCCGTTAGGCAGGGTCAGAGGCAATTGATCTAAGATGACTAGATCACTGGTCCAAGGAAACCTCTGTTGTACAAGTCTCATGATATAACGGTGAATTCGGGACCAATATGGGAAGATGCGCCTGCACTGCCACCACATATGAGTCAAGGTTGCCAAGGGGGCTTGACATCGAGGGCATGACCCATCCTGCGTAATGTGGCTCCGGAACGCTCGTCTCGGAGAGAAATGTACCCGGGTTAAGGCCTTATACTGGAGCTCCCTCCAACGTGCACCCTCTGCTAATTCAATTATCCGTCCCACCGCCAGACAAATCGTGCCGGGAGTAACAACACGGCCCAATTCACCTTCCCAGGCTGCCTCCACCCTCCCATAATCCGGCTCCACCCCAAAGCACACCAACTTGGTCCGCAACCCAGCTATTGTCAGGGGTGTATCCCCTCCTAGTTCTAAGAATTCGATAATTTGCTTTGACCTATCCTCTCCCAATTCTTCCCTGGGTAACGTCGCCACATAATGAGAAAGCTGATAATACGCAAAATAATGGGTACCGAGTAGTTTATACTCCTCCCGGAGGTCCCTAAATGGCTTACTCTTACCCGTAAGATCTACTGCATGCCCTAAGTAATGAAGGCCCTGCCGATGCCAGAACTTAAACACTCCGGAATCCAAACCCGGCGGAAAATGTACATTGCCTTGTATTGGTAACCAACTAGAGACCTGCCAATTATGTTGCCACAAGCCATTTAATTGTTTCCATGTTCGCCTCATCGCATTCAACAACACATTCCGCGTAAGTCGCCGTGGTAGATACTTACTGTCCACATGTAACGTCCCCACAAGGGAAAGAGGAGCCACCAATGCTCCCTCTAAGTCTCTGGGAGTATAAACGTCTGTTCCCCCTAGGTAATCTCCAAGATGTCGTATCTGGCAAGCCAAAGCATATAAGCTTAAATCTGGCAACCCCAGGCCTCCCCTTCGCCATCCACCAATCATACGAGATATCGGGATCCGCGCCCGAGCCCCCTTCCACAAAAAGCTTTGTATCTCCCTCTCCATTTTGTGTAGATCTCTTCGGAGTAACCAGACCGGTAACGTTTGAAGCCAATAAAGTATACGTGGTAAAATCACCATTTTAATGGCAGCAATTCTCCCCAAGAGTGCCAAGGGCAACGGGCTCCAAGCTCGCAATTGGCGCCTCATTCCAGACAGAACCCTTTCAAAATTCGTATAATATAGATCCTGCGGTAACCTGGTCAGAATAATACCAAGATACTTGAACCCATGCTCGGCCCAGTGCAGAGGAAAAAAACCGCCCCCCACCCCATCCGCAACCCCCCCAACACCACCAGGGCCTCCGAAATCACTGTATTTATCCGAAGACCGGCAAAAAAACCAAACAACCTAAACGAAGCCAACAGCCGCGGCAACGAATCTCGCGGGCGGGGCCAGCAAATGTACCAGCATATCGTCGGCAAAGGCCGACACTTTGAATCCCTGCGCCCCCACCTTTATCCCACGAATCAACTGGTCCTGTTCTATACTACGTATTAGGGGGTCTAAGGACAAAATGAACAGTAAGGGAGATAATGGGCAACCCTGCCGAGTGCCCCTATGCAACGGGAAGGGGGCCGACAAAACCCCGTTACACAGTACTCTAGCTGTCGGAGTATCATATAAACTCTTTACCATGGCACAGAAAGCCTGTCCAAGCCCGTACATCGGTAGCAGATAATCCAAATAGGTCCAGTCCACCCTGTCGAATGCCTTTTCCGCATCAAAACTCACCAGAAGGGTCTGTAGTTGGTGACTGTGTACCCACTCCAGAGATGTCAGAATACGGCGTATATTCCGAACAGCATACCGACCACGTACAAATCCCACCTGGGAGTCATGCACTATGTCTCCTAACACCCCCGCTAACCGTTCAGCCAAAATTTTCGCCAGCAGCTTTGCATCATAGTTTAACAGAGAAATCGGCCTATAAGACGCTGCTTGCAGCGGATCCTTGGCTGGCTTGGGTATCAAGGTAATATAGGCCTGGTTCTCTCCCCATCGCCTACCGCCTCCACCTATTCGTTGCTGAAAGGTATCTACCAACAACTGTCCCACCCCGGTAGACAGGAGTTTATAGAACTCAGCCCCGAAGCCATCGGGGCCGGGTGCCTTACAACAACTAGCCTGTGCAATGACAGATTGGACCTCCTGTAATGTAATTGGCTGCCCCAATTGAACCCGTTGCGCCTCTGTCACCCTCGGGAGCGCAGCCCTTGCAGGTAAGCTGTCATAGTTGAGGGGTCGATCTCTTCGGCCTGATAAAGTTGTTGAAAAAAGTTCTTAAAGAGGCCACTAATCGCTTCACGATCCTGGTGGAGTTTCCCTTTCTCATCTCGAAGGGCTGCTACCCCCTTTTCCCTCCCCCCCGTGGACCCCTCAAACAACGTCCGAGGAGTTTCCCCGGTTTGTCCCCAAAGCAGTAAGCCGATATTTATAATAGAGCAAAGATTTCTTTGCACGCTGATGGAGTAATTCATTCAAGGAGACCTGGAGCTCCCATAGCCGATTACGGTTCGACATTGTAGGGGACTGACCGCTAAGCACACGTGCATGCGAAACCTGTCGCTCCAAACCGAACAATCTGTTCTGTCAGCAGGCGGCGTTTTCGAGCAGTATAGCCAATGATGTCACCTCTCAGCACCACCTTGGCGGTTTCCCAGACCAGTTCGGGATCCTCTCGATGCGCTTGATGATGTAATTCAAACTCCCGCCAGCGGTGGCTTAAAAACTGCCGAAATTGATCGTCTTTATATAACTCGATGGGGAACCGCCAAAGACGAGATGTACCAACTCTTCCCCCCCAATGCATCTCCACCCAAACCATGGCATGATCAGATATCTCCAAAGGACCTATCTGCGCCTCTATCACTTGAGCAAAGGCAGTGGTGGACAGTAAAACATAATCTATTCTCGCACTCGTCCCATGGGCCCGCGAGACATGCGTAAAATCCTTCTCAGAGGGATGTAGGACTCTCCACGGGTCTATCAGGCCTAACCGCTTCCGAAAGCGTTGCAATATTTGAGAGCTAAGTAATCTATCTCTTCTCCCCCTCTCACTAGAGGTATCCAAACTCACGTCTAATACCCCATTGAGGTCTCCCCCCATTAGTATAGGTACATCCGGCAATAATTCTACTTTGGCCGCCAATTGATCAAAGAATTCCCGGTCTAACATATTAGGACCGTATATGTTCCCCAAAATTACCTCCCGGTCTTCCAGTACGCCCCACAGTAATATAAAGCGTCCCTCGGGATCAACTAGCTGTTTTTTCAATGAGAAGCGCACTCTCTTATGAAGCAGGATAGCCACCCCTCCCTTCTTCCCCCGTGCAGGCGCACCCCATACCTGGCCAACCCAATCTCGACCCAATTTAGCATGCTCTTCCGCTGTTTGAAGGGTTTCTTGGAGTAGCGCAATATCACAGTGATGTCTAGCCAGCGCCTTCAATACTTTATATCGCTTTATCGGGCTACCCAAACCACATACATTCCAGGAGATAATCTTCAAAGGATCACCGTATGTTTATGGCCTAACTGCCAGCAAAGCGTGTTAAGGGAGACCCTCCCAGCCTGGAGTCTCCCAAGTCTGTAAGTAAAAAAGTGAATACCCTGCCCATACGTGGAGCCTAGAGTGCGACGACCCCTCCCCCCTCCACCTCCCCTCCCCTTCCCCCCCACCCCCCATCTCCCCCCCTGAGTGACCCCGGCCCTACCACCCACTATCTCTGTCTTAACCACCCCCTATACCCACCCCTAGACCCCCCCCTTCTCCCTTCAACCGTCTACGCCTACTTACAGGACCCCCGACACCTCCCCCCACCGAGGGAGCCCTCCCAAGACCCCTCTGAGCGTGTCCCCCCACCAAACCCATAAAAAAAATATCACACTACCATACCCCACAGTCAGAATCCTTGTGCCACGTCAGAATAAAGTGCTCCCCCACCCACCAACCGTACAGCAAAATGAAACAACAAACCAAAATCATGATGCCCCCCTCCCTTCAACTCACCCACCGGCCCACCACCGCCCAAGATGTCCCCCCCCCCGCTTTTCACAGGACATGAACACAAACCCGGATCCAGAGAGCACCTGAGGGGGACCGCCCGGGGGGGGGCATCCACTACAGCACTAGGCCCGATGCAGCCAATCCCTAGGTAGCCCCATCTGCCCGACCCCCCACCCCTTGAGTTCGACGAGCTCTCAGGCACTTTTCTTACCCCATCTTAACGACAGACATTCCCCTCTTCCATCCGGGGTCCAATCGCCTTGGTGTCCCCCGACCTCCTGCCATTCCCGATAGGGATATCAGCAATATTACTTCAATAAATAGTCGAGGGAACACCATCCACTACATAATATTACCCCTGCAACCTAGGTAAACCCCCTCCCCCCACCCCGGGGGCATCGCAGCTTGCATAGTACCAGTCGCGACCCCTGGCCCCTATGCAAGTCAGCAGATTATATCAGGCCTTTACATCCAGGGGCAGACCAAACCAAAACAACATAGGCACAGAAGTAGTTACAAAACTGGCAACTTTGTTACCTCTCCCCCCAAAAAAAGAAAAAAAAACATTCAGTGTCTCTGAGGGTAAAAAAAGAAACAAAGTTACTTGGGAGTAGCAACTCCATAGATACTTGCTACATATTATGTCCGGCATTCAGGCTGGTAACTCCGGGCTTCACAATATCTAGATGTCAGGCGATTTTATAAACTTCGATGCAGCTTCTGGCTCTTCATGTGGCAGGCGATGACGCTGCTTTCTGCTGACCACAGATCTGCTGTACATAGCCCTCCGCTACAGCAGCCGACTCGAAGTTACGGTGGGCCCCTGCAAATAACACATGGAGCCTGGCTGGATATTGTACGGAGAAACGGATGCCGGCTGCAATCAATTTCTCACACAGCGGAGCATACTCCCTCCGTTTTCTGCTCAGCGCCACGGAGTAGTCTTGAGCCACGCGAATCTTAGCATTATTATAGTACACTTCCCCTTTCTGCCGTGCTGCCTTGAGAATGATTTCTTTTTGAGGGTAATAAAGAAATTTAGCCAGCACGATGCGGGGGCGAGGATCACGCGGGTGTTTGGCTCCTACCCGGTGCACTCGTTCGATCTGCAAAGGGCCTCCGAGTTCGTCCTCTCCCATAATATGGCGGACTAGAGCCTCCATATAGCCTCTCAGGTCTCTATCGGGGATAGTCTCCACAATTCCCAGAAAGCGCAGGTTGTTTCTACGCGACCTATTTTCTAGGTCGTCAATCTTCGCCTCTTGCTGGGTTAGCTGGGATTTTAACCCTGCTACCTCCTCAGCCAGCGTCCCCGTCTTCTCCTCTACCTGACCCACACGCTCCTCGGCCTCCCGGAGCCGATTGCCCAGCTGGTCCACCACCGCGTGCAATCCATCGATTTTAACATGGAGAGCATCAAACTGCGGTCTTAAGGCGGCTGCTACCGCCAAGGACATCTCATCCGTTGTGGTCGGTGAGCGGGGTGAAGCCGGCGTCGGGGCCGAGTCCGCCATCTTATTTAAACCGGCAGCTCGCTCCCGGTCCTTCCTCAAGGATTTCACCGCCGTTGCCATGAGGTCAAATCTCCCAAAACACAGCGAAGCAATCTCCAGGCACACCAGGACCAGGGAACCAGCTTTTCAGCCAAAAGGTACGGTATTTCACGGTATTAATCGCCGGTTTGGGCTGAGGGTAGTGGGACACGCTCAGGATGCGACCTCTACTCAGTCCGCATCACGTGGTCTCTCCAGATTAAATAGCTTTAATAAAAATAATAAAATAGCTTGGCAACTACGATTTAATTCGAAAAAGTGCAGTGTCATGCACTTGGGTAGCAGAAATCTAAGGGAAATGTACAAGATAGGGGGCGCGAGGTTGGTATGCACAGTTCATGAGAAAGACCTTGGTGTGATTATCTCTGATGATCTCAAGGTGGCAAAACAGTGCGACAAGGCGGTGGCAAAAGCCAGGAGGATGTTACCAGCAGAAAAGAAGAGGTACTTATGCCACTGTATAAGTCACTGGTGAGGCCTCACTTGGAATACTGTGTTTCAGTTGTGGAGACCGTATCTTGCAAAAGATGTAAAAAGACTGGAAACTGTTCAGAGGAAAGCGACCAAAATGATTTGGAGCCTGCGTCAGAAGCCTTATGAGAAGAGACTTGAAGACCTAAATATGTACACTTTGGAGGAGAGGAGGGACAGGGGAGATATGATTCAGACCTTTAAATACTTAAAGAGAAATGATGAACAAACAAACCTCTTCCAAAGACGGGGAAGCTGTAAAACTAGAGGGCATAACATGAAGCTGCAAGGTGGTCAATTGAAAGGCAATATCAGTAAAGGTTTTTTTTTCACTGAAAGGGTGGTGGATGCTTGGAATGCCCTCCCAAAGGAAGTGGTGGGGGCAAAACACGGTGACGGAATTCAAAACAGCATGGGACAAACACAGTGGATCCCTTTACAGCAATAGGATAAAAACAAAATAAACAGTACCATCTAACGTCTGAACCATATAACGTCTCAACAAATAGGGGTGTCCTACATGGAGTGGTGGGTTTACCCCTAAACAAAGACATGGGGAGGGGTGGCCTGCACAGTGACAGGTGCACCTACTCTTGCCATCTTGCTGGGCAGACCATGCTGGTCTTTATCTGCCGTCATTTACTATGTTACTATAATAGAAAGAATTCCTTTCAGAAAATTCCCAGAAGTATATACTCACAATTGCAGATCTCTCTCCAGAAGTAACGTCCCTTTTTTCTAGTCCTTCGAGACTCCATTCAACCCCATTCAACAAACTACAACCCAGGTCAGCAAATACACGTTATAAAATGCACTCCACTACCCACTACTTTATGGCCTACATCACATTCCTCCACATGTTTGCACTCTGCACATACAGTATCAGACTAAACGAACAAATACCCCTGATAAACCTACATACCACCCAACCTAGATGCACACCACCATCACACATACACAAAGAACACCAACAAGCAAAGAATACAGCTCATAAACCATACAGGGACACACGTAACACACCCTCTCAACTCACAAATAATAGACATACAAACCCAATCATATCAACAAACATCAGATGTGCTCTACTAAACGCCAGATCTATCAGGAACAAACCAAATACTATCCTTGACCTAATCCAAGATAAGAAGCTTGATATAACATGCATCACTGAGACCTGGCTAGACGACTCAGACCAGGTTATATTACATCAAGTAACTCCAACAGGATACTCAGCATTCAACTGCATCAGAGCACAAAAGAGAGGAGGAGGAGTACTAATACTCACCAGAAAGGATTTCAGATTCAAAAGAATAGTCTCCACTAACACAATCGAATCCAACACACTCACTATAGCCAACAAATACCTAACCATCTCCCTCACATACAGACCACCTGGAACCACAACTTAACACCTATCCACAGTAATTAGAACGATATGTGCACACAACAGAAGACACAAACCTCTAGTTGTACTAGGAGACTACAACCTAACATCCGCACCCACCAGAGAAACTGCAACGTTCTTAAAAGCCATGGAGTCACTAAAATACTGCCAGACAATTAACACCCCAACACACAAACATGGTACAACTCCGGACATGATATTCATGCCAACACAACTGGTGGAACAGAACAAAACTACAAAACCAACAATCACCCCAGTCTCCTGGTCAGACCACCATGTAATTGAATTCACCATGACCCTGAATAACACCACCCAATGCAAAGAAGATGAAAGAATAATCAGACGGTTCAAAACATTTGACAGAAACTCATTCATCAATGAAATCAATCCACAACATCATCAGGAACAAGACACTCTGGATCTTAATATAGAAGAGTGGAACACAATAATAGCCAGCGCAGCATCTGCCCCAACCAACAATGAACCACAAACTTGCAAAAGATCCAATGCCCCATAGTATTCACAAGAAATAAGAGTTGCAAAGCGCACACTAAGACGACTAGAATGAAAATGGAGACGGAACAAGTCACACAACTTCCTAATACAATACAGAGACAAACAATGGGAGTATAACAATCTAATAAATGAACGCAAACACCACCACACCAACCTAATCATGAAATCTACCAATAGACCAAGAGAACCTTTTAGCATTATCCAAAACCTCACTAAGGATGACACGCAACAAAGCACCAACCATCTTGACCCACAAAAATATGCAGACTACACGAAGTCAAAAAACACAAGCCAAACAAAATCTGCCTCACAACAAACAAATGATCACACGATAAAAAACAAACATCAAACATGGGAGAGCTTCAACATACCAACAAAACAGCAAGTAGAAGACATTATATCTGGTCTAAACACAACTTCACCATGAGACCCATGCCCAGTGTCATGGATCAAAGCCACAAAAAACCAGCTCTCTCATCACATTCAAAAAATCGTCAAGGATTCACTCCAACAAGGATACATGCCGCAATCCCTAAAGCATGCAATGATACGACCAATAATTTAAAATAGTAATCTGAGCCCATTCGAACTGTCCCATCTCCAGCCTGCCATTCCTTGCTAAAGTCGTGGAAAAAGCAGTCCAAAGGCAACTTCAGGACCATATAGATATCAATGCCCCTCTGGACACACATCAGCACGGATTCAGCCCCAACAAGCCCCAACACGGCGTGGAAACACTACTCGCCTCCCTCTTTGACAATCTCCTAAGAGGCATTGACAACATAAAAAAACGGCTTCCTCCTAGTGTTCATGGATATCTCGTCGGCCTTCGATACCGTGTCATACCCTAAGCTACTGCAACGCCTACAACAGATAGGACTATGCAAGAATACCTAAAGTAGTTTACATCATACCTGGAAGGGCGAATGCAACAAGTCAAGCGAGAATCACCTTCAAGACCCTGCTACTAGTCTTCAAAGCTCACAAAGGACCTGCTCCCTCCTCTCTATCAGAGTTGATCCAACCTATCCCCTCCAACAGGCTTAGAAGAACCTCGGAACTAAACATGCTTAAAGTCCCAAAAGAATCCTTAAAATACATCTCTGCAACTGTGAACCGATCATTCAGCTTATGTGCTCCAAAACTGTGGAATACCCTCCCACCACACATTAGGGCCATCTCTGATATCCCCCAGTTCAAAAAGGCCTTGAAGCATCACCTTTTCATCATATACTTTCCAGAGAACACAATAACACAAGTTCATCTAAACAGCTCCAATCCCATCCCTATCTAACATGATACTTTTTCAAGTAATATTACTATCATATGTATATAGTTCAAGTTCTATTATCCTATGTTACAATTACCCCTGTTTTCCATGTTTTTCTTCCTGTTCCATGTAAAAACAGATATATGTATCTTATCTTATCTGATGTTTTATAGTTCTATGTAAACCGCGCTGATAATAAATAGTGCGGTATATAAAAATGTTAAATAAATAAATAAATAAATAAATAAAATGCGATCAAAAGAAATCCCTACAATTCCCCGTCATGCAGGGAATACCTCAAGGCTCAGTCCTATCTTCAATGCTCTTTAACATCTACATACAGCCCATATGCAACATCATCAAGAACCATAATCTATGCTAACACATTTATGCTGACGACATCATGGTGTACGCTCCAGTCAACTTACTGACACTAAACACTACACCAATAACAAAATGCCTCGAAGACATGAATGACTGGCTCATAGCCAACAACTTAACAGTCAACTACGACAAAACTGAGGCAACGTTGTCACCAGGAACTCCACATTCACACCCCCACAAACCATAAGCATCCTAAACAAACACATAGTAGTCAAAGAAGAAGTTAAATATCTGGGCATAACACTAGACAAAGCTCTGAACTTAAAAACTCACATCAACAAAACTGCAAACAAGGCATATCATCGATTGAAAACAGTCAGACAAATCAAACCAATGCTCTGTCAAGACCACTTCTGCACAGTATGTCAAGCACTCATCACACCACTGCTTGATTATGGAAACTTACTATATCAAGGCCTTCCTCACCAGACACTACACCCACTACAGATGGTACAAAACCCTACAGCACGCATCATTACAGACACCCCAAGGACCGAGCACATCACTCCCGTCCTACAACTACTACACTGGCTCCCAATGGTGGCAAGAGCTAAATACAAAACAATCATGATAATCTTCAGAGTCATTCACTATTTCTCAGCGGACGTACTCCAAAGCATTATAACAAGACACATCAGCAATAGACCAAGAAGAACCAATAATAACATGATCAGCACCCCTGCAGGCTATCACAAAACCAATCAACCTCAAAAAGAGCACCATCACTACTGGCAACCTCAATATGAAACTCCCTACCAATGAGCCTGAGAGCTTTAGAAGACCTCACAGACTTCCGCAAAGACCTCAAAACATGGTTATTTATAGAAACCTATCAGCATTCAAGTAACATCCTTACCCAAACAGCAATACTAACATCACCGCCAACTAAACACACCCACCCCATTCACACAAATTCATCACACGTTAGTAAATACCTTTATGTTATATGTTACCTCAACTGTACTATCTAAATACTGTCACATAACTGTACTGTCTAAATGTTTACACGTACCCTAATGTTAAATGTAACCCTCCAATTGTGTTGTGACGTGACCGAAGGAAAAGGTGGCATACAAATCTGTCTAAATAAATAAATAAATAAATATAATGTATCCTGTTCATGTTCCGAGGTTAGCATAGTTACTCACCTGTAACAGGTGATCTCCAGGAACAGCAGGAATTTAGTCTTCACATGTGGGTATCGTTGGTACCGACGGAGCCTGCTGCGCGGGAACGCTCCCCAGAGTCCAATTAGAAAGCTTTTGGGAGCAACCCACAGTGCCTGTGTGCTGCCTTCCCGCCTTTCCCAACTGTCTCTCTCCAGCTGAGTTTAAAGCTGAGACAAAAGAGAGAGAAAGGGAAAGAAAAGAAGAGAGATAGAGAGATACAACTCCTAGTGGAGGTGGGTGGGTTGTGAAGACTAAATTCCTGCTGGTCCCGGAGATCACCTTTTACAGGTGAGTAACTATGCTATCTCCAGGAACAAGCAGGAATGTAGTCTTCACATATGGGGACTCCCTAGCTACAGATGCCAGGGAGAAACACCAGAAGCTGTGTACCCTTTTGAAAGGGTTCCACTCCCCCCCATGGATCTCTGGCATCCTACCAGGCATGGTGGATAGGAGTTGATTAAGTATGGAACAGGTTTTGAAGAACAGCCTGACCAAACAAGGCATCCCGCTGGGAGTCCTTGTCCAAGCAGTAATGGGCTGTGAAGGTATGAACCGAGGCCCAGGTAGTTGCTTGACAGATGTCGTCGATAGACACAGAGTGAAGATGAGCCACAGAAGCTGCCATGGCTCTCACATTGTACGCTGTGACATGGCCTTCAAGAGCAAGGTTCTTACTCCGATAGGCAAAAGATATACACTGCGCAATCCAGTTGGACAGTGTTCTTTTGGAGACTGGAAGCCCTAATTGACTAGGATCAAAAGCAACAAAGAGATGAGAGGACTTTCTATGTTGCCAAAGCTCTTTTACAATCCAAAGTATGAAGATTCCTTTCTTCATTAATGGCATAAGGCCTTGGGAAAAAAACAGGAAGGTAAACTGCTTGATTTACACGAAAGCACAGTTACTTACCTGTAACAGGTGATCTCTGGGAACAGCAGGAATTAGTCCTCACTTATGGGTACGTCGGTACCGACGGAGCCCGAGCGGGAAAGCTCCCCAGCTTCCCAGAAAGGAAGCTTTTGGGGCCTCCCACTGCACATGCGTGCTTCCTTCCCGCCTTCCTGACCAGCTCTCCTCAGTTCGAGTTTATAGCTGAGACAATAGAGAGAGGAAAGGAAGATAGATAGAAGATACAACTCCTAGGGGAGGTGGGTGGGTTGTGAGGACTAATTCCTGCTGTTCCCAGAGATCACCTGTTACAGGTAAGTAACTGTGCTATCTCCAGGAACAAGCAGGAATAAGTCCTCACTTATGGGGACTCCCTAGCTAAGATGCCTGGGAGATCCCCTTCCAAGGGTTCGCCATCTTCATATGGATCTCAGGCATCCATCCAGGGAAGGTGGGCAGGAGTTGTTCAAGTATGGAACAGGTGTTTGAGGACAGCCTGACCAAACAAGGCATCCCGGCGGGAGTCCTTGTCCAAACAGTAATGGGCTGTGAAGGTATGAACCGAGGCCCAGGTGGCTGCTCGACAGATCTGATCTATGGATACAGAGTGAAGATGAGCCATAGAAGTGGCCATGGCTCTCACATTGTGAGCTGTGACATGGCCCTCTAGAGAAATGTTCTTACTCTGGTAAGCAAAGGAAATACACTGAGCAATCCAATTGGAAAGTGTACGTTTTGAGACTGGAAGTCCCAAATGAGAAGGATCAAAAGCCACAAAAAGTTGAGAAGACTTTCGATGTGGCTGAGTCCTGTTGAGGTAAAAGGCGAGAGCTCTTTTACAGTCTAGAGTATGAAGGTTCCTCTCTGCACTGGATGCATGAGGAGCCGGAAAAAAGACAGGTAGATATACCTCTTGATTAAGATGAAAAGGTGAGACCACTTTGGGCATAAAGTGTCTCACCTTTTCATCTTAATCAAGAGTCACTTCGGCTCGCCGCATCAGTGAACTACAGGCCTTATTTATTTATTTATTTATTTATTTACAGTTTTTGTATACCGCCTTATCCTTCAATCAAAGCGGTCACAACACAATTGGGGGATACATTTAACACGCGGGGATATGAGACACATACACTAATACTTACAGGGAACATGGGCTATGGAGGGTTAAGTGGCTTGCCCAAGACCACAAGGAGCATCTGTGGGACTAGAAACCCCAGTCCTTCCAGCCCAAGGTTGCTGTCCTCTAGTGGGATTTGAACCCCCGACCTTCCGGCCTGAAGTACCTTGCCCCAACCACTAGGCTACTCCTCCCAACCACCTTATCATGATGAAACCTAGTATAAGGTGGATGAGCCACTAAGGCCTGTAGTTCACTGATGCGGCGAGCCGAAGTGACTGCAATAAGGAAAAGAACCTTCCAGGAAAGAAATTTCAGGGAGGTAGAGACCAACAGTTCAAAAGGTGGCTTCATCAGCTGATCCAGAACCAGGTTTAAGTCCCATGCTACCGGGGGAGGTCGAATGGGAGGCTTGGTTAGAGTCAGGCCTCTCATGAATCTTGCAATAAGAGGATGACAAGAGACAGGTTGTCCATTTATAGGTTTTAAGGATGCTGCAATAGCACTCAAATGGACTCTTACTGAATTCGTCTTAAGGCCTGCATTAGAAAGATGCAGGAGATAGTCTAGTAGAGAATTCAAAGGAAGTGCTAGAGGGTCAAGACCCTGCTGAGCACACCAAATGGAAAAGCGTTTCCATTTGAAAGCATAGGAACGCCTCGTGGAAGGTTTCCTAGAGGCATGCAGGATATCTTTCACAGGTTGAGAAAGATTGAAGTCATGAAGGCTTAGGCCTTCAGTAACCAAGCTCTGAGGTGTAGGGACTTGGGGTTTGGGTGCCACAAAGTCCCCTCCTCCTGAGACAGAAGGTCTGCAGCAGCTCCCAGGTCCAGGGAGGGTCCCTGGGAGAGATGCAGAAGTAGAGGGAACCACACTTGGCGTGGCCAGCATGGAGCTATGAGGATCAGCGACCCGTGATCCCTCTGGAGTTTGAACAGAGTCTTGGGAATCAAAGGAATGGGTGGAAAGGCATATAGGAATTCCTGACCCCAATGCAGGAGAAAGGCGTCGTTGGCCTGAGCTCCCTGACACGGTATCCTGGAACAGAACCGGGGAAGTTTGGCATTCCACGGACTTGCAAAGAGGTCTATGTCCAGGGTCCCCCATTCCTGAAAGATTCTGCGTATCTGGTCCCTGTGTAGGGAACATTCGTGTGGAAGCAGAACTCGACTGAGTCTGTCTGCCCGAGAGCTTTGAACTCCTGGAAGATACACTGCTAGAAGATGAATTTGATGCTCTCTGGCGAAGGCCCATAATCTGAGAGCTTCGTTGCAAAGCGACAGAGAGCCCGTCCCTCCTTGTTTGTTTATATAGAACATGGCCACCTGATTGTCTGTATGAACTAGGACAGTCAGGTTGACAAGGAGGGTATAGAAGACTTTGAGGGCAAAGTATATTGCTCGCAGTTCCAGGAGGTTGATATGAAGGGTGGTCTCCTGAGGAGACCAAGAGCCCTGAGTGGAGAGGTCTTGGAGATGGGCTCCCCACCCTGTTTGGGAGGCATCTGTTGTGAGGGTTGCTTGGGGCAACAAAGGTTGGAAGGGGGCCCCCAACAACAGATTCTTGGTGGATACCCACCATTGGAGGGACCAAAACAGATGTTTTGAGGGTAGTATTTGGTCTGAGAGCGCTCCTGATGCTTGAGTCCACTGGGTGGCCAAGGTCCATTGAGCTGCTCTCATATGAAGACGAGCGTAGGGCACCACATGCACCGTGGAGGCCATGTGGCCCAGAAGTCGCAGCATTTCCCGGGCTGTCATGTGACTGCTGGACTGAGCTTGGGAGGCCAAGCACAGCAGACGTTGGGCCCTGACCTGAGGTAGGTAGGCCCTTGCAGTGGTGGTGTCCAACCGGGCCCCTATGAATTCCAGAGACTGAGTAGGGATGAGTTGAGACTTGGGAAGGTTTACTACCAGTCCCAGATACTGCAAAATGCGCCTTGTGCGGTCCAGGGAAATCTGGGCCTCTGACTGAGATGGAGCTCGGATGAGCCAGTCGTCCAGATATGGGAATACAAAAATTCCCAGGCCTCTTAAAAATGCAGCTACGACTGTCATGCATTTGGTGAACACTCTTGGAGCAGAGGCTAGACCGAAGGGAAGTACTCTGTACTGGAAATGTTTTCCCTGAAACAGAAATCGAAGATATTTTCTGTGGGATGGGTGGATGAGTATATGTGTGTACGCATCCTTGAGGTCTAGAGAACAAAGCCAATCCTGACTCTGAAGGTATGGAAGGAGAATGCCCAGAGAAAGCATTTTGAATTTCTCCTTGTAAAGAAATTTGTTCAATTCTCTCAGATCTAGAATTGGTCTGAAACCCCCTGTCTTCTTTGGTATTAGAAAATAAGGGGAGTAGAAACCTGTCCCTTGTTGAAGAAGAGGAACCTCCTCTATTGCCCCTTGGGCAAGGAGGGAAGAGACTTCCTGACCCAACAGGGCCAGGAGAGATGGGGGAGAATTGAACTGCCTCACCATGGTATGAGGAGGAAGGCTGGAAAAATGAAGTTTGTAACCCTCTCTGATGATAGAGAGGGTCCATTGCTCTGATGTAATTTGCCCCCATCTGGGAGCAAAGTGAGTTAACCTTCCGGGAATGGTGAGGGGCTCTAGTTGTTGTAGAGCCAGAAAAGTTAAGTTCTCTAGGGGCAAGTCAAAACCCCTGAGGGGGTTGAGCCTGCTGAGGTGTAGCAGACGCCGCAGGCTTGGACTTTGCCTGTTTAGGTTGCTGACGCTTAGCAGCAAAGCGAGGTTGAGAAGATTGTTGGCCAGTATTTGTGGAAAATCTGGTCTTCTTGTAGTAAGGCCTCTTGAAAGACTTTTTCTTGGTAGGAGTAGAGGTAGACTTAGAAAGTCTATCTAAAGTAGCATTTTCTGCGTCCATTTGAGTGGCTTTAATTTGCCAGTCTTTACCAAATAAGTTCTCACCTGTACAGGGCAGATTCCGCAAGCCATCTAGGACCCAGGGCTCTAGGTCAGAGGCCTGGAGCCAAGCAAGTCGTCGGGCTGCAATGGCAATGCCCGAAGCTCTACCGGCACCCTCAAAGGAATCAAAAGCTGCTCTGTTGGAGAACTTAGAAACATCTAGAAGCTGTTTCACTAAAGAAATGAACTCCTCCTTTCTATCTTCAGGGATAAAGGGGGCAAAATGCTTTACCTTTAGGGCAAGTTCCCTTAGAAACATGCCCATATACAGACTGTATGAATTAATTCTGGCTATAAGCATACTAGCCTGAAAGAATTTCCTACCAAAAGAGTCTAGGGTCTTACATTCTCGCCCTGGAGGGGTAGAAGTGTGCCTTTTGGTACTCTTAATTCTTTTCAGCGCAGACTTCACCACAATGGAATGGTGAGGCAGCTGAGTTTTTTGGAAACCAGGAGGAGGGGGGACCCTGTACATGGTGTCCAACCTACGAGAATGAGGTGACAATGTTAGAGGAGCCTCCCATAAGTCCATCAAGTGTTCTTGAAGGATTTCATGGATAGGCAGGGTAACTGCCACTTTAGGAACCTTAGGGTATCCTAAAATATCCAATTTCTTTGATCTAGGTTCTTTCTCAGAGGATGTAGTAATAGAAAGTCCTTTAGCAACTTCTATAATGAAGTCCTGAAAGGACAAATCCTCTGGTGGAGACACTCTCCTTTTTGGGGAAGAAGGCTCATCAGGAAGAACAAGAGAGAGCTCATCAGAATCATCAGAGGAGTCAAAATCCTCAGAGGAATCGGAGTATCCTCTATTCGCTTCTAACGCTCGATACGCATACCGGTCGGTATCGATATCGGGCGTACCGGGCATGGGATCGGTATCGGGTGAAAACCCGGATCCGGCATGCACCGACTTGCGCTTGGAAGACGATGGCCTCGGTTCCGGTATGGAAGCCAGTACCGGAACCGGACCCGGTACCGCTAGATGCGGTACCGAGGGCCTCGCAGCCTTAATGAAAGCCAGGACGGCTTGCTGCATGGACTGAATAGTATTGCCCATAGACGCCACTGCTGCCTGGATGTCGGTACCGGTATGGGCCGGTAGCCCAGAGCAGTCTAACAGGTGATTGGTCGAGGCCGTGCCATCGATGTCAACCTGTAACCCCATAGGTGGAGCTTTGGAAGCCGGAGCTTCCCGCCGGGGTTGTTTGGCTGGGGCAGGGTCCTCAGATTCAGAAGTGAGAGCCTCTCAATACTTTGAAGGAGATTTGCTCTTTGAGGACCTGCTCGCAGAAGGTTTGGTTACCTGAGATCCATCCGGAGAGGAAGACCTGGATGACTGTGATGCTGGATTATCTGAAGCAAACAGCACATGGAATTTGTTGGCCCGGTTCTGCAAACCACGTTTAGACATCTGGGAGCAGGATGGGCAGTCCGGAATGGAGTGGTCAGGTCCCAAACATTTAAGACACCAGTCATGGGTGTCTGTGACAGAAATAACAGCACTACACTTGGTACACTTCTTGAAACCAGGGGCTGGTTTCTCCATGAGGAGATTTTGTGTAGGCCTGAGGCCTAACAGAAGTCATCAAGTTGTGCTGAAATAAAAGTTTTTTGTTTTTTTTTAGAAAGAAAAGAAAAGAAAGACCGGCGGTACCAGTTTCGGTATGGGGAAGGCAGGTACGCGGTCTAAAGAAACAAACTAAAATAAGAATTTCTTCAGCGGTGACAGGAACACGACCTGCTGGCTCCGCGGAAAAAGAGAAACTGAGAAGAGCTGGTCAGGAAGGCGGGAAGGCAGCGCGCATGTGCAGTGGGAGGCCCCAAAAGCTTCCTTTCTGGGAAGCTGGGGAGCTTTCCCACTCGGGCTCCGTCGGTACCGACGTACCCATAAGTGAGGACTTATTCCTGCTTGTTCCTGGAGATAAGGTGAAATCACCTTTGGCATAAAGTGAGGATGAGTCCTAAGGACTACCTTATCATGATGGAACCTTGTATAAGGAGGATCAGCCACCAATGCTTGCAATTCACTGATGCGACGTGCTGATGTGATTGCAATAAGAAAAATAACCTTCCAGGAAAGGAATTTCAAAGAGGTAGTAGCTAATGGTTCAAAAGGCAGCTTCATGAGCTGGCCAAAACCAGATTTAAATCCCATGCCACCGTTGGTGGCTTAACGGGAGGCTTAGTTAGAAGAAGGCCTCTCCTAAATCTCGCTATGACAGGATGAGAGGAAATAGGTTGCCCATTTAAAGGGTTGAGAGAAGTTGCAATAGCACTCAAATGAACTCTTAAGCCCCTGTACTAGACAAATGAAGGAGATATTCCAGTAATAATTCCAGAGGTATTGCAAGAGGGTTAAGACCCTTCTGCGAACACCATATGGTAAACCTTTTCCACTTGAAAGCATAAGAGCGTCTTGTGGAAGGTTTCCTGGAAGCATAAAGGATATCCTTTACTTGCTGAGAAAGGTTAAGACCATGAAGTTCTAGGATTTCAGCAACCAGGCCCTGAGATGTAGAGACTGGGGAATGGGATGCCACAGCATCCCTTCCTCCTGGGATAGGAGATCTGGAGCAGATCCTAACTCCAGAGATGGAGCTTGAGAGAGATGTAAAAGCAGAGGGTACCACACTTGTCGTGGCCAATGTGGGGCTATGAGAATCATATGGACTCTGTCTTTCTGGAGCTTGAATAAAGTTCTGGGAATTAGGGGAATGGGTGGGAAGGCATACAGAAAGTCCCGACCCCAATGGAGGAGGAAGGCATCCCTGGCCTGACAACCCTGAGCTGGAATTCTGGAACAGAACCAGGGAAGTTTGGCATTCAGTGGACTTGCAAAGAGGTCTATGTCTGGGGTTCCCCAAAATTGGAAAATTTTAGCCACATGGTCTGCATGGAGAGACCATTCGTGTGGAAGCAGAACGACTGAGTCTGTCTGCCCAAGAGTCTTGAATGCCTGGAAGATACACTGCAAGGAGATGAATCTGATGCTCTCTGGCGAGGGCCCAAAGTCACAAAGCTTCGTTGCAGAGCAACAGAGAGCCTGTTCTGCCCTGCTTGTTCACATAGAACATGGCTACCTGGTTGTCTGTTTGAATTAGGACAGTTTTGTAGATGAGCTGGGTGTGAAACACTCGAAGAAAGATTGCTCTGAGCTCTAGAAGATTGATGTATAGATCAGTCTCCTGTGGAGTCCAGGTACAAATGGGCTCCCCAACCCACCTGTGAGGCATCTGTTGTTAGTTACTTGGGGTGGGGGTTGCTGAAAAGGAGACCCCACCAACAGATTCTGGGGTGACTGCCACCATTGGAGAGACAACATAAGACGATCTGAGGTTGCAATTTTGTCTGACAGGCAACCTGACGCCTGAGTCCATTGAGTGGATAAAGTCCACTGGGCTGCCCTCATATGGAGGCGGGCATAAGGGACCACATGCACGGTGGATGCCATGTGGCCTAGCAATTGTAACATTTCCCGAGCAGTGAGGTGAGACTTTAGCATTGCTTGGGAAGCTAACTGCATAATGCAAAGGCAGCGGGACTGTGGAAGATAGGCTCTTGTCTGTCTGGTATCCAGCAGGGCTCCTATGAACTCTAGAGACTGAGTGGGAGCTAGGTTGGATTTTGGGAAGTTTATGACAAGTCCCAAATATTGGAGGATACGTATTGTGTGAAATAGGGAAATCCTGGCCTCTGGAGCATCGAATGAGCCAATCGTCCAAGTATTTTTATTTATTTATTTATTTTTTATTTTTATTTAGACAGTTTTGTATACCGCCTTATCCTTCAATCAAAGCGGTCACAACACAATTGGGGGATACATTTAACACACGGGGATATGAGACACATACACTAATACTTACAGTGAACATGGGCAATGGAGGGTTAAGTGGCTTGCCCAAGACCCCAAGGAGCATCTGTGGGACTAGAAACCCCAGTCCTTCCGGTCCAAGGTTGCTGTCCTCTAGTGGGATTTGAATCCCCGACCTTCCGGCCTGAAGTACCTTGCCCCAACCACTAGGCTACTCCTCCCTCTAAGAGAAGACAAATATTTTTAGGGTGCCACAGCCATGCATTTTATGAACACCATTGGTGCCGAGGCCAGGCCAAAAGGAAGAACTCTCTATTGGTAGTGCTTCCCTTGAAATAGAAAGCAAAGAAACCTTCGGTGAGTTGGATGGATGAGAACATGAGTGTACGCATCCTTGAGATCTAGAGAACAAAGCCAGTCCTGACTCTGAAGGTATGGCAGTAGAGTTCCTAGAAAAATTATCTTGAATTTCTCTTTGAACAGGAATTTGTTCAATTCTCTGAGGGCCAAAATGGGTCTGTGCCCTCCTGTTTTCTTTGAAATAAGGAAAAAGGGGGAATAGAACCCTGCACCTTGTTGATGAATAGATACTTCTATTGCCCCTTGGGCAAGAAGCAGACTGACCTCGTGATCTAACTGGGAGTTGAGAGAGGTCTGAGAATTGAACTGTCTTACCATTGTAGGAGGGGGCATGCTGAGGAAGTGAAGCTTGTATCCCTCTCTTACAATGGACAGAGTCCAACTTTCTGCTGTTATCTGCCCCCATCTGGGGGCAAAATAGCATAACCTTCCTGGAATGGTGGAAGGCTCTGGCCCGTTCAGGGCCAGGACGACAAAGTTCTCTAGATGGGAGTCAAAGCCCCTGTGGAGGCCGAGTCTGCTGAGCCGGTTGAGACTTAGCAGCCTTTGTTTTTCTTTGTTTAGGTTGCTGCTGACCCTTTTGGGCAGACTGACCTAAACGATGCCCTTGTTGGGTATAGGAGGGGTAGAACTTCTTCTTTCTAGTGAAGAATGTTTTTTTGTAGGACTTTTTCCTTGCAGGATTAGCTGTAGATTTTGATAATCTATCCAAGGTGATATTATCAGCATCTAGCTCATTAGCTTTCTCTTGCCAATTTTTGCCAAAGAGATTCTCTCCAGTGCAAGGAATATTCCCCAATTTGTTCTGTACCCAAAGTTCCAGTCAGATGCCTGCGCCTATGGCAATAGCAGAAGTTCTGCTTATGCACTCAAAACAATCAAAAGCTGCACGATTTACAAATTTGGAAACATCCTGAGCATGTTTGATAAGTGCAAGATAATCTTGTCTCTTATCAGGAAGGAGAGGGCTCATAAGGAAGTTACAGGAGATCTAGAGCTTAAGGAACATTCTCATATATAAAATGTAGTAACTAATCCTGGCAGATAGCATAAAGGCCTGGAAGGTTCGACGCCCAAAGGCATCAAGAGTTCTTCACGTCCTGGAGGATTAGATGCATGTCTTTTTGCACTCTTGATCCTTCTCATAGCTGATTCCAGCACCATGGAATGGTGGGACAGCTGAGTTTTTTGAAATCCAGGACAGGGAGGAACTCGATACATGGTATCGAGCCTACGAGAATGAGGAGAAGTGGTGAAAGGTGTTTCCCACATCCTTAGCATGAGATCATACAAGATCTCATGAATAGGCAAAGTAGCTGCCTCTCTGGGAGTTTTAGGATACTGTAAAATCTCCAATTCCTTTGCCCTAGGCTCTGTTTCAGGAGCCACTGTGATGGAAAGACCTCGAGCAACATCTTGGATAAAATCCTGGAAGGATATATCCTCTGGAGGAGACATCCTACGTTTAGGAGAGGAAGAATCTTCAGGAAGAAGTACTCTGGTATCGACAGAGCTGTCAGAGTCTTCAGACTTGTCAGAGGATTCAAAGTACCTCCTATCCGGGTAATCGTGCATCGCACGATATCGGTACCAATCAAAGTCCAGTACCGACTTGTCAGTACCGGAGGGCATAGCCTGCGTCGGTACCGATAATCCACCTGCCGACGTCAATGCAATTGGCCCCGGTACCGATGTAGGTACCGGTACTGGTTGAATTGTCTGAAACGGTTTCAGGGGCATCGATGCTGAGAGAAGAGCCGCCAAACTGCGTTCAATAGCCACGAATCTCTTGTCTATCGACGCCGCCGATGCCTGGGTATCGGTACTGGACGAAGCGGCCGGTACCCCAGAGCATGGCACCAGTAGTTCTGCTGAGGTTGGGGCCTCGAGAACATCCTGGAGCCCCGATGATGCTTTGGAAGCCGAAGCCTCCCACCGGGGCAGTTTTGCCGGTGTGAGTCCCTCAAGGGCAACGCCAGAGGCATCTCGATACTTAGAAGGAGATCTACCCTTTGAGGACCAGCTAGACTTATGTTTAGTTGCCTGAGATACATGGGAGGAAGACGAAGCCCTGGAAGATGTTGATGCCACAGATGCTGCATTGGAGGGAAAAAGGGTGCTAAGTTTAGCAGCTCGGTTTTGCCGACCCCTCTTCGACATCATCCCACAGGCAACACACTCGGAAATAGAGTGGTCAGGACCTAAACATTTGAGGCACCACGCATGGGTGTCGGTGATGGAGATGGTACCGTCACACTTGGAACACTTTTTAAAACC
Source organism: Ichthyophis bannanicus (assembly GCA_033557465.1). Classification (NCBI taxonomy): domain Eukaryota; kingdom Metazoa; phylum Chordata; class Amphibia; order Gymnophiona; family Ichthyophiidae; genus Ichthyophis; species Ichthyophis bannanicus. The sequence continues at coordinate 67,524,039 of CM066033.1, forward strand.
CGAGGTGGGTTTTTCCATTGTAGAGGAAAGTTGGGCCTAGTGCCCAAAATGGCACGAGGCACCAGAGGAGAAAAAAAAACTGGAACCGGTGTGTAGCGTCTTAGGAAGGCAGAAGCGACCACAAAAAAGAAGAATAAAAGGGATATTTTCTGCGGTGACAGGAAGTGCGATCTGCCGGCACCGCGGAAAATGATGAACTGGAGAGAGACAGTTGGGAAAGGTGGGAAGGCAGCACGCAGACGATGTGGGATGCTCCCAAAAGCTTTCTAATTGGATGCTGGGGAGCGTTCCCGCGCAGGCTCCATCGCTACCGACGATACTCATATGTGAAGACTACATTCCTGCTTTTTCATGGAGATTAATGTAAACCACTTTGATTTCAGGATAAGGCGGTATAAATATCAGGTTAAATAAAATAAAATAAAATAAAATAAAATAAAAAAAAAAGATAAATGAAAAAAAGTGGCCAATGAAATGCTTAGGACTATATTTGCACAGATATTTGACACACAAAAGAATCAAATAAAACAAGACCAATTAAAAAAGGAAACAGTAGGAAAGAGTATAAAAACTGAGACACTGCCAGATCATGGATTTTGGCATCCTTATAAACAAATCAAATAAGTTTTAACAGAAGAACCACATTTATTTTATTTATACTGTAACAGTAAATGACAGCAGATAAAGACCAGTATGTTCCATCTAGTCTGCCCAGTAAGATGGCAGGAATTGGTGCACCTGCCACTCTGTGCAGGCCACCCCTCCCCATGTCTTTGTTTAGGGGTTAACCCACCGCTCCATCTAGGACACCCCTATTTGTTGAGAAATTAGATGGTTCCATTTATTTTGATTTTATCTTGTTGCTGTAAAGGGATCCACTGTGTCTGTCCCATGCCATTTTGAATTCCGTCACTGTGTTTGCCCCCACCACTTTCCATCGGGAGGGCATTCCAAGCATCCATAACACTTTCAGTGAAAAAGCATTTACTGACATTGCCTTTCAATTTACCACCTTACAGTTTCATGTTATGACCTCTGGTTTTACAGCTTCCCCGTCTTTGGAAGAGGCTTGTTTGTTCGTTATTTCTCTAAGTATTTAAAGGTCTGAATCATATCTCCCCTATCCCACCTCTCCTCCAGAGTGTACATATTTAGGTCTTTAAGTCTCTTCACATAAGGCTTCAGACACATGCTCCAAATCATTTTGGTTGCCTTCCTCTGAACAGTTGCCAGTCTTTTTACATCCTTTGCAAGATAAGGTCTCCAAAACTGAACACAGTATTCCAAGTTAGGCCTCACCAGTGACTTATACAGTGGCATTAGTACCTCTTCCTTTCTGCTGGTAATTCCTCTTTGTATGCTATGCAGCCCAAATCCTCCTGGCTTTTGCCACCGCCTTGTCGCACTGTTTTGCCACCTTAAGATCTACAGAAATAATCACACCAAGGTCTTTCTCCTGATCCATGCACACCAACCTCTCGCCCCCTATCGCGTACATTTCCCTTGGATTTCTGCTACTCAAGTGCATAACACTGCACTTCTTTGCATTAAATCTTAATTGTCAAGCATTAGACCATTCTTCCAGCTTTTGTAGATCTTTCCTCATATTAACCACTCCCTCGGGGGAGTCGACTTGGTTGCAAATTTTTGTGTCATCTGCAAAAAGACAGACTTTTTCATTCATTCCTTCAGCAATATCACTCACAAATACATTGAACAGTGCTGGTCCCAGGACCGAACCCTGGGGCACACCGCTAATCACCTTCCTTTCATCCAAGTGAGCTCCATTTACCATCACCTTCTGTCGTCAGTCAACCAACTTCTGATCCAGTTTACCACCTTGGGACCCATCCCCAAACTACTGAGTTTATTGATAAGCCTCCTATGAGGAACAGTATCAAAAGCTTTGCTGAAATCCAGGTAGATGACATCCATTGCATGCCCCTGATCTAGTTCTCTGGTCACCCAGTCAAAGAACTCAATCAGATTTGTTTGGCAAGATCGTCCTTCAGTAAAACCATGTTGCCTCAGATGTTGCAACCTTGTTGGTTTTGAGAAAGTCCACTATTCTCTCTTTCAGGAGCGCCTCCATTACTTTTTCCACCACCGAGGTAAGGCTCACAGGCCTGTAGTTTGTCACTTCTTCCCTGTCACCACTTTTGTGTAGAGGTACCACATCAGCCATTTTCCAGTCCTGAGGAACTTCTCCTGTTTCCAAGGATCTGTTGAAAACATCCTTTAACGGCCCTGCAAGAACTTCTCTGAGCTCTTTCAGTATCCTGGGATGTATCCCATCCGGTCCCATGGCTTTGTCCACTTTCAGTTTTGCAAGTTGCTCTAACACATTATCTTCTGTGAATGGTGTGGTATCTACTTCATTCCCATTTTTATATTTGGGAGTCACAGGTGGTCCTTCTCCAGGGTAAAAACAGAGCAGAAGTATTTGTTCAGCAATTTCGCTTTCTCAATGTCACTTTCCACGAGTCCATTCCCAGCACTTCTGAGTCCTGCAATTCCACCTCTGATCTTCTTCCTTTCCCGAATACACCTGAAGAACGTTTTGTCGCTACACTTCACATCTTTAGCCATCTTTTCCTCTGCCTTTGATTTTGCTTTCCTTATTTCTCTTTTTGTCTCTTAGTTTGATCCTATATTCATTTCTGTGTTCCTCTGTTTGCAAGCTTTTGAATTTTGCAAAAGCTGTGTTTGCCTTTATTTGGGCAACCACTTCTTTGGAAAACCAAATAGGTTTCCTTCTCCTTTTGTTTTTATTTACTTTTCTTACATAGTTATCTGTTGCCCCTTTTACTGCCACCTTTAGTTTAGCCCATTGCAATTCTACTTCCCTTATTCCCTTCCACCCTGCCAACTTCTCCTTTAGGTACTTGGCCACTTTATTGAAGTCAGTGTTTTTGAAGTTTAGGACTTTGAGCTTGCTATGATTGCACCTTGGCTTTTACCTCAAACACTGTGTGATGATCACTGCTGCTCACAGGGGCACCCACCCAGACATTCGACACGCTATCACCGTTGGTGAGCACTAAATCCAGCGTTGAGCATTCCCTGGTTGGTTCCATCAGTTTAAGTAACGCATCTTGGAAAGCATCCACAATTTTTTTTGCTTCTTTCCAGATTTGCAGAAGGAGTAATCCAATCCACATCGGGTAAAGTTACCCAATATGATCACTTCCCCCTTTGTGGCTATCTTGGCAATATCTATAATCAATACATTATCTATCTCTTTGATTTGAGTCGGAGGTCTGAAGACTTCAGCAGTATGGATGACAGTGCCATCTCCTCTTTCCAACACAATTCAGAGCGCTTCTTCTTTCCCCATGCCCCCTGCATTTCAGTAGCTTTAATATTGCTTTTGAGTGGAGGAGTAGCCTAGTGGTTAGAGCACTGGCTTGGTAACCAAGCAACCAGGGTTCGATTCCTGCTAGTACTCCTTGTGGCCTTGGGCAAGTCACTTAATCCTCCATTGTCTCGGAAGAAAGGCCTGGCAATCTATTTCCGGTGACACTGCCAAGAAAACCCAGGAGTTTCTGGGTCGCCAGGAGTCAGGACTGACTCGAAGGCACACATTGCATTTTACAATATTGCTTTTGACATACAAGGCTACTCCTCCTCCTTTTCCATTTTCTCTGTCTCTTCTGAATAGATTATAGTCAGCTACGGTTATATCCCAATCATGAGATTCATTAAACCATGTTTCTGTAATGGCCACAATGTCCAAATCCATTTCCACCATTAGGGCTTCCAGGTCTGGAACTTTGTTCGCTAAGCTTCTAACATTTGTGCTCATTGCAGTGTGCTCTCCCAGGAGGGATCGAGCCTTCCCCTGCTGCTGTACCGGACCGCCTCCAGATGAATCAGCTGCCCAATCGAGGCAGACTCAGCTATTTAAAAGAAGGGCACCAACAGGTGCACCCGCGCCGGATGGGCCCGTGCCTGAGGGCCTCGCCAGAGAGCCCTTTGGCGTGGCCCTTTGGCGGAGCACGAGGCAGAGGAGGGAATGCAAGCGAAGGAGGAAACCACTTGCCGAATCCACATATTTGCTGTCCTTCAGATAGAAAGTAATCGTGCCCACCAACATTTAAACCTTGAGAACTCTAATCAGAAAGCTGCTAGCAAGAGAAAGCAATGTAATTTTGAAGTGATCCTTTGAGTGAGTGTGTCTACTGCTACTAACCACGGGTCTGCCTTGGACGTCCCATTACGTGCTCCACTGCCCAATTGGGACAGATCCCATCATTGCAAAAGAGGAGCGCCTACCAACGGTCCAACCATCGTGGCCTGCACTCTCAGGTACATGCTACTATAATAACTGAAGCTAAAGCTTTTATGTGATAACATCCCATTTGTTAAAATTTCTAAAATGCTCAAAACTGAAACTTAACATAATAATCATGATATTGCTGTACTCTCTTATACTACCGGTTACAAAGCCTATTGTGTTGATTATCACTGATTTACTGCCTTTCACAAAAGTGTTACTATGTTACTAGAAAGTGGATACAATACTCAAACTACTCTAGAGTCGATACAATATTGAATTTTTAACATTTTGATACATTGTTGGCTTAAATAGTAACACTCTTGGACACTCAAGGATAACAAGACCTAAATACTATCTCAACCAGATCATACAAATATCACCCTTATACACATATTCTCACAACACACAGGTAAGATATTACTCACAAAAAGCTAAAGATGGAATTCCTAAATATGCTTATCACCCTGCTATTGTCTTCCTGCATACAAAAACATCCCAAACATACCTATACACTTATCCCATTTATTCACCCCCAAGCCACATGCACATATATCAACTACCACAATTCACCCAGTGGTTTCCATATAAATCTAAACATAATATACTCCAACCCAAAGGTAACGAAACCACGCTCAAGACTAATTACAATCAAAACTACCCTTAATACTACACATACTAAGTCTAGCACGCTAATCCCTCAAACACGCCTACTAATAAATACTAGGTCTATCAAAAACAAGATACACATTATACAGGACCTAATTACTGATGAAAAAACAGATCTATTATGCATCACAGAAACATGGCTCTCAGAGTCGGACACAGTCCCCCTCAACACACTAAGTGCACCAGGATACAATCTATTTAATTGCCCTCGTAACAACAGAAAAGGTGGTGGGGTGATAATAGTAGTAAGAAAAAATCTAAACCTAACCTGTACCGCCCAGAAGTCACTCGAAGGAATAGACATCCTTAAGGTGGAAAATAAAACCTTTGCTATTTCCCTCATTTACAGACCACCTTCTGGAAAACATGAAGCATTAGCATCAGCTCTTGAAACATAGCTAAGAACAGCACACAAAAATGAAAAATAAACTATGTACAACTGCAACTCCAAGGGGGGGAGGAGGAAGGAGGGTTGTGAGGACTGATTCCTGCTGCTCCTGGAGAACACCTGTTACAGGTGAGTAACTACTCTTTCTCCAGGACCAAGCAGGAAGTCAGTCCTCACATATGGGCGACTCCCTAGCTCTGGACTACCAGGAACCCAGGCTGAACAAGAGAACTCCCTCTAGTCCCAGCATCAAAGAAAGGCTTTTCACTGAAACAACCTCCACCGGTAGCCCAACGGAGGGCTGGAGGGCAGGAGTTGCCTAAACCTCAAAGAGATTCCGGAGTACTGCCTGGCCGAAAGCACTGTCCCTACGGGACTCCCTCTCCAGACAGTAATGGGCCGCAAAAGTCTGGCTTGAGGACCAAGTTGCAGCCCTGCAAATGTCTACCAACGGTACAGAGCAGAGGTGAGCCACTGAGGCAGCCATTGCCCTGACACGATGGGCCGTGAGCCGACCCTGCAAAGGAAGGTCAGCCGCCCTGTAAGCCCAGGTGATACAGTCAGCCACCCAGATGGACAAGGTATGCTTGGACACAGCTAAGCCCAAATAATTAGGGTCAAAGGATATGAAGAGCCGAGCAGCCCTTCTATGCCCCTGCATACGATCAAGGTAGAAGGATAAGGCCCTTCTACAGTCCAGGGTATGCAGAACTGCTTCAGCCTGGCTTGCATGAGGCCTAGGGAAGAAGGTCGGAAGAACCACCTCCTGGTTGAGGTGGAAAGAGGAGACAACCTTTGGGAGGAACTTTGGATGAGTTCTATGGACTACCCGGTTCCTATAGAAGCGGGTGTAAGGCCTGTCACAGACCAGGGCCTGAAGCTCACTCACTCTCCTGGCCGAGGTTAGGGCTACCAAGAAGAGTCTTCCAGGACAGGAAGCGGAGAGGACAAGTAGCCATCGGCTCAAAAGGTGGGTGAGTCAGTTGCTGCAAGACCACATTCAACTCCCACTCAGGAGCTGGAGGACGGATTGGAGGCTTCAGCAAGAGCAAGCCTCTAAGAGACCTGGACACCAAGGGGTGAACCGACAGAGAATGTCCCTCCACCGGTGAGTGGTGAGCTGCTGGAGCTGAGAGGTGGACCCGAACAGAGTTGGACTTAAGTCCCTGATTGGATAAGTGCAGCAGGTACTGAAGCACTACTGGTACAGCACAGGAGAAAGGATCCTCTGTACGTAGCTGACACCACACAGAAAACCTTTTCCATTTCAGGGCATAAGTTTTTCTAGTGGACTGCTTCCTAGAGGCTAGGACAACTTCCTCAGGTAGGCCCCAGGGAGCCAAAACTACCCTTGCAGCCTCCATGCCATCAAATTGAGAGCTCTGAGATTTGGGTTGCAACCCCAGAGGCAGTGGGGGATCCACTGCCAGCTGAAGCAGAAGTGGAAACCAAGGCTGTCTCGGCCATCTCGGAGCTACCAGCAGGACCGAGGCTTTGTCCTGAAGAATTTTGAACAGGGTTCGGGCCACCAGGGGCGTGGGAGGAAACACATACAGGAGGGCCCTGGGACCAGGAAATCAGAAATGCATCTGCCGCCAGCCGCAGAGGATGCGGTTGCCTGGAGCAGAACCTTGTCAGTTGTTTGTTCGAAGGACTGTGAAACAGATCTATGGTTGGAAGTCCCCATTTCAGGAAAATCTTCTGAACCACTAAGGGATGGAGCTGCCATTCGTGGGGCTGCAGAATCCTGCTCAACCTGTCTGCCAGGTAGTTGTCCTGGCCAGGTAGATACACAGCCTTGAGGAGCATGTTGTGCCTGAGAGCAAACAAGCAAAGGTCCTGTGCCTCCTGACAAAGGAGTCTGGACCCAGTTCCGCCCTGCTTGTTCACATAAAACATGGCTACTTGGTTGTCTGTTTGAACTAGGACAGACTGATGAGCCAGTGTGTGAGAGAAAGTCTTGAGGGCTAAACGGATAGCCCTGAGTTCCAGTAGATTGATCTGCTATGTGGCCTCCCATGGAGACCACAGGCCCTGGGTGCACTTAACCAGACAATGAGCCCCCCAGCCTTGCAGGGAGGCATCCGTGGTCAACACCACTGTGAATCCAGGAATCTGAAAAGGCACCCCTTGCAGTAGATTGTGTGGGTGCAGCCACCAGCGGAGGGAGTTCAGAAATTGTCTGGACACCCTTACTCTGTCTCTGAGGCTGCCTGTGGCCTGTGTCCACTGAGTTCGGAGGCACCACTGTGCAGGCCTCATATGGAGCCGGGCATTGGGGGTCAACATGTACTGTCGAAGCCATGTGGCCAAGAAGCCTCAGGCAGAGTCTGGCGGAGAACAGTGACCTGCTGAGAAACTGGTTTGCCAAGTTTATCAGTCTTTGGGCTCTGTCTTCTGGCAAGAACGCCTTTGCCACCAGAGAGGTCAGCCTTGCCCCTATGAACTCCAGGTTCTGGGAGGGGAGCAAAGTGGACTTTGCGAAGTTTATGACAAACCCCAGGTTTTGAAGAAGAGCAATAGTTCTGAGGGTGGCTTGTGTGGCCTCCTGGCACATCTGACCCCTGATGAGCAAGTCGCCCAGATAGGGGAAGACAAAGATACCCTGATTTCTCAGGTAGGCCGCCACCACTGCCAGGCATTTTGTAAAGACCCTGGGAGCGGAGGTGAGGCCAAAAGGCAGTACTCTGTACTGATAGTGGTTTCCTCCCGCAATGAACCGGAGGTACTTTCTGTGGTCTGGAAGAAAGAGGATGTGAGCGTACGCATCCTTTAAATCTAAGGAGCATAGCCAATCTCCCTGCTGGAGGTAGGGCAGCAGTGTTCCAAGAGTAAACATCTTGAATTTTTCTTTCTCTAGGAACTTGTTGAGATTTCTGAGGTCGAGAATAGACCGGAGGCCACCGGTTCTTTTGGGTACAAGAAAGTACCTGGAGTAGAACCCTTGACCTTGGAGGTGGGGAGGCACAGGCTCCACTGCCTTGTCTTGCAACAGACCTTGGAGCTCCTGAAGGAGAAGATCTGTGTGCAGGGGAGGCCTTAGAGGCTCCCCTAGAAAGTATGGAGGAGGCAGCTGTTGGAAGTGTAGCATGTAGCCCTTGTGGACGATGCTTAGCACCCAACTGTCTCCAGTGATGAGTGGCCACCTGTGGGCAAACAGGATAAGTCGACCTCCTGTGCAGGGTTGGGAGAGCAGGGACGGAGAGGCTATGCCTAACACACATTGTACATAGCTCAAACCAATCTAGCACACAATACAACACACACTCAACTAAAGTTCACCTTCACTGCATGTTTAACACACTCACTTTACCAGATTGTTTGCTGTGATACCACCTTGATTAATAAGATAAGGCAGTCTAAAAATACTGTTAAATAAATAAAATAAATATGCCTAAGGAGTCAAAAACCCCTAAGCTGCTGAGTGGGAGCAGGGGCCGGAAGCTTGGGGGTCCTCTGCCTACGGGGCCCATTACCCTGCCCCTTGGCCTGCTGACCCTGTGGGGGAGGCTGGGAGGCCTGGTACTGTGGGTACTGTTTGTAGGCAGTGCCCTTCCTCGGGTAAAAGGGCTTTTTACCCGAGCCCTTCTTCTTGTGAGAAGGGGCAGAAGTCTTTCTAGACAGCCCTGTCCTCGTGAGGTGCTCAGTTTCGAGCCGAGCGGCCTTCTCGGTCATGGGCTTGCCAAAAAGGTTCTCACCTCGACAAGGGACATCGACCAACTTGTCCTGAACCCATGGCTTGAGGTCCGATGACTGCAACCATGCCTGACGTCGGGCCGCGATGCCAGCTGCCACAACACAGGCCGAAGCCTCAAAGCCATCGTAGGCAGCACGGGACAAACTTGGAGCATTCCCGTATCCCCGAGGACAAGGACTTGAACCTCTGCAAGGGTTCCCCGGAGAGACCAGCAGAGAACCCGACCAGCTCCTTGGCCAGGTCCCGCAAGTACATGCCCATGTACAGCTGGTAAGACTGGACACGGCAAGCAAGCATCGAGCCCTGGAAGTACTTTCTACCAAAACCATCCAGGTTCCGGGCCTCCCTGCCAGGGGGCACCGCAGAGTGCATCTTCTGACTTTTCAGACGATGCATGGTCGATTCCACCACCATGGAATGGTGTGGTAGCTGCACCTTCTGAAACCCAGGGCTCTTTCGGAGTCGATAAATGGAATTGACCGCTTGCTTAGAACCGGCGCCGAGGCCGGTGCCTCCCACATCCGGAAGAGGAGCCGTTCCAGCATTGGAGGAACCGGAACAGTAAAGGTCTCCTTCGGAGGAGAGTCATACTGGAGGGACTCGAGCTCTTCGACTCAAGGCTCCTCCTCAGGATCCGCAGGGATAGCCAATGCAGTGGCCATATCCCGAACGAACTCCAAGAACCGGGTATCCTCCGGAGGGGATCTACTCCGGGGCTCGGACTGCGGTGAGTCCAACGGGACGCACCGAGTCCGGAAGGTATCGAGGGACTCCTCGTCCTCCGTCTCCCAGGCGGACTCGTCCGATGAGGAATCGGGGTCTGACCACGCGGGGCCTGTGAGCACCCGCCCCGATGCCGAAGGCACCAGCGTCGACGCCCTCGGTCCTGAGCGGGAGGTCGAGGGAGACCGAAACCGAGGTCGACCTTGAGCCTTCATGGTCTCGAGTATCGGCTCGGTCTCCGGGGTCGACTTCGATGTCCCGGTGGTCAGGGCGGATGCGCCAGACAGGCTGGCCATCAGCGCCCGCTGCTGTTCCATGAAGGCAGACAATCTGCACTCCACGGCTGTCAGCCTGAGACCCAGCTCAGGAGACTCAGCAGCCACTGACTCAGGCCCCGGCGGCGGCTCTCTGGGAGGAGAGTCCATGAGAACTACAGGACTTACGTGTCCAGCAGACTCTGGCTCCACACGAGGTACTTTTGGAGGCTTCTCCTGTTCCATGGGCCCAGGGCGGCGGTCGGGGGTCTGAGACCTAGCTCTCGAGGAGATAGGGACCTCTTCCAAAGTCGCCCTCGCGAGCCACTTCTTCCTCTTTTGTTCCCGGTCGGGGGACACCCTGTCCGAGGAGTCCCGACGGTGCTCGGGATCAGATTCCCGAGATGTCGAGGCCTCAGACGAGGTCCGGGCCCTGCCGGAGGCCGAGTCAGAGAAAAGCCTTTCTTTTTGGTGCTGACGACTTCGAAGCGCCTTGGTGGACATCTTTCCACATGGTCCACAGATCTTAGAATCGTGGTCAGGACCCAGGCACCGAAGGCAGCAGTCGTGTGTGTCGGTGAGAGACATTAGTTTCTTGCACTGATCACACTTCTTGAAACCACTGGAAGCCATCGGGGAAAAAAGAGTCCCCGCGAGGTCAAAGGACCGGCCTTCCAGGGAAAAAGAAAAAAAGGGCGCGAACGCCAGCCACGAAGGGCAAAAAACGAAAAAATAAGATTGGGCTCGATACCGGTGTACCGAACCTGGCGGGAGGGGAACCGGCGTCGAACTGGAGAAAAAATAGCGAAGGAATCGCGAATAAATCCAACTATTTTCCGGGAGGACTAGGACACACGTCCGATGGGCTTCACGGAAAAAGAGAGACTGAGCAAGATGGTACCTTTAGGCGGGAAGGGGACCGCGCATGCGTGCTTGCATTCCCAAAGGCTTTCATAGAAAGCTGGGGAAATGCTCCGCAAGGGCTCCATCGACATCGATGTCACCCATATGTGAGGACTGACTTCCTGCTTGGTCCTGGAGAATAAAGACACCACAATTACTGCACTGAATACAAGCCATTCGTGGTCCTAGAAGGAGAAGAGAAGGTGGACATAACACCAAATTAAGAGGATAGATGTCAACATATGTGACTGCTATTTAGGAAATGCAGCCCTGGGGTGGGTGGGGTGAGGGGTAGGGTGGGCGGGAACCTAAGTGTCATTGGCCAGTAGGCCTTACATGAACTGAGGGCACACTTAGATATCTGATTTAAGGGCTACACAAGGAATGTAGGCAGTCAGACTATTCCCAGAAGTGAATGTAAAACCAGCAGTTCAATTTTAAAACCAGCAGCTCAATTTTTGGAGTGGAGGAGTGGCCTAGTGATTGGGGCAAGGCACTTCAGGCCGGAAGGTCAGGGGTTCAAATCCCACTAGAGGACAGCAACCTTGGGCCAGAAGGACTGGGGTTTCTAGTCCCACAGGTGCTCCTTGTGGTCTTGGGCAAGCCACTTAACTCTCCATAGCCCATGTTCCCTGTAAAATAGTTATCTCCAAGTTATAATGCCCTGTTCAATGTAATTTCAGTTTGTTCAATGTAAACAGCACTGATGCAGAATAGCGTGGTATATAAGAGAATGTAAGTAAATAAATAAATATCACCAACAACCACAAACAAGACAGGTAAAAGATACAAAGCTGAAAGCTTAGCTGTGTGCAGGCTCTGAAAGCTGTGAAGCCCAGGGTGGACCAGGTGGCTGCAAGACAAATTCAACCAGCCCCACCCTGTGAGCAGGTTTGCTGACAATTCAAACAATGGAAGCAGAAAGAATGTTTTTATTGAAGGCTTTCTGATCCAGCTCACTACAACACTCAGATAACTGGGAATAACTAATACTGAACTCTTCTTCTACCCGCAAGTCAATTCAGTAGTTTAAAAAAAATCTTATTTTACACTTTGTCAATGCCATGCTATCAGTTCTTTCCTCAATACTCCCTCATTAACCTCTCCTCCTCAATTCTGTAATTTCTCACCTAGACTAATACAATGTTATCTATGCTGGCCTCTTTCTTTCTGAGTTAAAGCACTATTGCTAACTCCAGACTTCACTACTTTCACTTTGTTGCTCCTTATTTTATTTTATTTATTAATTTTATTTACAGTCTTTTCTATACCGCGCTTTTTAAAATCAGCTCGGTTTACAATAACAGCAGATTGAACAGTTACAGGCTTCACCAGTACTGGTCTTACAGAGAACAGGGTTATTTAACTTGGGCTAACTGGGATAACTATGTACATGCTCCAGGCTAGGCAGTCGGGTCAGTGATCGGACTGCCTAGCGTCTATTTACACTTTATGTGACTATATGTCTGAAACAAGTCTGTACGTCAGGTGCCTTCCCTGATCCTTCGCTGCAGTTTTCGGATCTTGATTCACCTGATATCCCATGTCTACAGCTACTGTGTTGTCTGTCTTGACTAGATTGTAAGCTCTGATGAGCAGGGACTGTCTCTTACATGCCTGTGCAGTGCTGTGTACATCTTGTAGCGCTATACAAATGCTCAGTAGTACCTTTTTTTTTTGTGCCCGGAAATCTGATCATAAGAAACTACTTTTGAAGCACTATCAATGGTTCTCAATTGCTTTTCAAATACAATTCAAACTACCGGCACCTGCCTGCAAGGGCTGCTACACCGGTCTACCATCAAATCTCTCTCCCCCTCTTGCTTTTCATACCCATCCTTGGACACTTTCACTCATTGGATGACAAACTTTATATTACATTCCCTTCCAGAGCTTGGCTGTTATATCAACTTGTCTTTGCGCCTTTATTTTGTTATTTGTAAGCAGGAATGAATCTTCACATATGGGTACGTCGGTACCGACGGAGCCTGCGCAGGAACGCTCCCCAGCGTCCAAAAAGAAAGCTTTTGGGAGCATCCCACACCCATGCATGCTGCCTTCCCGCCCATTCACTTCCCTCTCATCAGTTTTCCATTTTCCACGGAGCCGGCAGGACGTATTCCTGTCACCGCAGAAAATTTTATTTAGCTGCATTTATATACCGCTTTTCACCAGGTCAAAGCGGTTTAACACGGAGGGTGGGGGAGGGGGGTGGACAAAAATCAGTGAGGGGGGGAGCCGTCACCGGGGGGCCAACATTGATGATCTGAACAGGTGGTGAGGACATAGGCAACAGACATAGGTCTCTTATAGGGGAGTTTGGGGAGTTTGGTCGCGGGGCTGTGGGATGTCAATGGAGATTGCCTGCTTCTGGTCCAAGGTATTCCTGGAAGAGGATGGTTTTTAGCTGTTTTCGGAAGGCAGATGGATCAGCGGTGTTCCTGATTTTGTTCGGTAATGAGTTCCAGAGCGAGGGAGCGTATAGTTCAAAAGCTCTGTTGCAGGTTCGTTGATAGGGGATGGTAAGGACGTTGCTGGTTTGTCAGGTTGTTCTGTTGTGGGTGGGCTGGGGTAGTAGGGAGCAGAGGTGGGAAGTCTGTGTACAATGGAGGGCTTTGTGTATAAGCAGGGCAGCTTTGTATTTGATCCTTGCTTGAAGTGGTAGTATGTGTAGTTCCCTCAGGACTGGGGTGATGTGGTTGTGCTTTTTTGCTTTCTGGATGATCCTAGCGGTGGTGTTCAGGGCAGTCCATAGTGGGTTGGTATGAGTTGCAGGAAGTCCATGAAAGATTATGTTGCAGTAGTCCAGGTGGGGGAATGTCATGGCCTGCATGACAGTTCTGAAGTCCTGTGGATCAATGAGTGGTCTGAGCCGTTGTATTATCTTTGCTTTGTGGAATATGGTCTTTGCAGTCTTTTTTATCTGTGGAGTAAATGTGAGAGCTTGGTCTATAGTGATTCCCAGATATTTTATTTGGCATTGAATCTTTATTTGGGTGGTTCCTAATATGAGGTGCGGTGGTGGGGTGAAGTCTGGGTCCTTTGTTACTATTTTTTTTTTTTTTTTTTATTTAACAAATGCTTATATACCGCTACCTTCCAGAAAGATCAGGTGCGGTTTACAATGGAACAAAATTAAGCAGGGTAAACATTCTGCTTTTTACATAGAACATAGGAAACTGTGGTTATACATTACAATAAAACGTTTTAAAAAGGGTAAACAAACTGTAGTTATACATTAATAATTGTACTTGTGATATATCAACTATGTACAGATCAAAATAGCTATATGCGAAAGGTTTGAAATTCCATTGATTTATTTTAGTGTTACATGTTTATTTACCTATTATTTATATGGTAAGATTTGAAGAGCGGGTGGATCTTTTGATTGTCTTATTGATAGAGATAGGCTTATTTGAAAGCTAATTTAATTTGTTTTGGATTTAATTATATGCAAAAATTGTAGGTTGTGGTAGGGTATTACACCGGGATAATTTTATTGAATTGTAATTTATAGCTCTGTTTTAGTTTATTATTGTTTATTTAGAGAATCATTTAGCCATTTTCAATAAGTGGAGGAGTGTTTTCAATTGAGTCAAAGTGTAATCTGAACATGTGGGTTTTTAGCCTTTTCCTGAGTTTTTAGGTCAGTAAGTTTTCTTATTTCTTCCGGGAGTGAATTCCAGAGTGATGGGGCTGCGTGGGAGAAAGCTTTTTTATTAGTTGTCTTTTTAGCTTTGGTGAAGTCTTTTGGACACTTTAATTTGTTGGCGTGGCCTCTTCTGTGAATATTGTTTGCTGAGTCTATATCTATGAGCTTGGTTAGTGTAGGTGGAGCTAAATTATATATTGCTTTAAAGGTTGTTATTATTGCTTTATAGTTTATTCTGCATTGAATTGGTAGCCAGTGTAGGTGGGCTAATATTGGAGTTATATGTTCAAATGGGTGTACTTTCATTAAGATTCTTGCTGCTGTATTTTGAGTAATTTGAAGCCTTTTTATATTTTGTTTTGTTGTGCCTAGGAGTGTTAGATTGGCAAAATCGAAATGGGGTGTGATGATCGCATGTATTATGCTTGTGAAGTCCTGTATATGTAAAAGTGGGCGTATTTGTTTTAGTATTTTTAGTTTGTAGTTAATTTTTTTTATTGTGTTACTGATATGTGTGTTCATAGTGAGCTGATAGTCTAGAGTAACTCCTAAGTATTTCACTTCCTTTTTTATGTAGATATCGTGGTCTTGTAATGTTATGTAGGTTGGAGGGGTGTAGGATTGGTTTTTTGTTACAATTAATATTTCCGTTTTAGAGTGGTTAATGTGTAGATTTTGTTCTGTTAGCCATTTAGTTATTTCGTTGAAACTGTCGACTAGGATTTGTATTGGGAGGTGAGGTGTTGTAAATGGAATATACATCATTATGTCATCTGCATATATATGATATTGAATTTTGAATTTTTTGAAAATATTGCAGACGGGTTGAATGTATATATTAAATAGAAGGGCTGAGAGGGCAGATCCCTGGGGAAGGCCAGTAGTTTGGTCATAGGTGTTGGATGTTTGGTTTCCAATTCTTACAGTTTGTGTTCTGTTATTTAGATATGATTTAAACCATTTATGAACTGTTGAGTTAATTCCGATTTGTTGTAATCTGTTTAACATTATCGTATGGTTAACGCTATCAAAAGCAGCGGATATATCGAGAAAAAGGAGGATGAAAGCTTGCTTTGAATTATCAATTCCTCTTTGTAGTGTGTCTAGGAGAACTGTCAGGAGTGTTTCCACTCCGTAACATGGGCGAAAACCGTGTTGTTGGTCATCGAGGGGGGCTGATGTGTCTATATATTCTTGTGTTTGGGTTTGGACAACCTTTTCAATAAGTTTGGCCATAAAAGGTATACTTGATATAGGTCTGTAAGAGTTGGGTGAAGTTTTGTCAAGCTTATTATTTTTGAGTATTGGGCGTATTTGTGCGTGTTTTAATATTGGTGGGAGGTAGCCTTGGTGCAATGAGATTTATTATTGGTAGGATAAAAGCTGATAATGTGGGAAGAGTGTTCTTTATCCATGTTACTGGGCAGGGGTCTAGATTAGATGTCGTAGTATTTAAGTTTAAGATGATGTTTTTCAGTGACTGTTTGGTTATTGGGTGGAAATTTGACCAGTCATTTGCTTGCTGGAAGAGATTGCTTGTAGTGATTATTGAGGGCTTAGTGTAGTGAGGGCTTCTGTTTTTTTGATGTTTATAGTTAGATTGTTTCTTTGGAACCAGTCAGATCTCAATTCTTCTTTTTATTCTTAGTTTTTTGTGGTCGCGTCTGCCTTCCCTCGACGCCACCGGTACCACCGGTGCTTTTCTTTTTCTTTTCTAAAGAATTTCTTCTTTTCTTCAGAAATTTTTCCTGTTTAGTGTCTGACGGTTTCTAGGCCACTAGGCCTCTATCTTTCCATTATGGAAAAGCCAGCCACTACCCTTAAGAAATGCTCAAAGTGTGGCGTTACAGATATATTTTCAGACACCCATACTTGGTGTCTAAAATGTTTAGGTCCTGAACATTGCCCACTGGAGTGTCTTTCCTGCTGGAGCTCAAACAGAAGAAATCTTCAGAAACGAGCACAACTCGATACCTGGTTCACATTGCACTCGATGTTACCAGCTAGAATATCTCCACAGGATCAGATAACCAAACAAAAGTCTGTAAAGACTAGCCAGTCCTCGAGTGGTAGATCTCCTTCCCAGTATCGAGATGGCTCCGGCCTTGCCCTCAAGGACATTTTGGCAATAAAGCCCTGGCGGGAGTCTTCGGGCTCCAAAGCATTAACGGGGCTTCAGGTTGTTCCCGGGGTTCTTATCTCGAACATACCTGGGCCATGCTCGGTGGTTGTGGCTGCTTCGAGCAGTACCGACACCCCAGCATTGGCTATGGTGATGGATGAAACACTCCTCACCGATGATCGCAGTCTAGCGCTCTCGGCTACTTCGGTACCGCTAAAGTTGCTTCAGACTGTTCCTCTAGTATCGGTATCGGCTTCAGTACCGGTATCAACGTGGGCATCAGTGTTAGTATTGTCCATGCTTGCTTCGACAGACTCGCTTCCTTCGATGCCGAGCCTGGAATCAATCTCTAGCATGGATGATTCGGTACTGACTCGTCTCGGTACCGACTTTGGTGGGTACCGAAACATCGCTTTAAGGAAAATCCGATGCTTCATCCTTTCAAGTCTTCCGAATCCATCTGTACCAAGGCTGAATCGTCAACAACTCTAGCCTTTACCCCTCATTTTAGAGGGTCCTCCTCAGGGGAGATTTCTTTTCAAGCTTTTCTGCTTGATATGGCAAAGTTACTTGCCATTTCTATACCTGGTAAAGAATCCTTGCCAGGGGATTCAGAGACCCTACAATCCCCCTGGTTTCCAAAGGAGGTGATCATGCTTCCTTTAGAACCACTGTATATAGCCCACGTTGTACATAGCTCATACCAATCTAGCACACAATACAACACTCACCCAACTAAATTTCACCCTCACTGCATGTATAACACACTCACCTTACCCGATTGTTTGCTGTGATACCACCTTGATTATTAAGATAAGGCGGTTTAGAAATACTGTTAAATAAATAAAATAAATAAAAATCAGATCTTAAAAGATCTATTTTTAAGGATGTGGGAAACTCCTTTAACGGTATCACCACATTTTAAGACACTTGACTCTATGTACAAGGTGCCACCTTCTCCAGGTTTTCAAAAGACTCAACTTCCTCATCATTCTATTGTTGTAGAATCAGCAATGAGGCGTATTAAGAGTGCAAAGAAGCACTCTTCTTATCCGCCAGGTCCTGAGTCTAGAATTTTAGATGTCTTTGGACGTCGATGTTTCCAGGCATCCATGCTTTCAGCAAGAATTATCTCATATTTTCTATATGGGATTATCTCTTGAAGAGGTTACAAAGAACTTAAAGTTTTTGAACTCTTTTCTTCAAGAACATAAAAGAGCAGACTTTTTCATATTAGTCAGTCATGCTCAAAATGTCTCTAAATTCCTTAATTGTACTTCCCTGGACTGTTTTGAGTCTATTAGCAGAACCTCTGCTATAGCCATAGGAGTACGATGCATGGCCTGGGTCCAAGCTTCAGACTTGGACAAAGGGGTACAAGAAAAGCTGGGAAATACTCCTTGTACTGGTGAAAATCTCTTCAACAAGGATGCTTTATTTCAAGCTAATCAGTTAAACACTGATATTGTTGCTTTCAAAGGATTGTCAAAACCTTCCTCTATCCCAGCTAGTAAAAAATTTCCTAACAAACTTTATTCCCCTAAGGGGAAAAAGTTTTATTCATCTTCTACCCATCATGCAGATATTTCCAAGAAGGGCAACATCATACCAGGCTAAGAAAACCAAAGTCTCAACAGGCTCAGCAAACTCAGCAGTTGCAGGGTTTCTGATTCTTTATTTCATTAAATCCTTTTTCCTGTTGAGTTTCAGAACCACTACTTCTTAACCACAGAAGCATTTACAGTTCTTCTCATCCTTATTGAGAGGTCAGTGATACACTGCCTTAATCCTCCACTTTACACATGATTCTCTTGTTAAGAACAGTCCATCCTTTCAGCTCTTAGAGCTATTGAGGATAATCATGCCCTACAGGTAACAAGTTTCTCCTCTCTTTTTAAAAGTAATCAGAGGAGTTACAACTACTTATAAGGTATGCTATGCCCTTCACCATTGCAGTTGTCCTGTACGAGGATATCTCTTATTTTTCACTACAGGGGAGCTTTACCCTTTTCAGAGACAGAGTAGTAGTTACTCACCTGTAACAGGTGTTCTCCAGGAGCAGCAGGAATCAGTCCTCACTTATGGGTGACGTCGGCGCCGACGGAGCCCTCGCGGAGCAATTTTCCCCAGCTTTTGAAGAAAGCCTTTGGGAATTGCAGCGCGCATGCGCGGTCCCCTTCCCGCCCAAGGGTGCCATCTTGCTCAGTCTTATTTTTTCCGCAGAGCCCTGATGACTTAGCGAAAGACAGCAAAAAAGTTAGCAAAAACATATAAAAAGAATGAATGCAACTCCAAGGGGAGGAGGGAGGGTAGTGAGGACTGATTCCTGCTGCTCCTGGAGAACACCTGTTACAGGTGAGTAACTACTCTTTCTCCAGGACCAAGCAGGAACTCAGTCCTCACTTATGGGACTCCCGAGCTTAAGGCTACCGGAGGCCTCACGCCGAAAAATGAGCTCCCTCAAGCTCAACAGTACAGAAGGAAGGAATCTTCTCTGAATACGGATCCGGCCGGTAGCCCAACACCAGGGCCGGAGGATAGGAGTTGCCTAAACCTCAAAGAGATTGTGGAGGACTGCCTATCCGAAAGCACTGTCCCTGCGGGATTCCCTCTCCAGGCAGTAATGAGCCGCAAAAGTCTGGCTGGAAGACCAAGTAGCGGCCCGGCAGATGTCTGCCAATGGAACAGAGCGGAGATGAGCCACTGACGCAGCCTTCGCCCTGACACGGTGAGCCGTGACACGACTCTCTAAGGAGACGGCCGGCTGCCCCATAAGCCCAGGCGATACAGTCAGCTACCCTGATGGACAGAGTATGCTTGGAGACAGGTACTCCCAACCGATTGGGGTCAAAAGATATGAAAAGCTGGACAGCTGTTCTATGTTCTCACGTACGGTCAAGGTAGAAGGATAAGGCTCTTCTACAGTCCAGGGTATGCAGAACAGTTTCAGCTCGGCTGGTATGCGGCCTGGGAAAGAAGGTCAGAAGAACCACCTCTTGATTGATGTGAAAGGGGGAGACCACCTTTGGAAGAAACTTAGGGTGAGTCTAACACTACCCTGCTCTTGTAGAACCTAGTGTATGGTGGCTCTGACACTAGGGCCTGTAGTTTACTAACGCGCCTAGCGGAGGTAAGGGCTACCAAGAAGAGAGTTTTCCAGGAGAGAAAACGAAGAGGGCAGGTAGCCATGGGTTCAAAAGGCGGACAGGTAAGCCTTTGCAAGACCACATTGAGATCCCAGTCAGGAGCTGGAGAGCGCAACGGAGGTTTAAGCAGAAGGCGGCCTCTGAGAAAACGCGCCACCAAGGGGTGCGAGGAAAGAGGCTGGCCCTCCACCGGCGAATGATGTGCAGAGAGAGCACTGAGGTGGACTCTGACGGAGTTGGATTTGAGGCATAGATCGGAGAGGTGTAGCAAGTATTGCAGCACCACCGATACTAAGCAGGCGAAGGGGTCCTCAAAACGCTGAGAACACCAGATCGAGAAGCGACGCCATTTAAGGGCGTAAGATTTCCGGGGTGGAAGGTTGCCGAGATGCCAGGACGACGGCTTCCACCTCCGGAGGAAGCAAGAGCGGAGCTAGGACTACCCTTTCAGCAGCCAGGCCATCAGATGAAGGGCCCAGAGGTTGGGGTGCAGGAGAGTACCCTGATCCTGGGTCAGGAGATCGGGCTAAAACCCCAGAGGAAGAGGGGTGTCCACCGCCAGCTGTAGGAGTAGAGGGAACCAGGGTTGTCTCGGCCACCTGGGCGCCTACCAGGATCACGGAGGCCCTGTCCTGGACAACTTTGATAGTGTCCGGGACACAAGTGGTATGGGAGGAAAGGCATACAGTAGGCCCGTGGACCACGAGATGAGGAAAGCATCCGGCGCTACTCTGAGAGGATACGGCTGCCGGGAGCAGAACCTGGGAAGTTGCCGGTTTAGAGGACTGGCAAAGAGATCCACGGTGGGGAAGCCCCACCGGCGGAAGATCTGCTGAACAACTGCGGGGTTTAACCTCCATTCGTGTGGCTGCAGAATCCGGCTCAGTTTGTCGGCCAGGCAATTTTCCTGCCCGGGCAGGTAAACAGCCTTGAGGAGGATGTCCTGGTCGACTGCCCAAGAGCACAGTCTCCGAGCCTCCTGACACAGAAGGAGGGAGCCCGTGCCCCCCTGTTTGTTCACGTAGAACATGGCAACCTGATTGTCCGTCTGTACCAGTACAGACTGACGAGAAGTGAGGTGAGAGAAGGTCCGCAGAGCTAGGCAGATCGCTCGCAGCTCCAGGAAGTTTATCTGCTGAGCAGCCTCCCAAGGTCTCCAAAGGCCTTGAGTGCATGCTCCCTGGCAATGCGCTCCCCATCCCAGGAGAGAGGCATCTGTCGTTAGCACCTGGGAAGGTGGAGGAGACTGAAAGGTCATGCCGAGTACCAGATTGGGCAGGTGAAGCCACCATTGCAGAGAGGAGACCAGGCGGTCGGAGATCTGTATTAAGTCCGACAGGCTCCCTGTAGCCTGATGCCATTGAGAGCGAAGGCTCCACTGAACAGACCTCATATGCAGACGGGCATTCGGAGTGACATAGACCGTGGAGGCCATATGACCGAGCAGTTGCAGGAATTGTCTGGCAGAGACCGGGGACGCGCTGTGGAACCTGCCGGCCAGAGCCATGAGCCTGTTGGCCCGTTCCTGAGGCAAGAAGGCACGAGAGTGTCCAGCCGTGCTCCTATGAATTCGAGGTCCTGAGAAGGGAGCAAAGTGGACTTTTCGAAGTTTATGATGAAGCCCAAGTGCTGAAGCAGAGCCACTGTGCGTTGAGTGGCCTGAGTGACCTCTAGGGAAGACTGTGCCCAGATGAGCCAGTCGTCCAAGTAAGGGAAGACGAAGAGGCCTTGAAGCCTCAGGAAGGCTGCCACCACTGCCAGGCATTTCGTGAACACCGTGGGAGCAGAGGATAGGCCAAAGGGCAGTACGCAGTACTGATAATGATTCCCTGCCACCACAAATCTTAGATATTGCCGGTGGTCCGGATGAATAAGGATGTGAGTATAAGCATCCTTTAGATCCAAGGAGCATAGCCAATCTCCCTGCTGGAGGTAGGGCAGTAGGATTCCAAGGGTAAGCATTTTGAACTTTTCCCGCTGCAGAAACTTGTTGAGGTTGCGTAGGTCCAGGATGGGTCGGAGGCCTCCTGTCCTTTTTGGTATCAGGAAGTACCTTGAATAAAACCCGTGACCCCACAGGTGGTGGGGCACTGGCTCCACAGCCTGTTCCTGAAGCAGACATTGCAGCTCCTGAAGGAGTAAGTCCCTGTGCAGAGGGGGTCTTGGAGGCTCCCTCGGAAAGTAGGAGGGAGGCACCTGGTGAAAATGTAAGAGGTAGCCCTTTTGAACCACCTGCAGCACCCAGGAATCGGATGTTATGGCTGACCACCTGTGGGCAAAGTGGGTCAGCCGGCCCCCCGTGCTGAGCGAAGGCTGCGGAGGGGGAGAGGCTATGCTGGAGTAGTCGAAAACCCCCACCCTGCTGAGCAGGGGCCTGTGTAGTGGGCTTGGGGGCCTTCTGCCTACGGGACCCATTACCCTGTCCCTTAGCCTGCTGGCCCTGATGGGAAGCTGCTGAGGTTTGATATTGTGGGTGGTGTTGTTTATAGGCAGACACCTTCCTCGGGTAATAGGGCTTTTTCCCCGAGCCCTTCCTCTTCTGTGAAGGGGCAGAGGTCTTTCTGGATAGGCGAGTTCTGGTGAGAGTCTCGGACTCGAGCTCCGCAGACTTTACAGCCATGGGCTTGCCAAAGAGGTTTTCACCTCTGCAGGGGACGTCGACCAACTTGTCCTGCACCCATGGCTTGAGGTCGGACGACTGAAGCCAAGCCTAACGGCGAGCACCGATGCCGGCTCCGGCTACTCGAGCCGATGCTTCGAAGCCATCGTAGGCTGCTCGAGAAATAAAGTTCGAGCACTCTCGAATACCCGTGGACAAGGCCTGGAACTTCTGCAAAGGTTCCTCGGAGAGACCAGCAGAGAACCCGGCAATTTCTTTTGCCAGGTCTCGGAGATACATGCCCATATATAGCTGGTATGTCTGGACTTGGCAAGCAAGCATAGAGCCCTGGAAGCACTTCCTACCGAGGAGGCCGAGGGAGACCTTGGCCGAGGATCGACTCGAGCTCGTATCGACTCTAGGATCGGCTCGGCCTCTGGGGTCGACTTGGACGTCGACGTCCCGGTGGTCAGGGCAGATGCACAGGTGAGGCCAGTCATCAATGCCCGTGCTGGTCCATGAAGGCAGCGATACTGCTCTCCAAGGCCGTCAATCTGAGACCAAACTCAGCAGACCCAGCAGCCTCCGACTCGGGCCCCGACCGCGTCGGGCCCGACGTCGGATCCCTCGGAGGGGAGTCCACGAGGACTACAGTACTCACGTGTCCAGGAGACTCCACTTTGAGACGAGGATGCTTCAAAGGCCTTTCCGCCTCCGAGGGCCCGGGGCGGCTGACGGGGCTATGCGACCTGGCCCCCAAGGGACCAGGAGCGTCCTCCTCCGACGCCCTCGCCGGTTTCTTCTTCCGACGATGTTCCCGGGCGGGAGACCCCGCTCAGAGGAACTCCGACGGTGCTCGGGGCCGGAGTCCCGAGATGTCGAAGCCTCTGACAAGGTCCGGGCCCGACCGGATGCAGAGTCAGAGAAGATTCGCTCCTTTTGTGACTGCCGACTCCTCAACGCCTTCGAGGACATTTTGTTGCACGGACCACAACTCATCGAGTCATGATTGGGTCCGAGGCAACGGAGGCAGCAGTCATGTGTGTCGGTAAGAGACATAAGTCTGGTACAGCGATCACACTTGTTAAACCCACTGGCAGCCATCGGGGGAAAAAGGGCCCCTGCGAGGTCAAAAGACCGCGCTGCCAGTGAAAAAGAAAAAAAGTGGCGGGAACGCCAGTTACGAAGAAAAAAAAACGAAAAAATGTGAACGGACTCGATATTGGGGTTATCGAGGCCGGGCGGGAAAAGGACACGGCGTCGAACCGAGGAAAAATGAACGAAAAAAATCAACTTTTTCAGCAGCGATCACAAACTACGTCTGTAGGGCTCTGCGGAAAAAATAAGACTGAGCAAGATGGCACCCTTGGGCGGGAAGGGGACCGCGCATGCGCGCTGCAATTCCCAAAGGCTTTCCTCGAAAGCTGGGGAAAATTGCTCCGCGAGGGCTCCGTCGGCGCCGACGTCACCCATAAGTGAGGACTGACTTCCTGCTTGGTCCTGGAGAACTACCAAATTGTAAGTCTTCCCAACTCTGTTTTTACTTCTATCCCTCTTAGTTGAGTTTTCAATCTAAGAGTGTTATTATTTGACTGGAGGGCTTACCTTTAAGCCATAGGATTGTCCCCAATACCTACTCCAGAAAGTAATTTCCATACAGAGTTTCTCCCCTTTGCAATCTTTTAAGAGAGCTTATCAGACCATAAGTGAGAGTTTTCGCTTCTAATTTGGTCTGTCGGTCCTTTTCCAATCTATAGGACCTCACCTCTTCTGCTGCCTTAATAACACATAATTCCAAGAGAGGTTCCAAAACCTACTTGGACAATTTATCGTTGCGGGCAACCAGCCTGTCTACTATCCTTAGCCATCTTCAATTCTTTGGCTCTCACAGAATAGATTAGGTTGCACACTGGTAATTAAACAACCAGATCTCACCTGGGCAACATACAACATGCTCTCTGCAATTCTACAAAAAGTTCTGCAACTATGGGCCTTTGCCAGAGTGTGTCAGAGCCATTCCTGGTGGGTAACTTCCAGGTGGTTGAAAGGCTTGCTCAGTCATGCTCCCACATGATCGGTTTTTTCCTTAAAATTTCCTTTTAGGGAAAATGAACCAGGGTTTAGATCACGTGAAAGCATAAGGAATTGCTTAATTCCCTGAGTTGTTCCACATCTCCAGTCAAACTCTTCCAACAGGGATGCATTTCTTTTACTGCAGTCTGTCCTTGTCTAGTGCATTCCTTCTAATTCCCAATACTTCATTGGAGCTTATGCTGAACAAAGAATGCATTATACTCATATTGCCCTCATAGATGGGTAAATATGGTATTCCCTTTTATAGCGTCTTTTTCTCCACACTGAAGTTATAGAAGGATCCAGACTTGTTGTAGGAAGTTGAAATCCAGAACTTCCAGGATAGCGTTCTCCGAAATGCTTCCTGTTCCACGTGCAGGACCCAAAAGACAGGCAGAGCTCCGGAGTCTCAATGCGTGGATGAGACAATGGTGCAAGGATGAGGGTTTTGGATTTGTTAGGAACTGGGGAACATTCTGGGGAAAGGGGGGGCTCTTCCGAAGGGATGGGCTTCACCTTAATCAGGATGGGACCAGACTGCTGGCATTAACCTTTAAAAAAGAGATAGAGAAGCTTTTAAACTAGAAAATAGGGGAAAGCCGACAGTCACCCAGGAGCGCATGGTTCGGACAAAGGTATCCTTGAAGGATACTACCAAAAGCAGTGAGGTTCCAAAAGGGGGTATAGTAGCCCAAATGCCCTTGAGTAAGGAGCAGACAGAGCATAAAGATTCCAAATTACCCCTGCCTACCAATAGCCAGATTAATATGAATAAAATACAGTCTCTAAAATGCTTGTATGCCAATGCTAGAAGTCTAAACAATAAGATGGGAGAGTTAGAATATATAGCACTAAATGAGAGGTTAGATATGATTGCACTCTCAGAGACATGGTGGAAGGAGGATAACCAGTGGGACACTGTGATACCTGGATACAAACTATATCGTAATGATAGAGCTGATCAAATTGGTGGAGGGGTTGCGCTCTATGTTAGAGAGGGCATTGAGTCAGAAAGGATTAAAGTTTTGCAGGGAACAAAATTTGCTGTAGAATCTCTATGGATTGAAATCCCATTTATGAAGGGGAAGGCGATGGCAGTGGGAGTATACTATCGACCGCCTGGCCAGAATGAACAAATGGATGATGAAATGCTCAAAGAAATCAAGGAAGCTAACAAAAGTCACAACAGAGTAGTAATAATGGGTGATTTCAATTACCCCGGAATCGACTGGGTCAGTGTCACGGCAGGACAAGCTAAAGAGATAATGTTTCTAGATGGAATAAATGACTGCTTCTTGGAGCAACTGGTTCATGAACCGACCAGAGGGGAAGCCATACTGGACCTAATCCTTAGTGGAACGCCAGATCTGGTGCAAGAAATAAGGGTGTTGGGACCACTTGGCAATAGTGATCATAGTATGATCATGTTTGATTTAATTAGTGGAGGACAGATAGTAAAGGAGTCCACAGTATTACCTTTTAACTTTCAAAAGGGAGACTATGATAGAATGAGGAATATAGTTAGGAAAAAACTAAAAGGAACGGTTCCAAAGGTTAAAGACTTACAGCAAGCTTGGGTGTTATTTAAAAATACTATCCTCGAAGCCCAGACCAGCTGTATTCCACGCATTAAGAAGAGTGGAAGAAAGTCCAAAAAAACTGCCAGCATGGTTTAAAGGTGAGGTCAGAGAGGCTGTTGCTGCCAAAAAAGCAACCTTCAGGAAATGGAAAAAAGAGCCAAATGATGAAAACTGGAAACACCACAAGCACTGGCAAGTTAAATGCAAAGCATTGATAAGGCAGGCAAAGCGGGAATTTGAGAAGAAACTTGCTACGGAAGCAAAAACACACAATAAAGACTTTTTCAAGTACATTCATAGCAAAAGGCCTGTGAGAGAGTCAATTGGACCGTTAGATGATAGAGGGGTAACAGGGGATGTAAGATGAGACAAGGCTATAGCAGAGAGACTGAATGAATTCTTTGCTTCGGTCTTTACTGAGGAAGATGTAGGGATGTTACCCATGACTGAAGTGGTATTTAAAGGTGATACTGCAGAGGAATTGAGAGAAATATCACTACACCGGGAAGATATATTACAACTATTTGATAAACTGAATAGTAGCAAATCACCTGGACCGGATGGTATACATCCCAGAGTGTTGAAAGAACTGAAATATGAGATTGCAGACCTGCTATTGGTAATCTGTGAACTTTCATTAAAATCATCTGCAATACCTGAAGATTGGAGGGTCGCCAACGTAACACCAATTTTTAAAAAAGGTTCCAGGGGTGACCCGGGAAATTACAGACCGGTGAGCCTGACGTCAGTACCAGGGAAAATGGTAGAAACCATCATAAAGAACAAAATTACACAACATGTAGATAGTCATGGCCTAATGGGAGACAGCCAACATGGCTTTAGACAAGGAAGATCTTGTCTTACTAATCTGATATGTTTCTTTGAAGGTATGCATAAACAGGTAGACAAAGGTGAGTCGGTTGATATAGTGTATCTGGACTTCCAGAAAGCTTTGGACAAGGTCCCCCATCAGAGACTTTTGGCAAAGCTAAAAAGTCATGGGATAGGAGGCAGTGTACTATTGTGGATCGGGAACTGGTTAAAAGATAGAAAGCAGAGGGTAGGGCTAAATGGCCAATATTCCCAATGGGAAAAAAAGTGAATAGTGGAGTACCCAGGGATCTGTACTGGGTCCGCTACTTTTTGACATATTCATAAATGACCTGGAAAAGGGAATAACTAGTCAGGTTATCAAATTTGCAGATGACACAAAACTGTTTAAAGTTGTTAAAAACCCAAGAGGATTGTGGAAAACTGCAGGAGGATCTGGATAAATTGGAAGACTGGGCATCCAAATGGCAGATGAAATTTAATGTGGACAAATGCAAAGTTATGCACCTAGGAAAGAACAACCCACACTATAGTTACACGATGCAAGGCTCCACATTAGAAACCACCACCCAGGAAAAGGACTTAGGAGTCATCGTGGATAACATGTTAAAACCCTCCGCCCAGTGTGCAGCGGCAGCCAAGAAAGCAAATAGAATGCTAGGTATCATAAAGAAAGGGATGGAGAATAAAACAAAGGATATTATAATGCCTCTGTATCGCTCCATGGTACGACCGCACCTTGAATATTGTGTGCAATTCTGGTCGCCGTATCTTTAAAAAGGACATAGCGTTATTAGAAAAAGTACAGAGAAGAGCCACCAAATTGGTGAAGGGGATGGAAGGCTACTCCTATGAAGAGAGGCTAAAAAGGTTAGGGCTCTTTAACCTGGAAAAGAGACGGCTGAGGGGAGATATGATAGAGGTCTATAAATTAATGAATGGAGTGGAACGGATAAACGTGGATCAATTGTTTACGCTATCAGAATATAGAAAGACTAGGGGACATGTAATGAAGCTACAGGGTAAACTATTTAAGACAAATAAGAGAAAATATTTTTTCACTCAACGTGTAATCAAACTCTGGAATCTGTTACCGGAGGATGTAGTAAGGGCTGTTAGTATAGCTGGGTTTAAAAAAGGTTTGGACAAGTTCCTGGAGGAAAGGTCCATAAACCACTATTAAAAAGGGACCCAGGATATCAATGCTTGACCCAGTACAAGCATTATGGAACCTGTGTCTTTTGGGGATATTGCTAGGTACGTAGGACCTAGATTGGCCACTGTTGGAAACAGGATACTGGGCTTGATGGACCTCGGTCTGACCCAGTATGGCATGTCTTATGTTCTTATGTCTTAAGACTAAGGTTTTCTCTGCACCCCTTCACGTAGATATCCATTTCTGGTTATTCAAAGTCTAGAATTTAAAGAGATCTAGACCTATCCTTCTGACTAGGAACATTCCACTGGTTTCCATGTAACCTTCTCATGGTTCTTCCACGTATAACCAGTAAGGGGTTCTCTATCCATATTTTCAAGCAAGTCTTACCCCTTCTTGTTTTTAAGTGAGTCTCTCTTATTTGTGTATGTGTGTGTGTAGATATAGATATATATATATATATATATATATATCGTTTTTAACCATATGTATCACCATATGTGTTCCTTATTATGTAAATAGTTTGAGTTATGAAGTTAATGTTACCTTTTTTACACGTTCAGTGATCCACACTACTGTTTTATGTAAACTGCTAATTTTTGTTTTATGTAAACTGCTAACTTTGCAGAGTTAAATGTTTGATGTGAACCGCTGCTGATCACTGGAAGGAGCGGTATAGAAATGAGTTCAAATAAATAAATAAAATAAATAAATATCTATATCTATATATATATATATCTATATATCTATCTATATATATATATATATATGTGTGTGTGTGTGTGTGTGTTTGTATATAAATTCACACAATTCAACAATGACAAAGCAGCCCCCTTCCCACAAACCCAAGGCATTCCACAAGGCTCCGCCCTCTCCTCCCTCCTATTCAACTTATACCTACAACCAGTATGCAAGATTTTCCAGGACCACAAGATCAACTACCATATATACGCAGACGACCTAATGCTTTATACTCAACTCGACGTAAATAACCCAAACCTCAACAAGCTTGAAAAATGCCTATTCGAGCTTCAAACCTGGCTTCAACGCAATAACATGTCCATAATCACAAGAAAACAGAAGCAATATGTATCTCCAGGAAACCAGGCTTCGAGCCCCCAACAACAGTCACCATGAACAATAACAATTACAACATCAAGACAGAGATAAAATATCTAGGAGTGATGCTTGACAGCAACCTAAATATGGACAAACACCTTCGAATTACCAATCGGGCCATTTTCCACAAATTAAGAGTCTTGCAGCCTCTACGTAGCATCCTCGATCATGCCGACTTCAGGTCTGTCGCTCAAGCCCTCATCATTTCACATCTAGACTATTGCAATGCCATACTGCAAGACCTGCCAAAGAAAACTGTAAATATTCTACAAATGGCACAAAATGTTGCTGCCAGAATCATTATGAAAAAAGGCCTCTCTGACCACATTACACCTGTTCTAATTGAGCTACATTGGCTCCCCATTGCGGCCCGCATTCAATACAAAATGATAGTCACTACTTTCAAGCTCATCCATAATGTAGCTCCCTCACACCTCAACAGCTTAATATGCAATCTACCCAACAACAGAAGTAGAAGAACACCGAACCTCAATATCCTCTGTCTCCCGAAGTGCATCAGAAAGGTTAATGCATGTACTAGTAACAGAGCTTTCTCATTTATAGCTCCGGCACTCTGGAACAGGATTCCATGTGAACTGCGTGCAAAACTGATCTGAAAGACTTCAGAAAAAAGCTTAAGACGCACCTCTTCCAATCGCATTACAATATAACCTAGGCCCTGTACCCCACTACCATTATTTCCCACTACCAACTGTCTTCCATGTGTGGGAAAAACCACTGTACCCTATGTAATCTCACACCGAGATCTGCATTCAGTCATGTGTAAATATGTATATAAAGTATGCTGTGTGAAGTCTTAACATCAATCAACTGTAATCTGTAACCCTATGTTTGCTGTGCACTACCTCTCCCTCCCTAATCGCAATGTATATATTTCTAATTCCTGGCCGGTACAGCCACTCTTACCATGTATAGCAACCGCTGCTGATCGCTGTTTATTGCTGCAGCAGTCAACGACATGGGAGATGTGGGAGGTGGGGGGCTTGGAGAGTAAATGCTGGACGAGTGTACGGAGTTGGAGGGGCAGTGCAGAGCCAGGGAACAGAGGAAAATGATGATTTGGAGGGGAGAGACATGAGATACAGAGGGAAGATGTTGGAAAAATGGGTGACTAGGGATACAGAGGGAGAAATGGAGATAAGACGCAGGGGGGGGGGGCATAAGGAGACAGAGGAAATATGATGTATATGAGAGGAGCATAGGGAGACAGAAGGGAGATGCAGGGGGGGTTTGAGACAGAGGGGAAATGTTAGATGAGGGGAGCATGGGATGAAAAGGAGAAGCTGAACATGGGAAAGGGAGGCATAAAGAGAGGGAAAGAAGATGCTAGAAATGGGGGAACATAAGGATACAGATACAGTGTAAAAAAAAAAAAACGAAAAAAGAGAAAGAAGATGGAGTAAAGTTGCAACAGAGACTGGAACACACAAAAAAAAAATCATCAAATAGTCAGACAACTAAGATAGAAAAAAAAAATCTTCTGTTCAATTTGTGTTAAGTGTCAACGAATTGGTGTCAACTCATAGCGACCTCTGGATAATTGTCCTAAACTGTGATCAGTCTTCAGTCAGGCGGCTCTTGTTGATAGAGTGGCAGCCATAGCTGCTGTTATTATATAGATCTATCTCATTCTGGTCTTCCTCTTTGCACTGACCTTCAACCTTGTCAAGCCATGACGTCTTTCTCTATTGATCTTTCTCTTCGCATTATGTGTCCAAAGTATGAAAGTCAAAGTCTTGTCACCTAAACTTCTCAATAAAGCTTTGGTTTGATCTCCCCACGTACTGACTTGTTTGTTCTTTGGGCAATCCATGGTAATACACAGTATTCTTCTCCAACACAATAAAGCGTTGTTACTCACCTGTAAAAGGTAACCTCCGGGAACAGCAAGAATCAGCCTTCACATATGGGTGATGTCAGTATGGACAGCCAGCAGCGGGGAAAGCTCCCCAATGTCTAACTGGGAAGCATTTGAAAGCAATCCACTGCGCCTGCACATTTGCCTTCCTGCTTTCCAATTCCTCTCCTCAGTTGAGTTTGTAGCCTGAGTTATAGAGGAAAAAATATAAATACTCTACAACTCCTAGGGGAGGAGGGCAGGCTGTGAAGATGGATTCCTGCTGTTCCCAGAGATCACCTGTTACAGGTGAGTAACAATGCTATCTAGACATGAGACGCCAAACATATCAGCGTGAGTCAAAGCCAATACTAAAAACTTCAAAATCCGTTCCCTCAAACACCCCTTAAGCTCCCTGCTGGAACCCAGACGATTTCCTCGTACCATATATCAAGCGCTGATCGCTGCCCGCATTTTGATCTTTGCAAATGCCATCCTACAAGGTCTCCCCCAATCCACACTAACCCCCTTAGCAGTTGGCCCAGTGGTGGTGGGAATGCAGGCGCAGCTAGGGTCCTCTACAGTGCATTCATAAACGACCCAAGTGAAAGGCTCCCCTTCTCAAGCAGCTGCACTGGCGTGATACCAATTCACCAAGGGAGAATCACCTTCAAATCCCTTGTATTAGGGCAGTTATAAGGGCAGATCAAAGGCACCTCATCCCTCTCCACATCACGAATCTAATCCCACATGGTCCCCCCCAATAGAGCAAGAAGAACATGCAGCGTGTAAACGTGCTAGCAATACCAAAGGCTTCAACAAGAGGTCCAACACGAACACACCAAACAGGGCATTCTAGTTTTTATGTAACAAAATGCTGGAAGGCACCCTACCCTGCCCGACATTAGAGCCATTACCATTCTATATCATTTCAGAAAGGCTCCTCAAAACATACCTTTGTCCGCCAAATATTTGCCCAGACAGTCAACCTGCACTCGATATATCCCCTCGCAAGAAATAACCCAATCTAGGATAATGCCCGCACACGCCTGTGCGTGTATAGGAGTGGATTTATGTATATAATAGTTTACGCCATTTAACACAAGTTTGTACTTCACGTTACAATCGTGAAACCTGACATTTTGTCGTAATGGTCGTTTTTAGTTATGATTTAAAACCGCGGGTGCTGATTCTACATCTCGCGGGTATATAAGAACTGGGTTATATAGGGAATAAATAAATAAATATGAGATAAATAAATAAATTATCTGCCCAGCAGGACAAGGGGAGGGGGCCGTGCAGCTCTCATCATATGGTTGAGGCGCGTTTTGTCACTAGCTCTCCAGTACTACAAGACTTGGGGAGGATACAGCTATTCAGGGGGCCAATGTTATCCCACTAGGCGTAAAAGGATGGAGCAGAGGATGATACTAGTTGGGGGAGAGTGGGTGATGACACTTGTGGCCGTTAGGACTTGAATGCCGTCGGGCTAAACCACTTCTGATTAAATCAGATGGCCGCTGAAGAAGTCAGGGAGCAGAGGTTAGGAATTTATTTATTTTACTTATTATTTTATTTATTTACATTATCTCTTATATACGCGCTCTATTCTGCATCAGTGCGGTTTACATTGAACAAACTGAAACGTTACATTGAAGCAGTGTATTATAGACTGTGGAGATAGACTATTTTACATGCAGGAAAACTAGTTGAGACTAGGTTGCGGGTATAGTTGCTTGCCCAAGACAACAAGGAGGCACCCTGAGGAGATTAGAAATCACCCCAGTCCTTTCCGGCCCACAGGGTTGGCTTGTCTGCTCTAGTGGGATTTGACCGCCAGACCTTTCCTGGCCTGAAGTAGTTACCTTGCCCCACCCACTAGGCTACTCCTGCCACGTCCACATTGCGTGTTTTAAGCCACAAAAAGAGGCTGGAGAAGAGCCGGGCCAAAAGGATCAAGCATAACCGACAGGAGTCCCGGTCTCTAGACAGTAGTGTGCAGCAAAGGTATTGGAAATGGAGGACCAAAGTAGATGAAACCACGAGATCTAATCGATGGATCGGGCAAACGGGAGGTTGCCAATGGCTTGCACAGTTATGGAGTGTGTATATTGTGAACCCTTGAGGGACAGTCTATCCTGTGCATAGAGACAAAAGAAAATGTTAATTCCGGCTATCCATCTGGATAAAGCTACTATTGATCCGACTTGGAAGTCCAAGCAAGGGGTGATTACTTGTGTCAAAGGACCTATAATTAGGCGGATTTCCTGTGAAACCATTTGTTTCTGACCAACAGCAGAATGGCAGCACTCACTTGCAGTCTAAAGTGTGTAGCGCTGCTTTGAGGTCCCAACGAGGCATTGTGGTCTTATGTGAAGAAAAACTAGGGTCGGGAAACTACCAATTGTTTCAAATGTGAAGTGCTGACACCAACTTCGTAAAGGAAATGCGTGGAAAGAGTACAGATAGGACCACCTTTGTCAAGGTGGAATCACAGTGTATGAGGAGGATCTTCCACTAAAGCTTGCTGATGAGGCTAAAGCTGAGGGTCAGAGCGGATGAGGAAGATTACCTTCCACATCAAGAAACTTTAAATGAAGTGTAAGAGAAAAGGAGCTCAAAGGGAGGCTTTTAGAAGTTCAGCAAGGGAAACACAAATGGCAGTTATGATAGGTGGCTTGCGACAGCATGAGGACAACCGCCAGTAAAATATTGCACTCAATGGGTGCGAGAAATAAGTTTGCCTGTCCAGAGGCTACTGATAAGCAATGATGGCACTCAGATGGAACTCTGACCAATTTAGAAATTGGGACCTGCCACGGATGAGGAGATATGTGTAGAAGGTATTTCCACCAGGCAGGCAAACGGGGAATAATCTTTTGCTTTGGTGACGCACCAACGTGTGAACATTTTGCCATTTCAAGGCATATGAATATCTGGTAGACTTTTCTTGCGTTTCCACCAACTAGGATATCCGAGATGTGTTGTTGGGTCTGAGATCAGCAGAAGATTACCTTTTCAATGGCCATTGCCATGATACGGAGGGCTTTGTGGATTGGGCCTGGAGGAACAGCGTCACGTGATCCTCGAGCGACGGAGGATGGGCAAGTATCCCAGGCTGAGAGGTTCATGAAGTCTGCGCTAGTCCAAAGCAGCCAAGGGAACACCATGGCTGAGGGGGCTATGAGGATCATGGAGCCCTTGTTTGGCCTGTTAGTTTGAACAGCGGTCCTTGGTTTATCAAGGGGAATGGCGGAAATGCATCAAGTATAGCCTGTCCCCAGTGTGGAAGTCAGGAATCTGACACCAGTCTGTGCAGGGAGGGAATCCGTGAACAGAACAGTGGTAAGATGTGAACATTATCCTGGATGGTGAACAGAATCTGTAAGTGGGGTCTTACCACGTGTCAGAAGATCCAATGCGCCGTTTCTCGATTAGGGGTCCACATCACCTTGCTGAAGGATTACGTGCTAAGCCTATTCTGCACGAAGATGGAGTTTTTCCAAGAGATACACCGAAACATTTTTTCATCGCAAATACATTAATTTTGCAGGATCCCATGACAAGTCCTGAACCTCACTTCTAAGCTAAGTTATGTGTTTGAGATATGATCTTAAGTCTCTCAAATATTACTGCTATAACTCGGCATAATACTTGAAGTCATGCCAAAGAGCCGGAGTTTGTTATATGCAACAAGTAATGCTAGATTCTCAAGAGCAAGCTTGGATATGCTTCTTGTAATCCAGCATGTCACTTAAACCCCAGTACAATGGCAAACAAAAATTTCTGTATCTTTCTGTCACATTAGTTCGTTGTCTCTCACTGCATTTCTTAGCATAACCATAGAAAACTAACAGAAAAATATCACATGGCCTATCTAGTCTGTCCTTCCATATCAACAACCACAACAGTCCCCCTTTTTCCTAAAAGAGCCTCTGTGTATGATGTCCCATGCTTTTTTGAAATTCAGATACTGTACTCATCTCTAACCACTTCCACTGGGCGCATATTCCAGCTGAATCCATCACTCTTTCCACAAAGAAATATTTCCGCAGATCACTCCTAAATCTATCCCCTTTCACACCTCATCCCAATTCCCCTCATCGCCGAACTTGCTTTCAATCAAAAAAGGCTTTCCCCCTGTGTATTTGATGCCACGGAGGTATTAAAAAAACGTCTCAATTATATCACCTCTATCCCGTCTTTCCTCTAAGGTGTACACTTAAGATCCTTAAGTCTGTCCCATATGCCTTTATTATGAAGACCACGAACCATTTTAGTAGCCGCCCCCTCTGTACTGACTCCATCCTCTTTATCACCTTGGAAGGTGCGATCTCCAGAATTGCACACAATACTCCAAATGAGGTCGCACCAAAGACATATCTAGAGTCACTATCACATCCTTTTTACTGCTAGCCATTCCTCTCCCTAATACACAGGGAACAGCTTTTCCTGTCGCCTTTTCTATCGTGTTATATACTACATTAAGATCATCAGACATACCCACACCACGGTCCCGCCTTTCTTTAGTGGACAAACGTACTTCACCCGCCCTATACGGCAAATCCGCTCCCTTGGATTGCTGCAGCCCACCTGCATAACCTTGCATGTTTTAACATTAAATCCCAGCTGCCAAGTTCTAGACCATCCTTCAAGCTTTGGCTAGATCCCTCCTCATGTTATCTACATCTTCCTGGGTGTCTACTATATTGCAGATGTTGGTATCCATCCGCAAAGAGCGCAAACCTTACCAGACAGCCTTACCGCTATATCACTACCAAAGATGGTTAAAAGAAATCGTACCAAGGACAGATCCCTGGGGCATCACCACTGTTAACTTCCTTCTCACTCAGAGTGAGCTCCATTTAAACCTGTACCCCTTGTCCCATCCCACTGCACAAATTTCTAACCCAGGCAGTAACTTTTAGGTCCATCCCTAGGGTGCTCCTTTTCTTGTATAAGTTGCCTGTGAGGAACGGTAGTCCAATGCCGTTACCAAAATCTAAATACACCAAATCTAGGTCTCTCCCTCTGTCTAAACTCCCTGGTCACCCAGAATCAAAGAAATCAATCAGAATTCATCTGGACAAGACCTGCCTCTGTTGAATCCATGCTGCCCATCGAATCTTGTAATCCGCTGGATTTCCAGAAACCTCACTATTTCCTCTTTCAACACAATTTCCAATAATTTACTCACCGACCGAAGTTTAACTAACCGGCCTAGAGTTTTCAAACCACATGAGCCTTTCGTCCAGTTCTTTCTTGGGCACCACTCCCAAACTCCCGACTTCAACGGGGCATTGAAAGGTTCAGAATCAGTGGAGCTTGTAGAACGTACCCCACGTTCCCGGTCAGTCAGCTAGGGTGTATCCCATCACCGGTCCCACCATCGCTTTGTTTACTTTAAGTTTAGCTTAGTTTATTATGAACAGTCTTCTGAAAAATCTTCAAGTTGCCCCTCGGCTTACTGTTCCTGTTTGTGTGTGTTTTCTGAGATCCTGTTCGGTTTTTTCATCTGTGAACACAGAAGCAGAAATATTTCTTAAACAATTCGCCTTTATCCTCATCAGCTACTACGATATTCCTCCCTTCACCACTTGAGTCTTAAGAAATCCACTTTTGCCCTTACCGCCTGTCTCACTAACATATCTCCAAAATGTGCTTAACCCCCGACCATTTTATTGCATTGGCTATTTCCCCCTCTTTTTGAATCTTTTCTTTCCTGACTACGTTGCTAGCTTCTCTAAGTTTTTCCAAATATAGATGCCTGTCTTCCATCTCCTCTGTGATCTCTTGTATTTCATGAAGTCCTCCCTCTTTTACTTTCACTTTTTCCAGCTCCTTCCTTAGGAAACCATAGCTGTATTCCTTTCCTTTTTACCTTTCTTTTAGAACCATTTTAACAAAAAGATTGGGTCTGCCCTTAAAATATCCCCTTTCAGTTTTGCCTACAACCAAACCACATGCTTTTCTTACATCCCCCAGCCTGTTCCCCGTATCCCGCTAACGACTCCCTGAGGTTTTGGCCCATCAATTGGCAAAGCTAGTCTTCCTAAAGTCTGAAGACCCTCGCTTTTGAATGGATTACTAACATCCCTATTCCTAATACTAACCCCAAACCATCGGGGTGATCACTGGATGCAAAATTATCTCGATCACTATACCATCAGAATCACTTTCACCATGGGGTAAAATCCCCAATTCCATTATGCATGGCCCCTTCACTTGTGTTTCTCTTACCAATTGCCTGAATAGTTCTCCCTGTAGAGTATCCAGGATCTCCCTTACTTCTAGATGGATACTGCAGCAGGAATGTGCCAATTAACATCTGGCATATTGAAAGCCCCTACACAAGTAGCACTTCCCCTTTCCTAGCAATGCTGCATCTATGTCTTCAATTAACGTGTGTCTCCATCCACTTCTTTCCTCTGGCGAGAGAGGTCGGTATATCACGCCACTAGCAAATAGAATTTCCTCTTTCCCTCTTTCTAGTTAATTAAACCACAGTGCTTCCTCTCTCCCTTTTAAGCTCTGTAACTCTAAAGCTTACATATTTATTTTTTTACATCTCGTGCCACCTCCTCCATCCCTACCCTTCTTCTACCCTGTCCTGTCTGAATAAAGTATAGCCTGGGTATAGGTTACATCCCAGTCATGCTTTTCTGAGAACAATTTGTCTGTAACTACCACTAAAGCCAAGTCAGCCACTCCCATTAAAGCTTCAACATCTGGAATCTTATTTGCCATGCAACAGAGCATTTAACACGTCCTGCTGTCTATATGTTGCCCCTTGACACATTTCCACTTAAAAGTATTGAATGGTTTCACTTACCCTGGGGGCTTTCTTCCCACCCATCCCAACTAATTCTAGTTTGGAAGCCCTCTTTCAGTCATATAACCAGTCTTGCTACGGAAGACATGTCCTACCTTTCTTGTACCGATGGACACTACCTCAATGGCTCTGCAAACCCTGGGAACAGCATCCCCATGAATCCAGGAAACCAAAATGGTTCTCAGATTACACGATGCACACATTCATCTCCAGGTTGCGAAGCTTCCATCGTACCTTGGTCTTTACCGGGCTCAACAAGGAGGATTGACGAGAACACCACCTGTGCAACCTGCCTTTCACCGGTCTCTCCCAGAGGCCATGATGTCACTTTGGATATGCTCAGAAGGATACCTTCCAGTACCATTTGTGCCGACATTGTATTAGCAACCTTGGAGTAATAGTCAGTGGGCTTGATGAGTCCTGGCAAACTCTCTCGTAACATCTTGTATTTTTGCACCTGGCATACAGCATACCTCTCTGGAGCGGATGTCTGGTCAGCATATGGACGAGCCTCATTACCCTTCCAGAAGCGTCACCAACCCACCACTAAACCCTTTGCTTCCCTTGTGGAGGTCAACCGATTCTGCAACTTTGGGGGTACTATGAGCTTATCACACCTCCGTCCACTTCCAGGGCTGCAATAATGGTTTCTTCAGTTCAAAAGTGCTTGAGAAGTTGGATTGGTGCTTCTGCAGGCCCTGGTTACTTGTGTCCAACCTTCCCCATTCTGTAGGCACACCATCTCCTCCTCTGCTGGAGAGCTTGGATGTTGCAAGAAGCATCTCATCAATGTACTTTTCAAAACACATGTCTTGAAATGCGTCCTCCGAGGCCTAGCCACCAAGGGGTCCTCTCCGAGTTTCTTCATTCTGCATCGTGTGGCTTCCTAAAAACCTCAGCATTTAGGCACCCTGAACATAGGAACCAGGTCCTTCAACTAGCATTGGGACCTCTGTCCTGGAGGACAGAGGCAGCAGCTGTAACCGGGCACAAGCTTTAGCTATACGAGTATTTCCCAGTCATTTTGTCAGTTCGTTTTGCTTAGGTCTCTGTTTAACAAAACAAACCAAGAGAGAGATCTATCAAAGTACCAGACGTAGTATCGCCAGCTGTCGCTTTTGAGTAGAACAAGCAGTATGATCTCTTTCGTATGTTCAAAATGTGCTGTTCCGAGTACCTGTTTGTAGTTGACATTGGGGAGGTGCCCTATAAATCCAAGGCTGCTCTTCTAGAGATTTTTGTCTCGTTGGGGGGGGTAGGGAGGAGAACTAACACCCGATTAGGTGTCAGTATCTTCTAAGAGCTTGAAGAAAGATACTAAAGGCAGAGTTTTAAACCTATCCCACTAAATGCAAATATTTCTCCCTTTAAACTAAAAATCACCAAGCAAGAATGTAACTTTGGTTTTTAAAAATTTAACGCACAGAACCCTTTTAAGAGCTCCCATACAGAGCTAGTAAGTTTTAAAAAGCCACAGCTCTTACCTTTGCTGTGAAATGTATAGCCCCTCTTAGGAATGCCTCTCACATACGATTCAACTAAATAATCACTCAGTATGGGACACTATCACTTCCATTCTGGTATGTACTTCTCCTTTACCACTGTGTCAGGTTTTCTGGCATCCATTTTCTTATCAGTCGCAATGAGAATATCTCAAGTGATGGTATTTCTTTAATTTAAACTATTTATATTATACTCCCTTTTTACCATTCAAGGGGGTTTACATTTAACAAGGTCTAGTGCAAGGCGGTGGTACGTCTTTTGTTGTACTAAGAACTAAACATTGTAACAGTAGACATTTAAGCACCAGTTTTTTGTCAACAGGATTACCTTAGTGTTTCTTCAACTATCTTTACAAAATGTTGTATTAAAAACTGAATTTGCATAGTCTTCATCGATCTTAAACTATATTACATTATGATTATGATTAGATTGTCGGGTTTTTTTTATGTGTTGTATTTTTGCGATGGCACCACTGAATTTGTGGCACCCTAACTTACATAATACTACTATCATTCTGTCTCATCCTTTTAGGTTACATGATCCCAGTGCTTTTTCAGGGAGCACAGTGATGCTGTAGTGTTTACATAGAAGTTTCCAGTGGAATGAGGCATTTGCGACTTTCTTGTGCCTTCTGTATAAGAAAAATTTGTCCCACCATACGAACTTCACCAGCCGACTATAAGGTGAGTGACTATTATCCAACTCTATTCTACAGAATCAACCATGTGTCTGTTTTGCCAGTTGTCCTCAGACTGCAACTTAATTCAATTTATCTTTCATCCTTCAGTTCACAAACCTCTCCTTAACCATTCATGTGTCCATTCTGGATCAACAAAAAGCTTCTTGGCGATAAAACCCACACTGATATTTTTCCTCTGTATTTGTGCCATTTGCACTTGCTGATTCAATTCTTTTGTAGGAGTTGTATTCTCTTGCTTATGCAAATACTGTTTCTTCCTTGCCCATGCATGCCTGTGGATACACTGCTCTGAGGTGCAATGTGGTGTGCAACTGTCGAAAAACATCAAGAGGCCAAAGCACTTCACTGCCCGTACAGGGGATGTGAACCTGTTCCCCACGGTTCTTCACATAGAACATGGCCACCTGGTTGTACAGTCTTATAAAGACCGGTGGGCCCAGGAGTTGGGGGTGAAAAGCCCAAAGGGCATTTGTAAGTGCACACATGTTTGAGGGAGTTTTATCTGTATAAGATTCCTGCTGCGTTCAAGATCCTTTGGGGTGAGATTGTTCAGAATGTGCGGCCTAACCAAGTTTGGAGGCATTACATTCTCAGCGGTTGCATGGAACGGAAAGCATCAAAGTAGATTTTGAGAAGAAGCACCACCCAAGAAAGTTGACCAGTTGAGGTGTAATGCATATTTGGGATTAGAGACATCGGGTTGCCTGGGTTTATTGAGATGAAAGAGTCCATTGGGCTTGTCGCATGTGCAGTTGGGTATAAGGGACTACATGGAACTTGGAGGAGGCCATGGGTCCCAAAAGGTTGTAGTATCTGCTCGAGCTGGTAAATAACTTTACAACTGTATCGTTTAAGTCAGCTCAATGAGACGGGTGGGTAGAGTGATCCTGTGGAACGGAACCATGGTACTATCCTACTCTATGCAGAATGAAAAGAGCGTACACAAATTGGAGAAAGAAAAGGAGGAACAACACACAACGAGGAATGCAAGCAACTATACCTAACACTCCTCATGAAATACAAGAATGAGGTCAACCTCGCAAAAAAGAAAGAGTCACAACAAAACCTACTCAATAAAGCTCTTAATAGACCCAGGGAGATTTTTGAGATTGTCAAGTCACCTCACCAAAACCAC